>CM049393.1:25246002-26661088 GCA_026937815.1 Etheostoma perlongum | reverse complement strand
TGCAAATCTACCAAGACCTGGCCGTCCCTCTAAACTTTCAGCTCAGACAAGGAGAAGACTGATCAGAGATGCAGCCAAGAGGCCCATGATCACTCTGGATGAACTGCAGAGAACTACAGCTGAGGTGGGAGAGTCTGTCCATAGGACAACAATCAGTCGTACACTGCACAAATCTGGCCTTTATGGAAGAGTGGCAAGAAGAAAGCCATTTCTCAAAGATATCCATAAAAGTCTTGTCTAAAGTTTGCCACAAGCCACGTGGGAGACACAAACATGTGGAAGAAGGTGCTCTGGTCAGATGAAACCAAAATCGAACTTTTTGGCCACAATGCAAAACGATATGTTTGGCGTAAAAGGAACACAGCTCTTCACCCTCAACACACCATCCCACTGTCAAACATGGTGGTGGCAGCATCATGGTTTGGGCCTGCCTTTCTTCAGCAGGGACAGGGAAGATGGTTAAAATTGAGGGGAAGATGGATGCAGCCAAATACAGGACCATTCTGGATGAAAACCTGTTGGAGTCTGCAAAAGACATGAAACTGGGACGAAGATTTATCTTCCAACAAGACAATGATCCCAAACATACAACAAAATCTACAAAGGAATGGTTCACAAATAAACGTATCCAGGTGTTAGAATGGCCAAGTCAAAGTCCAGACCTGAATCCAATCGAGAATCTGTGGAAAGAGCTGAAAACTGCTGTTCACAAACGCTCTCCATCCAACCTCACTGAGCTCGAGCTGTTTTGCAAGGAAGACTGGGCAAGAATGTCAGTCTCTTTATGTGCAAAACTGATAGAGACATACCCCAAGCAACTTGCAGCTGTAATCGCAGCAAAAGGTGGCTCTACAAAGTATTAACGCAAGGGGGCCGAATAATTTAGCACGCACCACTTTTCAGTTTTTTATTTGCTAAAAAAGTTTAAAATATCCAATAGATTTCATTCCACTTCACAATTGTGTCCCACTTGTTGGTGATTCTTTACAAAAAATGTTTATATCTTTATGTTTGAAGCCTGAAATGTGTCAAAAGGTTGAAAAGCTCAAGGGGGCCGAATACTTTCGCAAGGCACTGTAAGTAGCCTAGCCTGTCTGTTATCTAATAACATTTTTGAACGGTAGAAATACATCTGTTGTGGTTTAAAAAAAAGGCCTGGCATTGGTTTCCACCTCATACAGAATGTAAACACGAATTAAGGGCGAAACGTTACAACTTTGAAAATTGTACTTAGCTATCATTAGCTAATATTATTTGCCGATGCTAACACTAACATAGATCTATCTTGGCTAGAGCTAGCATCGGTGCTAAAATTAGCTAATGAGAGCACCTTGGTTAAATTATTGTTAGCAAATTTTAGCTTTTGTTAACTGACATAAAAATACATTTTAGTGGTTTAGCTAGCTATTGCCACTTGAAAAACAAGCTCATGTTGCTCTGTCACACTATTACATAGTACAATATCGTTCAGCCCAATAACTCAGTTTGTCACTGTCTTAACAGAACATTGGTACTGCTGTACGTAATTGGTTGGTAAGTATAGTAATGCTATAACTGAAATTGATAATGCATCACATAACTTTACTGTAGATAACTATTAGCATTTGTAAACTTAAAGTAAGCTAAGTAAGTAAAGTAAGTTATGTTTAGAAAAAAAGCCAGACAGACTATGTATGAATTTTATATTACAGTCATCTAAAAAATTTTGATGATGAAATAAATTACTGTTGTAATTTTCTTGACTTGTAAAACAAACGTGAAAATCCTTCCCTCTGTCCCCTTCAGTGTTGTGGCAATTCAACAGTATGTTCACACACATGATATTGTTGCTGTGACATTTGTTCCCCTACTCTTTGTTTGGCAGTAAATACTACTACTACTGTCTAACCTTACTGTACACATCTGCTTGTGCACTCTACATACTTGTAATTAGTATACGTCACACACAACTGTTAGCCAAAGTTATGTGATTGAACACTAAGGGTGTCAAGATTTTGATTTTAAATAGAAATTGACCGAAATTAAGTTCCAATCTTGAATTTTTTTATATAATAAATTGAATTGTTGATGCTGCCACGCCTTGTGTCACATCTGTTTGGCTTGACAAGTGGAAAAAAAAAACAATGAAGTGCTACGAGTCTAAAGTTAGCAAGCACAGATGCAGGAGACCCATAGACAGAACTTGAACTCCCTCTTCTTTCACCGAAGTTGCCATTTTGGAAGTATTTTTGAGGTATATTGACAATGTTTGCATTGTTGCAAAAAAGCCACAGTTTACAAGCTCGGTTATGTGTGTGTGTACTATACTCTGTGTGTGTACCATTGCACATTAGCAGTTATCAGAGTTTCCTTCTGTTTATAGTTTAATCCCAACAAAATCATATGGTCGAATTTTTGCCTGCATAATCTGCATCTTGTAGCCTAAACAGAGCAGCTTATATTGGTTATATATTAGAGAAAGCAACCAGTCAGAGTGCTGAGTCTCTCTGTGTGCTCAGCTGCTAAGACCGCTGTGCTGGCTCAATGGGGCTTTGAGCCCCCAACCAAGCCTTCAAGACACCACTGCGACTGTTGTCTTTAAGGCAGCTAACTATAACCTCATCCTGGTGCCTTCCAGGCAGTGCTGCCTGAAAGACGACATTGGGGGCCCAAAACACCAAACACTGTTGTGCTCTGAAGCGTCTGCCCTCAGCATCATCGGCAAAACTTTTCTTTTTCTTTTTCTTTTAACTTTATTGACTTAAGATATAAAGTATTGTTACATTACTACATTTGACAATGTAGTGGGTACATTGCGAACAAAGGTCAGATTATATTGCATAAAAGTCTGGTCTAAAAATGGCATAGCAACCTGTGCTATAAAAAAAGTAATAATCAGGAATCAAACCCTGGCCTTGACTTGAAAATCTAATCAAATGGAGGATTTTGGAGAATCGTGACACCCCTATTGAACACAGAAGTCAGTGAATACAGAGATTTCCTCGAAACACCTACTAAAGTCGTAAAAACAATGACAGTAATAAAATCCATATTTCCATCCTTGGTGTTAAAAAATATTCACATATTCAATGCAATCATTTTTCATGTAATGATTTATTTGTGTTCTGTATGCTAATGCATGTTTCCATGTTTTTGTGTTACAGGTGGCCTCCAGCTTCTCTCCCTCTCCATCAACATATCAAATCTCTTTGAGATCATTCACCTCTCTCCTATCACTCTTTACCTCATCACTTAATTTAAGGTTTTCTATCTCTCCTGCCAAATCTAAATCTCTATCTAAATTTTGGACATTCTATCACTCTATCCCTCTAATTCTATCCCGCTCTATCTCACTTGCATTTCAACTTTGCAAGTCTCCCTCTGAGTACTGGAACAATATTTTTGAAAACTATTTTTTGGACTCTGATGCTTCAGATACTGCTATTCATGGGTTGATTGGAACCTGATCTTTCTGTTTTATGGATCTGTAAGTTTCTCTGCTCACACTTGCTCTACCTCTCCTGTCTCTCTCTCTCTCACATTTGATTTTATATTTTCAATTAGCAAAAACCTAATTATCATATTTTTGAATTATCCATATTGTTTATATTCTATTTGGTAACACTCATAATTAAATAAATCATTAAGAAAAGTATTTTTTTGTTCACTAAAGTTAAATTATTTAAAAAGATTGGTAACACAGACATAACACATTTTATTTAACTTTTATCACAAACATTGGCCTGTAACAACTAAATATGGTACATTTCCAAATATATAAGTTGGTATTATAAAGTGTATCATTAAACTGTCTGTTATTAAAGTACATAATAAATTGACGTCCAGATCTATATTTATACTAGAAAAGAAGTTTAGTTTTTCCTGGAAATTTCTCACGCAGGTGCACCTTAATGTGCTCTACCAAAAAGCCTCAAGGACCATTAGGGTCCAACTGGAAAATATTTCTGCCATTTTGAATTTTTTGAAAAACATATTTTTGAGATCTCCCCCTACACTGTAGCGTAGACTACTACCAAATTTTCAGGGAATCATCAGTGGATCAAGCTTATGAGCTTATTCTTTTATTTGTGATGTCTTGGATAAGTACTTCATTACCCACAATCCCACTGTGATGCCTTTGATTGGTGGTAGTCAATCAAGATGATTAAGATGAGAATCCTGTTTTACGAGCCTACACCGGGAAGCAAACGTTAGTTTAGATAACAGCTAATTTGGCTAACTGCTAGCGGACAGCTTGATTCAGTCTAAAAAAATGTTAACTCAAACAAAACACTGGGAAAGCAGGCTAAAACTGACGTAACAGCTGTTATATACTATGTTAACGATTATTTTCAGGTTTTATTTTGAGGATCTTTTAAAGTTATTACATGCTCTCTCAGCTAGCGGTTAGCCAAATTAGCTGTTAGCTAAATAAACGTTAGCTTAGTTTTTTCAGTGGTGCACAGTGGTTTATGGGATGAGTAGTTCCATTGTTCGATTATGAAAATATGTACACAGTCTTGTATCTTTTTGGATTATCTGTTTGTTTTTTAACTCACAATGATATGTTGTATGCTTATGAGTCACTCATTTTTCCATACGTCAATGGAAGAAATGAATGGGAAATTTACTTCTGGAACCCAAGGTCTCTCGGAGGACTGTTACAAGTTGTATAAAGCATGTCCATTTCTCAATTAATTTCCAAGTTATTGACCAATGAACTTCAAAAGGGGCGTGGCTCTGGACATAAATTAACACAAATCAGCAACCGTAAGGCTAATCATCACAAAACTCAAAGGGTATGTTCAGATAAGTGACGCAGATATACCCAGACAGTTTTATATACATTCACCACTAGGGGGCGCTACACTACGCTAGGTGAGTGGCATTACACACATTTTACTATAAATCACATATTCATTGTCCAATCATCACAAATTTCTCAGGATATGTCCTCATAAGTACCGGAACCACGCAGTGATTCCACACAAGTTCCTTTCAAATTGAACACCAGGGGGCGCTATAAACGCCAATAAACTGGAGGTAATATAGCACAAATCAGGCTATAAAGGACTAAATGTTTGTCCAATCAACACAAAATTTCCATGAAATGTCTCCATAATGACCTTTCACATCAAGTTATTTGAAATTGACCACTAGGGGGCGCTTTAAATGCACAATAACTGGACGTGGAATGACGCAAATCAAGGTTTGAGCTTGGAATCGCAGCTTGAGGGTTTTCTAGCAATTGTTTTTGTGTTGTATATCTGCTTTTCTCAAATCACCGTGAGCTACATATCACACTGAATTGAAAATAAATGTTTTGACAAACGAGTTGTAGGCATTTTAACCTCTTTACAAATCACTTGAAAATACATGCTTTTCTCGCCTAAATTTTTGCGTGGGTTTTTTCAGATTTGTTTACGAGGAAACTCAGCCAGAATCTACAAGATTGTGAGGGGACCAGCTCGTTTTGGATTAATAGGATTGGATATACTTGTTCTTTGAACTGTTGGCAATGTAGGAAAAAAAACTTTATGGCAATCTTTCACCGCTGTGAATAAAGACACGAGGAAACAGGTAGGAATGCACGCTCGACTTTAGACACTATCGCCGCAGAATCTTTCTGTGTTTCTTTACTTCATTACATGATTATAACCGCTATAAGTCATCTTATGCTTTGTGTGTGGGCTTAATGGAATCATGATACTTTAAGCTTTCAAATGTTGTGCTGCATGAGCATGTTTATGTAGTTTTAATGCTTGCAATTTATAAGTGAGGAAAACGTCTCCTAAAATTGAGAAAACGGCCCGTCAGCGGGACCGTGCTGGCAAAGTTAAACAAAGTGCACCTTTTGTATAAGCGTTACAAAGCTTGCAGGATATATTTTATAACGACATTGGACCACATGTGTAAAATTACTTTGAAGAAATTGGGGAAAAAACAAGTGAATCGCCGCTTGTGACTATATTTTTATTAATTTTTTGGGGCATTTTGGCCTTTAATTGATAGGCCAGCTAGAGAGGAAAAGGGGAGAAAGATGGGGAAGAAATGCAGCAAAGGGCCACCGGTCGGAATCACACCCTGGGCTGCTGCGGTAAGAACTGAGCCTTAATGGGGCCCACGCTCTACCAGGTGACCTACCAAGCCCCCCAGGTGGGTACTTTCTATGGCTCCTATTGATCTTCCTTCTTAAAAGTGGGCAGCAACATCATGACACCAACAGACAACTAGTTAAACTTCGTACTAACCACATTTTCCGTCTCGGAGGACTTGCCCTGTGCTGCAGGCCTCGGCTCCCTCTGGTGCCCTGGACGGTTTCTGGGCCACCTCGTACTCCGTCCCAAAGAACTGGATGTAAAACTGTTGTTTGTTGATGGACTTCCTGAGCGTCCGCATGGTGCTCTGCAACTTCTGCTTCATCCTTTCCCGCACACAGTCCACATTACACGTGTCTGAGGCAACAACAGAAAAATGAAATCTTTTCTTTCTGAATGCTTTGCTTGTTCATGCACATCATATTCATTCTGCATATGGTTTGGAACCTCAAGAGACTTTCCATAACAATTGTTGACAATTGATTTGGCATTTCAAGTTTGCATGCAAGGTATGCATGGATTCTTTGTAAATTGTATTTGCAATGTATGAATTTTTACTATTTCATGTATATTTTATGTATATTGTATGTATGTATATTGTATCCCAGTATTTTATTTATTTATATTCTGTGCTGTGTGACTGATTTTGCTGCTGTAACACCATCTTTTCCCATTTTTTTGGGATCAATAAATATCTATCTATCTATCTATCTATCTATCTATCTATCTATCTATCTATCTATCTATCTATCTATCTATCCATTCCAGCTGGAGTTTGACAAAGCAGGTAAGGCAGCTCTCACCTGAAGCTTCTTCCTCCTTCATCTCCATCTCAAACTCAGCTGTGATGTGGGAAACCTCTTTGGAAGGAGATTTGCGTCCCCGTCGGCGCTTCTTAGACGAGTCGCACTTGAGGTTGACAAAAGTTACTTGGCAGTCATCGGTGCAGGGGAACTGGCCTACTTCCAGGGGAAAATACAGAGGTGAAGAATGGGGAGGAGGAGAGGAAAAGTTATGAGGTAGAAGATTATAATGCGTTAACAGATAAGTACAGACTTTCAGTTTAAATATAGATTATAAATGCTAGTGTCTTCCTAAACACTTGTTAATCCAGTATAATGTCTTTACCGTGCAGGTTCTGCTTGGATGAATCTCTGTGTTTCTCCTTGTTACGGGGCTTTAGGTGACACTTGGCGTCTTTGATCTTGAACCTGGCCTTCTGTTTGATGGGGGGGGCCAGTGTGTCTTTATTTATTCACAGCGGAGAGAAACACAACACTGTTAATCATGATAGAAACCACGGGTGTGTAAACAGTACATTAACTGTGCACCTGTTGCTTTATTTAATTTATGTTCCAAATGTATAACACTATTAATTAATTAAAAGTGGATAGTGTTCATTTTTTCATACTTAATTGTCAGCACTTAGGCTGGTTTGGTAAGCAATCGTTCTTCTACTTATTGGTATGAAGCTGAATGTGTCAATCGTTTATCCATTACTTTTAACTATTTAAACTATTAAGTCAGTAGTTTTAGCTAACTATTTAACCTGTTAAGTCAGTAGTTTAGCTAACTATTTAAACTGTTTAGCCAGTAGCTTTAGCTTACTTTTTGAACAGTTTCAGCCGCAGGCAATACTTATAGCTTACTATTTCAGCCGATATTGCACTACTTTTAGCTACCAGTTTAAAAGTCCTGTGTGCAGCGGTTACAATTTACTTTTAATCAAAACATAATTTTAGTTTTTTTCACATTAGACGAGCTGCTCAATAATCTTTCCAAGTAACCCCTGGGGTAAAAGTGTCTGGTTGGTAATCACTGTCCTAAAGTATTAATAATCTGATGCTTAATATAATAGTACCATATAGTATAATAGTTACGTGTTAGTAACAATTTTTCTCAGGGCTACTGTACCGGCACATGTAGGTAACGCACTGGTGGCATTCCTCTTCTGAAGAGCTTTACCAGGCTGGACAGGCACTCCACAGCTCAGTGTGTAACTGTTCTCTGAGTCTGAAAGGAAAACACACACACACACACACACACACACACACACACACAGACATGATGATGAGAGGTTAGGAAGTTTTTAGTTTAAGTTTTTAGGTTGGTATGGAAGCATGTGTGTTTCACTTGGCGGTGGGCTGGGCCACGCCCATATTATAAATGCTGTATGGCCTTACTCTCTTCATGTATTTAGAAACGTGACCAACAGCCCAGAGGAAACTCCGCTGCCATGGCACCATTAACCCCTATTGAGAAATGAACGCCCAAATGAAAGATGAATGAATCCTGTCTTGATGTACACACACACACACACACACACTCAAAGATGCATTTCAAGTAAGAAATGAGCAATGAAGCCTTCGGAGGTTATAAAAGTGAGATGATTAAATAAGAGCCCCGGCTGCATTAAGCCACAGGAATTTACATGACTCTTTCCCCACAAAAATTAAGCGGCACTCCAAAAAAGACAAAAAACAAATATTTCACTTCATGCCTGAGAGCTATCCATCATTCTCACACCATGGCAGCCAAGTTAAATGGACCGAAGGCCTTGCTCTGGAAAAAAAAGGCATGATGAAAGAATGTAATCGATTTACAGATGTGTGTTAAGTACTATCGCGGGAGGACAGACCTGGGTGCCAGCCAAAGTGCTGGGACGGTAGAAGCCAAGAAAACTTTCCAAAGTGAAAAATGCATCATTCTGAGTGGGGAGCCCCTTGAGGATCAACCAATAAAGAGCATGAGCACCTTCGTCAAGCATCAGTTGCACCGAGAGGAAAGGATGGTACAGAAAGCTGTGACAGAGAGCTGTCACCACCAGAGGGAAGCAGCATGCAACATGGCCGCTGAAACTATACATCCAGCAGTAAAGCTCATTTTAGAGTGGTTTAGTTCATTTCATTTGCTGGGTCACCAACTGTGACATTAAATAAGCCATTCCACAGAGAACATGTTTCCCATTTGTCCTCTCATTTGTTTTTGGTCTACAATAATCTTCTTTATACCCAGACCACTTCCAGACAAAACACAAACTGACACAAATGAAAATAAATTAACATGAAACACAGAAAAAAAGGCCTCAACTACCAAATTTAATAATTACGGTAATAACACCTTCATAGTCCCTCTGTAGTACTGTATATATGAAGCCAACCATAAAAAGACAAATCAAAATAATATAAAATAGAACTTGAAAAAAATAAGCTCACATTTACAATGACTGTTTACAGGTTTGTTCACCATCTTGGGTTAATTATCAGTAAACACAAAGTGCAGCTGAGGCTAGTTTTGCAAGTTATTTTGGTCATAAATCAAAGTATTAGACAACTTTGACATGATGATGGTGGTAGAATAAAGCCAAAGGATCAAATGTATTCGTCCTCTGGGAACCGTGAATTTGTGTACCATATTTAATCACCACACGTTGTTGAGATATTTCATTAACAACCATAAAATCAGCCTATTTACTGTATATCATATCATATCATATCAATCAACTTTATGGTGGCACTAGAAGAAGGAGCCAGGGATCACTAAAGTCCACAAGATTCATCGTAGGAACTATGAATCCCTGACGTTTGTGCTCATTCAGGATTTTTTATTTTTTGGGGATTAGCTGGATTCATCAACTCAAAAATGCAGTTGTTGAGATTCAATTTATCTAAGGCTCTAACTCGCAAATGTTCGGTATTCTTCCTAGACTTATTAACCTAAATAATTATTCAAATATCAACATTAAAACTCCATGTATTGTTGTCTCAGCACTAATACTTTAGGGTTCATACTGTAAATCTGTAAATACCCAGCATATGGAAAATAGGAAAGCTGTGTAAGCATGTGTGTGTGTGTGTGTGTGTGTGTGTGTGTGTGTGTGTGTGTGTGTGTTTACCTGCAAGGAAGAGGGCATTGGATGGGCAGGAGAGTGAGCAGACCTCTGCTCCTCCACTCTTGTTACACATCAGCTGGGCTCGGGGTGCTGGCTTCCCATTAGGCAGACACTTCACCGCCTCTGAGGAACACACATAGTCACATCACCATGACAACCACCTGGACACAGACACACACGGAGACACACACACACAGACACACAGATGGTTCTTACCGATGCAATCTTTTTTGTTCCAGTGGAGTTTCTGTCCAGGTGGACACACACACTCGTAGCCTCCCTGGGTATTTATGCAGCCATTCTCACAGCTCCCATTACTGATGCTGCACTCATCAATGTCTGAGACACAACCACAGACAGTATTATAGCCATAAAACATTATAATTACAATACATATAAAGGTGGACAAGTGATGTGATTCTATAGTTCATTACAAACATCCACATACCTTTACATCATTGAGGAAAGGGCCCTTAAAGTAAATAGACTGTATTTATATAGGCCTTAACAACTTCTCAAAGCCCTTTCACATAGTACAACTCTGGGTTTGGTGTCTTGGTCTACTCTATCACCTGAGCCACAGTCTACTGTGCTATCTGATCAAAATCTGTCATGACAGTGTTTGGCGCAAGTGAAACTTTTTGTTAATTGCCATATTATAAAAATGTGAAATAATGAATATATAACGTAATGTCAGCATTGGATTACATTTTTTCAGAAAAGGCTTTAATAAATGCATATTTATGGCTTTCAAATAAACTTTTTCAATTTTGTTGACAGTAAAAGTTGTGACAGCTGTAATTGTGGTCACATTTCACCTTTCAATTAGTGACGTCAGTCAGTGGAACAGCAGGACAGTCAGAACTGTACTGAGCTACAAGTGTGTGACACTGACACACACACACACACACACACACACACACACTCGCTCAGGGAGAAGTTATTCAGAGGAACTGAGGTGTGAGGGAGCTTTCAACAGCAGCCGTCTGCACACACTCAGTGACCCCTCACCTTCACACCCTGAAAAGCATTTCCCTTTCAGACGCATGCATGCACACCAACACGCACATTTGATCTACTCTGTCACACACACACATACACACACATGCACACACACTTCGGCTGTGTCAAACAGCTAGTTCCAGGCCCATTTGCGGGTTCAGGTGTTTTTCTCATGCTCTCACCTCCACAGTGAGTTAGGCCGTACAGGATGTATCCCTTTTTGCACAGGCACTCAAAGCTGCCAGGGTAGTTGATGCAGGTGTGGTCACAGGTTCTCTCAAAGGAGCATTCGTCAATGTCTGAGGGAGACCAAAGAGATCCAAAACTGCTGAGAAATACTGGAGACAGTGACTGCGAGACACATTATCATCAGTGACTAATCAAATTTGCTGTTTCTGTGGGGTTCCTATTAACATCAATTACAGGGGTGCCCTCTTGCATCCAGTGGCCATTAAAAAACATTTTAAAGGGAAACACCCCTGATATTTCACATAAATACCATCATGGTTAGTACGACTCATCCTAAGAACACTTTTGTGTGTATAATGTCTTTGTGGCTGAAATAATAAATAAACCCAGATTTACCCCAAATGTAGTAACAAATGTAACAGTGAGCCTTTGTTTGTGTTTGGGAAATGTCAGATCTACTGTAGCACTTAAAAAAAAAAAAAGTGACAGTCTGGCAAATACAAGTCAAGGTTTCAGTAATTGAGTAGATATTGATCAAAACATATCAGGGATTCTGCATCAGTTCAGAAAATTCTTAAATACCACGTATATCATGATGCCTGCCCTTTAAATCAGTCAAATGAGAAAACACTGGTTTTGTTCCACTGCATCGATGGAAGCAAAGGTCAGCGGGATGAGTGGTTCACAGATTGCAATTTCAGTGACTCATATATGGACTAAAGAGGCCATCCCATTAATCACAGTGGACAGTATGGTAAACAAATACGAGTTCCACAGTAAACTAGGACAAGAGCTCGTTCTAATAAAGCAATCCGGAAAAACTTCACTGGACCAACGTTGAGACGGCTCACATTCACCGTTACGTCAATCTGTGTGTGTGTTTGTGTGTGTGTGTGTGTGTGTGTGTGCACACCTGCCTGCGCATGTGTTTATGTATACTTTCCAGCACCAAATATTATTAACCTATCAGGAATGGAGGCCAGCGTTTCAAGCTCACCTGCTTTATTTCAGGCTGTTCCGCGAAGCTTTACAGGAGCTAAAAATACGACATGTTATAATGGAGTTTGTCATGTGGAGGAAGTTGTTAAGGCCTGGATGTTGTCTCCGTAAATATTCAAGGCAACTGTTCATGTGAGGGTTTAATCTGCCTGTTTGGAGCTAGCTCACAAGCAGGGTTTACACAAACTGATCCGGGAACATATATAAAATAAACGTTGTTTCTAAACTTTTAGAATAGAAGGAATAACTTATGCAACTATGGCAAATTAATCTTTCTGCTTTGGTTTCGTAGCCAGTTCTGGCAAAGGCTCTAACACTGGCATGTAGTGTCTCACCAGGAGCTATTTTCTCTGGAAAAGCTTGACGGCACAGAGAGAGAGAGCTGCCATATTAAACATTATATTTCATTTGAAGGTCATGTTGAAGCTAAACAGTCTGGATATGTCACCTGATGGGATAAACCTGGCATGGCACAGTGGCAAAGGTGTGTCAGAAATACGCACTGCCGCTACGTGGCTACCAAAACTCAACAGCACATTAAAGAATCCGAACGCACCGCCGAAGCATACACGCTTGGTGGTTTTGGGTCTGGGACTGAAGCACCTCAGGGTTTTGATGTTAATACACATAATTCTATGTTTATCTGCTCTCCCGTCTCGCTTGCTGCAACTTGAAACCAGGAATCTGCTTTTGGTCGTACAAACATAACCGCTGATCGCCAGGAGGCTTCGCATGTACACTACACACCCAGCTACACACCCAGTTGCAACAAACTGTAGATGATATGACTGTGCAGGCTTGGCCTTATTTCACTGAATGCATGTACAATGAGCAATGGATTTACACACATTCGAATTATTTGTCTCCTGTGAGTCCAGTCGGTCCACTTGGACGTTAGCCTAGCATAGCACAAGGACTGCACAAACCTGATGGAAAGTGTATATTTTCTCTAGACTCGTGTACTGCGGGACCTAGTGTATGCCTGGTTCCCTAGAGATCTACTAATTGGTTTTCTCATCTGACTCTATCACAGACGCAAACTTGCTCTAAAGATCCAGTTTCCCATTCACATAGAGATTTCCCTGCCCTGATAATTTTATCCAAGATAGGGACTTTTTATGTGTGAATTAATTAATTCAACAGCCTTCTTCTGATTTAAATTCAGTCAAGGTATGGCACTCTCACAACACACAACATGAGCCATTGCCAGCTCCAGTCCAGCAGATGGCATCAAAAAAAAGTATTTAATAGCAAGATGGCAGGGTTGCTATGTTATGGCATGGTTTATGCAGTGTTTTACTGCATGTTTACAGTGATACTATCCTTAAAAGAGGCTTCTAAATTAAAGGTGCTGTATGTCATAGAATCTACGGTGGCCTTCAGGTAACCTAAAAATGTGAAAGGCCTCCCTTGAGCCAGTGTTTGTCCATTCTTGGCTACTGTAGGAACATGGTGTTGCAACATGGCGGGTATCGTGGAAGAAGACCCGTTTCCTATGCAGGGCTCATTGACGGAAACGGAAACAAGGTTATTCTTTCAGGTGATAATACACAAGTGACAGAACTCTGATTCACAATTGTCAGAATGACAGAACTCTAGTCTAATGCTTTTGGGATGGGCAATCATATTTCAAGGGAGGAGGGGGGCTAAGAACCTGTAGCCCAATCTAGCTAAATATTCCCCACTGCTGGGTCATAAAACAATAAGTCTTTGAGTTTTGGCAGGTGAAACCACAGGGACTCAACATTTAATGTGTATATATAGACCTGAGTGCTGGGTGACACCCTGGGCTTGATAGCAGCACGGATGCCACAATGAGAATCGGAGTGATTGACAGCCGCAGTCACTGACCTTCGCATGTCCGTTCATCAGTGAGCAGTTTGTGGCCTTTCTGGCAGCTGCATTCGAAGGATCCCACTGTGTTCCGGCAGAAGTGATCGCAGCCTCCGTTGTTCTCCTGGCATTCATCAATGTCTGGGTTGAGAAGTTAAAAGAATGGAAAACAGAAGTTAGTGTCAAAGCTCAACCCATGATTAGGACGTTGACCTTAGTTCCCATTTCTACTACATCAGTGACCCAATTTAAAAATATATTTAATCTACTTCTGTTGTCATGTAATAGACTTCGCTGACTCTACTCTTTGTTTTTTCTTTTCATTGTCTTTTCCAAATAAGGTGCAGTGTTTCATCATGGTGTGTGTACTGGAGGGGTAGTGCTTGTTTAACAGGGCTCCAGCAGGCAGTGTGGATCAGTCCTTGGAAGTTAAGCTCGGGGCTTTTTCACAGGGATCCCACTGTCTTATCGCATGATATGCTAGTTACCTGGAACTAATGGAGTCTAGCTGCTCGGAGAGAGGAAGAGGAGAGACTTTTCATGCTCATTCCCTTCGGATGGTGGGTGTTGGCCAATGAAAAGGGTGATTGTCACATCTTAATGTCTGCCGTTAACAATGCCGTTACTGAACGTATGTGCAATAACTAAAGTTCTCTGCCTGTGAACATAATAGCAATTATGTTCCTGCAAAAACAATGTTGGCAACCAAATGATTAATATATGAGAGCACCTTCTAGGAGACAGGTTAGCTTTTTTTCATCATTTGAGTTTAATAATCAGACAAAGAAGATTGACTTTATGTCCCAATTAAAAGTTAGGAAAAGGTCAAAAGTAAAGGACAAAGAAACTTGTAAAGATTCAGGGAAGCGTCATTAAAAGCCCATGACAACATGTTTACACCCTAAACCTGCCTGTGGATCTACAAACTAAGTGAAAACAAAGACATGTCGTCCCTTAGTGAAACAAACACACATACAGGTCTGAGGTCCAGAGAGAGAGAAAGAGAGAGAGAGAGTCTGCTGGATCCTTGTGGATTCAAACCTGGATACCTGAGCTCTAGCCTACGGTGCCCTCAGATGAACCCAAACTGCAAAATCACGTCTGTCTATGTCTATGGCATTTTGTTATGAACACATTTTGCTAATCCTTATCGCTCATTTAGGAACTGTACTCTCTCCAGATCATGAAAGTTTTTTGTTATTATCTTTTAGACAACATTTTCAGAATAGGAGAAGGGCAAGCAGAAAAGATCAAGCTGGAAAGATTTGGAAAGTGGAGTGGCTGAGGGTGGAGGAGGGGAGCAGGAGCAAAGGAGTAGCAAGAGGGGACAATAGTCTGCCAGATTACACTGGCTAAACCCTTTTTGATTGGTGCTCTAAGTGATGAAAACTGGAAGGGATGACCAC
This sequence comes from Etheostoma perlongum, assembly GCA_026937815.1. Lineage (NCBI taxonomy): Eukaryota > Metazoa > Chordata > Actinopteri > Perciformes > Percidae > Etheostoma > Etheostoma perlongum. Next base: position 26,645,690 of record CM049393.1, on the reverse strand, counting down.
CTAAGCCCTTGAGCCGGGGAATAAGTCCGGCAAGACACCACGGAGCGAGGGAGAGAGGGGGAGAGGATGGAGGTGAGACAAGACGGAGAAGAAGAGGGAGGAAAGTAGGGAGAGAAACAAGACGAGAGGGAGAAAGTATAGGTCTGGGGGAAGGGAGAGAAGTGAATTAAAGGAAGAACTTTTATTTCACTCAACTTTCAGTGTTTCTTAGCAAAACTAAAACACTCTTAAACCCTTTTAACTTTTCTGGACTTTGGCCATCAATACTGTATCGCTGGCACAGCAACAAAACAACACAGGCCCCCCATAGTTACGTCCCAAGCTATGATTGGACAATCACTTTTTGGGAGAGGTTTAGCATAGGAGGGCACTGCACATATTTGAACTATTAAGGCGGATTTATGCTTCTGCAGAACTTTTCGTTGTAGCCTACTTAAGGTTTTTACTTGTGCGCTGGTGTCTCCCCTGTGTTTTCTGACCACGATGGGAAATCTGTAGCAGGAAAAGTTAACCCTCTCCTTGATTTCATGTTGTTTATGGAAAAGGAGAATAATAATGATTAGGGGCTACCAAGACACAGCCAAGAGGACCAATCACAGTTGTTGTTTTTATTAGTAGTGTCCGTATCTACACATACCTACGTACATGCCTACGTAGGCGTCAATTTAATGCAGGAGCATATATTGGCCTTTAGTATGCAAGAAAGTAGCTTGATCAATTCAGACCCAGCTATTAACAGGGTCAAGAGAAGGTGGCAAGAGCACAGAGCGGTCCGGTCAACACACACACACACACACACACACACACACACACACACACACACACACACACTCTTAAATGGCTCTCAGTGTAACTTGATAGGAGCCCTTATAAAACAGCCAGTAACTAAGTCACTGTGTTTTTCCGTCAGGGTAGACTCTGACCTCCCTCGCCTAATCCTTTCACTCTGTATCCTCAGGGAGCTTCTGCTGAATGAACTCTTCATCTAAATATGGAGCCGAGGCAGGAATCCACAGCGAGCTGGCTGCGCGCCGTGGCAAAAATGTAGTAAACTGTATGTCCCGCTGTGCCCTGTCAGCGGCCTTTTAATGGGATTGTCCCTCCATCTGGCTTGGCTAAAACGGATTTCCCCGTGGCTGGCAGGAAGAAAAATTAAGCTCTGTTTTTTTATTTTTAAGGAGAGCAGGACAGGTAAGGGCATTCAAGTACACTCTAACATCCCAAAATGTGATGTCATACCAGGAAAGGAGCATTTAGATTGATTAGCTCGTCCTAATTTCTCTCTGCCAGTTACCTACTCTTGACTTTAAACCCCTTTGATTCCTCTTTGTCCTTCCTCCTGCCTGACTCTCTTTTGTTACTCCTTGTCTAACCTGCAGCAACGTCTGCCAAAGGATTCAAATCAATCATGGCGATGTTCCTGTTCTTTTGGTTGACATGCTGACAGTAGCTGGTGGGGCTGATCTCTATCTGTGAGATAGCAGGAGCGATGGATGCCTTTCTCCCTTCAGGTTACACTGTACGCTTGCCAACCCTGAGACTACAAAAGGAAAAAGACTTCTTTTCAAGACCAGGACAATTTGAGTTTATCTTTTCCTTCATCTTGTGAAGTGCAGTGAATCAGATAACAAACATATGGCACAGAAACCACAGAAAGAAACGCTTCAGGAGTTGAGGAAATATGGATTCTCAAATCAGGCATGTTGGCAAGTAAGACACGCACACATAAACACACAAACACTCACACACACACAACATTCCCCCTGTGCCCACGCCGTCTCTGCTCTAATGCCTAAAAACAGTGGATACCACCCGACTCTACCTAACACAGACAGACACAGCTTCATAATTATTCTGGCAGCCACAAACACTGGCAGAACCCACCGCATCTACCCACACTTAATGGCCACTCTGGGGATGGCTGAGCCTCATAACGGGGTATGTAATTGCCTTTAATGGAGCTTAAATAAGCTTTGAGCTTGAACAAATACATTAAGCCTCCGCACATCTTGAAATGATAAAACGTTTGGAGAGAGGAGAGAGAGAGGACAGATGAAGGCATGGGGCATGGGGAAAGAAAGGCAGTTGTGAGAACTTCTGGTGTTTAACCTCCACCATCATGGCTTCCGTCAAAGTTTACCACTGTTACCATCTCAGTTCTGCGTGTTTACATGCTACTATTCGCCCTTTAGCACTAAGTACATTTACATTTCTGCCTTTATCAGACACTTTTGTCCAAAGCGGCGTACAAATGAGGTGCCATCCAAGTTACAGTGGGCCGAGGAGAAGCCTGGAGAACAAGTGCCTCTACACTCAGTTCCATGTTCCACCTGACACATGTGCAGGTTGCAGGTGTAACTGATGTTGATGGGAACGTCATACATACATTCTGATGATGGCACTAGATTGGGGGTTAGTGTGCCAATCCATCGAGTTGATTTTATTGGATAATTGAGGAAAGGTCATGGAATCACCAAAGTCATAAGGATTTAACCTCTGAAATACCATAAATAAATTTCATGGGAAACAATCCTATAGTTGAGATTTAAAAAAGACATGCATCAAGCAGAATTTCCTAAAAGACTAACATGGCTAAACATGTAGAAATGCTACAATGTCTTCATCTATTTAAGAGCAGGAAGAGACATTGTGAATATGATCTGTGTTCATATGAATGGGCACCTTAACGTTATCTTGCACAAACATCTGGGGTGCCGGAAGCCATCTCGCCTGAGCTGTTTCTTAATGAGGACACTCCTAAGTAAGTTTTTTATTTTTTAATTAGCGCTTCACATGGGGCTGCACCTGGACAGCACTGAGAAGCAAAAAACATTAAAAAATAAAGGTTGACTCACATAGAGAATTGTACAATCAATGCATAGTGGTGGTGTTATGTCTCTTACTCTGATTTTACCTCCACAAAAGCACAACTCTTTCCATCTGGCTGTCTATACACACACACATTTGTGGGGATCTGTCGTTGACATCATTTATTCTCTAGCCCTTTACCCTAACCTTAGCCATCACAACTAAATGCCTAACCTTAACCCTTAACCCTTACCCATAACCTAATTATAACACTAATCCTAAAACCAAGTCTTAACAGCCCTTTAAACCCGTGGAGTCCAGCATTTTGTCCCCACAAAGCTGTCGGGACCCCACAAGTATATTGGACTCTCGGTTTTTGGACCACACACACACAGAGTCTCCTGCCAATCCATCTCTGACATTTTCTCTAGACAATCAATATCTTGCTACAAGCTCTCTGAATATCACACGGCTCTACCAGACCATTTCAAATCTCTTTTCAACAGACTGCTACTGCATGTGACACAAAGTTGTTCCTACTTTTTAGGGTCTTTTGTATTTAACATTGCCAAGAATAGGAACAATTTAATGACCAAAATAAAGAAATAAAAAGACTGCCAATGGCATATACTATAAATGAAGAAAAAAAAAATGTTACTAGGAAATGATTTAAGAACATGTCATGAAACTTGTTAAAGGACATTTAATGACAACATAAGATTATATTGTAATAACCGTGTTACCCTTATTTTAGTTACTAAAACACAAAAATTAAGCTTCTGACCACATTTATAGGTCCCAAAAATGACCTCAGGGAGTGTTTGTTGTTGTGGTGGCGGAAGGAGGACCCAAACGCAGATTGACAGGTAGTAAGTTCGACAGGTTTATTGTGCAAAGTCCAAAACACAACAGGAGCACGGGAAGCCAGGGAAAAACAAAAAGCCGGAGCACGAGAAAGCCCACAGGGGGGGCGCACGAGGAAGCACTAGGAAGCCCACGGGGGGGCGCACAAGGAAGAATGAAAAAGCCCACGGGGGGGCGCACGAGGAAGCAGTCGCAAAACCGAGGGGACGCAATGGAGCCCGAGGGAACACAACGGAGCGCGAGGGGGCCCGAGGGAGCACAAAGAAGCCCGAGGGAACACGAAAGAGCGCAAAGGGCGCCAGGTGGGACAGATTTAGACACAGACACTACGTTAGCACATAGTAGTATGGATGGCAACATGATTGAAAATGAAGAAAACAGAGATCCGGTAGACAAGCAGCTAGATATTCCCATCATCCTCGGCCTTATCTGAGAGCTAGAGATCTTATTAACCTGGAGTCCCAGTTTCCCAGTCATAATAACCATATATGTTATGTTTTAGGCCTATTGGCAGACATCAATTTAAAATGTAGCCATTGCCATATAAAGACCGTGTTCTCCATGTCCACTGAAGTTCCTCAGCGTGCTCTCTAGCGTCTGTGGTACAGGTAGCTTTGCATTAAAAAATGATTGTCATTTGCAAGGCTACTTTTACTTTTATGTAGAAAGTACCGATATTTGTGTTAAAATGTAAGGAGTAGAAGTAAAAAGTTGCCACAAAAATAAATAGTAAAGTAAAGTAAAAAAATCTGAAAAATCTACTTGAGTACAGTACATCTTTGTGCATGACATATTTTTTAAAGTAGTACTTTTGTAAAGATTTCACGTACCCCCTGCAGTACTCCAAACTACCCCTAGGGGTACACGTACCCCCATTTGAGAAACACTTGGGCCATTGCAGAAGAAAAGGGAGCAATGAGATGACGTAATAAAAAGAGAGAAACAAAAAAATGTTGAAAACATGATGGAAATATGACTGTTACTGTTGTATGTATTAGTGTATTAGAGTAGATCAGAGATGGCAAAAGTACTCACTTTCCGTACTTAAATACTCTGGTAAAAGTGGAAGTACTGATTAAACTTTTTTACTCAAGTAAAAGTAACAAAGTACAAGTATAAAAGTAAAAGTAGCCATGCGAATGACAACCATTTTTTTATGCAAAGCTACCTGGAGCACACAAATGTTACTAGAGAGCACGCTGAGGAACTTCAGTGGACATGGAGAACACGGTCTTTATATGGCAATAGCTACATTTTAAATGGATGTCTGCCAATAGGCCTAAAACATCACATATATGATTATTATGACAGAGACTGGGACTCCAGGTTAATAAGATTCTGACTCATTAACAAGATATGAATTCAGCTGTGATTCTGTGAGAATTCACAGATCCAGTTTCTATTTTTAATCTTCATCCTAACATTTAAATTAATCTACATGTATGTGTGTGTGCTCAAATATGGCTTCTGGAAAGAAATAAAACGTTAAAATATGAATGACTAAACAGACATTAATGAAGAAGTTCCCCAGCACATTGGCCAGGAGTCCTTCTTGATGTCTACTGTCTCAAACATCTCTCTCAGATAAGGCTGAGGATGATGGGAATGTCTTGCTGCTTGTCTGCCGGATCTGTTTTCTTCATTTTCAATGATGTTGCCATCCATAATACAATGTGCTAACGTTAGCGCCATCATGCCTCAATGATTTGCTGTGAATTAATGCAGAATGCTGAATCTGTTGAGTTGCGTCAAATGCAACGTACAGTAGATATATTCTCATCTATTTAGATTGAATATGGTATTGATGACGTAAACAATAATAACGGTAACTCCAGTGAAATGATGTGAAAGTTGAGGACTAGATTAGGACTGGATTAAAGCTGATTCTGGTTACCAACTTCACCCCAGGTGTGTCTGTTAAAACAGACGGAGACAACTTCTCTCTAGCTAAGTTTCCATCCACTTGTCAACTGAATTAAAGTATCTGAAGTTGGTGAACAGGTGAAGAACACACCAAAAACACTATCTAACTTACTTTAAATGTGCAAGAATTATAGACCAATTACAGGCTTAAGTGAACTGACAACATGAGTTATATGATTTACAGTTCTCAAAGACGCACACACACAATTTTGGCTGATTATCCTCCGGACAGGATCTCTGTCCCGGTCTCTTTTTCTTTTCTCTCACTTTTTTCTCCGTGTGGCGCGCGCACCCGCTCGCGGTGTTAGCGCGTGTCCGCGCTATTGTCCAACATGTCCTCTTGTACAAAACGAAAGTAACGAGCCAATTTTGTAAAATGTAAGGAGTAGAAAGTACCGGTATTTGTGTTAAAATGTAAGGAGTAGAAGTAAAAAGTCGCCGCAAAAATAAATAGTAAAGTAAAGTAAAAATATCAGAAAAATCTACTTGAGTACAGTAACGAAGTATTTGTACTTCGTTACTTCCCATCTCTGGATGGGCAACGCAACGGAATTTTAATTGAATCCACTGGTAGTTGAACGGTGAGCGTTAACATCCACCTGGGCCAAAGGAAACAAGCCTCCACCCCCTGCCTTCTGCTCTGTAAGCCCTGGGGCTGTGTTTGAAAAGTCCAGTGTTAGGAATAAGAAACCAGACTCCAAAAGAGACGCTGATGCTGCTGCAAGGCTCAGCTGCTGATTAAGCCCCCCCCCGACTGACCTGATTGATCAGCTCTGCAGCCTAAACCAACCACCAACAATGAGGGTGGAGTGAATGAACCCTAACTCCTCACCTCTGACCCCTGCATCTAGAGTCCGAGCGCAGGGCCAGGGTGTTATGTAAGAGGCTTGCTTACTTTGTTCCCAGGAGAAAGACAGAAAGAGAATGAGATAGAAAACAAGGTCTAAAAAACAAACCATGAATGCGTCTCACTTAACCCTTGTGTTGTTTTTCTGTGTTGAAATTTTCAACTTTTTCTCCACTTTTCTCCACATTTTTGTCAATTTTATTAACATATTCCTATGTTTTTTTAATTGTGTTTTAATAAAAAGTTTTATTTTTTTTTGTCACTTTTTCCAATGTTTTTTTTGTCACTTTTTGATGTTTTTTTTAATTATATTTTAGTAATACATTTTTAAATTTTTTTGTAGCTTTTTCTAATGTTTTTTGTCACTTTTTCAGTGTTTAAAAAAATGTTTTTGTTGATTTTTTTCCTGCATTTTTGTAGTTTTTTTCAACATTTATTTGTCACTTTTTGATGTTTTTTTAATTTAATTTTTTTAGTAAAAAAAAATAACTTTTTTCTTGTAGCTTTTTCTAATGTTTTTGATGTTTTTTGTCACTTTTTCCGATATTTTTGGTCACGTTTTTAGCATTTAAAAAATGAATGTTTTTTTAGTTTTTTTTCGTCCTTTTGTCCTTGTTCTAATATAGAAAGTTTTTGTAAACGAGTCAAATTTGACCCGAGGACAACAGGAGAGTTAAATCCCATTTGGACTTGCTTGTAGGAATGTGCTACTCATATCTCCAGAGTACGAGCTGCATAAGTGGAGAGTTTCACCAAATATAGTTTTACCAAATATTTGCAGTAAAAAGCAATTAAATGGAATACATTTGCAGAAACCCGAAACTCTACAAATAATTAAAAACCAAGTACAGGGGATTTAGTTTTCTTGGAGCGCGCTGGTTTTCTTCGCAGGGTGGGACAGACATCAGGCCGGGAGGTTGCGTGTATTTATTCAGGTATTAAACCACCTCAGTGCAAGATTCTGTTCAATAACAAACAGTCCACGGGGGCACGAAGGGAAGGGCCAAGGGAAACTCTCAGTTCTACACAACAATAAAACAGCCAGAGATCTGGACCCGGGTGGACCGGAGCGGGCACTGCAGGCCTTGGGACACCCTGATCTATACAACAGGGACAGCCAGGCTACTATACAAGTACAGTTATAAATATCACTGCGGAGTTACTTTATGGAACAGCTGCAGTGAAGAGATGAAATCATGTACAACAATGAGCTATTCGAATATATTAAAGGGATACGAAAAGGATTTGAAGCGATAGTATAGCATAATGACTGTATGGTTCCTTAGCATCTATATACTAAGTCTAGTATGGATGTATGTATATCTATTTTTTATTTTAATGTTTTACATGTTCAAATAAAACTACTACTAAGAGAAATTGTTGCACATACACATTGTCACACCATCTTAGGCAGTGTCTTCATTTAGGATCCTGAGGGGGAAAGCTCCTCCTGAGCCCCTTAGTGCTGGCCTGGTGGATCCACTACCAGGGCTGTAGTACTTTAATCTGGACTCTAGATGTTTTTCTATTGTCTCAGACCTCTTTGGACTCGGTCTCGAGTAGTCTTGGACTCGACAAAGCTGAACTTGACTACAGCCCTATCCACTACCTTCTACCCAACCTCATCAAGGAGAAAAGGCTCCTGCCGGGTGATTTGGATCTTAAATATTCTTAATAGGGCACCGCTTTTTGTGTTCAGCCGAACAGAGCACCCTGTGCCGGGCCCTGTGGTTCTGTTTGGTGCTGGTTCCGGTTCCAGGCAGTAATGTTCCTTATCAGGACAAATTGATGCCGGAGTTAAAATTCCTCAGTATTTGAGGGAATACTACATCTGAGATGAAACGCTCCCTGCATATTTCCATCCGGTTTATTTAATTTTTAATATTTTTTTGTCCCAACATTTTATTGAATACATTGGACAGTATGATACACAAACTGGTAAAGCAGAAGGCATTTGCGTGTGATTTGACTGGTGCTCTTTTCATGACATCATCTCCAAGTGGAGAATTTACTTTTTGGAGAATTTCCAGGAAAACGATTAAAACTAAAATGGTTATGATGTTTCTTTGTTACAAAGCTAATAGCTTCCCGGTAAATGGATGAAATCATGTCCCTGTCTTAGATTGATCTGATTGTGTGTTTATGTGCTTTCAGGTCTTTTCAGGTAGAGGAGGAATGCAGGCCAGTGGGGACGTGTCTCAGGTGCCAGTACACACTGTGTACTGTACAGCAGTACTCCGACCACACGCTATCCACAGAAACACACACACACACTCCAACAAGCGTGTGGAAGTGCACTAAATACAGGCTAACATGCAACCTACATGCGTGCTAATTAACCTACAGAAACTGACTCCCACATGGATGGACACACACAGACACACACACATACACACACACACACTAACTCATCCTTCCTCCAGTGTTCACCTTCTAATCAAGCATCTGGAAAGTTTTAGGAAAAACTTCTGCCTCTTTTTCTCTGTCTTTCCCGTTCTCTCTCTCCTTCATCCAGTTGTCGGCACCGAGCCTCGTGATAAAATGCCTCCTCGAGTTGGCGTGTCTGTCATCATGAGAGGCTGAACCGACTCGTCTGTCAGCGCAGATGAAAGAGTGTTTATCGGACTGGCGGGTTTTTAAACATGCCCTACATAGTTTATATTGAAATGATTATGATAGACAGGCACGACAGGGCACATCCTCTTGGCTTTAAAGCAAGGTAGGAGCAGACAGGGAGAGGGAGGGAGAGAGAGAGAGAGAGAGAGAGAGAGAGTGCTGTCTGTCTCTATCAAGCAATTTAGTGGCACATTAGATGGACCACCTTGCAGCGTGGCACTTATCTTGCCGCAAACTGCTATGTTCAGTAATTGCCAGCAATTATACTCCAGTCTTCGTATTACAATACACTGCTAACACGACTGTGATTATGTGTGCCACCGGACACACACGCAAACACACACACACACACACACACACACACACACACACACCTTTGTGTGCTGTTGCCTAAGGTTAACGGAAGGCCCTGTCTCATAGGGCAGGACAAGGGGAAAAACTATGCACAGTCACCTTACAGGGACATGGGTCTGAGTTTGAATACATTGGTCCAGAGACCGTATATAGTAGATTTCCCAGAGCAATGGGAACACAGGTTGAGGAGTGACAACCATTGCAAGACATAATTCCATTCACCTTCATATCTCTGTAGTTGGGATAGATACCGTTAGAGGCAGGGAAGAAAATGGTGAAGATGGTAATTTGGATGTACTGACCCCTTTGAAGTAAATGGGAGACACTTCCTGTCAAGCCTTTCAGCCTTGAGGTTGTGGTTGCCACTTGTTCTCCAGCTCCACCCAGGATCCAACAGATCTGGATGTTTGATCACTGGTATACTTAAGTAATCTTTTGTCGTGCAGTAAACCCCCACTTCTGATTTTGAAAACTCCCCTGGACACACAGTGCACATTGTGGTTTAGGTCTAGCCAAACAGCAGCAGCAATGTTGCAGGGTGTCCGACACTCTATGTGTATGCATCCAGTGTTTTGTGTGAGTGTGTGCCCGGCTGATAGATACTGACCGATGTACGCTGCCTTCTTTGTGTCTCTCAGCTCAAGTCAGCACTGATCCCCACTCTGGGATTTATAAAGCCCGGGGGGGCTGATCCACAGCCAAATTATGTGGGCGGGGCACAGCTGGACTGCTCTTCTATCCATCTTCCCCACTCAACTCACACCCGAACCAAAGGGGGAAAACTTTTCATTTTTCTGTCAGGAACACACAGGGGAGACAGAGTGGAAATGTTCGCACAAGCCGCTGGGCTTGAACTTGACATCAGAGTGGTGTTCGAGATGTTCTCCCAGGATGCAACTGCAGTGGTACATGGCTGTCAGCAGACAATGCTGCAAGAAGGGTTGCTAGAGCCAAATAGTTGGCTTTAGATTTTCAAAATGAAAAACATAAGCATTAACGGTTTCAGCAAGTGCCCTGAAACAACATAGTAAATGGTCTGCATTTATATAGCACCTTTCTACCTTATCAAACAAAACCCTTTACAATTGGTCTTTCATTCACCCATTCTCACACCCATTCATACACCAATATTGGCGAAGGCTGCCATGCAAGACGTGGGCAAGCCATCAGCAGAAACTTGGGGTTCAGGACTTCCAAATGCAGATAGGAGGCAGCAGCAAAACTAGCTACAATGTAAGTTAATAGGGCCATGCAGCTTGTATTTACCTTTACTAAAGGGCTCGTTTTGCCGCAGACAGACACAAATTAATATTCTAAGTTTCTGACAACATTATGGAAAGGATTTCTAAGGAGGTCGACCTTTCTGTTAAAGAGTAAGATCCTTTTTTAAACATAAAAACATCCGTGAAATTGCGTTCACTAAAGCCACCAGACTCCATGTAAATAAACAGTAATTTTAGCATCTTAAAATACACTTCATTCAAAGTCGACACAAACTAAATAAAACTATAAAATGCGGTTTTGGGTTGTCTTTCCACTTTTCCAACCATCATAACTGTAGTTTTGGTTGAAATAAACACATTGTTTACCGATTTACATGTGAGAACACGTTGGCTCCATAAACTCTAAAAGTATTACTTTTTTAAATTGAGTCTGGTGGGTTTAGCACTAGCGACTTCTGCGACTAGCTGCTTCTGGTTAAATAGGAAGGTATTCAAGAGGTTTTGAAAAGGTCTGTCTATGTAGGTATCCTTTCTAAAATGTTGTTAGACACTCTTACAGCACTTTTAGTGGACCAAACTGACAATGCACATTTGCCCCATAGGGTTACATTAAAGCCCGGTCTGTGGCTGCCGGTTACAGCCTTCATGCATAATACTGGACCAATTTCAAAGATCATTGTTCCCATCAGTCACTTACACGCAAAAACATATGAAAATAGGGTTGAAAAAACGAGAGTCAATGTTGGTTGAATTTCTTTGAAAGTGAATTGTGGTCATGGTTAAAAGAAACCAATGCTGGATGTTGGTCAACCTTCTCACATGGACGTGTTGCTCTATAAGAACGTCACCTCACTCTCCAACCACTGGAGGGGTTTGTCACCTGAACGTAAACAGACTTTGTTCCATAACTTCAACAAAGTGTTTTTCATTGTAACATGACACTCACCCAACCTCAACTACAAACCTTTTTTTTTTTTTTAAATAGTTTATTTTTTGGGCATTTATTTTCACAGGACAGATGAAGACATGAAAGGGGGTGAATGACATGCAGCATAGGGCTGCAGGTCGGAGTTGAACCTGCGGCCGCTGAATCGAAGAGCAAACCTCTATATGTGTGTGTCTACTCTACCAAGTGAGCTAACCCAGCCACCTAAAAACCTATTGTAACCAAACCATGAAACCTTAACCAAAGATTTCCCATAACATTGAACAGATTTCATTTTATAACAGTGATTTGTAAAATGACAAGAATGTGTCCTTCTAAAGAGCACTTACAAACTCTTATTTTGTACCATAAAAAACCTACTGGACAAAAGCCAATTACACTTTAATAATGTTTTTTTCTGGTGTATTAATATGTTAATCTAAAGCAAACATGCAGCCCAACCAGAGTTCTCCAACACATGAATTATTATGTTGCCTTCTTGCGTTAAGTGCTTCAAAATCGTAACGGACTGATATGCCCTGTCCTCTATTTGAGTACATTTGGCGCTAAGAGTTAGAGAGAGAGAGACAGTGGCCAGTGTGGGCCTCACTGTTCAAACATCTCAAAGTTTACCGACGCGTTGTCTGCCAGCCAGCCCTGAGACAGCTCTGGCTCCAGGATTTCACACACCTACATGCCACATTCTCAAACTGACTGACACTCAAACACACACACTGCATAACACACACGCATACAATTTTTACAATTTAAAAGAGCACGCTTACATCACGTGCTGAATCTGACATGCAAAAAGTTGTGCTGCTGTAATTATCTCCTTAGTCTTGCATTGCCAGACCCTCCTCCACAGCACTGCAGAGAAGGGTCTGGCTAGACCACACAGCCTTCCGGGATGGGGGGAAAAAACGTGCTCTGGTTCATTAGCATTTCTTTAAACCACTCACTATCGCCTTGGGTGGACGGAGCGACGGTGCTTCTGCTAAATCGTCTCAGGAAGGAACTTGCTTCCCACAGTTACTACAGGTCATTTTAACCAATAAACACAACTCAATATCCACCAAAACCCCACTAAAGAACCTTTCACATCACCCAAAAAAAAACACTGACGTGTAACCATGATATCAAAGTCATATAAGTCTCTCTTAAAACAATGGCCAGATGTCCAGATGAACACTGAAATCCATTTGGCTTGCTGTAATCATCGCTCCTGTTAATGTTACCATGAAGAGATCAGATGCACATCCAACAAAATTGATAGGGGACAAATCCACAGAAGTTAGTCTGGATCAACGGAAGCATATTTCCAGGATAATTGCCTGACATCTGGCACCAAATGTCCCTCACCTTCCACTCTCTGTCTCTACCGTTCTCAAAAAAACTACGAGCTAGCAATCTACAACGGCATGTTTTGAAGAAAATACAAAAGCGCAATGAGATAACTGTTGTTGTTATTTGGCGCTATATAAATAAAATGTAATTGAATATAGCTAATTTTTCTCTATTGTGTCAACAGCTTAATTTAGTATTGTTCAAGTGGGTAATATCCTTTCGTTTGAATATACAATTGGCCTGTTGAACATCTGAACACTGTTTCCTTGCTGAGGAAATTGACTTTGTCCATTTCTCACAGTGGAATCATGTCCAATACAGATCTAGTCATAAACAGTGGAACAATAACAGCAACCATCAGCTCTTTCGTTGTACGTACTGTATGGGCATGTCAGTATAGTTTTAGAACAAACTTGAAAAATGTGAACGTATCCTTTAAAATGTACCATGTACCCTTGAATATGTTACCAAACTCTACTCACTGCTGCTTTGTCCAGCCCTGAGGAGAAGACCAGTGTTTGAACTCACAGGTCAGCCCATCAAGACTGTTTGTTTAGAGGAAAGCCAAAGCACTACAATAATATGTTTGGGACGCTCATGCCCACGCTGCGGCAGCCTTCTTCTCGGACCACTGTCATTGACGTCACCAGCGTCAGTGGCTCAGAGGCTTAATCAACAAGCGGTGGCAATGACCGCAACCAGAGCTCCAGAGTTGGAAGTGAAGCGGATGGCGGGGGTCGTGTTTTGGCTCTGGATCACTCAGATACCAGTCATAGTGGACCAGCATATACAGAGGGGTCAGTGACCGGCAGCTGTGCACCATCGCCCACACACAGCAGGCTTGCTGGCCTCACACACATGTAATGTCCCCACACTTTCATGTATGTATAGTCTCGCTTTGCCCAACCTCTGTCCACAATGCTGTGGATGAGGGAGGATTTGGTTTACTGTCTTTAAACCAATCACAATTGTCTTGGGCGGAACTTGTTTTGGTGGAACATGTGTACGTTCAAAAGTGTTTTAGTGGTGCAATAGAAAACTGATCAGTCTAGCTAGCTGTCTGGATTTACCCTGCAGAGATCTGAGGACCAGGTAACCATAGTCCTCAGAAATATAAAGTGTCTTTGCTAGTTGAAGACTGACACAGTTGTCAACTTCCCATCCGGCACCCACGTCCTTTAACCCTAAGGCCATTTTTACAGTTTATTGTCCGTCTGGATTTATTTTATAAAAAAGCTTGTAAAACATCAACCCTGTTGTCTACAGTCAAGATATGAACATCATTTTTTTCAGGAAAAACTGGGTTATTAGAATATTTGGGTTTGGATTTTGGGTTGCAGTGAGGTCAGTAGGACCTTAAAGACAAATAAATAAAACGGAACATGAATCTTCCAGATATGTATTGATATCACAGACAGAGCAGTAAAACCTAAGCCATTTTACTCTCTAAAACACTTCTCATATGTATTGGGAGTCACACTGTGAAGAAATAATCATCATAACTTATACAGATGACAAAATACATACATTTTTTCAAAGAAAGTCCAGACGCTTTTGCCCTCATGACATTTACTTATGCCAATAATCAACATAATAATGTCATATTTATTGATATTACACCCACAGCAATGCTACACAAGCATTTGTGTGTCTAAAACAGTTCTCCTATATGGAAAAATGAACATAATAAACATTATAACTCATATAAAGCACATACTATTTATATTTCCAAAAAAGGCCCAAATCTATGCCAAATCTCAAACCAGTGGGGCCATTTTCCTCTGTGTCTATCTTGTGCACTATAGCATCTTTGATCGCATACTAGACTAGTCTGACTGGGTGGAGGGCACTTTTCACCCTCCATACAATGTGGGTGACGTTGTCCACACTCCATACACTTTGGCTGACGTTGTCTCCTATATATGGGCATGCTGGTGCCTGTACTACCGTAAACAAACAGAGAGGAGAGACGGAGAGGGGAGCTAACGGCATAATTGAGCAAAAACGCGATGAATTATGAACATAAAATGAATAAATCTTGGATGTAACGGTTTGGATTTGATGCTCAACGACCTAGAAAAAGGCTGGAAGTTCCAGGCTGGATAGAAAATCACCTGTAGATGCTAGAAAGACCCGGAAGAGACCTCTGTAACCGCTAACTTGTTAGCTTTTAGCTGCAACTTTTGGTGAGTTTCTATGTTTTATGGCTGTTTAATGATTAAACTATGAATCAGAGGTGCTGTCTAGGCTTGTGGGGGCGAGTCTCTCGGGTTTAGAGGGGTAAATAGCACCTGAGGGAGGTGCATTCAGGTGCATTCTGGGCATATTGCTATCTTGAGGCAGCGGAAAGTGATAGCGCCATTGACCAACAAAAACCTCTATTATTTGATCTGCTCGCACGCTTTCACTTCACTTCATGCACGAGCAGATCATTTTTTTCTCCTGAAAATCTTGCTCAGCAAATCCGCTATCACAATAGCAATGGGGATGGAAATGGGAGAGGAGACTCTGATTGGTTAATTGCATGTTACGCCCAAAACACAAAGAACTTTTTTCTGCCGTAAATTAGAAAAAGAGCATTTGGACGCGCCCTAAACGCACCTGCACACTTAGATCGTTAAAATAGAGCCAATAGACTATGTATTTACTGACCTTTGCAGGTTTTGCCATCAGGCTGTAGAGTGAATCCCACGGGGCAGCTGCAGCGCACCCCTGTGGCCGTGTCTTTACATGTCCTGTCGCAGCCGCCGTTGTTGACGGCACAGGTCTCTGCGGATGGCGGGACAGAGATGGAGAAAGAGAAGAAGGGGGTTTTAACACGTGTCCCCTGCTTCTGAAACATGAAACAAGAGATGTGATGTGGGTTGAGACAAAGCTTCATGCAGTTTTACAAATACACAAACCCATTAGGATATAATGTATCCTTGCGTTTTCTCATGTAGCTTTGTCAACACACAACAAATGAAGAAATTACGCAGTTTCAATCAAAACACAACAGTTTTCATGAGGAGAGACATCTTTATACAGAGACAAATACAGTGTGCACACACAGAAAGCCATAATCAAGATGTGTATCATTGGAAGCTGTGTATCATTACAACAAGACAAAAACACATGTTCTAATAAAGGAGGTTGAAGAAGTCTTTGGCCCAAACGATGGTGCTGTTTCCAACAGGACAAGAAATCAGTTAACACAAATAAAAAAGGCAGGGTTAACGTAGGTAGATAGCAAAATAAAGTTAGTGCTAACATTGTGTTAACGCACTTGGAAGAACTGGCTTATATATTTGACAAATGAAAAATGTACGTGGCACAGATAAAGAAAGGTTTGCTGGGACTTGTGAATATTGCCTGAGCTGATCCCAAAACAAACAGCAGCTCAGGGTAACTCTAGCTCACCTGCCCAGCCGCTGTTGCTTTAGCAAAGCTCAGCACACACTTTCCCAATGGGCCTCGAGAAGTGCTGAGGAGGCTGAAATTTGACATTGACTCCTGTTTGTTGAAAGGGATTTAATAAAACTACACCTAATAAGGCAGTTTCAGTTAGTAACTGCTGGGCTTTTGGTGGGTTTGACTTTGACTAACCCAGTAACTCAGAGAAACTCCTACATATTGCTACTGTGCATGTCTGTATTTCTCAGGAGTATAACCCCCCACTTTGACAGGCCTAATGGTTAAATGTAAAAACTAGCATCATCGCATAAATGTTCCTTAGTTCCTTCAAAGTTAAAATTTGAAATTCAAAGGCCTTTCCTGGACAACAGCAACATGTAAATTGAGGATGTTCCCTCCCTTTTGGCAGCTTTTCCCATTTAATTAAAATACCAGCAGATTGTGTGCCTGAGAAGTAAAGAAGGAAATAGGAAAAGCCTTTTCAGGCTGCCAAACACATCCATGTCTAGAGGTCAGTGCATTAGCATAATGGCCTTTCAGAATGCAGAGTCACATCTAAGCCAAGATGGCTGATGCTTTCTATCAAGAAACAGCGAGGTATTTGTAGATTTGTTTGTGTTTCTTCATGCAGCTCCAAACAACATCAATCTCACAGCTTCTTCTCTTAATCTCCGCTTCCTAGCCGGCATTTGCTCCTTGTTGTGTTTATCCAAAGCTCTGTGTTCATTATTTGCAATCCTTTTCAAGTCTAGTTCTCTCTGGGCAAGTTCTGATGCCAGATAATTCAAACTGAGAAGTTATTTAAGAATGAGGCAGGTGGTTTCATAGAAGTTGTGGAAAAACAGCAAAGAGGAGGGAAAGGTTGGGAGTAGAAACACTCCATCATCCAGGCAGCCTGACTGATGGGCCCTGTAGGGTACGACATCAGACCCTGTCCCCTCTTCCCTCTCCCCTCTCCAGCTCGGGACTCTGTCAAGTGTGTGTGAGAATGTGTATTGTTAAGTTAACTAATAACTTAAGGGGTATGTATACATGCCTGCACAGGTGTACACAGTCAGTAAGACTTTTTGTGTGAGTGTAAATGTGCATGTGAATAGACTTGATGTGTGTGGAGGTGGTGTTTTTGGGTCAGAGTGATTTATTCAGAGTACAGTGGCCCTATCATTAGGTGAGGGTGAGCAGTCCTGCTCAGAGCCTCTCACTCTCCAGGCCACGCCCAGTCCAGCCCCAGGGCCAGACTGAGCATGAGAACACAGATCCACCGTCGGGCCTGATTGATGCGTCGGACAAGCCCCCTCATAACCTCCTCAGCCCCCTCTCCAAGCCTCAACACCCTCCATCTAACCCTGCATATTTCTATCTTATCCTGTGAGCGTGTGGGTGTGTGTATTTCTGCATGTAACTTCTCTCTAATGAGGCCAGAATGATAGATTCTGATCACATTGTTTTGCCCTTTTTCCTGATCATTTTTTTTAACTTAAAATTAAAACAAATTTAAAGGACAGAATCAATTCAAAATTTCTCCCAAATTTGATGTCAGCACACTTGCAAAAGTTGTGCATTTCCAGCTGACACTGTTCACTATGTGATGGGTAAAATTGAGATAATTAGCTGCTCTTTATGTGCCAGTAAAAAAAACAATGAAACATACAGAGTTTTCAGATCCCCTTTTATTCCACATTAACTTTGATATATTATTGGATTTTTGCTACAGAAGCGGTCTAGAATCAATTTTGGCAAAGACTAAAGGAATTCTTTAAACTTTTGCAAAATACCAGTTTCTCACGTCAGAATATTAACACAATTTTTTGATCTGTGTCGGTTGAGCAGCAACCTCATTTTATACTGCATGAACTCACACTACCCGGCCACAAAATTAAGCTACAACCTATCATATTTACACTTTTTTCCCGCTACATTTGGACATAACCAGGCTATCTCTTTCCATTCTTGATGCTAAGCCAGGTGCCTCCTCCTCATATTTACTCATATTACCTCATATTATTTTCAAAGAAAGGTTGAGCTATTTAAGTATTTATTAAAAATGCCCATTGTCCATTCTAGGCAAAATTGTATTCACTTTCACTTACTTTTTATTGAACATATACACTCACTGGCCACTTTATTAGGTACCCCATGCTAGTAACAGGTTGGACCCCCTTTTGCCTTCAGAACTGCCTCAATTCTTCGTGGCATAGATTCAACAAGGTGCTGGAAGCATTCTTCAGGGAGTTTGGTCCATATTGACATGATGGCATCACACAGTTGCCGCAGATTTGTCGGCTGCACATCCATGATGCGAATCTCCCGTTCCACCACATCCCAAAGATGCTCTATTGAATTGAGATCTGGTGACTGTGGAGGCCATTTGAGTACAGCAAACTCATTGTCATGTTCAAGAAACCAGTCTGAGATGATTCCAGCTTTATGACATGGCGCATTATCCTGCTGAAAGTAGCCATCAGAAGTTGGGTACATTGTGGTCATAAAGGGATGGACATGGTCAGCAACAATACTCAGGTAGGCTGTGGCGTTGCAACGATGGTCAATTGGTACCAAGGGGCCCAAAGAGTGCCAAGAAAATATTCCCCACACCATGACACCACCACCACCAGCCTGAACCGTTGATACAAGGCAGGATGGATCCATGCTTTCATGTTGTAGACGCCAAATTCTGACCCTACCATCCGAATGTCGCAGCAGAAATCGAGACTCATCAGACCAGGCAACGTTTTTCCAATCTTCTATTGTCCAATTTCGATGAGCTTGTGCAAATTGTAGCCTCAGTTTCCTGTTCTTAGCTGAAAGGAGTGGCAACCGGTGTGGTCTTCTGCTGCTGTAGCCCATCTGCCTCAAAGTTCGACGTACTGTGCGTTCAGAGATGCTCTTCTGCCCACCTTGGTTGTAACGGGTGGTAATTTGAGTCACTGTTGCCCTTCTATCAGCTCGAACCAGTCTGGCCATTCTCCTCTGACCTCTGGCATCAACAAGGCATTTCCGCCCACAGAACTGCCGCTCACTGGATGTTTTTTCTTTTTCGGACCATTCTCTGTAAACCCTAGAGATGGTTGTGCGTGAAAATCCCAGTAGATTAGCAGTTTCTGAAATACTCAGACCAGCCCTTCTGGCACCAACAATCATGCCACGTTCAAAGTCACTCAAATCACCTTTCTTCCCCATACTGATGCTCGGTTTGAACTGCAGGAGATTGTCTTGACCATGTCTACATGCCTAAATGCACTGAGTTGCCGCCATGTGATTGGCTGCTTAGAAATTAAGTGTTAACGAGCAGTTGGACAGGTGTACCTAATAAAGTGGCCGGTGAGTGTATATCATATATCATAACTATTAAAGAGGTCACGAAGTAAAATACCTGCAACTTTGTGGTGTATTTATGTATTCAGATCAGTGAGGAAGACAGTAGACTGTATACACATGCCCGTCACACTCCTAGCATGGAAACACTGATTGCTCTTCCCGTTGGAGGAGGACACATGTTCTATTGATTAAAGCTGGAGAGTACGCAAGAGAAAACCATGTGCACTGTGTGTACTACAGCATCACGCCAAGTAACAGCAACTGCTGCACTGTTGGAAAAAGGGGAGAGGGACACGATCACCTGTCAGCGCTCAACAAGATCCCCTTTAGCCCCTTGATGGGCACCTAAATCAGCCGTCAGTCAGCACAGCTCTGGGCTGTAATCACGCTGTAAGAGCCATTTCTATCCACCTTATTTGGTTAGGTTAATTTAGTTATTTATTTTATCCACTTGGGGGAGTATTGCACTGGGTGTGGTACGTCACTGGAAATAAGGTATATTTACAGGTGCGGTAATCAGTGTGGAAAGGTGTGGATGGCGGGGAACACATGGTTCTTACCGCAGCCGTGAACACGCCATAACATTTTATTAATTAGCACTATGTGAAGTACTATTTTATGTGAAGTGACCCTTTTTCTACTTTTATAATAAACGGGAACACCACCCAAAGACAATCAATGCCTGGACTCAAGATCTTTTGCTACGCGTTGAGAGCACCATGCCATCCATACCGAGGCTTATAGGATAGCCTCCACACACGCTATTTGGATACACATACCGTGCACACACACATACACACACCTCAGCTGAGCTCCGTCTGTGGTGATGGTTTATTTGGAATCCAGTTCCACTGCAGCACCACTGAGTATCTCTTTTGACACTTTGCTCACGTGTCTACCACCTGGCTCCTTATTTTCCTTCAATATCAACATGTTTGAGAATGACTTTTCATCAAGTCGCCCACGCCCCTCGTGTCCTCTGCCCTCTTTTTCTCTTCCGTCTGGCTCCCTTGCTTTCTCCAGCCTGTCCTCCATCCATTTGTCTTGGTCCAGAGACAAGACTGGAGGCAGACAATCTGATAGTTGTGTCAAATCTAACATGCTGCTGCTCAGGCCTCAGCAACCACACACGTACAGGTGTGTTGGTTAACACACATTGGCATGATGGAGGCATGTCCGGACTCAAACACGGAGAGTTTAATTATTTTAGGTGGCTATGGCGTTTGTTATTGACGCATAAAGTCTAGGTTGGTTTGGAAGTACGGATTGTGGGTGCGGTTTACAAAATGTATGTTTCAGTGACACGTGGGACAAGAACGGGACATGAACCACGGTCTCCTGGGTGAAAGTACTGTGTTGTTTGATCCATCCACCACCCCAAACAACCTTCTTTCGTGGATTGCAACCTAGGGTGTTTGTGTGAATGTACCAGTGACACTTTTAATATTGACCGTATTGTCGTTTTGGGTTAAATGGCCTTTTGAAAGGGAGTGCTACACATGAACTTGGGCATTGAGAACATTGTTTGTGTACACAGAGATTACTAAAAAGAGAGTTTTGAACGACTCACTTTAGCGGTTGTTTTTTCCGGATCGTGGCCATCTCGCCAGTCAAAAAGAGTCTACAAAAACAATGTTCTCAATGCTGGAGTTCATGTGTAGAGCCCCTGGTGATACTTAGAGCAACGTTTCAGTGTTTGTAGTGTTTCAAAAATAGTGATTTTGATGCTTTCATAGAAGTGCCCCTAGCACTCCCATTCAAAGGGCCTCTTAAAAGTCGCGCTTCCGTTCTAATTATGCTTTTAAAATAAATCACTTTATTGATTTGAAAGTGAAGCCTCGTTAGGAGGTATTTCCCATGTTATCCCAGTTAGGCGTTTAGCATTGCAGCCCTGGAGCGCTACAGGTTACAAATAAAGTGCCATCAGATCAGGCGACATGCTGTTCACACAGGAGGTGAGTAGGCTTTAGTGAGGAGTGAGGAGCAATCAAATATTCAGTTAAAAGGTAATTAAGGGAGGAAATAGAAGAACAGAGGACTGGAATAGGGACGAGGAAAATCAAATTCCCAACTCTTCCTCCACGTTACTGTATCCAGAACCTGCTGAAATGAAACGCTTATAGAACATGGTTTAATAGACTACAGACTGTTCCAGCACATCGGTTCGGAGCACCAGACACCGGCAGGGCTTTCCAATGTAACTCTGTGTTAGAAAATTGAAAGAAGGTTAAAGTCAAAACAGTAAAGAACGAAAGTTCCTTGGGGAAAAAACACCCATTTGATTTTGGGTAGGTCTCATAAGCTCAAGTCACAGGAAGAAACATTCATGAATTTATTTATAGATGTGTTGAAGATATTAAAGCAAGAAGTTGCAGGGTGCAATGTCTCAGAAACCTGCAACGGTACATTAGGGCCATTGTAGGTCAAGGGAGGGGGGTAATATTCCAAGAAAAAGACTAGACAAATTAAAATTTAAAAAGTTGGATGGGTTCTAACATTAAAGTGGTAAATTTACGAACAACAAAATCACAAATTTACAGGGAAAAAAATTGAAGATTCTCTATAATTGCAAAATCATAAATTAGATTAAATTCAATTATATTACTCGGAATGTGGCTTTTAATTTTGTCAAGGAACTTCACCTTTTTACTTTGCAAAGTTGGATCAACCTGCTCACAGCACAGACGCCGCTGCTTGCCGTGTGTTATGCCTGCAGTAGATGACCTAATCAAATTACAGTGAGGAAAATAAGTATTTGAACACCCTGCTATTTGGCAAGTTCTCCCACTTAGAAATCATGGAGGGGTCTGAAATTGTCATTGTAGGTGCATGTCCACTGTGAGAGACATAATCTAAAAAAAATATCCAGAAATCAAGATGTATGATTTTGTAACTATTTATTTGTATGATACTTCTACAGCAAAGAAGTATTTGAACACCTGTCTATCAGCTACCATTCTGACCCTCAAAGACCTGTTAGTCTGCCTTCAAAATGTCCACCTCCACTCCATTTATTATCCTAAATTAGATGCACCTGTTTGAGGTCGTTAGCTGAAAAAAGATACCTGTCCACCCCATACAATCAGTAAGAATCCAACTACTAACATGGCCAAGACCAAAGAGCTGTCCAAAGACACTAGAGACAAAATTGTATACCTCCACAAGGCTGGGAAGGGCTACGGGGAAATTGCCAAGCAGCTTGGTGAAAAAAGGTCCACTGTTGGAGCAATCATTAGAAAATGGAAGAAGCTAAACATGACTGTCAATCTCCCTCAGACTGGGGCTCCATGCAAGATCTCACCTCATGGGGTCTCAATGATCCTAAGAAAGGTGATAAATCAGCCCAGAACTACACGGGAGGAGCTGGTCAATGACCTGAAAAGAGCTGGGACCACCGTTTCCAAGGTTACTGTTGGTAATACACTAAGACTTCATGTTTTGAAATCATGCATGGCACAGAAGGTTCCCCTGCTTAAACCAGCACATGTCAAGGCCCGTCTTAAGTTTGCCAATGACCATTTGGATGATCAAGAGGAGTTATGGGAGAAAGTCATGTGGTCAGATGAGACCAAAATAGAACTTTTTGGTCATAATTCCACTAACCGTGTTTGGAGGAAGAAGAATGATGAGTACCATCCCAAGAACCATCCTCACTGTGAAGCATTGGGGTGGTAGCATCATGCTTTGGGGATGTTTTTTCTGCACATGGGACACGGCGACTGCACTGTATTAAGGAGAGGATGACCGGGGCCATGTATTGCGAGATTTTGGGGAACAACCTCCTTCCCTCAGTTAGAGCACTGAAGATGGGTCGAGGCTGGGTTTTCCAACATGACAATGACCAGAAGCACAAAGCCAGGATAACCAAGGAGTGGCTCTGTAAGAAGCATATCAAGGTTCTGGTGTGGCCTAGCCAGTCTCCAGACCTAAACCCAATAGAGAATCTTTGGAGGGAGCTCAAACTCCGTGTTTCTCAGCGACAGCCCAGAAACCTGACTGATCTAGAGAAGATCTGTGTGGAGGAGTGGGCCAAAAACCCTTCTGCAGTGTGTGCAAACCTGGTGAAAAACTACAGGAAACGTTTGACCTCTGGATTTGCAAACAAAGGCTACTGTACCAAATATTAACATTGATTTTCTCAGGTGTTCAAATACTTATTTGCAGCTGTATCATACAAATAAATAGTTAAAAAAATCATACATTGTGAATTCTGGAATTGTTTTTGTAGATTATGTCTCTCACAGTGGACATTCACCCACAATGACAATTTCAGACCCCTCCATGATTTCTAAGTGGGAGAACTTGCAAAATAGCAGGGTGTTCAAATATTTATTTTCCTCACTGTATATTTGGCTCTTAAGTGTTGTTGCTACCGGCGACTGAGACTCCACACCTTGAGGATGAATTAATTTATTGTGTCTCTGGTACCACAATCCCATTTGAATTGCCTTGATGTAACCTGTGATATCTGTGCATCTGCCCATTGCATTCTTCTGAAAAGGTAATGAAAAGGCAATGTCTCTTTAAAGTCCAGAAGCTTATGACAATGTGATTATTTTCTTATTGTTAAATCTGATTGCAAAGTATAATTTGATCATCCAATGCAGACATTAAACACGGCACGCAGTGACATCTGTGTTGTGATGAGGTTGATCCAAACTTGCAAGGTAAAGTGATGTAGTTTCTGTTATTTCTCGAAAATGTACAAATGTATCTTGTTTTTTTTTGGGATATCACCCCTTTCCATAATTATTGTTATTATGTAAATACAATGGTCCCAATACGCTTTCGTGGAAACCAAATCATGGCTCGTTTTTTTTAAAGTAGAAGTCTTTGATATCATAATGTACATCAATAGCCATCCTTTGGTATTTACAGTATAGCAGGAACTGAACACCCAAAGACCGATCTAAAAACAGATTGGATCATGTTTGACCAGTTCTTCTTAAAATGTAATCCAAGGATGTCCAGGGCTTTTTTTGGTGCATTTAATGTGCCCACCAGAGAAAAAGCAACATTTGACTATTTTCATTCCACGATTTAGTTGCAATCACCCCACCTAAAGAACAGACTGATGAGCCATTTCAAAAGACATATCTGATGATATAAGTCTCATAGAATGAAAGTTTTGAGAGCAACAATCCATTTGATCACAGGCTTGTCCAGTCTCCACACAAAGCCTAACAAATGATTCACTAAGGAGAACGTACTGTGATGTCTAAAGATATCATGGGAACTAAGTTTTTTCTCACCTTTACTTTTGAGGATTATGGTTTTTAGGAATATTGTGTATAGTGTAAGTCTCTCTCTTTTGCTTTGGTAGTAAGATATTCAATCTTGCAACATGGGTAATCAAAAATGAGGGGGAATTGGACGCAAACCATTTGGAGTAAGATGCAACTGGGAAAGTAAATGTTATTCGTTGAGAAAACCTTGGAGCCATCCTGAGATTTGGTAGGTAGAGTTGGAGAGGACCGGTTTAAAGGGAAAACAGCCACCTCTTTCTCTCCGTTTTCACCATGTTAGATACAGTTGCAACAAAACTGACTATGGGAGACACAGTGGGCATCAGAGGTTCACAAAAATAGAAAAAAGAAACAAAATAAGGACAGAGAGAGGAGGACGAGGAGGAACGGAGAAGAGTGGAGTCGGGGATACAAGCACAAGCGCCATGGCAACACATAGAAAGAGGAAGAAAAGAGTTACCCATAAGTAGCCGCCGTTTCACCCGCTTGTCCACATCAGCTACTGACGTGGCATTGAACTCAGAGCTCTCAATTGCAGCCTCATCTTTCTCTAAAACACAAGTGACAAGGGGACAAACAGTGAGCAGCAGGTTAATGAGAAGCCCAAATGACCAGACCTTCAGCCCCTCTTGGCGTTTGAGCAAAAAACCAAAGCCAAGAAGTAAGAAGCGATGAAGAAGTGCCATAATCCCTGTTAGAGTGTTAATCCCCAAACAAATGATAAATCCCTCAGAGCAAACAAAAGAACAAAACAAAAAAATGAAATGATCAGTATCAGTGTGTAGCTTACAAATGAAGCGGTAGGAAGGTAGGTAGGTAAGTAGGTAGGTAAGGAGGGAGGGAGGGAGGGAGGGGAGGGAGGTTGAAAAGCTGAAAAAAGCTGATTAGAGGTGAGAGGTTTTGGGGATGGATGGGGTTGGGGGAGAACGTTAAGAGGGATTTTAATTCTTGTGTTGATGTTGATATTGTCGCAGATGGAGTCTTCCATATCAAACAGCCACACTTTGTCAGCAATGATTCCCTTGCGTTAGGATGGAAGAGGAAGATGAGAAAGAGAGGGAGGGAAGAACATGTGTCCAACATTTCCAAGAGAAACAAAGAAAAAGGGGGTGACGGTGACAACAGGAAAGAGGAGAAGGGTGGTGCAGGGGAGGCGGACAAGAGGTCAAAGAGACAAGAGGTGTTTGAAGGACCGAGCAATGACAAGATGATGGAGAGGGAACGATGGAAAGAGTAGGGAAAGAGAGCCAGGGAAAGAAGGATGAGGAAAGACAGAATCAGTCCCATCATGGCCCACGCTGCGAGCGGGGTATGAAAGAAGGGTGCACACACTGAGAAATGGGGTATAGGGAGGGCATGCAGAGGAATATAAAAAGCAGGAGGAGGTAGTCTGGGGGCAGCACTGGTTGCCTGTTTGTCTATGGAACACATCACACCTGGCTTTAACAGTCAACGCTGGAAAAACCACATTCCCAAAACTGGGCATCGGAGCTGGGTGGGGCTGGTGGATGAGGAGAGGGAGGAAGGTGGCCATGGCGATGGTTGTAGAAGTGGGTACAATCGCTGTTAAGATGGCATGCATGTTGCGCGGTGTTGGGGAGGGAGGCAGCCTTTCATTGGGCCTGACTCATCAGGGCCTGAATGAGCATCTCTCTGGGAATGGACGCCACTTGCCGCAATAGGGCTGGGCTTTGATGTATACACACAGTCCTGTGGGTGGGGGTGGGGGGTAATTAATGTCCCTTCCATTCTCCGTCCCTGGCCCACTAGTGTTTTCTCTCTCTCCTCTCAGGCCCTTGATGGACAAAGTGGAGGACTCACTGAAGTACTCAGCAATGAATGGAGGCTTTCTGGTGCTCAGCTAACGGGTGAAATGTGGCTGTGTGAATGTGTGTGTGCGCGATTGTTTAATCAAGAGCTTGTGCATACCAGTCTGCGTGCTTTGGGGTGTCTGCTTTCTTAAGTGTGTGAAAAAATCTGTCAGAGAGGGAGATAAAATGTGTGCATGTGTGTGGGAAGAGAGGAGTCCCTGCCACTCGCTCCTAAAGAGTCTATGGGGCTAGCAGTGGTCGGAGGTCCACAGAGAGGGGAGTGTTTTAGAGAGCCAGACCTGAACCGGACGGGTGGGGGGGGCGGGGGGGTGTTTGGGGGGAGTTAAACCACTCTGCACTACTACAGCAAGGAGGAGAATGAGATACCAATGCACTGGAAGGAAACAGAAGGACCAGGGCCACTAAAACCAATAAGAACAATAAAAAATGTACTTCAATTTAAAAAGGAAAAAAGAAAAACAATGAAAACAGGAAAAAATAAGAAAAGGAAACCATACAAATGCAGTGCAGGCTCTACCATGCAGCAGGCAGGCAGACAAACAGACAGACAGAATGATTAGTGAAAGAGTCAGTGGCAGACAGTTGGACATTGTAGCACATGTGAGTGGACATATGCAGTAGAAAGAAGGGTGAGCGGTGCAAGTCCCTGCCTCTCTATTAAAGGTGAGAAAAGGGGCTGATGGATGAGGGTGAGGCATGGAGGTTGTTATGTTGGCAGGTTTGTGGTTTTCAACGAGTTGCTTGCCTTTTTTGTTTGGGACTTGTGAGGAGGCGGAGGATGAGGAGGTAGAGAAAGAGGTGGAGGATGTTAGGTTTGCTTTCGAGGGAGTTTTAACTAAGATCAGGCTGCAATTGAGTTGTCCGTTTCTAACCACAGAGTCTAACACGTGGCCCCTGACCCATCCCCCCACCCACCCAACCCCTCCAGAGTCACTCTTTCCTCTTGTGCACTGAGGACTAATCCTTTAAATCCACCTGCTGTGGGTTTAACATGGATGCTCAGACATACAGGCAACCAGGTACTATCGCCAGAAAGCAGCAGGAGGAGGAGGAGGGAGGAGAAAGGAGGAGCAGAGTGACAGCGCTACATAGATAGGGTAAAAGGGATGGGGGGAAGGGAGGGGTGGAGGGGGGGTTAAAGGTAGGTCCATAGAGCGGTTGGGATACCCAGACCAGAAACACAGAGGTTCTTTCTCTTGTCAAAGTATGAAGAGAGACAGACAGAGAGAAAAGACACAATACATTGGAAAGGAGGGATAGAAGGGTTCCCTCTCCCTCTCTCTCTCTCTCTGCTTCTTCTTCACATTTGCTTGATGGTGTGCTTCACTTCTTCAATGCAGCTGGAAATAAAAAGGGGTTATTGGCATTCAAAACCAAGTGCTGCTGAAAAGCAGCACGTCAATCTGCGTAAGTGGTGAGGGTAAGAGATAGAGGGAGGGACAGAGGAAGAAAGACAGAGAGACATAGAGATGTGTTTCCAGTGTACGGACACAGCAGTTAGGGCAGCACATAATAATGACATCAGAATTGTGTGTCAATGTGTGTTATCAGCAACATCATTCTGAGATGTTTCTCAGGTCACAGTCACAACTGTGAAAACTTACATGTATGTGTTAAACACACTTACACTTTGTTTTCTTTAGTTCAAACCACATGGAAATATTTCCTTGATCCTTTTTATTTGGTTCATTAAGGTCTACGCTGCCCGATTACAAATGAACCCCAACTTGTAAAGAAAAGTCACACGGACTCCCAGCAGCTCACTAATTGGACGGAGGTTTGGTGACCTGTGACTCTGCCAGGTTACAGATTCAGGGATTTCTACCTAGAACTGTTATGAACACCCTTTTCTGATGTAATAATTGCAAATAAGGCCAAATAAGACTTAAGACTTACTGTGGTTTGGTTCATTTTGTCATATGTCAACATCAACCAAATTATACCCATGTATTCTGGATTTTGGGGATTTTTTTCTTAATTGATTTGGATTGTGTGCTGACTCCTGGCCAACCACATCATGGCAGTTCTTTAAGAGAAGGATAGAGGCCTTTCTTTTTTAAGGTGTTGCTCTTATCTATCCAAATGAAAGGCTCTTACCTCCGAGTTCAAAGGAACTCCTATGTATGAGTGTTACAGTGTTGGCCCAAGGCTTAAAAAGAACCTTAAATGTCATATTGCTGCACTAGCGTTTAAAACAAGCCACATCCATCTTTGTCCACTTATCCGGGATCGGAAGCCATGTGTCATGTATTAATAGATGTGTTGTAATTAACTATTGCTATTAGCTGAGCCCAATACGGACTAGATGTACATTGTTTTTGACACATTTTGCACACAGTTTTTTAATTTATACCTTCAAATGAATAATTCCAACACACAGTGAAAGAACAGAAGACACATCATTGTGTTCAGCAGCCAAAATGTTATACATCTACATACCAGGTTTCAAGATCAACATAAAAATGTATTCAATTCAGCTGAAATAGACTGTGCATGACCTGACCACTTTGTTTATTTTGTACTGCATTACACGGGAACATTTGAGCAGCTATCAGTCAAAGCTGGCCAGCAAAAGCAAACAAAGTTCTGAAGCCATGTTCAATGTAGCATCAAAATTGTGGAATGAAGAGTGTCCAGGGGCAGGGACACATGAAACCATGTCTGCTGAATTCTATTAAACATCAAATTCAGCATGGCCAGGTATCGGTACCCAGTATTTTACTGTACCCAGATCTAGGAAAAAAATCCCTATCTGTACTGCAAACGCTCTTGTACATAACCCATACAGTCTGTTGTGTGGTGAATTCAAGCTCAAAAATACTTTATTGTAGAGTGTTGACCAGTTATTTCATACATATTTTAATAATTTCATTTAATCAACATGATATAAAATATATTTATATAAAATTTATATGGATGGGAAGGATTAATGGTACAAATTAGTGTGCACAAATGATCCATACCTTAATGCTCTGTAGATTACAGGCCCTTGAGGCTAAAACACACAATCTACAACCAGTGTGACTTATATTTAGGGAGTGAGGAGTTCGCCTAGTCCGTGCAGCACAGTGCATCCCCTCCCCTTCTCGGCTTCTCTGCAGCTCTTAGTTATGCTGTTATAGTTTTAGACAACCAGGGGACTTCCTTTCTTTGACACACTGAGCCCCTTTACTATTATTATTAGCTTATTACGCACTGAAAACCTCTCTCTTCCTCCTTCTCTCCATCTGGATGCAACCTCATTCCATTAATGCATGTTACTACCTCGACTTCTTCTCTTTCCCGGAGTCTTGTGCTCTCTCGGCCCGGAGTCTCGTGCTCTCTCGCCCCTCTCCTCTCTCCTCCTATCGCTTCCCGCAGGTGTTTCTGGCTCTGGAGCTGTGGTTGGAGTCACCTGCGCCTCCATGTTCCTGCTCGACACCCTCTGCTACAATTCTCCATGTCTCTGTCTGTCTGTCTGTCTGTCTCTCTCTCACCCCCAACCGGTCAAGGCAGATGACCTCCCACCCTGAGCCATGGTTCTGCTTGAGGTTTCTGCCTCTTATAGGAAGTTTTTCCTTGCCTCTGTCGCCTAGTGCTTGCTCTTGGTGGGAACTGTTGGGTTTCTGCAAATAACATCAGAGTATGGTCTAGACCTGCTCTTTATGGAAAGCACAATGAGATAACTGTTGTTGTGATTTAGCGATACATAAATAAAATTTAATTGAATTAAATAACCCGGAGTCGTTATGTTTTCTCGCCCTGCAGTTTTCCCTGGATTAGGGTGGCACCTAAATCATGGTTTCAGCTGTCGTGGTGGTCCTGTTAGGTGCCCTGCTAAGCCCTGCTACACCTTGTTATGCCTTGCAGTGCCCTGCTACGCCCTGTTACGCCCTGCTACACTCTGCAATGCCCTCCTACACCATGAACTACTATAACAACTACTATTTCTAGTCACTGTTCCATTATCTTTATTGTTAATATCTGTCCCAGGTTTCTTCCTAAAAGGAAGTTTTCCTCACCACTGTCACACTAAATGCTTGCTCTTGTGGTAATTACTAGAATTGTTGGGTCTTTGTAAATTATAGGGTGTGGTCTAGACCTACTCTATCTGTACAGTGTCTCAAGACAACTGTTGTTATGATTTGATACTATAAATTGAACAAGCTGCAGTAGACTGGCTAAGAGCGAAGAAGCTGTGGTTACAAGTATATCAGAAAAGTGGAAAAAAAAACACTTACTGTTGCTGGAATGCCGTATTCTTCTCGTACTGACTGGAAAAGTGGGAATGAACTGTAATGCTGTGTTCACGCCAAACGCAGAGCAGATTTTCGCCTGGCGTCACTTGTGGGTGTTTGACAGCAGCGTCATACTGAATAATTTGTATTTATTTGCATTACTTGCATAACGTCACCCTGGCGTAGATACCAAGATGTCTTACCATCATCAAGCACTGAACTACCAAACTTACCACTATTGCTGCCTTGTACCTATTGTGGAACTCCCAGATTCGGTCGAATTTCACCGCATTCTTCTGGAATCCCGTCTATGACTGCTGCTTCCAACGCAGATTTTGCGATGATTTATTTTCCACTAACAGATCAAAAGTAAGCTGAAATAACTGCATCGTGATTCAGATTTGTAAAGAGTAAAGAGAAAAGTTGCTTTGCATTTAGTGTGAACACATCATAAGAAGTAAAAGCATGAAACTCGAGAAGTAGTCGGATAGTTGCCTGGAATTAAACAAGTCACTTATGAGAAATGTTATGTCATTACTGTGAGTGTGGCTTGTTCTGTTGATAAATCAGGGTAGATGAACCTGTTAAAGGGATGGGGTTTTTGTCAAGGGAAGGAGAGAAGGAATGTTGGGGAGCTCGGAGATTATCTATCTGCTAACTCACCTCCTCCAGGACCAAACCCCCCAACACACTTAGGGTATACGTGTGTGTGTGTGTGTGTGTGTGTGTGTGTGATCGGAGAAGTCATCTTGGTTGTCACTCACCAATGCAGGTCTTGCTGTCTGAGTGCAGGGCGTACTTCTGGTGGCAGCCACACACCGGCCCTGTGTCTGTGTCATCACATGTGTGCTGGCAACCGCCGTTTCCATAGTTACACGTCACTGAGGATAACACACACACACACACACACACACACACACGTCTTACCGCTGGCTTGTATATTATGTGATATACAAGGCTCATGCCATTTTACATGTCCACTAATTCTTTATTTAGCTTATACGGGAACAATACAGGAAGACCCTGAGGGATATTGATACTCATACGGATATATATGGCTTGACGGATGAAGAGTGAAACAGAAAGAGAAGGAGAATGAGAAGATGATAAATGATAGAAGAGAAACAGCGTGATAAATTGAGAGGGAAAGAAAACACAGGAGTAGCAGAAAGAGGAGAAAAGAGTAGAATACAGAGGAATCAGCAAGAGGGAGAGAAGGAGAATGAGTAAGGGAGAAAGAGGAGTAGGGGGGATTTAGATGGAGAGAGGGGTAAAAAAGAGGAGGAAGCATAAGAGGGGAGAAGAAGAAGATGAAGAAACATGTTCACGGTGTTTATCTAAAATTCTGTGGAAATTCCTATCATATTCTATATAAAGTGAAGATTCTATTGTTTTGTAACATTATAATACATCTTTCATTTTTAGTCCATGGGACAGATGTGTTCTTTTTTTTTTTCTAGAATTAAAGGGGCAGTTCACCCCAAAATCCAAAGTACATATTTTTCGTCGTGCATTTAGTGCTATTTATCAATCTAGCTAGTTTTGGTGTGAGTTGCCCAGTGTTGGAGCATGTGGTGCTCAGAGTGCCAAAAAAATAATAATTGAAAAACTCAACAGCAATTTGTTTGTCAAGAAACCATGACTAGTTAACTTAAAAAAAAGTCCACAGACCTGGTTGTGACCAGCATTATGTAAAATAACAAACTCATAACAAAATTACTTCTAATACATCCCTGAAACAAACCAAGTACTCAGGAGGATAGTAAAAGGTTGTATACAGTATACATTTTTACATATTTAAACATTTATAAACCCACTTACACATATATACAAACCCATTTATACATATATACAAACCCATTTATACATATATACAAACCCATTTATACATATATACAAACCCCTTTATAAATATATACTGTATATATGTTGCATGTTACATTTTCCTTTCTTCTCCGGTGGTAAACACAATCTTCGTTGCATTGGGGTACATTGTATGTACACTCAAATTAGCAGTGCACTGTGGGTATTTTATAGTGGACTATAAAGTGAATTAAATTAACCGTGGAGAAATCAAACACCACTACAAAAACGCAAATTTCTATGATAGGGAACGTTCTCGAACACAGCTACTGACAGGAAGCCCGCGCTACTGTAGCTAACCGGTACTAAACCGGTACTAAAGTTACAGCTCAACTGAGGAGGACGCCACTAATGTGTACATCTTGCACTGACATGAGCCTCATCCATGAGGATGCTTCCTTTTGCACAGTGATACAGTTGGCAGGTGAATGGCAGGGGGCAGAATGATTTCACAGCAGAGTTGACCGCGTTCCAGTTACAGGGATGGGGGGACACTAGCCAAGTTAGCCATTGTTAGCAATACCATGTATTGCATTATGTAGTATTTTGCATGTGTCAACACCCTACTAACATGCCCAGGAGATGGACAGTACTGTGTGTGCGACTGAGTTAATGAGACAACATAAAAGACATACTTTGCACTCCTCATTGCACTCATTGCACTCTTGCCTCTATATTGTTTCTGTTTAGTGTATGTACAGTATATAACAGTGTGTATATATTGTTTGGTTGTTTTGTGTAAATGCATTGTGAGCAACGATGTTCCAAAGAGAAATTCCTTGTATGTGTCCTCATAAGTGGCAAATAAAGCTGATTCTGATTCATACAGCGTTCACTACTGCTGATGCAGGGGGCAGCCATGTTGGATTGTGACGTTTGGATCAGTGAGGTTGTCCCAACTTTCTGAGTTAGATTTCCGACTTCAATGGGCATTTCCGACTGGGAACACAAACTGTCTATGGATTATCTTGAGTAACCAGGTAATGATTTGCCATTGAGTTTCTGAAATATCTAGTATCATTATATAAGAGAGAAGGCAGACATCTCTACAGTACGACCGATATCTTGAACACTGGGCAACTTACACCTAATATATATTACACAGTTCTATCTCGTCCCACATAAACTCTGGGTTCCTGTGTTTGAAAACCGCTTCTTAAAAAAGTTCCTGACTTCCTAGAAAACTTTAGGTCAAGAGGGGCCTAAAGAGGAGAAGGTAGAGGGAAAGACAAAAAGGTTTCTTATTCTTAATTATTTCTTGAGAAAGAAAAACAAATTGAAAGGATGTGAACACAAGGGATGAGAAAAGATGTGGAAGAATGAGCCATTATGCACTCGTGGATGAGAGATAAAGAAAAGGTTGGAGATGGAAAACGTGAGAAAGACGAGATTATAAGAGGAGATTTCTCCGCTAGGGGAACCTCTCGTGGAGCTTTTTAAAGAAATCACAAACGTAAACCCTTATCCACCAGATAAACCATGTTTCAACTTGGCCCTGAAACAGCCAGTTAAGTAGTACTTTTTAATGGGCCACAAAGTCTCAAGATGGAGCTTGCCAGAATAAACAGAATTGATTCGTCAAACACTAACTATGAGAGATGTTTGTGATTCGTCCAAAATTTTTACCTCCTAATTTCCCTAATCTTACGAAAGGACGCACAGATACACTTTATTTTCATAAGCTTTTGCTAAAATTTGCGGTTTCCTAATGTTGACCAATTTTAAACTGTATTGTAACTTTAAAAGGATGAGGAAGAGAGTGAAGGAGGTTGAATATTTGGGGAGACAGAACAAATGGAAAAATGGAGGAGAGAGGTGACCATGGACAGAGAGGACATGAAAGGAGTGTGGAAATGGAGCTGTGTGTGTGTGTGTGTGTGTGTGGACATAACTAGCATGTCTTTCATCACTTGTTTACTACTGTCCAGTGCCACCATGCTCAACAGGCCGACACAGTGGGGTACGCATCAGAGTCTTTCAGAGGCTTTCACAATCTTTACACTTTCACCGTCTGAGTGGAGAACAAGATGTGTTGCCAAACAAAGTGTAACTAAAAGCTTATTTTCCCTCCTCAAAAAACAGCAGCCCTAAATTCCATGGCTGCAGGCACTCGGCGTGAAGAGTGAGAAAAAGGGATGGAGTGGGGGAGTCTACTGAATCCTTCAGCACCTTCAGCTTGGCCTGAAACGCTTAACTGATTTGGGTATTAAATGTCCACCCTCATACTTTACCGCTGAAGGCCTACTGGAACTTGTCCATCATTGCTATTACAGATGTTTATTACAGGAACAGTTTAGATCCTTCATCACACCAGTACGTAGCCTCTATAAAATCAATTCTAGTTAATACCTTGCTGCCATGTGACTTGTAAAATGAAGTGACAATGCAGAAGAATGCATTGCGCAAAAGTGCATTTGACTACATATAGGATATAAAGACATCCAGCGTCTAAGCTGCTCATTTTTGTGTGTGTGTGTGTGGGGGGGCGGTCGCACTGAAGTTAGGTGTGATACGTACATGTACAGTCTTTCTGGTTTTTGGCCAGCTCAAAGCCAGGACGGCACTCGCACGACACCCCGCCTTTGCCTGGAGCTTCTCTGCAGATGTGGGCACAGCCGTGGTCCTTGTTCATGCAGTTCATCCCATCTGTGAAGGGGACAGAGACACAGGAACAGAGAGCTATGGGACGTCTGTCTGATTGTGCAGAAGTGAACTAAGCCGACAAGTCGTCATTTTTATTGGCACATAATGAACATAATGATTCCCTAAAGCATTATTTTACTGCAATAACTTCAAGGTTCAAGATTAATTTAATGGCAGTGTACAATACAGGGATGTACAACAAAATGCAAGTTGTAGTCCCATCCAACTCTTTTTTTATGGTGGAGTAGAGAGGATGAGTTGAGTCTTAGAGCTGAGTTTCTGTGTTGTCTGTGACAGCAAGGACGATACTCAGGCTGAACAGCCAACACTCATCTAACCATTTCTTTCCTAACTACAAAATCTCATCAGAGGCTTCTTCATGTCAGCCGTCCCTCCTCCCACTCCTCTGATCCCTCCATGCCTTCAATCCTTCACCCAAGCCCGATTGATGTGGTCTCCAATCCTGGTGATTTGTAGAGCACACTGTGGCAATAATATCTGAAATAGGCCAGTGTTTAAATCTTCATCAGCTAAGGGAGGAAGCAAGGACGCGGACGGCCAATGCTCTCCAGAGAGGCGAGTAGGGAAGGGGAAGGCAGCCAAATATATCCTGAGCTCTGGGAAGAACTGGAAAAGTTAGTTTAGGAGTGTGTGGACGCCTGCCCGTTATGTCACAATAAAATGTCTTCACTCGCAAAAGATGGTTTCTGTTTACAGCTTTATTACACTCCAAACTGATCAAAGTTTTAGCTCATTGACCTTTTATTTAACCCTCTGTAGTCTAAGCCATTTCATTCAATATTTGGGTCGCCTGGTTTACTTGTGAAATAATGCTTGTATAACCTCAACCATCTCACTTTGCTAGACCTTACTTCACGAGAAAGGTCTTACTTCGTCCATAGAAATCCCCAACAATCGGTCCCGAACTGTTGGAATTTGCAGGATGGTTCTCCATCTGTTGTTGCCAGCGAATGTTTCTGATGATCCATCTACGATGGAAAAACTGGCCAGCAGCAATTGTTTCACTATGTCTTTGTCTTTGACATATTAAGCTTTTTCTATGGGCAAAACATGCTAGCACGTACCTGTTAGATAGTAAATGTTGTACATATGTTCTTCTTCCTAAATCTAGACAATCAATCACCAAAACAACCAAGCAGGCCTGTCTCATTGCTTCAAATTTCCATCAAACCTTCCCATTGTCAGTAGCTTAGTGGCTCAGAGATTGTTGTTGTTGTTTCGCGTAGCCAAGGGACTTTTGAGTTAGCCAGGCCCGATATGTCAGGCTTTATCCTGGCATCAAGTTTTTTTTTGTTGCAGGATGGTAGGAGAAGACACATCCCTGATTGGCTCGCCCTGACAATCTTACCCGAACCACAACCAATCCCACTCCTCTTGCATCCTGGCAATGTCCTTCCATTGCACCAGACTATGAACCCTTTTCAATCCCATGAGCCACTGTAATGTATCACTGCATTTTGTGCATGACAAAATACTGTGTTCTTGTTCTTGGCATGTTTGACTCATTAACCAAGCCTTGTACTTACTGCATCTTAGATGATTTTGTTCATGGCATTCACATAAAAGTACATCACTTACAAATACACGTCATGTTATCTTGGTAGTTATGTTCACCCTCGTGTAATCTTACCGCCAACCTGCAAATTGTTGTTTTTCTGAGTCAAAATTTCAAATTAAACACTTTAGCAACGCTTTAGTTGTCTTTTTTGACACTTTTGTGTCTTTCCCCCAATGTTTTTGTCACTTTTTCAACGTTTGTCGACTTTTTCTGAGCCTTTTGAAATCTTTGTGGTTTTTTTCCCCACCAGATTTTTTATTTTTTTACATTTGTCACACACAAGTTCTTTTAGCAATTATTTTTTTCTCCAAATGCAATAAACTTGACAAAAAACACCCAAATTCAATGAAAGTAGTGAACTGATTATTTATTTAACTTTTGAGGAGCGTTGTTGGGACCCATCCAGGTTACTTTTTTGAACAATTTGTTTAAAAGAAACCCACATTTCTGATATAGAAACTTTTTGAAAAAGGGTCAAATTTGACAAGAAGACAACAGGAGGGTCACCAACCCCCCTATATATATACATACAGTATATATATATATATATATATATATACAAAGCTTATTTGACATGATAATAAAAATTCAATGTCAGTCTTGAATGCAATGTGTCGCTGACCAATGTGGAAGATTTAAGTAGTTAGTAGCAAGTTTTTCAAATTCCAAGAACTAATTGTGAATCCCAATCTGTACTCTTTAGGATTTACATTACACACTGAGTTACATACACTCACTGAACTTCGTCTAGATTTGGTCCAAAAACACACCCCTTTCCCTGGTCACCATGGTGAATAATGTCCCTTCATGGGGCCCAGGAGTGCTTCAGGTACCTCATTAGGGTGCCATTCCTTCTAGAGAGTCCCCTTCACACACAACAAGTCCTTTCTTAAACACTGCCATTCTAGCTGTCCACTCCCAAAAGGACCATTCCATCAAAGGAGCCAAAGGAAAGTAGGCATTTACATGATTAACAAAAGATCAAACAAAATCTGTCCCCCTATTCAACATTATATAATTCAGACAATATATTTCAGTTCACATGCAGTGTAAGCAGGTATTAATGCACAGCCAAATTAGAACAATGTAACAACCTAGCAGGGCAGTGAAGCCAGCATTTTGCCAAAACATGCATTGGCCCTTTTTGAAAACTAAACTTATAAGAAAGCAGACTATCTACAATAATTTTAAACCTAGGAGAAGTCAAATAAACTGAAGCAGAGGGAGAAGGTGGACACCGGCCTGGGACTCAGCACAACCGAGCCTAAAACAACAAATAGGCACTGTGGCCTCTCAACGTGTCCAATGTGACGGGGCAGGGAGGGTGAGAGGGAAGGCCGGCGGATCACTGACATGTTAACTTGTCAGACCTGAATAGACCTGGGTCCCTGGATACATATTCAGCCAGATGTGATGTCGAGCTGTATTTATCTCAACGTCAGCGTTGAGCTGCTGATACACAGAGAGAGACAGGCAGAGACCACATAGTCAATATATAAATTAAGCTAATATGAAAGGGACTGACAAGTGACGCATAGCACAAAAACGTCCTGCGAGACAATTCATTATTGTGAATTATTTTTGCAAGACTCCTTTACAACTTGATCCTGAAGGACTTTTTTGTGTGTAGTATGTACATTTTAGATCTGAAGATGCGTGCTTGTATACACTAAAGTTGTGTTTATGTCACTTTTGATTGCAAATTCTCAGCAATTGAAAGGGAGAGAGAAGGTTTCTTCTTTCCAGCTCGGAGTGGAGCTTTGTTTGGACTGGAGGTCAACAGGTTCCCAACTACTGAAGCTCCTCACTGGGGGAGCCCCAGCAGGTCCAGATAAAACACAGAGACATGTCTTCATGGCCTGTAACAAACTCTCCCTCCTCTGTCTCTTTTATTATCCCCTGTCCGTCTGTCTTTCTCTTTCACTTTTCCTGCCTTTTGTTATCCACCTCTCCACACATTTCTCTCTCCTGACTCCAGATGAGGTCCAAGCATATCACAGCCGTGTTATTACAACTTCGACTTTTGCAGCGTTACACCCCAAAGCCCCAGAAGTCTCGTTGGAGTAAAATGGGAGACCAAAAAAATAAAAATGAAGGAGGAATTAAGTTAAAGACAGAGACGGATAGAGAGAGAAAAACCGAAGAAGGAGGAGAGGAATGTGAAAGACAAAGACAGACGGAGAAAGAGATGGAGACAGTTTAGGATAATTTAGAGCCTCACAGTCACTCGCCTCCCTGTCTCCTACGAGGCGGATGAGGAATGAGGTGATGCTGAACGCCAATCTCACAGCCTGATCCCCTCACCAGGGACAAATAGACATTTCACACTTTCAATCAACTGTGAAGAAAATAAGTTGCAGCATTTAACATTGGAATAATTTGACACAACTAGCCAAATACTAACTATATAAATAAAGCCCCATGATATTAATAAAACACAATTTCTCAACAGACTGGATCAAAAGAATTTTAAATTCTGAATTCTGAGAAGGTATTACCCTTCCTTTGTTTATATATTATGTGTGCATATGCACATAATTTGTGATCTTGCCAACTAACATGCTGATTTAATACATCACCCCAAAAAAGTCAGACTCATCCGTTTCAACAGAAACAAAGATATTGTCTTTCTATTACTCACATTCTCATTCCTTTTCAAAACCTGGTGCCTCCAATACCCACAATGCAACTTGACTGTCAGCATTTTAGTCAGAGAGTTGAGTGTGTTATGCTTGATGTTATGCTGAGATCTCAATGTTTCAATTCTTTCTAACTCTACATTCCCAATTTTCTTTTCATTGTCAAACTTTTGGTTTTGCCTATTGTGTAGCATCACATATTGATGCTACATTAGTTTGTTCTGTTAAAATAAGACATGATGTTAAAACTATAGTTACTAATTATCACTTAAAGTAGTGGTTACTTAATCCGTGAAAAAATGTCATATTAATCAAAAATAAGAGTTTACTAAACCTAAAAGATAGTATACACTACTGGCACTCAATAGTTTTACGTAAGTACAACTTCTTAGCAAATGGTAACAGGTAACAGTACTTATTCCAAACAATTAATTTGACCATTTGGGATTACAGTGCTATATGTAACTGAATATGGAAAAGTTCTTTATATAACTACCTACTACTACCTATGTAAGGTTTCCATTAACATTGAAAACCTTGGTAACGGCACAAAACCAAGGACATTTAATTTCAGACTGAAATAAATGATGAAGTGTGTCAATACTATTCTTTACAAGCATTGAAGTGGCAAGCTCACCAGACAGAAACAAAAACCCTTCCTCAACCGTCCCTCACCCACCTCCCTCAATTTTTCCGTCCATGCTCTTGTAAATGCTGTTTAATTGAAATCTGTCAGATGCTGGCTGTGTCTCTCTCTCTCTCTCTCTCTCTCACTGGTCTGCTCAAACCACAGTGCTATAGGTGATAAGCCAGGAATTTTAATGAGAGCCTTTCTTCTACTGGCTGCATTAAAGTCCTTCAAATAAGGACTGGGGCTTTCTAATAACCCTCCCCAATCTCTTCTTCAAACACACATCCCTTTCCCTCATTCTGTTTTTTTTCTCTTTTTGTATACCACTCTCACTGCATCACAATACACAAATGAATGTGAATTTTAACATCAATACATGATTATAACTTTCATTTTAAAGCATTATTACTCCAAGCTATTGTCCTCTTTTTATGTGCTGCATTGTGAGAATTGGAGGGAAACCAGGCAACAGGCCCTGTTCAGAGCAAACACAACTAAAGCTTGGTAGTAAACGGTTATGAAACCTGGAACAAAAATACTGTTTACCCTCCGCTTCAGTGAATACAAAAAGAAAATGAACACGCCCAGAGCAATAACTGAGAGAGGAGACAAGTAACAAAATCCCCTTTGTGACCGGAAATGGAGTCTTAATTTACAGGAACACTAACAACCACTACCAAACTGCCTTGACACTCATTGTTTTTATTTACAGTAACTTTAAAGAACAAGACATAAGCAGTTGAAATGGATTTAACCTTTTTTTCAAGAATTTCTTGCAATAAATTAAGTTTAAAAGAAAGAAATGCAATAATGAGTTATAAAAAACATTATTTTGTAATTGTCTGATATTCTGTTTACATTAGTAGAGCAATAGTCTGTTATACAAGTAGCCTACTTTACATTTAAGGTGAAAAAGAATTATTTGAGCTTGTTTTCCAGTACAACGTTTTACCAGTAGAGCCCGACCAATAAAAGATTTTTAAGGCCAATACCGATACAAATATTTGGTTAATAAAAAATCCAGTATTCCAATATATCGGCCGATATAATGTATATTTTAAAAAGAATAATCCAGAAATGCGTAACAAAACTAACTAACCTAACTTTAGTTATTTGTAGTTATTTATGAGTTCTCATTAAAATAATGCTAATTTGTTTAACAGAACAGGAGAACATCAAAATATATTAAAGTTCTGATAAATAAAATGTATAAAAATACAAACTTAAGATATGAAACTTAAAGTCCGTTGAGCAAAAACACATTAACAAAAAAATTAAATAATTAGTGTTGCCAACAGGGACGTTGTAGAGCATCCTGTGGTGGACAAACTATACAACGCCATCACTAACAGGGACGTTGTAGAGCGTCCTCTGGTGGACAGACTGCAACGCCATCACTAACAGGGATGTTGTAGAGCGTCCTCTGGTGGACAGACTATGCAACGCCAACACTAACAGGGACGTTGTAGAGCGTCCTCTGGTGGACAAACTATACAACGCCATCACTAACAGGGACATTGTAGAGCGTCCTCTGGTGGACAGACAATGCAACGCCAACACTAACAGGGTCGTTGTAGACCTAACTGGTGGATGTTATACAACGCCAACACTAACAGGGATGTTGTAGAGCGTCCTCTGGTGGAAAACCTATACAACACCAATGCTCCTAACATGGTTGACCGTCCGTTTTTATTTTATTTTTTAAATATTCATTCATCAGAATAATTTATTTGTCATTATAAATGATTCTGATGAATTAATTTTTTTTTCCTAATATCGGCCGATTATATCGGCCCGCCGACATATCGGTCGGGCTCTATTTAACAGCATTACAACAAAATTGTTACGTGGAAGATCATTTTTTAGAGCTATCCTAAAGTTATTACTGTGTGCATTGGCAGGGAAAAAATATCCATGGAGAAATATTATTGGCTCGATTCTTTTACATTTAGTTTGTGACTATCTTCCGCACTCAATCCACCAATTAACAACATTGCAAATTGTTGTCCCATCATTGTGGCTTTAAGGTGTTGGCCTAAATAACCCAGTAATAAGTACTATCAAAACCTTTCCTGACACAAAACTTGCATGTGATACTTTTGTACACTGATCTAAAAAATATATAACTATTTGTATGATTTTGTCAATCACTACAAGTGTTCTTTATGTATAAAATAACATGATTGATTCCACACAACGCTCTTTGGCAAGTACACAGCTCTACTTTCATAAATTTTGGGGGGGTCTTATTCAATTTGGTAGCAGTTGAAAAACAAATTGAAGTGGTTTTGAAATAGCATTGAGTTGACATATTCCAGTCTGTGATTATCCATCACCATACATTCCTTTAATTTTAGTATAAATAATTCTTAATTTCTGCTTTTCTAACTCAAACATTAGGTATAATTTCCTAAAAATTAGGTTTATTGAACACAAATTCCAAAAATCACAGTGAAACTAAAGTTAGTAAGTTAGTGTTGAGTGACAAACATTCAAAAAAAGCGTCAACAAAAGTGTTGATTTTCAATTTTGATGGGAAGACAACACAGTAGTAGTTTACTACTTTTTTAAGTAGTGTATATATATATATATATATATATATATATATATATATATATATATATATATATTATTTTTTTAGTTTAGTATAGTTTACATTTACAAAGGTGCACTCTGATTTGAAGGCACAGCAGTGGTTTAAGTGAATGCTTACATCAGTAACTTTGCCAACCACTGTATATAAGATGGAGGACACGTCTCCACTTTCTCCCTCTGTACAAAAATGAGGCCACAATATGGACATGGGTGCAGTCAATGATCCCACTGTTCTGTCCATCTTCAGATCAAACTGCCTCACTTTATTACTTGTATATTTAATTTGTAGTTAATGATGTCCTCTGAGTAACAGCTATAATGTCAAAGGAGCTACGTTTACATGGAGAGAGAGAGAGAGAGAGAGTTCAGTGGGTTATGTTAACAGAGTCCAGCTGCTAACGTTAAAGACAGGAAAAACTTTTGGTCAACTGTTTGATTCACACAGCCCTGGTTAACTAAAATAGTGACTACAATAATGATTGCAAAGCGTGTGTGTGTGTGTGTCAGACAGGTTCCGGCTGAGGCAGATGTTAGTTTCCTGTAAAAGGCTGGGAAATGAGGCACATGAGTTTACTTTATGCGTGTGTGTGTGTTTGTGTGTGTGTGTGTGTTTCCACTCCCCATGTTTCCTGTGTTCCTGTGCAGCTCCACACCAGGTCAGCTCCACGCCCTCGCATTAAACATTTCCACTGACCACAGCCAAACTCTGGCGTTGAAATATAGCAACGGCAACTTTTTTGGGGGGGCTGAGCAGAGCACAGGATTCCACCTTCCGTTCACAGGTAAATAACTCTTATTTACCTCAAAGAGAGGCGGAGAGAGCGAGAGAGAGAGAGAGAGATTTCTAAGTTATTAGAGCTTGTTTTTAAAGTTAAAATCACAGGCTGGAATAATATTTAAAGAAAGTATTTTTTAAAATGAAGGAAGAGGTGCATTAGTCACTTTCAGCACCCCCGCCATGCTGTGATGACCCAGTGTGTATGACTATGTGTTTGTGTATGTGGGGAGGGGGAGTGGTGGCTCGGCCGTACAAAAGCAGGCAGCGCAAAGGTAAAGACCTTCAGCTTCACAGTGTCCAATGTGAGAGAGGACAGATGGATGGCATCGTTTAACACGCTCACACACACCAAGCACTAAAAATGTAAAAGACCCCCAAAGTGATGCTAAACACAGCATATAAAGACCTGATAGAAGAGATCAACTTTATTGATACCATGTAGGATAATTTAAATGTGTTTTGCATCTACTCTAATTTTTGATGATGCTTAATGCGTGTTAAACTGGCTCATGGTTATTTATTACTTTGGTCCAGAGCAAGACATTTGTTAGATTTCATGGTCTTCAGCATGGAATATTCATGGAGGACAGAAAATGAATCTTAATAATATGTTACCTTGTCTTATGTTACCCTCAAAGGAAAAAAAAACCCTCAGTAACACTTAACTTTAATCCGCTAGTTAGCTTATATAAGCAGTCTATAAACAGGATTTATATTTAACCCTTGTATTGGCTTCACTTTCGGGGTCCTCTCGTATCCCTCGGGTCAAATTGACTTA
Source organism: Etheostoma perlongum (assembly GCA_026937815.1). Lineage (NCBI taxonomy): Eukaryota > Metazoa > Chordata > Actinopteri > Perciformes > Percidae > Etheostoma > Etheostoma perlongum. Next base: position 26,601,271 of record CM049393.1, on the reverse strand, counting down.
TTTAGGGTTTTAAAAACAATATTGTCTTTATCTCAATTTCAAGCAGTTGAGATAACATATATGTTTAGGGAATACAGTCAGTCTCTACTAGATTGCAATTAAAAATGGAAGTGGGATTCGTTTTTTGTCATAAGGTTATAATTCATGTTAAAAATCCACTATGTGATCATTCTTATCTTGGAAAAAACATAAGTTGTCATATCCAGAATAATTTTCTGAACTGAGTCAGGAATACATGTTTATCAGAGAAAATAAGGTAAGGCATTGATTTTCAGGTAGAAATGTATACCATTTTTCTTCTTGTAAAAATGAAATGGGTCAACTTGACCCAAGCAGAGCCATAAACCTTATTTTAAATGAAATCTTATTGGATGTTGCAATTTTTAACCAACATTTTCCAATTTCAAATAACCAATTTTCTAAACCAAAACTCCATTCTACCATTTCTGTTGAATGAATAGTCTAGACAAATAAAGCTAGACCGTCTTTATTTCTCATGCATCTGCATTCAACCCTCATTATCCCTTGCTGTCCTGTCAATTATCTAATTCTGTCTAATCAGCCACAATAACTGGAAACACCTGTGTGTGTGTCCCATGCCTTTGAATATGATTCTCTCTCTGCCTTTAGTACATTCATGCTGTCATTCTGCTCTCCTCTCTGTATTCTTCCCCACTCATTTCGTTGCAAAATGTAATTTCCCATCACCGCCATTATTGGCAGATACTTTCCCCTGTCAACGTCATCAAAGTCATCCGCCACCACCAGTGTCCGGCCTCTGGGCTCAGGGCAGACGCGCCCTTAGTTACAAATTTCCCAAAGACTTTCTACCAAGTCTTAACCCTCACGTTGTCCTCGGGTCAAATTTACCCGTTTTCCTATATCAATGTTCTTTTTAATTCCCCAAAATAACATGATTGATTCCACACAACGCTCTTTGGTAAGTACAAATCTCTACTTTCATTCATTTTGGGGAGTCTTATTCAATTTTATAGCCTTTGAAAACAAATTGAAGTGGTTTTAAAATAGTAATGAGTAAAAGTTGACATATTCCCACATACATTCCTTTAATTTTAATCAAAATAATTCCTAATTTCTGATTTTCTAACTCAAACATTAGGTATAATTTCCTATAAATGAGGATTCCCAAAAAAGTGACAAACATTCAAAAAAAGCGTCAAAAGTGTTGAAAAAAGGGACAAAAACGTATGAAAAAGTAAAAAACAACGATATAAAGCGTCAACAAAAGTGTTGATTTTCAATTTTGACGACACAAGGGTTAAGTGTTACATATCTGTTACTGTATAACAAACATTCATCTTTACTTCATTCACATGTCTCTCCTGACTGAACTAAATCAAGTAGTCAATTGTATTTTTTGGTCAAAAATATTACCTGTAGGGCCTTTACATTCAGACATTACAATAATATACCTCTATTATACTGTATGCGTCCATTGAATGACGTGCTTCTACACCCATTAGGGTTTCTTAAATAACAACTGGGGAGCATGTACCGCATTTGACAGACAGATCTGTACCTGTTACACTGTATGACAGGTGAAGTGTTTCTGGCTTTTGATGATGTTTGTAATTGATGATGATAACAGCCAGGTAGTCAGAGCTCCCTGTACTTAAGAGTTCCCACATGTCCCTGGGCCGCCATTTAAAAGCTCCTCGTACCTCCAATTTCCTGCTTCGGTTTGTTTAAAGTGAGAATTCCTCCTTCTAGAAGAGTATGTACATGTCGGCGAGTGTGTGAATTTGTGTGCATGAATACATATCTACGCATCTGTGTCTATAGGTGTGTGTGTGTGTGTGTGTGTGTGTGTGTGCATTTGTGTCTGTGGCAGCGTCAGCCTGCTTCCTCTCCTCGAACAACTCCAAATAAACGCATGCAGCTTCCATTGGTCCACTCCACTATGTTTGTCTCTCTGTTTATTTTTCTCTTTTTCTCCCCCAACATTAACAGCTCCCCGTCCCATAATCCATTGCTCTCTTTGCACTTCCTCTCTCTCTCAACACTGTGTAGAGATATTATGTGTGAGCCATGTCACTATTTCAAATAATGGCAACACTGTACTTTATGTCCCCATGTTTAGCATTTAATAAATGAAGAAGTAATAAATGGTTTATAACATACTACAATGTAGACTATAACTCTAAATGCTGGACTTTGCTATATATACTTAAACTAAGGATTACTAAATGTAATGATAAACCAAACCCAGGATTTGGTTCGTATCACGATTTTTGACCCACAATTGGATACAAACCTCAAGAGTAAAGTATCAGCTAAGGTAATATCAACATTTTTTCTGGGGTATTTTGATTATCTCCCACTTTGCAACACAGCAATACAACAGAGACTTTATTAATTGATATTGCTTGACTTCAATGTCAATCGATCCAACAGCAAAGATTCTTTTGTACCTTCAAATAATGTTTCAAAATCGTTTCAGTGGTTCATCAACCACTGAATGAGACATAAGAATAATGGTAATGGTATGACATGAATGACATATTCATAAGATCTCATTGTGTAAATATTTTGTGAGAGCACCAATAGTCAACACTACAATATAGTTGTGGTATCAATATTGAGGTATTTGTATACACATATTGTGATATTTGATTCAAGTAAGATGTATATTTTATCAGTCTTGCATCATCAGGGAAATAGCTGTCCGTAAAGCTGTAATTTAATCAAGAATCTCCAGATTAATCAGAAATAATCCCAATAATAAGTTTATTAAGAGTTACCATCTGCTGCACTGCACTATACACCGAGCACTATGCATGTGCCCATTGCCTTCCTTTAATTGAAATCCCTGCCATTATATACAGCTTTCCAGGAGCTGGCAACGGCCCATATTCATCTCTGCAGAGCAAGTGGCTCGGAAAGCACACCGAGCCACAATTTCTCCACCTGGCCCAGCGCTGTGCTCAGACACACTGGACTGACGCCTAAAGATTTTTAGATAGACACTTTTACATAAGGGCCTCTAAAAGAACCTTATCCACAGTGTTAATATTTTTTTCTTAGTTGTTTTCTGATCAAAATGGTTGATTTTTCTTGCCACAGTCCACTGTTAAGAATCGCCTAGTCATCGTGTTCCACAATTCACAAACATTCTCTTGGAGCGACAGGCATGGCGTCCACATGAGATGGTGTTTAAAATTCCCAACTTACTGCCAACCCCAACTTTGCCAGGAACTTTGGTGTTGAGCTCAAAGAAGAATTTACAAGCGTATTGTTTTCACTCTGTTTTGGCGGGGACCTACATCGTCCAAAAGGAACAATTAATATATGAGACATAGAGACAGGCTCCAAGTGGACATCTAATACTGCCACTAATCAATATCTGCACTGCTGCTGCAAATCACACACACACAGGGTGTTTCTTTAAACGAGGCATACATTAACTGAGACCAACGCTACAAGGATTGATGGAACAAACTCAGCACTATTGTTTTTCAAGGGCAGAAACACATATAATTGAGAGATGTGAGAGATTCTCAAATTTCCCAAACTGGGAACTCCACTCTACATCTACATTGGGCCTGTGAGCCATACCTGACTCCTGTGGTCCTAGTGATCTCACATCATGACAGATCAAGAACTTTTGCTGTTTCCCAACTCAAGAATGGGAGTGTTGGTTCTCGCCTGGATGTTGCTTCAGACAGAGCTGTGAAGCACAGCAGAGTGGAAACACACCATAATGGAACAAACAATTGTTGCTAGGCTTTATTATCCTCTAGGCGAGTGTCAGGGAGAAAGAAATGAGCCGCAAGCTGACACTTACCATATGCAAAGCAACGATCTAACACAAATGGAATCACACACACTGCCTTGCACATACACACACAAAACAGTTGTGTGTGTGATAATTTTATCTCCCGGACTATGATTTCAGAAGCTGGTTGTAGCCCAGAAGTCCCCTACTGTGCGAGTTATGATCTATGAGGATCAATAAGATATCTATTTTCCTGCTAACAACTTCAGCAGACTGGCTGTAACTTGCCATGACGCACATGATGACATACAAGCAAATTAAAAGTGTTTTGTAATATAGGGCTACACAGGTTGTTGGAGAAGAACGGGATGAGGTCAACCCGCATTGGGAAAAGATGTGATGGCCAGTGTGACCCACAGACGTAGGCCTGCGGTACTTATACATCGCTGAACTGTATGACTACGGTTGTGAGGGTTGTTTCATTGAATCCGTTTTCTTTTAAATAAATGGAATGGGACGAACATGACTTCTGAAAGTTTGAGCAATATAGTCATCAATTTACACAGGATATGTTACAATGTTCCGCTCTTCAAGGTTTTGTGCAAATAAGTGAGACTCACCTAAAATATATGATCTGAAGTACAGTACTCAAATCCTTCCAGTAAATGGAAGTAGTATCAGCAGCATTATCAGCGTAGTGTACTTATAGTATCAAAAGTAAAAGTAATTGTTCTTCATAAACATGCTGTGTGTGCTATATTATTATATATTACACCTACAATTGCTACATTTTAGGGGTGTGCAAAAAAATCAATTCATATTCGAATCACAATTCAAGCTCTACCGATTCAAAATCAATTCATATTTTTTTTATTGTATGTCTACTGCAATCACATAATAGATAGATAGATACTTTATTGATCGCCAAGGGGAAATTCAAGGTCTCAGTAGCTTACAGGCACATACATCATAACAGGATGTAAAAATAACAAACAAATCCACATAAATAATATGGATGTGAATATACTATATATATATATATATATATATATATATATATATATATATACAGTGAGGAAAATAAGTATTTGAACACCCTGCTATTTTGCATGTTCTCCCACTTAGAAATCATGGAGGGGTCTGAAATTGTCATCGTAGGTGCACGTCCACTGTGAGAGACATAATCTAAAAAAAAAATAATACAGAAATCACAATGTATGATTTTTTAACTATTTATTTGTATGATACAGCTGCAAATAAGTATTTGAACACCTGAGAAAATCAATGTTAATATTTGGTACAGTAGCCTTTGTTTGCAGTTCCAGAGGTCAAACGTTTCCTGTAGTTTTTCACCAGGTTTGCACACACTGCAGAAGGACTTTTGGCCCACTCCTCCACACAGATCTTCTCTAGATCAGTCAGGTTTCTGGGCTGTCGCTGAGAAACACGGAGTTTGAGCTCCCTCCAAAGATTATCTATTGGGTTTAGGTCTGGAGACTGGCTATGCCACGCCAGAACCTTGATATGCTTCCTACAGAGCCACACCTTGGTTATCCTGGCTTTCTGCTTCGGGTCATTGTCATGTTGGAAGACCCAGCCTCGACCCATCTTCAGTGCTCTAACTGAGGGAAGGAGGTTGTTCCTCAGAAACTCACAATACATGGCCCCGGTCATCCTCTCCTTAATACAGTGCAGTCGCACTGTCCCATGTGCAGAAAAACACCCCCAAAGCTGATGATGCTACCACCACCATGCTTCAGAGTAGGGATGGTGTTCTTGGGATGGTACTCATCATTCTTCTTCCTCCAAACACGGTTAGTGGAATTATGACCAAAAAGTTCTATTTTGGTCTCATCTGACCACATGACTTTCTCCCATGAATCCTCTGGATCATCAAAATCGTCATTGGGAAACGGGCCTTGACATGTGCTGGTTTAAGCAGGGGAACCTTCTGTTCCATGCATGATTTCAAACCATGACGTCTTAGTGTATTACCAACAGTAACCTTGGAAATGGTGGTCCCAGCTCTTTTCAGGTCATTGACCAGCTCCTCCCGTGTAGTTCTGGGCTGATTTCTCACCTTTCTTAAGATCATTGAGACCCCACGACGTGAGATCTTGCATGGAGCCCAGTCCGAGGGAGATTGACAGTCATGTTTAGCTTCTTCCATTTTCTAATGATTGCTCCAACAGTGGACCTTTTTTCACCAAGCTGCTTGGCAATTTCCCCCGAAGCCCTTTCCAGTCTTGTGGAGGTGTATAATTTTGTCTCTAGTATCTTTGGACAGCTCTTTGGTCTTGGCCATGTTAGTAGTTGGATTCTTGCATATTGCATGGGGTGGACAGGTGTCTTTATGCAGCTACCGACCTCAAACAGGTGCATCTAATTTAGGATAATAAATGGAGTGGAGGTGGACATTTTGAAGGCAGACTAACAGGTCTTTGAGGGTCAGAACTGTAGCTGATAGACAGGTGTCCAAATACTTATTTGCAGCAGTATCATACAAATAAATAGTTAAAAAATCATACATTGTGATTTCTGGATTTTTTTTTTTTTTAGATTATGTCTCTTACAGTGGACATGCACCTATGATGACAATTTCAGACCCCTCCATGATATCTAAGTGGGATAACTTGCAAAATAGCAGGGTGTTCAAATACTTATTTTCCTCACTGTATATATATATATATATATATATATATATATATATATATATATATATATATATATATTACCATAATGTCCAATTTTTTGCGATCAATAAATATCTATATACTGATAGATACATACATACATATACATACATACATACATACATACATACATACATACATACATGCATACATACAAAAAGTAACTACATTTACATACTGTGAATCATTTTTGAATCAAAAATTGATATTGAATCGTGAATATTTTCTGAATCATACACCCCTAATACATTTATTAATTTTTAATTTGTATTTTATTTATTTCTGCTCCCTGCTGTGCACCAAGTTGTACTGATACAGCTGCAGAGCTAGTTTTAACTAGATACATCTGTGACTCTCTGGTCTGGTTAAAGTCAGAGGTCCTAATCCGGTTTAGGGGTGAACCTTTGGAAGATGAAATAAAGAGAGGGAATAGAAAGAGACAAAGAGAAGAAGAAGAGAGAGAAGCAGGCCACGTTAGGAGAGATGGAAAAAACATTTGCAAGGAGATTCCTGTGGCACACCGGGATGCTGCTGCTATTCCTGTGCAGGAGGAGGAGAGGAGACAAGTGTCTGATTGAGGATCTCTGGATGGGGCGGGGGCGGGGGGGAGGGGGTGCTGGTGGTTAAAGACTCGGAACAGACTGCCTCAACATCCCGTCTGACAGGAGCTGGAATTACACATGTAGCACAGTAACTCCTTTGATCCTGAAATAGATTTTTGACATTTAATTGGATACATACTGTGTATGGTTTAATAAAATACATTTAGCCTTAAGTTTTAACAATAGGGAATTCAAAAGATCTTCTGTTTTTCCTTTAAAAATGGAATGAGTCAATGGAATTTGGTGATTCAATTTGCATTTTTGAATTTGTGCTCTCATGCTCTCATTCTGTGGCGCACTGTAGCAACAGGAGAATGCTCAATGGCTGTCACTTGAATTCTACCCCGCAACCTTCAGAAATTGTTTTGAAGGAGAGGAGACGAGGGGGCGGGGGGGTGTAGTCACATGCTGGTTTATAGGGTTTTCCAGTGAGTAAACACATTTCTATTTCTGCATCTCTTTCACCTCTTTCTCTGAATGTCTCCACAGAGAATCCTCTAACATCCTGACACGCCTTCATACTGACCACACCAACACTGTGAGCAGCCGGGGAAAAGAGGGAGACGATAAAGGAGAAGCGGCAGCCTCCTCCTGTATTTGATATCTCTCTATTTCTTTCTCTCTCTTCATCCCTCAGAACATTCCACCAGCATCTCCTTTTTTGTGCCTTTGCAAAGATGACTGTCCTCTCATCTGTCTTTGAACTTCACTGCCACACTGTCCCCATTCACAGCTGCATGCATGTAAGCATTGTGCTTGGAGAATGTGTGTGTGTGTGTGAGAAGGAAGGAGAAGGCAGCCCCTCCTCACCTCGGGATCACCGTTCCTTCAGCACCCTTTTGCCTCTGCCGATTGAGCCCATAAATTAAATGTGACAGGCGTAAATGGCTCGGGGATGCCAGGGTAGCGGGGTCAAGCGATTTTAAGAAATCTAATGCCACAGTGTTTGTGTGGAGGGGGACTGACCAAGCCAGAGGCATGATGTCAGTGCCCTTGTATCCCACGTCTCCTTGTGATGCCTGTCAAAGGAGATTACTTTGTAGGAGGCACTAAAAGATCAGAGATGTAAATGAGGGGAGATCCATTTCAAGACTGAAGTAGCTTGTAATCAAAGCCTTTTACAGGCCCCCGGATAGTATTTTGCTCCAACTGGATATGTTTTTTTTTCCCTATAGACTGAGGACAAATGTGAATGTAGTGTGTGGGATGTGAACCATAGGTTACTATTTTAGCACACACTCTAAATTTGAGGAAAGGGTCAAGCCTGGGGCAAAGCTGATGGACCAGTAGACTGTGGTGCTATAGGAAGAGTCAGGGGATCAACACAGCCATTGGGATTCATCGATCCATGGATATCTGTATCTAAAGTCACGGTCATTCATCCAACAGTTTCTGAGATATTTCAATCTGGACATTGCCATTGCCACAGCATGGCTAAAAACAGTTTAAAATGAAAGGTTTTCATTGGCCATATCACAGAAGCATTATTGGAAATGTAGTCTCCCCTTTGACTCCAATTTGTTTTGCTCAGATATTTATCATAATCAGAAACTGTACAGTTTCTACGATACCCGAAAGTAAAGCCAAAATGATCCTTTGTTTCCACTCAAAGGCGCCCGTTGTTATCTTGAATTCAAGAAAAACCTCTGGAACCCTAGGCACAGGGACCCCAAGGGGTCATGGAGTGCCTGGTCCAAAGCCTCCACAAATGATGCACCTTCTGTAAAGGGTTCAGTCTGGGTGTCTTGCTAATATGTAGGAGAGGTGGGGGGCCTTTTACATGTCTGTTCCCAAGAGCCCACTGACTCATAATCCATGCCTATAGGACGATATTCAAAGAAATAATGTACGTGAAAAATTAATTCTTTCAATGCCAGAAGATGAAATGTCTGCATTGAACTGTCTCTAACACACCTCTTCCTCTAAGTTTGCACCTAATAGAGCATAGCAGCACTTATCTGTCCACTTCCTTACAATGACATTGCATGAATTCACTGCACCTACAATGAATGCTTTGTCACATTTTCAAGTGAATCTAGCGATCGGATCCAGTTACTGCAGAACCTAAAACATTTTAGACAATGTAATCCCTGTGTTTAGTTGAAGATTGAGCAAGGAGCATTGATTAGCTTTACACAAATAAAGCTCTACATGTTATCTTTGCTTTTCAGACAGTGGAAGAAAACAGTGCTCTCTGTCTCTGTTCCAGTCTTACCATCGGAGCGGTGGATGCAAGTATGCTGGTTGTCGCTGAGGAAGAAGCTGTCGGTGCACTGACACTCGTAGCTCCCCATGGTGTTGACACACACTTGCTGGCATCCGCCGTTGTTGTCCACACACTCGTCGACATCTGGTAGGATGAAGAGACACACAGAGAGAGCGGGAGAGAGAGAGAGAGAGAGAGAGAGAGTAACGTCAACCACGGCAGCATAATGGAATAGCAGCCAACTGTGTGACGTGTCAATGAAAGTTTATGTGCCGCGAAATGTCCAATGAAAGGGATGACACCAGAGTCAGGAATGTGACACACACACACACACACACACATAGTGTGTCTCACTATCGTTGTGGGGACTCGTCATTGGCATAATGCATTCCTTAGCACCTTACCATAACCTTAAAGCCCATGTTGCAGGTTAACCACCACTGTTGTTTATTGGGTACAAAAAACACTCAAGATATGTATATAATTTTTAAAAATGTCTCCAAATAGTGTTAAAAGTTAGTTTTTGGTCATTTTTGGTGTTCGCGGGTTTATGAAGTGAATTCGGCGATGACGTCAGACTGGGGAGTTAAGTCTCAGCCTGGCACTAGAACTACGATGACTGACTGGGATGTGGGCGAGGGGGAAAGGCCAGCAGCCGAATAATTACGAACCTGCCAGACGTGAGAGGGCAAATGAGGAATTGTCAAGATTGTGGGGAAGTCTCCTTCATTTATCTCCTTTATTTAGCAACGCAGCAGTGCATACAATGACTTTACTTTTTACTGTCAGTGAATAGCACCGAGTGAACGTCAACGTTTTATTTCGATCTAGTGACAGGGATCATGTCGTTAGTTCAGATAAGTACTGGTACACTTATCTAGATATAGTAATAGAAGGCATCCCCGAGTGTTATTTTTAAGTATTTACCTCTTCCTCCGGTGAAAACGTGTCGCTGTGTTTGGCCGGTGCTTGTGTGTGTGTGTGGTGGCGAAGCTGCGGTGGAGAGCGGGTGCTGTAGGCGAGCGAGCCTCCGGTCGGGAAGCGAGCCCCCGGTTAGGAAGCGAGCCTCCGGTCGGGAAGCGAGCCTACGGTCGGGAAGCGAGCCTGCGGTCGGGGAGCGAGCCTCCGGTCGGGAAGCGAGCCTCCGGTCGGGAAGCGAGCCTCCGGTCGGGGAGCGAGCCTCCGGTTGGGGAGCGAGCCTCCGGTCGGGAGCCTCCGGTTGGGAGCCTCCGGTTGGGAGCCTCCGGTCAGGAAGCGAGCCTCCGGTCGGGGAGGGAGCCTCCGGTCGGGAAGCGAGCCCCGCGATCAGCTGATCTGAAGATGCCTAAATCCGTTTGTGACATTTCAGACAGGATCATGGTCCTCCCCAACCAGCACGCACCAGTATTGTAATTGTTTATATTTCAAACATCACTTGATTGTGGGCAACAACGCGGTCGTGTTAGCTTACCGAAACTCTACTGCTGAAGTTGCTGGCTGGCTACGCAACGTTAGCTATATCCGCTAGCATCCGTACAGGCTAACTATAACCAGTTAGCTTTGTGTGTAACGTAACAACCCCCCCGCCATCTCGTAAGGAGCGAAGCTTACTATTTCATTCAATACAATTATGGTACAAAAGGTGCACTAATGCCACATGTATGATGTTGACAACATGGACGCATATATAGGCAACACCAAAGGCAGTCGTAATATTTACCTAGCAGGCTAGGCTAACGCTGTTGTGCTAACGTCCAGCGGCGCAGCGTTAGCTAGCAGTATAGACTTGTGAAAAGCCAAACAACATCCCCGTCTAAGCTGTGTTTCACTTTCCCTCCAATATTATTATAAATATAATAAAGTCACATGGACTCGATCGAGACCATAGACTGTTAATATTAAAAGACCAGAAGCCACATTAGGCCAAACCAGTGGTAAATACAACGCAGGCTGCTCTGTTATCTCCCCAATGTGACGTCATGCAATGCATTGTGGGGGGAAAATGGAAACACTGTAAAATTGTGCCTAATTTTTGTATTATATTCAATTTTGCGATATCCAACACCATCAAATACAATGGATAACAGTTCAAATATTTACTACCAACAAGCAAATTGCACAAATTTGTTGCAAAATTAAACCTGCGACATGGACTTTAACCATCACAACTAAATGCCTATCCTTACCCCTTACCCTCACCTTAACCGTAACCTAATTCTAACCCTAATCCTAAAACCAACCCTCAAACAGCCCTTTAAAGTTGTGGGGTCCATCATTCTGGCCCCACTATACTGTCCGGACCCCACAAGTATTCTGAATTCCCGGCATGGGACCCCACAAATGTAGTTAAACAAGAACACACACACACACCTAACAGGCGTCTGAACCTGGCACCATAGGAGACAGAATCAAAACTCCTGGCACTAGGTAGTAACAGGGGTCTGACAACATTAGCATCTACAGTATGTGTGCGTGAGTGTGATATGTGCACATACTGGTGCATGAGTGTGTTTACAGGGCCCCACTGTGCCACTGAAAGGGCAGTAAATTTCCAATGGGGCATTTCGATGGGGCTGAAGTGAACTGCAAACATGTAACACCCTCAACTGACTTTAACAGGGATTAAACAGGGCTGCCCGTAGGTGAGTGGGAGTGTGTGTGTCGGAATGACTTTTCATTGTGTTTAGTCTGAGGGACTGAGGTTGATCTAGCAGACAGTGCAGACAGGTTACACAAACAGACATACTGTAGAAGGGAAAAAGAAAGAAAAGACATACTGAAGGACAAAAAGACACATAGCTGCCCTTAAACAAAGTATGTACCACTTGGCTTTTCAAAAAATGTCCAACCTTGTTCTACATGAGCCTATACACACTTTTATTAACAGATACCATCAAGGTTAAGGCTTTGGGAACTACTGCTCGCTTGACTCTGTGCAATTCAAAAGTGGCTCATTGGGATGGAATGAACACATTAAATTACACTAAATATAGGATTTGTAATTGCATGCAGAAACACGCATACTGTAGAAGGGTTTTCTGACGGGACGACCCTACCAGCAGGATGATGAACTGTTTATCATGTTACAGCGCAATGGTTAAGGTGTGGCTAGGTTTTGGGAACAATCCTGGAAAAAAAATCTTTATGTGACACTCCCTTCACACCTAGTCGTTCCTGTTTATCTGCCCTCAGTTCCTGACACTTAGTCTACGCTTTTCATTTGCAGCTTTAACGGTGAACTCATTCTCTACTTGTAGAAGGCTTGTGGACTGCACCTTTGAGACTGAACATTGTGTGGAGAGAGAGGGGATACTGTATTTTATTGTCAGGTTAGCACTGGTGCAAAAAAGGCACGAAAAAATTCTTAAAATTTCTGCAAAAAAGGCAGAAAAAAATCTAAAAATGTAAGCAAAAAATGCAGGAAAAAATCTTATGCTTTCAGTAAAAAAAAGCAAGAAAAAGTCTTAAAATTTCAGCTAAAAAGGCAGAAAGAAATCTTAACATTTCAGCAAAAACGGCAGAAAAAACTCTAAAAATGTAACCAAAAATGCATGAGAGAAGAGGAAAAAGACTCCCCTCAATGTCCAATGTTAGACATTAGTCATTCAAGAACATAGAAAATCATAACCAAAAAAAGATTACATCTCCTAGCTGAGCAGTACTCTGTACTCAATAAAGGCTGTTAGTATCATTGAGGGTTTTAAGCGTGCTCGGTCATATTATCAGTGATCAATGTCATAATCTCATATCTACGTTTTTGTGAGTAATTTAAACTACAGTGAGGAAAATAAATATTTGAACACCCTGCTATTTTGCAAGTTCTCCCACTTAGAAATCATGGAGGGGTCTGAAATTGTCATCGTAGGTGCATGTCCACTGTGAGAGACATAATCTAAAAAAAAATCACAATGTATGATTTTTTAACTATTTATTTGTATGATACAGCTACAAATAGTAGCAGTATTTGATCAGCTGAAAAAAATCAAAGTTAATATTTGGTACAGTAGCCTTTGTTTGCAATTCCAGAGGTCAAACCTTTTCTGTAGTTTTTCACCAGGTTTGCACACACTGCAGAAGGGATTTTGGCCCACTCTTCCACACAGATCTTCTCTAGATCAGTCAGGTTTCTGGGCTGTCGCTGAGAAACACGGAGTTTGAGCTCCCTCCAAAGATTCTCTATTGGGTTTAGGTCTGGAGACTGGCTAGGCCACGCCAGAACCTTGATATGCTTCCTACAGAGCCACTCCTTGGTTATCCTGGCTGTGTGCTTCGGGTCATTGTCATGTTGGAAGACCCAGCCTCGACCCATCTTCAATGCTCTAACTGAGGGAAAGAGGTTGTTCCCCAAAACCTCGCAATACATGGCCCCGGTCATCCTCTCCTTAATACAGTGCAGTGGCCCTGTCCCATGTGCAGAAAAACACCCGCAAAGCATGATGCTACCACCCCCATGCTTCAGAGTAGGGATGGTGTTCTTGGGATGGTACTCATCATTCTTCTTCCTCCAAACACGGTTAGTGGAATATGACCAAAAAGTTCTATTTTGGTTTCATCTGACCACATGACTTTCTCCCATGACTCCTTTGGAGCATCCAAATGGTCATTGGCAAACTTAAGACGGGCCTTGACATGTGCTGGTTTAAGCAGGGGAACCTTCCGTGCCATGCTTGATTTCAAACCATGACATCTTAGTTTATTACCAACAGTAACCTTGGATATGGTGGTCCCAGCTCTTTTCAGGTCATTGACCAGCTCCTCCCGTGTAGTTTTGGGCTGATTTCTCACCTTTCTTAGGATCATTGAGACCCCACGAGGAGAGATATTGCATGGCGCCCCAGTCCAAGCGAGATTGACAGTCATGTTTAGCTTCTTCCATTTTCTAATGATTGCTCCAACAGTGGACCTTTTTTCACCAAGCTGCTTGGCAATTTCCTTTCCAGCCTTGTGGAGGTGTACAATTTTGTCTCTAGTGTCTTTGGACAGCTCTTTGGTCTTGGCCATGTTAGTAGTTCATGTTAGTAGTTGGAATCTTACTGATTGTATGGGGTGGACAGGTGTCTTTATGCAGCTAACGACCTCAGACAGGTGCATCTAATTTAGGATAATAAATGTGGAGGTGGACATTTTGAAGGCAGACTAACAGGTCTTTGAGGGTCAGAATTGTAGCTGATAGACCGGTGTTCAAATACTTATTTGCAGCTGTATCATACAAATAAATAGTTTAAAAAGCATACATTGTGATATCTGGATTTTATTTTGAAGATTATGTCTCTCACAGTGGACATGCATCTACAATGACAATTTCAGACCCCTCCATGATTTCTAAGTGGGAGAACTTGTAAAATAGCAGGGTGTTCAAATACTTAATTTCCTCACTGCAGGTCTTGCCTGTATTATGTTGAATATTGTTATCTTCTTCTTTTTTTTTTTTTCAGTGATGCATTGAATGTTGTTGAAAGTTTTGGGTGGCTTCTAGGAAGAAAAGCTGTGGCCATGGCCCCAGCTAATGGAGATTCTAATAAATCAGATAATAATTAATCATTTTATAATTTATACTCTTTATTGATCCCCTATGGGGAAATTACAATTTAAACTCACAAATCCAGTCCAAGTGCCCCATCATCCCAGCTGTATGGACACCATTTTCACCCTGGATGGTGCCTAAATGAGGCAGAGAGCGTTTGCAGGTTGCACATGACGTTGGCCGAGACGTTGAGGGCGCTCCAGGAAAAAAGTGTTCTCAGCAAAGCAAAGCGCTTCATTCTTATTGCAAACAACTACAAAAGTCGCCCAGGCTGCCAAACGTCCTCTGACTGATCGTGGCCTGAGAGTGCAATCAAACCTAAAGCTGAGTTCATTCTGTCCTGGACTTGAATACCCATCAACCTTTATCTCCAGTGTAAATGTACTGCTGTATTAGTGGTTCTGTCCTTAAACTCTTGGATTTGTTTTCATTTCACTTCCAACAACAGATGCCATTTTAGGCTGTAAGGGGGGGTAGAGAGAGAGAGAGAGAGAGCGAGAGAAAAAAAAAAAAAGAAATGTAGACATCTCCAAGTCCAATTGATCTCTGCCAACATTTCTGCATAAACACAGACGACGGGGCCATTTTTCAAGTTTCGTCCGGAGCCCCTCTGTTTTGTTTGATTGGCCTTGTGTAAACATGCATAACATTTTGTTTAGACACATTGAGGATGTGCTTGACACATCAGAAGGGAGGGGTTACGGGGCGATGGGAGGCTGAAGGGAGGCGAAGAGAAGGGAGAGAGCTGATGCAGGAGAAGAGTGAGGGTGGAGAGGCTAAAAGAGTTGTAGGCAACGATGGAAACAAAGTGACAGCACCCCTTCTCTTCTCTACTACTCTGTCCTAATCCTACTCTGTTGTAGTTTTAGACTGCCAGGGGACTTCCTTTGACACATTGAACTCCTCTCTCTTTCCATCTGTGTGCATCCTTATTGCTAACCTAGCTCCTGGGAGCTTCCCTGTAGTGCTTATGTTTTTTCACCCAGCAGTTTTCCTTGGATTAGGGTGGAACCTAAATCATGGTTGCAGCTGTTGCCGTGGTCCTGCTACATCCTGCTATGCCCTGTTACATCCTGCTATGCCCTGCTACACCTTGCTACGCCCTGCTACACCCTGCTATGCCCTGTTATGCCCTGCTACGCCCTGCTATGCACTGGTATGCCCTGTTACGCCCTGCTATGCCCTGCTATGCCCTGTTACACCCTGCAATGCCCTGCTATACCCTGCTACACCTTGCTATGAACTGTTACACCCTGCTATGCCCTGCTATGCACTGCTATATCCTGCTTTGCCCTGGTACACCCTGCTATGCCCAGTAATGTTCTGCTACACCCTGCTATGCCCTGCTCCACCCTACTATGCCCTGCTACACCTTGCAATGCCCTGCTCCACCCTGCTATGCCCTGTAATGCCATGAACTACTACTACAACAACTACTACTACTACTACTACAACTAGTTATTGCCACTGTGCATCACACCACCAACCGGCCCCGTCAGCCACCGCCTACCAAGAGCCTGGGTCTGGCACCGGTTTCTACCTAAAAGGAGTTTTTCCTTGCCACTGTCGCACTAAATGCTTGCTCTTGGGGGAATTACTAGAAATGTTGGGTCCTTGTAAATTATAGAGTGTTGCAGACAGAAGATAAAACTCCAGATCAATGTTGTTATGATTTGATACAATGACATTGAACTAAATTAGAAACAAAAATCAACTATTTATTGTTCACAAATCTGTGTTAAGCCCCTGACACACCAACCAGACGGCCAACCCTCGGCAGAAAAGGCAGTTGGACTGATCAGTCTCCCCTAGTTGGTCAAAAAAAGGGCCTTGGAACACACCAATCTGTATTGTCGCCCGAAAATGAAAACCAGCAGCTGATAGACAAACAAGTCACGTGGGTCTGGTTTCTCCGGAAATTCAAAGCCAGACTGTCATGTCGGCTTGTTCAGAATATGTCTTGTATTTTACTAAAAAAGTTCACAGAGTGGGCAAATGCTCATCTTCAATGGCGCCTGGCACTTTGGAGAGGTGAACCGTAACCTCAACACCAGATACTGACTGGTATTCAGACCCCAATTTTTACTAAATTTACAACACTATGGTTTAGAGACATGTTTTAATCCTTTGCTTAAAGAATAGGTTCATATTTTAATACAATATTCACATATGTACATAGAAATATTGCGTTATGTTTTTCCTGTTCTTACTGACTGTCTAGTGATCCGTACACATGACTCTAATGGAAGAAATGGACCGAGTCCAGGTGTCTTTATTATGTTGATGATAATATTGGAGGGAAAGTAAAACACAGTTCAGGTGGGGATATTGTTCGGCTTTTTACAAGTTTAGACAGCTAGCTAACGCTACGGCAATGTTTGCTAACGTTAGCGCACCAGCATTAGCCTAGTTAGCTTACTAGGTAAATATTACCGCTGCCTTCGGAGTTTCCTATATCTGCCACGTTGTCAACATAAGACCTGTGGCGTTAGTGCTCCTTTTGAGCCATCATTTTATTACATGAAATAAGCTTTGCTCTTACGACATGGGTGGGTTTTTGTTACGTTATAAAAAAGCTAACTGGCTATAGTTATCCCGTTTGTATGCTAGCGGACATTAGCTAACGTTGCTGAGCCAGCTGTCTGTGTGTGTGTGTGTGTGTGTGTTCCCTAAACAATGTCTTCCTGATGGATTTATTTTAAAATTCTGCAATTTGTCTCAAATAAAATGAAAATATGTTAAATTACACTCTGTTCATAGTTTTAATGTTTTCTAAAAATACATGTATTTCCTATTAACCCACGTCCAAATAACAATAGAATACAATATTTTTTAGGGAAGCCATAAACCAACCATAGGGCTACACTCTGTAATACTGGTCACTTCATTTCTACACTACATCTGGAGTGAAGCTATGTTGTAATTTAGTTGTTCAAATGCAGTACTAGTATCTACTGTAGCAGTAGCAGTTCTAATGCTCAGTACTAGTACCTACTGTAGCAGTAGCAGTTCTAATGCTCAGTACTAGTACCTACTGTAGCAGTTCCAATGCTCAGTACTAGTACCTACTGTAGCAGTAGCAGTTCTAATGCTCAGTACTAGTACCTACTGTAGCAGTAGCAGTTCTAATGCTCAGTACTAGTACCTACTGTAGCAGTATTGTCTATGTAGCTATTATGAGTTATCACCACATGATATCAAGAGGAATGGCTATACTCATAAATCCTGGGTGCTCTGACACTGTTTTTGCTTTTATATCAACAAATAACCCAAATTGATTGTCTTGATACTGTCATGCATAAGACCTTTTTTTCTGTCCTGGACTTGGTCTTGACTCGGACTCAAACCTCTTTGGACTCGGTCTTGACTCGGACTCAACTAGTACTGGTCTTGGACTTGTCTTGGACTCGACAACGGTGCTCTTGACTAAAGGCCTAACCCAACCGAATGAATACTCTATCTCTCAGTACTTCAAACACACTTAATATAGGAGATGTTAGGTAACATAGAACATTGAAAAGTTGTGAGTTGGCAGGTTAAAGTCTATGGAACATAAAGAAAAAACAATCACTGCTCTCCACATAGAATACCTCCTCAAAGACCACTCCACTAAGATGTCAATAATCATTGACCCTTTGCATTGGTACATATTCTTAATTAGTGCTTAATTTGAACAATTTTATAAGTCATCAGATACTAAAATGGCAATAAACCAAATAAGGTTTTTCTCCCATCCCAGAAGGCTATGTGGACTAGGCAGAACGTCCTTGTTGAGGAAGGTCCGGCAATGCGAGATTAAGGTAAAGTCAATATGAGGTATATTGTATATATTGTATATTATATGAGGATACCTTCCTAATTTATAGTCGTCTTAGTGTTTCCCTGTTGAGCTGGACAGTAACACAAAAGAGGGAATTTAACTTTGAAAACATTTGTCTATCTCGGAATGCTAATGCTTCAAATTAACTTTAGATCAACGTTTGAATACATTTATGTACAGAAGGACTGTGGATCACTTACACATTAAGAGGGTCAATAGGTAAGGGTCATTATGAAAAAGAGGACCAGCTAAAACCTGTTTTAGCATTCAAACTTGACATTTAATATTTGTTTTATAACTAACCTTTAATAACTCTTTGGTCCCATATTTTAGAATCAAGTGGCTTATTAATGTGGATTGGATAGCTCCATGTGAGCTTATCTGCCCCCATCGTCCCACCTTCTGTCTGTTACATGTTGGACCTTTCGGTGACACACTGATGCCCCGCTGCGCAGCCACCTCTCAGATCTCACCGTGGAATAAAAAGGACATGTTGGAAAGAAAATAAACTCTCGCAAGCGCACCAGACATTCACAGAGGGCAAACGATCGACACATTGTGCACAGCTGCGTCCACGCCAAAACCAAATAAATAAAGTCAAAATGAAAAGGAAGAAAGGAACCGAACGGCACCGCTCTTTAATCAGGGTACAATTAGGCAATCTTAAATCAATTAGTGCCCTACCATGTTGACACAGTGCATCTGGGACATGATGAAGTAACTTCCTGCCTGCCCACTCATACAACACTTTTTTAAAGTGGAGATTGCCATCCAAAGCTCATTCAGAACACCACAGGGTTCTGGGGGTTTCTCAATATCATACTTTAGGTCTATTAAAAGCCACAAAGTCTTTATTGTGTTTCACAGGCAGGCCCAGAGCATGCAAGAAAAATAAGACATAAATTGAGTGTGAACTTTGATGGAGAAACAAACAAGTTGGACAAAAATGTTGTTTTCAAATGGAGCTTTTGCTCTTTAATGCTGCAGTTTATTCCAAGTACATGTAGTCATCAGTCTGAAGGGTTACATCAAAGCTAATTTCCTCTCCAGCTGCACTGAGCTTTAATGTGTCTCTCTGCGGCTGTACCCAAAAGCTTACAACAAATGTCTTCTGAGGACAGATTGGATATTACATATGATTAATGAGTCGCAATGCAGACAGTTAGCAGGTCCTACATTTCCACACGTCATGAAAAACATGTGATTTTAATTTACAGCATCTTTGAACTCATCTCAGCTGATTCAAGGCACAGCGCTGCCGTGCGGTGTTATGACAGCTTGTCATACGAGAGACAAGACACTTTCTGTCTCTGGATGTACACAGACTGCCAGTATTAATTGTGTATACGCATGTATAAAATGGGATAAGGGAGGGAGCGCATCTCCTGATTAATGAGACACTTGAGAGTGAGACATAAACACGAGGACCTTGTTGACGGACAGCGTGGAGACAAAGGTTGACTGCGGTTTGACAATAGGCCGACATGTCAGACCCGTTTATATGGTTGCCATGCATCACCGGGCACAATTTACCTTGACAGTCAGCAATGGCAGTGAACATAAAGCATCAGAGAGGCTGATGACGATATGGTATCCATGAGTCAATACACAGGAATGCATTACCCAATCTGCAGTGTCCTATATCTTCTTAAAGTGGGCTAAATATAGATCCTACATAACACGCATCATACCTGAAATACAACCTACAGTAATCCTCTGGACAGCGCCTTACTTTGCCAACAATCCTATTATTTTTTTATGTGGTTTGAAATGTGAATATGAGGTATTCTGTTCCAAATTTAGATATAGTCCACATTTGCAAAAGCAGACATACTGCTGGCATCATAGTAAGCCACATAACACAGGCTCCTTTTGAAATATGAGTCGTCTCAACACCTTTGCTTACAAAATTACCTCCACCGCCAAGAAGGTCATGTTTTCTGCTCATTTTGTCTGTCTGTCAGGATTACAGAGAAACCATTGGCCCATTTTTTTTTTTTTTTTTTTCTTCTTTTTAAGATAATTTTGGGCATTTTAGCCTTTAATAGACAGGACAGCTGTAGACACGAAAAGAGAGGGGGAAGATATGCAGCAAATGGCCGCAGGTCGGATTCAAACCCTTAGCCACTCCGTTGAGGACTGAGTGTACGGGCTCATGTTCTGACAGGGTGTGGCATGGACCATGGAAGAAACCATTACATTTTGGAGCTGTTCCGGGTCACAGGGCTGATACAAAAATGATTTCTAACTTTTAACCACATTGCAAGATAAGGCACTTGTGCTGCATTCATGTAGTGTCGGAATAATTGGAAATATGAGCACCCAACTGGGAAAATTCAAGTGGACTCGAGTAGTAGTTTTGAATGTTTTTGAAAATGACCTTTTTGTCCTTAATGAACACATAGCGAAGTCATACCATGCGAGAAGTAAGCATTCACTAGGTTAGGGTAACACTACTGAGGGAAATAACAATAAAATAATATAAATTAATTCCATCAATTGATTTGCTTATGGAAGTTTTAATGACTGATCTTAAAATAATTAAGAGTATCTAAAACTTGTAATGAGCAGTGATACAGCAGTATCCTACTGCAAATGTGACATATTGTAGCAAAGATGAAAAATAGCATGCACGCACGCACACACACACACACATCTCAAACTATACAATCAAAGCACTATTTTAGAAGACATTGCCTATATAAATGAGTTTAAAGGTTAAATGTTAAAACCATAGAACATGAGTCCATTCACACGTGCAAATGTTTTAATTAATGGCCCTTTCATTTAATTGAAATCCACTTCCCACAGTCTTTGCCACTTTTGCCTCTTTTGTGTTTGTTTTGTAATTTTAAATTTTTGCTACATGTAACTAAATTGTTCTGCTATCTTGGCCAGGTCTCTCTTGAAAAAGAGATTTTATATTTCAATGAGACTAATCTGGTTAAATAAAAATCGGTACTGGTCTAGAAGAAAGGCTTCTGTGCTTTCAGTTCTGACCATGCCATAGTTGCTTACATCACTTTTGGAGATGCTTGCAAGGCCAAGCACCCAGCCACATTTTATGTCTGTGTGACAGATTTAGGAGAAAAGCTGCTCTGCCTGTCAGAGATTTCAGACACAGCCCAGACCCATCACTTATTCCAAATTGATTTCCAACATCTATAAACTATCCATCAAGTATACTCTGAGCCCTACATGCTGGGACATTCATTACAGAGATGCTACTTTGCGAACAGCATAGTGCTGCAGGAAGAAGAACAGGATGCTTTTTCCTCTTTTTCAGTTGCATTCATTCCTTTTTTTCCAGCTTTAGCAAGTCTAAGGCATCCAGTTGTTAACAGAACCATTAAACATTATCGGCATACTATAAGTAGCAGTACTGGTAGAACCAGGTGCTTTAGACTGAAAAGGAGGTGCTCCTCTTACAACAATGAGCAGAATGGGTTGCCATTAAAGTAGCCTTAACAGTGGTGGAAAGTTATGAACTATTTCAAATATTGCTTTCGTGGATTTTTTCACTTTACCTGAGCATTTACTTTTATGTTCTAAAACACATGTAGTTCCACTTCAAATGGAAATATTCCTTTTGAAAGTTGAATTTAGGATGACATCATTAACAGACATTTGTGGCGTCCAATCAGAGCATGGGGTCTTTCTGCAGACCGGAATAAGAACCAAAAGATGTTTTAAAGATTCAAAAGTAACTTCAATAGTTAACATTGAAGTAACTGATTAAAAGCATACATACAGAACAACTAGCTCCAGAAGGAAATACTGTAGTCACACTAGCTTCTCTAAACCTTTGAATATGGGGCTTTTACAATGAATGGAGTACACACACTGAGCTCTCTTAAAGGAGCCGTAGCATCGTTTTACAATAAATGCCTTATCGCGCTGACCCGAACCCAACCATGATTTCTAAATATCTGTCCAAACCAGGCCCCGCCCGTCGGGTACCGTCGAGCGCTCGGGTCGGGTATCCAGGACCAGGAAAGGACAGGACACCAGACAGCTATTGAGGTTATTAGATCAAAGTTAGCACAAGGTCAGCAGACAGACAGGAAGAGTAGAATAGAACAGAGGAAGAACAGAAAGAAAGAAAAAGACAGATAAAAAGACAATACAGAGAGAGATGTAGGTGGAAAAATCGACAGCGCACAATAGGACGTGAGATACACTAAAGAGGAAACTAAGAAACAAATAGAATATATAGGCAGTGAGGAAGAAAAGGGGACAGGGAGACAATGGGTGAAAAGGAGAGAGAGAGAGAAAGAAAAAGAAGGATACAGTAATGGAAAGACAGAGAGGGGGGCACAGTGAGGCAGTGTCTTCTCCATCAGTCGGTTTTAACAATATAGAAATCAGATAGAACAGAACTTCATCACCTCTGAGAGACAAACGGCAAGAAACTGGAGAAGAGAGGAGAGGAAAAAGAGAGGAAACAACGGAGAAGAGGAAACAAGAGAGGAGAGGAAAAATAGGGAATAGGAGAGGAAAAAACAAAAGGAGCAAGAATAGAAGGAAGAACATAAGAGTGCAAATATGGTAAGAGAATGTATGAAAGAAGGACATAAGGCAGGATGGAAGGAAACTGTAAAGGGAAGAAATGAATAAGAAATGAAGGCAGAAAAAAGAAAGAAATGGTTAAAAAAGAAAAGAGAAAATAGAGGGAAGAAAAGAAGCAACTAAGAAATAAATGGGGAAAGGTAAATTATATATACAGTCTTAGTGAACACTCAGAACAGAGGAGAGAAAGAAAGATTGAAGCTGATGAAAACTAAAGTGGAACGATATACAGAACGCCAAATGAGAAAGAAGAAGTAAAATAAAGAGAGAGGAAGGTAGAAATAAGCAAAGCGAATGGAAAGAAGAGCCTGTACTGGCTTTGATTGTCTGATTTCACGCTTTACTGCCTCGTTTGAACTCAGTTACCCGGTTTTAATTAGCTGCAGTTCATTAAGGCTGCATGCATCCAGCGAACATCCAATAAAGCAAGCCTCTGGGTTGAAGTCAGACGTGGGCTGGCTTCCTCCCGCCAGGCCGTAAAGAACAGGTGATGACAGTTCTCACATGACTCAGTTGGTAGAGTTTAAATGAGCAGCACACACACATGTGGTGAAATGCCACTAACCTCTAACCACAGCTCATAGAACGACACTGCAGCTAACCAGCGAGCTAACGGCTGTAGACAGTCAGGGCCCATTAACAGACAAGCCAGCAGGAAATTAACAGCACAAAACACTGTCAGACACGGAGACAGCGTCTCTCTAACCCACTGCTCTGACATGGAAAACTGGAAAATGTCTGTTTCTGTCTTTAACAACCATTTTTATAGATGTTTCCATCATGTCTCTCAGTGTGATCCGATTTCACACACCAGCTATGTTGTGTGAGATTCTGGATACCACCATGGCCAAAGCGCCTGACTTGGACTGTGGTTTCTTTAATGGCCACTAGAGGCTGGTTTGAACATATAAACTCCCAACTTTATAGAAGAAAACAGGGAAACCCACAACACCAAAACAACAGAACCGTGCCCATACAGTTTCTGCTTTCTATAACCATTCATCCAGTTTATACAAATACCTTCCTTTCGTGCTTCAAATCAAAAGAATTCCACAAGCCAAAGATAATTTGGATTTTAAAGTTAATTTGAGGCTTCAGCAGTCTGAGTTGTAGGGGTGTGCAAAAAAATCTATTCAAATTTAAAACGCGGTTTAAGCTCTATTCAAAATCAATTAATATTTTTTTCGAAAGTATTTTTTTGTCCATGTCTTTTGCAATCACATGATAGATAGACAGATACGTTATTGATCTCCAAGGGGAAATTCAAGGACTCAGTAGCTTACAGACATCACACACAATTATTCAGAATAATAGCAGTGTGTTGAATAATGCTCAAAATCCTTAAAATACCTTTTAATTCCATAATATCAATGCATTGGGAACACTGCGCATTCAATTTCAAATCAAAGCACTTGATCAAGTTTGTGTTGTACCTTTACAGAAAGTGAAGAAAAATTTATATTAGGCTGTTCAAAAAAATTGCAGTATTTTAATTTTTCTTTACAAACATTTACTGTATGAACTGAAAAAGGTCTCAAGGGTTTGCTTTATTTTGAATCCCTGCACTAATATTGAGTTGCATAACCATTATTTCTGGGAATTGCTTCACATCTGTGTTGCGTGGAGTCGACCAACTTCTGGCACCTGTATTCCAACCCAGGACGATTGAACTACATCCCACAATTCCTCTGCATTACTGGGTTTGGCCCCAGAAACCGCATTTATGATGTCACCCTACAAGTGTTCTCTGGGATTGAAGTCCGGGGATTGGGCTGGCTATTCCATAACATCAATCTGGTTCATCTGGAACCAAGACTTTGCTCGCTTACTGGTGTGTTTGGGTCCTTGTCTTGTTGAAAGACCCATTCCAAAGGCATTTCCTCTTCAGCATAAGGCAACATGACCTCTCCAAGTATTTTGATGTATTGAAACTGATCCATGATCAGTATAGGCTCAATACCACAGTATGAGAAACATCCCCATAACCACCATGCTTTACTGTCTTCACATTGTACTGTGGCTTGAATTCAGTGCAGGGGGGGGGGGGGGGGGGGGGGGACAAACTGTCTGCAGCCTCTAGACCCAAAAAGAACAATTTTGCTCTCATCAGTCCACAGAATGTTGCTCCATTTCTCCTTTGGCCAGTCAGTGTGTCCTTTGCCAAATTTCAACCTATTCAGTACATGTCTTTTTTCAGCAATGGGACTTTGCGTGGGCTTCTAGCTGATTTGCTTCACATAGCCTTCTTGTGACTGTAACGGTACTCACAGGTAACTTTAAGTGTTCTTTGATTTTCATAGAGCTGATCATTGGTTGAGCCTTTGCCATTTTGCCTATCCTTCCATCCATTCCAATGGCAGTTGACTGTTTTTTGCCACATCGTTCAAGCTTTGGATGCCATTTCAAGGCATTCATTTTCTGCACTTTTTTATATGTTTTCCCTCTCCAATCAACTTTTTAATCAAAGTCCGCTGTTCCTCAGAGTAATGTCTGGAATGACCCATTTTGCTGAGTATCTCAGTGTGAAATGCAGTATAACCAGCATGCACAACATTTGCTTCCTGCCTTCCTTAAATATGGGCCATAACTAACACCTATTTATTCACAGAATCAATCACATCACTAATTACAGATTCAATTCCACAGAATGAGCAGCATGCATGTCATGACTGTTGGGTCTGTTGGTTTTCTCGGACTCTACAACGGTTACTAGTAAATTATTTGCCATGTACAAATATCACTTCTACCAAAAAATGTGATTTATGAGGTTAGTGATGTTGGACTGCTATTATTTTGAACACAACTGTACATAATAACAGGATGATAAAATAAATAAACAAATCCACGTGAATAATATGGATGGACACACACACACACACACACACACACACGCACACAGGAAAAGTAACTACAATTACATACTGTTAATCGTTTCTTAATCGAAAATCGGATCGAGAGCCTAAAAATCTAAATCAAATCGTGACATTTTCTGAATTAAACACCCTACCGAGTAATACAGAGGATATCTTCTAAAGTTACTGTCTTTATAGTACAAATGTTCCTTATTGGGTTGTTAACACTGTTGATTTTGTCCCTATCACTTCCATTGGAAGCCTGTCAGGATTTAATCTCCAAACATCCAGTATGAACATGAGGAAGGATTACAGTACCGTTTCAAAAGCAGTTCTGGGCATGTGTGATTTATTTAAGTCTGAGTAGTATGTTTCCCAAATTTAAATGTTCTGGCTTAAAGCACACATTAGTGATGCTACAGTAGATTTATGTTTTCTACAGTTAAGACAAAAGTAGCATTACAATTGCTTCTGGGGTCAAAGAACAGAAGCATCCTACAAAAAAATTCCATTCAAGGTGATGATGCAGAATGGATCTTTATAACAATTTGTAGAATATGGGCAACTTAACATAACTAAGAAGAATTGAGTCTGCTCAGTTGCATTTATATGGTGGACCTTTTGGTCTTTTAATCAGTCTAAGTGAAGGTGCTTTCTCAGAGATTGTTTTTGTTGTTTTTTTAATATATCCTGGGCTATTTTTTTCACCAGCTATAAGACTCTGAGCCATGATATGTTCAGGGACACACTTTTAAACAGTAGCACTTTCTATTTAGCTTAAAATGTTTTAGTTTGGCAGCTCAGGGAAGCACTTTAAACATTGTTTTAAAAATTTTTAACCCTCGAGTTGTCTTCCCACCAACAAAATTTTAGAATGAAAAACCTTTTATCAAGATTATGGTCATCTTTTTGGACCCTTTTGTGGTTTTCCCCCAATGATTTTGTCACTTTTTCAACATTTGTCGACTTTTCTGAGCCTTTTAAAATTTTCATAGGTTTTCCCCTAAATTTTTAAAGCATTATTATTATTATTTTTTTTTACATTTGTTACTTTTTGTACATTTTTGTTAGGTGCTTTTTTCGACATCCTTTCACATTTTTGTCACTTTATTTGACATTTGTTCACATTTTAGTCTCTTTTATTGACATTTTTTAAACTTTTTTTTAAAGTTCTTTTACCAATTGTTTTTCCCCAAATGCTATAAAATTGACAAAAAACACACAAATTCAAAAAACGTAGTGAGGAGCATTGTTGGGAACCATCTACGTTACTTTTTTGGATAATTTGTTTGAAAGAAACCCAATTTCTAATAAAGGAACTTTTTGGAAAGGGGTCAAATTTCACCAGAAGCCCACAGGAGGGTTAAAAATATTTTAATTTTTAAATAAAGTATAAGTGTGCTTCAAATAAAATAGTATTAACCTACACCTTATTCTTCTTTAAAATCATTTACGTAATATATATGAATGTATATGGAGCATGATTAAAAGGTGATCTTGAAAAAAAAGGAAACAATTTGGGTGCACCTAAATTTTGTGCTGGTGCACCTAAATAAAAAAGTTAGGCGCACCAGTGCAACCAAGGCAACAAGTTAGTCTGGAGCCCTGGGCTGTATTTGCGTCCATATTTGTAATAAGTGTATCATGGTAACAGTATTGGCGTAGGAGCTGTTTAGCCAGTAAAAACTACCATGATATAAGTTATATGTACATTTTATCCACAACTTTAATAATCAGCTACATTGTTGGTTTGGGTTTAACTCTCATAACACACTACCTCTATTTACAAAGAACCAAAAATTAATTATAGGCCATTTCTGCAAATTGAAGCAGGAAGTGGCTCTGAGCTATAGGATTAGACCTACATTAGATTACTTCGTTTTATACATTTAATTAAACAGGTGAGTTGGGTTAAACCCTGTTTAACATGTATATATGGCAATATATCGAAATTACATTGATATGAGACAAGATATCATCTTAGATTTTGGATATTGTAATATCGTAATATATATAATATAATATTGTTGTGGTATCAATATCAAGGTATTTGGTCAAAAATGTTGTAATATTTGATTTTCTTCATATCACCCAGCCCTACGTGCATAGCTCAAATCTTTCATAAAACAGCTTTTACAATCCCAAAGACAGATAGTTCTTCTAATTTCACATAATAAATGTGCAAAAAACACAATCTGGAAGTCAAAACAGAGCTGTAGTTGGGATTGTTAAGACAGCAGGGAAGCCACAGCTGTACACAGGAAAGCCCTGTCCATCATCAATGACAAAATACACCCCCCTCCACCCTGAGTTTGACTTGCTTCCTTTAGGGTGGGGCTACCCCTGGAAAATAAAAAAGAGCTACAAGGGCTCTTCTGTCCCAAATGTAATTCATGTGGTCTACAAACTACAATAAAGTTGAATATGAGTGTCAGATGTACAAGATGGTTATGATTGCAATGACTGTTGTACAAATGAGAGCTCATTATGTCTTTCTTTTAATGTGACATTTTTATCTTGTGGACATGTTTTGTGTTTATATTTTCCTGGGTGAGACATCTTCTATTCTATTCGCTCCAGTGTTCGGGACTGTGGTGTAAAAATGTATTTGTGCGCCTTTTTTTTCTATTTTTACGCCGACAGAAATACAACTTGGAACCTCAATATGTTTTTTAATAACCATCTTAAGGAACAGTTGAATTCTGATGGGAGGGTGTTTTTAACTCTGCTTCATATCATCTATCTGAAAGTCATCCCTGGAAGTGTAATCCACAACTCAGCAGCTACTCTGCAGTGCTGGCTGCTGCTTTCAGCTCTCAATCTCTCACTCAGTCTCTCCAAAGTCTCAAACAATGAGCTATAACACTTACAAATGCCAAAACATATCCCACCAAAGACACATGGACATCCAAACCGACATGTTTTTTAATGTTTCTGATTTTATTTTGCTCTCGTCAGTCAGCAGCTGAGGACTGAGGGGATGAAATGTGTTTGAGCACATCCATGCAGGACTACATGTTGCACGTGGCAGAAAAAACATTACTCTGACTGACACTAAGTCAATAACGCAGCACTGGGGCTAAATGGGCTGGATCTGTCAGTAATAAAGCACAGCCAGATATCTGTAGGAGAACACTTCAACCCCGTGCCCTCCCAGCAGTATACAGAAACAAGCACAAAGGTGTCAAACGATGACAGAGGGACTCCTTGGAGAGAGACAAGCTGAGCCAGACGGGCTTAGAGGGAGGACACACACACACACACACACACACACACACACACACACACACACACGCACACACACGCACACACACACGCACACACACGCACACGCACGCAAAATCAGATGGATGCATAGACACACACACACACCTAAAGACACTGACTGATAGATTATCATTCATTTTCTAATAACATTTCTTTTTACTTTATTGCCACTGACCATCAACATACAGTATCCAGATGAAAATCTCATGATGCCACTTTTTTGTTATGCCATTTCTAAGACCTGAAGGGCTATTTCACAAAACCAAGATAAGGGATTAAGCCAGGATTTCCCACTTATTTTTTCCCAGTTTTTGAAATCTTTGTTTGCACGTTTGCATGTAAACTGAGACAAACAGAGGTTTGGGCAGCCGAGGAAGTGAGGAAGAGAAGAGAGAGGAAGAGATTTGTTGCTGTTGTTGATATTTTCGGGATTTTGATTGGCTAACGTGGGCTTGTATCAATTTAGTCTTGACTCGGTTTCACAAAAGCATGATGGGTATGATTTAGTCCCGACCAGGCTAACAGCCAGGATTTATTAAGCCTGAAATCTTTTCTTATTCACTCAGCAGTGGTTTTACCTTATTTTTATTATCCTGCATTTAAATCCAACAGGTGCATATTGCTGTTCATTTACTTATTATTATTTAAATTTGTGAACATTTATTATTGTTACTGTTATATTGCTGTATGAAGACTGCTGTTCATATTGTTGTTAGAAGTTAGAAGTTGTTAGAAGAAGAATTGGCTGATAAAGTTGCCAAATGTGTTTTAAATGAAGTCAGTTACTAAGGGCAATATATAGGGTACTGACCATGTGCATTTATATAGTGGACCAATGCATCTTAAATTATTTTAGTTGATTAATTAAGTTCAGTGAACCAATAACAATATACTGTACATTCAACAGGGAGTGGACAACTCAACCTCATATTTTGCTGGGAGGGGAAATAACTGATGAATATACTCTCAAGTTTACAATGTGATTTATCATTTAATGTGATTTATCATTTAATAATCTTTATAGTTTCTAGATTCTCCTCTAGATTTTCAGTGTCTTTCTGTTCTATGTCCATACAAGGTAGCAAAGCATATAATATTTAAAAGGAAACTCGTTCTCTATAAGAAAAAACACATGATTATTTTGTACATAGTCCCTACAGTCATTCAGTCCATCCATCCATTATCAAGTCCATCAATTTCATTAACCCTGTTACTGTGACATACGCAGAGAGGGGGGATGACTTGAAGACTGGTTTTACCTTGACAGTTGTGTCCGTCGTGGGCCAGCATGAATCCATCGTAGCAGGTGCACCTGTAGTTACCAGGTATGTTGATGCATTCATGGACACAGCCTCCATTGTAGTCGTTCTCACACTCGTCCATGTCTGAAAGACAAAATGTGGTTTTGTTCGTATCAGTTGTTTAGGTGTTACTGCAGTTACAGTTATAGAGAATAGATAGTTTTCTCTTTCTGTTCCATAGGTCATTGCATAAATAAAACTGCTGAAACCCTGTCACAGCCTTGGAAACTTTCAAGATTGCAGGGGTTAGTCATGTCTGAAGCGGGAAATAAAATGGCTGTTGAAGGGAAGAAAGATGACAAAAAAAGAGCAGAGTTACTGCGTCCTAACAGATGATGATGATGATGGTGGTGAGTATCAATATAGCAACATTACAGTGCAGTAATGAAGGACCCTCAGGAAAGCAGAAGGGGGCAGTTGGGTGGGGAGTGAGGAAGGAAAGGAACGTGTCAGACAGTGTTTATTCAACTGGGGATGCGCCCTCCCCACCTCCATGCTGAGTCAGCAGAGGTTTTCGCAGGAGCGGCTCACAAGTGGTTGCCATGCGGAGCCACTAAAACAAACAGTCCCCTGCCCCCTCCGTGTGAACAGCAGGAGATCCGGCAGGCAGCGAGGAAGACCCTGGCCCACATCCTCCTCATCCCCATTCTGTACTGAGGATGACACAGTGCTGAGCTTCTCCATTCTGGCCCCCCCAGGCGTTCTGCTGGATGTGCCCATGGACCATCCCGGCCCGTTAAAGGGTCCAATCAGGGCCACTGGATGACTTTGCATGAATGGATGAAGTGTGAAAATAAAAGTAATGAATCTTTCTGGAATGGTTTACTGGTCTGGCCCACTTGAAATCAAATTAGGGGGATGTGGCCCATGAACTAAAATAAGTTTAGCACCCCTGTTCTACAATGTGTACACCCAGATCATCGTCCCATCCTTTAATCTCTTCTCTTTTGATGGGAGTCAGGCAGCCTTCCAAAAGAAAGTAACAGCATGAGAGCTAATGTAGTCTACATAACTACCTAAAAATTAATATCCTGATGCCTCCCAAATTGGTTCAAACATTTACACCATCAATGACTTTGTTGAATGGTGTGACGCATCCCACCTTCCACTAAATGTAGCCAAAACAAAAGGAAAAAAGGACATGCAAAAAAAAATCCAGACACAATAAATTACATCAATCAAACGTTACTGTTCAATGTGTGCAATCTTCTAACTCCCTGGGGACGATAATAGACTTTGGGGACATTGGCACTTTTACATTGACAAATCCATCATGACCCTCTTTTACTATGCTTTTATTCAATCAGTTTTATTATTTGGACTAGCAGCCTGGTTTAAAAAAATAAAACTCACTCGAGTGGTCTAGCAGGCTGATTGGTAGGGGTGTACGTACATTCAAGACACGACTCGATTCAATATCGATTTTCGATGAAAAGAACAATTGAAAAAAGTATGTGTCACAGTATGTAAATGTAGTTACTTTTCACTTTAATTGTATGTACTGTATGTATGTATATGTATGTATGTATGTATGTATGTATGTATGTATGTATGTATGTATGTATGTATGTATGTACACTACCGGTCAAACGTTTGGGGTCACTTATACATTTCCATTCCACTCCATTATAGACAGAATACCTGCTAATTTGGGTGGGGGGGCTGATCTTTAATGCAATACCTACATTGCACATTACCAGCAACCATTCATCCAATGTTCCAAAGGCACATTCTGTGTACTAATCTATCATTTAAAAATAAAAAACTAGAAAAACATTGGAGAACCATTTTACTATTATGTAAGCACATAATGTAATCTGAAAACGGCTGCCCTGGTTAAAAAAACAATGCAACTGATCACAGCTGGCATTCTGTCTACAATGGAGTGCAATGGGAATTTCTATGTGACCCCAAACTTTTGACCGGTAGTGTATGTATGTATGTAACTTTTGCAGACACCATTTTTTGTTATTGTTTGTTATTTTGAAAGTGTAAATGATGGAAATAAAATCTAACTTTTTGTGACATATTATACAAATGTCTAATCTGTCATTTGATGCCTTCTGGAGATTTTTCCATCTTTTCTTGGCTTCTTTATGCACATTAATACAAATTTTTACCTGGGGTGCCCAAACATTCAAACCCCACTGTATATGTGTATGACGACTCTACTGCAAACAAAATCTACCTCTGATAACAGCAGGACAGTTCAGTGTCTGTGATTACTTCACATGTCTGTAATAACAGCAGGACAGTTGAGTTGAACAGTTAAAGTCAGTTGTGAACTGAGGATAATGTTTTTTGATAAAAAAGGCACCTTTTTCATCAGATAATGATAGGATATATTAAATAAAATCATATTTGAAATCAGTTTGACTGAAATGAAAAAAATATTGTTTTTGGCGAGACTAGATGAAATGTACAATATGTAATTTTCTGCCATCTCTCAATCAAAACAATGGATGTCAACACAGACTGAAGAATTTGAGAAGCTGCAGGGGATCATGGGAGTTCATTTAAAACCACCATTGCCGAGTAAAATGTATCTGTTTACGGACGAGTTAATGTAATGAAATTGTATTCACATAAAGTACAGCCTGTCATTTGAATAAAAGTGTTTCCAACGTAATTAGTTAGATTTTATGTATTGTAGCCGACCAGTTAGCGAGCAAGCAAGCTAACATTAGCCAGCAGTTAAAACCACAATATCCGTATCTCAGTGTCCTCTATCGGATGTATTTTAGCACCGTGGGAGAAGGGTTTGTTGTTGGGAGACTTACTCAGCGTTCTCTCCCTGTGCTGCAAATTGTTTTGTAAGCTGTGGGAAACACTGGAATGGCCCGACATGGGTGCCAGTGCATGGGGGCTAATATGGTCCTGTTCGCTGACGGAGCAATACACTTTCTGTTATTGCCTTTAGCA
The DNA here is from genome assembly GCA_026937815.1 of Etheostoma perlongum. Taxonomy (NCBI): domain Eukaryota; kingdom Metazoa; phylum Chordata; class Actinopteri; order Perciformes; family Percidae; genus Etheostoma; species Etheostoma perlongum. Next base: position 26,567,800 of record CM049393.1, on the reverse strand, counting down.
CTCGCCGCTGGGTTTAGGTTTCTGTAGTGGCTGGGAAAACAAATTAGTACCATGTGGACAGAATTTCTAGGAGACATGGTTGGTGTGACAGTGTGTGTGACACTGGTGTGTCTAATGCAGTTCAAACTTTAGGTCCAACAGATTAGCAGTGGATGTCTGTATTTTTTTCCCAACACCAATTCTGGGCTGCCATATAAGTACAGACTTTGTTTGTTTGGATCACAGAGTTTCTCAGGAAGTGGTGGAAAACTGTTAGTGACTCAAGTTGCCAGGTTTGATTTATGGGTGGAGGCCGATGGGAATGAGACACACACACACACACACACACACACACAGGACATAACCCAGACCTGGGCACTGAACATATACAAATACTCAAAAAAATACAAATGTACAGCACGCACAACCATAACACATGCAAATGTAATGCAATACTGACAAACGACAGACAAATAAATACACTCACACAATACAAATGCACAAACAAACAAAAATAACACAAACACACTTGTTTATCGCACTATTCACAGAAACCTTCTAAACACTTCCGTTCAGATCATCTGTCGTCTTCGGGTCAAATTTGACCCCTTTCCAAAAAGTTTCTATTTCAGAAATTTGGGGTTCTTTTATATGGAGGACCATGTCTTTCATATTTAAAAATAAATACAGAAATAGATAAATGCTCAATAAATAAATAAGCACACAATTAATTGCCCCAAAAAATACAATGAAGAAATAAATGTAGGTAGAAATTAAATTATACAGTGAGACATAAATGTATATATCTCTTTTAATTAGCTTCTTTATTTATTCACCTTTGTAATAATTACCTTATTTATTTATTGTCCGTTATAATCTTCAACTTTATTTATTCCTTACTTATTTTTTAAATGTATTTATTTCTGTGTGTGTTTAATTTTTTTGTCTGTTTTATTCTTCCGTTGCATTTTCTACCCTATTTATTTTCACCCCTGGTATTTATTTCTGCCTGTCACTTTTACATTTCTGCCTGTCACTTTTACATTTCTACATGCATTTCTGCCTCATTATGCAAATGAGGAGGGGCTGGTCTTAAGGGGTTAACTTCTGCCCATTGGTTGGTTAGTATTTTACTCCCTCGGTCAATCTACATGCCACCGGCCACAGACACAACACAGATGGCTAGCTACGGTGAAGTTGTCAGTGAGCTGAGGCATTTAGCAACTGTTTTTGAAAACAATGCTAACGTTATAAGTATTGACTTTATAATTTTTCGTTTAGACGCTCTGACAGAACGTGTGTTTCAGTCAGCGGTGTCGTGCCAATGTACTCGTGTATCCCCTGGCCGCGGGAGCGCGCATGCACACAGAGCGGAGCTTCTGCTGCCCTTCGAATTGTTTAACTGCTGCACTTTGAATTAAACGGAACAAACAGCGACGTGGAAGACTCGGCAGGGTTACCATAGTAACATGGGTCTCAGTTAACTACATAAATACGTGTATTTGTCTGTTACATTAAGGCGACGTGTCAAATGTTTATAGCGTGGTTTAATATCGAGTGATAGGCGTATCCTCCCTGTCCCTGTCTACCATATGAGTTACATAGGAGGTACTCAAATATCAGGCCGTTTTTTCACCTGATATTTGGGTATCCCCTATGTAACTTTTGATAAACAACAGCAAACCTCTCCAAATTGTGTCAGGTTGTTTATTGTGACCTATTAAACACACATAATAACAAGATTATAACGGACAATAAATAAATAAGGTAATTATTACAAAGGTGAATAAATAAAGAAGCTAATTAAAAGAGATGTATACATTTATGTCTCACTGTATAATTTAATTTCTAATTTTTTTTCATTGTATTTTTTGGGGCAATTAATTGTGTGCTTATTTATTTATTGAGCATTTATTTATTTCTGTATTTATTTTTAAATATGAAAGACATGGTCCTCCATACTTTCAAACAAATGTTCCAAAAAAGTAACGTGGATGGTTCCCAACAACGCTCCTCACAAGTTAAATAATCTGTTCACTATTTTTATTGAATTAGTGTGTTTTTTGTCAATTGTATAGCATTTGGAGAAAACACAATTGGTAAAAGAATTTTTGTTAAGTGTAAAAAAGAGAGAGAAAAATGTCAAAAGTGACAAAAATGTGAAAAGATGTCAAAAACAGTAATAAAAATGTAAAAAAAAAAAAGTGACAAATGTAAAAAAAAAAATCTTTAGGGAATTTAGGGAAAACCCACCCAGATTTCAAAAGGGTTGAAAAAAATGACTATAACCTTGATAAAAGGTTTTTCATTTTAAATTTCCAGGTCGGTGGGAAGACAACATAAGTGTTTACATCTAGACTTCAGCTTGAGTATGAACCCTTTAAAAAATCCAAAAGCAGGCGGACATATACATGAAAAGATCCTCATCTGAGAGGTTTCACTTCGTTAGAAACCATCATGACAAAAGCCAAATCAATGCCACATTCTGCACCATGAAGCGCCCCAGACATGTTTACCAGAAGCCAATTACACAGGCCAACACACACATCAGTTGATCTGATCTGTGACAAAGTAACCCGGTCTACAATAATAACTCCTTGCATTAAATGCTGTAATATGATATAGTGAACAGAGCCTCCTTCAAAAGGTTCATAAAACTGACCTAAAACAGCTTTAATTGAGCTGCATTGTGGAATAACAGCCAGAATTAATTTTAATTATATGGTTTACATTTAAAAGAAAAAAACAATCATGGGGGAAGGGAATTAAAGAGCCTGAGCCTTCAGTATACAAACTCCCGACAGCCATAACTGGCTCATCCTTAAAGGCATTTGCAACCAATTAGGGATAGCTGGAAAAGGCCACTGTTTGGGGAAAGGTTGTTTGGACACTTTGCTGTGCTGCCAACTCAGATGGCGTGGTTCGGCACTTCCTCTGTGCTCTGCTTTCCATCTGTCAGAGATGAAGAGAGAAGGTAAAGACTAGAACGACTGAGGGGGGAGAAAGCCTTACTACACCACTGAGGGGGAATGAAAAGCATCAGGTGATTAATTGGTGCCTGAATCTTCTCAACACATCTTCTCTATGTTTTGGACTTCCTTTCGCACTAAACTGGCGCTTTTTTTTGCAAAACCAGAGTGATTGTGTGGAAAATCACAAATTTTCCCACAAGCACATCATCAAGCACATCATCTTTTAAAAAAAAAAATTTAATCATCTTAGAGGGTTTAAAGTAGGATCCCGCATCCATTTGTTTCTACTACTATCGATCTATGCTGACAGTTAACATAGAAAAGAGCAGACATACATATAAATGCCCTCTGTAAATAGATAGTATTACATGCTGCCGCTGGTAAAGTACAACTTGATCTACTTTCACTTAACTACAATGCCGTGAAGTCTAGACTCAATCAGATCTCTGTGATCTGCACAGTAATAACCTAATATACCATCATTACTGAGATTAAACTACATTATTGCTTATATTTGCACTGAATAACGCATTCCATAAACAGAAACATAACTCTTGCAGCGCACATGAACAGATGTGCAATATTAGCTCGCACATAGCACCCTTGTGAATTAGCCTCCTACAATCAAAAATCCTACATAACATCGTCATCAGACTTATTGATGCACGCACACAGTAGTATCCACAATGTTAGTCCAATGAGGGGATAAAGGAGAGTGTGATAGCGTTTCACGTTAACGTCTTTTCTCTCTCACTCGAGAACGCTGTGACAAGAGCATGGCCTTACAGTGAGGAAAATAAGTATTTGAACACCATGCTATTTTGCAAGTTCTCCCACTTAGAAATCATGGAGGGGTCTGAAATTGTCATCGTAGGTGCATGTCCACTGTGAGAGACATAATCTAAAAAAAAAAAATCCAGAAATTACAATGTATGATTTTTTTAACTATTTATTTGAATGATACAGCTGCAAAAAAGTATTTGAACACTTGAGAAAATCAATGTTAATATTTGGTACAGTAGCCTTTGTTTGCAATTACACCAGGTTTGACACACTGCAGAAGGGTTTTTGGCCCAGCTACAATTCTGACCCTCAAATACCTAGTTAGTCTGCCTTCAAAATGTCCACCTCCACTCCATTTATTATCCTAAATTAGATGCACCTGTTTGAGGTCGCTGCATAAAGACACTTGTCCACCCCATACAATCAGTAAGAGTACAACTACTAACATGGCCAAGACCAAAGAGCTGTCCAAAGACACTAGAGACAAAATTGTACACCTCCACAAGGCTGGAAAGGGCTACGGGGGAATTGCCAAGCAGCTTGGTGAAAAAAGGTCCACTGTTGGAGCAATCATTAGAAAATGGAAGAAGCTAAACATGACTGTCAATCTCCCTCGGACTGGGGCTCCATGCAAGATCTCACCTTGTGGGGTCTCAATGATCCTACGAAAGGTAAGAAATCAGCCCAGAACTACATGGGAGGAGCTGGTCAATGACCTTAATATGAGAAATAGAACTTTTTGGTCATAATTCCACTAACCGTGTTTGGAGGAAGAAGAATGATGAGTACCATCCCAAGAACACCATCCCTACTGTGAAGCATGGGGGTGGTAGCATCATGCTTTGGGGGTGTTTTTCTGCACATGGGACAGGGCGACTGCACTGTATTAAGGAGAGGATGACACGGGGCCATGTATTGCAAGATTTTGGGGAACAACCTCCTTCCCTCAGAGCATTGAAGATGGGTCGAGGCTGGGTCTTCCAACATGACAATGACCCGAAGCACACAGCCAGGATAACCAAGGAGTGCCTCTGTAAGAAGCAGATCAAGGTTCTCGCGTGGCCTAGCCAGTCTCCAGACCTAAACCCAATAGAGAATTTTTGGAGGGAGCTCAAACTCCGTGTTTCTCAGCGACAGCCCAGAAACCTGACTGATCTAGAGAAGATCTTTGTGGACGAGTGGGCCAAAATCCCTTCTGCAGTGTGTGCAAACCTGGTGATTCTCAGGTGTTCAAATACTTATTTGCAGCTGTATCATACAAATAAATAGTTAAAAAATCATACATTGTGATTTCTGGATTTTTTTTTTTTGATTCAGACCCCTCCATGATTTCTAAGTGGGAGAACTTGCAAAATAGCAGGGTGTTCAAATACTTATTTTCCTCACTGTAGGTTACTATCCCAGGTAGAGCGAGCTACTATACTGACAGGGAGAGAGAGTGAGACTGTATCACTACAAATAGGTTGCACATAAGGGGGGAAAAGTAGCTTCAAAGTGTCTTTGCTAGTTTAAGACCGTTGTCAGTTTTCATCTTGAGTGGGTCCCCCCACAATGGTGGCATCACGATGGTGGCATCACGATGGTGGCTCTCCATCGTGATGCCGGTCAACATCACAGCACAACCTTAATGCATTACTTCATTTCCTAGCAAGAAGACAACTCTCTCACTGGAAATTTAGGCCTGAGCAGAGCCAACTAAAATGGCTAAAAAGGGACTGTAATGGTGTCTCAGGTACCGTTCTCTCAACCGCAACCATGCATCAGTGGCTGGGTGAGTCAGTTTAACACAGCACAAACCCCTCTGGAAGTAAGAGAGATAAGCACTCATCCAGGACTGTTTAGGACTAACTCTCACGGTAAATGCATCAGGAAGGGAGAGGACACTGTTACTGGCTAGGATAGACAGATAGATAGATAGATAAATAGATCCCAAAAAATGATAAATTATGGTGTAACAGCAGCAAAACCAGTCACCCAGCACAGAATATAAATATAAATGTAAATCTTTTAGCTAGGCCTCTAGATTCAAAATTGAATTTTTAATTTTACAAACCAACTGCATCATAACCGCTACTACTTTCTTCTGTGCGTTTTAAACAGACTGTGTAAAAAAGGTTAAAGCGCCCCCAAGTGCTGTGATGCTCTCCCTTCTCTTCATTTAGGCCTTACTTATATATAATACCTAAAAAGACACTGGAATTCTCTGCAATTTTCATTACAGTGCAACATTTAATACTTAACCATTTAATTTCAATACAGTGCAATATTTAATACTCAGGACTTTTGATAGACCAATAACTATACTATTTTTTGCATAATGTGTATACAAACCCTTTATCTTTCTTACTATTTTATATATGTATATAGTTGCTCTCAGGAACTGTGCACCACATTCCCCCTCTCTCTTTTTTTCTTCACCTTTTGCACTACTTACATTTTATATTTTTTATATTTCTATATGTTGTGTTGATGTGTGTAATGACAATAAAGGCATTCTAATCTTGTGCTATAGGTAGGGCTGGGCGATATGGAGAAACTCAAATATCAGGATATTCCTGACCAAATACCTCAATGTTGATATTGCAACAATATTGTATTGACTATTGGTGCTTTAACAAAATGTTATTTACACAATGAGATTTTTGATAAATATTTTCCAGAAATGATTTAATGACTTAGTGGGTATAGGTAAATAATAGAACAGCTAGAACAGTCTGGTGAGTTCAGATAATTAATCACTTTACTGTAATGCAGCCTTTAAAACCAGGTAAAGACAACTTACCATATATTAAAATATATCCAAAATCTAAGACGATATCTAGTCTCATATAGCGATATCAATACATCAATATATTGCCCATCGCTAGCTATAGGTGCCAAAAAAAAAAATCTATGTTTGGTACTGCCAATTTGTTTTGTTTTGTAATGCTTCATATGTGCAATAAACATTACACAAAAATTGTGGCTGAGAACCGTGATATCAATTCTAAGCTAAAAAATTATGATTTGTATTTTTCCCCGAATCGTGCAGTTGTGTTTTGTTATTTAATGTGGGCTCATTAGCTTTATCTGTTTGTAACATTATGATATATACAACAATTTATTTAACCCTCCTGTTGTCTGTATCTGAAATATGAGTTTCTTTTTAACCAAATTACCACAAAAAAATGGATTGGATTTCATAAAACGCTCTTTGCAAATACAATTTATCACTTTCATTCCTCTGATCTTAACTATTAGTCAAAATGAATAATTTCTTTTTTTTTAACTCAAATATTACGTATAATTCTATATAAATGAGGGTTATTGACCATGAATTTCCAAAAGTACTGTAAAACTAATGGTCTGAAAAAGGGACAAAAATGTCAAATGTTGTTCCTTTTTGACCCAGGAGGACAACACAAGGGTTAAATGTTGAAATAAATAAATTTACACAAGTAGTAGAATCTTGTTGTACGTTTGCTCTCTTATAGCCATATTGTGCAAAAATAGATATTCCATCACATTCAACATGTTGAATAAGCCAAGAAACAGCAGCCATGCTTGACTCACTAACAACGCCCAGGGTATAACCCTAACCCTAATTCAAAATATACAGTGAATCACTGTTAATTAAATGGTAATACCCATAATGCAATGTTTATTATAGCAATGAACCTGAAAAGAAAATTATGTATGGTATTTTACTCGGGATTTTGTGGTAAGTAACTGTAGAAATTACAGCAAAGTCTAACTGTGTGGTCGCCTGCCAATCGGAAGGTTGGTGGTTCAATCCCTGGCTCTGCAGTACCATGTCAAAGTGTCCTTGGGCAAGACACTGAACCGCTGAGTATTAATGTGTGTGAGTGTGTATCTGATGAGCAGGTGGCACCTCATAAAGCAGTGTGTGAATGGTTCCTGTACTATGTAGAAGAGATTTGAGTAGTCGCTATATCAGAACAGTCCATTACTAACGGCTGACAATCTCCATGGTGTGTCAGCACCATGGTGTGTCAAGCTCCAAAAATACTGCATCCTACATTTCCCATAATGCAGCCAACATATGTTTTCATTAGATTCCCCACTGCCTGGTACATGCACATTTCTATTAAACTCCTTCCCTGTTTGTAACACAGACAAAGTCTAGTTAGATAGTTTTCAGGCCTAAGCTAAGATAACCCTGAAAAAATCAGAATTGGCAAAGAAGGAAGCTTTGAAGCATGTTTAGGTCCATGTGTGACAGAGACAGGGGAGGTGGGAGGAAGGAGGAAAGTGCCTCGTAGGGTCTAGCCTACATGCCCCCAAACAGTGCCACTTCCTGCCCCTGAGCTGTTGTTGACATCTGACAGCGGTACCCGACAGCTTCAGACTGCCTGCTGCTTCCGCTCACATATGCTCGTTTTGTAATTCCACGCCTCATCAAGAGAATTAAGCGCCTTAACTGACGGCCACACACCCCCTAACTGGACAGCGAGCTGAAGGGCAGCGGGAGTGGACCATGGATCAAACAAGAGTTAAGGAGTGTGAAGCAGAGCAGCGGGGTTGGAAGTGGGGGGCCAGTATACTCAGTTTGTAGTACCACAAAACATGCAAAATCACTGTCTTGGTTCTTTACAGCGCCACTAAATTAGGTTGTATTTTCTAAATGTAATGTGACTGACAGGGCCTCACAGTACAAAAATACATATTAACACCAAGCTCTATAGCTTCACAGAGCTTTAGTCTTTGCTCATTCATAGTTTTATAGCACATGTACAATAAGGTTCAGTCTCACCCTACATCAACCCTGCTTTCAGACAGCAAATATAGACTGATGTACTCACTACCTGCCCAACATTAAATGACCCACAATGAGAGCAAAACTAGCTAGCTATAGGAAGTGAAATATTTAGCAGCTGAAGAAAAAGATATTTCTAGCTGAAATGAGAGTGGATATTGGGTTTAATCTCATTTCTCTATCTAACCCCTACCCATTACCCTTTCCCCTTAGTTTTGCCCCTCCCTTCGTTCAACAATGGCTGCCAGATCGACCAGAGACCCATAAATGTAAGTTAATACATGTTAGTGTAATTTTTTGGATCAAATAATTGATTTAAAAATGATTACAGTCTTGTTTTGTGCTCTTTACAGTCGTGCACATATATACTTGCAACCATGTTCTTAATCCAAACTTTTTAAAAATTGCTAGCTTGCTATGCTTACGCTAATCGCTGACGTTAACGTTACATTGCTGATTCGCACAACAGTCGTGCATTCCTCTGCCTTGAATGCCTCTATGCATTTCTACAGTTTTAACAATTAGCAGAGAATTTTCTTTGATATCAGTGCACAACTTTGGAGTCATCAATACGTGCTTTATATATACATGCTTTATATATATACCGTCCTGTATCATACAGGGACGCAGTAGAACCAGCGGCTGGTCCATTTTATACTATATATACCGTCCTGTATCATACAGGGACGCAGGATGGACACAGCAGCTGGTCCACTTTGGGGGGGTGCTACCAGCCAACAGGCCTCAGACTGGTCTGGAATATCAGAATAGCTGTAGTTAATTTGTTTGTTTGTGGTCTTGTGTGTCTTTTTTAAATTTAACATATTTGAGTGCCTTTTCATGTGTCGACATGTAAGTTATGGTTCTAATAGTTGATATATTTATATTTATAATATATTTTATGTAATGTTGTTGCCTGTTATGTTTAATTTATTGGGCAATAAAGTTATATGTTAAATAAAGTTTTTTTTATTTTTTTAAAGTCAGAATTCTGACTTTAATCTCAGAAATCTCAGGATAATGTCAGAATTCTGAGAATAAAGTCAGAATTCTGAGTTTAAAGTCAGAATTCTGAGATTAAAGTCAGAATTCTGAGAATAAAGTCAGAACTCAAATACCTTTTTCACCAGTGGCCGTAATCCTCTTCCGTAGGGACCCCTCGACTACGCAAAAACTCACTTAAATACAACATGTTCAGTGTGTGGTTTCCCGGCTACATCATGCAAAGTTATTCCCTCTCATTGGTCCCTTACAGGTGCCCATACTTCTCACTTTAAAGTCAGAATTCTGAGTTTAAAGTCAGAATTCTGAGATTAAAGTCAGAATTCAAATCCTTTTTTAACCAGTGGCCCTAAACTTGGTAGAGTCCAAACCAGAGCTAAAAAAAGATTTGATTTACATTTGAAGGTGCTCTTTATCCGCTGGGAATTGTGATTTTAAATGTATTTCGTTGCTGACACATTAGCTAGCTAATTTTATTAGCTGATAATGGGTATTTTCACAGCAGACATTGCATGGAAATCAATTAACAATTAACAATGGCTGCATCCCATTTAGATATTTTTCCAGGACTGGACCTTGTTGTTTTCTGCTATGTCAAAATGTATGATATTCAAAAGACCTACATGTTTAGCTGAGAGCTTATTTTGAGGTTCAGTCCTCAAGTTTGCCAAAAAAACCTTTCCAGGATTTCAGGTTCAAGTTTTAGCAAACAATATGGCTGTAAAGAAAGCAAGTTGACATATTAACACTGGAAATGCTTGAGAAAACAGATCTTCTAGAATGTTTTCAGCTAACAGAAAGCAAAATAAGCTCTAATAAACCCACTGTGCGCTACCTGCTCAGCACCACATGACAGAAAACTAATGTTAGCAGACAGCAAGCTAACATTATAACTCGGCTATTTTTGTCAGGGGTTGGTGGATGACAAGACAGATCCCAAAGAGAATGAATGTTGGACTTAGGCTACATTAGTCAGGTGGCCACATGGATGTTAATGTTGCTCTGCGTTTCCTCGCCTAGGCTATTGTTAGACATTAAAGTGATTTGCTGGCAGGCCACTGTGTTTGTAATAACCAGGTCCATAACCAAAATAAAGTTTTGCCAGCTGCCAATAAAGAACTATAAGTTATTCTTTTTAGCATAGTGTTACCATGTACATATACATATACAGTTAGGGACTAGCTAGTGCAAATAGTCAAACATCTAGCAAGCTATAATGACTTAAGTATAGGCTGTGTCCCAATTCACTCCTTATTCATTCATTCACTACTCCCTGTACAATGGACACTCAACAGATTACTCAATGATGAGCAGCAAATTGAGGAACTCCGAATTTTAAATAAAGATGAAATGGTGGACTCTATAATTAGTTGACTGAGACCATATTGGACTTAGATTCTTCAAGTGACCAGAAACATGACTTCAAATGAATGGTATTGTTGCTCTAGGTCTGCTGGGTGTCCATGTGTATTAGCTTGCTTACACAATAGCTACTTCTATTAGATAACAATGATGATTTTGACAAGTCATAATAAAAAAAGCGGAAAAAACAGGTGTAAATATTAGCAATGGCTCCATTCCATTTAGGCTTTCCCGTTGCAGTTCCCTGGTGTTGCACACATAGTAGCTCACTGACACGCCTTCTTGAGTAGTTAAATTGAGTGAAGCCCTCGTTAATGTCATTAGTTGCAGATGTGCAGATTTATTAACTTAGCTCCTTATGTTTTTTATAGTTTAGCATGTTTCCTTGGATTAGGGTGGCACCAAAATCATGGTCCTGTTATACGCCCTGTTATGCCCTGTTACACCCTGCTACGCTCTGCGGTGCCCTGCGAAGTCCTGTAACGGTACTGCAGTGTCCTGCTAGGCCTTGAACTACAACAACTACTATTTCTAGTCACTGTTAATCTTTTATTGTGACTGTTATTGCCACAGTACTCTACCAAGAGCCTGAGTCTGTCCCATGTTTCTTCCTAAAAGGGAGTTTTTCTCGGTCTAGAACTGGTGGGTCTTTGTAAATTATTGTCTGTAAAGTGTCTCAAGATAACTTCTGTTATGATTTGATCCTATAAATAAAATAGAAATTGATCTTTTTTTTCTAGATCTGGGTACAAAAAAGATTGAATGCAGGTAGCATCTGACTGGAGAAGTTTTGATACTACTTATCATTGGTTTATTTTTGGTTCTACCAATATCCAGTGGATGAATGACCGTCACATTAAAACATACCAGCTAAAAAACAAAGAACAGGTCTTAAGATTGTAGATCAAATTGGTTTTAACAGAGTTCAGCAAACATTTTCACTTGTGTCCCAAAATAATATATAAATAAAGCTGGTATGAGGTCACTGTATCTATATATAAAGCCTGAGCTTCAATAAATCTGACCGGAATCTGTGTTGGGCGAGTTACATTTGTGTGATTGTGGGTGTGTTTGTTTGAACTGAGGTATGTGTGTGTGTCTGCAACTAGCCAGTGAGGAGAGCAGCTGACTGATGACGTAGGTGCAGACGCCAGGCAGACAATGGCCTAGTAATTGTCTGCCACTATTCCCTCTCGCCCTCCCACCTGCGCCATCTCCCTTGCCATCCATGAGATGCCCACTCTCCCTCTCCCTCTGTCTTTGTAAAGCAGGTCAGGTGTTCGTTTCTATGGTTGCAAGTACAATCCAGTCTCAAGCTGGCAGGGTATCTTTTCTCATATGTTCCGAATTCTTACAAACAAAAATTCATGGAAGGTATGGTACGGCCCTAAACTCAAAGCCAGAAAAAGGATGTGAAGTCTCTATTCCGATGTCGATAAAGAATTAACATTGATCACAAATTCTTCGGTCTGAACGCTCACTAAGGATCACATGAGGTGCACATGTTGCATGAATCCCAACTTGCCTGATCAATGACCAAGGACAAAGTGATTTTTATAGACTGATGCTCCCGGGTGCACTCTACTGAATACTACCGAATGCAGCATAAATAGTAGTCGTCATTGATATTGTTTTCTCTAAGGCCAAACTCAGACTGAGACCACTCCATTAGCACAATGCTCATCACAATGGGTTAGTAACATCATCTGAGATCTGAATCAGGCACACATTCCACAGCAGAATCCTGGTATCTGACAAGCCTTTAAAATCTTGAATGTATGACTTAAAGTGCACTTTCATGCTGTTGTATGTGTTTGTACATTCCAATTTTTTTAAACACGAGTGAACCCGTTAAAAATAGACTCCTGTCCCATTGCCAGTAGACGAGTATGCCTTTCAGTTTTTTTCCTGGTGTGTCACGTTCAATGCCACAAATGCGGTGGAAAACAGGGTTAGTAAACAGTAGAGAGCTAAGAACTAACTATTAATTGATGCACTCCTAAATTAATCCAGCTGTTATCCTAATAAAAGTATATTTTATCATGCTGTGTATAACTGTTGCATACCACCGGTGTCTAGATTCCCTCGGGAGGTCTGATGGTTCTTTATGCCTATATAGAAATATTAGTATAGCGATGGAGTCCAATCGCCAAAGACTTTTTATTTGAGCTGTACAATAAATCTTAATTGCATATCTGCAAACATGTCTCTCCTGATTGAAACGTTATGCTGTTACATATTCAGTCTCTCTTTCAAACACACTGCCAACTAATTTGGAACAATCACCAAGCACTGCATGGAAAAGTTACAGACAAAGGTGAAAAAAAACGGGCTGAAAAAGTGTCCACCCGGCTGTCATGTTTCTGTCACCGCCAATTAGAGTTGGAGCCAATAAACACCTGTAACTAATGCAGAATCATTTGTCATGGAAATGAATGCCGATTTCAACCATTCCCACTGAAGGCAAAAGCCAGATGTTTGTGGGTGTTAATGTTTTTTTTCAGCAGTGGGAAAGGGGAGCCATTAACAGCCACACTGACCATTTGTGTGGGACTGTGCCTTTCTGTGTGTTCCTGTCCAGCTCAGCCTCAGTCTGAACTCAGAACTCACCGGAAACTCACACCAGTTTTGTTTTGGTCTATTTGTAGTCATTTTGTGTCTCTTGGTAGTTGCTTTATGTCACTTTGTCACCATTTTGTGTCTCTTTGCGGTCTATTTGTGTCTCCTTGCATCTATTTTGCATTTATTTGTAGTTGTTCTATGTTTCTCTGTGGTCATTTTGCACCACTTTGTGGTCAGTATGTGTCTATTCAACTGACATTTTGCAGTGAAGGCCACAGGGGCCCCTGATGCTTTTGGCCCCTGGGCTTGTGCCTGGTAGGCTTGTTAGGTCATCCATCCATGGTCGGAACACATAGATACAAACACATTGTCTAGCTAGTTTTCCATAGAAATACGAAAAATACAACAAATATACCAATTCTTCTTATTGTTGTTTTTTTAGGTAGACAATTTTAACATCTGTCCAGGAACAAAGGATTAAAAATAGCCTTTTGGCTAATTCTGGTGCATTTACAACAATGTTAATTATCCCTCTGGAAACGAGAGGGTCGTGCACGATCTAAAACAGCACCATAATTAAAGACAGAAACTTACAGATTGTTGCATCTAACAGCTAACAAGCTAGCGGTTAAGGAGGTGTCTTTGGGGTCTTTCTAGCTTCTACAGGTGATTTTCTATCTAGCCTGGAACTTGTGCCTTTTTCCGGGTCGTTGAGCATTACATCCAAACTGTTACATCCCAGATTTATCCACTTGATGTCCATAATTCATCACGTTTTTCCTCATTTCTGCCGCTAGCCCCGTGCTCCGTTTCTCCTCTCTGTCTGTGTGACTTTTGTTTGTTTAGGGAAGTGAAGGCAGCATTATGCCCATATATGGGCGATAGCGAGAGCAAAGAGTATAGAGTGGGAAAGATAGTAATCCTCCAAGTCAAACAAGTCTAGCATGTGATCAAAGATATAATTTAACGGACAAGATAGATAACTACTGTTTTACAGAGGAGAAAGGCGTCACTGTTTTGAGATTTGGCATATATTTATATTATATATTTGGGCCTTTTTTAAAGAAATGTAAATAGTATGTGCTTTATATGAGTTATAATGTTGATTATGTTTATGTTTTGCATATAGGAGAACTGTTTTAGACAACATAAATTCTTGTGTAGCATTGCTGTGGGGGTAATATCAATAAATATGGCATTATTATGTTGATTATTGGCATAAGTAAATGTCATGAGGGCAAAAGCGTCTTGACTTTCTTTGAAAAAATATATGTTTTTTGTCAACTGTATAAGTTATAATGATTATTTCTTCACAGTGTGTCTCCCAAGACATATGAGAAGTGTTTTAGAGAGGAGATTGGCTTAGCTTGTACTGCTCTGTGTGTGAAAACAATACATTTCTGTACGATTCATCTTCCGTTTTATTTATATTTTTGTCTTTAAGGTCCTACAACCATTTTTAACATTCAAGTGATCTATAACTGCAGCACGAATATTCTACTAGCCCAGTTTGCCCTGAAAAAAATGATGTTCATATCTTGACTGTAGACAACAGGGTTGAAGATTTTTTAGAAAATAAAACCAGATGGACAATGAGCTGTAAAAATGACGTTAGGTCTCAGAGGGTAATGTACACTGTCCCTGTCAAATAAATGAATAAATTAAATTAAATTGTCCCAGAGTGGCAAACTACACAGTCAAAACCTGCATTTTCTTCTACCTGCTTCACACTTAATAAGTTGCTCTGGTACAGAGATAAAAAGAATGGACATGGCAAAGAAATACATAATAAGAGGGGTATCTATTCAGTTGATGAAAACCAATCAATTAATTTGTAAGTGACCCATCCTAAGTAAAGCCAGGGTTGTTTTTGCAGTCCTCTGACAGCTGGCAACCAGCCACAGAGCTGTCTCTCATCTCTCCCCATCACTCATCCCTCTGGACCATCATACACTGTACAAAATGTGCACTTTGACAGGCCACTGAACCTGTAACTATGAATCAAAATCACACTTTTTCCCAACAATTAATCGTCAAATATTATTTACTTTGTTGCTATAACAGTTTTGAAAAAGAAAATCCTCCCATGAAGTTTTACCTTCAGTACCACTGAAATGAATCCCAGCACATAAGCCATAGATAGATAGGTAGATAGATAGATAGATAGATAGGTAGATAGATAGATAGATAGATAGATAGATAGATAGATAGATAGATAGATAGATAGATAGATAGATAGATAGATAGATAGATAGATATTGATCCCAAGAAAAATGGGAAATTACAGCGTTACAGCAGCTCACGTAAATAAGCCGCACAACACAGAATATAAATATAAATTAGATATTAGGAAAAATATACATACATACAATAAACATGAAATAATAATAATAGGAATAAAATAAAATATTTAAATATATACAGGATGGGAAAATCGAAATGTGCAAATGCTTAAATAATAATATGTTAAAATGTATACGAAATGTAATGCCATGTTGAAATAAGGCAAAATAAAGAAAATAAGTGAAGTTTGGTTAGACTTTTAGGAGATTCAAAGACATTTCAAATTGTTGTTACGATGGGTTTTTGCAGTAGGAATGCCATCACTTACTATCTCCCAAAGCTCATAGAGTTTTCTTCTGCTCTGAACTCTGAAAACACAGCACAGTCTCTTTGATTCAGTGATTCATTTTATCATAATCCTCACTCTCACAACACTCTATCAACAGACGGTTACTCTTTCGCTAGATCCCTCTATAAACAGAGAGACAACTCTGGCACTGTTTTGCACAAACACACACACACATGCAGTACAGCAGGCTTGACTCCCACATACTCTTTATTTGACAGCACAGGGATAAAAGTTCACATTTTTCCATAACGAGCCGGCAGTATCAGCTTGTGAAAAAGTCTACATAAAGGGGAGCGTTCATAAACGCCAGATCCAATGTCAGTGGCGAGCAGCTTTGAGAGAAACATTAATTTGACAAAATGACTTTTCTAAGCACACAGTCCGGATGGGACCCACGGTCAGCGGCGTAACACACATAGTCACCGGTCTGGGCGTAACTCACTGTGGCTGGGGGGTGATCCCACCAAGTCCTGCCGAACTGTCGGGCAGCCGGCTCCTGGCAGAACAATTCGGCTTGTGAGTTGCTAATTTGTAGTGCCGAAGTGTAGCAGAGGCTAAGAGCACAGGTCGTCTCCCTTGGTCACCGGGGCTCGCATCCCAGTCATTACAAAAGCACAAGAGCAAGCAAGAGTTTTCTCAATGTGGGGCCACACAGGCCGTCATCATCAATACGATCCATGTTTGTGTGGCTTTCTTCAGAAACGGATTTGAAATTGACCAATTCACAAGTTTCTATTGATATTTTGACCACATAGGGCTTTTCGATTTTGACAAAGGTACGTTGGCCTGACCCAGCACATTTAGCTTTTCTTTCATATGTGAAAGTCGAACTACTTCACATTGTTGCTTTCTTTGGCAGCTTCTTTAGTGCTCGACTCTCATTGCTGGGGTGTTACTGAACTGTACTTCCCAGAGACAAAACAAACTGCAAACAAATCTTCCTGCAAATCACTTACTCAGAGTCAAAGGATTGTCCTGGGAAAATGGCAAAAACGCTGATCGTTTTAATTAGGAAATATTAAAGTAAGAACTGGGACATAAGGTCAAGGTTCAATCAAGTGTTTATGCTATGAATATGATGTTCATATTCTTTGCCATTATTTAAATAGCTTCTAAATAGACGTAAAGACTGGTTGTATGGATGGATGGATGGATGGATGGATATTAATATTCTGCCTTTGCCATCATCTAAATAGCTTCTGAATAGACATACAGACAGTCTGAATGATATTATACTCATATAACTCAAGGTTAAGTAGATGTAACTATGTAATTTGATGGGGAGGGAGAATCATTTCCTTATTGTTAGGGGTGTTCTCCTCAGAATTCTGTCAAGAATGTTTAGTTTTTCTGGAGGCTGATGGTGAAGTGCCAATTTCAACTATATTAAAGTTTGCTGGTAGAGGGACAACACACCATGATCATTATTTTCAATTAACTGCATCTTTTTCTTTTTGTTACAATTTACCTTGCACATATTGCTGCGGGTCTTTCCGCCAGCAGCAGTGCCAAACCACACAGAGGCTGAGGTGTTATAACATTCTACCCTGACAATAAAAATAAAACCCTGCATCCAAGGATATTGAGAATGAAGGGTGCATCTGGAGGTCTCTGAATAAATACAGGTGATCTGGACAGAAAGGTCTGATAAGATGACAGATGAGAGATAACTATGTGGACAGATCTTACATTTCTGAGCCAATGTACTCTTAAAAAAAAGTCTATGCAGACCGTCAGTTGTATCCAATTTCCCCCACTGTATATTTTACTAGACTGTTGAGTGACTCTTGGCTGATAATAAAGAAGCAGAGAAGACCTGAGGGAGAGAGGGCGAGCACAGGCGCTCTGCTGCTTCCAGGTGCTTCCAGGAATAGCAGAGCTGCTAATGGCGCTGGCCTGCAAAGTGGCCCGTAATGCCTGTTGATGGAAAACACAGCCGGCCAATTACAGAGGCCATATCTAATCAACGGGGTCAGTGGTCAACTCCCTCTGACCGTGTGTCTTCATTTGACGTCCCTGTCATGAGCTGTTGCCTCATCGCTGGGAGATCAATGGATCTCTGCGCACGACCAGGAGGAAAAATGTGGTGTTGTGAAGCATGTTTCACACACACCCAAATGTACATACAAACTGTATGGAATGCCATTTAATTCAATAATAAATACATACTGTATATTTTTAAACATACACAACACAAATATGCCAAAGAAATACATGAAATACATATATAAATGAGTCAACAAAGTTCAAGAAATTAATAAATAGTCTAAAAAATAAAGGACTATTTTTTATTTTAGGGTCTAAGGCCACATTTATTTCACTCTTTTTTATTTTCATTTATTGTATTCAAATGAAGGGTGTGGTTATCTCATAGATTCAAACCAGACTAAAGGCTGATTAATGCACCCACGTTAAATTGATGCTGGGGCTACGTGCGTAGGTATGTGGAGACACGGACCCTACGCTGGATCCTACGCTGGATCCTACGCCGGACCCTACGCCGGACCCTACGCCGGACCCTACGCCGGACCCTACACCGGACCCTACACCGGATCCTAGACCAGACCTTACGCCGGACCCCACACCGGATCCTACACTGGATCCTACACCAAATCCTAGACCGGACCATATGCCAGACCCTACACCGGACCCTACGCCGGACCCTAGACCTGACCTTATACTGGATCCTACACCGGATCCTAGACCAGACCCAACGCTGGACCCTACACCGAACCCTACGCCAGACCCTACGCCGTAGCCTGACGCGCACCTCTCAAAAAATGTAACTACACGACGCACGTTGCTCGGCTGTGGCTCGGTAGCGTTGCATTTCACCCATTTTATGGTTCTCCTTCTCCAGAAACAACATGAAATCAAGGAGAGGGTTAATTTTTCCTGCTACAGATTTCCCACTGTGGTCAGAAAGAACAGGGGAGTCACTTTGTTTCTCTCACTATTGAGAGTATTGAATATTTAATATAAGAAATAGAAATAAAAAGAGAGTTAACCCTTGTGTTGGATCCCGGTCAAAATCAACGCTTTTTATTGACGTTTCTAACTTTTTCTTACGTTTTTCTCACTTTTTTCAACACGCTTTTTTCAATGTTTTTCACTTTTTATGAAGTTTTCAACACTATGTAACACTAACTTATTAACTTCAGTTATACAGTTAATTTATGGTCACTGAACCTCATTTATAGGAAATTATACCTAATGTTTGAGTTAGTAAAGCAGAAATTAGGAAATATTTAGACTAAAATCAAAGGAATGTATGTTGATGGATATCACAGACTGGAATATGTCAACTTTTACTCAATACTATTGCAAAACCCCTTTTTTTCAAATGCTATAAAATTTATAAGACACCCCAAAATTAATGAAAGTAGAGATTTGTACTTGCCAAAGAGCATTGTGTGGAATCAATCATCTTATTTTGGGTAATTAAAAAGAACATTGATATAGGAAAACAAGTCTATTTGACCCAAGGACAACATGAGGGTTAAATAAATGTGGCATTATAAAAATAAATACATTAAATGTTGAATTTGGAAATAAAAGTCCAATGAAATAAATTATAATCCTTTGAAAAATGTTTCCTTTAAAATGTATTTATTGAACTATGATGCCTTGTTTATGTATTTATAATTAAATGTATTTATATATTTGTTTGCATTATTTATTTTTTCAGGATTTATTTCCCAGCCATATTTATTTCCTAGCCAAAATGATTTATTGTACTGTATGTATGTGTGCATGTATTTAATATTGACTTAGATGGCGTTCCATACCTACAATGCTGTATGTAGAACGGGGAAGTAATCAAACGTAGTTTACATTCAATGTCCATCGATGCAGAAACACACACACACATACTCACACACACACTCACTCACACACACTCTGAGTCAAATGCTGGCCTGGGTGAAGTGATGTAATAAAAAGTGGTTGGCATGATGAGTCTGCTCAGACAGCAGCTTTATGGGAGGAAGATCATATTCTTAAAAAGCCTCAGAGGACAGAGGAGCTGTTGTTATTCAGGAGGCCTCCTTTAGACTGTGTGTGTGTGTGTGTGTGTGTGTGTGTGTGTGTGTGTGTGTGTGTGTGTGTGTGTGTGTGTGTGTGTGTGTAAGTGGGTGTTAAAAATCACATACTATATGGTAAAAAGAAAAAACAATAGAGCTGCATAACTACACACTCAAAAAGCATTCACATATAAAGGGGTCAGTTCAACACATATGACATCATTATGAGATACCAGCGCACATAGAAGAAACAAATAATACAGCGATCATATGGGGAGATCAACAAAGTTGTTTTAGTGCTATAGACCCACTGTAATATGTGCTGTATTTCTGGATTTGAAAAGAGCCTTTGATACCGTCAATCACAAAGTTCTGCTATCTAAATTGTCATATTTTAATTTTTCTGCTCAAACTATTAACTGGTTTCACTCTTATTTGTCTCACAGAGAACAATGCACTATGGTGGGCGGGGTTAGTTCTGCCTATATCGGTAATTCAGTAGGAGTCCCCCAAGGCTCCATACTGGGGCCCATTTTATTTTCTCTATATATTAATGACTTACCAGAATACTGTTTACATGTTAATGTCCAGCTTTACGCCGATGACACTGTAATTTTTACTAAAGCAAAAGATCCTGTGGAGGCAGCACATGTTCTCTCAACAGCTCTTACACACATACAAACATGGCTCAATAGATCGTGTCTTATTTTAAATGTAAAAAAAACTGTTTGCTTATACTTGTCAAAGCAATCTTCTACTGTTATGCCTGCTCAATCAGGGGTGATGCTGGGCACAGAAGAACTGGAAGTTGTTAATGAATGTAAATATTTAGGTGTGATTATAGACTCTAGACTCTCTTTTAAAAACCATGTTAAAATGATATCCAAAAGAATTAAATTCAATCTTCATAATTTTAAACAAATCAGAGGATCTCTATCAGATTCAGCTGCTCTAATGTTTTTTGCATTCAATGATACTTTCACACATGAACTATTGCATCACTAGCTGGTCTATGTCGGGTACTACTACCCTAAAACCAGTTGAGCTTCTGTACAAGAAGGCGCTTAAGATTCTGGATAAAAAACCTTTCTCTTATCATCATTGCAATATCTTAGAGAAATATAACTTACTGAGTTTTGATAGTTATTGTAAATTTTCCTATTTGTGCTTAATTTATAAAGTTCTTCATGGCCTGGCACCACCTCCACTGCTGGAGTTTATTAAATACAGACACTCTCGGATCACCAGAGCTGTTGTAAACGGGGACTGTGAGGTTCCTTTTAGAAAAACCTCCTTCAGCCATAATGCACTATCTATTAAAGGCAGTGCATTATCACGCTCCCTCCAACTATAACACTCTGGCCTCCTTTAAGAGCCCGGTAAATGGCTTAGAGCTAACCAAACATGTGATCACCGCTAACTTGTGTTTATATTTTGTTTTTGTTGTCTTGTTTTTTGTGTGTTATTTTTTTTTTTCCTTTTTCTTTTTTCTTTTTGTTTTTATATGCTAAGTGTTATTATCCTATGTCTGTTTTTACTGTAACCCTAACCTGCCTATTGGACTGCAGATGGAAATTAGCCCTGAGGGGCTACAATCTGGCACATTATTTACGTGTACTGTCGTGCATGTTCATTAATGTGCACTGTCCTGAATTAATAAATAAATAAATAAATAAATAAATAAGTAATGGCTGGAAAACACCCTATAGAGAGAGAAGTCATGACATCTGGGCTACCCTAGGTTCAACTAGCTTCTGTAACGCAATACAATCTTTCAATTTTTCTTTCAAGCGTGTTTGTGGGGTTAACTTTCCATATTTTAAGACAAATTAACCTCCACTACTAAATCACTTGCTTTTTGTTACAAGTTACAACCTAAGAGAGTTATAGAAAGTCAAACAATTTGTTTGAGCATACGGCTCCCATGATAATACCACTATGGACTCTTACATCCTTTGATATTTCTCATGTTAAACAGCTATTTTGTATATATTTGTTATAATTATCTATACATAAGAAAATGCATCAACCAATTACCACCGGCACATGACAAAAGGTCATGCTGTTGAGTAGGGTAATCTTCTGAGGCTGGGTTTTAAGTTATTTGCTTTATTACAAATCCCAAAAGAGTTTTGAATGAGGTTGTCTTTCTGGAGCATAACCTGGAGGTTTGGTTTTATGTAGATGGAATACCTTAAAAACCCTAAAAAGCCCTGGATTTCAATAAAGTGGTGGATCATTTGCATGGAAACAAATGAGAAAGGAACCTGTGTAATTAGGTAGGACATCATCACTACGTGTTAATGGCTGCTTAATAAGTAGTACAGAAGTCGGTCAGGATCTATGATACATTCTTTGGTGATTAGTTTGACTTACATTTACTGATTCAGTATGCAACTTGGTGACAGCTGATAGCAGAGCTGTAGTCAAGTCCACCTTTGTCGAGTCCAAGACCAGGACTATAAGAGACCGAGTAAAGGTTTTAGTCCAAGTCAAGACCGAGTCCAAACAAGAGACAGCCAAGACGGAGAAAGCAAGGATCAATGTAGGGTAGTGCAACTTCACATTTTATGAGTGTTTTTATTTTAGTTAGTTCAAGAAAGGGGTGTGCAAAAAAATCGATTCACATTTGTATTGCGATTCAAGCTCCACAGATTCAAAATTGATTAATAGAATTCTAAAAAACATTTTTTTATTTTTTTATTTATGCATTTTCGTTTTGTAATGTTTTTAATCAAAAATCAATTTGGAAATATTGACCCTAAAAATCGAATCGAATCGTGACATTTTCTGCATCATGCACCCCAAGTCCGAGACAAGTCTGAGTCCAAATACCAACAAGTCCAAGACTAATCAAGACAATAGAAAATGTCTGGAGTCTTGGACTACCGCCCTCGCAGAATGAAGCCTTTAGATGGAAAGCCCATTGCTTTAAGTGACTTTGTCTTATTACTGCTAGCTGCCATCTCTCAGAAAATAATTCGGTGAGTATAATGTTATCACAACGGATAGGAATGAACTACAAAAATGAGACCCAAGTTGCAGTAAATTTTACTTTGTCGAGTTTTAAAAAATGCAAAAGGACTGTAGCATTATTTTAAGGCAATCTGTTTTGTTACGAGCAGTGGAGCGCACGGGACGTGGGAAAAGATTAGAGGATTACACTGTGTGTGTGTGTGTATGTGTGTGTGTGTGTGTGTGACATATCTGTGCATTCCCCGGTGCTCCAGCTGTGGTGTGCTTTGAGGCAGAAGTGAGTGGAGGTGTGAACGCGCAGCCAGGTGCTGCCCCCGTCTCACCCTAATACCCTCGCCCAGTCCACTTCCTCCCCATTAATTGGGAGAACCTGGGAAAGGGGGTATGGAGGGTGTGTGTATGTTGGGGTGTGAAACAGCTGTCTGACTGGCCGTTACATCAGGGGCCCAGTTCTTGGACCCAAACCAGGTCTAGGACTGAAGTTTACACCTGGCATCAGAGTGTGCCAATACAAGTTCATAATCATAATGTATCATACTAATAATGTAATAATGTATACTTTATTAATCCCGCAAGGGGAAATTACAATTGATACTCTGTTATTACACACAGGCCTGAACTACACACACATGCTCAGGTCCTATACATGCACTAATGGGGAGATGTCTGAGTGGGGGGGCTGCCCATAGAAAGGCGCCCCGAGCAGTTGGGGGTTCGGTGCCTTGCTCAAGAGCACCTTGGCAGTGCCCTCCTGACTGAGCTACACATTTTAGGTACTTGTACTTTACTTACTCTCTTCTTTTCATGCTACTTTCTACTTCTACATTTCAGAGAGAAATATTGTATTTTTTACTCCACTACATTCATCTGACGACTTTACTTACTAGTTACTTTACACATTAGGATTTTTGCACACAAAACACATGTGGTTTATAAAATATAATGTTTTAATTTTAATTAAACTAACCCACAATATAACAGCCTTATGTAACATTTTCAATGCAGGACTTTTACTTGGAACAGAGTATTTTTACAGTGTGGTACAAATATTTTTAGTTAAGTGAAGATCTAAATACTTCTTCCACCACTGCATATTGGATATCTGCCAATAGAGTCTGATCTGATACTTACAGTATATTAACCCACATGTTGATTAAATATGTATCTGACACATTGACATAGCAGCGGTAGTGAACTACATTTTTAATACTGACCATTAGGACATCTTTGCTACATGAAGAAATTAAATTGTCTTCCTGCACCTGACTGCACCTCCCTATACTGAGGTTACGTTTGGGATCAAAGTATGCTTAGGGTTGGGAAAAATGAAAATACTCGGTTAAGATGAAGTAAACCATGGATACGGTTTACAGTAACTACAGTAGTGTGTAAACTTTTGATATTATTGCCAAGTGAGTTGCTACAAAGCTAGAAACTATATATACTATATGTTTTATTTACTTTAGACATTATATATTTATATTTATCACTCTACATGCCCTGCACACCCATATACATAAGCATTTAAGCATTATTTATTTTCATTCATATAACTAATATCTCGACTTTTCCACTGTGTTTTTAATTGTTTCCGTGCTGTATTCTTTTAAGCTGTGAACTTTGCACGGAATTCGTACTACAGTGTACTGTGCTAAGACAATAAAGAAATCTTGAATCTTGAATCTTGGTTAAGCTATAGCTTTAACCATCCACTAGACTTACATTTTTGCATCGCTAAAAAAATGATTAAATCCCAGCCAGTCCTGAATGTGCTTTCACCCGTACTTGTCAACCAAGGTACATTTGAAGTACAAAGACTCCATGAGGCCAGAAAGTAGAGTAGGAGTACAGGAAGTATAATAAAGTAGAAAGGCCACTCACCTTCACATTGCTTGCCATCTCCCTTGTAGCCCGGCTTGCAGATGCAGTTGTAGGACTTGGGCGTGTTCTGGCAGAGGGCGTCGATGTGGCAGTCGTCCGAAGCTTCTGCACACTCATCTGCATCTGCACAAACATGAAACATCAATACTCAATAAATCGGAGTCCCAGTGGAATCAACGAGCCCTGATGCTGGGTATGAATCTGATATCAGGGTTTTTCTGGGCTCAGAATGAGCATGAGTAAGGGTAAAGTAAATAAATCACAGGGAGTCTGGTACAGACTAGAGAGACGCAACAGAGATTCGCTCTCATACGTTTTTGTTCTGTTTGTTTGGTAAATTGCTCTTAAACACATTCAGAGAGGATTCATATTGACATTTCTATTATTAATCCTTTTTTTGGTGCTGGTGTTTTTTCTTTGGGGCTGGATAAAACCTTTTTTTGGGGGGTGTGCCAAAAATTCCTCAATGCCAAAAATCTTGGATAGAATAGAATAATACAGAATGCCTTTATTGTCACTATACACAAGTGGAGTACCTGTGCAATGTGATTGGAGCAACCCCTTGACAGTGTTGAAAATAAGAATATATGAGAATATAAAATATAAAAATATAAAGTATAGGTAGTGCAGAGAAAAAAGAGAAGAGGGGGACCTGGTGCACAGTCCTGAGTCCTGAGAGCAACTATATACATATATAAAATAGCTTTGCAAAAAATAGTTAAGTATTAACAACAAATATATTAAATATTGCACTGTATGAAATTGCACAGAATTCCAGTGTCCTTTTAGGTATTATATAACAGTATTGCACAGTAGGAGGGAAGAAAAAAGTCCGGGGGCCGGGGGTAGGCTGTGGAATGAAGTCAGTGCAGTATGTTGGATCCATATCAGTGCCCGTACTGACTTTACAGCCCGAGTTTTTAGTGCCCCAGCAATGCCTGGCCTTGTGTTACCTTCCATTAAAAATGATTCCAGTGATTCCAAAGTTCTTCATGGAGCTGTTTCCTAAAAGGCCAGCCCTCTGTCCAATGATAGCTAGAGTCATCAGTGTTACATCTGTCCCATCTTCCCCCTTTAGAGTTCTTTAAAGAGATCCCAGATCCCAGTTTGTTTTACTGTACAAGAAGTGTGTGTAGAGTTCAAATCCCAGAACACTGGATGTCGACCAAAGCACTTGGTAGATAAAAGTGTCAAATCACAACAGTATTTATCTCAGGACATTTTATACATAGAGTAGGTCTAGACCATACTCTATAACTTACCGAGACCCAACAATTCCACCCAAAATTAAGCCATTGACATTGCTATATACTTACATTTTGAATATGTAATCTTCTAAATGCTGGCGTACTGACATCCCAACCTACTCCCTATATTTATTTATATCAATCAAGTAATGTGTCTCTTTGGTTTGACAATACAGAATGTTTTTTTTTACAGTGAAATAATTTGTACTATTCTCCAATAATTGCTTTCAAGACACACATTTGCAGCAAATGGCATGGAAAATCTTACATTTCTTGTTTGTTTTGCACCTACAGTAGGACAAAATGATGTGTTTCTCCATTTTTTGCATACACTGACACTTATGATGACATAATGAGCGTACATGAGTAGTTCCTGACCTAGGGTTATGGACCCCCCAAGGCGATACAAGAAGATTACTAGGATAGGAAAACAGAAGAGAAAAAATTTAACCAAGAAGACATTTTGTTTGTCCTTTGTGAATTAGTGGATAGCTTTACCTCTTTGTGCCAAATGAAAAGCCAAATAAAATCCCTCCTGACCTGGTTTAACCCACTGACATATGTGTTGTCCAACCAGTGGCTATGCCTGGAAGTGGGGTGAAAAGCCTTTCCTTAATTGGTGTTCAACCAAGCCCCTTGTTGAAGTGTACTGACCTCCTTGGTCTAATAAATGCTGCTGTTAAGTTGCATTGTGGGAAACTTAGTATCCAGCATTTTTGAAACTCATACCAGGGGACTATAAGTCAAGATATGTCAGACTGTGCTGCTTTCATTTCAAGTCAACCACTATTTAAGTTTAGGGTCACACCTCTGACATCCTGTCCGTGCCATTCACAGCTGCAAATGTGCATACTAATGGCCTCATTCTGCTTTAATGTGACTGAATTTGCTTCTTTAAAAAAACAATCCAATCCAGGGCATCCATGCCAAATGTGTCAGACAAGATATTAACTGTTTTTGTGTGACAGTGAGCGAGAGCCTTTGAGTCGAGGTCCAGCCCGGGACAACATGTTTTGAACAGCTTCCTATTGATCAGGCTATTGATAGAGGAGCCAGTCACATCTGGGCCCGAATCCCAGGGCCAACTCATTACACACACGCACACGCACAGACACACAAACACACGCACAGAGGGGGGGACCCAGAGACATATAGAGATGTTTTTTCCTGTCATACATATATGTCTCAGCAGACCTTTGCATCACTACAGAGCTCCTCTGCTCGTCCTCTGCTTCCATCTGAGTATGAATAGCCTATGTGTGTGTGTGTGTGTGTGTGTGTGTGTGTGTAAGTTAGGCAACCTGCTGGAAGCTGCCTGCCTGCGGTTCAGCCCCTGCTCTCTGGCTGGCCCTCCGCCCGGCTCAGCTGTATAAAGGCAATAAATAAACGATAAAAAGGAATTTACAATAAATATTTTCCCTGTTTAAAAAAAAAAGTCAGTGAGTGTTTTATTGGAGTCGAAGTGGAGAAGTGGAGAGAGGAGAGAGAGAGAGAGAGAGAGAGAGAGAGAGAGAGAGAGAGAGAGAGAGAGAGAGCAGCAACAAGTTCAAGTCATTTATGGGGTTTTTTGATGGTGAAATGCTGCAAGAAGAGCCACAATGTTTCACTTTGCATCCTCTTCTTTCCTGCAGTGAGCTGTATGAACCTGGTTCTGACAAAGCCTCTCCCACTGGGTGGCTCACTGTCTCAATATTGACTCCTCACGCATTCACAGGGGTGGGAGGCTGAACAATGTGCTGCTGTTGCCTGGTCGATATTGGGCCCCTGCTGCCTGCCTTGCCTGCCTGCCTGCTCCTCCTGGGACATGGACGGCCCTCTTGCCACCACCATCCCCCTCCCCCTCAACCCACACACACACACACACACACACACACACACACACACACACACCCTGCACCTCCCTCCTCCTCCTGCCCTGGACAAGCCAAGACTCAACACGGAGACAAGATGCTCTCTAGCGGCTTAGCCGTCTCGGCTTGTGAAACCACCCCTCGGTGCAAATCATTTGTGCCATTTCCACACGGTGAAATAACCAAACAGGCAAGCCTCTCACTCCCAGTCCCAGCAAGTGAGTGCTTAACCCAGAGAGCAAGCTGCGGTTTCCGACTGAAATTGACCTTTGCGTGCAAGAAAACACAAGTTCCAGTGAAGTAAGGGAGCCATGTGAAACCGACTGGAAATCCATTACAAATGCATTTGAGGAAAAACGGTGACGGTGATGTAAAACTGACTTTCAACCAAGACTATAAAATAAAGTGTTTTATCACAATTCCAACTAAAATTGAGCGCAAAAAACCTTCAATGTGTATTTTTGCGATTATGATGCTGTTGTAATTGAATAAAACGCTGCCAAGCAGCTACGCTAGAATATTATGATATTATTATAGGAACTTGCGGTGCGACTGTGTTATCAGATGGCAGTGCTCATTTGCTTTATTATTAGGCCTATTATTTTTTTAAATCTCAAGTGATGTCATTAGAATAGTAGTAGTTTTTCACTCGTTTCCATCAGTTTCCCCGTTAAGCAGGTAAGACTGAAGCCTCCAAAAAAAGTACATTTCATGGTTGATAATACGGCAAGACAGAGAGGAAATGGGAGCTCTTACCTGCGAGTCCGACATTCCCCATCACCCTGCAAGTATTTATGAGGAGGATAAACAAACAAACGTCCCGGGAAAAACAAGCGCTCCCCATGCTGACAGACGGTGTGAAGATTCAGCCGGGCTTTTCTGGGGGTTTGGACTGTGTGTGTGTGTGGGTGTGTGTGTGTGTGTGTGTGTTTGTGTGTGTGTGTGTGTAGTGTACGTATGTGTGTGTGTAGTGTACGTGTGTGTGTGTGTCTCTGATACCAGAGGAGGAGGACCGCTTTTGGTGGACTGGCAGCGGCGGTGAGAGAGAGAGAGAGAGAGAGAGAGAGAGAGAGAGAGGCAATCCGAGCCCTCTGATTGGCTTGTTTGCGCCGGTAGAGGGGGAGGGAGGGGCGAGAGATAATTTAATATAGCCTACATTCGACAAACGTAGACAACTAAACAACAATGCCATGAAAACAATATCAGACAATATAAAAAAAACACTATAACAAAATTAAAAATTAAATTAAATAAAATTAAAGCAACACATCTTTAAAGATGATTTTTGAGTCTTTATAAGAGAAAAGAATTCAAGGTCTCACACATTATTTAATGCGTCCACATACTGAATCTTTGTATTCTATAAATTATAATCAAAATGTAAGCCCACGCGCGAGCGAGAGTGAGAGAGACCGATAGAGAGGATGGAGAAAGAGAGAGAGACAGACAAAGAGAGTGAGAGAGACAGAGAGAGAGAGAGAGAGAGACAGACATAGAGAGTGAGAGAGACAGAGAGAGGATTGAGAGAGAGACAGAGAGAATGAGCGACAGATAGAGACAGAGTGAGAGAGACCGATAGAGGATGGAGAGAGAGAGAGACAGACAACGAGAGTGAGAGAGAGATCAGATAGAGACAGAGATAGAGGATTGAGAAAGAGAGAGAGACAGAGAGAGAGAGAGAGAGAGGACAGAGAGAGAGAGAGACAGAGAGAGGGGATAGAGAGAGAGACAGACAGAAAAACAGACAGAGAGAGAGACAGATAGAGCCAGATAGAGAGGATTTAGAGAGAGAGACAGACAGCGAGACAGACAGAGAGAGAGACAGCTAGAGACAGAGGATTGAGAGAGAGAGACAGACAGAGAGACAGACTGAGAGAGAGACAGATAGAGAGGATTTAGAGAGAGAGACAGACAGAGACAGATAGAGAGGATTGAGAGAGAGAGACAAACAGAGAGAGAGGATTTAAAGAGAGAGAGAGACACAGAGAGAGAGTTTCAGCGTACCCTTTGAGGGACATGCACATAATTTGTTTAGTATCTACAATTATATCATAAGTATCCTGTTTACTTGTCTTATTATATCAGATGGATTTACTCCTTGTTGTTTATATGTATGTTTGTTCTTATGCTTTGCAACACAGATGGATTTTTGTTGTGCCAATAAAGCAAACTGAAAGAGAGAGAGAGAGAGAGAGAGAGAGAGAGAGAGAGAGAGAAAGAAAGAGGATGGAGAGAGAGAGAGAAAGAGAGAGGATGGAGAGAGAGAGGGGCCAAAATAGCTGGGAACCACCAATTTCAAAGACTGAATATATTATCCTGTTAAGATCTTCATGCATACTCTTGTTGATTTAACTTATACTATTAATGAAATAATCGAAAGCCCCATTGTTGCCAAAATGGACACTTAAAGGTCCTGTGACCATAGTTTGGGGACCACATAGGCATTACCGTATAAGGGCAATAGAAGAAGCACCAACTCAATATCAAAGAGTCTAGGAAAGCTAACATTCTGAAACTTCTTTCTCTGACTCACTATTTGAATCATGAAGAAGCTGTAAGGAAGGATTTTAAGAATTAAGAAATGCTGACACCTAGTGGATTGACATCATGGCTCAAGAATGGATAACATCATTGTTAAAGCATTATGCACACCCTTAGGCCCCATTCAGACTGCAGGCAAAAGTGGCCCAAATCGGATTTGTTCATATCAGATTTAGACCACTTTCATATGTGATCCTGAATCAGACCAAGATCTAATTTTTTTCAATGCGGCCGCAGTGTGAACAACCGAGGCGGATTTGATGCAACTTTTACGTCAATCTACATCAACATTTGTCACAATTATGTGGCGGCGGAAGTTAGCCCTAGACACCAAGGGGGGTAGGGCTGCACAATTAATCGAATTTTAATCACGTTTGCGTGATCAAGCGATATTTTTTTTAAATGCGTCATTTTCATAGAACGCTCAAGGTTTTTTTTTTTGTATAGCGCATCTACCCCTCCGTAAACCCGTGTCTGATCATGTGCCAGTCAGCTGTTCCCTGCATCACGCAGCTTAGTTTCAAGATGTAGACAGTCACAGAGGACAGAGTAACGGGAGGAAAATTCAACAGATAGCAGTCGTTTATACGCCGGTCTCAAGGTTTACCAGTTTACCAGTAAACGCAACATTTTGTCCGTCTGTGTTGTTTTTCAGACAACAGCAGTGACCAGTGCTAGTTGGTGCTAGTTAGCGTCTGTTAGCTCACAGGGCTCTATGGCGCAAGTAACATTTTTCCTCTAGGACGCACCGGTGCACCTAATGTCCTCGCATCCGCTGCAATGTTGTTTATATCGTTATGGTTTAATTTTGCGTTACATGACCCATTTCTTCTGTAAAGCCGTGCATGTGTTGGATCTTTCTACTCTCTTTCCTCTTACTCTCCGTGCAGCCCGGCCGCACAGCGCCGATCCACACTTCTGATATTTGTCTACAGTTTTAATTGTTATTAACACAGCTGTATATTGTTAAATATGAGGGGCAAACCTGTATTTGTACCAGTGTTTCCGCTGGTAACTGCTATCGCGGCCGCCATGGCGAAGAACACAGAAGTTATTGAATGCAACTAACTTCAGTTCGTAGAGTAATAGCATGAGACCGAGCTTGCTGTAACTGCAAAAGATGTGATCCATGGCCAGAATGTCATAGTTCATAAAAATGCAGCACAGTGACGATACAGAGATTTCATACACACGATGTGTGTATCCGCCGTTCGACCCGTGCTGGACCCATTCATAATGATCAGTCGTCGCTCTGTGAGTAGCACTTCGTCTCTCTCCTTAGCTCTTTTAATCTGTTATTGTTGAACGTTTTTTAATTTCAGATAGCTAATTTTAATTTATGTGTGTTACGTGCTTCAACATAAGAAGATTGTAACATAACATAGATGTGAAAGCAGTTATAAACAGCCTATGTGACAATAAAATTTGTTTTGGTTAAAATCAACAAATAATCGTGAGAATAATCGTGATCACAATATTGATCTAAATAATCGTGATTATCATTTTGGCCATAATCGTGCAGCCCTACCAAGGCGGTAAGCCAGCCTCGACAAAGCATACCATGGCATATGGAGCCATTTTGATGCTCTCAAACCATCACCCACCGTTAGCATTCCATTGACTCCCATTCATTTTGGCGCCAATTTGACAGCAAATAACTTTCCATCTGAAGCTTTTAAAGACTCTATTTGTCCGTTGTTTATTTCTAAAGAAACACGACAATGTATAAAAGGCTCCGTTACCTTGTATCTCACGTTATGGTTCCTTAGCAGACATTTTTGTAAAAATAGGCTAACAATTGTGTCAAAACCATAGCATATTAGAGGAATTACCGAACAGTAGCCTACAGGAGAAGCTCCCTGGCAGTTTCGACGTACATTAGCTGTTTAAGTTTAATTAATGTTAACAAGCATGTTAGTTAGCAAAAATTAGCCTGTGCCTTGTTATTGTTAACTAGCATGTTAGTTAGCAATAATTAGCCTGTGCCTATGTTAATGTTAACTAGCATGTTGGTTAGCAGTAACTAGCCTGTGCCTATGTTAATGTTAACAAGCATGTTAGTTTGCAGTAATTAGCCTGAGCCTATGTTAATGTTAACTAGCATGTTAGTTAGCAGTAATTAGCTTGTGTCTATGTAAATGTTAACTAGCATGTTATTTAGCAGTAACTAGCCTGTGCCTTGTTAATGTTAACTAGCATGTTAGTTAGCCGTAATTAGCCTGCGCCTATGTAAATATTAACTAGCATGTTAGTTAGCAGTAACTAGCCTGTGACTATGTTAATGTTAACTAGCATGTGGTAGTTAGCAGTAACTAGCCTGGGCCTATGTTAATGTTAACTAGCATGTTAGTTAGCATGTAATTAGCAGTATTAGCGTGTGCCTATGTAAATGTTAACTAGCATGTTATTTAGCAGTAATTAACTTGTGCCTATGTAAATGTTAACTAGCATGTTATTTAGCAGTAACTAGCCTGTGCCTTGTTAATGTTAACTAGCATGTTAGTTAGCAGTAACTAGCCTGTGCCTTGTTAATGTTAACTAGCATGTTAGTTAGCAATAATTAGCCTGCGCCTATGTAAATATTAACTAGCATGTTAGTTAGCAGTAACTAGCCTGTGACTATGTTAATGTTAACTAGCATGTTAGTTAGCAGTAACTAGCCTGTGACTATGTTAATGTTAACTAGCATGTAAGTTAGCAGTAACTAGCCTGGGCCTATGTTAATGTTAACTAGCATGTTAGTTAGCAGTAATTAGCCTGTGCCTATGTTATCTCCTAACATATACCTCTCAGTCTCTGCTGATTGGGAATGATTAAGATTTCTCTTGGCACAGCTATCTCTGGAAAAGAGCTTCAAATAGACTTCACTGGTTTCCGTTGAAATTAACAGGGTCACATTTCTTATACTATGCTAGACACAGACAGTAGCTTAAAATTAAAAACTTAACCTGATCTGTGAAGATATTCACAATGCAGTCCCACCACTCCTGTCTATGTCTCTGCATCCACACAGCCCTCTGTAGTGAATTTACTGAAAGTTTCAGTTTCAAACCGCACAATGGAATCTGATATAATCCACATTTTAAATGTTAACAGCCAAACAAAAAATCTGAATTAAGCATTAAAACTTGTGATGTGAATGTAGCCTTAGATTAAGGTGACCAGATTTCTCAGACAAAATCCGGGGACATTATTAGCTCAGAAGCGTAAATACCTCCAAAACAGGTCATGTTTTTAATTTTTGTAAAACGTAAAACGGGGACACTAGACCTAGAGCTGAGTACAATATAAACTATTGAGGAAAGATTTTCCTTTGACATTGACCCAGTATTAAACGAGATCGCTGCAATCGGCTGCAGAGAAACAAGCTACAATGGAAGTTAATAAGATAATTGTCCAGCTTGTATTTACGTTCATAAAGTGCTCGTTTTGCCGCTGACAGACTCAGATTAATATTCTAAGTGTCTGGTAACATTATGGAAAGGATTTCTAAGGAGGTCGACTTTTCTGTTAAAGATTAAGATAATTTTTAAAACATAAAAGTCCGCGAAATTGTGTTCGCTAAACCCACCAGACTCCATGTAAATAATCAGTCATTTAAGCATCGTAAAATACGGCTTTTTAAAACATCTCTGAGCAGCGCTGCTCGATCGTCCGTGGAGTTTTCTTTCTTTCATTCCAATTTTGGGTCTGTCAGTCACAGTGAAAACCGGGGACATTTCCGGGGACAGATCCAGCCGGGGACAGGTCACCAAAATCGGGGACTGTCCCTGGAAACTGGGGACGTCTGGTCACCCTACCCTAAATGAATTAAATGGTCACACACTAACTGACACACAGACGTCGAGCAGGCCAGTATTTCAGCAAAGAATACTGCTTGATTTAGGGAGATCAGGCCAAAACAGATTTGGTGAATGTGTGTGTATGGGGCACACCCAAAGGGGTCATATGTCAAGCAGGCTAATCCAGCCATGTCAAGGGTCACCGACCATTCATTCATTTAAAGGATTGAAAAACTGTCAAAATAAATATGGTGATTATCTTTGTTTTAAGCCTTTTTAAATGAGTCAACACTTAATTAACAACACATTTCCTTGTTGGTTGTTAAGCCAAGAATGGAAGGTAAATGATCACAGTTTAGGTAACTAGTGAGTAGGCCTATAGTGGTTTTATTAATGTTAGCCATTATGTCTGCAAACCTAAAATATAGTCACAGAAGCACAACTTTGTTTTTCTCAGATATAAAGAAGGATGTTGCTGAGCGGTCGTTGTTATTTTTTGATTTAATGTATCAATACAGGTACATCTAGTTACAATTTTATGCATGCTATTTTTAATAGTTTCACAGACTAGTAGACCTTACAGACAGGGTCGATGCTGGCTGGGAACTCACCAGACGTTTCCTGAGTCTAAACTGAGGTGCAATTTATAACACAGAAGAGTATTAGGGCCACATTTTAAATAATTTATTATTGACTTTAGCAGAAAGAAATTACAAACATCGCCATCTGCTGGAAGAGCTCCTTCCATATTGTCCCGCCCCGCCCACTTCAATGCGTTTTCTCATTTCTATCCAATCACAGAGAGAAGACAAAGTGATGCCTTTAAGAGCAATACATATGAATGTTATCTTAGTAGCTTTTCTCCCCGCTGTCTGCTGCCACTCCTTTGCTACATTGTAACATCTAACATTAGGCCTATAATACCCAAATATTGCAACAATGTAGATGGGTGAAACTATGGCCTCTGGGTTTGCTCCATAGACTGTAAATATATTATTATTAACGGTCTATGGTTTGCTCCTGCTCCCTGGTTTTAGGGTTGTGGAGCTACTTCACAGGAGCTTGTAGCTTTTTGCCTCACTGCATATAATGTCATTAGTGAACTCATGTTGTCCACATATCCACACATACCTACTTTTTGATTCCTTCTGTTGTGTATTGCTTACATTTTAACATAGAATTAATGTGAGTACCATACATTTTCTTTCCATGTGGGACTTTTAACACGGAAAACATAAAATAGCCTATATAACGTTGCTGGTTTATGAAGACCTTTGTTGAGAACTTACACTACGAGGAGTACTTGAACACAGCACGAGCTCTCAGCAACTGTCATGGCGTCTCCCTTGAAGGGGGTTTGGTGCTGGAGAAAGTAACCGCTGTCAATTATCAATTTTGTCCTGTGTACGGGGCAGCAGACGCCGACTGAAGAGGCTTTTAGGAGCGGATAGTTACCATGGGGACTGTCCATGCTAAGGTAAACTCCATTTCTCCCTGACAGCTGGCATTTCTGTGGCTTTTTGACTATGACCTCCTTGCCCAGTCAGTGCTGAAGGCTGCAGACTCGCCATCATTTGTACTCGATGTACTGTTCCACGCAGTCGGACAAAGACAAGCAATAAAGACAACTGACGGCTGAACTTGAGTGTATACCGGTGAACTGTGACTGGTGAAGCCATGTAACTTTGCCTTTACCTCATTTAAATGCCCGTAATGCTGCCTGTATAACGTTAGCCAGGGCGGGATTTTCAAATGAAGACACCATCATATCATTTATGACAACTTGTTCCAACGTTTCTCATTGTGGTGACATTTGAGTGACATGTGGTGCTTTCAGACTGTTTTTTACAGAGACGAACTTCACAAGAAGCCATTTTGTGTGTGTAATAAACTCAGAAAATAGTTGACTTTTCTGCAACAGTCTTACAGGTGATAATATTTACCTTTATCGCCACCTTACAATAACCAAAGATTCCAGAAGATAGACTCTATGGTCTCCTGTCCAAATATCAGTATTATATTTATTAGGCTATATCAAAATTATATCCATCTTATACACAAGTCAACTCTCCTGTCCACAACTGTCCACGTGCAGTGACTTTCACTGGCTGTAGGACATCAGAGTCCTCTCTTAAAGCCCCACCCATTGGCTTTCCTGGCTAACTTTTATAATATAACTTGCTACAAAACCAAATGCAAACTCAGAAATGAACTCAGAGGTTGACTCAACTCCTTTGTTGACAAAGTAGGATTTGTTAAATTTCAATTTTATTTATATAGCGCCAAATCACAGCAACAACAAACCTTGAGCAGAACCCACCACCCTGAGCCATGGTTCTGCTCAAGGTTTGTTGTTGCTGTTCCGACCGGTTGGGGGTGAGAGAAAGTGACAGACAGAGACAAAGAAAGAGAGAGAGACATGGAGAATTGTAGCAGAGGGTGTCGAGCGGGAACATAGAGGCAGCAGGTGACTTGCAACCACAGATCCAGACTCCACAGCTCCAGAGCCTGAAACAGCTGCAGGAAGTGATAGGAGAATGAGAGTAGAGGGGCGAGAGACCAAAAGACTGCGGGGGAGAGAGATACAAGACTACGGGAAAGGAAAGAAGTCAAGTTAGTAACACGCATTAATGGGATAAGGATTTGTTCCGTGGGCTATTCCGTTTTCCTTGCATTTGTACAGATTGTGCAGGCGGTGTCTTTCATCATAGTGCTTATCACTGCTGCAGAGTCTGGATCCTCTCCCGATGCATGGCCGCGACTTGGGCGTCAACCCTGATGACTTCATGGAGCCCCCAGAACCGGAGCAGGAGTCTAAGCAGGAGATCCTTGAAAACAAAGATGTGAGTAGTAGTAATACAAGTACCATAGTAGGTCTT
Source organism: Etheostoma perlongum (assembly GCA_026937815.1). NCBI lineage: Eukaryota > Metazoa > Chordata > Actinopteri > Perciformes > Percidae > Etheostoma > Etheostoma perlongum. Next base: position 26,530,574 of record CM049393.1, on the reverse strand, counting down.
GTACCATATAAATTAAAAAAAAATAGTAGTTAGCAATTGTAGAACAATTTCTGGTGATGTGTAACAGTAATGTGATCTGGGTTCAATTCCCATTACGATACGTGTTAAACATGTATTACGTTAAAATGTGATGTACAGTATAAATACTATCCATTTATTTTCATCCATTTTGCCCAGTTTGATATGCTCAATTGTATCTATGCAGTACGGGGCCCTACTTGGTCTCTCTTTCAGCTAACATAGCACGATTGGGGGGAAAATATGAATCATGATTTTTTTTTTTAGCTTAGAATTAATATCTTAATTCACTGCCAATTTGAAACCTATTTTATATAGTCTATGTTTAAAACTCACATAACAGAAGAAAGTAGTAGTGTTGGTGATGCAGTCAGCTAATAAAATTAAATAAGAATCAAAGTCATAAAAAAGAGAAAAAATCAAAGTCATTTAAAAATTCAATCTTGAACGGGTGAATTGAGATCACCATTTTATAACGATTTATCGTGCAGACCGATTTTCTTGAGCCGATACTGCTTTTACTCCCTCAATTTACTTCATAAAAATGTAAACCCTGCCACACTGGATTTGTTTTCAGAATCTGCTCTGCCATTTCTTTAAAAATAATAACCAAAAACACAGATCACTGTCACTTCTGCAATCATCTTCCATTCATATCACCCAAATGATGTGTGTAATGTGCATCATATAGATGGGTACACTGCATATGGTTAACTGTGCAAGGGTAAAAGGCTTTCATCAACATCTACAACACGGCCTTGGTGATGCATTGCTTGCTGACATATTATGAGACAAATATAATCAGGTCACAAAATGTCCTTTGTCAACACATTTAAAGAATTTAAGAAAACAATAAGCCTGAAAAGTAGCCATTGAAATAAAGTGCTTGATTTGTAATTTAAGATTGAACGAATGCAACAGCCGCATATCGGCCGATTCCCAATACACGTAAAAACACAAATATCGTCCCGATATATCGTCCAGCTGATAAAATCAGTCTGTCACTACTTTAAAATGTGTCTGAAAGGGGACTTTAAATACATATAGAAGTATACATATAGTTGTAAATGCATTTAAGTGCAAAACATATTTTTACTTGATATGATAGTGTAGGAAATCTTGCACTTGTCAGCTAAATACATTTTGAATGTGTTTGCAAGTGAAAATAATTCAAGTGAAATATGTTTGATTGCAGGTGGTGGTTCAACATGTTAACGCCCAGGGTCTTGGAAGAACTAAAGAGGATCTGCTCGGCTATGAGATCTCTGAGGTTTTCCACGCCAAAAACCTCATTGATGTATGTATTCATGACTGTACTGCACTTTAATACGGGGGCTCTCAACTGGTCTCACCCTGCATTTCGCCATGGACGTTCAGTGGCGACCCACTTTTATAGAATTCACAATGAGCATATTTATTTTTCCAAAGTAGCCTTCAAATTTTTTTATTTTTATATAAATAGACATGTTTATATGTGCAAAGTGCATTTCAGAGCACATGTATGAGAAACTGAGGAGAATCATGCCAACTGCATGGACAAAAGTGACTAAAACAAATGAAATATCAAATCTGCACAAAATAATTAAGGCCACACAATTAGATATTTAACTTCTATGGATAACTCTGCATTCAGAGAACATTATTAAGGAACTGAGAAGGACCATGACTGAAATACTGCATTAACAAAAAAAAAGAAAAAAAGATGAACGATACGTTTTCACCTAACCTGCACCTTCAGCATGGTGGCCCAATGGTTAGCACTGCACAGCAAGAAGGTTCTGGGTTTGAATCCGGGTTGTTCCGGGCCTTTCTGGGTGGAGTTTGTATGTTCTCCCCATGTGTGCGTAGGTGTCTTCCGGGTACTCCGGTTTCCCCCCACCATCAGAAAACGTACTAGGTTCTCCAGTCAGTGGAGACTGTCACTGCTCCCTTGAGAGATGGGTTAAAGGCAGAGAATGAATTTCGCTACATGCATGGTTATTTGACAATAAAGTACATTTACCTTTTATTACTGTCCCTTTTTTAATCCTCAATGTACGAAAATCCATATTTTAAATACTCTGGGTCATATTTCGCCACCTTGCCTCCAAACATCACCACAGCCTTAAAGTGAACAGTAATCAAATGATGGTTACCATGGCTACGGCCCTAGACTGCTGCATGGCTGTGACGCATGTCCGTCAAAAGAAAAGACCAAAATCCGAATATAAACAATAAACATTTATTTAATCCAATTATTGACCAGCTGTCCGCGAGCTACCCAGAACGGGTCTGTGACCCACTTTTGGGCGGCGACCCACCAGTTGAGAATCACTGATTCAAGGCAATGTCACACGCTGACTTGATCAGTTCCCGGTTCTGTAATGTTTTTGAGTTTCCTGAAGAGTCCAGTAGATGAGGTTTCCTAAGCTCAGAGCTGCGTTTCTGTCTTGGTTACAGGTGATGAAAAAGTCTCACATTGCCAGACAGAGGTTGCTCCGCCTGGGAATCTTCAAAGAGGTGGAGGTCCTTATTGATACGTCTGAAGGTATTTCATGCACACCTTCTTTCCAAAAACAGAGCCACACCACTATAGAATAATTTTCTATTTACTCAAACCTAAAATTAAAAAAGAACGTGTTCCTGAATCTTGTCATTGTGAACGTAGTCTTAGGGTTCCTGTGGGGTCTTAAAAAGTCTACGTTAGGCCTTACAAAGTCTTAAATTCGCTCAAATATTGTGTTTTAAGTCTTAAATAATTTTAAGATAATTTTTACCTCCTAATGCTTTTTTTTTGTTGATTCTGTGGTGTTGTAGTTCTTTCTTTTGCTAGTCCAAGTATCCTGTTGCTGTATTAAGATTGCAAATGAGACCAACATGCTACTTATATTGCAGCCAATCAGCATTCGTGTTATTGGCGCAAGTCTCTTTCAAACTGTACCACAGACATGAAACAGATTTTATTCTTCAGCTACGGTGAAGAAAAAAGTAGTAGTTATTGTGATAAAGGTCCCATGGCACATGGCATGGCATTTCACTTTATGAGTTTCTTTTACATTAATGAGTTCCCCCAGCCTTCCTATGGCCCCCCAGTGGCTAGAAATGGTGATAGATTCCAGATTGGCCTATCTGAGCTTTCATTTTCTCAAACAGCATTATGTCATGGGACCTTTTTAAATTTCATTTTAGTCTTTAAAAGTCATAAATTTGACTTGGTGATACCTGCACAAACTCTGAGCTAGAGCTGACAGCCAAATTATGTTTATCTTTTTTTTTTGAGTAAAATTCTAATTGCACACTCCACAGCCATTTTAAATCCAGAGCTGGTTTCCCTGCGTGCACTTGTTCCGCCAAAACAAGTCCCTTCCCAGGGCTATTCTGCAGCAACACCGTGCCTGCGTCCGGTGTCTAGCGCCGCCCAAGCCGATTGTGATTGGTTTATAGAAATGCCAACCAACCAGAGCACATTTTTCTGTGTGGTGTAGCCAGACCCTCCTTTGCAGCGCTGTGGAGGAAGGTCTTGCAATGCGAGACCATTTTAAAACAGAACAGGTAATTAAGACCTGTCTGTATTTCTGTCATGCATTTGAGATGTGACGTCATGGTGTTTTCCTATTGGATATTGGCTGTGTATATGCAGAATCAAACCTTCTTGGCCCCCTGGTTGGTTCTCCCTACCCTCAGGTTCAGACGCCCTGCCCAACGGTCTGGATGTAACTTTTGAGGTGACGGAGGTAAAGAGGCTGACCGGAAGCTACAACACCATGGTTGGCAACAATGAAGGAAGCATGGTGAGAGACAACAACACTTCATATAATTCATGTCAGTTGTATTTTGCTCTTTATTATGGGCTGGGGATGAGACAGGGGGCATAGTATGTTGAATTTGTTTACTGATATTAGGCATTTTCCAAACATCGGTATTGGCATTTATAATGGATTTTTTTTGTAACCTTCATTTATGACAAACATTCATAATAACAAATAAATGATTCTGATGAATGAAAAAAACGGGTGGTCAACCATGTTATGAGTGATGGCGTTGCATAGTCTGTCCACCAGAGTCTGTCACAGTCTGTCCACCAGAGGACGCTCTACAGCGTCCCTGTTAGTGATGGTGTTGCATAGTCTGTCCACTAGAGAACGCTCTACAGCATCCCTGTTGGCAACGATGTGTTTTTGTTCAAAGGACTTTAATATATTTTGATCCTCTTTCCATCTGGTTTTGCATTATATTATTTCAGTGAGAACTCATAAATAACAACAAATAACTAATGTTAGGGAAATCTGTTTGTTTTGTTACACGTTTTAGGATTTATATATATATATATATATATATATATATATATATATATATATTGACTGATGTATTGGAATGTTGGTATGTATCGGCCTTAAAAACCCTTTATCGGTCAGCTCTAATTGTTAGTAAGAAGGTAATGACATCTGGACATGGTGCTATTACAGTGAAAGAAAAACCTCAGTACAAGCCTAAATGGACCCATACCTAAGTGTCTTTGTGCTAACAGTATTTGTCTGGTCTTCCAGGTGCTGGGTCTGAAGTTGCCCAACATGTTCGGTCGAGCTGAGAAACTCACCTTCCAGTTCTCCTACGGGACCAAGGAGACGTCCTATGGCCTGTCCTTCTTCAAACCCCAACCCGGACACTTTGAACGCAAGTATGTCGTTCTGAAAAGTCTGTCGATGGTGTGTCCGAAAAGCGTAGACATCCTCGCTACATAAGAGGATATGCAGTGCTTTTCAAGACAGCTGATTCTAAAAACTGATTTGATTTGATAAAAGCTGATTGGTTGTTTTCTGTTTCAGCCTCACACTCAACATGTACAAAGTCACCGGTCAGTTCCCATGGAGCTCCTTGAAAGAGACCGACAGAGGCATATCTGCAGAATTAAATGTAAGAGGCTGTCCCTTTTTTTTGTCCACTACTCCTTTTTTTAGTTCTTTTTTTACGTGCTTTGGCAACACAAATGTCTTAACATATGCTCATAACTAGAGATGTTCCGATACCAGTATTGGTATGGCCTCCGATACTGCCTAAAATGCTGGTATCGGAGTTTATACACCGATCCGATACCACGACACCAATAAAGCCCTACAAAAATCTACGGTAAAGTAGTTTATTTATCTTCTTTTACCGCTATAGCTGACTGTAAACTGGATAATGTGTTTGTTCATGTTTAACAACAAAGATAGAAATCATATCACACCCATACAGGGATAGTTGTATACAGTTATATAACATTACATATATACAGTGAGGAAAATAAGTATTTGAACACCCTGCTATTTTGAAAGTTCTCCCACTTAGAAATCATGGAGGGGTCTGAAATTGTCATCGTAGGTGCATGTCCACTGTGAGAGACATAATCAACAAAAAAAATAAAATCCAAAAATCACAATGAATGATTTTTTAACTATTTATTTGTATGATACAGCTGCAAATAAGTATTTGAATACCTGAGAAAATCAATGTTAATATTTGATACAGTAGCCTTTGTTTGCAATTACAGAGGTCAAACGTTTCCAGTAGTTTTTCACCAGGTTTGCACACACCGCAGAAGGGCTTTTGGCCCACTCCTCCACACAGATCTTCTAACCCTTCTCTAGATCAGTCAGGTTTCTGGGCAGTCGCTGAGAAACACAGAGTTTGAGCTCCCTCCAAAGATTCTCTATTGGGTTTAGGTCTGGAGACTGGCTAGGCCACGCCAGAACCTTGATATGCTTCTTACAGAGCCACTCCTTGGTTATCCTGGCTGTGTGCTTCGGGTCATTGTCATGTTGGAAGACCCAGCCTCGACCCATCTTCAATGCTCTAACTGAAGGAAGGCGGTTGTTCCCCAAAATCTTGCAATACATGGCCCCGGTCCTCTTCTCCTTAATACAGGGCAGTCGCCCTGTCCCATGTGCAGAAAAACATCCCTAAATTACGATGCTACCACCACCATGATTCACAGTAGGGATGGTGTTCTTGGGATGGTACTCATCATTCTTCTTCCTCCAAACACAATTAGTGGAATTATGACCAAAAAGTTATATTTTCGTCTCATCTGACCACATGACTTTCCAAATGGTCCAAATGGTCATTGGCAAACTTAAGACGGGCCTTGACATGTGCTGGTTTAAGTAGGGGAACCTTCCGTGACATGCATGATTTCAAACCACGACGCCTTAGTGTATTACCAACAGTAATCTTGGAAACGGTGGTCCCCTTTAGCCCTTTCCAGCCTTGTGGAGGTGTACAATTTAATCTCTAGTTTCTTTGGACAGCTCTTTGGTCTTGGCCATGTTAGTAGTTGGATTCTTACTGATGTATGGGGTGGACAGGTGTCTTTATGCAGCTAATGACCTCAAACAGGTACATCTAATTTAGGATAATAAATGGAGTGGAGGTGGACATTTTGAAGGCAGACTAACAGGTCTTTGAGGGTCAGAATTGTAGCTGATAGACAGGTGTTCAAATACTTATTTGCAGCTGTATCATACAAATAAATAGTTTAAAAAAATCATACATTGTGATTTCTGGATTTTTTTTAGATTATGTCTCTCACAGTGGACATGCACCTACGATGACCATTTCAGACCCCTCCATGATTTCTAAGTAGGAGAACTTGCAAAATAGCAGGGTGTTCAAATACTTATTTTCTTCACTGTATATATGACACACTGGTATTTGATCAGTACTCAGGTATCAGAATAGGTATCGGGAAGCAAAAAATGGTGTCGAACCATCTCTACTCGTAACGCAAATTAAAACGGAAATATGAAAGAGAGAGAGAGAATACATACTCTGTATTTTTGTACAGCAGTTTTCAGAAATGTCTCGTGATACATTGTCTCTAGAAGTGTATTATTCAACTTCTTTTATTTTTGTTAAAAAGAAAAGAAATTTGCGACACTCAATACTATCGAATCACAATTCTTCTAGAATCACAATTAATGAAAATCGCTATACAAATAGGCAGTGACGTGCGGTGATGTCAGTTAGAGGCTAGGCACTGAGTTATGAAAGCCAGATTACCTAATTTATTGTTTAGGCTAATACTCACACAAAACAAACAAAGGCTAAGCGCACACACGCACGGCGATAGCACACACCATCAATCAAAATCAATCTAAACGGTAGCATGGGGTGTTCCAGAATGAGTCTCAATAGAAAAAGAGGGCAGCAACCACAGAAAAAAAGCCTGATCACACCACACCGTTTATACCTGGACCTTAGGACTTCTAAAATCGCTGATTTGAAGACCGCAATGATTTCAGACAAATACTCTGGGTGACATATATTCTCTCTCTCTCTCTGTCTCTCTCTCTCACACACACACACACAAGTTAATGTCCAGCATCAGAATGCAAGTTATGAAGCTATCTTTGTTCTAATTATTGCACAGCGGCCAATTATGTTTTTCAGTCACAGTCAGCAACAATGAAAACACACACTGCTCAACTGAATATGAAGGCAAATGGCTTGCACTAAGCCCAAAATAGTTTCTGACTCACCAATTGGTAGATTATTTGTACATAATATCCATCCGATGCTCTTTCTTTGTGAAGACGTCGATCATTGCGTTGTAAAACTCGTCTTTACGGACCTTCAGTTTGCATAGTCTCTGACTCTCAATTGACAGAATGGCAAGGGCTGAAAAATGTGCTTGCCCGGTTCGGTTCCAACTGTCTGTTTTGATCCGTTTCAGGGTGGAAAATGTGCGAAGCTGTAGTTGCCGGTATTATATGAGCTGACTGTTTTCATGCTTGGTTAAAGCTGCGGGCCGGTTGTTCAGATCCCAGAACCCCGTAGAGGTCCAGCCGCTGACTGTTCAGATCCCAGGACCCCGTAGAGGTCCAGCCGCTGACTGTTAGCACAGCCACGTAGCCACATCTTTTCTTCCAAACCAGTCAGTTTGAAACGATCGGACGAGTTTTTGTCCCTTTTTGCTGCAGTAGTCCATCTAAGGCTGGCGTAGACCTCCATCTTGCTATTAGTTCTTTAGTTTAGAGTTTAGAGAAATTCCTCAAAGCTGTGATATTGGCGGACACAGCTGCTGTCATTTTGACTTTGAATTTCTCGGGGATTGCACTTACAACGTAGCTGGTGTAATGACGTTGCTACGCAAAGGGCCAGTAATATCTTGATTTTAATTGGTCTATATTTGATATGTAACGGAGATGATTACTGGCATAACACATTTACGTGCAAAGGCATAGCAGAGTTGTGCTTTTTGCTGTACATGTTAAAGAATACAGGATCGAAGTACGCATGCGCAACATTGGCTTATCGCTTGAATGGACAGTAAAGGCACAGCTTATTCTACCATTTTTTTTCTATTTGATTATGCATAACTGCTACATTTGTCATTGTACCATCTAAATAATTGGAATAACACACATATAAATCACAAGAATAAACAGTAAAAATACAAATACAAACAAGTTTATTAAATACATTTATTTAATAAACATTTTTATGCTTGAATGCTTTTTATGCTTGGCAGGATAGGCAGTGCCTAGCTAGCCTACCCTGACTGCACGTCACTGCAAATAGGATTGGTGGCAATGCATCGTGAAAGAATCAAACCGAGACAAAAGCATACCGTCGCAGCCCTACTAGCCCTACTACGGTCCATGCAGGATCGACGCAGTATTTGCACGACAAAATTGTACCTGCTGAGTTCTCTTAAACTTATCTTATATCTGAATCTCTTCAGCTGACGTTCTCTTGTCTTCTTGTGTCTCTGCTGCAGTTTCCTCTGGGAGTGACCAACCACACATTGAAGTGGGAGGGTGTATGGAGGGAGCTGGGTTGCCTGGCACGCAGTGCGTCTTCGCCGGCGAGAGGAGAGTGGACACTCACTGAAATCTGCCCTCTCGGTACAGCCTGGTGCCCTTTTGTAGCTCCTACTACTCTCAAAATGTCAGATTTTTGGTTTCTTTTTTTCTTTCTTTTTTTTTTTGTTGCTTTATGTCATTTAGTCTCTTCTGAAAACAACTTCTTTCCCATATTTGCCTTTCATATCATTATATCATTTTCTGGAACTGTTTATAAAGGCTATAAAACCATTTTGTCCTCCTGTTTTTGTTTGTTTGCAGCACACTCTGTCAATCGATTCAAGGAATTCTGCCATTTTCCCCAGCAGGGGTGCCTTATTCCGCCTCAACCAGGTAAGTGTGCACGCGCGTCCTCTATCCACCGTTTCATATTCCTTATTCCAAATTAGTTTTCTTTACAGAAACACGTCTTGTTTTTCAATTTTCAATAGAAAAACTGTGGTGCAATCCCTACATTCTCTACATGCATGCTACGTCTGCCACGCTGAAGGTGCTTGATGCAGTATTTTATTACTGATGACGGGTGTCTCACCCCAAAGAAAATGGGCTGGCCCTCTCTCACCAACCAGAGAAAACATCATTGTTTTAGTGTTTATTTACAAGGCTTTATGTGGCAGGATTCCACTGGATCTGTCTTTGCTGCTAGATTTCGCTGACACAGCATATCAGCCACGCTCAAAGACACACATTAGACTTCTCACCCCACACACCAACTGTAAATTAGGGAAAGTACGCTGCTGACAGATGGAACTGGCTTCAGGATTCTCTCAAATGAGAACTAATTAGGGATCCACAATATATTGTTTTTTTATCGTCTAATCATCTGGCGCAATATACCCATTACAAAAGACATAGTTTTTGTTAGTTGAAAGAAAATATCAGAGGAAAACTGCACATTAAAAGGTAACTTTCATTCTTTTTTAGTGGTGCCTTTTATATTCAATTACATTTTCAATTTGTTTAATAAAAGAAAGATAGAAATAATTTACTTTTTATTAGTGTTAAACTCAACAAGCAAATTTTTGCAGAATACTGAAAGCATCAGAAATGCAGAACTGAGTGCAATTTAATACATGTCTATTTCTTGCAAGTAATATTGTTATTGCAAAGTGCCAAAGTGCAAATGTGTATTTATCGCAATATCGTTATTGCAACGTTATCGCATATCAAAAAAAATTTTCCCCTCAAATTGTGCAGCCCTAGTTGTAATTTTGGTATTGTCAAATGATCACAATATTTATTTGTACTGTAATTTCTATAAGATTGTTTTTATTTCCTTTTATTTGTGCTGTAATCAGGGTGTCATTGTAAAAGATGGCCCTCCCTGAATAAATAATGCCCCAATGCCGTGCACGTGTACTCATGAAATCATAAAATGACTCAAGGACAATTAATGTGTTCGTCCTGCAGGAACTGGCTGGCTACACAGGAGGAGACGCCAGCTTCTTAAAAGAAGATTTTGAGCTGCAGCTCAACAGGCGGCTCTTCTGGGACTCCGTAAGTCACTCCAGAACTGTTTAACATGACTGGCTTCTAAAAGATGCAACCAATCTTTCAGTTAGTTGCATTGGTCTTCGGTCTTTTTTTTTAGACAAAGTAGTTGCATTTAAGAACCACCAGTGGGCGATAGAGCAGCACTAAATAATTTGAAGATGAGCTCTGTTTCACTGAATACTTTTTTTGCAAAGGTTTTGTGTATAAAATGCAACCTGTTGCGTTCTCTTAGGTCCTGTCTGCTTCTCTGTGGGGTGGGATGCTTTGTCCAATCGGAGGACAGCCGTCCTGCATCGCTGACAGGTACGTCTGATTTATCCAAGAGCTGTCATCTGCCTCCAACACATCAGCCAGACTTCAACATTCCACTTCCACACATTTTGGCTCTAATAATGAAGGGATGTCTCTCAAAATATTAAACATCCATTCAAAAAATGAAAATGTACAGTATATTAGCTTCTTAAAGCGACTGTCTCCCCCGTGAGGAGGTCTAAATAATGACAAACTGTTGGCGCATCGACACGATACAAGCCTTCTGTGATTGCGCTTCACCCGCCTCCTCCACGCAGTTGCTAGTACCCAAGGAGGATTAAAAAAACATGATGGACTCTTCAGAAGAGGTTATCATCATCACTAAAGAAGTTACGCACTAAAGCTTTAATGATGAGCAAGGTTATTTTTAAGAAGCTATACATTTAACCCGACCCATTTGTAGAGCTGGGCAATATATTGATATTATATCGTAATATAAGACTAGATATCGTCTTATATTTTGGATATGGTAATATGGCATAACTGTTGTCTTTTCCTGGTTTTAAAGCTGCAGTAGGCCTAGAAATTTGAACAAGCACACCTTACAGGTCCCTCCCCCTTGTCCCTCAACAGCTCCCCCACACAGCTTTTTTTGCAAAGTACTCCTGCACAAAGAAATACTGAACATTTGGATTTGGACTGAAGACGATTCCTTCACGTGCCTGTGTGTCTGGGGAAATGTCTGACCTGTTGAAGGAGCATAGAGAATTTGTCAGACATTTGATTTACAAATTACATCCTGAGGGGGAAGAAAACATGTATGTGTAAAAATAATTAAAAATATAATTCTGCCTTGCCAAACGTTGACAGGGACAGCGCACAATTAAAGTAGTTTCACCATAGCTACATTTAATTGTGATCGACAAAAAAAACATTTGGGCTTACTAAATGTAGGTATCGAAACAATATTGCTTATACTGAGGGTGAAGGAGTTAGCAGGTAAAGCTAAACTTCACCTGCTAACTACAACATTCCTACCGTGCTACAAGCTAACAGTTAGACTTAGCAACAAGCTACAGTAACCATCGCTATCTTAGTTGTGTAGTTCTTAAAAAAATGAAAAAAATCAAGCAGGGATTCTTACATGTCAAGCAGAAATGTGGCTAGCTCTGAATCCGTGTTGAATCCTTTCAGGAGGCGTAGCTCCCTCCACCTCTGAAAAGCCGCTCCGATGTTGACCCTCGTTTAATTTCGGACTCGGTCTAATTCTTTCTTTTTAGCTCGCTTTTCGTCTTCTTCTGTTTGCCCATCTTTGTTTTCTGAGCAGGTGTCACTCGACAAATTAGCAGTTTTACTGAAAAGTTGTTTCTCCGTGATTAGCACAGCTGCAGCACACTGGCAATCTTGAGCTTGAACACGGTACGTGCTGTGCGCTGTGCGGGGGAAGGGGGAGGGGAGGGGGGGGAGGGGTATGAGCAGCGCATACACGAGAGTGATTGACACTGCTAAGACACTCCTCCTGGCTCTGATTGGCTGTTTTTGACTGGGAGCGGTGTATTTCTGCAAGTGGCAGCAGGAGCACAGGGAGGAGCCACAGGAGCTTGATTTTTTTCACAGATTATCTGTCTCATATTCTACTGTCAGGGCATAGTGACAGTTTTAACAAGTATGTAAAAAATACATTTTTACAAAAGTTACCCACTGAAGCTTTAAAGGCTGCATTACAGTAAAGTTATGTCATTTTCTGAACTTACCAGACTGTTCTATTATTTGCCTTTACCCACTTAGTCATTATATCCACATTACTGATGATTATTTATCAAACATCTCATTGTGTAAATATTTTGTGACAGCACCAATCGTCAACACTATAATATCGTTGCAGTATGAATATCAAGGTATTTGGTCAAAAATATCGTAATATATGATTTTCTCCATATCGCCCAGCCCTACCCATTTGTTTAATATGTTATCGTTTGTCACCCAAACCTTTTTATTGTTTGCAACTTTGTGTTATTAATGACTCACTGATCACTGTTTTTAAATTGCAGATTTGTGAGGTTTATGACACTACTGCACTCTGAGTGGATGGTTCAATGACAGATGTGTCTTTTGTCCAGGTTCTACCTTGGCGGTCCCACCAGTGTACGAGGGTTTGGGATGTACAGCATCGGACCACAGAGTGAAGGTAAAAACTGTTCCGTCCGGCAGTCGTAGAAAACGTGACCAAAGGAAATGTAGAATGTTAGTTGTGGTTAAAATAATCCACATTTTGGAACAATGATCAGCTGTTTCTTACATTGATACTGTGGTTAATCCATTATCTACGTCAAAAGGGGAAAGGCTACATCTGGCTACTGTCCTAGACGATAAAACGCAGACAAGAAGAGAAGTACACAGTGCTCTTGAGCTGAATGTATATGTTAGTGTCCAGTAGTGAAAGATGTACTCAGATCCTTTGCTTTTAAAATGTTCTCAAGTAAAAGAATGTAAGCATCATCAGGAAAATGTACTTAAAGTATTAAAAGTGAAAGTACGCAATGCAGAAAATTTCTCACATTCACATCACAAACTAGAAATGACCCAAACAGTTCTGTGTTTATCATTTCAGCTGGACTTGTAGGCCTGTATATTAATGGTTAGTTTAATTTTTAGTAAAACATCTTATTTTATAAACGACCTATGTTTTGTTTGAAATATCTTAATGTATAAAGTAACCAGTAACTAAAGCTGTCAGATGAATGTAGTGGAGTTTTTCTACATTCATCTGACAGCTTTAGATGAGAATATTTGTCTCTGAAATGTAGCAGAGTAGAAGTAGAAAGTGGCAGGAAAAGAAAAGATTAAAGTACTTTTGAAAGTAATTTTCTACTTAAGTACAGTAACTTGGGTAAATGTACTGTACTTAGTTATATTCCACCACTGGTAGTATACTATTAAGTAGTGTAGTCCAGCAGCTTAAGTGTGTGTGTGTGTGTGTGTGTGTGTGTGTGTGTGTGTGCACGCGCTCCAGGTGACTACCTGGGTGGAGAGGCGTATTGGGCCGGGGGTCTGCACCTCTACACTCCACTGCCCTTCAGACCGGGCAAGGGTGGCTTCGGAGACCTTTTCAGAACGCACTTCTTCCTCAACGCCGGCAACCTCTGCAACCTCAACTATGGTGGGTGGGCAGATTTGCCACGGAAAAAATATTACAATACTATGCTGTATTGATTTTTTTCCTCCCACGCCTAGTAACCTGTTGAGTGTTTTGTGTGTGTGCAGGCGATGGTCCGCGGGCACACCTTCAGAAGCTAGCCGAGTGCATTCGCTGGTCGTACGGAGCGGGCATCGTGCTGCGGCTTGGCAACATTGCCAGACTGGAACTCAACTACTGTGTGCCCATGGGAGTTCAGAGTGGAGACAGGTAGACTGCTAGTAACTAAAATTCATACATATTCAAGGACAAAGGCTCACTCATGTTACTGACTTTCACAAAAAACAACTAGAGCCCCATTCATCCGGGACTAGTATCATCACGGTACCTTGGGTCACCCCTGAGTTTTGTGCTGTCTGTAATTTTACTTGAATCAGACGATGTTGTGAAAAAAACAGCGTCTGTAGTACTGCCAACAATGGCTTACCTGGATAGAGCTAATCGCACAATGAAACAGCCGACTTGTGAATGCATTCAACTTTGGTGTGCCGTCATTAAATGAAATGCAGCATAAAGGGCCGTCCACACCAAGACCAATAATTCTAACCGTAACTATAGCGATGTGAGCATCCTAGCTGCTGAGCGATAACGTTCTGCAAACAGCGACGTCGAGCACGCACTGCACGCTCCAGTCTACATTACAGTAGACACTGCAACGTATGGTTACAGGAATGTCTGTAGTAATATCCTACATATTTCTGAATTTGGGTAGATTTTATGAGTTGAGTTTAGAAAACGTGATGCGCGGGTTGGGTTTGGGAAAAGAGTGTAGGAAACGTGACACACAGACACGAAGGAAACGCGACACGCAGGACATGATCCCCGGTCTCCTGGGTGAAAGTCCTGTGTTTTACCCATCCTCCACCCCGACCAACCTCCGCCCTTTCATACTACTCGCTACAGCGTAAATTCACACGCTATTGCAAGGTAATATAAGTCAATGGAGGCCAAACGGTGTTGCTAAACACGCTAAAAAGCGAGTATGCGTCTTTATAACACGCCGATAATGACATGAATTGGCGTGCCATACATACGCCATCTCATGAGGTCAGTCTGTAGAGTTGTCAGGCCTTAATTTCTCCCAACAGCCAGCATGCCGAACAATGGTTCGCGTCTTCGTTTGGATCGTCTCCTTTTCTTCAAAATGCTGCACACGGCACTGTTACATACAGTGCCTTGCGAAAGTATTCGTTTAAAATAGCCAATAGATTTCGTTCCACTTCACAATTGTGTCCCACTTGTTGGTGATTCTTCACAAAAAATAAAATTTGTATATCTTTATGTTTGAAGCCTGAAATGTGTCAAAAGGTTGAAAACTTCAAGGGGGCCGAATACTTTCGCAAGGCACTGTATAGGACTTGTTTTAGGATGACAGTAATTCCTCATTTCTCCTTTGTTCTTTCTTCTCTCCTCTCATAGGATATGTGACGGTGTCCAGTTCGGGGAGCAGGAATCCGCTTCCTGTGACCTAATGACTCCAGGCTGTGATGTGAAAAGGGAGAATGTCTCGTTGTGTGTCACCTGTAACTTGTTGTGAAGTGTGCAACACTAGCATGGGTCCTATGTCCCGAGGAAACACGCCTGATCCCCCCTTCCCCTTCCCTTTTGATATGTCACGACTTTTGAACAACAAAGTGCCAGTGCTGAGCCATGAAACTACTGGAAGGTTTTTACAGTGCAAACAGAAAGGCCTCGAGTCGAAAGCAACTACATAACATTACTTTTAACTTATAACAATTACAATAAATACAATGCTGATGAATCTTTTACCAACAGCATGCCAGGGCTTATTTTCTGCAACAAGACTCTTGACTTATGGGTTTGTTTTGAATTTGAGTCCCTGTTGCTCTTTCCTTGGTTCAAGTTTTCCAGCATTGGCACCTTGTCGGTGGAAAAGTCATCAACCAGTGATTTGGCCCACTGTGTTTCCTGTGGTGACACGAAAATTGATCACTTTCCAGAATGTTTGAGATTTTTAGGGCTTGTTCCCTGTTTGCCTTTCCAGGATTGCTTCTTATCCTGGAGCACGACTTGTTAAGTAATCTTGTTTTGACAGTCAATTGAACACCTCACACTGTTCAGTTGTACTGTGTGATTGAATGGCCGCGGTAGCAGCGAGGGGATGAACCGAAAGAGAGCCAGCGGCGTTGGAAGGGGAATTGGCCCCTCATGCCAAAGCAGTTTGTTCAATCCTTGTTGTCTGATGTGAAAAATGCCGGGTTGATTTGTCAAGGTGGGAACCTCCCCCCACCCCTGAGCAACATCCACCACCAGTGCTCTTACTGTGTTAGTCCTCTTTTTGATGTTATTCACAAATAAATCACAGCTGGTCCCCTGGTTTCTCTTTGGATCCTTTTGTGACATGACCATATGATGTAGTTCTGGAATAGTGCTTCCTGTTCTTGCCTTTTTAAAATTAAGTATTATCTAGTCCTTATTTAAAGGCTGTGTTTTTTTTTTAGCACTGACCTTAAGTGTGTGTGTCCAAAATGTAATTAAGTAGATTTACTCAAGTCCACATGTTGAGGTACTTTTACTTTACTTGAGTCTTTTCTTTACATGCCACTTTCTACTTCTACTCTGCATTTCAGAGAGAAATATTTTTACTCTAATACATTCACCTGACAGCTTTTGTTACTTTAAGTTGAAAAAATACAATGTTTTATTATAACTGAAACTACCCAACAATACACAGGCCTACAATTACGGCTGATATGATTAGCCGATTAAAAACAACACAGTTTGGATTGTTTCCAGCTTCAATCAATCAAATGTTATTCATAGAGCACTTAACAAAAGTTGACCTAAGTATGCAGAAGATTAAAATGTAAGGATTTTTTTTACATTGAGTACTTTTACTTTTGACACTTTAAGTACATTTTCCTGATGATACTAACATGCTTTTACTGAAGTATCATTTTCATATGCTGGACTTACAGAGTATTATTACAGAGTACAAGTACTTTTACTTAAGTTGAAGGATCTGAACACGTCTTCCACCACTGCTACCTACAGGTTATGAGCTGACCTAACCTTTTGCACCACGAGGAGCAGCGGGGGCCTAAATGTCAGAGATTGAAGCTTTTGACTGGGAGGTCGTCAGTTCAATCCCCAGACTGAAAGGTGGGGATTGTGAAACCGCTGAGGTGCCCTTAAGGAACTTAACCTCTACCCGCTCCAGTGGAGCTGCTCAATGGCAGCAGATCAAATACTAATCTCAATAGAAAAAAGATGTTTTAACTATATCGAAAAAGACTGCCCTTTCCCCTCCTACCTACAGCTAGTGATGGCCAAATTAAGCTTTGTGAACCCTTTTCTTTATTTTCTGAGCTCACTAGATGGCGCTTTGGTCAAAGAAAAAGGTTAAGAATGGCCATTCACTTTGGCTTTTAAAGGAAGATTCCGGCCAATTTCTATGTTAATACTGATCGCTATAAATATGCGAGTACTTTCGACCCCGACCTGAATCCGTGCAGGCAACACGGAGCAGCTGCAGCTACGTGGACAAGCTTCCACTGAGCTAAAATGGCAATTAACGGGGCAAATCTTAGAGTGCCTTTGTGCCTCTTAGCAGACACACAATGCAATTAATATGTCTGTACAACATGAACAGGGCCCTCACGTAACATCAAGATGCGTTTTCAAGTCAGACATTGTTTTAATTCACCTACCCTGTCTTGTTCTTGCCTGGTTAGCTGCTTGAGTTATCTGCTAGCTGTTAGCTGCTATTGCTATTTTCATGAGCTGAACTCAAAGATCTAATTAAATATTGTTGATGATTAGACAGCATGATAATTGCACAGGTGTGCCTTAGGCTGGCCATAATAAAAGGCCACTCTAAAATATGCAGTTTTACTGTAGTGGGTGGGTCCAGGGGTGAGGGGAGTTTGTCATCATAACCGAATTGAGTGGGCAAACGCTCACCTTCGATGGTGTCTGGCACTTTGGAGAGGTGTTCTCTTCACGGATTAACCCTAACCCTAACAGTAGATACTGACTGGTTTTCGGCGATTGTTGCCACCCATTGGCTAGTATGTTGCTCATTGGACAATTTTTGTATAAAAGTGTCCTTGCTTATCAAGTCCATCTTTTCCATAAAAGAACTGGTGGTACAGAAGGGCACTGTGTATTTTAAATGCGTTGACTCTTTTCAGAATCAGCTTTATCGGCCAAGCATGTGAACATGTACAAGCAGTTGGCACCAATGATTTTTTTTCTGCAGCCCCGGCCCTCCGTTGCAGTCTGTTCCTGTCCTGTTTGGGGGCCGATCCAAACCACGCAGTGATGGACGTGCAGAGAACATACTGGATGATTGGGGTGTAAAATTGCAGCTCCTGAGGACGGTTGAACTTCTATAAGCGGGTGCAGGAAGAACATCTCTGCTGGGCCTTTTCTCTGGAAGTGTCTTGTAGGATGCCCACTTCAGGTCCTGAGAGATTGTGGATCCCAGAAACCTAAAAAGGACTTGTGTTGTAGTCAATGACCAAGTCATTACCAAGACCAGAGTGTATCAAGACAGAGACTCTTTTTTTTTTTTAAGATTATTTTTTGGGGCTTTTCCCTTTATTACAGTTGATAGGCATGAAAGGGGGGGGAAAGCAGGTCGGATTCAAACCCGGGCCAAGCGGCATTACTGGGTGAGCTAGACCAAGACTTTGAGGGGTTGAGACCGAGAACAGACCAAGACCAAGGCAGGGTGAGACAGAGTCAAGACCAAACTTCCCTTTGTTTTTGCTTCCTTACTTAGTGCAGATACACATTTTAGGGGGTCCCAGCTGTGTCGGTTAGTGTTACATTGCAGAATGCACACACTGCTGTGTTTTCTTTCAGATGTTGTTTTGCAAATAAACAAAAAAAAAACATATATTTTGCTGACATCTCCCAGAAAGCCAGAGCTTGTGTGTAGGGCTTTGAAGCAAATACAAAAATAGTGGCCAAACGTCATGTGATCCCCCTTGGCCCAAAAATACTTTTTACTCATAGACTTACATGGCGACTGTCCCAGGTATCTGTAAATGATGGCACTTTCTGGAGAGTTTTGTGCAAAAAAATGGAGAAATCAAGTTGTACGTGATATGTGCAAAACTGTAGGGTTAAGAGCCTTTGCAGTGTTGTAGTATCAACAGATATTAGGGCATTTAGCATTTACATTAATGTTAATCAGTCATCACTTGATCAAAAACCCTATGCAAAATCGAGGAAGAGAGGGAGTGACCCTGCCCAGATGAGGCCCGGTGCCCCCGTCTGGAGCCAGGCCCGGACGGAGGGCTCGTCAGCGAGTGCCTGGTGGCCGGGTTTGCCACGGAGCCCGGTCGGGCACAGCCCGAAGAAGCTACGTGGCCCCACTATCTCCATCCCATGGGCCCACCACCTGTGGGAGGAACCGCTGGGGTCGGGTGCGCTGCCACATGGGTGGCGTCGAAGGTCAGGGACCTCGACGGACCGGACCCGGGCGGCAGAGGCTGGCTCTGGGGATGTGGAACGTCACCTCTCTGTGGGGGAAGGAGCCGGAACTTGTGCGGGAGGTGGAGCGCTACCAGTTAGATCTGGTGGGGCTTACTTCTGCGCACAGTCTCGGTTCTGGAACTGTACTCCTGGATAGGGGTTCGACTCTGTCCTACTCCGGAGTAGAGGCTGACATTTTTTCGGGAATCCCACGGGTCCCGGGATTCCCGTGGGATTCCTGCAGGATGGGAATCATATTTACTATTAATCACGGGATTTGGACGGTACAGGATAAATGGTTAACGGGAGCAGACGGGAGCGGGAATCAACCAATAGCAAAGACGACAAAAAATCTAAATGCACCTAAATGCAAAAAAAAGTAAATGCACCATTTTGTAGTTTCCTTTTAATACGCCTACAATGTAACGCAATTAAAAAATAACTACACGACCCAGCCGTCCCAGAAGCCATCAGTGCTTTTTGTCACGGCTTCCCGCCGTAATTCAAAGAGCAGTGATGGAGGGAGCTAACAGCCGCGGAGAAGTCGATGTGGCAAAAAATGATTTACAGCGCAAAGTCAGAAGTAATGACATATCGATTAAGTTCACAGAACTGGTCGGAAAGTCTGAAATATTAATTAAGTTTATGAGAGTGGAATGTGACGGTGATAGCACGATGTACGCTGCTTGTAAGACATGCTTAGTCTTAGTCAAGTACGCCAGTGATTCAGGGACGAGCGGTCTGAAGAGGCACAGTTGCAAGGCAAATTCGGGACAGAATCAGCCAAGCATCGCTTCGTTCATCAAGCGAAAATTGCCGTCAAGTGTCAAGTCTCGTCTGACCGACAAAATTGCTCGCATGTGCAGCCAAGATCTCAGACCCTTTGCTGTGGTAGAGGGGAAAGGCTTTACCAACGTAGCACAGGAGCTGCTTGACATTGGAGCCAAATATGGAAGTAACGTGCAGGTGGAAGACATACTGCCATGTGCACGCACAGTTTCCCGTCACGTAGAAGGGGAGTATGAGAAAATAAAACTGCTGGTCATGGAGGAGCTCCGTCAGGTATGTCACTCTGCACTATTTTTACACATAAATTGTACCTCTCACGCAGTAGTCTGTGATCTCTAGATTCTAAACCCTATAAACCAGATTTTCCTTACAATTTTTAAACGCCATAATATCTCCATATTCTAAACTGGTAATCTTTTTTACATGTAAGTTATTTTGTGGCCCATTAAAAATATAATTCCTCCTTTCATGCAGACTAGAGACCATGCTGTAACCACAGATCTTTGGACAGAGGAAAGGACCAACACACATTACATCACTGTTACAGTGCATTACATCCTTGACTGGAAGATGGTAAACCGGATTCTGGCCACAAGAGAGATGGAAGGTGTTAAATCCAGTGACCACATCAGAAGGACTGTGGAGAGCATCCTTCAGGTATCTCTCTCCGTGTGTCTGTCTGTCTTTCAAATCAGATCATCTTTATCCACAAGGCATATGTAATTAATATTGCTAATTAATGATAAAATTGGGAAAATTATGAGAACAGAGTGCAACAGTAACAACAACAAAAAAACATGTTTACAAGAAAAAATATACAATAAGTGAAATATATCAATAAATACAACAGTAGCCATGTGTGTGTCACTGTCCCTTACTGTACTGCACATCAGTTGGTTGCAGGCAGCTGCATTTGCTGCTCTCTGTGTCGGAGGCAGTTTTACTTTTTTGATAGATTAAGGAAAACGTTTCATAAAAATTTCAAACTTTTAAAAATAGTTTTCATATTTTCATATCTTAGTGTCCTCCTGTGCTGATATGCATTAAGCATATGTGTAAACACTGTATGTTTTTGTCCTAATATAAACATTTATTGAAAAGTTCTCTGTTCAGAATCAAATACAGGACCGTTATTCTGTTTTGATGCTCTTATATCTGGGCTTATTTTTGCAAAGCTTTTGTGTTAGTCTTTTTATAATTTTTTTTTTTTTTTACCTCACACAGGAATTTGGCATCCTGAGCAACGACACCGCTTTTGTAACGGATAATGGCTCAAATGTGGTTGCAGCATTTAAGGATTATGTCCGACTCTCCTGTGCTGGCCATAATATCAACTTAATCTTAAAACATGTATTTGACCACTTGGACGAGAACAACCCAGTGCACAGCAACATCATCAAGCTGTTTAAGGACACAAAGACCCTTGTCACACACTTCAAAAGAGCAGGGTAAAATAGCATACAATTTTATGTCTTCCTGGTAAAGCTGCTTATATAATTTGAAAGAAATTAAAGTGAAATAAATAAAAAGAAGCTACTGTAATTTATACCTGCACAGGTCTTTGTTTTTTTTACTCAATTTTAAATGAATCCCTTTTTTTTAAATAAATGTTGTTTTCCCAAAAGAGAGGCCAATGAATTGGAATTTATGTCCCCGTAACATCCATTTTTCTTGTGCAATCTCTTTATATTTTAGGTTGCAAAAAGCATTGGACCAGTCACTGAAGCAATCTGTGGAGACAAGGTGGAATACCAGACTAGCAATGCTCCAATCTGTTAATGATGCTCTGAGATCTGGGAGGCTGCATGACATCCTGCTTCGCCGAAACGAGCTCCGTTACCTCAATAACATAGACTGTGAACTTCTTGAAGACATCATCCAACTCCTGAAACCTTTCGATGAGGCTACCAGGCATCTCTCCACAGATAAGACACCTACCCTTCACCTTGTCCTCCCGACCAAGGCTACTCTACTGAGGGGTTTGTCAATCCAGGATGGAGACAGTGTGATTGTAAAAGAGGTAATACAATACATTTCTGATTTTCATTTAGTTGGTGGTCATTCAAGTAGCAAACATAAGCACAGTGCAATGATGTTGCATGTATACTCATGCTCCTCCTCCCCTAGCTGAAAGGGAAGTTAGCCCAGGCAGTGGAGATGAAGTTCAAAGTCCACCTGTACCATAAGGTAGCCACAGCTCTCTCTCCAAGCCTGAGGAGTTTTTTTAAGGAAAACTCTCAACGGTCAGGAGTATGAGGAGGTCATCAGCACCCTGACAGCACTCACAGAAACGGCAGGGACAGAGGAGAGAGTGAGAGGCCTTGTGGAGAAAGAGGGTGAATAACACTAGCATCAACCGCATTTGCAGAGCAAATCACAATTTATTTTCATTTATTTAGAGTGACTCACACATACAGGACAGGTGTGAGGATTACTTTATAGGTAATGTTTAATATAGGTGTTTTAGACAATTGAGTATGTTAGACTACAAAGAACTAGATTGTAAATGACAATGTTCTATAAGAATCTGTCTTTTTTCCTGAAGATCCACCCCCAGAGCAAGGAGCTACGGACTCGGAGGTGCATAACTTCTTTGCAAGTTGTGTAGAAGAGGAGGAGAGGAAGGAGGACAGTGGTGATATGGAGTCACATGGTCGCCAGTTGGTGCTGCAATACATGAGTGACACTAAGTTGACACGTTTCAAGTGTCTTCTTGACTTCTGGCGGGAGATGTCAGGTGGGCTCGTACCAGTTGCCAAGAGGCTGCTAGCTATCCCCGCAACAAGTACTCCTTCTGAGCGTAGCTTCAGTGTTGCGGGAAGACTGATAGAGGAGAGGCGTTCTACCCTCAATCCAGAAAATGTAGATGCACTTTTGTTCCTACACAGCAACATATAACTAAGATGGACTCATTATGCAAGAGCATAATTGATGAAAACAATCGTTGACATGTAATTAAAAAAAACTATAAATGTAAACTATAAATGTATTGTTTACTCAACAATAAATGAGTAAAATGCAGCTTTATGTGCTGTTTGGGTTTATTAAACTATTGCAGACATGGTGTGAACTATGTACTAAATCTAGAAACAGGCTCAGCAGCTTGTCTAAAACAGGATGGAGAGCAGATTAAATCAAATTCTATGTATTAACTAAACACTAATTGAAGAAAAAAATAAATGGGAGCGGTACAGGAGCGTGAGTCAGTTTAAACAGGAGCGGGATGGGAGTGGGACTCAATTTACCAGGAGCGGGATGGGATGGGATTAGTTTTTAAACTTTGGTCTGGGAGTGGGACGGGACAAGATTTCTTTCTATGGGAGTGGGACGGGACAGGAGTGAAAATCCACTCCCGTGTCATCCTCTACTCCGGAGTTGCCCAGGGTGTGAGGTGCCGGGCGGGTGTGGGGATACTCACAAGCCCCCGGCTGAGCGCCGCTGCGTTGGAGTTTACCCCGGTGGACGAGAGGGTCGCCTCCCTACGCCTGCGGGTGATGGGGGGGAAAACTGTTGTTTGTGCATATGCACCAAACAGGAGTTCGGAGTATTCGGCCTTCTTGGAGACCTTGAATGGAGTCCTGTATGGGGCTCAAGTAGGGGACTCCATAGTTCTGCTGGGGGACTTCAACGCACACGTGGGCAATGATGGAGATACTTGGAGAGGCGTGATTGGGAGGAACGGCCTCCCTGATCTGAACCAGAGTGGTTGTTTGTTGTTGGACTTCTGTGCTAGTCATGGATTGTCCATAACAAACACCATGTTCGAACATAGGGATGCTCATAAGTGTACGTGGTACCAGAGCACCCTAGGCCAAAGATCAATGATCGATTTTATAATCATCTCATCTGATCTGAGGCCGTATGTTTTGGACACTCGGGTGAAGAGAGGGGCAGAGCTGTCAACTGATCAGCTGTGGTGAGCTGGGTCAGGGGATGGGGGAGGACTCTGGACAGACCTGGTAAGCCCAAATAAGTAGTGCGGCTAAATTGGGAACGTCTGGAGGAGGCCCCTGTCCGACGGACTTTCAACTCACACCTCCGGCGGAGCTTTTCGTGCATCCCTGTGGAGGCTGGGGGCATTGAACCTGAGTGGACAATGTTCAAAGTTTCCATTGCTGAAGCTGCGCCGGCGAGCTGTGGTCTTAGGGTCTTAGGTGCCTCAAGGGGCGGTAACCCACGAACACCCTGGTGGACACCGGTGGTCAGGGAAGCCGTCCGACTGAAGGAGTCCTTCCGAGATATGTTATCCCGGAGGACTCCGGAGGCAGTTGCAAGGTACCGACGGGCCCGAAGGGCTGCAGCCTCTGCCGTGACAGAGGCAAAGCAGCAGGTGTGGGAGAAGTTCGGAGAAGACATGGAGAAGGACTTTCGGTCGGCAGCAAGGTGCTTCTGGAAAACCGTTCGCCACCTCAGGAGGTGGAAGCGAGGAATCATCCAAGCTGTTTACAGTAAGGATGGGACGTTGTTGACCTCAACTGGGGAGGTAATAGAGCGGTGGAAGGAGCACTTTGAGGAACTCCTAAATCCAGCTGGCACGCCCTCTGTGGTAGGGGCAGAGCTGGAGGATGATGGGGGATTGTCGTCAATTTCCCTGGTGGAAGTTGCTGAGGTAGTAAAACAACTCCATAGCGGCAAAGCCCCAGGGATTGATGAGAGCCGTCCAGAAATGCTGAAAGCTCTGGGTGTGGAGGGGATGTCTTGGTTGACACGCCTCTTCAACATTGCGTGGAAGTCTGGGATGGTGCCTAAGGAGTGGCAGACCGGGGGTGGTGGTTCCCCTCTTTAAAAAGGGGGACCAGAGGGTGTGTGCCAATTACAGGGGTATCACACTTCTCAGCCTGCCTGGTAAAGTCTACTCCAAGGTACTGGAAAGGAGGGTTTGGCAGATAGTCGAACCTCGGATTGAAGAGGAACAATGCGGATTCCGTCCTGGCCGTGGAACAACGGATCAGATCTTCACTCTCGCAAGGATCTTGGAGGGGGCCTGGGAGTATGCCCAACCAGTCTGCATGTGTTTTGTGGATCTGGAGAAGGCGTATGACCGGGTCCCCAGGAGAAATTGTGGGAGGTGCTGCGGGAGTATGGGGTGAGGGGGTCCTTCTCAGGGCCATCAATCTCTGTATGACCAAAAGCGAGCTGTGTCCGGGTTCTCGGCAGTAAGTCGGACTCGTTCCAGGTGTGGGTTGGCCTCCGCCAGGGCTGCGCTTTGTCACCAATCCTGTTTGTAATATTTATGGACAGGATATCGAGGCGTAGTCGGGCGGGGAAGGGTTGCAGTTCGGTGGGCTCGGGATCTCATCGCAGCTTTTTGCAGATGATGTGGTCCTGATGGCGTCATCGGTCTGTGACCTTCAGCACTCACTGGATCGGTTCGCCGCCGAGTGTGAAGCGGCTGGGATGAGGATCAGCACCTCTAAATCTGAGGCCATGGTTCTCAGCAGGAAACCGATGGAGTGCTTTCTTCAGGTAGGGAGTGAGTCCTTACCCCAAGTGAAGGAGTTTAAGTACCTTGGGGTCTTGTTCGCGAGTGAGGGGACCATGAGATTGGTCGGAGAATCGGAGCAGCTGGTGCGGTATTACATTCTATTTATCGCACCGTTGTGACGAAAAGGGAGCTGAGCCAGAAGGCAAAGCTCTCGATCTACCGGGCAATTTTCGTTCCTACCCTCACCTATGGTCATAAGGGCTGGGTCATGACCGAAAGAACGAGATCCAGGGTACAAGCGGCCGAAATGGGTTTCCTCAGGAGGGTGGCTGGCGTCTCCCTTAGAGATAGGTTGAGAAGCTCAGTCATCCGAGAGGAGCTCGAGTACAGCCGCTGCTCCGGCGTCGAAAGGAGCCAGTTGAGGTGGTTCGGGCATCTGGTAAGGATGCCTCCTGGGCGCCTCCCTAGGGAGGTGTTCCAGGCACGTCCAGCTGGGAGGAGGCCTCGGGGAAGACCCAGGACTAGGTGGAGAGATTATATCTCCAACCTAGCCTGGGAACGCCTAGGGATCCCCCAGTCGGAGCTGGTTGATGTGGCTCGGGAAAGGGAAGTTTGGGGTCCCCTACTGGAGCTGCTGCCCCCGCGACCCGACTCCGGATAAGCGGATGAAGATGGATGGATGGATGGATTAATGTTAATCAGTCATCACTTGATTACACATTGTATTACCTTCTTATGATACAAGAACTGACCCAGACAATGTGCCAAACATAATGAGCCACTTGAAGAGACAGTAGCATATGTCAGTAGCAACAGCTGCGAAGATTTGGGTTTGTGGTGAACAGGTCCAGGGGTCCCTGGTGTAGGGACCAGGGACCCAAAGTTAAATTAATGTTGAGGGATCAGCTAAGACCACTGAAATTCTAAAGAATGAGAACCACTTATTTACATAAATTCTAATCCTTTAACCTTTGTGCCAAGGCTCAGTAATGTTTGGCCCTCATCCTCTGTGCTCCACTTACTGTATTTACTTTTTTGGGAAATAAAGACTTTTAATGAATTATTTACAGTTACATTTAGAGATGCACCGAGGTTAGAGAAGCACAATAGTGGCCCAACATTGCAGTATCGTATATGTACAGTGAGGAAAATAAGTATTTGAACACCCTGTTATTTTGCAAGTTCTCCCACTTAGAAATCATGGAGGGGTCTGAAATTGTCATCGTAGGTGCACGTCCACTGTGAGAGACATAATCTAAAAAATAAATATCCAGAAATCACAATGTATTTTTTAACTATTTATTTGCATGATACAGCTGCAAATAAGTATTTGAACACCTGAGAAAATCAATGTTAATATTTGGTATAGTAGCCTTTGTTTGCAATTACAGAGGTCAAATGTTTCCTGTAGTTTTTCACCAGGTTTGCACACACTGGAGAAGGGATTTTGGCCCACTCCTCCACACAGATCTTCTCTAGATCAGTCAGGTTTCTGGGCTGTCGCTGAGAAACAGAGTTTGAGCTCCCTCCAAAGATTCTCTATTGGGTTTAGGTCTGGAGACTGGCTAGGCCATGCCAGAACCTTGATATGCTTCTTACAGAGCCACTCCTTGGTTATCCTGGCTGTGTGCTTCGGGTCATTGTCATGTTGAAAGACCCAGCCTCGACCCATCTTCAATGCTCTAACTGAGGGAAGGAGGTTGTTCCCCAAAATCTCGCAATACATGGCCCTGGTCATCCTCTCCTTAATACAGTGCAGTTGCCCTGTTCCATGTGCAGAAAAACACCCCCAAAGCATGATGCTACCACCCCCGTGCTTCACAGTAGGGATGTTGTTCTTGGGATGGTACTCATCATTCTTCTTCCTCCAAACACGGTTAGTGGAATTATGACCAAAAAGTTCTACTTTGGTCTCGTCTGACCACATGACTTTCTCCCATGACTCCTCTGGATCATCCAAATGGTCATTGGCAAACTTAAGACGGCCTTGACATGTGCTGGTTTAAACAGGGGAACCTTCTGTACCATGCATGATTTCAAACCATGATGTCTTAGTGTATTACCAACGGTAATCTTGGAAACTGTGGTCCCAGCTCTTTTCAGGACATTGACCAGCTCCTCCCGTGTAGTTCTGGGCTGATTCCTCACCTTTCTTAGGATCATTGAGACCCCACGAGGTGAGATCTTGCATGGAGCCCCAGTCCGAGGGAGATTGACAGTCATGTTTAGCTTCTTCCATTTTCTAATGATTGCACCAACATGGGAACTTTTTTCACCAAGCTGCTTGGCAATGTCCCCGTAGCCCTTTCCAGCCTTGTGGAGGTGTACAATTTAGTCTCTAGTGTCTTTGGACAGCTCTTTGGTCTTGGCCATGTTAGTAGTTGGATTCTTACTGATTGTATGGGTTGGACAGGTGTCTTTATGCAGCTGACGACCTCAAACAGGTGCTTATCTAATTTAGGATAATAAATGGAGTGGAGGTGGACATTTTGAAGGCAGACTAACAGGTCTTTGAGAGTCAGAATTGTAGCTGATAGACAGGTGTTCAAATACTTATTTGCAGCTGTATCATACAAATAAATAGTTAAAAATCATACATTGTGATTTCTGGATTTGTTTTTTTAGAATATGTCTCTCACAGTGGACATGCACCTACGATGACAATTTCAAACCCCTCCATGATTTCTAAGTGGGAGAACTTGCAAAATAGCAGGGTGTTCAAATACTTATTTTCCTCACTGTAGTATAGTATAGCTCAGATGTGTTTCATCAGATTTCTGCTCATGTTTACAACTTTGTGCACATTCAAAATATAACTCCTCCCATCTCTGTTGTCCGAGATTTGGAGAGTTGTAATATAGTCTGCTGTGCATGTCATTGCTCCGCTGATATGGTGAATCTCATTCAGACCATCTGACAGACACAGAGGCCCATTTGGGTCTCTGGTCTCTGACAGAGTTTAGAGGAGGCTGTACGCTGCTCATTATCAGAGGTCTACGCACAGATGCAACGCGTCACTGTCAGAGCGGGTCCACTAAAATGAACTGAAGTTGCTACGCTACCAGCCGCGCTGCTCACCTCTATTGTTACAGAGAGAGAGTGGTCACCAAGCGACGGACGGGTCTGTAATACTCAGAGCTCATACCTGAAGCCGGGGTAATGCACCTGGGATGGATCGTGAAAAAAATGTTCTCAGTTTGCAACATTTCAAAAATTCCACAGACAGGGAGCGCTCTTGAACCCCCTCACAGTCTCTGAAAGCACATACTAGTCGATCACGAGTGGCTCAACAGGTAGATAAATAGATAAACTCATCTTTCAGAAATTGACCAACCGGGTTGACACTTCAGCGTGAGAAATCGGGGGTGTGGCGTGTGAGCGTGTGAAACCAGTCAAATGCGTGTGTCTCACGGCCAATGCGTGAAAGTTGGCAGCCCTGAATCTAAGTATGATAAACCACATAGCAAGATCTATTTATTTTAAGGCTGATATCATATTAGCTTAAAACAATAACAAAGTTTGTGCTTGACTTTGGTTTTTTAACTGCTTAGTGAAAATACTTAAAACAAGAATCTATCAATAGAACGATTTTCACAACTAAGAAAATTCACTTCTTTAATTCAAGTTTGCAAACAGAACCGTTACACCCCCACCCCAGTAGGGGGGGCCTCTGCTCTGAGGTGACCGATTCACGTGTTAGGTGATAAAGAAAACCAACCGTGGACCGACCACGCTGCACAGTTTGGCAAGCTCACGGAAAGGTAAGCGAAGTACTTTACAGTTTAATGATGTAATGTGAGGGTTTGTGGTTTAAGATTAAACTCTTTCCCTCGTATGGCTTTGTTATATTCCAGTTCTGATCAAGTTGACCAAAAAGAAAAGTTTGGCTGAATTAAACAACTCACTTTTTTTTTTTCAAATATTCCCCCTCGTCGCAATCTTGCTACACAGCTGCAGTGCTGGCTTTACAAAGTAACCCCATGCATTTCTGTGGATGTTGTGTCTCCCCATTACAAAGTCTCTGGGCTACAATGCAGAAATCCTGTCACAAACAATGTCTTTGAATTTTTTCAATTAAATACAATTGCATGACGAGAGGAACTTTAACTTTTTTGTTGTTCTTAACAGAAGAACATCTTCACAAAAAAATGGAGGTGGCTCAGCCATGGAGACGGAAATGAGAGGTAAGAAGACTCACTTAAGTTGTTCACATATAAGTAGATAATGTATAACAACAAAACTAACAGCATTCCTTTTTTCATAGCCATAAGGACACCAGTTACCTGCATGGCACAGCGGATGGATACATTTGAGGAGAAGATGGATGAGCTGCTCATGCTCTTCAGGAGCTCCCTGTCACCTCCCTCTGCTCCAAGCCAAAGCGTGCCATTTGCCCAGCAGCAGCTGGGTCAAATATCCAGTTTAAAAAATATGGCTGTGTACAGGTAACCTATTGCTGCTATACTATATGTTGATAAATCCTTTTCTCTGTATGGAAATGCTTTTTTCTTTTTCGCGCTACTGGATCACAAATGTTCTCTTAACATAGATTCCTACGCCAAAGCTGTGGACCGGTGTCGGCAGCTAATGGACACTTCCAGCATCGAGACGATGCTGGAAGATGAAGCAAGTTTCCAAAAAAGGTAGCGCCACGCCCGAGGAGGTTCATGACAGATTCTTCAAGCGATGGTAAGACCTTAATTATAGACTACTTTTTTTTTTACATATTTCAAATTGCATATTTTGCAATCAGTACAAATTCTATGGCCTCTGTATTACAGATGAATCTGTTGCACGACCAGATAAATTGTCCAGGGACGGAGCATGTGTCTGGAAGCCCTGTCTGTATGCATGCATATAAGAAACCATATATAAGTCATATTTCTTAACATGGAACCACTGACAGTCAACATGGCGCATATCATGTGACTGTTCTGATGTTTGTCTCTTCCTGTCTGTTTTCAGCTCAGCAGATAACGCTTCCTCCACCACCTGCATGTAAGTTTTTACATATATATATTGTCTAATGTAACAGAATAGGTTCATATTTTGTAATGGCATGCGCAGGCAACCTATCAACTTAATCATCCTATATAATAATCCTATATAATTTATTTTTAGATGTATCAACGCCATGCAGGAAACCAGCGCCCAGAGCAGGATGAGTCTTTAGTGACCCTACCACGGATTGCCACTTCATCTTGGGACCCAGTTGAAGGTACACTTGCTTTGAATTTTGAGTTTGCAATGAAGTACAATTTAATGGTAAGGATCACTAGAGTAACATAACGTTTTTGTTGTTTTAAACAGAAGAACTCACACAGAGGGAGGTGAGTCATCCCACAGAGCCACCTCCGGCTCAGACATGGAGATTAAAATGAGAGGTAAGAAGACTCAAGTCTATATAATGGCATAAAATCCAATATCTTAAATAAACTGACTTCTCTAACAAAAATGAGATTGTACTAGCTCTACACTATATGTATAATTTGTTACTATATGTTTTACAGCAACTTTTCCTGTTAACCCTCGGTGGTTGTACTGAAGGTGATGCCATCCGCCGCATGCTGCGGCAAGTTGCAACAAATGATGTGCTGAGACAGTACAGCCTGCGGGGAAGAAAAACAAAGAAAGCCTTCCAGGACCTGGCTGTATGCAGGGTTATAACAGGCAGGTGTTATTTTATTGTTCACATTAGTATTATGCTTAGCTTGGCTGAAAATAGGTTTTAATTTGACTTTGCTTCATTTTGACTTCTACTTTAGCGGCCTGCCAGAAAACCTTCCCTGCGCTGACTGCTGCAGAAGCGGAGGATTTTATTGGGCGAGTTCTGAAGTTTGCCCCACACAGACGGTAAATTGAAGTTTTTCTGCGTGATGTTCATAATAAAGTTCATAAAAAAATTCTTTTGTCAATGTGTTCATTCTTAGTATTACATGTCTAACTTTTGTTTATTTCTTTATAGGCCAGTTGAGTAGCCGTGAAACCATGGAGCCCCTTTTTCAATTTTTTATTAATATATATATTTTGTTTTAACTTATTTTGCACACACTATACAAACACATCTTTATGCATCTTGCACTACATCCTTTTCTTTTTTTCATTTTTTTATTTGTTTGAATATTAAAGTTTTGAAATGCCATCAAGTTTGCCCGTTCATTCCATCCATCCATCCATCTTCATCCGCTTATCCGATATCGGGTCGCGGGGCCAGCAGCTCCAGTAGGGGACCCCAAACTTCCTTTTCCCGAGCCACATCAACCAGCTCCGACTGGGGGATCCCAAGGGCGTTCCCAGGCCAGGTTGGAGATATAATCTCTCCACCTAGTCCTGGGTCTTCCCCGAGGCTCCTCCCAGCTGGACGTGCCTGGAACACCTCCCTAGGGAGGCGCCCAGGAGGCATCCTTACCAGATGCCCGAACCACCTCAACTGGCTCCTTTCGACGCGAAGGAGCAGCGGCTCTACTCCGAGCTCCTCTCGGATGACTGAGCTTCTCACCCTATCTCTAAGGGAGACGCCAGCCACCCTCCTGAGGAAACCCATTTCGGCCACCTGTACCCTGGATCTTGTTCTTTCGGTCATGACCCAGCCTTCATGACCATAGGTGAGGGTAGGAACAAAAATTGCCCGGTAGATCGAGAGCTTTGCCTTCTGGCTCAGCTCTCTTTTCGTCACAACGGTGCGATAAACGGAATGTAATACCGCACCGGCTGCTCCGATTCTCTGACCAATCTCACATGGTCCCCTCACTCGCGAACAAGACCCCAAGGTACTTAAACTCCTTCACTTGGGTAAGGACTCACTCCCTACCTGAAGAAAGCACTCCATCAGTTTCCTGCTGAGAACCATAGCCTCAGATTTAGAGGTGCTGATCCTCATCCCAGCCGCTTCACACTCGGCTGTGAACTGATCCAGTGAGTGCTGAAGGTCACAGAACGATGATGCCATCAAGACCACATCATCTGCAAAAAGCAGCGATGAGAGAGCCCGAGCCCACCGAACTGCAACCCCTCCCCGCCCCGACTACGCCTCGATATCCTGTCCATAAATATTACAAACAGGATTGGTGACAAAAGCGCAGCCCTGGTGGAGGCCAACCCTCACCTGGAACGAGTCCGACTTACTGCCGAGAACCGGACACAGCTCTCGCTTTGGTCATACAGAGATTGGATAGCCCTGAGAAGAGACCCCCTCACCCCATACTCCCGCAGCACCTCCCACAATTTCTCCCGGGGGACCCGGTCATACGCCTTCTCCAGATCCACAAAACACATGCAGACTGGTTGGGCATACTCCCAGGCCCCCTCCAAGATCCTTGCGAGAGTGAATCTGATCCGTTGTTCCACGGCCAGGGACGGAATCCGCTTCCTCTTCAATCCGAGGTTCAACTATCGGCGAACCCTCCTTTGCAGCACCTTGGGTAGACTTTACCAGGGAGGCTGAGAAGTGTGATACCCCTGTACTTGGCACACACCCTCTGGTCCCCCTTTTTGAAGAGGGGAACCACCACCCCGGTCTGCCACTCCTTAGGCACCGTCCCAGACTTCCACGCAATGTTGAAGAGGCGTGTCAACCAAGACATCCCCTCCACACCCAGAGCTTTCAGCATTTCTGGACGGATGCTGACTACCTCAGCAACTTCCACCAGGGAAATTGATGACAATTCCCCCATCATCCTCCAGCTCTGCCTCTACCACAGAGGGCGTGTCAGCTGGATTTACGAGTTCCTCAAAGTGCTCCTTCCACCGCTCTATTACCTCCCCAGTTGAGCTCAACAACGTCCCATCCTTACTGTATACAGCTTGGATGATTCCCCGCTCCCCCCTCCTGAGGTGGCGAACAGTTTTCCAGAAGCACCTTGGTGCCGACCAAAAGTCCTTCTCCATGTCTTCTCCGAACTTCTCCCACACCCGCTGCTTTGCCTTTGTAACGGCAGAGGCCACAGCCCTTCGGGCCCGTTGGTGCCTTGCAACTGCCTGAGGGTCTTCGCTGTCTCAGCTAGCAGTTCGCCGAATTAACTGTTAGCTAAACTAACGTTAGCCTTCCGGTGGAGGCTAACAGCAGACCGCTACTGTGGAACGGATTGTGCAGTGCCGTAAATCCTCGTACATCATGATTATCATCTGCGCGTGCGTGAACATATTGCACATGCGCAGAACAGATCGTGCAGGCAGGACGGATCGTGTACCGACAGTTACAGCGAACGTTCCCCTAACGTTCTCTAAAAGTTTCAACGTTAAGGGACCGTTCCCGTAACGTTCGCTAAAGGTTGCAACGCTAAGGGAACGTTCCCCTAACGTTCTCTAAAGGTTTCAACGTTAAGGGACCGTTCCCGTAACGTTCGCTAAAGGTTGCAACGCTAAGGGAACGTTCCCCTAACGTTCTCTAAAGGTTGCAACGTTCGCCTAACGTTCTCTAAAGGTTGTAACTTTTAGAGAACGTTAGGGTAACGTTCCGAGAACGTTCTCTGTTACCAAAAAACGAACGTTCCCAGAACGTAAGGAAAACCTTCCAATTAACCAACAGACAACCGAAATACAACCAAAACAAACCTCCAGGGCGTTCCGCAGCCAAAACCGAACGTTCCCAGAACATTCTGGGAACCAAAAATTGTTAGCTGGGATGTTTTTTGTTGAAAACATGACTATTAGCCATGTAGAAGTGGCCTTGCTTAAGACGCTGCTGTCTTACTTTAGAAGTTGTTTAAATAGCCTATATATTAATAAAGCTTTTTTCAAGATAAATACCTCTTTTTTTTAAATAGCTATTATTCAAATTGCGATTTAGGCTAGCACATCTTTTGTTGGCTTATGAATAAAATAATTTAGCATTTATTTATTATTTACCAATGATTTAGTCAATTTTACTACAGTAACATAACGTAATTTGCAAAGACTAAACTCCTCCTACGTCTCTGCTACGGTCAGTATGGCTAAAGAATGTTATGAATTTCCACGCGTGACTGCGCGGTCGAGACGGTAGTAACGTAGGCACCGCGTGACCGCGTACGTACGGTGCCAAGCAGCACGTACTCTGCCTGCTTCTGTCGAGTACAATTACATCCATGCTGGCTGTGGCGAGCCCCCACAGCCACACAGCGACTCCTCTGACTCAAACAGTCACACACACTGTACTTCCACAGTAGCAGGTGTGTGTGGCCAGCAGCGCACATACCTCAGCAGCAGCTCGGACAAAACTCTGCAGCCTTTGGATTTGTAATACATTTTATATAAAACACCGCCATTATGTTGTGGACGGCGAGCCAAGTCTTAAGGAAATTCTCCACCTCGTCCGTGAGTAACGCTGCTTATGCTACACCATATTGTCGATGCTTTTGTTGCATTAAAACAAAAACATAATGTAGCATACATTCTAATAGCATGTCAAGTCGTGGTGATATGAAAAAGACTGAGCCAGGCTCGGGTCTGATAACGGTTCAGTGAGTTACAGTTCATATCCAGGTTGTTAGTCACTCCGCTGCCATATTTCCAACAAAAATGACGGTGTCACAGTGCCAGGTTGCCACGTTACTGACCGCTCGCCTCCCTCTCCCTTTCCCTTTACGCTAGCCTGCTATACAATATCTGGAGGAGTTGCATCAGCATATGAGCTCCACACTGTAACCCGTTAGCGGCTTACTGTAGTTTGGCTACTGCAGGGCTAGGCTACCCATATACATTCATTCATTCATTCATTCATTATTTGGGGGAATGTTTTGCTCTGTAATAGCTCCAATGTGTTTGGAGCTACCTTACTGTAGGTTGTTGCTTGGATTAATTGGCTTTAAATGCATTATGAAGCACATTGCAAAAAGCAGCCTGAGACAGTGTCTCGAGCACTAGACAACCATTCATTTGATTGGAGTATGCGAAACTTGAAACCTCCTTCCTTAACACATGTGCTGGTACAGTCAGACGGGGGGCTATATTCCACCCAGGCTCATTTCAGTTCATGCGTTTTAGGGTAGACTGAGTACAGTTGAGACACTTTTTGCCCTTTGATTTTTCATTCAAAAATAGATACTGAACAGAAGTGAATTTCCACATGACATTCCATTAGCTTGTAGACTAGTATTAATCAACAATACCCATAAGTAGTTTATATTTGCCACAATTAGCTCATAAAATAAGGTGCTTTTTGTCTCAACTTTTTCTCAACTGTACCCATATATGTACCATGGTACAGTTGAGACGCCCATTTTTAATGATGTAAAGGTAACTAACACGGTTAATGGTTAGTTAACAAAATAATAAATGCAGGCAAATAAAGAAAATAACAATTGGGCAACCTGTTTGCTCATTCATCCATTTAAATTAGTTAATTTTATTTAAGTTAGCACTGGTTAAAATGTATAAAACAGGAAGAATATATATATATATACACACATATATACCCTACATATTAATAATACACAGTTTAAATATTACAAATATCAAATATTATTTAAATTTGTCTCCTATGCTGGTTAATTATGACATTTGGCCTATAATCGTAATACTGAACAACTAAACAGCGTGTGACATAATCGATATTGTGTCATACGCTCATTTGCATATTTGTAACGTCTTTACGCAATCATTTGCATAAAGCTTAGTGTCAGCAAGGTAGGTAGAAATAAATAGAAATCTTTTGCCAAATAATTAGAAATTCAATACAGGAATTTATTTTACCTTATAATTATTACTAAGGTAGCCTTTCTTTCAATCTAGTCGACAAAGTCATGGAGACAGACACTGTGCACAGAGGGGAAGGGCTGTGTCTGTAGAATGACAGAGAGATGGAGGACAGCAGGGAAAGGAAATGCAGCTGAAAGAATGCATGTTTTAAATAATGTTAAAAAATAATAATAATAATAAGGAAACGCAATGTGTGGCGGCTGGTGTTGGTTGTGTGGTGCACCGCCACACATGTGTGGGTCTCTTTCCAGAAATCATGATGAATCCTGACGAGTTACTCAAGCTACAGACTGAATTTCCAGGCTAACTTAAACCTCCATTTTAATCTAATTTCCAGCAGGGTTTGACTCAAATGGCTCCAAAAAAGTCTGTTTTTCCTCAGAGTTAATTGGAACACTTTGGTCACAGTATTTTAGACTTTGGGTTGGGTTGGGTCATTTATTGAGCAGGTGTAGGGTCTTTTGTCCAAGAACATTTTCTGTAGATTAATGAGCGGAGGTTTGAAGTGACATTTTTCATGTATTAAAGATGCACTCAATTAATTTGACATTTCAAAGGGAACACTTCTGAGACATTACAATATTGCACTAAGTGCAACTTGCACAATAGGTTTATCTACATATTTATCATTACTAGTTAAGTAGTTACACATTTTTGTATTCCCAACTTGTATATTCAAATATTTGTTATTTGTTATGTTATCCTATTATTATTTCATGTATATTGTACAGTGGGTACGGAAAGTATTCAGACCCCTTTAAATTTTTCACTCTTTGTTTCATTGCAGCCTTTTTCCAAAAATCAAAAATGTTCATTTTATTTCTCAGTAATGTACACTCAGCAACCCATCTTGACAGAAAAAAAACAGAAATTTAGAAATTTTTGCATATTTATTAAAAAACAAAAACTGAAATATCACATGGTCATATGTATTCAGACCCTTTGCCGTGACCCTCATATGTAACTCAGGTGCTGTCTATTTCTTCTGATCATCCTTGAGATGGTTCTACACCTTCATTGGAGTCCAGCTGTGTTTGATTATACTGATTGGACTTGATTAGGAAAGCCACACACCTGTCTATATAAGACCTTACAGCTCACAGTGCATGTCAGAGCAAATGACAATCATGAGGTCAAAGGAACTGCCTGAAGAGCTCAGAGACAGAATTGTGGCAAGGCACAGATCTGGTCAAGGTTACAAAAAATTTCTGCTGCACTTAAGGTTCCTAAGAGCACAGTGGCCTCCATAATCCTCAAATGGAAGACGTTTGGGACGACCAGAACCCTTCCTAGAGCTGGCCGTCCGGCCAAACTGAGCTATCGGGGAGAAGAGCCTTGGTGAGAGAGGCAAAGAAGAACAATGGTCACTGTGGCTAAGCTCCAGAGATGCAGTCGGAGATGGGAGAAAGTTGTAGTAAGTCAACCATCACTGCAGCAATCCACCAGTCGGGGCTTTATGGCAGAGTGGCCCGAAGGAAAGCCTCTCCTCAGTGCAAGACACATGAAAGCCCGCATGGAGTTTGCTAAAAACACCTGAAGGACTCCAAGATGGTGATAAATAAAATCCTCTGGTCTGATGAGACCAAGATAGAACTTTTTGGCCTTAATTCTAAGTGGTATGTGTGGAGAAAACCAGGCACTGCTCATCACCTGTCCAATACAGTCTCAACAGTGAAGCATGGTGGTGGCAGCATCATGCTGTGGGGGTGTTTTTCAGCTGCAGGGACAGGGACGACTGGTTGCAATCGAGGGAAAGATGAATGCGGCCAAGTACAGGGATATCCTGGACGAAAACCTTTCAGAGTGCTCTGGACCTCAGACTGGGCCGAAGGTTTACCTTCCAACAAGACAATGACCTAAGCACACCGCTAAAATAACGAAGGAGTGGCTTCACAACAACTCTGTGGCTGTTCTTGAATGGCCCAGCCAGAGCCCTGACTTAAACCCAATTGAGCATCTCTGGAGAGACCTGAAAATGACTGTCCACCAACGTTTACCATCCAACCTGACAGAACTGGAGAGGATCTGCAAGGAGGAATGGCAGAGGATACCCAAATCCAGATGTGAGAAACTTGTTGCATCTTTCCCAAAACGACTCATGGCTGTATTAGATCAAAAGGGTGCTTCTACTAAATACTGAACAAAGGGTCTGAATACTTATGACCATGTGATATTTCAGTTTTTGTTTTTTAATAAATATGCAAAAATTTCTAAATTTCTGTTTTTTTCTGTCAAGATGGGTTGCTGAGTGTACATTACTGAGAAATAAAATGAACTTTTTTGATTTTTGGAAAAAGGCTGCAATGAAACAAAGAGTGAAAAATTTAAAGGGGTCTGAATACTTTCCGTACCCACTGTATGTATTAGGGCTGAACAATGTTGGGTTTTAGCTTCGACATCGCGATGTGCGAATGCGTGATAGTCTAATTGCAGGACGTTACGATGTTGACGCTAAAACGTTTTTGCTGCTTGATAGAAAAGTAAACCTCCATTGTTGTCCTTTTACGTTGACCCTTCACCTTTAAGACAGGTAGCCATGTGGACAGTGTGTGTATGTGACGTTAGTCCGATGGGGTTTGTTATTGGAAGTAAAGCTCTCTAAGTGTAGAAAAGTACCGTAGGCAGCAGCTGACGCTGACACAGTGATGTGCATAGTTTTGATGTGTAGTTAGTGAAGTAGTGGTTTATGTTCACTGCAAATATGAACTAAATAACCTGATTAATGCAACATACAGTGCCTTGCGAAAGTATTCGGCGCCCCCTTGAAGTTTTCAACCTTTTGACACATTTCAGGCTTCAAACATAAAGATACAATTTTTATTTTTTGTGAAGAATCATCAACAAGTGGGACACAATTGTGAAGTGGAACGAAATCTATTGGATATTTTAAACTTTTTTAGCAAATAAAAAACTGAAAAGTGGTGCGTGCAAAATTATTCGGTCCCTTTACTTTCAGTGCAGCAAACTCATTCAATGTTGTCCTAAATGACTGATGGTGAAATAGAATCCACCTGTGTGTGATCAAGTCTCTGTATAAATGCACCTGCTCTGTGATAGTCTCAGGGTTCTGTTGAAAGCGCAGAGAGCATCATGAAGACCAAGGAACACACCAGGCAGGTCCGTAATACTGTTGTGGAGAAGTTTAAAGCCGGATTCATCCATCCATCCATCTTCATCCGCTTATCCGGAGTCGGGTCGCGGGGGCAGCAGCTCCAGTAGGGGACCCCAAACTTCCCTTTCGAGCCACATCAACCAGCTCCGACTGGGGGATCCCGAGGCGTTCCCAGGCCAGGTTGGAGATATAATCTCTCCACCTAGTCCTGGGTCTTCCCCGAGGCCTCCTCCCAGCGGCTCTACTCCGAGCTCCTCTCGGATGACTGAGCTTCTCACCCTATCTCTAAG
This sequence comes from Etheostoma perlongum, assembly GCA_026937815.1. Classification (NCBI taxonomy): domain Eukaryota; kingdom Metazoa; phylum Chordata; class Actinopteri; order Perciformes; family Percidae; genus Etheostoma; species Etheostoma perlongum. Next base: position 26,491,054 of record CM049393.1, on the reverse strand, counting down.
GGAGACGCCAGCCACCCTCCTGAGGAAACCCATTTCGGCCGCTTGTACCCTGGATCTCGTTCTTTCGGTCATGACCCAGCCTTCATGACCATAGGTGAGGGTAGGAGCGAAAATTGCCCGGTAGATCGAGAGCTTTGCCTTCTGGCTCAGCTCTCTTTTCGTCACAACGGTGCGATACACAGAATGTAATACCGCACCGGCTGCTCCAATTCTCCGACCAATCTCACGCTCCATAGTTCCCTCACTCGCGAACAAGACCCCCAAGGTACTTAAACTCCTTCACTTGGGGTAAGGACTCACTCCCCACCTGAAGAAAGCACTCCATCGGTTTCCTGCTGAGAACCATGGCCTCAGATTTAGAGGTGCTTCACACCGCTTCACACTCGGCGAACCGATCCAGTGAGTGCTGAAGGTCACAGACCGATGATGCCATCAGGACCACATCATCTGCAAAAAGCAGCGGCGAGATCCGAGGCCGCCGAACTGCAACCCCTCCCCGCCCCGACTACGCCTCGATATCCTGTCCATAAATATTACAAACAGGATTGGTGACAAAAGCGCAGCCCTGGCGGAGGCCAACCCTCACCTGGAGCGAGTCCGACTTACTGCCGAGAACCCGGACACAGCTCTCGCTTTGGTCATACAGAGATTGGATGGCCCTGAGAAGGGACCCCCTCACCCCATACTCCCGCAGCACCTCCCACAATTTCTCGGGGGACCCGGTCATACGCCTTCTCCAGATCCACAAAACACATGCAGACTGGTTGGGCATACTCCCAGGCCCCCTCAAGATCCTTGCGAGAGTGAAGATCTGATCCGTTGTTCCACTGCCAGGGACGGAATCCGCATTGTTCCTCTTCAATCCGAGGTTCGACTATCGGCCGAACCCTCCTTTCAGTACCTTGGGTAGACTTTACCAGGGAGGCTGAGAAGTGTGATACCCCTATAATTGGCACACACCCTCTGGACCCCTTTTTAAAAGGGGGAACCACCACCCGGTCTGCCACTCCTTAGGCACCGTCCCAGACTTCCACGCAATGTTGAAGAGGCGTGTCAACCAAGACATCCCCTCCACACCCAGAGCTTTCAGCATTTCTGGGACGGATCTCATCAATCCCTGGGGCTTTGCCGCTGTGGAGTTGTTTTACTACCTCAGCAACTTCCACCAGGGAAATTGGCGACAATCCCCCATCATCCTCCAGCTCTGCCTCTACCACAGAGGGTGTGCCAGCTGGATTTAGGAGTTCCTCAAAGTGCTCCTTCCACCGCTCTATTACCTCCCCAGTTGAGGTCAACAACGTCCCATCCTTGCTGTAAACCGCTTGGATGATTCCTCGCTTCCCCCCCTCCTGAGGTGGCGAACGGTTTTTCAGAAGCACCTTGGTGCCGACCGAAAGTCCTTCTCCATGTCTTCTCGAACTTCTCCCACACCCGCTGCTTTGCCTCTGTCACGGCAGAGGCTGCAGCCTCGGGCCCGTCGGTACCTTGCAACTGCCTCCGGAGTCCTCGGGATAACATATCTCGGAAGGACTCCTTCTTCAGTCGGGACGGCTTCCCTGACCACCGGTGTCCACCAGGGTGTTCATGGGTTACCGCCCCTTGAGGCACCTAAGACCCTAAGACCACAGCTCGCCGCCGCAGCTTCAGCAATGGAAACTTTGAACATTGTCCACTCAGGTTCAATGCCCCCAGCCTCCACAGGGATGCACGAAAAGCTCCGCCGGAGGTGTGAGTTGAAAGTCCGTCGGACAGGGGCCTCCTCCAGACGTTCCCAGTTTACCCGCACTACCCGTTTGGGCTTACCAGGTCTGTCCAGAGTCCTCCCCCATCCCCTGACCCAGCTCACCACCAGATGGTGATCAGTTGACAGCTCTGCCCCTCTCTTCACCCGAGTGTCCAAAACATACGGCCTCAGATCAGATGAAACGATTATAAAATCGATCATTGACCTTTGGCCTAGGGTGCTCTGGTACCACGTACACTTATGAGCATCCCTATGTTGAACATGGTGTTTGTTATGGACAATCCATGACTAGCACAGAAGTCCAACAACAAACAACCACTCTGGTTCAGATCAGGAGGCCGTTCCTCCCAATCACGCCTCTCAAATATCTCCATCATTGCCCACGTGTGCGTTGAAGTCCCCCAGCAGAACTATGGAGTCCCCTACTGGAGCCCCATACAGGACTCCATTCAAGGTCTCCAAGAAGGCCGAATACTCCGAACTCCTGTTTGGTGCATATGCACAAACAACAGTCAGAGTTTTCCCCCATCACCCGCAGGCGTAGGGAGGCGACCCTCTCGCCCACCGGGGTAAACTCCAACGCAGCGGCGCTCAGCCGGGGCTTGTGGTATCCCCACACCCGCCCGGCGCCTCACACCCTGGGCAACTCCGGAGTAGGACAGAGTCGAACCCCTATCCAGGAGTACGGTTCCAGAACCGAGACTGTGCGGAAGTAAGCCCCACCAGATCTAACTGGTAGCGCTCCACCTCCCGCACAAGTTCCGGCTCCCTTCCCCACAGAGAGGTGACGCCCACGTCCCCAGAGCCAGCCTCTGCCGCCGGGTCTGGTCCGTCGAGGTCCCTGACCTTCACCGCCACCCATGTAGCTGCGCACCCGACCCCAGCGGTTCCTCCCACAGGTGGTGGGCCCATGGGATGGAGATAGGGGGGCCACGTAGCTTCTTCGGGCTGTGCCCGACCGGGCTCCGTGGCAAACCCGGCCACCAGGCGCTTCGCTGACGAGCCCTCCGTCCAGGCCTGGCTCCAGACGGGGGCCCCGGCCTCCTCCGGCAGGGTCACTCCCTCTCTTCCTCGATTTTGCATAGGGCTTTTGAACCATTCTTTGTCTGGCCCTCACCTGAGACCACTTTGCCATGGGAGACCCTACCAGGAGCACACAGCTCCAGACAACACAGCCCTCAGGTTCATAGGGACACACAAACCTCTCCCACGATAAGGTGATGGTTCCCGGAGAGGCGGATTTGGATACAAAAAGATTTCCCAAGGTTTAAACATCCCAAGGAGCACTGTGCAAGCGATCATTTTGAAATGGAAAGAGTATCAGAACACTGCAAATCTACCAAGACCTTGCCGTCCCTCTAAACTTTCAGCTCAGACAAGGAGAAGACTGATCAGAGATGCAGCCAAGAGGCCCATGATCACTCTGGATGAACTGCAGAGAACTACAGCTGAGGTGGGAGAGTCTGTCCATAGGACAACAATCAGTCGTACACTGCACAAATCTGGCTTTTATGGAAGAGTGGCAAGAAGAAAGCCATTTCTCAAAGATATCCATAAAAAGTCTCGTCTAAAGTTTGCCACAAGCCACCTGGGAGACACACCAAACATGTGGAAGAAGGTGCTCTGGTCAGATGAAACCAAAATCGAACTTTTTTGCCCACAATGCAAAAGCGATATGTTTGGCGTAAAAGCAACACAGGTCATCACCCTCAACACACCATCCCCACTGTCAAACATGGTGGTGGCAGCATCATGGTTTGGGCCTGCTTTTCTTCAGCAGGGACAGGGAAGATGGTTAAAATTGAGGGGAAGATGGATGCAGCCAAATACAGGACCATTCTGGATGAAAACCTGTTGGAAACTGGGACAGAGTTTTATCTTCCAACAAGACAATGATCCCAAACATACAGGAAAATCTACAAAGGAATGGTTCACAAATAAACGTATCCAGGTGTAGGGCTGGGTATCAATCAAAAATTTTCGATACCGGTACCAATACCGATACCTTTACTTCGATATCGGTTCCTGAACGATACCTTTTTCAATACCAGGTTATAATATCAATTCTCAGAAAAAGAAAATTACACAACATTATAAAGTTCAAATCTTGAGTTTTATTTTGAGCTCAGATTTTTCCATTCAAAGTACTTCTCTCATATAAAAAAAATATTTTTTTGCCGTCCTCGGTACTCTTTGATGAGGCGGAGTCCGGTGGTGGATATTTTGAATCACTCGGAGTCGGCTCTGGTTTTGCATTGCCCACGGGCGGCTGAGAGGAGGAGGGCTGCGCAGGCTGCGCTGGCTGCGGTCCGCTCTTCTTGCAGTCAAACACTGTGCAACTTTCCGCTCTTAAATTGATCCCGTGCACTATCAGGTGCTTCATCAAATTAGTCGTGTTGCCAGCCTTAGCAACAATGTCTTTTTTGCATATATTGCATTTCGCACTGTTGGCATCAATCTTAATAAAGTGAAGCCACACTTTTGATCTAGGTGGCATTTTTAAGCGGTACAACGATGCTCGCAACCAGTTCACAACAGATACATGTGAACCCCGTCTGTCGGCGTAACCACGTATGTATTTTTTCCTGGGTGACGCTTAATCACGTTTAACGTTACAGCCAATCACTGAAACTTGGCACCGAAACGAGGCATAATTTGATACTGTGTAAAACCGAAACATTTCGGTCGTTACCATAAAAAAACGAAGTTCGGTACCCAGCCCTATCCAGGTGTTAGAATGGCCAAGTCAAAGTCCAGACCTGAATCCAATCGAGAATCTGTGGAAAGAGCTGAAAAATGCTGTTCACAAACGCTGTCCATCCAACCTCACTGAGCTCGAGCTGTTTTGCAAGGAAGAATGGGCAAGAATGTCAGTCTCTCGATGTGCAAAACTGATAGAGACATACCCCAAGCGACTTGCAGCTGTAATCGCAGCAAAAGGTGGCTCTACAAAGTATTAACGCAAGGGGCCCAATAATTTTGCACGCACCACTTTTCAGTTTTTTATTTGCTATAAAAGTTTAAAATATCCAATAGATTTCGTTCCACTTCACAATTGTGTCCCACTTGTTGGTGATTCTTCACAAAAAATTAAAATTTTATATCTTTATGTTTGAAGCCTGAAATGTGTCAAAAGGTTGAAAACTTCAAGGGGGCCGAATACTTTCGCAAGGCACTGTAGTCACAACAGACAGAGACGCCATCTTGGAAGTTTGTGATCAATACTGTATGGTGATGTAACCAAGTGGTGTCCCATTTCATAGGGGTATGTTTTCACCCCTACCCCTTACCCCTTGGTTTCAAGGTCCAAGGGGTAGGAGTAAGATGGAATAATGGGATTCAGCCTAAAGGCACTCTCCTACTGTTGCCTGCTCTGCATTAGCTTTTCCATTGTCAGTATCATTAAACCCATGGAACTAACCAGGTCAGGAAAGTGTTGGAAATCCTGGAATTCCACTGCGAGTCAGGAGCTCTGTGTCCACACAAAGATTTCAAAGCACTGCAGCATGAATGAGACAAACTGTAGACTGTTTCCACTACTGCACATTTCCACTGGGAAAAGCTGAAATGTGTTTGCTCTCCTTTTCAGAACTATTACCAGAATAAGCTCAAACTAGCTATAATTGGCCAGAGCGTGTTCGGTCAGGAGGTGTACAGCAACCTGAGGAAGCAGGGTCACAGGGTGGTGGGTGTGTTCACGGTCCCCGACAAGGATGGCAAGGCCGACCCCCTGGGTGAGTTAACCCCCTTCTCTCCTACCTGTTGGTTCTATCATTCTCTCCAACTCGAGGGAGTTACATCACTGTCTCCAGGTAGAGCTGGAACAATTCCAAATTTCGCTCTTGAATTAGTTGTCTCATAAATAACTGCGATTAACAATATAATTGTCTCCTTCAGTCAAATTTTAAAAACATTTATTTAGTACTTTTGAAAACAAATTCCATGTTTGAATGAATCCCAGATAATGGAATAATCAACCTTTATATTTGAGAGATTATTGAGGGTTTACAATGTCATTTAGTCTGAATAACACTAAAACCCAGCCTATGAAGTAAACCACGTCTCTTTATTATCAAAAGATTATAGTGTCAAGTGCGACTAACAATTGAAATAATAAAAATATATGGTCATACTAATAATCACTGATATAATTACAATTTGGCATATTTAAAAAAACAAATCAACAATTACCAGTCATACACCTTAGACCTTAGCTAAGCTTGGCTAAAAATTGACAATCAGACAATTATGTGATAATTGTTACAGCCGTACTTCAGGTCCTTCGTTGAGCTGTTATAGAGTCACATGAATTATTGAGATGGTTTATCCAATTTATGGAGTGTTGACTCCTTCAGTTCTGTTCAGTTGCTGTCATTTGTCCTCTAGTCACACTAAATCGGAGAACCTGAAAATACAAACCTCTGTCTTCCTATAAAGAAACTTCAGTAGCTTTGAAAACCCAACCCAAAGCAAATTGAAGAAACAACCTTAAAAATACCAAGTTTTATAAGTATATTGGAATAAATGTTGGCATTTCCCAGCCAACAGTTAGCCTACTCATGCTTGGGAGACAGAGCAAAACACACTGCAGTCTGTTCTCGTGCACAACCATTTCTTAAAATCCAGTTTAAGTCCATCATGTTTTTATTATTCTCACACCGACGATATCTCTCACACTGCAGGATAAGAGGTTTCCAAAACTGAAGGTGTCATCGTGACAAAAATCAGTTTGCATACATTAAGTTTAGCCTTGTGACACATGTCCTTGCTGACACATGTCCATAATATCATCACGTAGCAAAAACTGTTGAGTACAGAAAGAGACGTCATATGCCCATAGTATTTTGTTGACAAAAAGCACCATCTGAAAACGTTAGATTCTTTAGTTAAGTGTTCGTTGTTTTTTTAAGCCACTTAAAGGACGCAGAACAAGATGTAAAAGACATTATTTCAATCTGGAGAGACATGTTTGCAGATTATGCAAATAAGGTTTATTGTATAGCTCAAACATCAGTCCCCCCGATGGAATCTAGACACCGGTGGTGGCGACGAAGACCAGACCGGTAAGCTGGAGTAGAGAACGGGGGTGGAGGGTTGCACTCTTTGCCTGCAACAACAGCTGATAGCAAAGAGAGAAAGTATTATTTAAAGCAGGGTTGTGACTCTGTGATTGGCCCTTGCCATTGTGTAACAATTCTGATTGGTTTAGCAGGAAGGTGAATGCCTCCAACAGCTGATTGGAGTTAGGTGGAGCATTGATTAAGAGTGAGGTCTTCCTGGAGGATTTACCCTGAGATACATTTCAATCAGGGGAGACTAGTTGCAGATATGCAGTTATACACAGCATGATAAAATATACATTTATTAGGATAAAAGCTGAATTGATTTAGGAGTGCATCAATTAAAAGTTAGGTCTTCCTGAAAGAATTTACGCTGAGCTACATTGCCTCATAAAGTGATGGCTAACCTCTTCTTTGAGCTCTGTTTTCACTCTTCAACGCTTCAGCTGCTACATGCTCCTCTATGTTCACCAGCTAGTCTCCAACTGTGTCCGTCTGCTGTTTGCTGCTGAGCAGGTAGTGAAGATAAACAGTGTTTTTTCAAAGCTTTTCACACTTTATAGAAAACATTTGCACATCCAAACAGTTCTTCTGTGCAGGTGCATTGGACTAAAACAAAGACTTGAAGAAAAAGAAAATACTGCACACTGCTCTTGCTGCAGCATCCCCATTTATTGGGTGGTTTTTGTCAACAAAAGCAGCTGCCTGCTGCAGCTGGGAATGATTCTGATGAGAGAAGTGAGAGTGAACTGAATGATAAAGTTGGTTCAGTAGGCTGTCAAATCAAAACGGTGAGCTCAAAGATGCTAAGATGCACCTGTTGATGGACCAACGAGGTAAAGGAAGGAATTCCTGAACTTTGCACTGAACACGGAGTGTTTTGCAGCCATAGACCTGGATGAACTCCTCAACAATGTCACAACAAGAAGGAGGCTTACAGAAGTGGGGACACAATCCCGTACAAATAGACCAGAAACAGGCTCATGTCCTAGGTTATAACATAATTTGATATAGTCTATATAGCAAATTAAAGCCTACAGTAGTTAACATAAGATATGGCCATCTTAATTTCTCCATGTGTATTTTGGACAAAAAAGTTCACTCAATTCAATGGCTGGTTCAGATGAGTTTTAATCACTGCTGTATTCTCTCTGACCAGAATGAGTTTTCTGGTCAGGGTTTTATACAAGGATACAGAAAGCAACAGAATATTAAGGTCATTCACTCACAAAGCTATCTGAGTAGACGTTGACCAAATATTGTATGCTCAAACTATTGAAATGCGGCCCTTTGTTTAAATGAGGTGTGAACACACTGGAACCTTAAATTGTAATAGTATGAACTCTGCTGGAATTTGGCTCCGGCCCTAAAACTAAAGCAAAGGAAGACATATTTAATAAAATCAGTTAAAGTTGTTAGGTTCAGGGAAAACAATGGGACCATCAGGATAAAATGAGACTAAAACGGTTTTAGTAATTTAATTTCTTCTAAAGTATACATGGCTGTAACTAGTGCTGGGCGGTAAACCGGTTCAAACCGAAAACCGGTTTATATTTTCGTCACGATATTGATTTTGAATAAACCGCCATACCGGTGTATTTAATTACTCAACGAACGTCACGTTGCGCGACACTGTTTCAGACGGACCCTTTACAATGTTGCACTTCTAAGCAGCGACGAGTGAGGGTAAACAAACAGCAGTGCTCTGTTACGCTACATGGACGATGGATGCTGAAGTAGTACATCATGACACAGAAGAACTTGTGCCCAAAAAGGAGCCGGGTCTGTTGTTTGGAGGTTTTTGGTTTCCAAAAATCCGACGTCGACCAAACAACCATTTTATGTAAGTGCTGTCGGGCTAAAATTCTCGCCAAAGGCGGCAACACGAGCAATTTGCTCCAGCACCTTAGCCGCAAACATGTCTTGGAGTATCAAGAATGTATCAAATTAAAGTCAGCCGCGGACTCATCGCCCTCCACATCAGCATGTAACACGGGGAAAGCTAAAGAAAAGTCGAGCCAAATGTCACTTAAAGACGCGTTTGCTAAAGGGACTTACTACGACAGAAAAAGCAAACGATGGATCGAGATTACAAATTCGATCACTAACCACATAGCCAAAGACATGGTCCCGCTTAATACAGTCGAAAAGAAGGCTTCAAGCAGATGATCAAGACGCTGGATCCCAGGTATGAAATGCCGAGCAGAAAGTACTTTAGCCAAGTTGCCATCCCTAACTTGTACCAAAAGCACAGAGCTAAGATCGAAACAGACCTGGTGACCGTACTCCCACTTCGCAGCAACGACTGATATGTGGTCCAGTCGCACTATGGAGCCTTACCTTAGCCTTACAGTTCACTTTATAAGTGACGAATGGGTGCTGCAAAGTCATTGTTTGCAGACAAGCTACTTTCCTGATGACCATACTGGAGAGTTACTTGCAGCAGGCCTGAAAGAGGCATTTGATTCCTGGGGACTTTCAGAGCAGAAGCTAGTGGCCATCACTACAGACGGTGGAGCCAACATCAAGAAGGCTATCGAACTGAACAACTGGACAAGACTCCAGTGTTTTGGACACAGGCTTCATCTAGCCATAGGTAAGCAATAGTTATTATATATGGTGAACTAAGTAGTAGTGAACTAAGTTATACTTGATTGATATAGCTTTATGATATTAATAAGATTTTTTATTTTATATATATATATATTAAACAGAATTATGATGATGATGACAATAATAATAATAACAACAACAACAACAACAACAACAACAACAATAATGATGATTAGAATTATGATGATAAAATCATCATCATTATATCATTATATGATCATCATTATTATTATTACCAGTATTATATTATTATTATCATCATTATTATTATTATAATTTTTGTTGTTATGAGTTTATTGTAAGCATTCATTTGGTTTGGGGCTAAAGTAAAATCAATGTTTTAATTAACATTAGGAAAAGTGAACTAATATAATTATTTGTCATTTTTACAGAGAGAGGTATGAAAGATGACCGCATACAACGTGCAGTAGGTGTCTGCAAAAGAATTGTGTCAGCCTTCTCATACTCTTGGAAGAAAAGGAGGGGACCTGGCCATTGTTCAGAACGATCTGGGTCTTCCAAAGCATGTGCTCACAACTGAGACTCCTACAAGGTGGGGATCACGTCAAATGATGATTAAAAGAGTACTTGAGCAAGAGAGGGCCATTAGTCAGGTTCTAAAAGCTGACAAGAAATCAAGGCACTTGGTCCTTAGCTGGCAAGATGTGGATGTCCTAGAGGCTGTCAACAAGGTGTTGAGCCCACTCCAGGACTTCACAGATGCCTTGTCAGGAGAGCAATATGTCAGTGTCTCCTACCTCAAGCCAGTGCTCAGTCTCTTCAACACATCCATTCTTGCTGAGGAAGAGAGTGATACTCAGCTGACGAAGGATGTGAAGAGAAACATTCTAGCTTACTTGAATGAGAAATATTCTGATCAGGTCACAGATGACCTGCTTGACATTGCGTCTCTTCTTGATCCACGGTTTAGAACAAAGTATATGGATAAAGAAAAGGTGGAGCGGGTTCTATCCAGAGCAGTTGAAGAGATAGTGCCACTAATGAAGGCTCAACAGGACACACTCTCAGGGGCTGCTGGTGCAGCAGCAGCAGAAGCAGAGCCTGTTCCTCCTCCTGAGGAAAAAAAAAAAAAAAAGACTTTGGCCTGCTTTTTCAAAAGGCAGAGCACCACCAGCAGCAGCACACTCCCACTGCCAGAAGAGCAAAGCATCAGAATGGAGCTGACAGTCTATTTACAGACCACAGAGGTTGACAGTGATACAGACCCTTTAGACTGGTGGAGATGCCATCAGACAAATTTCCCCTCGCATTGCCAAGCTAGCTCAGCAGTATTTATGCATCCCTGCCACCAGTGCTCCATCTGAGAGAGTGTTCAGCACTGGTGGCAACATTGTCACTTGCCACAGGGCCGCACTCAAACCAGATGCTGTGGACCGTCTGGTTTTCCTGGCAAAAAATTTGTAAATGTTGAAATGTGTGATTATTGTTTCCATTATACAGGAAAATCCTATGTGCCTACCAAGTTGCACTTTATATTTATTTTATGTTTGTTCTGATTTCAAAGCAATACTTTTGAAGGAATAACTAATGCAAGTTGCATAATTTTGTTTTACTATTTTTTTTTTTAAGTTTTCTTTTTATATTTACTTGAATGCACATAATGTTCCTGGACTTGTACTTGAACTAGCAAAAGTTTTCCAAGTTGTTCCAATTGTGTTTAAAATAAAAGTTTTGTATTTTGACTGCAATTGTCTTTGCATTCTGATTTCTCACTTCATTAGAATCATGACTGGCTCTTATTTGTAAACAACAGCATAATTTTCCGGGGCCATGCAAACCTGTATTACTAGTGTGGAATTATTCTAAAATATTCACTAATGACAGTAAAATAGACCATCCTAAGTCAATTAACCGCAGTAATTCCTCTCACAACCAGTAGAAAATGCATTGAACTTGCATTGAGGTGACTATGCATGAAAAGAAAAAAAAAACCGGCGTAAACCGGAAACCGGCATAATTTAGAAAAAAACCGTGATATCAATTTTTGGTCAAACCGCCCAGCACTAGCTGTAACATCTAGTTCACCAATTACACCATAAGAAATTACTTACAAATGCAACAGAATGAAAGTTTTGTATTGGGTTTGTACAAAAAACCCAACAAGACAGAACATGTTGGATGTGTGGAGGGTGTCTGATGATCCTGTGTCCTGGGTTTTCTGTGGGTCATCCCAGGCCTGTTCTGTGGCTAAGGTAGATGCATGTTGACTCCACAGTGCTCCTGGACAAAGACCGGCCTTTATCCTGTGTTAGCTGCGGGATAGTGGCTCCATTGTCTGTTTGGCGAGAAGCCCTGTGTGGCGCAGAGATTAGTGGGGTGCAAAAAAATTTCAATTTTAATTAAAATAAAAGAAAAATGAATTTCTTTTCTATGATTTATTTATTTTTTATTGTAATATGTCTACTGCAATCACATGATAGATACATAGATACATGGGAACTACATTTACATACTGTGAATAATTTTTTTTAATCAAGAATTGTTGTTGAATTGAAAATGGGCATTGAATCAAAGCGTGAGCCGAAAAACCGGAATTGAATCGTGACATTTTCTGAATCGTACACCCCCTACCAGAGATGCAGCTCGGAGTAGGGCTGGGTACCCGACTCAGGTCTATTTAGGAACCTGTTGGTACACAATCCGTGCCGCCCGCACGATCTGTCCTACGCATGCGCAGATGAGAATCATGATGTACGAGGATTTGCGACACTGCACCATCTTTTCCTGTTTCCTTTTTTTCTTTTTAAACTTTGTTTATTCAGCTTTTTTCACAACAGAACAAAGCCATACAGTCAGAATAGAGTTCTCACCCCAAGAAGTAAATGAAAAAAAAAAAATAATGATAATAAAAAAATACATAAATAAATGAGTAAGTCTAAAATATTAGAAAAGTACAGTACACAGTAAAATCCAAGCGGGTTGTCACCTAAATAAAGTGAAGCCAGTGGTTGTCCTAATTAGATTGTTTCATGCAGCTCTGATTTCTCTTTCACATATCTCAAAAAAGGTTGCCAGATCTCATAGAATTTGCCCGATGACCCTCTAAGTGTATATCTTATTTTTTCCAACTTCATGTGAAACAAAGTACTCCTGACCACAGTGTGTGGGACGGAGGGATGGCATCTGTCCATTTCAGAAGGATTAGGCGACGGCCAAGAGAGGAAAAATGTGAGGCCAAAATGTGTGAAAATATGAGGATGGGGTCATTTTGCTACCATTGCACACTGGATCCATGTCTGGGAATCTCTCTGATAGCTTCTCTTTGGTCCAGTGAGTCTGATGCAATATTTTACACTGTAGTAGTCCATGCCTAGCACAGATAGAGGAGGTGTGGACTATTTTTAGTATTGCATCCCAAGTTTCATCATGTATGATCTCACCTACATCCTGCTCCCATCTATGTCTAATAGTGGCAAGAGACAGGGTTTTTTGGGATGAAAGGCACCAATAGAGAGTCAATATCAGAGCTTGAGGGAATTTCTGGAAAGGGAGACAGCTGTTTACGCAACTGTATCAAAAGAATTGTGTATTTGGGATAAGAAACTTAGTGTGCAGTTGATGAAAAAAGGCAAATAAACCATCTATAAAAAGGTCACGCTGTGTGCCCAGTCCCCTGTTTTGCGAATGCTGAAACACGTTGTCTTGAAGGGAGGGAGGAAATGTGATTTGCATGGATCAGGGATTTCAATAAGAAACTATGCCATCCATAGTGCCGACGGACCTGCTTCCATATTTTAAGTGCTGTTTTGGCGGTGTCTGAAGCTAGAGGTGCGTAGATAAATGTAAATGTGCTGTATTTTTTTATATAGCGCTTTTCTAGTCTGAACGACTACTCAAAGCGCTTTTACATAGTACAGGATCCATTTACCATTCACACACATTCATACACTGTGGCCGAGGCTGCCGTACAAGGTGCCATCTGCTCATCAGATAAACATGCACACACATGCACACTCCGATGACACAGCATCGAGGCAACTCGGGGTTCTTGCCCAAGGACACTTCGACATGGGACTGCAGGGCCGGGGATTGAACCACCAACCTTCCAATTGGCAGGCAACCGCTCTACCACTGAGCCACAGCCGCCCAATAAATGCTGACAATGTGGACAGAGCACAGGATCTAGCTTCAAAAGTGCACCATGTGGGAGCGTCAGCAGCTGGATCTTTATATAGCCAATGGAGAATAGGTTGAATATTAGCAGCCCAATACAACTGACAATTGGGCAGAGCCATACCACCCAGCACCTTTGGATGTTATAAATAGGCTCTGCTCAGTCGCAGACTTTTATTATTCCAGATGAAGCTGGATATAAGTGTGTCTAGGCATTTAAAGAGTGACATTGAAAAAGATATCCAAATTTGGGCAGCACATTCATTTTTATAGCTTTTATTCTACCAGCAAGTGACATGTAGAGGCCTCCAACGTTTAAGGTTGTGCTCTACCTTAGTTACTAGTTGATTGAAATTCTTTACTGTTTGTAATTTGCACCCCTAAGTATGTAAACTGATCATGAGTAACCTGAAAGTGAAGTGTGTGAAAGAATAAGTGCTGGCCAGGAAATTGATAGGAAACACCTCACTTTTCTGAAGGTTTATTTTATACCCTGAGATTTTACTGAAATTCTCAAGGATGGAGAGGACCAAAAAATCACCTAAAATTAAGAAGTGGGAGTCTAAATTGGGTAAACTATATAACAAATTAGAATTTTTTTTATCATTGTCCCAATTAGGTGCGTATAGGTTAGCTAGTATCACAGGTGTATTAACAATACGACCTGTAACAATTATGTAGCAGCCCTGAGGGTCTGCAATGATGTCTGAGGGGGCCGTTTCTTTAACTGTCTATGTCTATTCCACAGTAGCGATCTGCTGTTAGCCTCCACCGGAAAGCTAACGTTTAGTTTAGCTAACAGCTAATTCAGCTAACCGCTAGCTGAGATCGCATGTAAAAGACTCAAACCTGAAAATAACAGTAAAAATATATAACAACTGGTACATAGGGCTGCACAATTATGGCCAAAATGATAATCACGATTATTTTGATCAATATTGTGATCACGATTAATTCACGATTATTTGTTGATTTTACCCAAAACAAATTTTATTGTCACATAGGCTATTTATAACTGCTTTCACATCCATATTATGCTACATTCTTCTTATGTTGAAGTTGTATGTTATATAGACATACAGCTGCAACACATGTAAATGAAGATTAGCTATCTGAAATAAATAGCCGGGTCAAATGACGGGTCAGTGGAGTTAACACACGTGTGTTAACATGTGTATGAAATGTCTGTATATGTCTGTATCTTGTTCTGTGTTTTTTGCTGTGGCCGCCGCGATAGCAGAGTTTGCCTCTCATGCTTAACAATATACAGCTGTGTTAATAACAATTAAAACTGTAGACAAATGTCAGAAGTGTGGACCGGTGGCCGCTGTGTGGCCGGGCTGCACGGAGAGTAAGAGGAGAGAGAGTAGAGGAGAGATCACACAGGCACAACTTTACAGAAGAAATGGGTCATGTAAGGCAAAATTAAACCATATCGATATAAACAACATTAGATCCCTAGATCCTGTGAGCTAACAGCCAACTAGCACTGGTCACTGCTGCTGTCTGAAAAACAACACAGACGGGACAAAGTCCTCTAGGAATGTCCACAATCATTTTAAAACGGTTGCGATTGGGGTAAAGGTTCCAACCATGAACCCCAGATTGCCTTTTGCACTTCCTTTCTGCTTTCTCTACTAGCCTCCTCTTTTAGTCACTGGTCGGAGAAGGACTGCCGGTGTTGTCTGGAAAAACAACACGGAGGTGGTGGATGCCAAAGTCCTCTAGGAATGTCCAGTTCAATGAACATTCGACAAAAGCACGGCTCCATCATCTACCACCCCTCCCTCCTGCCCCTGCACAGAGGAGCCTCGGCCATTAACTGGTGAGGAACGGGTTAGGCATTAGTGGCGGATATCATCCTCAGATAAAATATCTTTGACACCAGAGTGATTCAGACCACGTTTCACACTGAGCTTGTAGGAAGCAGAGGGTTTCTATTTACTACATGATTATACACACTATCTCTAGCTTTTTTTTTTTTTTTGCATCATCTAATTTCAGAAATGTTGACCCAATGATGATATCAGGTTATTTTTGTGAAAGCTCCTCCAGAGCCCCAGAAAACATCACATGATGACTAAACTGGACTTTGTGAATTAAATCAGCGAGCGTGGTTTAAATCAAGCTCCCTGCCCAACATGGCTTCACAGTAGTAAAGGAAGCCCATCCAAGGGCGCTGGTTTGGTTTTTTTCTTTCAGATTGCGGGGGGGCACATCATAACCGGGGGGGGGGGCGGTTTATGCAACAATTTGTGCCGTTCGTGCATCAATGTATGGTGCAATTGTCTTCATTTATATTAAGGAAATTATGATTATTATTATTATTATTAATTAGGGGTCCAAGCCCGAGGGGCTGGGGTCCCAGTTCATCGAAGATCCCAGTATCCCAACATAGACACATTTCTGACATGTTTTGAGCCCCTGAAGGGGGACAACGGCTCCTCTTCTAAATAATTGGTGGGGATGTATTCCCTCCATCTTGCCCCTCCCATACTAATATGTTTATGTCTTTGATGTCCATATGGGTTAACTTGAGGGCCTGAATAGTTGGCATTTTAACCACATTGAGACAGTGTCTCATATCATCCTCAGACCCCTTTAAATTTTTTCATCTTTGTTTCATTGCAGCCTTTTTTCCAAAAAAATCAAAATGTTCAGACCAGTAATTACACACAGCAACCCATCTTGACAGAAAAAAACAGAAATTTAGAAATTTTTCATATTTATTAAAAAACAAAAATGAAATACAACATGGTCATATATTCTAGACCCTTTGTTTTTTTTTTGATCATACAGCCATCGTTTTGGGAAAATGCAACAAGAAATGTTGTATCCTCTGCCAATGATGATCCAGTTCTGTCAGGTTGGATTTTTGGACAGTCATTTTCAGGTCTCCAGAGATGCTCAATTGGGTTTAAGTCAGGGCCTGGCTGGGCCATTCAAGAACAACCACAGAGTTGTTGTGAAGCCACTTTTATTTTATTAAATCATTGTCTTGTTGGAAGGTAAGCGCCCAGTTGAGGTCCAGAGCACTCCATCCAGGATATCCCTGTACTTGGCCGCATTCATGGCTTTTCACAGTGCAACCAGTCGTCCTGTCCCTGCAGCTGAAAAACACCCCCACAGCATGATGCTGCCACCACCATGCTTCACTGTTGAGTTTGTTTGGACAGGTGATGAGCAGTGCCTGGTTTTCTCCACACATCCGCTTAGAATTAAGGCCAAAAAGTTCTATCTTGGTCTCATCAGACCAGAGGATTTTATTTATCACCATCTTGGAGTCCTTCATGCAACAATTTGCACTGAGGAGAGGCTTCCTTCGGGCCACTCTGCCATAAAGCCCCGACTGGTGGATTGCTGCAGTGATGTTGACTTACTACAACTTTTATGCATCTCTGGAGCTTAGCCACAGTGACCATTGGGTTTATGATTCACCAAGGCTTTCTTATTAGTTTACGGCCATTATTAAGGGTTCTGGGTCCCAACGTCTTCCATTTGAGGGGGCTGGAGGCCACTGTGCTCTTAGGAACCTTAAGGCAGCAGAAAAGTAACCTTCCCAGTATCCCTTGCCACAATTCTGTCTCTGACTCTTCAGGCAGTTCCTTTTCATGATTGTCATTTTTTGACATGCACTGTGAGCTGAGGTTTTTTAGACAGGTGTGGGCTTTCCTAATCAAAATCAGTATAATCAAACACAGCTGGACTTCAATGAAAGAACCATCTCAAGGATGATCAGAAGAAAAGGCACCTGAGTTACATATGAGGGTCCGGCAGGGTCTGAATACTTATGACCATGTGATATTTCAGTTTTTGTTTTTTAATAAATATGCAAAAATTTTGATGTTTTTTTTCTGTCAAGATGGGGCTGAGTGTACATTACTTTAAAATGAACTTTTTTGATTTTTGGAAAAAGGCTGCATTTGAAACAAAGAGTGAAAAATTTAAAGGGGTCTGAATCTTTCATATGTAGGTTAACATGTAGGAATACATTTTGAAAAGGGGTAAAGACAGAAAGTGATTGCGCCAGATGTGTTTCATTTAGTCTGCAAAAATAACATTTAGAATTCAAATTATTCTTGCCATTAATGTTCCAATGTATTTGCGGCAAACAATAAGGACGGGTAGCTATTTATTTTGCAAACTTTAGATAGATATTGTGTTAGCTAATTATAACTGTCATTACTGAGTACATGTGTTGGCTGTATGACTTTTCTTTACTTGTAGCTACAGTGGGTGCTGTAAAGTAAAAGTTACACAAGCTAGCTTCCTCTCTTGGTTTTTAAACTGCACTTTAAGTCCTAAATGGAGGTAGAGGAGGGTTTGGAGCTATCTGCCTGTGTAGCAGAAGGATTTCTTATCTCTTCTTCTTGCTAGTCTGTCTGTTCTCCACCCTTAACATCTCTCTCTGCTCCTGTTATCACTATGTGTACTGTAAATGCAAATTTACTGTTTTCAACAGTAAATTAGCCTTTGACTAGACTATGGGGGAAACAGCTAGCTTAGCCGTGTCCAAAGTAAAAAAAAGAACAGCAACATGACTACAGGCTCCTACAGGAGAAGACAGGTTGGTTCAGTGCTAGTCTCGCTCGCATTGACAGATCTAACTCCACAGCATGTGGAGTAAGGTCTAGCTACACCGCACATACATTCTAGGATAGGACAAAAATAACGGTCTGTTATGAGTTGTTTGCTTTTTTTTTTTTAAACCAATCACATTTGTCTTGGTTGGCGCTAAGTTTCGGACGCAGTGATGGTGGCTCTGCTAAATAGTCTCGGGAAGGTGAAATATTTTCACCCCAATAAATTAAATTTTTAATATTTTAAGTTAACCGTTGACACAATACAGTAACATACGCTATTTAAATTAGCTGGATACATTGGACCCAAGTTTTCCCACTTTGAGGAAAAATGCCGTTAATATTTTCTTTGTAGATCTTTACAATCATTCACCGAAAGAGGCCAACAAGGCCTGCCTTGTTGCGCGATCCAAATTTTCTTTAAGACTCGCTGAAAAGAATCATGTGAATTTGCCTCAAACGAGCTTGTTATGGTATGAAACCCCTTTTCTTACCAGAAGCTACCGTTACCTTATTTGTATACAAGAAACATGCGTTTTGGCCTCCTAAGAGCTTCTTGTGATGTGAAAACGTTATGAGCACTAAAACAACTTTACAGTAATATCTTACCAGAAGCTCATTCTTTTTTAATGAAATAATCATGAATATACAGTCATTTTTCAGTAGAACTTTCTATTACCTTGTCTGTTTACTCAGGACTTTTGATACACCAATAACTATATTATTTGCATAATGTGTGTACAAACCCGTTATCTTTCTTACTATTTTATAGATGCTCTCAGGAACCGTGCACAACTTCCCCCCTCTCTTTTTTTCTTCTTCTGCAATACTTACATTTTGTATTTTTATATTTTTTGTTGACACTGTAAAGGGGTTGCTTCAGTCTCATTGCACAGGTACTGCACTTGTGTATAATGACAATAAAGGCATTCTATTCTATTCTTCTAATGCTGTGTAAACCTTGTCATGAGCACTTAAACATATTTGCAGTCATATGTGAATTTGCCTCAGACAAACTTGTTATGGTATGAAACCCTTTTTTTGAGCATAAAACTACACAGTCGTTATACTATACAGTCGTTTATTACCAGAAACTACTATTACCTTGTCTCGATGCAGGAAACATGCGTTTTGGCCTTTCCATAAGCTTCTTGTGATATGAATAGTCCAATGCAGGCTAAAAGGAATATGACTTATCAACAGCCCCGATCCCTCCAGGTGCAATCAGCTTTTATGTCTTCTTTATCAGATTCTGCTCCATTTGGTCAGACTTATGGTCTACTTTATATCTTATATCAAAGTGGTTTATGGCAACGCTCCAAGATTTGGTTATATTTCTGTTATATATGTGTGTGTGTCACCAGGACCCTGATCCACGGAGATAAGAAAGCTGGATTCACAGTGTTCTGGGCTGATGATGGACTGGACACCGGACCAATCCTGCTGCAGAAGGAGTGCGCTGTGGAGCCCACCGACACGGTGGACACACTCTACAACCGCTTTCTCTTCCCAGAGGGCATCAAGGCTATGGTAACCACCTAGAATTTAAAGTGCTCATATTATGCTTTGTGGCTTTTTCCCTTTCCTTCATTGTGTTTTTTTGTGCATGTAATAGGATTGCAAAGTGAAAAAGCCTAAAGTATACAGCTGTGTTAATAAAAAATTAAAACGGTAGACAAATGTCAGAAGTGTGGACCGGCGGCCGCTGTGTGGCCGGGCTGCCGGAGAGTAGGAGGAGAGAGAGTAGAGGAGAGATCACAAAGGCACGGCTTTACAGACAAAATGGGTCATGTAAGGCAAAATTAAACCATATCCATATAAACAGCATTGCAGCGGATGCAAGGACATAAGCACAGGTGCATCCTAGAGGAGCTAACAGCTAACAGACGCTACTAGCACCGACTAGCACTGGTCATTGATGTTGTCTGAAAAAACAGACGGGACAAAATGTTGCGTTTACTAGTAAACTGGTAAACCTTGAGACCGACGTATAAACGACTGTTTTCTGTTGAGTTTTCCTCCCGTTACTCTGTCCTCTGTGACTGTCTACATCTAGAAACTAAGCTGCACGGGGTGCAGGGAACTACTTTGACTGGCACATGATCAGACAGTGGTTTACGGAGCGCTAGATGGGCTATGCAAAAAACCCGGAGCGTTCTATGAAATGACGCTTAAAAAAAAATCAAAAACGCTTGATCACGCAAATTTGATTGTGGGAAGTCAAAATTGATTAATTGTGCAGCCCTACCATGCTCTTTCCCACAAGGGCAGCTGTGGCTCAGGTAGAGCGGTCGTCTACCAATCAGAAGGGTGGTGGTTTGATCCCTGGCCCTGCCGTCCCATATCAATGTGTCCTTGGGGAAGACACACCTTGTACCACCTTGGCCACAGTGTGTGAATGGTTCCTGTACTATGTAAAAGCTCTTTGAGTAGTTTTTAAGACTTGAAAAGGGTTATATAAGATCAGTCCATTTACTTTCACAATGCCTAGTTCCAACTTAGCCTTCTCTATCTTTTGAACTTGTCAGCAAGAAATGAACATAAACGACACAGGCACATCACAGACCGAGGTGTCACGCTCGAACTGTTTCCTGGTGCAGGTGGAGTCGGTGCAGCTCATTGCTGATGGAAAGGCCCCAAGAGTTCCCCAGACAGAGGAAGGAGCAAGCTATGAAGGCATTCAGAAGAAATCCAACGCCAAGGTGAGAGGTCCGGTCGCATTTCAGACCGAAGTCAGATACCCTATTATGTGACATGAATATGGCACTCTTTCATTCATTCAGACTGGAGCTCCAACTGGGCAAAGTGGGGAACCGCCCCAAGGACTAAAGGCTGCATTTTTACCTGATTTTGATACCCTGGCTGTAGTTGAATAGTCAAATAAATTATCTTCGATCTCTTTTCCTTTACGCTGATGGAAAACATCATGAGGACAATGAAAGATGTGAAGGAGAATTCACGAGGACTTAGGAAAAGACAACGCGGAGCTCGGCTACGTAATTATGCGACGGCGGATGTTGATCTGGTGTGGTGAAACTACAACGTTCTAAAGGTGGACTAAACGGAAAGCACTTCTAGAATACTTCACACTGTGTGTTTTTACCATGTTGTTTCAGTGTGGACAACCCACATTACTTTATTACCATTTCATTTTCCGTCTTGTTTTGCATTAATTAATGACATTCTATCCCTGTTTATTGTTCATCATATATCTATTTTAAAACTCTGTGCATGAAATTTCATCATTCAAATTTATTATCACTATTATTGTTGTTCACGCCCACCCTCCTGATCGCTTATATTTATCTACATAAATCCCAAATAGTATGATTGTATGGAAATAATTGTTAAATGAATGCAGATAAGCATGCGAAAAATTGCATCATTAACGAGGACAAAATTAATATTACAAGGAATTAGTAGTAATTAATATTACATTCTGTAAGATGTAAACAAAGCAGATCTCAGAACAGTAGTCAGTGTAACTTCATTGATTCTTTAAGACGTTTTGCTTTAATGACATTATAATGGAACGCATGGAAATGTTTCCAATTACCGAAAGCAGCCTCCATCATAATTAAAGCAAGACTGATTTATATTTAGTTACTTATTTTAGTTTAGTTAAATGTTGAAGAAAAAACACACCTACGCCAATACATACTTTAACCCTCTGAGGACAAAAGACGCACTGTACACCCGTATTCAAAAAGCAGTATTACAATTTTATTAATTTAGACGTTTTATTTATATATTACGCTACTTTTGTGAACCTGAGACTTTTGTAAATTCACTTCAAGCACCAAAACAATTGTGTGTAGGTTAGTTTTCACAAGAGATTTGAGACATTTCAAAAAACGAACATCAACTTTTTACAGCGTTAAGGACAAATTATGTCTTTACACATTGCTCTGGAACAAATTTGGGGATCACATGGATTCAAAGATGAATATAAAAAGATATGTAGAAGACCTCAGAGGGTTATAAAACAAGGTAACCTACAGGGTGTTATGGGTTGTTCCTAGTTTGAAGTTAGGTTTTATTTAATCAATACAATTTAATTTAACAATTTAATTAATACTTGCAAGTAAGAGAGTTAAACAAAGTGGTGAGATGACAATCTTGGTGAAGACGGAGGGTGTCTGATGGTGTCTGATTAGCGGCAGGCAGTGTCAAAGGATCAACAGGAAGGCTGCCTCAGAGCAGGCAGGTGCTGGAGACGGAGGAGACACATGTGAGGTTAATTTTAGTCGAGATACACAACAGGTCAAAGTTCAATTCTTCACTGGAGATTTCAGCCTGAAGAGTTACCACATGGAGAGCAGAAAGCAATCTGGCCACGAGTAAGTGGAGAGCTGGGTTTCTTGTACTGAGCTTGTGTGCCTGGTAATACCTGTAGAGCCACACCCCTGTTGATGAACACACAGACACACACATGGAAAGACAAACAGAAAACAGGGGATCCAGAAGTCACAAACCGGGCTGTGACACTGGGACTGGTAGAGGGGCAGCGAATGTCCTGTCTTTAAAAAAAGAAAGGCATGTAAGAATTCTCTAGTCAGATGTTTTAAATTCAACATGTTTAAAACATAAGAATAATGATAAATACTTGTATGGTTAAATCATTCCGCCCACCACACGCAGAGTGAATTATTTTTCTCTGATTAAGTTACTAAGACTTATTCTGATTATGAATGGCTGAATGGTTGTGCGTCCCTTTAAATTCCGCAAGGAATTGTGTTAAGGCATTGTCTCCAAGTATGGTCCAGTGTATCCTATGCTAAAGGAGATAAGAAAGGAAGCATTGACGCACTTCTTTGTGAAAATTTATTTTTATAGTAATACTGTAGCTATTTCAATACATATTAGTCTCATTTGGTGCACAGTTTAAGAGTGATTGTATATCAAAATACAATGATTTGTGTACGATCTTAATTAAACTAGTGGTAGTAAGGTGGTGTTAGTAAAAACTTAAAAAAAAAGGTTTTGTCCGTTTTTGACCCAGGAGGACAACACAAGGGTTAAACTAAAATGCTGCGTTAAGTTGCTCTTTACATAATCAGTTTTTAATGAAATTGTGGGGACAGTAGTATTCCACTGCTCTGGATGAGGTGCTTCCCACTGAAAGTGTCCCAGTGGACCACACCTTCACTCAGAGCGCAGCGTGGGAATGTACTCTACATGTTGTTCAGGGCAGTGGTGGAATGGAAACTGAAGTACTGAACTTAAGTACAATACATGCAATACATAATTATAAAACACATTCAAACAGAACAGCGTTACATAACAAACAAACACTATAAGTACATAGATACAGACAGCTTGCTCTCCTCACCTCTCTCACCCACACCCCCAACTGTTACACTAAATTAGATAGAATATTGCTTGGATAATAAATCATTTCCAAAAGAATAAAGAACAATTGAAGCAGTTTGTCTTTAGCGCAAATAAACAGAAAAAGTCTTAAGAATACACAATTAAAAGCATAGACAGTTTGTTCTAAGATGAAGATTATTCCAATCAGAAGGAGCTTTATATAAATGATCTCTGAAAACAAATGTTGCATATGTACTGTACTTGTAAATACTACTTTACTTGAGTCATTTCTTTTCACTTTACTCTACTTTTTTACTCCACTACATTCATCTGACAGCTTTATTTACTGGTTACTTTACAAATTAGAAAACTGATGTTTTATTCTAGATTAAACTACCCAACAATATACAGGCCTACACTTAGTTGATTGACAGAACTGTTTGGATCGTTTCCAGCTTCTAAAATGTGAGGATTTTTCTGCATCAAGCACTTTTACTTTTAATACCTACTACTAATACTACTAGAACATTTTCTTGATGATACCTACATACTTTTACTTAAGTAACATTTTCAATGCAGGGCTCACTTGTATCAGAGTATATTTACAGTGTGGTATTAGTACCTTTACTCAATTAAAGGATCTGAATACTTCTTCCAACACTGGTTTAGGGCCAAACACGTAAGATTGAGTGTCTGGTGAGCGTTTATCTTACAAGAGGAGGGACAGAGCTGGGGCTGGTCTTAGCTGCTTTCTGATTGGCCTATTGGAGCCACGTTGCTGGCAGTGACTCCAAATGTGCTATTCTTAGTGCAGAGTTCTTTTTTTTTTTTTTTTTAAGTCCAGTGTCAGTTTTCCTCGTGGCGCTCAGCTAGTGCTCAGCTGTTGGGCTTCCCTCTCATTCTCAGAAATGTAGGCGACCTGCTTTGAAAATGAATCTAAATCAAGTTGACTCCAGTGTCGCTCTCTCCCTCAGGTCGACCTGGCCCAACCAGCGGAGGCCGTCCACAACTGGATCCGCGGCCATGACAAAGTCCCCGGTGCCTGGACGGTCATTGATGGGCAGGTGCAGTACCTGGAACACACAAGCAAATAAAAACACACACTCTGTCTATTGCAAGGCCAGATTAGAGCTGTACATTTTGCTGTAAAATTAAATGTCTCAGAAATGATGGCGATTAACATTAAAATAGTCCCTTTCAGTCAAATTTTTTATATATTTGGGCATTTTCAGCCTTTATTTTTGACAGGACAGCTGAAGAGATGAAAGGGGAGAGAGAGGGGGAATGATAGCAGCAAAGGGCGACATGTGGGAGTTGAACCAAGGCCTGCCACATTGAGGAGTAAACCTCTTCATATGTGCGCCCCCAACTGTGCAAACCTGGCGCCAACAAATTAAAGTTTTGAATGAATCCCAGGATATTTCTTTTGGTTCTGTCACTGTTGTGCAACCCAGATAATGTAGTAACAAATATACAAAGCGTAACCCTGCCTCTTTATTATCATAAACAGTATAATTAAAGTAAATCTTATCTAACAGTATCCCCCTAGTCATTTGACATATCTAAACAAAATTAACAATTACAGTCATACGCATTAAGAGAATGTGAGCAATTAATTGGGGTTAAACAAAGAAGCCGCAATAATGTAGGAAAAATGGAGACAATTACCCAATTATGTAATAATCGTTACAAGTGGGCTGTTCTTGCTTTTCTAGTCTCAACAACTACTCAAAGCGCTTCTACATAATACAGGAACCATTCACACACATTCACACACATTCATACACTGTGGCTGAAGCTGCTGTACAAGGTGCCACCTGCTCATCAGGAGTGATACACACTCACACACATTTACACACCAATGGGGCAACTTGGGGTTTAATGTCTTGCCAAGGACACTTCGACATGGGAAACATTTTTGGCATAACAGGAAAGTAGATAATAACTACAAAAATATTCAAATAAATAAATGCCAAAGAAGAAAAAAAGATGTGTATGTCTGAAAGAAAACAGCAACACTAGTTAATGAAGGAAGGGGAAAGGTCTTCTTCTCAACCATACATGAAATAACTGGGCCTCTGTGCCTTTTCTGTGCCCATGTAGTCCAGTATGAGACCAACATCTCATAAAATAAGAAAGGTCTGTCCTTAAGAGCAACAGCTCTGTAGCTACGCAGGAGAAGTAAAAAGGAAATGTTGTGTTTTTTTTACACGTATGTTTTTTTTACAGATTAAACAAACAAGATACATCATATTAATCGGTACTTGTAGGCAGGTTTTCTTCCCTTTTAGGTGGAGCCAGGCAAGCCGTCTCACCTTGTTTCCAGTCATTGTGCTAAGCTAAGCTAACTCTCTCCTGGCGTCAGCTTCATATTTAGGGTACAGACATGAGAATGGAATCGGATTTTCTCTAACAGCAGAACTTCTGTTTATGAGGACAGTCCCACATAGAACAAAGAGGAACTTACTGCAGTATGACATCAGAAAAACGGGGATAATTCTGGCGAGCTTTCTGAAATTGTAATACCATATTAAAATGTGACCACTGCAGGTAAATAAAAGTTTAGCAACATACAAATTGTTTGTTTCAAGGGCTTCTGTGTATGTTCTTCCTCAGGTTGTGACTCTGTATGGCTCGTCCATGTTGGGGGGGTCGATACCAGCCGGGCAGCCCCTGGAGATAGCGGGGGTTCCCCAGCCCGGCCTGGTCACCAAGAACGGGCTGGTGCTGTATGGAACCGATGGGAAAGCTGTGAGTGTCTGTGTTGTTTGTCGCACTGCAAAACAACTGCAAAACTCAGTCCAGGTAGAGTTGAGCTGTCTATACAGTCCTACATACAGTAGGTTTTAGGCTGCCAGGTAATTCTAGTTAAATAATTTTAGAACTCAGAGGCACTTGGGCAATTAGGGGTTTGGTGCCTTGCTCAAGAGCATCATGCCAGTGTCCAGGGGGTGAACTGGCAGTCTACAGAAAACCCTAAGAGGCTGAGCTGTTGCAACCATTGCGAACCTGTGCGGGGAAACCCCATTAGATTTCGAGTCCAACGCCTTAACCTCATTGCCACCATGACCCCAAATTCTAAAGCCAGCATTTGTTTTTTCCTCTGACTTTTATTTTTATTTATTCTATGTTTGGTCCACAGCTCCTGGTGAAGAACCTGCAGTTTGATGATGGCAAGATGATCCCTGCTTCTAAATACTTCTCCTCTGGGGAAAGCTCCAGTGTGGAGCTGACTGCTGATGAAGAGAAGATGGCAGAGGAGATCAGGGCAAGTGACCCTCAGTGGACCAGGTCTAGCTGTGGCCTATAATGGAGCTTCTGCTTCTCTTAAATGATATGTTCATCTTGACGTTGTCAACCCGGTGTTTGACCGGTGTTTGTTGCTTTCATATATTACAGGACATCTGGAAGGGCATCCTCAGCAATGTCCCAGCTGTTAAGGACACCACAGACTTCTTCAAGTCTGGGGCCGCCTCCATGGATGTGGTCAGGTGAGGGAGGAGGCCAGTGCAGAGATTGGTCAGAAATGAAATTAAGCCAATAGTGGCAGTCACAGCAGAGTCAGCTGTCATAAGGACACTGATTATTTTCCATATTATGCACTCCTAGTTAGCGTTCAAGAAAATGTTTGTGTCTACACACCTTGCACCACAGTGTCTTATGTCTCACATTGCCAGACCTTAAGCATGATTTAGGCTTCTGCCTTAAATCTACACCATGGCTACGTGTAGGTACGTGGAGATACTAACCCTATGGCGTAGCCTGACGTGCACCTCTCGAAAAAACGCACGTCGCTTGGTAGCGTTGCATTTCCCCCCGATTCATTTCCTGGTTCTGCTTCTCTATAAACAACAACTTTTCCTGCTAGAGATTTCCCACAGGGGAAACACTTTGTTCCTCCCACTATGCATCTAGAGTTGCTACTCGGTGCTCGGTGTGATGCCTTTGACAGAACCATAAATCACGCTTTAATCCACAGCGCTGTGGGGTAAGAAAGAAATGATGCAATTTTCTTCAAAACTTGCCATTTTCAGAGTGTGGCTTGCTAGCTCAAAGTCTGTTGTTGTTTCCCGAAAAGAAAGGATTTTGAGAACGCACAGAGAGCGAAAGGTGAGGTACAGCCGTATTCGCCAGACGTGAGGCATTTATCCTGGAAATGTACTGTCGTTGATCTTATGTCACACACAACTATGACTTGTTTACCCACAGCGCCCCTGCTGCATATCTGATGTATCTGCATGCACATTGGATACATTGCCACTACTCCATTACTGCACCATGTTAAAACCACAGAGGAACGAATATTTTCGACAATAACGTGACGCACCATTTAGTAGTTTTAATGGTCAAATACACAAATAGTCAACTAATTAAAGGAACCCCTGCCAGTGTAAGCACTGACGAAGCGCTGTGGTGTCTGTGTCAGGCTGGTGGAGGAGGTGAAGCAGAAGTGTTCCGGCGTCCAGCTGCAGAACGAGGACGTGTACATGGCTACCACCTTCCAGGACTTTATCCAGATGTTTGTCCGTAAGCTGAGAGGCGAGGACCAGAAGGAGGAGCTGGTCATCGACTACGTGAGTCTCCCACTTTTATGTCTCAGTAAAACCTGAGTCTGCTGATTTATCTTTAGATCCTCCCATTGAAGTTCTAAATCCAAAGATTGACTCGAGATTTTTATATCTTTCATCACACATTCTATTTTAAAATAAGCACAAAGGTAGGTGCTTGTGGTCGGTTGATTTGTGATTGTTTTACTGTTACCCAGGCAACCAAAGAAGTGAACAACATGACAGTGAAGATGCCAACCCAGTGTTTTATCAACGGCAAGTTTGAGGAGGCAGAAAATGGCAAAAGCTATGATACCATCAACCCTACTGATGGATCAGTGAGTCATATGAATATACTGCCTTATTATTAATTATTAGACTGTGTGCGACTCATGCAAGGGTTAAACACAATGGGAACCCGTGTGTTCAACCCTTCCATTGATAACTATGACCTGGGTGACTGAGAACCGTCATAGATACAGTGTGTGACCATTACGCCTTTCACCAGGTGATCTGTAAGGTGTCCTACGCCTCAGTGGGGGATGTGGACCGGGCAGTGGCAGCAGCCAAAGAAGCCTATGATAATGGGCCCTGGGGCAAAATGAACCCCAGAGACAGAGGAAGTCTGCTTTACAAGTGAGTAGCTCTATCTAATGGACTCCAATGGGATTACATGACCTGATCGCAATTAATGGCGCATTTGTATCTATTCTAAATGTCCCTTGATTTCTTTTTGTCCCATAATTTTTTTCTCATTTTAATGCTCTTATCAAGATGGAAAAGTGGATTGGCTTGCTTTGTGCAAATGTTTTGTTATTGAAAACAATATTGGTATATAGCCTACTGTAGTTTTCAAGACCCCTCCCCCCCTACTGACCCCAGCATATAGCCTACTGTATTGTTCAATGTCACACTAACATTCTCACTTGGAGAAAATAATCTCTCACACAATGTAACACTGTCCATCAATAAAAGGCTGAAAAAAATACAGTGACAAGGGGGGGCGGAATTGTGTGCTTGGCCATCAAGTGGTATTTCAGAGTGGATGTGCTGTGATGATAGCTCAGTTCACAACAACAAAACCCACAGATCACTTTGGTCTTGTCAATGGAACATTTGGCAACTTTTAAAAAGTCAACTTTCCATCCAGACTCTTATTGCCGTCCATTTCGGCGTCTTGCGCTCGCCATCTACTCAAAACGTAACGTTACTGCTCTTTGGCCGGTTCGCGAGCCCAAACAGCGCGTGTGCGGTGTGCCTGTTGTTTTGTTTCCGGTCTAGATCTGGTGTGGTGTAGTATTTCTAATGTTCCTAGTTGTTGCAACAGCATGTGAAAAAAACTAAAAATTTTGCAAGGCCAAAATTTACGCCATTTAAAATGGGTTTGCGTTAACGCTGTTATCAATAATGCGTTTAACTGACAGCACTAATACATATATACTGTATATACTCAACAAAATTATAAACACAACACTTTTGTTTTTGTCATTTTGTCTCAATTTTTCATGAGTTAAATTCAAAGATCTAAAACTTTTTCTATGTAAACAAAAGGCCTATTTCTCTCAAATATTGTTAACAAATCTATCTAAATCTGTGTTAGTGAGCACTTCTCCATTGCCGAGATAATCGATCCACCTCACAGGTGAGATGCTGATTGGACAGCATGATTAGTGCACAGGTGTGCCTTATGCTGGCCACAATAAAAGGCCACTCTAAAATGTGCAGTTTTATTGTATTTACCCGGGGGGGATCCGAAAACCGGTCAGATTGTGGTGTTGTAAATCCGACTTGTCTTATCCGACGTTTTATAAAGAGCGCCCTCTCACTCCTCCCCCTCCTCCCCCAGGCTTGCAGACCTGATGGAGGAACACCAGGAGGAGCTGGCCACCATTGAGTCCATGGAC
Source organism: Etheostoma perlongum (assembly GCA_026937815.1). Taxonomy (NCBI): domain Eukaryota; kingdom Metazoa; phylum Chordata; class Actinopteri; order Perciformes; family Percidae; genus Etheostoma; species Etheostoma perlongum. The sequence continues at coordinate 26,461,159 of CM049393.1, read as the reverse complement.
TCGGGAGCTGTGTACACACTGGCCCTCAAGACACACGTAGGCATGTCCATCCAGACCTTCCGATACTTTGCCGGCTGGTGTGACAAGATCCACGTAGGTTCAGGCACGCTCACACCAGTTTTATAAGCGTTGAACAGTGATTATAAAACCAGAGGAACATTACATATCTTTGTTGTAGGGCAAGACCATCCCCATCAACCAAGCCAGGCCCAATCGAAATCTGACCTTCACTAAGAGAGAACCTCTTGGGTAAAAGCTCTGGATTTACTAAATATATATATATCTATCACTGGACTATATTGTGTGTGTTTTACCGCAGAGCTGTGTGTGTGTTTTGTCTGTGGCAGTGTGTGTGCCATCATCATCCCATGGAACTATCCTCTCATGATGCTGGCGTGGAAGAGTGCTGCCTGCCTCGCAGCAGGGAACACGCTCGTTCTTAAACCCGCACAGGTGAGCACACCATACACACACTCTGGCTTTAACTCACGTATCGTACTAAAATGAACTATATTGGTTAAATAGATGTAGTGTCAGAGGAATTTGTGTTTCTTACATTAACTCTAATAATTACAGGTCACTCCGTTGACGGCACTGAAGTTTGCTGAACTGTCAGCGAAAGCTGGCATTCCAAAAGGAGTCATAAACATTTTGCCAGGATCAGGTAATGAACACGAATACAGGATCCATATTTCTTTGCAGTGAAGAAAGCTTGATTCAGAAATCATAAGTCAACTGTGCAGTCAATCTGATTGTTCATACACTAGGCCAGAGGCAGTTGCTAGGTTGTTAATACAAAATAGACTCTACTTGCAACCCCTTGTCAACACACATTTCCAGGATAATTAGCTCAGTATTTTACAAGAAACTAAATCATTTTGTATGGATGAATTTTTGTTTCTTTGCCTTGTAATCATCCCCTAACCTTGTACGTTTCTGATGTAGAGGTTGGGAACCATTGCACGAACATACAGTACATGCCCTGAAACGTACGCAGGTGTGGAATACAAGATCTGCTATTTTCCAAAGATTATACAGCGCACATTTTTAAGGATATTGTTTTTTTTTTATTGTCAACAACTTTCACAAAGAGATCAAAAGCAACAGTGAATGTATCTACTCACAAGTTTTGTCTGTCAAAGCCTAGTCTATCGTCTTCGTCTGTGCCATAGAGCTCCATTGTTGTCCAAAAACTATTAAAAGACATCGGTGAGCCACACTGTTCCTTCCCCTTTACTCAATCCTACACACACACACTACCACAAATACAACTTTATCAGTTACAACTTTTTATTTCTTGCACTGTAGCTATGTTACTTTATGTTACTTTATGCACTTGCAACTGAACAATTTCCCTGAGGGGATCAATAACGTGTTCTAATCCCCAACAAATGCACTCATTCCTCCTGTTTGAGGTTTAGTAATGAAAACTCCAGTGAAAATGCTGATTACTGTAAAAACAAAAATTGGGGCATTGTTAGGGCTTTATTTTTACAGGACAGATAAAGACATGAAAGGGGAGGCGGGGTGGGGAATGACATACAGTAAAGAGCCGCAGCTTGGAAGAGGTTTGCGTCGAAGAGCAGTCAGATAGTTTTGACAGATGATTGATTTTAGTCTTTTTATGGGTTGTGTTGGCAATAGGAAAAATCTACAGTACCATCAGCCTTAGACATCCTTTAAACTGTGTTCTGTTTTCGTGACACATCACATTGACAGAGACAGAAAAGGAAGCATAGCAGCAGTGTTGAAAATCATTGCTGCCACTTTGATACTTGGGACTCCTACTTTAAAAGCGTTCTTATAGATCCAAAATGCACCTTGCTAATCCCGTTCTCTCCTCCAGGTGGAATGGTGGGACAGCGGTTGTGTGACCACCCAGACATCCGCAAGCTGGGCTTCACTGGCTCCACACCTATCGGAAAACAGATCATGAAGAGGTATGACCTGACATACTCCTGGCTTTGTTGACTTGGCTGCCAGGTACAGAGGTGGAAAAAGTCCTAAAATATTGTACTCAAGTAAAAGTTCCAATACACTGATGAAATAGAACTCAAGTACTATCTAAAACACTAGATTACATTACTCAACTAAAAGTAATAAGTAGTTCATTTAAAATGTACTTAAAGTAAAAGTTATTTAGTAACATTAAAAAAAACAACTACTGTAAAACAGGCGGGGGGATCTCTCATGTAGTGAAAGTAGGACAAGGGGTCATAAATCCAAAACTATTTTGTTTTTAATTAAAGGAAAATCTATACAAATGTATAAACATCTATACAAATGTATACACATGTAATAACAGCATAACACATGTCACACATGACATATTGTCAATTTGCTATTAGTTATGAAAACTTTGTTTAAAGTACCAATGCACAAATACTGCTGTTATTGAATGCTGAATGCCAATTCAGTCACCTTTGGCAAGCACATCTGGCATTGTCCCTCTTGAATTAAAATGAAAAACAGTCTTTCAAATGTGGCCGAGGATTTTTTTGGGCAGCAGAATTTCATGTTTCAGCTTGCATTTCTTATTGAAGCAGTCTCTGAACTATTGTTGCTTGATCCACCTCCATCCCGTTGTCATTCTTCTACAGGAAGACTTGGCGCCTGCTAGGCAGCCTAGATGCTGATTGGTCACTGTAGTGGTTCCGGGCGTGAATATTTTTTTTCCTTTTGGTTTTCGTTAGTCAAAGTAAGGGATGGGGTTTGTAATGTAGCAAAAATACAATACTACATTTTAAATGTTTTTTTTGTATAAAAAAAATACAAAATACACAACAAAACTACTCAATACAGTAAAGTGAGTAAATGTATTCCGTTACTTTCCACCTCTGGCCAGGTGAGAGTTCATGTCCTGATTCTTTGTGATCCCTCGTTGCAGCTGTGCGCTCAGTAACCTGAAGAAGGTTTCTCTGGAGCTGGGAGGGAAGTCACCTCTCATCATCTTTGGTGACTGTGACATGGACAAGGCCGTTCGCATGGTGAGAGAGCGACACTTACAGAGGGAGAGGGTCAAGGCCTGTTACACCTATACACCATGTTAGTGATGAAGCAATTAGTCAATGGGTACATTTTTTAGTTTGTGGTTGCAGTCACGCAATTGTGAGGATTCAATCTTACTTGCTTTTCTCTGTAGTATATGATTGAAATTGAACGTGTTTGGGTTCAGGAGAGTTTTTTAAACAGAAGAATCACTTTGATGACCTCACGTTGGCTTCAGGGACATTGTGATTGTCATTTCTCACTATTTTCTGACATTTTATAGACTAATCGATTAACCCAAAGAAGAACATAAAACATTAATCAATAATGCAAGTATTTGTTGATTTTTTTGTGTTATTTGAAAGAAAACATCAGTAGAACGCTGCACTTTAAATTGTAACTGCCATTCTTTTTTAGTGCTGTCTTTTATGTTCAATTCAATGTTAAATTTTTTGTTGGAAATTGAGTGTTGGACACACAATTGAGTGTTGGAAATGATTTATTTCCCTAGGTTTTAAATTCAACAAGCAATTTGTTGTATTTTAGCAGAATACTGAGTCATATCAGGTTATATCGTTATTGCGATATTTACAACATTATCGTATAGCGCACATTTTCCTCATACCGTGCATCCCTAATATACTGCTTATAAATGCTATAGGGGTTAAAGTGTTAGAGTTAATTCTTTGTTTGCATGTATTTAGTTTTCAACGTCTTCAGTGAGCTCAGTGGCAAACTGTGGATCAAATAGCATGCTCTTGATTCTGTGTCTGTGTGTCTGCTGCTCCACAGGGCATGAGCTCTGTGTATTTCAACAAGGGGGAGAACTGCATCGCTGCTGGGCGTCTGTTTGTGGAGGAGTCCATTCATGATGAGTTCATCAGTCGAGTGGTGAGTCAGCCAAAATCCTGACACAGCCCTTTCTCTAGAAAAATATAGTACCTACTGTACTGTACATTAAAATAGTCTTTTATGACAGGCTCCTACACTTGCCATGATGCAATTTGCTTGTGTCAATTTGAGAAAAATAAACATAAAACGGCATCAAAAGGGTCCTATCACACTGAGTCCAAAATCAACATCTGTGAGCCTAAAAATCAGTCACACACAGAAACCTCGCACACGGAGTCTGATGTGTATTAATTCATCTGTATTGTTTTGTGAAATTTTTCACAAAATGCAGTCTTCAAGCAGTGAGGATGATTTAGTCCTCTCTCTTCTTAAAAAGATAAAATAAAGAAGGAAGTATTGGGTCCACACACAGAGAACAAGGAGTAAATTCAAAATTTACTTCAGGATGCTGTTTGTTTTGGTCGACACAGAAGGCGCCGCTGATTGAACTCTGACGTACCTACGGTAAGCGTACCTGACTCATTTCTGTTTCCAGTGCTTGTGTGTTGGTAGTGAATTGGTAGCGTGTTGCTGCTCGCTAAATACCAGTTCAGTTTGTTAGATTTGCTATTACAGCGGCTAACTGTCCACTAAATAGTTATTCTTATAGTAGTTCTGCCTAAGCACTCAGTAGTTATGCCTAAGCACTCACAGATCTTTTCATTTTTAAGCGACTTTCATTAAATAACAGCTGTTTTTAACGCTTGGTAGCTAACGCTACCGTACTTTAGCTTAGCTGCTAGCAACTTTAGCTTAGCAGTTAGCCATGTTGTCTCCCTCTCCTACTTTCTCTTGCTCGATGTGTGAGATGTTTAGTTACTCCTCTGCATCCTTTAGCAACAATGGTATGTGTAACAAGTGTAGTTTTTTATAGACATGGAAGCGAGGCTTAGTGAGTTAGAAGTCCGGATCTGCACCATGATAGATCAGTTGCTAGTTACTGTAGCTAACCACCCCCCAGTAGTCGGTGCGGGCCGGCTTGAGCCTGAGTTAGCCTCTGGTAGCCGTCCCCCGGCAACTCCTGAGCAGCCAGGAAAAGGTTCCTGGGTTACTGTTCGTGGCAAAAAAAAAACACCACCAGCCTGTTAGCGTTTCTAACAGATTTTCTTCACTCAGCGACAAACCAACTCTGGTTATCGGCAGCTCCATTTTGAGAAACGTGAAGTTAGCAAAGCCAGCAGCCATAGTTAAGTGCATCCCGGGGGCTAGAGCGGGTGACATTGAGTCTTATTTGAAACTGCTGGCTAAGGATAAACGTAAATACAGTAAGATTGTTATTCACGTTGGCGTTAATGACTCCCGGTTACGCCAAACGGAGGTCACCAAGATCAATGTTGAATCGGTGTGTACATACGCAAAGTCAATGTCGGACACCGTAGTTTTCTCTGGACCCCTGCCAAATCTAACCAGTGATGACATGTATAGCCGCATGTCATCATTTCGCCGCTGGCTATCAAGGTGGTGTCCAGATAATGATGTGGGCTTTGTAGATCACTGGCAGTCTTTCTGGGGAAGACCTGGTCTGATTCGGAGAGACGGCATTCATCCCACTTGGGATGAAGCAGCTCTCATTTCTAGAAATCTTGACAAGTTTATTAGTGGACCTAATCCTTGACAATCCAGAGTTGGGACCAGGAGGCAGAGTCGCAGTCTGACACACTTCTCTGCTCCTCCATTCCAGGGGTTATCTAGTCAAAACCCCATAGTGATGGTGTCTGCCCCCCCGACCATTAAAATGATTTAAATCAAAGGTAAACAGAAGAGGAGCTGTGCATGAAAACCTCATAACAATTAAAACCACAAGTGCAATAGTGCAAAAGAATAGGCAAATTAAATGTGGACTCTTAAACATTTTTTTTTAATTTATCCTTTATTTAACCAGGTAATACCCATTGAGATTAAAAATCTCTTTTGCAAGGGAGACCTGGCTATGATAGGCATCAAAATTACATCACATCATTACATACGTACAAATACACACACATGAAAACCAAATATGCACTTACAATGAAATCTCAATTAAAACATTGACATGTGCGGGATTCCAACTCAAAGCTTCTCATTTTCAGCTTAAACATACTCAAAGGAACCAATTTACTAAATTTCAAGTTCTTCTGCAGCAAATTCCATGTAAAGGGGGCAGAGTAAGCAAAGGCCTTTTTACCCAGCTCAGTACTGACACGTGGGACAGAAAACAATCTGAAAACATCAGATCTCTCTCTTCTAAAGGTGTACTAGTAAATGAATTCATATCAGATTCTAATATTGATTTAACAGAACAGCTCCCATACCACACTGTTGCACAGTTGGTCAGGATGCTTTCTATTGCACAGCGATAGAAGTTCACCAGGATAGTCGGGGAAAGCTGATTCTTCCTCAGTGTCCTCAAGAAGAAAAGGCGCTGGTGAGCCTTCTTGACCAGGCAGGAGGTGTTGGTTGACCAGGACATGTCCGCCGAGATGTGGATCCCCAGAAACTTGAAACTGGAGACGCGCTCAACAGCCATTCCATTGATGTGGATGGTGTCGTGCGTGCCTCTTGACTTTTTTCTGAAGTCCACAATGAGCTCTTTGGTTTTGGTGGTGTTGAGGAGCTGGTTATTTTCAGTGCACCATGTGGCCAGGTGCTTGATCTCTTCCCTATAGGCAGTCTCATCGTTGTTGTTTATGAGACCAATCACCGTAGTGTCGTCCGCAAACTTGATGATGGAATTAGATTCGTACACAGGCTTGCAGTCGCAAGCAATATTATCAGGAAGCACTCCATAAACTTTCATTGTTATGCAGATGATACTCAATTATATCTATCAATCAAGCCGGATGAAACCAAGTCTAGTTAGCTAAACTTCAAATGTGCCTTCAGGATATTATAACCTGGATGAGCTGTAATTTTCTAATGTTAAACTCAGATAAAACTGAAGTTATTGCTCTGGGACCCAAGCACCTCCTTGACGCATTATCCAAAGAGATAGTTACTCTGGATGGCAACACCCTGGCCTCCAGCACCACTGTGAGGAATCTTGGAGTTATCTTTGATCAGGACATGTCCTTTAATTCTCACATAAAGCAAATTTCAAGGATCGCCTTTTTTCACCTACGTAATATTGCAAAAATCAGGAATATCCTGTCTAAAAATGATGCAGAAAAACTAGTCCATGCATTTGTTACTTCTAGGCTGGATTACTGCAATTCTTTATTATCAGGCTGCTCAAAAAGTCCATAAAGACTCTTCAGCTGATCCAGAATGCTGCAGCACGTGTTCTGACAGGAACCAGGAAAAGAGATCACATCTCTCCTGTTTTAGCTTCTCTGCATTGGCTTCCTGTAAAATCCAGAATAGAATTTAAAATCCTTCTTCTAACCTACAAAGCTCTTCATGGTCAGGCACCATCTTATCTTAAAGAGCTCATAGTACCTTACAACCCTACAAGAGCACTACGCTCCCAGAATGCAGGATTACTTGTGGTTCCTAGAGTCTCTAAAAGTAGAACGGGAGCCAGAGAGTTCAGCTATCAGGCTCCTCTCCTGTGGAACCAGGTTCCAGTTTGGGTTCAAGAGGCAGACACCGTCTCCACATTTAAGAGTAGGCGTAAGACTTTCCTTTTTGATAAAGCTTATAGTTAGGGCATATAATTGAATATTGTTAGGGAGTGAGGAGTTGCAGCGTCCGCCTAACCCGGCCCACCTGCTTCTCGTCATAGTTGTCAGATCTATCCATCATATAATCAAGAATATAATAAAACTAAAGGGAGACTTGGCATTCAGCCCGATCCGGTTGGGGAGAGTTCTAGCCTGACCAGGCTCCTCTCTTTACCCTGTCTCTCTTAGTTATGCTGTAATAGTTTAGACAGCTGGGGGACTAACTTTGACACACAGAGCTCCTCTGTGTGTCCTCTATCTTTCTATCTTCCTGTTTTGTGTGCATCCATGTCCCAGAAATGCTTGTTACTAACCTAGCTCTGGGGAGTCATTCCCCGGAGTCCTTTTGTTCTTTTTCTCCCAGCATGTTTCCTTGGATCAGGGAGGCTCCAAAATCATGGTTGCAGTTGTCGCCATGGTCCCGCTACACGTTCCCTTCCCTGCCACGATCTGCGGTGCCCAGCTACGTCCTGCTGTGCCTTGTAATGCTGCACAGTGCCCTGCTATGCCATGAACTACTACAAAGAACTACTACAAACTACTATTTTTTTTTTTTTTTTTGGACTGTTATTGCCACTCTTCATTCTAACCCCAACCGGTCGTCAGACACCGCCTACCAAGAGCCTGGGTCTGTCCAAGGATTCTTCCCAAAGGGGAGTTTTTCCTTGCCACTGTCGCACTGTTGCTTGCTCTGGAGGAAACTACTAGAACTGTTGGGTCCTTGTAAAGTGTCTTGAGATAACTCTTGTTATGAATTGATACTATAAATAAAATTGAATTGAAATTGAATTGATGTCAGTGGGTCAGTTTGATGCAGTTAGCTAGCAATACAGTAGCCATAAAGAAACCCACTAATTTCCACAAACCTATTGATCTCTGAAGTGTCAAAATGCTTGCGATACAAAAGAATGCAGATAATTGTACACAACAAAGTTTCCGAGGCAGTGTATAAACATGATTGACTCAAGGTGAGGTTGTATTTATTTTTTAACGTATGAAAAAGCAGAAGGTGTGCAAGGACCTTTACACACAGCGTTGTGTTTCTTCTCCAACCTTTCCTCTAAGGTGGAAGAGCTGAAGAAGATGAAGATTGGAGACCCACTGGATCGCTCCACAGACCACGGCCCACAGAATCACAAAGCCCACATGGACAAGCTGCTGGAGTACTGTGAGGTCGGACTGAAGGAGGGAGCCACGCTGGTGTACGGAGGCAAACAGGTGGACAGGCCAGGTAGAAAACACACTGAGCCTCCCTGGGCAGAATGGCTACTACACCTCACCACCAGCTGCACCATGCCTGTAGCTACTGGGACTATTTTCAGTCCAGTTAGGTCACATGAACACACAGGATACAGGAGGCACATTATACTTTATTTTTTATTTTTTGGTATTCTTTTTATTGGTGTATTTTACAGATTTTGCATTCAAGATAGTAATTCAATCAGGAGAGACTTTAGTGCAGATATGCAAAGATTTATTGTACATAAGCATAATATGAAATGTACAGTCTTTAGGGGATTAGAAACATCTCTAACATAAACGCAATCCAAAATACTGTTAGTCAAGTATGGCAAGTAATGCTTGCAATTTGTTGCCTTTTTTGAGATGCTAAAATGAGGATTTGGACTCAGGTGAGAAAGGGTCTATATGTGGGTATTTTTTCTGTAAATGACTTTAATATAAAAATATTATTCTGAGTCTTGACTAGGGTTGGGTACTGAAACCTTGCCTTGCCTTAACAACTGGTATCTACCAGACCGCGGTTTTTCGGGTGCCTTGTTTCAGTGCCACTAAAATGCCTGCTCTGGTCTCTGCTGCTTTGAAACAGACATTAGAGGCAACAGAAACATTGCTGAATGTGACGCTAGTTAACAGTACACTTGGCAACAGGTAACGTTAGCCTACTGTTAGCTAGTAGCTGGTTAAAATGCTGACAGCTAAACGGTGTAAAGTGTGACTGTGATTCACTGTAGAGGACTACAACAGCAGGACATATATATATATATATATGTGTGTGTGTGTACACAGTAGGGATGAGCGAGTACAGCATTATCTGTATCTGTTTACCACATGAATTATCTGTAGCTGTACTTTGACTGGGCGGGGCCTAACCCGGAAGTGGACAGGATTTAACCCGGAAGTGGGTCGGGTTGTCTTGAAATGGGCGGGGCTTTATCCAGTACATTATAGTAAGCATGCAATTGACATGGGTTGATCAGAAATTGTTATATTTATTGCTGATTAGAAAACTATTTACATGACAGCATCAGCATTGAGCTTCAGATCAATGGCGTTGTCATGGCAACAAACAAACTATATACAGAACAAGTTTTGCAATAACGAATACAACACATGCGGTTGCAATTAAGTAAAATGTAATGAACAAGAGTTTTCATACTCAATATAAATAACTCAATATTTTTTATGATCAGTGTGATTTTTTTTTTTTTTGTTTGTTTATTTTTTTATTTTTATTTCCACACCAGGTATGTGTGAGTGTGTGTGTGTGTGTGTGTGTGTGTGTGTGTGTGTGTGTGAGTAAGAGAGAGACACGGAATATGAGAGAGAGAGAGAGAGAGAGAAAGAAAGAGAGAGGGGGGGCTGGGGGGACTGTGTTCTACGGATCAAATAGATAGCAGAGGTTTAAAAAAAAAAAATCTCCGACTGCAGAGACGCAACGCGAGTCGCATTCTACCAAGCAGAACCATGTCTGAACAAACCCCACGTTTACCAGAAATCTACTGGTTAAGTAAGTACTACAAACCAAAGTAAAAAACAAACCTGAAGCTGAAGAAACCCTTAACGTTAACGGAAAAGACCCGCGGACCTGAGTGACTGAGGGAGAGGGAGAGAGAGAGCGCTGTTCACTTCTCCGTGTTCTGTGTGTGAGTGAGTGAGCAGAGCGTGTGTGTAGAGGAGGGGCGCTGGGACTATCACAGAACGCAGACACAGTCCTACCCAATTTGGAGTTTAATTCAATCCGAGCACAGATATTGACTCGTATTACTCGTATAATACTTGTATTCGGCAAAAGTGCTTTATCCGTACCGGATACTCGTTTCAGCCGAGTATCCGGCTCGTCTCTAGTACACACAGTATATTAATCTTTTTAAAAGTATCGGTTCATAGCCAACCCTAGACCTTACCTGTTTTCTTTACTCAGATACATTTTGAAAAAGGCTTATTATAAAAATGATAATTTATACATTTTCTATGGATTGACTGTCAGTTTCTCAGTTCAGCATTTACCATTTGTTTTTGGTCTTCTCTGTAGAAGCTTTAGCATCATTGTTAGCATTAGCTAATCACCAATTTGGTTATTTTCGTTCAGGGTTTTTCATGGAGCCCACTGTCTTCACTGATGTGGAGGACCACATGTTCATCGCGAAGGAGGAGTCCTTCGGCCCCGTTATGGTGGTGTCCAAATTTAAAGATGGGTGAGTCATAAAATAAAGCATCTTGCTGAAGTTGCTACAGTGTTGTTTAAGTCACTAACCGGTTTCCTCTGTACCTCTGGCAAACTGCAGTGATGTGGACGGCGTGCTGCAGAGAGCCAACAACACCGAGTACGGCCTGGCGTCGGGCGTGTTCACCCGCGACATCAACAAGGCCATGTACGTGAGCGAGCGGCTGGAGGCTGGAACAGTATTCATCAACACCTACAATAAGACTGATGTGGCTTCACCTTTCGGAGGCTTCAAACAGTCCGGCTTTGGCAAAGACCTCGGTGAGAAGAGGCATGAATGTCATGACATTGGATTGACAGACGTTTTCTTACTTTAATTTAACATTTGTACAGTCATTGGTGTAATATTATTGACTGAGACAAAAGGGGAACTTGCTGATTTTACACAAAAAGACCAAGGGCCGTATCCGAGAAACGTCGTATCTTAAGTCTAATGTTAAAGTGGACTTTTTATATAGCATTTCCAGGTTCATACTTGTATTTTGTGTTTGTACTAGGACATGTTTATATGCTAGGGGCAGTGTTGCCAGATCTGGCGAAATAAAGCAACCAGTGGCCTGTGAAAACAAGCCCAAAATAAGCAATTTTTTCTACGAAGCCCCCCTAGGATCCGACAAGAGAAAAATAAATAAACTGTGTGCACGGTTTTACAATCTGTGGGGACGGATTTTAAACTGTGGGTACAGATTGTCAATTTACATCCATGTGGACAGATTGGTACACACGGTTCAGTTTATTTATTTTTCTCCCCCCTAAGCTTCAGGACAATGACCACAAGAGGGAGTTAAACCACCTTTAAACATTATTTTACATTAGAAAACTGATGGGATATCAAACATAGACTGATGTACCAAGTACAATATATACACAGTAAACCTCTGATAATTAAAATTTGCACACACAAATAAATATCCTCCTGAATTCACAAATTCTTTGTTTATTATTGCAGGGACTGCAGAAGATCCCATTTTTAAATAACTACAACACAGAAACAGGAGGAATTATTGATAATCTTAGTGTGCAGCAATAAAGTGGCTCCTGCTCAAAACAATGAGTGAGTTAGAAAAGACTTAAATAAACTAAACTGGTTTAAAAAACATTCCAGTCAAAACGATTTGAACAGGTGAGGATGAGGCTTGGTCTAAAACACCCAATGCATGCATTTTCATTGATTTTGAATCAGAGGGATTTTAACTGACTCTGATTCTAAGACCCTATGGAAAAACAAGGAAGGGATCAATGGATCCTTCACAGTGTCTGGGGCCAGGCCAGTCTGCGAGCGCCTGGTGGCCGGGTTTGCCACGGAGCCCGGTCGGGCACAGCCCGAAGAAGCTACGTGGCACCTCTCTCTCCAGCCCATGGGCCCACCACCTGTGGGAGGGACCAATGGGGTCGGGTGTGTTGCCACATGGGTGGCAGCAAAGGTCAGGGGCTTTGACAGCCCAGACCTGGGCGGCAGAGGCTGGCTCTGGGGACGTGGAATGTCACCTCTCTGTGGGGGAAGGAGCCGGAACTTGTGCGGGAGGTGGAGCGCTACCAGTTAGATCTGGTGGGGCTTACCTCTACGCACAGTCTCGGTTCTGGAACCGTACTCCTGGATAGGGGTTGGACTCTGTCCTACTCTGGAGTTACCCAGGGTGTGAGGCGCCGGACGGGTGTGGGGATACTCACAAGCCCCCGGCTGAGCGCCGCTGCGTTGGAGTTTACACCGGTGGACGAGAGGGTCGCCTCCCTACGCCTGCGGGTGATGGGGGGGGGGAACTCTGACTGTTGTTTGTGCATGCACCAAACAAGAGTTCAGAGTATTCAGCCTTTTTGGAGACCTTGAATGGAGTCCTGTATGGGGCTACAGTAGGGGACTCCATAGTTCTGCTGGGGGACTTCAACGTACACGTGGGTGATGATGGAGATACTTGGAGAGGCGTGATTGGGAAGAACGGCCTCCCTGTTGTGAACCAGAGTGGTTGTCTGTTGTTGGACTTCTGTGCTAGTCATGGATTGTCCATCACAAACACCATGTTCAAACATAGGGATGATCATAAGTGTACTTGGTACCAGAGCACCCTAGGCCAAAGGTCAATGATTGATTTTATAATCGTTTCATCTGATCTGAGGCCGTATGTTTTGGACACTCAGGTGAAGAGAGGGGCGGATCTGTCAACTGATCACCATCTGGTGGTGAGTTGGGTTAGGGGGTGGGGGAAGACTCTGGACAGACCTGGTAAGCCCAAACGGGTAGTGCGGGTAAATTGGGAACGTCTGGAGGAGGCCCCTGTCCAATGGACTTTCAACTCACACCTCTGGCGGAGCTTTTCGGGCATCCCTGTGGAGGCTGGGGGCATTGAACCTGAGTGGACAATGTTCAAAGTTTCCATTGCTGAAGATGTCAGCGGCAAGCTGTGGTCTTAGGGTCTTAGGTCTTGACCTGATTGTCTCCAAGGGTCTGAACATTTCCAAGGTTGTGGTGACTGACGTTGCTCTCTCTGATCTTTCCTGTGTTTTCTTTAGCGTCACTATCTCTGTGCCCAAAAGTGTCCAAACAAAGAAAACGGTATATCACTGAAAACACGTCCACACCAGCCCTCTCTGGGCTCTCAGTCACTGAGCTTGTAGATAATTTCAACTGTAAAATTACAAATGTTATTGATGCCATTGCTCCCACTAAGGTCAAAGTTGTCTCTGGTAAGAAAAGATCTCCATGGAGAAATGTCCTACTGGTGAGAACAGAAAAAAGAGTGTTGAAAAGCTCAACAAAGGTGGCGAAAAACAATTAACACCTATAAAGATAGACTTCACATTTATAATTTGGAACTGAAGAATGCAAGGAGGTCCTTCTTCTCTGATATTATCTCTAGAAACAATAATAATGCACGTGCTTTGTTTGCTACTGTTGATAGGTTAACAAAGCCTCCAGTACCAGTAACATCTGAACTGTTATCTACCAAGGCCTGCAATGACTTTGCCTCCTTCTTCAAAGACAAAATTAACAAGATTAGACAAACAGTAAGTGCCTCCATATCAAGTACATATGGATATGTGTTGTCACAGTGTTCAAGCAAAACTAGTTCCTATATGACAGAATTTCATACGATCAACCATAAAAACCTGGAGGACGTTATACAACATCTGAAATCCTCCTCCTGTTGCCTTGATATTCTACCAACGAGTGTTTTCAAAAATGTTTCGAATTGTTTGGCCTCTTATCTTCTACAGATTGTGAACACGTCTCTTCTTTCAGGTATCTTTCCACAGGCCCTGAAAACTGCAGTAATCAAGCCACTCTTAAAAAAGAACAATCTAGACACGTCACTAATGAGAAACTATAGGCCAATATCAAACCTTCCGTTTTTAATTAAAATCATTGAAAAAGTGGTTTTTCAACAACTCAACCATTTCTTGTCACTAAGCAACAGTTTTTATACCTTTCAGTCGGGTTTCCGACCCCACCACAGCACTGAGACAGCTCTTGTCAAAGTCTTTAATGACATCCACCTTAACACTGATAATGGCAAAATTTCAGTCTTAGTATTACTCGATCTCAGTGCTGCATTTGACACGGTCGACCGTGACATATTACTAGACCGATTGGAAAACCTGGTTTGCCTTTCTGGCTCAGTACTAAACTGGTTTGAATCCTACCTACAGAATAGGGATTACTTTGTGTCAATAGGTAATCTGAGCATACAAATATGACGTGCGGAGTTCCCCAAGGCTCCATTTGGGCCTCTTCTGTTTAATATCTACATGCTTCCACTGGCCCAGATTATGGAAAACAACAAAATAAGTTACCATAGTTATGCGGACGACACACAAATTTACATAACTTTATCGCCAGGGGACTATAGTCCAATACAAAAACTGACAAAAAAAAAAAGCATTGAACAAATTAATGACTGGATGTGCCAGAACTTTCTTAAATAAAATGAAGGAAAAACTGAGGTGGTTGTTTTTGGAGCAAAAGAGGAGCGATTAAAAGTCTGCGCTCAGCTTCAAACAACAATGTTAAAAACAACAGACAAAGCCAGAAATTTTGGTGTAGTCATGGACTCTGACCTGAATTTTAACAGCCACATTAAGACAATTACAAAATCAGCCTATTATCACCTTAAGAATATATCAAGGGTTAAAGGACTCATGTGTCAACAGGATTTGGAAAAACTTGTTCATGCTTTTATCTTCAGTAGACTTGACTACAAATGTAACAGGGTTTTTACAGGTCTCACTAAAAAATCAATTAGACAGCTGCAGCTGATTCAGAACGCTGCTGCTCAGGTCCTCACTAAGACCAAGAGACTGGATCACATCACTCCAGTCCTGAAGTCTTTACACTGGCTTCCTGTGTCTCAAAGAATTGATTTCAAAGTACTTTTGCTAGTTTATAAATCACTAAATGGTTTAGGGCCAAAATACATTTTTGATCTGCTACTACACTATGACCCCCCCAGACCTCTCAGGTCATCTGGGACAGGTCTGCTCTCTGTCCCCAGAGTCAGAACTAAACAGGGGGAAGCAGCATTCAGTTTCTATGCTCCTCATATCTGGAACAAACTCCCAGAAACCTGCAGATCTGCTGCTACTCTCAGTTCTTTTAAATCAAGGCTGAAGACCTTTCTTTTTGATGTTGCCTTTCTTTAAATTATGTAAATTTCTTAAATGTTTAATTTGTTATACTGCACTGTAACTTTTACGTTTTATCGGTTTTCTTTTTTTTTTTTTTAACTGTTTTTTCTTTTTGTGTAAAGCACTTTGAATTGCCCTGTTGCTGAAATGTGCTACAGTGCCTTGCAAAAGTATTCGGCCCCATTGAACTTTTCAACCTTTTGACACATTTCAGGCTTCAAACATAAAGATATAACATTTTTATTTTTTGTGAAGAATCACCAACAAGTGGGACACAATTGTGAAGTGGAACGAAATCTATTGGATATTTTAAACTTTTTTAGCAAATAAAAAACTGAAAAGTGGTGCGTGCAAAATTATTGGGCCCCCTTGCGTTAATACTTTGTAGAGCCACCTTTTGCTGCGATTACAGCTGCAAGTCGCTTGGGGTATGTCTCTATCAGTTTTGCACATCGAGAGACTGAAATTCTTGCCGATTCTTCCTTGCAAAACAGCTCGAGCTCAGTGAGGTTGGATGGAGAGCGTTTGGGAACAGCAGTTTTCAGCTCTTTCCACAGATTCTCGATTGTATTCAGGTCTGGACTTTGACTTGGCCATTCTAACACCTGGATACGTTTATTTGTGAACCATTCCTTTGTAAATTTTGCTGTATGTTTGGGATCATTGTCTTGTTGGAAGATAAATCTCCGTCCCCAGTTTCAGGTCTTTTGCAGACTCCAACAGGTTTTCATCCAGAATGGTCCTGTATTTGGCTGCATCCATCTTTCCCTCAATTTTAACCATCTTCCCTGTCCCTGCTGAAGAAAAGCAGGCCCAAACCATGATGCTGCCACCACCATGTTTGACAGTGGGGGTGGTGTGTTGAGGGTGATGAGCTGTGTTGCTTTTACGCCAAACATATTGTTTTGCATTGTGGCCAAAAAGTTCGATTTTGGTTTCATCTGACCAGAGCACCTTCTTCCACATGTTTGGTGTGTCTCCCAGGTGGCTTGTGGCAAACTTTAGACGAGACTTTTTATGGATATCTTTGAGAAATGGCTTTCTTCTTGCCACTCTTCCATAAAGGCCAGATTTGTGCAGTGTACGACTGATTGTCCTATGGACAGACTCTCCCACCTCAGCTGTAGTTCTCTGCAGTTCATCCAGAGTGATCATGGGCCTCTTGGCTGCATCTCTGATCAGTCTTCTCCTTGTCTGAGCTGAATGTTTAGAGGGACGGCCAGGTCTTGGTAGATTTGCAGTGGTCTGATACTCCTTCCATTTCAAAATGATCGCTTGCACAGTGCTCCTTGGGATGTTTAAAGCTTGGGAAATCTTTTTGTATCCAAATCCGGCTTTAAACTTCTCCACAACAGTATTACAGACCTGCCTGGTGTGTTCCTTGGTCTTCATGATGCTCTCTGCGCTTTCAACAGAACCCTGAGACTATCACAGAGCAGGTGCATTTATACAGAGACTTGATCACACACAGGTGGATTCTATTTATCACCATCAGTCATTTAGAACAACATTGGATCATTCAGAGATCCTCGCTGAACTTCTGGAGTGAGTTTGCTGCACTGAAAGTAAAGGGGGCCAAATAATTTTGCACGCACCACTTTTCAGTTTTTTATTTGCTAAAAAAGTTTAAAATATCCAATAGATTTCGTTCCACTTCACAATTGTGTCCCACTTGTTGGTGATTCTTCACAAAAAATAAAAATTGTATATCTTTATGTTTGAAGCCTGAAATGTGTCAAAAGGTTGAAAACTTCAAGGGGGCCGAATACTTTCGCAAGGCACTGTATACAAATAAAGCTGCCTTGCCTTGTCTAGGGTCTTAGGTGCCTCAAGGGGCGGTAACCCACGAACACCTTGGTGGACACCGGTGGTCAGGGAAGCCGTCGGACTGAAGAAGGAGTCCTTCCGGGATACGTTATCCCGGGGGACTCCGGAGGCAGTTGCAAGGCACTGACGGGCCCGAAGGGCTGCAGACTCTGCCGTGACAGAGGCAAAGCAGCGGGTGTGGGAGAAGTTCGGAGAAGACATGGAGAAGGACTTTCGGTCGGCACCAAGGTGCTTCTGGAAAACCGTTTGCCACCTCAGGAGGGGGAAGCGAGGAATCATCCAAGTTGTGTACAGTAAGGATGGGACGTTGTTGACCTCAACTGAGGAGGTAATAGAGCGGTGGAAGGAGCACTTTGAGGAACTGGTTCCCCTGTTCAAAAAGGGGGACCAGAGAGTGTGTGCCAATTACAGGGGTATCACACTTCTCAGCCTCCCTGGTAAAGTCTACTCCAAGGTGCTGCAAAGGAGGGTTCGGCCGATAGTCGAACCTCGGATTGAAGAGGAACAATGCGGATTCCGTCCTGGTCGTGGAACAACGGATCAGATCTTCACTCTCGCAAGGATATTGCAGGGGGCCTGGGAGTATACCCAACCAGTCTACATGTGTTTTGTGGATCTGGAGAAGGCGTATGACCGGGTCCACCGGGAGAGACTGTGGGAGGTTCTGCGGGAGTATGGGGTGAGGGGGTCCCTTCTTAGGGCCATCCAATCTCTGTATGACCAAAGCGAGAGCTGTGTCCGGGTTCTCGGCAGTAAGTCGGACTCGTTCCAGGTGAGGCTTGGCAGGGCTGCGCTTTGTCACCAATCCTGTTTATAATATTTATGGACAGGATATCAAGGCGTAGGCGGGGAGGGGTTGCAATTTGGTGGGCTCAGGATCTCATCGCTGCTTTTTGCAGATGATGTGGTCCTGATGGCGGCATCAGTCTGTGACCTTCAGCACTCACTGGATCGGTTCGCAGCCGAGTGTGAAGCGGCTGGGATGAGGATCAGCACCTCTAAATCTGAGGCCATGGTTCTCAGCAGGAAACCGATGGAGTGCTTTCTTCGGGTAGGGAGTGAGTCCTTAACCCAAGTGAAGGAGTTTAAATACCTTGGGGTCTTGTTCGTGAGTGAGGGGACCATGGAGCATGAGATTGGTCGAAGAATCGGAGCAGCGGGTGCGGTATTACATTCCATGTATCGCACTGTTGTGACGAAAAGAGAGCTGAGCCAGAAGGCAAACCTTTCGATCTACCGGGCAATTTTCATTCCTACCCTCACCTATGGTCATAAAGGCTGGGTCATGACCGAAAGAACAAGATCCAGGGTACAAGCGGCCGAAATGGGTTTCCTCAGGAGGGTGGCTGGCGTCTCCCTTAGAGATAGGGTGAGAAGCTCAGTCATCCGAGCTGCTCCTTCGCGTGAAAAGGAGCCAGTTGAGGTGGTTCGGGCATCTGGTAAGGATGCCTCCTGGGCGCCTCCCTAGGGAGGTGTTCCAGCACGACCAGCTGGGAGGAAGCCTCGGGGAAGACCCAGGACTAGGTGGAGAGATTATATCTCCAACCTGGCCTGGGAACACCTCGGGATCCCCCAGTCGGAGCTGGTGGCTCGGGAAAGGGAAGTTTGGGGACCCCTACTGGAGCTGCTGCCTCCGCAACCCAATACCGGATAAGCGGCTGAAGATGGATGGATGGATTTTAACTGCTATTTGTCTGATTTGAAAGCTTATTCTGTACAGAACACATGTTGTGTGGCTGATGGTGACGTGTAGAAGTCTGAGAGACAAAATCTGTTCAGATCATGGATCATCTACAGGCTGTTTATTAACATCTACAACATCTAACAGATTGCATGTAAAGCATTTTGAGAGCTACTCTGTCATAACTGGAGACTTGTACCAGCTGATATATGGATCTGATAAAAGTTTATTAAATCTGAATCGGACCACAGTGCTTCTGTGACTTCCTGTTCAGCCTGAAATCTACTGGAATCGGCTGGAAACCTTCTGACTTTACTGCAGATTTTTGTCCCCAAAAATTTGAACATTTTAGCTCACGGGGGATTTCTCTGAAATACGTTGACCTCATTATTTGTTTTGGCCATGTTTAACATGAAAATCCAACATAATGGCATTATAGATATGAATGAATGGAAAAGCATAATAGTTCCACTTTAAGATAGTATTTCTCCCAATTTGGTATTACAGTAGCAAATCCTAACTAACTTTAGGAATCCCATCTTATCCCAGGTTAGGAAATCTTAAGTGGTTATCAGCTTTTATGTCTCTTATCTAGCATCCAGCGCTACTTTTCCCATCATGCCGAGCTAAACAACTTTGTGACCGTTGTTTTTCTTGTTGAAACATACTGGAACTTAAATTGAAACATACAAAAAAATTGAGCTAAAACAACAACGGACATTTGTCAGTTGCACCCATGGTCGCACTAGAACCGGGAGAGCCTCGTGTTGTGGGTCGACCTCTCCAAAGCGTGTCACAGTGGCTCAAAGAAACTGGATTCAAGTTAGCCAACACTAACTGGTGGATCAGTGAAAGTTAGGACAGCTTAGCAATATCCTGGACTTAGGAAAGGTAATTTAAGATCTGCAAGTTAAGACGTTTCTGTAAATACGGCCCTAGTTCAAGTAAGGTCTTAGACGCTCTGCTTCTAAGACGCTCCCGATGTGGTATTGCGCGTGGCGGAGGACGGAACAAAACAGCGATGCAGCCGTAACGCAGCGCAGAGGTGCCCAGTGGAAAATCAGAGTTAAGGCCTTTTGTCACTAGCCGCCGGCGTGCGCTAATGTGATGTCATGAGAGTGTCGTGCTTGGTGGTCGCGACACTCGTTGCAGTGTTCTCATAGACAGAGGTGGCGCTGATGAAGAAAGGCTTTGCTCTTTCTACGGACTAGAAGAAGAAGAAAAAGGTGAACAACGACAGAACTGGCAGCAGAATTGCCGTCAATGCTTGGATTTGATTGGAAAAGCTACTTTATGGGATCAAGCCTTTCATTCACCATAAAAGAACTCATCTTAAGCCAGGAAGGTTACCAGAGAGACCCGCAGTCACTCTGAGAGTCCTGGCATCCGTTTACCCTCGAGCTCCTTCAGGCTTCCTGTTCCCGCTTGGTTGTGCGCCGTTGCAAAAAAAAAAAAACAACTTTATGCCGCATGTCTAAGACTACGCCGAGCCAAACACAAAGCTTTTTGTTTGTTAATGAAGTTAATATAACTGTAACAATGAACCGTTGCAACTATTGGACTGGACTTAGATAATGAGCAGATATCATTTCATTCTGATTTTGTCCCACAATTTGTCCCTTGGCACCCTTTCTTCCCAGTGAATATTGTTTTTTTTGTCTGGTCCACAGGAGAGGACGCCCTACTGGAATACCTCAAGACCAAAGCAGTGACTGTGGAGTACTGAGACGCAGACTCTCAGCGCATCTGAATAGAAAAAGGACTCGTCTGTCTGCTTCATGCAGACATCCAGCTTCATTCAGCATTGCTTCTGGACAGCGTGTGTGTGTGTGTGTGTGTGTGTGTGTGTGTGTGTGTACTGTATGAATGAGAGGACAGCTTTGTTGTTTGTCTCTGCCGCAGTTTGGACACTTTCTGCGTTAAAAAAACAGATGGGACACATGTGGTTTACACACATCTGTATATCCACACATAAGACCCAGAGTAGGACGTCCGATGGGAACTGGGCTGGTTAAGATTGTTTTCAGTTTCAGTTCCATAAAAGTGCTTTATGTTAAAACACCATTTTTAACCTAAAACCTGTTTTTCCATTGTTATCAATCGTTAAAATGCCTTTCTCATTCACTCGTAATTAGGGCTGCACAATTAATCGAATTTTAATCACGATTACGATTTTGGCTTCCCATGATCAAATTTGCGTAATCAAGCGATTTCATAGAACGCTGAGTTTATTTCCAAAGCCCATCTACCGCTCCATAAACCCGTGTCTGATCATGAGCCAGTCAGAGTTGTTCCCTGCACCGCGCAGCTTAGTTTCTAGATGGAGACAGTCACAGAGGACAGAGTAACAGGAGGAAAATTCAACAGATAGCAGTCGTCATACGTCGGTCTCAAGGTTTACCAGTTTACCAGTAAACGCAACATTTTGTCCCGTCTGTGTTGTTTTTCAGACAACAGCAGTGACCAGTGCTAGTCGGTGCTAGTTAGCGCCTGTTAGCTCACAGGGCTCTAGGGCGCAAGTAATATTTTTCCTCTAGGTCGCATCCGCCGCTTCTACCACAAACGAAGCAATGTTGTTTATATCAATATGGTTTAATTTTACGTTACATGACAGAGACAGAGCGGCGACAGCGCCGGTGTTACGCTTCTGACATTTGTTTAGAGTTTTAATTGTTATTAACACAGCTGTTAAGCAGGAGAGGCAAACCTGTATTTGTACCATTGTTTTCGCTGGTAACTCCACGGTGAAAAACCCAGAAGAAGTAATTGAATGCAACTTACTTCAGTTCGTAGAGTAACAGCGTGTGAGACGGAGCCTGCTGGACCCATTCATAATGAGTCGGCCGTCTCTCTGTGAGTAGCGTCCATTGCACTCCCTCTCTCTCCCTTGCTCTTTTAATCAGTTATTGTTGAAACAAGTGAAGGATATCCTAGGCTATTTATTTCAAATAATTTTCATTTACGTGTTGCAGCTGCATATGTAGGCTACAACATACAACTTCAACATAAGAGGAATGTAGCATAATATGTTATAAATAGCCTATGTGACTGTGTGTGTGTGGATTTGTTTTGGTTAAAATCAACAAATAATCGTGATAATAATCATGATCACAATATTGATCAAAATAATCGTTATCATTTTGGCCATCAACGTGCAGCCCTACTCGTAATGCTGCCTTTAGCATTCCTATAATATCTCTCTGTTTACTTTTTAATGTATTTATGGATCTGCACATGATATCATATGAATGTTGTAGCTTGTGTTTTGATGTTTTGGGGTTGACTTTTGGAGTAGGGCTAGCCAGTGTCAACTGGAAAACTTAATTTGGTTAGCAAACAAAATATAAGATGCTCAATCATAGAGCTATTGGTCAGAATTTATCATCAACAAGATAGGAAAACCGGATTCAGGTCAATAAACTACAGTTACATTTGAATTCTCAATGAATCCACATAAAAGCAAAAGGTTGATTTACTAGGTTGTTTCAAAGCTTTTAACCCCGATCTTATGGTTTTCATCTGCGGAACACATGTCAACACACAAACATACTGCACTAACACTTGGCCTTCTTGTCCGCCATTGCAGTCGTAGTCTGTATCGATGGTGTTTCATTTCCGCGATTGTTCAGTTGCCGCTGGAAATATTTGGTTATTTAAAAATGTATTTATGTAAAAATGTATATTCCGGTATATCGGCATATAATATATATTATATATATATATATATATATATATATATATATATATATATATATATATATATATATATATATATATATATATATATATATAAAACAGATTTCCTTAACATTAGTTATTTGTAGTTATTTGTGAGTTCTCACTAAAATATTATGATAATAATTTGTTTTATTGTCACAACAGAACATCAAAATACGTTGCCAACAGGGACGATGTTGAGCCCCCTCTGGTGGACAGACTATGCAACACTAATGTTCATAACATGGTCTTTTTTATTTTTTAAATATTCATTTATCAGAATCATTTGTCATTATAAATTCTTATGAATGAATATTTAAAATATTTTACTTTATTTACTTTTTTATATTTATATTTTTACTTTTATATTTTTTTATCAGCCATTATAAATGCCGATACCAATAGTTTTGGAACCATAACCCTAATATCGGCCCGCAGTAATGTCACTACATGCTGACAGACCCTGAAGTACAATTCTACATCACTACAGCAGGTTGACAAGTCAAACCAGTAAAAGTAAAGAATTCATTTTTCACACTTGCATAAAAAACAAACTGAAAGCATGATTGATTCAAGTTTTTATGAGGACCGACATCACGACAGCAACATGCACGTTGGTAAAGAAACTTCCTGTTTACAGTGATTTCCTACTTGTTGGGTAGATTTCTTTTGAGTACACTACACAAATCATCATTCAGGGACTCGCAGCTTAGTTACCACAGCTAATCCATTACAGTTAACATTGTTATATATATATATGTATATTTTTTTTTTTTATAAGTGCTTGGCATGAAACTGACATCCAATATTTGAGATTTCATAGCATCACATTCACAAGCTGTCCTAAGGAAATCATGTTCAAGAGAAATTTAGTAGTTTCTTATGTTAACAATCACTCAAATGTCAGATGTCAGAGCATTCTGCTTAGTATTACTGGTGACAGTGTTACGTAGATGAATAATAACTAAAGAAATCGACAATTGTGATGGATTAACTGTCTCAGGCGTGTTTCAAATTCTGTTATGAATGATTCATGAGTTTTTGATCAGTATTTATTTGTCAGTATCTCAAGCTATGGTAAGCCATTTTTATTCTATCTCCATCGCACACACTCTAGTTTACATCATGTCCTTGCAGCTGTCTGTACTCGCATAACTTCCCTTTGATAAATTTGACCTTTTTTGTAAATATTTTCTAACAAAAGGAGGGAACAGGACTATGTGATATATTTTTGTCAGGGGACAGACTGTATGTTATTACACTATATAATATCTATAAAAAAACACACTGTCTAGAGTTTTTTTTAATTTATTATTTTATCCATTACTCATATGAAGAAGTTGTGAAATTAGTATTATGTTTGTCCCACATTATCAGTAAAGGCAGCAAGGGCTAATAAGCAATTGTTTATTCTCCCCCTTTTTGATAAAAGTGTAATACAGTGAGGAAAATAAGTATTTGAGCACCCTGCTATTTTAAGTTCTCCCACTTAGAAATCATGGAGGGGTCTGAAATTGTCACCATAGGTGCATGTCCACTGTGAGAGACATAATCTAAAAAAATAATCCAGAAATCACAATGTATGATTTTTTTAACTATTTATTTGTATGATACAGCTGCAAATAAGTATTTGAACACCTGAGAAAACCAATGTTAATATTTGGTACAGTAGCCTTTGTTTGCAATTACAGAGGTCAAATGTTTCCTGTAGTTTTTCACCAGGTTTGCACACACTGCAGAAGGGATTTTGGCCCACTCCTCCACACAGATCTTCTCTAGATCAGTCAGGTTTCTGGGCTGTCACTGAGAAACACAGAGTTTGAGCTCCCTCCAAAGATTCTCTATTGGGTTTAGGTCTGGAGACTGGCTAGGCCACGGCAGAACCTTGATATGAAGCATATCAATAGCCACTCCTTGGTTCACCTGGCTGTGTGCTTCGGGTCATTGTCATGTTGGAAAACCCAGCCTCGACCCATCTTCAATGCTCTAACTGAGGGAAGGAGGTTGTTCCCCAAAATCTTGCAATACATGGCCCCGGTCATCCTCTCCTTAATACATTGCAGTCGCCCTGTCCCATGTGCAGAAAAACAACCCCAAAGCATGATGCTACCACCCCCATGCTTCACAGTAGGGATGGTGTTCTTGGGATGGTACTCATCATTCTTCTTCCTCCAAACACGGTTAATGGAATTATGACCAAAAAGTCCTATTTTGGTCTCATCTGACCACATGACTTTCTCCCATGACTCTTCTGGATCATCCAAATGGTCATTGGCAAACTTAAGACGGGCCTTGACATGTGCTGGTTTAAGGAGGGGAACCTTCCGTGCCATGCATGATTTCAAAACATGACGTCTTAGTGTATTACCAACAGTAACCTTGGAAACGGTGGTCCCAGTTCTTTTCAGGTCATTGACCAGCTCCTCCCATGTAGTTCTGGGCTGATTTCACAACTTTCTAAGGATCATTGAGACTCCACAAGGTGAGATCTTGCATGGAGCCCCCAGTCTGAGGGAGATTGACAGTCATGTTTAGCTTCTTCCATTTTCTAATGATTGCTCCAACAGTGGACCTTTTTTTACCAAGCTGCTTGGCAATTTCCCTGTAGCCCTTTCCAGCCTTGTGGAGGTGTACACTTTTGTCTCTAGTGTCAGCTCTTTGGTCTTGGCCATGTTAGTAGTTGGATTCTTACTGATTGTATGGGGTGGACAAGTGTCTTTATGCAGACCTCAAACAGGTACATCTAATTTAGGAAAATAAATGGAGTGGAGGTGGAGATTTTGAAGGCAGACTAACAGGTCTTTGAGGGTCAGAATTGTAGCTGATAGACAGGTGTTCAAATACTTATTTGCAACTGTATCATACAAATAAATTGTTAAAAAATCATACATTGTGATTTCTGGATATATTTTTTTTAGATTATGTCTCACAGTGGACATGTACCTACGATGATAATTTCAGACCCCTCCATGATTTCTAAGTGGGAAAACTTGCAAAATAGCTGGGTGTTCAAATACTTATTTTCCTCACTGTATGTCTCCTCAATAAACAGTGGTCAGCCAGTAGGCTAATATCATGCAACAGTAAATAAACTTTGAGTTGGATTTTACTGTGTAATGCTGCTGTTACTCAATAAATATGCAAACTGTTTTCATGGTGGGAAAAAGCAGTTAGCTAACATTAGCTACTAACTGTTCTAAAGTCATATTATTAACTCAACAGAGGCACAGCGAACACATATACACACACATATACACACACCTTCACAGATTCAACTACGGAGAGTTTAAGATACTTACCAGAACAAACACAGCGTACATCATTTCTCCACATGGATATCAAGGTAATACATTAAAATCAGTTAAATGTTTTCCCTAAAGGGAAACTTGTATAACAGTGTAACAGTTGTATTTGGACCCTAAGCTATTGAAATGCACAGATTTATATACATATGGCATATTGTCTCTTATAGTATATGGTATATTATGACTACTATGGTTTATGGCCAACCATAACTGTTAATTGTGTTTGTTGATGTGTAAAATATGTCAACTTCTAAAACCTGATGGTCTTTCCTGTCAGATTTCACCAGAGGAACTAGGAGAGCAGCGGTGCAGAGATTTGGACCTCCCTCTGCTCACATCAGAGACGTTGGACGAAGTGGTCATGTTATATTTGGGGTATATAACAGATGAGTAAGTCAAAGTTAAAAGTCATCAATCAGCTGGTTCAACACTGGTTAGATGTGTGTTTCGCTTAACCATTCCTAATCTCTTCTTCCAGTCAGTATAGCTGTTGCTGGCAGTATTGATTCTCCTGCAGTCATACTGCTGTCCGACTGCAAAGAGGTCCTGGATGTTGTGGCTCCTCAGGTTTACAGCTAGACTTGGGGCCACAATTTCATGGAGAGTACCAGCAACCCCAGCAACACTTCTGTCACAATGTACCTGTAAGTTCTCATGAACTATTTGTACATATAGTTACTAAAGGAAAGCACTGTAAGCATTCCATATATGGCTGGTTCATAAAACATAACGCTTTCAACCCAGGGAGCAAAGTTAGCGTCTTTGGTCTAACAAAAGATGTTCACCCAGGAAACGCTTTTCCCAATCCAATCGAGTATTTTGTCTAATTATAACTAGTCGTTTTTGGTGCCTGTGGAGTACCTGGCCCGAGTGGCTAGAAGGTGGTAGGTAGGCAGACTCAAACATTGTATGTTTCCAGAGGTGATTATTTTATTTCCATGGTCTGCAGTACACAGATAATTAAACAATCAAAACTTAAAGACAATTACACGTTAAACTAATAGTAGCACTAACAGGCATGTGTTCCTAGCAGCACAGCCTCACCTCCCTCTTTCCTCTTTCGTTTCATCTTGAGCCAGTCCAGACAACGAGAGCATGGTTGAGGAGTTCAACTCAGACAGTACCACCGGCTCTCGATTGGAGTCACAGAGTTCAGACCACGCCGTTTCTGTGAGCTCAGTATCTCTAGCCACTACCAAAGAGGAGTTATCCCAGGGAGAGAAGACCTTTCTGGCCGTGTTCCTTGGGAAGCTGCTGGACCACATCGCCCACTCCACCAAAACATCAGTGATGGACTTGAACTTTGATGGAATTCTGAAGAATCTGAAGAAACAGGTTTTACTCTCCCACAAACTGTTGGAAACCTCCATCATACCATCTTTAAGGTGCTTTGTGTGGAGTTTGGATCCACAAAGCTGCTGCACGCTGCCATCGTGTCTGAAGGTATGGCCTTTGGATTATTTAAAAAAAAAAATGTATTCAAACTTTATTGAAGAATGTGGACATACAGTAGGAAAGAACTTCTTTTTCAAAAACTTTGATTTATGTAAATAAAATTTGGTTAAAATAATAATTAGATTTATCGTGGTGTAATGCTCTGAATAAAGCTCTCTATCATGTTGAGTGAATCCAAACAATACATTTTCCCAATGTAATGTAAATTAAGGGTAAATATGAACAGCAATAAAATGTGATAATCTGCTCCATAGTTTCTTGGTATATTGGCAAGACCAAAATAAATATACCAGTGTTTCATTTAGTTCTCCACAAAAAGTACAGCTGATATTAATGTATTTTTTTTCATTTCCTGCAGATAATGGTTAGTTAGGTAGAATCTGTGGAGCATTTTGAAAGATAAGTCCTGTTTGAAGTCTGATTACCACTCTGTAGGTAAAGTAAGTTTCCGCTGTATTCATGATGATGAGTCTGAACACCAGACCAGCGAGGTTCTCATGGAGATTAATGGCCAGAAGTACTTTTTAACTATAGGGACTTTGGATAAATGCCCTTACCTAGTTATTCTAGGCCAAGAAGTCAGGTACAGTGATGTAGGAACGTCCGTCCGTGTGTATGTCAGACACTTAGAGGGAGGAGTTATAAAGTTTGATGGCCACAGGCAGGAATGACTTCCTGTGGCGCTCTGTGGTGCATTTTGGGAGAATGAGTCTGTCACTGAAAGGGCTCCTGTGATTTAGCAGCAAGTCATGGAGTGGGTGCAAGACATTGTCCAAGATGGCATGTAGTTTGGACAGCAAAGACATAACAGAGTACTGTAGGTCTTGTCCAGAGTGTTAATTATCTGCTTGTTCCAAGAGAGGCTTAAAAGCTCCCCTCATCAGTCTCCCCATTATAGACACACCTTTCACTCACATTGCCATGGATGTAGTTGGTCCCTTAGAGAGGAATAGGGCAGGTCACCTCTACATCTTAGTGATTTGTGATTAAGCAACACGTCACCCAGAGGCTTTCCCCAGAAACATGAAGGCTAGACAAGTGGCCAATAGTTTACTTCAACATTCTTCCCGGGTAGGGGTCCCCACAGAAATCTTAACATCAGAAAACTAACTGAACATTGAAGGAAGTATGCTCCGGGGCATTACAACAACACCCTACATAGTTTGTGGCTTCATGAACAATATTGTATTATCTCATAGGTACTGTGAGCCACCCGTCTCCACCAATGCATTTCTCAATGCCCAGTGTGTTACAAGATTTGCAGTGAGTGTTGTATTGTCCAGCAAAAAGGCAACAGATGTGTTACTTTTTGACTAGATTTGTACCATAGCAGTGCAAGCATTTTGCCAAAGTTCAATTTCCAGCCACCGCCATGTTTTGAAACCATGGTGCATGGTGGTATAATTGTCAGCTTAGCTACCTTCCAAGCAGTTGACCGGTGTTGGATTCCGAGCCATTGCAGTAGCTTTCTTTGAGTGATGTTACTTTTTAACTTTGATTTATACAATAGCAGTGCAAGCATTTTGCCATGGTTTGATTTCCAGCCACCACCAGGTTTTGAAACCATATACAACATTAACATTACATATTGCACCCAGGTTTCTTCTCTTATTCAGTGATCTCACAAAAAAGTCTAAAAAATCTGAAAATCTTCAGGGGCTGTAGCTCAGTGATAGAGCACATTTTGAGTCTCAATGCCCAGATGTGTTACAAGATTTCATTGAATATTGTGCTGTCCAGTGATGGTGGTATAGTGGTGAGAATAGTTGCCTTCCAAGCAGTTGACCTGGGTTTGATTCCCAACCATCGCAGTACTTTTCATTGTGTGGTTACTTCCTTTATTTTATAAGTAGCCAGAAAGGTTACTTGCCCAACCTGATTTCATAAAATATTAGATCTCTGTTAAGATACAAATAAGGGAGCATATCAATCAATCAAGCTGCCTGAGGAACCACAGACACAGGCAGTGCACTATGATTTGCACTTTGACCGTGTCTGGTAACTACTTCTAACCAATTGAAAAGTTTATAAACAGAGCAGAAAGCAGCAGAAAGGCAACAGATGTGTTACTTCATCAAACATCTGTCCCATCACCAGTATTGCTGTCAACTCGTCTCTTACCAGCTGTTGCAGTTGCTCGAACTGATGCTCCACACCTTTCCATCTGGTCCTGCTGATGCCGCTGAGACTCCACCATCGCTCTCACCACTTTCACCAAGCAATCTGTCCTGTCATCCTTCCAAGGAGAAGGCAGCCTGGATGACACCGTGGATTTGGGCCTGGTCCCCAATGCAGAGCCATCACTAGGGGTTGCTGCCGCTCCGTCCTGATAATCCATCCGGGAGGTTCCAAAGCTAATCAACCTTTCAACAAGAAATTCTGATGCCCTATACTGGCCCATTCAAGATGAGCAGTGTATACTCTGACTGCAGCAACACAAGTTCAAATTTCAGTGATCACTAATTTTTATGTTGATTACAAGACTGAATGCAAAGTGTGTATCCCCCATGTAACTCAAAGCCTATCACTTCCAGTCAATACTGTCAAATTTGGAGCTCCTTTCAGTTACATTAACAACTAGGTGACTCCTCAACATGCCCCCACCAACATTTTCAGTCTAAATAGCCAAGGACATTAAACCTGTAATCTTACTTTAAACTAGATGTGGAAAGTTGAAAGGTTGATCTTTTTCACCTGTGCTGTGGCTTAAAAACAGGTTCCAATGGGATTTGAACTCAGCTCGCTGGATACAGAGCCCAGAGTGCTAACCATTACACCATGGAACTTTCGAAAGTGTTGCTAGTGTTTGCATGTGTGATATTAAAGGCACACAACAATCACAACAAAGATGAAAAAGCAACAATTACTGGCCAACTTAAGTCATTTAGTTAGCTAATCATTCAGAGGATGTGGGAAAAAGCAAGTCAATAACAGGTTTTGAAGGACTTGCCACAGACAGTGAATACAGCAGTAGATATGTCTGCTGTGTACAAACACATGGTAACTTTACTTCCGTTGACAATAAAGACGCTCAAAAAACACTTTACTTGCAATTGCGTTTCTTGCCCATATTCATGTCCTCTTAAATACAAAGAATTGCTAAGTTCCTAATTCACAATATAATGTCTCAGACATTAGTTCCAGATGAAAACACTAGTTGTCAGAAGTTGGATTTGAATCGAAGCCTCCGGTGGAGACTGCAACCTGACCACAGCATTTTGGACCGCTCAGCAGATGTTCAGTAGGACCTGTCTCAAAAATATTAATATAGTAAATTAAACATGTCATGATATAGTAGGTTCTCAGTCATCCATGTCATAGTTAACAAGGGAAGGTTTCACACCTGTCAGCCCAAATATATGGGCGTTCATGGAGAAATGGAAGAAAGTCACCAGGGTGGCAATGTGCTTGACAATGGCAATACATTGCGTGGGATGTGAAGGGAATGTGCAATACAGGCCAAATCCTATGGTGGGAATAAAGATCAACCAATGTTTCTGTCCACAATGTCCACCTGAATCCAGAAATGTCCCTGCCAGATGGGAAATAGACTGAAAATTGGGTCATCATTGTGCAATTATCTTCAAAATGTCCAACTGAGTCCATAAATATACCTGCCAGATGGGAAATAAACTGAAAACTGTCTTCATGGTCTAAATGTGTCAAATATTGCAGTAAAATGCCCACATTGAGTCCAGACGTGTCCGTTTTGGTTCCTGATCCATGCTGTTACCCA
The DNA here is from genome assembly GCA_026937815.1 of Etheostoma perlongum. Taxonomy (NCBI): domain Eukaryota; kingdom Metazoa; phylum Chordata; class Actinopteri; order Perciformes; family Percidae; genus Etheostoma; species Etheostoma perlongum. Next base: position 26,429,835 of record CM049393.1, on the reverse strand, counting down.
AAAAGTGCACAACTAGGCCAAGGGCAACTGGACTTGGTAAAAGGTTCTCTGCAGAAGTTTTGTCTTTCATCCAAGAGACCTCTTTAGTTGTTTTTTTACACAGAAAGGGTTGGACACAGTGCCCACTCCCCCACCCATATCTGACCATTGAAAGCTCTGGGAAAAGGGAGGTTCCAAAGCTAATAGACCATTCAACAAGCAATTCTGATGACCATTTAACTTTCCACATCTAGTTTAAAGTAAGCTTACAAGTTTAATGTCCTTGGCCATTTAGACTGTAAACAGTGCGTTGGTGGGGGCAGAAGGAACTCCAAATTTGACAGTATTGACTGGAGGTGATAGGCTTTGAGTTGCGTGGGGACACACACTTTGCATTCAGTCTCGTAATCACCATAAAAATAATGGATCACTGAAATTTGAACTTGTGTTGCTGCAGTCAGAGGATACAGTGCTCATCCTGAATGGGCCAGTATAGAGTCCAGAGGGCTAACCATTACATCATGGATTCATCCATATTTCATGAAAAATATGGCCCTATTATGTTTTCACAAGTGGCAGCAACAAGGTCATTTTACCCATCTTCCATCAAACACGGATCACAGTCTCTTGAGGTGCCTAGTGCATCAATAATCAAAATGGAGCTAAAATGCATGACTGAAATCTAGAAGTTAACATCACCAGAAATGAGTTGTTTGCTTTCACACAAACATGCCCAAAGGGCTACAAATAGGAGTAAAGGAAAGCTGCATTGACATGGAATCGGACCCTGGTCTCCCACGTGGCAGGCGAGAAATCTACCACTGAACCACCAATGATTGACGTGCTTTGAACTGCACCACTGAAAAAAAAATCAGTCTGCATGGCCCTACTATGAAAGTGTCAGCAACAAGCGTCATTTTATCCATATTTCATCAAAAATTAGTCTGTTTGCCTAGTGCACCAACAAAAAATGCCCAACATGCATGCCTGAAATCTAGAGGTTAATATCACCAGAAATGAGTTGTTTGCTTTCACACAAACATGCTCCTTTTGTGCAGGGGATAATTCTGAATTGTAGTAAAGGAAACCTGCATTGACCTGGAATCAGACCCTGGTCTCCCGAGTGGCAGGCGAGAATTCTACCACTGAACCACCAATGCTTGACTTGCTTTGAATTGCACCACTGAAAAAAAACAGTCTGCATGGCCCTATTATGTTTTCACAAGTGTCAGCAGCAAGGTCATTTTACCCATCTTCCATCAAACACGGATCACAGTCTCTCTAGGTGCTTAGTGCATCAAGAATCAAAATGGAGCTAAAATGCATGACTGAAATCTAGAGGTTAACATCACCAGAAATGAGTTGTTTGCTTTCACACAAACATGCCCGTTTTGTGCCAGGGCTAATTCCGAATAGTAGTAAAGGAAAGCTGCATTGGCCAGAAATTGGACTCAGGTCTCCCGCGTGGCAGGCGAGAATTCTACCACTGAACCACCAATGCTTGACGTGCTTTGTATTGCACCAATGAAAAAAATCATTCTGCATGGCCACATTATGTTTTCACAAGTGCCAGTAAAAATGTAATTTTATCCATCTTCCATCAAACACGGATCACAGTCTCTTGGGCGGCCAGTGCATCAATAATAAAAATTGAGCTAACATGCATGACTGAAATCTAGAGTTTAACATTACCAGAAATGAGTTGTTTGCTTTCACACAAACATGCTCGTTTTGTGCAAGGGATAATTCCAATTAGTAGTAAAGGAAATCTGCATTGGACAGGATCGGACCCAAGCTCTCCCGCGTGTTTTCAACATTAACTTAATAGTTTAAACAGTTTGTCATATAAAAACTCAAAATACAAACAAAGTCCACAATACAGCTTCACTGAAAAGCTCCTTGAAGCACCACATCAAATATACTGTACATAGAATGGAATCTCATATCACCTTAGATTTGTTTCAATCTTGTCTCAACCAACAAACTTAGATGCATTAGAACAAATAGAATGTTTCTTTTATTTTGTATTTTTGAGTTGCAACAGAAATTAGTACTAATTGATGTCTAATATGTTCTTCATGACCCTTAGTCCTAGTAACAATAGAACCCACTTGAGCACCCAGTGGTTCAGTCTATCCAATTTGTTACCTGATATGAGAACATATCTCATTATACTGTATAATTTATGATCTAAACCTTCACTGAGCTGCAGGTCTACTGCAACCCCCCTTTACTTTGTGCACAACTCTTTTTTACCTTATCCTTTTCTATACATGTGTGTTTTCTTGAAAGAACCCACACTTCAGCTGTCCTCTAGGCCTCTGTAAAGAAAGAAGGATTTCTCTCTTCTTCTTTTTTTTTCACTTTCCAATCTGTAAATATCTTTCTAATTCTGTTACCAACAAAATTCCCCTAAAATATTGCCCAAGTAAGAAAAGTATCACAAAAGTACTGCATGTACCTAAGCTATGAAAAGGTAACAATATAGGAAGCCTCAAGTTTTTTTTTTCTTAAAACTGGAAATGATCAAAGACATTTTCTATCAATCAACTAAGTTATTTAATCAATTAACTCTTTCAACTGGATTTTTTTTTCATATCTATACATTAACTTAATTTAGATTTTTTGCTTCACTTACAGCTTCCTCTTTCTCACAACATCATTCTTAGTTTTATCAGATCTCTTTTTTATTTTTTATTTAACCCTTGTAGTACCTTTTGCCCTGCGGAGGCCTTTTTGTTAAATACTTGTTTCTTTCAAATGAGTCCCTCCTGCAAGACCAAACCTTTTTCTTTATCTGTGTTTTTTACAGCTCCCTCTGTGGAAGGGGTCAAAGGGCAGCCTGCTGCTGATCTTCAACTCATGTTAACATAGAATGTTTAAATAAATATTTCTCTTTTATTTATTCTTCATTATTTTCTTTACTGACATTAGTAGGATACTGCAAAACCCTTAAGTTCCATACATTAAAACTTCTGTTATATTAGATGGATCCCACATTGGATTGGCTACTTTTATCTTTTTTTTTTTTTTTTAAACCAAATGTTCCCTCATTAAATCTAAATCATTTTCCCTCTATTTCTTAGTTGGACTTTTCTCAGCCTCCTTCAGTACTACTACTAGGGTCTGACAGGACATATTACTATAATTTTGATCCATCTCCAAATTGCAGACATACAACAAATAAAGCAAGACAAGACATAAAGACATACATATAAACATATATCAACTGTACCCAATCTGAAAATTGAGTCATTAATAGTTAATGTTGAATTCTTACCAGCTATGTCCCTCCATCAAATAAAGTAAACTTTCTATTTCTTATTTCTTACTTTCCTTTCTTTTTTTTTATTACCTCATACATTTCACATTTCTTTTCCTTCCATCTACCAGATCTCAGACACAATCTCATCTACCTTCAAACCCCTCTTTCCACCTTCTTTACTCAAATACTTATATTGCAACAGTAGTTTAATTACTACATGAGTCAACACTTCTCTTCTGCTTTCTCCTCTCTGTAACTAAACCCTTGCTTTTATATAACCTGCTTTTTCCTTCTTTTTGAATGAGCTAGCCCCTGAGCCTGGCTGGATGGGGAGGGTGCAAACCCTCCTCTGTTATTTTCAGGGGAGCTGCAATATCTTTGTCGTCCCAATGCAGAATCCTAATATTCTACTGTCCCACGGTTGCTGCTCGCTCTCGCTTCACGGCAGCGGAGTTGACCGTGAGTGGAGAGGGGCGGAGGGGCTCGGGGGCGCGCATTTCTCATCTCCCTCTGAACCATCTGTTAACACAGTGGTATTTTTGCGCACAGTCACTGCCCCTTTATGTATGTTTACTGCTGGATAAATTCCATGTGTGCCAGCCAGAGAATATGGTGGCAGTCTTATGTCTGGATTTTCTGGAAATGACTGATCATTTTTCTGTCCCTGTGTTTTATTGTGGTGTCTGAGCAGTGCTGGATGATGTGTTGACAGGAATCTGCTTGACACTGTTTCTTGATTATTAAAAGGTTTATTTACATCAAAGAATTCAGCATCAATTTACAAGCTCTGCAGAAGCTAGGAGAGTGTCTGCCAATATAACACTCTGGCTACCAGATTCTTCATAATGGTTTATATAGGGTCTCTCTTTATACAACATGTGAAAGAATGAGGGGTAGGGGCCCTACAGCTAGCGTGTCAATCATAGAACCCTGGCTCAACTTTGAGGCCCCTTCCTCTAGGATAAGCAACCTTTAGACTTTAGGATAAGCAACCTGAAACCATGACTTCATTCCAACATCTTGTTCAACTTTGGGGTTGTTGAGATACTACATTATCAACCTTGTCTTCCTTATCTTGTGTCCGAGTGTCCCTTCTGGGGTGTGCTGCTCCCTGCATGAGCATTAAAAGGCCGTGGAGAACAGCATGTCCCTTCATTATTTTATTTCTCAATTTGGCACGTAATATGAGACCTGCGGTTTTGGCTTCATCCTCTAATTTGGTTATATCATCCTATAATTTATGCATTCCGTCCCACAGTGGACGGAACCACGGCTTCTCAGTATTTGTTGAGTCTTTTTGTACTACAGGATCTAAATTGTCCTGTACTTGTTTTATGCGCACATCCTTGTCTTTTGGAGTGCTCACGGCCGCGTGTTTCAACGTTACCATGGTTTATACGGTCCTGATTCCAACCGACCCTCCTCCTGCATCTTAGCCTCCGCCATACTATTCCTTTTTTATTTATTTTTCAGACTACCTTCATTTCTATTGTCCAATTTAGAAATTACTCTTTGTGTTACCCAAACACTACACCTTCATGTATTCCCTGTTTAAAATACATTACCTTTCATCTGATTCACGCACAGACTGACTTCATTTCTATGGCCCAATTTAGAAATTACTCTTCACGTTTCCCGAACGCTACACCTTCATGTATTCCCTCTTTGAAATAATCTACCTTTTGTCTGGTTTATTAACTAGTACTCTTCCCACCACAAATTTTCCAATTTAGTGGTACCCTTCATGCTCACGTCATAGAAAAATATCCCGCGCGCAAGTGATATCCTCCTGTAAGCAATACATCTTCGTACCTATTTTTAGCAAGTACTACGTTTTCAAACTTAAACTATATTTTACAATTTTTCACACATCAACATCTTTCACAAATTTGTCAATTTTAGCAACTAGGATACAGGCACGTTCCACATTCAGATTTTGTACATATCCAATGCTGCAGATTTGATATTAACAGGTTCTGCTTTACCTTTCCTTAGTGCCCGGGCTGAATGCGGAGACTCATGTTGTCCTAGTTGTTCAATTACTCAAGGATGGGTCCGTGCCTTCCTCGATGCCCCCACGTTGGGCGCCAAATTGTTGGAGCTAAATCTTGCTCCATTCTCAGGGTTCAGTCAATTAGTAGTCAAAATCTCAGATGTTGATGTGTAAATCCATTTTATTACATAGGTTCTATTTCGTATAGGCTTCGCCCTCTAAGGGCTACGCTATTGGGTTTATCCCTTCCGCATGCGCAGTCGTGAAGATTTTCTTTCCCGCCCTTGCGTCCAGCACGGGCCTCAACTACGTCCGCATTTACTGTATATGTACACAGCGGACCCGTTGTTCGTCTCCCACTTTTTCTTCAATTACGCAGTATGAAGACAAGCTTAAGAATTTCCAGCGGTGCTCGCGTCTGCCCCTCCTGCCGGACCGGCTACATCCTGCCGCCGGACCTTCACCCCCGCTGCGGGACCTGCCTCGGCGCCGTTCTCGCCGGCCAGGCCCTTACCCGCCACGCCTCCTGCCAGCTTTGCCCCCGCCTGTCATCTAAAGAGCTAAACTGACAGGCGGAAGCTTTTCTGGTCTTGCCAGGCTAGTGGGGACGGGAACGGCAGTGGGGCAGACAGACGGGAAACCCGGCGACACCCTGGAGCCGCTGGCGGACGGCGTCTTTCGACGAGCATGAGTCCGCTGGCTCGGTTCTCTCGGACAGCGCCGCCGTTACCGGTTTTTCCCTCCTCCCCCTTGGGAGGAATCCCCCCCTCTCTCCTGGGGGGATTGGGCCTGGAGACGGCGATCGACGCCCTCCCACTGGAGCTCTCTCCGTCTCCCGAACGGCCAGGGGCACCGCCGAGCGGCCTTCCCCCTTGCCTCAAACGGCCCCAGCCTCCACCGCCAAAGCTCTCTTCGTTGATCTGCCAGAGGTCATCAGGAAGGCGGCAGAGCTGAGAGGCACAGCAATCCCGGCGGAGCTGCCAGCCCCGCTCGCGGCCTTTTGAGCGGGGATATTACGCCCCGGAGCCGCCCTCTTCACGGGCATCACTCTGGCTGCGCTTCACAGAGCTTCGGACATTTTTTGTGGAGGAGGCTTTCTCCCAGCCTGGGAATCTGAAGGCTTCCCTCTCTCTCGCTACGCCCCGTTTAACCGGGCTCAAGGCGACACGGATGCGGGGTTTTCCCAGGGGCTGGCGGCACTAACAACATAGCCCACCGCCATCCTCACCCTGATCACGGTGGCGATGTTCAGGGTCATGGCTTGGCAGACTGTGGCCCAGCGAAACACCTGGATCCACATGTCTCAGCTGCCCGCGACAGTTAGACGCTAGTTATGCGCGCCTGTACGGCCCTATAGCCCCAGACGGGCCTTTTTGGGCCCGGTCCCCCTCCGCAGCGACAGCCGGCATCAACTCGGCCGGCAGGCTGCACGAGAGTCGGAAACACAACGGCATGTTGAGGGCCACTCCCTCCCATCTTAACAGCCGTTTTTTCCCCCCATCCATACAGCCCTTATTTGTTCTGAACAACGCGCTGATATGACAGTCGTTCCCCACACAAGCACAGGCTGCCACACGCGGAGCGCCACGGCCTCCTCGTAATGCCGGCAGCGGGGAATGCGCCCACCCATTGTGGATGACGCCGCTCAATGAACCACCTCCCCCACGGCGATGCCGGCGGGACGTGGGACACATTAACCCAGTGGCCGCTCCCGCCCCACACGGCGGTGACCGGCCACTGCCCTTTTCTAAAAGCCCTACCACGGGCTGGCCGAGACGAGTGATCGTGTCGCCCAGCGACGAGGGTGGGCTCTGCGCCCCGCTAGCCATGCCGGTGAACAACACTCAGACATGTGCTATCAGGGTGCAGCGCAGCATCGATTGGCTTGACAAACATCGACTCTTGGATGTCAAAGCCGATAACACGGGGTTACACTCCAGTTCGCCTCCCCCCCCGCCTCATTTTCGCGGGTGTGTTGGAGGCGACGGTATCATCTCTAGCACAGTCAGACGTGATAACGTCAGAGCTAGAAGGGCTGCTGACAAGCGGAGCCTTTTCCCGCGTCCTTCAAGGGGGGAGGAGAATGAGGGTCTTTTACTCGCTACTTTCTCACCCCGAAGGGGTCAGGAGGACTGCGTCCCATCCTTGACCTGTCACAGTTCAAATGATACATTATGGAGCGCACTTTTTCCAAATGCCCATCAGGCACGTGTTGGAATGTGTGCGCCACCACGAATGGTTTACGTCAGTGGATCTGAAAGAAGCTTACTTTCACGTCTAAATCATTCCTGGGCACAGGAAACCCCTGCGGTTCTCCTTCCAATGGGCCCGGCTCAACCGGCTGCAGTTCGGGTACTCACTACCCCTCGCACATTTTCCAAGTGCATGGAAACGGTGCTCCAGCCGCTACAGAAGAGGGGCATCAGAGTCCTTTTTATTGGACGATCCGCTCATTGTAGCCTCCTCTCGGGAGCAAGCGGCGCTGCAGACTATAGAGGTCCTGCGGCTGCAAACGCTGGGTTTTGCCATAATTTGGCGAAAGACCGCTCTGGTCCCCGTATAATCGATAGGTTATCCGGGCGTGGACATAAAGTCGATCACCATGAGGGCCAGGTTGTCAGCACCAAGACAGGACGCCCTGACCTCTCTGTTGTCCCGCTTCAGGCCACACAACAGTGTCATCGCTGTCAGTGATGCGGCTCCCGAGCATAATGTCTGCGGGACAAACGGTGGTTCCCCTGGGTCTTTTCTACATAAGGAAAGTCCAATGGTAGTTTCTTCGCGGACAGCTCGATCACACTCGCCACAAATGGCGTATGCTGTCCATCCCTCATTCACTCCTGTCAGACCTGGCATACTGAGGGAACCTCCGGATCCTGTCTTCCGGGGTTCCCCAGGGCAGAGTGACGTCATATGTGACGGTGTACACAGACGTGTCCCTCACTGGCTGGGGAGGGATGTGTGAGTCACAGGTGGTGGGAGGGGACTGGCCTCCTTCCCCTCTCACATAAACTGTCTGGAGCTGTCCACGGTAGTGAAAGTGTGAAACACTTCACCCCAGTGGTGTCGGGGAGACATGTCGTCGTGCGGACAGGCAACATCACGGCGGCAGCGTTCATAATCCGCCAGAGCGACATACGCTCAGCCCAGCTAGTGGAAATAGCCTGACGCCTCCCGCTGTGGACGCACAGTCACCTGCTGTCTCTCGAAGCAGTGTAGGCCTATAACCCGATGTCTTTCGAAACGGGCGGCCGACCTGACGTCGAGGGGGGGGGCACAACGAGTGGAGATTGAATCACACTATTGTTCAAATGTTATGGAGCAGGTTCAGGGAAGCGGAGGTGGATCTGCAAGCTCCACGAGAAAAACACACAGTGCACTCGGGGTTTTTTCCTTGAGCATGCGGGACAATTCTCCTCTTGGCGTAGACGCCTTCTCCCTATATGCTTTCTTTTCCTCCCTCGATTCCTGGAGCGCATCCAGGAGAAGAATCTGTCAATGGCTCTGGTGGCACCGGGCGCACGAGCGTCCTGGTTCCCGACCCTGTTCAGCTGCTGGTGGATCCTCCCCCCTAGCAAATTCCGTGGCAGGGAGACGCACTGTCGCAGCTGAACAGCTCGATCTGTCATCACCCAGTTATAACCCAGAGACTTTGGGGCTGGTTGCTGAGCGGTAACGCTTACAGAGATTGTGGTGCGCACCATCCAGGGCTCCAGAGCCCCTTCTAACACAGCATGTTACGCAGGGCGCTGGTCTGTCTCCCAGCGCTGGCGCACAGGGGGGGACGCGGATCCCATAGGTGTCCCCTGCCTCTCGTGCTGACGTATCACCAAACTCTGGTGGATAGCGATTTGACTCCATCTACAGTCAAAACATACGCAGCAGCCCTCTCCTGCCAGGAAGGCTAGAGTGAGAGGAAGTTTTTGCCTATCCCCGGCGGCGTTTTCTGAAGGGGGTACGCGTCAAAAACCGCCTGCTCGCCCCCTCACCCCCCAAAGGGGCCTAGCTCTGGTGCTCCAGGCTCTGGGGAAGCCCCTGTTTGAGCCTCTGGCACAGGCCAACTCTCAGAATGCTGTCGCTAAAACGGCGCCTCTCTTTGCCCTAACGTCAGCCAAAAGAGTGAGTGATTTATGTGCACTGTCGGTTTCTCCGTCCTGCCTCTCCATTAGAGGGGACGGGAGAGCAACCACATTACAGCCAAACCCCTCCTTCACACCGAAGATTCTAACTAGTTATTTTCGGTCGAGTTTTTTCCCTCGGGGTTTTTCCCCCCGCCTCGTCAACGAGGCAGAGGTGGCTTCCCACCGGTTGTGTCGGTGTGTGCCCTGTCTCAATACATTTTACGCACGGCAAATATCAGGAAAACACAACAGCTGGTTGTGCATTATAGAGAGCACTCCCGAGGGTCAGCCCTCTCAAAACAGCGTCTGTCTCACTGGCTGTGCGAGGCTATTACGCGACATCCGACGGCATGCTACGAAGGCTCTGTCGGCGCCTGCGGCTCTATTTAAAGGCATGGCAGCCTCCTGGGCTTCCCCGTGCCCTTTCATCCGCTTCTATGTGCGAGATGTGTCTGAACATGTGTATATGTTCTGTCCACAATCAACGTGTAATGCTGCGTTGGATGTGCGTTAAGAGGACAAGAAGCGGATGCCCGATTGTTACCAATCTAAGGCACCTAGTGCGTGCCGCTGCAGTCTCACCCTGCTGTCTTCACCTCGCCTGTTTTAGGCGCATTGTGAGACGCAGTTTCTTGTAGTTTCATAACCATGTTACTTCCAGGCACCCCTATGCCACTAAGTGGTGCCGCAGCAACCTTGCTCTGCTGTCTTACCTCTCCTGTTTTGGAGTATGGTTGTGAGACGCAGTTCTTAATGTCATACATTGTCATATCATGTTACATGCATGGATATGATGATGTCACTCCGTTGCATGCATGATTTTTTCGCCCGCATACGGTCCTCCCTTGGGCGTCCCTTGCAGGGCCAATCACGCACAATTCCCATTACTCATTGAACTACTGCCATCACATTGTGGGCCTTATGAATTTTTCAGGCCACGACGTTAGCATGGCAGGCTTTATCAGAAGAATGACTCTGATTGAGCCTCTGTACATTGTTGTTGGGAAAATGTGGTCTATGTTCGGCTTGTGGACCGATACCGGTGTCGCAGGTGGCATTGACTACATCAGCTTCGCCCTAACCCAATAGCGTAGCCCTTAGAGGGCGAAGCCTATACGAAATAGAACGATAGTTACGTAGGTAACTCCAGATTCTATGAGTATAGGCGTAACCCCAAGGTCCGGCCACCTGCTTCTAGAACATTGGTTGAAGAAAAAGCTGATGTTTTTGGGAGACGAACAACGGGTCCGCTGTGTACATATACAGTAAATGCGGACGTAGTTGAGGCCCGTGCTGGACGCAAGGGCGGGAAAGAAAATCTTCACGACTGCGCATGCGCGAAGGGATAAACCCAATAGCCCTTAGAGGGCTACGCCTATACTCATAGAATCTGGAGTTACCTACGTAACTATCGAATATCCTGAGACAAAGTTACCTGGATCAAGCTATCACAGCTCTCCCCTTCCTTTGTCTGGCTCTTTGGCTCTTGCACCCCTAGTCTTATTCACAATCGCAGGAGCAGAGTGTGGCCTAATGTCCTCGCACAAACAAAGCAATGTTGTTTATATGTTCTTGTTGCCTTGTTGGAGTTCAAGGAACAAATTGAACCTCTCACCCTTTGCTCTAAACCTGAAACTGCTGCATGAACCAAAGATAAGGGCTCTTATTTAGAAATGTGGACACCTGAGATGCTGGATCATCAGGGCTCAGAGGGCTCACACTTTGTCTGATCCCATCCTCTGCAGTCCATGTGAAGGTTGCAAACATGACCTGACTGATAATGCTTGGGTTTGTACTGAGACATTGTAAGTGTTCTGTATGGCATCACTATGCGTGGACATTTATGCAGGGGGGAAATATCAGCAAGCAGGTCAGGGATGGAAAATTGTTTTGCTTGCTTTATGGGTTCATGTGAATGTCACTGAATGTCAGTGCTGTGGGATGAATCACAATCCATACCCTCCTGCACTCCAATGTTTTCTTCACTCAGGCCCTACAGTGTTGACAAATGGAGGTGATCAGAGAGAGAGTAGAGGGAATGATGCAAGGCATCTCATATTCCAGCATGGATGTGACACTGGAATAATGCAAAAGCTATCAGAGTAATGAGGTGACACTGAGGCTCGACCGCTCTTCATCTGTCTCTATTTGTCTGTTTCCAGCAGCCAGCGCCCTTCATTTCATGTTCTGATGGGATAGTTCATTTCCACACTACAGCAACGCTCTTATCAGAGCTCGAACAATTACTCAGATTATTTACTTATGTAAAAAAACACTTGTTCAAGAAATACTTGTAAAGTATCAATATGGCTCATTATTCATAATGGTAAATTATATCATCAAATTATCTTTAAAGATACAATAATGATGAAATAGTATGTATTGGTGCTTATTTGAACTACTTTATATATTGTTAGGGCAGTTTAATTTGCAACAAGAGGGATCCAATACAATGACAATGCTACCACGCTGATGATGTTTAGTAGTTAGGTAACAATGACACTACTATGTTTTCATTTTCAAGCAACGTTTTGAAACAAAAACAATTGCCGTCTACACGAGTTTTAGCTCCAATAGCAGAACTAATCTCTGTCCATATTGACATGTCTGACGCATATTACATGACTTTTACTGTAAATTATAGAGTGTGGTCTACACCTACTCTATACACAATAGGCAACTGCTTCTGTCAGGCTTCACGTCATCTATTCTTTAAGGAAATGGTGTGGAGTCATAACAAACCCAGTTGTCTCCCATCAAGGAGAAACACACAGATGACAGATACAGAAGTCATATACTCTGAGAGGCATTGGAGATCTTATTATGAATAATTAATATGAAAATCATTGGTTAAATGTAATTTTCCCATTACAGTCCCCCCTTTTGATTACATACTAATCACAACACGATTGAAAATTACTGAAAAGACATGCAGGAAAAAAAAAATTGTGAGGGATTTAAACCTCTGGGTTAAAGCTACCCCTACAAACTTTCAAAGAAAACATGAGAATTCAATTGTATTACACTCATATTATTATGAGTCTAAATCCTACAGGATTTCGGAGGAAGAGTCTGAATCAAATTCGTCCTATTTGTAGAAGGGCAAATCAAACAGATCAGAATTATCATCATTTACTTGCAAAGCCTGGTATTGGACCTTTTCAAGAGCAAAAAGAGATGAAATCATTTTCTTAGTTAAAGGAATAATGCAGCAAATAGTAATCAGACAGAAAATCATTACAGAAATCACTGGGATCACAATTTTCCACATCTATGCTTTCCACCCCTCCCCAAGTAACCAGGCTCCCCAGTCCCACTCAGAATCTGTGTGAGGGACATCTTGAGCCTTGAGACTAGTGGCAAGTTGTTTTAGATGGACAGTGTCTGTGAGGTTACCTTCAATGTCTGGGATGAATGTGCAGCATTGATCACCTAATACATGACAGAGGCCCTCCTGAGCTGCTAACAGTAAATCTAAACCCATCTGGTGTTGAAGTATCATGTTACGCATAGCTCGCATGGCGGAAGGGAGGTCACTGAACCCTGCAACCATGACGGCGGTCAGATTTTCCAAACTTTCATGTATTTTATCAATATTATGTGCGTTATTTAACTACACCCTACCACGGAATAATTCCTGAGACAAATTTGCTACTGTAACTAGTCAAAATGCAGTCAGTGCACAAATAGAGTTATTTAGGTTTAGCACGAGTGGTTTAATGGGTGAAGCCTTTTTCTGTGAGTGGGGAAACAATCAACACACAAAACACGAGTCAATGATCCCTACATCGCGTGTAAATTTGCTGATTGAACCCAGTCATATGTTGGAGGAGAATGCGTCATCTTTGTTAGGAGAAAGAACCCATTTATTCTGCACAATGTTAATCATTTGAGTTGATTTTGTCATTTTAATTTCGGACTGAAAGTAAACGCATGGTTGTAACAGAAAGGTGGTTGATGTATTAGCTACTACCGTGAAGTTTGTTGTCCTAAGGTTATTGCTTTGTTTATATTTCTCGTACTCCCGGTTTCCAGGACTGTCTATACGAGAAAGGTGAAGAGCGCTCTACTCATTTTACCCCTTTATTTGACGAGTGGAAACTGAGTGTGTTTGTGTACCATGCATCAGTAGTAACATTAATGGGAGAAGAAGTGGTGTTATGATAAATGGTGTTTATTTATATATATATAGATTATATAGATTTAGCTCTATCATATCTGTCTAACAACCAAAATGCTACCCCCACAAACACAGACAGAAAACAGAACAAGAATACATTTATGTCATACACCATGTCTGTCTCTTCCTTCCATCATCACAGCGAGCCTGCTGCGCCCTTTAGGAAGGTGCTGTGTGTGTGTGGGTGGCTGATGCAATACCGGGCTGTAGATCAGGACTGTCTTGCTTCTGGTGTAGTGGATTTCTTCTGGTGTCAGAGGTTTGTCCACTAGCACGTGACACACCATCGGAGTCAGTCTTTACCACTGCCTCGTTTCTGGTGTGTGTGTGTTGTTGGTGACACAGATTTTCCGGGCGTCGCTTCGTTGGTGACACAGAACACCGTCTGTCAGGTCACGGATTTCCGGGTGCCTGGCGGGACTGGCTCGTCCTCTGGTGAGGGGACCCTCCTGCAGTGTGATGCGTGGATCGACGGAGCCTGCTCAGCAACCTTCGCTGCAGTGTGAGTGACCAGAAGAACCTGGAAGGGACCTTGCCAGCGTTGGGATTGCCAGTTTTTCCTCCTGAAGTTTTTTACGACCACCAAATCTCCTGGCTGCAGTGTGTGGCATGGCCGCGGGAACTAGGGGTGCGGAGGGTGCTGCAGCACCCCCTAGGGAAAGGACAAAGTACTACAACAATAATTTAAAAAAACTAAACACACATTTATTTTTAATAAATTGATTATTAATATAAACCTAATCCCTTTCAATCAAAATGGAATGTAAATGTAAATGTAATACATTTTAAAATTTGGTAAGTATGAGATAAACACATAATTTGATTAGAATGAATCTGCCGATCTTGCCAAGAGCTGCGCGCCAAGAGCTGCGCGCCTCTGATGCTCTTTCATGAGTGAAGATACCGATAGTTGATTTCTCATCAACAGTAGCTAGCCTAGCCATGGCACAAAAGCGCATTTTGGATTTTTTTATACAACCACAGGCTAAAAAGCCTAAACAATCAGAGGCAGAAATTTCTGTTACAACTGTAACCGAAAGTAGCAGCAGCACCTCTGCACTTGTTACTCCCAGGGCGATCCTGCTAGCAACAGGCGACGAGGGAGCTAGCCAAGCTAGCCGCAGCAAGGCAGCCGCGGAGGGAACATCAACAAAGGCAACTCAATGCTGCCAGCCTCGGGGTCACAGTTTTCCTTCTAGACGTTTTGGAGATGAGGATTTTTTCCCGTTCATTTCAGCCGCAGTGGTTTGAAAAATGGAGGTGGATACACTATGACATTGAGAATGATTGCATTGCATGATCTGTTTTGCTTGTATCCAGGCTGTTGAGAAAAATCTGGTGGCTTCCCGACAGCATGTGAGTAAAAATAGGCTTTTTGTCGAGAAAGGATTTTTTAACTGGGGCAAGGCATCTGCAAAATTTTGTCTGCACGAGAAATCGGCCATTCATAAAGATGCCATTCGCACTCTTGCGGGGTTAGAAAAAACGCCAATAAGTGCTCTGCTCTCCGATATTGCCGCCAAAGACCAGCAAACAGCAAGGAATGTCCTGGAGATATTATTTCGCTCCATAGCATTCCTGGGACGAAAAGGAATCCCGTTTAGGGGTGACACAACTTGTGAGGGTGTGCTCTATGACCTGATGCTGGAACAGACTTTTAATTTACCCAAAGAAAGAGAGTGGATAAAGGAGAGGGATAATTGGATGTCTGACACAATACAGAATGAGATAATCGAACAGTTTGCTCAGGCTGTTCAAAAGGACATAGTAATTTGCGCATCAGACTGCCCGTTCTATGGACTGACAGCTGACAGCACCACGGATATCAACGCTACGGAACAATTCTCATGCAGCCTTCAGTTTGTTGACAGTAATCTTCAACTCACTGTAAATTCTTAGGATTTTACTCAAGCCCTGACACAACTGCTGTTTAAGTGTTTGAAAGACATCTTTGTAAGATGTAAATGTAAATGTGCTGTATTTATATAGCGCTTTTCTAGTCTTAACGACTACTCAAAGCGCTTTTACATCATACAGGAAACATTCACCATTCACACACATTCATACACTGTGGCCGAGGCTGCCGTACAAGGTGCCACCTGCTCATTAGATAAACATGCACACACATTCACACTCCAATGCGCAGCATCGGGGGACACTTGCCCAAGGACACTTCGACATGGGACTGCAGGGACAGGGATTGAACCACCAACCTTCCAATTGGCAGGCAACCGCTCTACCGCTGAGCCACAGCCGCTCAGATTGAACATCTTTTTGGATGGCCTTCAAGGATATTGTTTTGATGGTGCAAATAACATGTCGGGCCGCTTTTCCAGTGTTCAGGCCCGACTGAAGGAAATATGCCCCCAGTCCTTGTATGTTCATTGCAGCAACCACTCCCTGGACCTTGTGCTGCAAGAAGTTGCACGTGAGGTGAGCCTAGTAGATGAGGGGTTAAACTTCGTGTGTTGCAGGTGTTATCAAAGAATCTTCAAAACGCAAACAGCTTTATGAAACACTTTTCGGCTGGGATGACATCATTGTCAACATTTTAGGACTATGCCCAACGAGATGGTGTGTGCGCACCAAAGCAATTCAACGCTGCTGCGCAATGTACTCTGTTGTTTTGGCGACACTGGAAAGCTTGAAAGATGATAGAGGCGTAAGAGGGGATGCAAGGGCAAAAATATCAGGACTGCACAAACAGGCACTCAATGGAAAAACTCTTTTCAGCCTCCTCTGCTGCAAAGCCCTTTTTGGGCCCTGTGAAACTGTGGCAAGGAGCCTTCAGAGTGCAAAGTCAAGTGCTCTTGGTTCCATTACTTGTGTAAACCTGCTCAAGGTCAGAGTAGGGTCACTGAGAGATGACAAGGTGGTGGCTGAAATGGTAGAAAAGGTGAAAGTGTGTGCTACCCAGAATGGTCTGAAGATGCCAGATGTTGAGCCCAGAGTAAGCAGAACACCTGCCCGCTATCGCCACACTGTCGGCCCTGAAGCGTTGTCACAGGCAACAGGTGAACTCAAATGGAAAGCTGACTTTTATGAAGCTCTGGATTTGGTCCAGTCTGAACTCACCAGAAGATTCAACCAGACCGGGATGAAACTTGACGCACAATCTCTTCAGCTTCCTAAACAGCTTGACACAGGGCGACTGCACCTTCAGCTCCAAATGTTGGGAGATGTGTGTAAAGAGGCCGACTCCCCATGCGAGACAGTACAAGAAGTTGCCTCACATCTGTCTAACCTGCACCCTGAAACCAGAGCTCTATTTGGAGAAGTAGAGAATCTTATAAAACTTTGCATGTGCCTACCGATCTCTGTTGCTTCTTCAGAGAGAACTTTCTCAACCCTCAGATGCCTTAAAACCTGGCTGCGGAGCAGCATGTCCCAAAAGAGACTAACTCACCTCACCCTCATCCACGTACACAGGGACATCGTTGCCCAGTTGGATATTCATGCAATGATGAAAACTTTCATCAGTGTCAACCCGGAGGGCAAAAACACATTTGGAGTGTTTTGACTGCAGCACAAGGTAAGAATTCTGGTTTATTATTATGCTGCCGCCGTGCAGTGAATTGGCATTATTTATCAACTGTTCAGAAACAATTTAACTGAAAGTTAATTGTAATTATTGGAGATAATTGTGTTTTTTACACGCGTGTAAAGACTACTTGGAAATCCAGAATGAGGTCACACCTATTTTTAATTATCCAACCGTATTGTTATAAAATGATTAGGCCCAGCTTAACACTTGTTAATAACGTTTGATACATATGGCCCAATATCTTTATGCGTTTAATTTGCTATTGCTGCGCTACAAAAACTCAAGGCTGCATTTCTCTATTTCAATGTTTGTGTCAGGACTGCGTGTGTGGGAGCAGTGGCAACCAGCAGAGAGCGGCGGAGTAGCCGACTGGCTTGCGCTTGCTTCACTTTGATTTAACATAATTTTTTTTTTTTTTTTATACACTTGTGTTTAGGGGCTCCGTTTTTGAGCTTGAGCCTATTCTGTACCATTGAGCCGTGTGCCTATATCCTGCATTACTCGTGCCTAGCCCGTGTTTTGTATTATGGACGTTATTCTTGTTTTTTCGCTTGTGGAGTGTGCATGTTTTCCAGTATTACATTTTGAAAATGTATCAGCACCCCCAATTCAAAATATGTTCCCGCGGCCCTGGTGTGTGGAGCGGTCCTTCAGCTGGGTGGGGCAGGGCAGCAGAAACCTGGATTCTTATGGCAGAGAGAGCAGAAGACAGTTGTACACACTACTCTAACATATCATGCTCACACAGAGCTGTGGAGGGAAGGGGTGCTTTAGAAGCCTCTACCCCCACAATGGGTGGTCTGCCGAAAAGAATCTCAAAAGGAGGTTACTGCGCGTTCTTACCACCATTCGCATGTACATAGTTTTGTTATTAACGTGCCGTTATTGCATGACTACCGACTTGATATTCCCCATCTGGGAATGATTTCTGTCATTAGAGCTTTTGCTAACACTGAAGCAGTTTGTTTTGAAGCGGGAAACACCTCCACCCATTTTGAAAACATATCAACCATCACCAAACAACACTTTTTCCCCTTTGACGGTGTGAGATCAACAAAATCCATCATGATATGCTCAAATGCCCGCTTTAAGAAATTTTCCCTTTCTGCAAATGTTGTGAAGCCCTTTGTGTACCATGTTTTCGTTAACAATAATAGCACTCGCCCTTTTGACACATGGTCCCGCCCATGTGTCATCTTTGCAAAATGTGTGAAAAATGGTGTGGAAGTCAAGGTTTTGAATCTAGCCCCTGCCAGACACCCTCATTAAAAGGTGCACCCTGCACATTTCCACTGTATTCTGCAGCTATTGAATCTGGAAGTGAAAACATCAGTCAGCTGCACTGTGTGTGCAGAACATTTGCATATGCCTAGCTAAGATGGAAGTAAGATGGCCGTCAGAAGGTCATTGATCAATTGGTGATGCAAAATAGGCTTACCATCGGATTTGAGGAAGTTTCGGTGTTTCCACAATGCCCCAAAATCATGTACAACCCCAAAGGCGTACCTGGAGTCCGTGTAGATTGTTACAGACGAACCTTCAGCCAGTTTACATGCTTCAGTGACAGCAATGAGTTCAGCAGCCTGCGCAGAGAAGTGTTTGGGAAGAGGTTTAGCAATTAAGGTTTCTGCGTCCGATACTACAGCAAACCCTACCTGTCCCTGTCCAGTGTCAGGGCAGCGTGAGGCTGACCCATCCACCTAAGAGACTATAAGATCTGATGTTGGCACCTGGTGTGCCAGTCAGATCTGGACACGGAGCACAGGTGTGTTGTAACTCTGCCAAAACAATCATGGGGCTCTCCCTTTCCTGGTGTAGGCACAAGAGAAGCAGGGTTAAGTACTGTACATCGTTTAACAGTGACATTAGGCATATCAAGCAGACATGTGTGATACCATAGATATCGTGCTGCAGATAAATGTGAAGATCGTTGCTCCAATAGGATCAGAGAAACTGCATGTGGCACTAACAATGTTAAACAGAGCAAAAAATAGGCCACAGGCCAGAGCCTGTCACCGTGAGGCTGCAAGAGAACAGACGTCATGCAGCCCAAACGTTCATCCACTGTCTGAGTGAATGGAAGTTTAGGGTTTGGCAGACCTAAAGTGGGAGGGCTTTGAAAAGCTTTTTCAAGATTTACAAACACCTGGTCCGCCTCGGTCGTCCATGTGATACGGTCGTGTGCAGACAAGATGTTACTGTGTATTATGTCAGCTAAAAGTTGAACTAACTGAGCATAATTTGGGATGAAGACACAACAATAGGAACACATTCCTAGAAATTACATCATTTGTTTTTTGTTGCAGGTTTTGGGAGGGAAACTATTGCCTCAATCCAAGATGGAGACAATGTTTTCCCTGATGCTGAAATGTCATGACCCAAAAAATGCACTTCTTTTTTCACAAATTGCAGTTTAGCTAAACTAGCTTTGTGCCCCTCTGCTGCCACGTGACACAATAATGCAATAGTGCAATAGTTAAGCTTTCAAGGCTCTCTCTCAGTGCTTCGTTGTAGACAGTTGGGCTGTCAACAAATCCTTGTCCTAAACGTGTGAATGTGTATGCCTTACCATCACATAAAAAGGCAACCCAGAAGGGGCTGTCTTTGTCCACTGGAACACTGAAAAAAAGCGTTAGACAAATATAACATATTGTGCCCCCCCCAGGAATTCCTTGTGTACGGGTTTGGTACGTTGGGTGCACGTGCGTGAACCGCTGCATTTACTGCTTTGAGGTCCTGAACAAAATGCCATTCGACCGGTTTTCCCTTATCACAAATTTTCTTGACAGGGAAAATAGGCGTGCAAACAGGTGAATCAGGACATGGAACAAAAGCTTCTTGTTTCAGTGGGTACTGATGTTTTTTGGGCCTGAAGTCTGAGCGTTGTGTGATGACAACAGGCTAACAATTTTTGATGAGACCCACGTCATATTCATGCACTGCCCACAGGTGAGTTGGCACTTGGGACAGCAACGGTGAGATTTCTGTGGGAGAGACATTCACAGCATTATTCAAAAATGTGTGTGTGTGTGTTTCAGACTCTTTCCGCTGGAACACACTGCGCGCGGCGGTCACATGGTGTGACAGGAGTTTCCGATAAACTCCCGTGGAAGGGGAGGTGTGTACGTTCCCATCCACGGTTTCAGTCCAGTCAGTCAGCTGGTCACAGTCCAGGACAAATTGTCCCAAGTTTCTCCACTGATCTGTGTGAGATTTAGACAAAGAGATATGAGCATATGAGTGCTGTATTCTGAAAAACATTCTCTGCTTATCAGTCAAGGTTACTGCTACTGCACATTTATATTCATGCCAGTATATGTAAGCACACTCAAGTTCATCTGTGTCTTCTTCGAAAAAAATCTTCAACAAACACGTCATCTGTTTCTGATGAGACAAAACAGGTGCAATGTAAGTTTTGTCCTGACATAAAGTCAGCAAGGGGTTAAATCACATCTCTGGCCTCATGCAGCAGGCTTGCAGCAATTTTCCCATTACAAAACGTACTGGCAGTAAAGCGAACAAGATTTATACATAGCATATTAACAAACTAGCTTACTTTGAGCAATGTTTACCTGCAAGAGAGTGTGTTCCCTCCAGTGCTCACAAAGACACTGGTGGGCAGTGTTGCCAACTCTTCTCCAAGGAAAGTAGCTAGCACTAAAAGTAGATAGATCATGGCATACTCCTACACCTCCTTCCCTATTATCATTTAAATAAACCTGTTTTTTGTTGAACCTTGCATTTGGTTCTGTTCTGTCTTCCTCATAACAGATGTGGGTGAGTTTTTGTATTTGAACTTTTTGGGCTTTTTTCTTTGCACTTTTCAAATGGAAAAAAAGACAGATGCTGTAGAAGTAAATTCATATAAAATCAATTTTTTAGTCTTTTGGCTTCTTGATTTTTCTGTAGTAAGCTGAGACAAGTGGCTATGGCTTTCTGTATCTCACCTAGATGTGTTTACAGTATTTTAGTCAGTTTACAAATGTAGTCAGTTTACAGATGTATGACTTGGAAATAAAACCCTTACATTCTAGCCTTTGTAACTCTTTGTCAGTAAGCCCTAGAATCGCTAATGGGGTCTAAAAAGTTGCTAAATCTAGCAACAAAGTTGCCAACTCGCTACATTGACAACACTTTTCGAGGGCACGTGGTGGCTGCTATGTGCGGGTGCTGCTTAGTTTTATACACAGGTGCCATTCTTTCCCTCTCCCTATGTTTTGATTTAGGCTCGCAGCTGCCTGTACAACTCTTGATTGATTAATTGGTGTGCGAAGAGTAATATCTGCGTGTGTGAAATTATATAATTTGCTCCTGAGCATGTGTTATCGCTCTTGTGAGATATAACATGGTCCTGACGCCCTTTTTTATCCAGCGAGCATAACTTGCATTAGCTAATAAAACGGGTAGCTTTTTGAAGCAGCTCTAAAGGACCGGAAGTTAATGGCAATGATTTGGATTGTGGGGTGCAGCAGCAAGAGGTGCTGCTGGGCAGTGGATAGAGAGCTCCGCTCTTCTGCCGTTGTCTGGTAACGTTACTCTGGGCTGGACCCACAGCAGGACTATGGCCTGACTTGACATGCTGCTCTGCATAAAATAAAATGGTATCACATGGAAATATACTGCAGATTAGGTGTTTTTAGCTAAGATTATGTGGTTCTACCTTCATTAAAGATGCCCTGCCACACAAAACCGTTTTTACTTGCATTTTTAAAAATATTTTAGGTCCATATGTGTTTGTGTTATGTCGTGAATGTGAACATGATCTTCCACCTCTTCTCTCAGCTCTAGCCACTGCAAAGAAATAAGAGGAGAAATCAGGCCAATTACAAAAGCTGGTCAGTCTGATGTCATGTTGACTGAGCGCATTACTATTCATGAGCGCTGGGTAAAGGATGCTGATATCCAGGCTCTCATTGGCTAGCTATTAGCCAATCAGAGTCAAGCATCTTAGCTCGTTGAATATTAATGAGAACTGGCACAAATCGAGTCTTCTTGCAGGCTGTCTATACCACGCTAGAATGGCTTGAAACAAGGTAACCAGTAGGGATACAGAGTTTGGGTTTGGGTTCTGCCAAACTTTGGGTTTTTTGACGGAGTTTAGGTACTGCCGAACTTTAGAATTTTTTCCACCAAACCAAACGCTACCAAAGGGAAGTAACATGACGCGAAACTCAAGAAAAAAAGGCTAAAGTTGTGTTGAGTTTCTGCTCTTGCAACTCAATGTTCCATTGAATTTAACCTCTTGTTACTTCTGCTCTTAGAGCGCTATGCTGGTCGACGTAATGACGGCACCATTGATAACATGATAGTGTTTACGTAGGTGGAACGTTCAATGCAGTAGGCTGTGAGAAAGTGATGGAGCAGAAAAAGTGTTGTTTGGCTACATGTTCTATTTGCAACATTGCCGCTGTTAAGACATTTGTGTATGAAACATCAGAAAGAATACGAGTTGTGCATGAAAGAATCTACAGACGCCAGCCAAAATGCAGCAACTTCAGGTAAGGAATGACAGTCACAGCTAAAATCTGTTAAGCAGACAACCATTATCTGATATCTGTTTGCTAGAACATACGGTGGGCATCAGATAACCCATGAGCCAAAGCCATTCATGCAGCAATTGGGAAAATGATAGCCACTGACTTGCAGCCCTATAGCATAGTGGAAAACAACGGATTCAACAAGCTACTCCATCGGCTTAAGCCACATTACAAAATCCCCTCCAGGCACTTTTTTACTGACAAAATCATCCCTGAAATGTAGGAGCCCATTACTTCCCGCATAAATGCATACATTGCCAAAGCACAGGCACTACACAGTCCTACATCAGTGTGACCTCACATTGATGATGATTTTAAGCGCACACATAAAATATAGATACATTGCAAGAAGTTATCAGAGCGTGGGACATACCTGTTAACAAGTGTCACCTGGTCTTGAGGGACAATGCTGCAAACATGCGGAAAACCATGTCTGAGGCAGGGGTTCCATCCTTACCGAGAAGGAAGAAATTCTTCTTCGACACAAGGACTTTGTGGGAGCTGATATAGGAACGAGAAGAGTACAAAAAAAAAGTTTAGCCTAGACTTGTTCCTAATAACGACCAAATTAAACAGTTAGCTGCTAGCTAGCTGACCGAGATGGAAAATAATAGGTATTCAGAATACCTATTACCCATTACTGTATTCTCCATACTTGCTTCCAAATAACAGAACCAGCAGGCACCGTCCTGTTTGTTTCTTTTTTTTGTGGGCCATTTTATTTCATTCCAGTTTGCGTCATCATCAAGGTCCAGCTGGGACACCACTTGGGTGAAATGGTTGCTACCAAGAATGAGCGGCGACGTACTTTCTCAAATGTATCAAGTAGTAGATTTGAACAATGTATCTTCCACCTGCAAACTTGCTTTCAGGCGACTGACCTGACCTCGCTGAGATGAAACGGATGTTGGATGAGAACGTCCGCAGCTCTGATTGGCTGAAAGTGAAAAACAAAACTGATGCACTTGATTGGTCAGACACTTTCATAATACAGTTATTATACAAATTATCATGCCAGTAAAACGAAACTTGAAGAGACATTTGAATTCTTACAAGACTCAGAGACGTCAAGAACAACAAAATACAGAAGACTTCCACTGAACCAGGTAAAGAAAAAAAACAATTGGTGAAATGCTGTGGGCTACAAAGAAATTTTTAATTTTACTCTCCCGCCTGACTAATTCTGCATTCTGTAAACATAATATGAAGTGAAATGTTTCAAGATAAATAGTACCCTATCAAAACATTGTCATTGAAGTGTTATTAGCTATGATCTTGTTAGTGACTTCACATCACTGCAGACTCCATACACTTTAATAAATATATATATATATATATATATATATATATATATATATATATATATATATATATATATATATATATATATACAGTGCCTTGCGAAAGTATTCGGCCCCCTTGAACTTTTCAACCTTCTGACACATTTCAGGCTTCAAACATAAAGATATACAATTTTTATTTTTTGTGAAGAATCACCAACAAGTGGGATACAATTGTGAAGTGGAACGAAATCTATTGGATATTTTAAACTTTTTTAGCAAATAAAAAACTGAAAAGTGGTGCGTGCAAAATTATTCGGCCCCTTTACTTTCAGTGCAGCAAACTCACTCCAGAAGTTCAGCGAGGATCTCTGAATGATCCAATGTTGTCCTAAATGACTGATGGTGATAAATAGAATCCACCTGTGTGAGATCAAGTCTCTGTATAAATGCACCTGCTCTGTGATAGTGTCAGGGTTCTGTTGAAAGCACAGAGAGCATCATGAAGACCAAGGAACACACCAGGCAGGTCAGTAATACTGTTGTGGAGAAGTTTAAATCCGGATTTGGATACAAAAAGATTTCCCAAGCTTTAAACATCCCAAGGAGCATTGTGCAAGCGATCATTTTGAAATGGAAGGAGTATCAGACCACTGCAAATCTACCAAGACCTGGCCGTCCCTCTAAACTTTCAGCTCAGACAAGGAGAAGACTGATCAGAGATGCAGCCAAGAGGCCCATGATCACTCTGGATGAACTGCAGAGAACTACAGCTGAGGTGGGAGAGTCTGTCCATAGGACAACAATCAGTCGTACACTGCACAAATCTGGCCATTATGGAAGAGTGACAAGAAGAAAGCCATTTCTCAAAGATATCCATAAAAAGTCTCGTCTAAAGTTTGCCACAAGCCACCTGGGACACACCAAACATGTGGAAGAAGGTGCTCTGGTCAGATGAAACCAAAATCGAACTTTTTGGCGTAAAAGCAACACAGCTCATCACCCTCAACACACCATCCCCACTGTCAAACATGGTGGTGGCAGCATCATGGTTTGGGCCTGCTTTTCTTCAGCAGGGACAGGGAAGATGGTTAAAATTGAGGGGAAGATGGATGCAGCCAAATACAGGACCATTCTGGATGAAAACCTGTTGGAGTCTGCAAAAGACCTGAAACTGGGACGGAGATTTATCTTCCAACAAGACAATGATCCCAAACATACAGCAAAATCCACAAAGGAATAGTTCACAAATAAACGTATCCAGGTGTTAGAATGGCCAAGTCAAAGTCCAGACCTGAATCCAATCGAGAATCTGTGGAAAGAGCTGAAAACTGCTGTTCACAAACGCTCTCCATCCAACCTCACTGAGCTCGAGCTGTTTTGCAAGGAAGAATGGGCAAGAATTTCAGTCTCTCGATGTGCAAAACTGATAGAGACATACCCCAAGCGACTTGCAGCTGTAATCACAGCAAAAGGTGGCTCTACAAAGTATTAACGCAAGGGGGCCGAATAATTTTGCACGCACCACTTTTCAGTTTTTTATTTGCTAAAAAAGTGTAAAATATCCAATAGATTTCGTTCCACTTCACAATTGTGTCCCACTTGTTGGTGATTCTTCACAAAAGATAAAATTTTTATATGTTTATGTTTGAAGCCTCAAATGTGTCAAAAGGTTGAAAAGTTCATATATATATATATATATATATATATATATATATATATATATATATGACTTTTACTGTGACATCTGCAGGAAAAATAAGATAAACTTGTCATCATTTAAAAAAACACAATATTTATCTTTGATAGCCTATGGATGGATCGCAGGATGGGGGAGGCAGCGGAAAGAGCTTCTTGCTGGTTATGGAACAGGAGGGAGGAGTTGAGCTGGAAGCCAGGAGGGGAAGATGGGCAGTGACTTGGCCACCACTGCCGACCCACCATCGGGAGGGTGTCGTGGTTAAGGGTCGAAACACCCAATGAACGATGGGTACCACCTGATGACATCAACCCCTCCTGGCCAAGGCTACATTCACTTAAGGTGGATGAAAATAAGAAGCATTTTCGGATGTATTTGTAATCTAGAAACCCTGGGCAACCAGTGACTTCCAGGAAAGTCTGGGTGGCAACCAAGGAAGTTTGGTGACGCTGGAAAGACAGATGACCTCCAGGAAAGACTGGCATGGGTGAATGAGGTTAGCAACCTCATTCACGGCACTTGCAAAAGGGCACCAACTCAAGCTACAGAAAATAATACAGAGCAATACCCCCAGAGTCTCCCGAGAGGGGGGGAGGATGAGAGACTCAACAGGACAGACACAATGGTAACGGCCAGGAATGAATTACGGACACAGAGATGGCTCACTCAAACAACATTAACCGGGGAGGCATTGGAAGTAAAGTGTCATTGCGGAAAGATCTGCAAGAACAAAAGGGGGCTTAAAATACATCAAAGCCGAACCAACTGTGGAAAAGAGGGGTCACAGGGGCAGCGCACAGCGGTAGCACCTGGTGAGACGCAGGAGAACTCCAGGCAGGAAGCACCCCACAGCACTGGAGGTCTCTCAGCACCTGTGTCACCTCGAGACCTCAGGAGGGACCCAAATGATGCCTCCCCAGGGTGTCAACCCCAGCCTGCGAGGAAACGAATTAAATGGCCTAAGATGAGCGACAATAAAGAATGGTACCAACTAGACCAAGATCTCGACAAAGTACTAGAAACAATACTAGCAGGGACAGCTGAGCAGAAAGTCAATACTCTTACAACAATAACCTATAACCTGGCAAGTGAGCGATTTGGAGTTAAGGAGATGAAAGTCAAAATCAAGCCCGCATACCAGCCAAGCAGAAGAGAAAGGGAAATTCATCAGCTGAGGGGAGAGATTAAGACTCTCACCAAGCAATTCAAAAGAGCCCCTGCTGATGAAAGGGAAGGAATCAAGGATCTGACGAGTCAACTCCGGAATCGCCTCTGCAGACTCCGAAGAGCAGAAAGAATTCTGAAGAAGAGGAAGGATAGGGAGAACAAAAGATCCCAGTTTACCAAAGACCCCTTCCGATTCACCAGAACATTGCTGGGTGAAGCGAAATCTGGAAGACTGACCAGCCCAAGAGGAGATGTGGAGGCGTTCTTGAGGAGACCCATAATGACGCATCCAGAAACCAGGCCCTGGATGCCAACCCAAGCATCAAGAGTACAAAGACCCCGGAAAAAGAGCTCAACATCAGTGAACCATCCTGGAAGGAAGTCCAAGAGGCAGTGAAGAAGTCCAGAACAGGATCTGCTCCCGGCCCAAGTGGTATACCCTACAAGGTGTATAAGAAATGCCCAATGCTCCTTTGGAAGTTGTGGAAGTTGTTCAGGAGGATCTGGAGAAAGGGCATCATCCCATCATGCTGGAAGAAGGCGGAGGGCTGTCTTGTGCCAAAGGAGGAGAACTCCTCAACCATTGACCAATTCAGAACAATCTCACTGCTAAGTGTGGAAGGAAAAATCTTTTTTTCGGTACTGGCCAAGAGGATGACCTCGTACATGACAGAGAATGGATACATCAACACTGCTATCCAGAAAGGTGGAATTCCCAGGCTTCTCTGGATGCCTGGAACACACCGGAGTTCTCAGTCAGATGATCCGTGAGGCTAAATCCAGCAAAGGCAACCTGACTGTTGTCTGGTTGGATTTGGCCAATGCCTATGGATCAATCCCTCACGTTCTTATCCATGCAGCATTAGATCACTACTACATCCCTCAGCACATCAAGGGAATGATCACTAGTTACTTTAGTGGAATCCAGCTACGTTTCAAGACGGAACATTTTACAACTCAGTGGCAAAGCCTGGAAAAGGGCATCGTAACTGGCTGCACAATCTCCCCCATTCTCTTTGTCATGGGAATGAACCTCCTAATAACAGCTGCGGAGAAGGAAGCCCGGGGTCCAAGAATGGAGTCAGGCATCCGACAACGCGCAATAAGAGGTTACATGGACGACCTCACCGTGACAACCACAACCCATGTGGAGGCAAGGTGGGTGCTAACTGCTCTGGACCACATGGCAACGTGGGCCAGAATGAAGTTTAAGCCAAAGAAATCCAGGAGTATGGTGATCAGAAACGGGAAGTTGACCAACAGATTTAAGCTGCATGTGCAAGAGGAAGTGATTCCATCGATAGAGGAGAATCCAATCAAATGTCTAGGAAGGTGGTACGATAACTCACTT
The DNA here is from genome assembly GCA_026937815.1 of Etheostoma perlongum. Taxonomy (NCBI): domain Eukaryota; kingdom Metazoa; phylum Chordata; class Actinopteri; order Perciformes; family Percidae; genus Etheostoma; species Etheostoma perlongum. The sequence goes on along the minus strand of CM049393.1, from coordinate 26,401,719 downwards.
TCTGACAGGAACAACATAGCCAGTATGGAAAGGCAGTTGGAGGAATGGTTGAGGAGGATCGAAAAATCAGGGCTTCCTGGGAAGTTTAAAACCTGGCTCTATCAACATGGACTGTTGCCAAGGCTCATGTGGCTGCTGACTGTGTATGAGGTCACGATGACATGCGTCGAAGGAATGGAAAGAAAGATCAATAAGTTCCTTCGAAAGTGGTTGGGAATCCCTCCAAGCTTCACTGCAGTAGGACTTTACATAAGATCAGGGCAGCTGCAACTTCCCCTGTCATCCGTGGTAGAGGAATTTAAAGTTGCAAAGTGCAGAGTCGTAATGACATACAGAGACTCCCAGGATGAACAAGTCAGACATGCATGCGTTATTACAAGATCAGGGGCCAAGTGGGCAGCTGATTCATCTATTGCACAGGCTGAGAGCATGTTGAGGCTGCGTGATGTTATTGGAGCGCCATGCACAGGAAGACAGGGTCTTGGAACATCCCAGTTCAAACAGTGGAGGAAGGCAGGAAAGAGTGATAGAAGGGCCATGATTCAAGAGGAAGTAAGGAAACTGGAAGAGGAAAGACGAAGGTCAAGGGCAGTGGAATTGGCCTCCCAAGGAGCCTGGACTAAGTGGGATCTTCCCGAGAGGAAGGTCCCTGGGCCGACCTATGGAGACTGGAGCCATTCCGCATCTCTTTCCTGCTGAGATCTGTGTATGACGCACTCCCAACCCCAACAAACTTGCATAAGTGGGGCATGAGAGAGGACCCATTGTGCAAGCTCTGTGGGGAGAGGGGTACCATGGCACACATCCTGTCCGGGTGTAAAAAAGCACTCACCCAAGGAAGGTATAGATGGCGCCACGACAAGGTACTCATGACACTCGCCAACACCTTAGAGCAGGAGAGGAAAAAGAAACGCCAAACACTTCGGAAAAAAACATCTATCCAGTTTATAAGGGAGGGGGAAAAGCCACCAACCACAGCTAGAACAAGAACCAGTCTTCTACAAAAGGCCCAATCATGGGAAATGAAGGTCGACCTGGGAGGAAGGCTGAGGTTCCCCCAGGTTGTCCAGACAACCCTGAGGCCGGATGTGGTACTGTGGTCTGAAGGGGAAAAAAAGATCATTCTCATAGAACTTACAGTCCCATGGGAAGAGGGGTGTGAACAGGCCTTTGAAAGGAAGAGCTCCAAATACCAAGACCTTCTGCATGACTGCAGGGGGAAAGGGTGGCAGGCATGGCTGTTTCCGGTCGAGGTCGGCTGTAGAGGATTTCCCGCTCAGTCAGTATGGAGAATGCTCACAGCCATTGGAATAACAGGGAAGGAGAAAAAGGCAGCAGCTCGCAGGATGGGGGAGGCAGCGGAAAGAGCTTCTTGCTGGTTATGGAACAGGAGGGAGGAGTTGAGCTGGAAGCCAGGAGGGGAAGATGGGCAGTGACTTGGCCACCACTGCCGACCCACCATCGGGAGGGTGTCGTGGTTAAGGGTCGAAACACCCAATGAACGATGGGTACCACCTGATGACATCAACCCCTCCTGGCCAAGGCTACATTCACTTAAGGTGGATGAAAATAAGAAGCATTTTCGGATGTATTTGTAATCTATTATAATATTCTAACTAAAAGATCAGCCTATCTGATGGTTAACATAGCTCTAAAAGACAATATTCCTTCCAGTAACTTACTTCTGAAATGTTTGCCCAAATTCACTGTAAGTCATCAAGGGTAATTGCATCAACACTACTGTTAGCTAGTGGATAAAGCACTAGCCATGTTCAGGTTTCCTATTATCTTTGCTTTTACTGTATCCACAGAAAAGAGAATAATGTTCTACAAGAGAGTTCTCAGTACATCTTCAATTCCAAGAATATCCCTTTACAAAAGAAAAGTTACTGAAAAGGTACGCTCAAGAGAAATTAATTCTACAGTCTGTATTTTTATATTACAAAATTATTATTCAGCCACACTGAAGCTACATTAAATTCATCTATATTTATTTCATATTTGTCTTACAGATCATAGGAATGCAGATACTTATCAAGAAGTGGATAGAGAGAGAAAGGACCCAGCTAACAATTTTTGGTTCCCAGAACGTTCCTTGAAGGTTCGTTTTTGGTTGTATTTCGGTTGTCTGTTGGTTAATTGGAAGGTTTTCCTAACCTTCTGGGAACGTTCGTTTTTTTTGGTTACAGCGAACGTTCCCCTAACGTTCTCTAAAAGTTACAACCTTTAGAGAACGTTCGGCGAACGTTCCGAGAACGTTGCAACCTTTAGCGAACGTTACGGGAACGTTGCAACCTTTAGAAAACATTAGGGGAACGTTCCCTTAACGTTGCAACCTTTATAGAACGTTAGGGGAACGTTTGCTGTAACCATAAACGAACGTTCCCAGAACGTTAAAAGATTAGATTCCCCTAACCTTTAAAAAAAACTAACACCCATACCATTTGTGTGTATGTATGTACTATACACACACACACACACACACACAAAAACACACACACACACACACATACAAAAGTTATATTAATAGGAATGAATGAACAGGAAAACTTGATGGCATTTCAAAACTTTAATATTCAAACAACTTAAAAAATACCAAAAAAGATAAGGATGTAGTGCAAATTTAGTGCAAGATGCATAAAGATGTGTTTGCAAAATAAGTCACTAAAAAAAAAAAAAGGTTTATATTAATAAAAAAAATTAAAAAGGGGCTCCATGGTTTCACAGCTCAGTCCTTCTAAGCTGGCCTATAAAGAAATAAACAAAAGTTAGACATGACTAAGAATGAACACATTGACAAAAGAATTTTTTTAATGAACTTTGTTATGAACATCACGCAGAAGAACTTCAATTTACCGTCTGTGTGGGGCAAACTTCAGAACTCGCCCAATCAAATGCTCCGCTTCTGCAGCAGTCAGCTGCCAGTTTTTCTGGCAGGCCGCTAGAGTAGAAGTCAAAATGAAGCAAAGTTATAAGTCAAATTAAAACCTCTTGTCAGCAAAGCTAAGCATAATACTAATGTGAACAATAAAATAACACCTGCCTGTTAGAACCCTGCATACAGCCAGGTCCTGGAAGGCTTTCTTTGTTTTTCTTCCGTGCAAGCTGTACTGTCTCAGCACATCATTTGTTGCAACTTGCCGCAGCATGCGGCGGATGGCATCACCTCCAGTACAACCACTGAGGGTTGACAGGAAAAGTTGCTGTAAAACATATAGTAACAAATTATACATATAGTGCAGAGCTTGTACAATCTCATTTTGTAAGAGAAGTCAGTTCAGTTAAGATATTGGATTTTATGCAATTATATAGTGTTCATCTTAGGGCAGGCCTATGGCCACTTAATTACCATATTGGTCCGTCCTCTCCATACATACATACACACTCACATACTCACACAACTTGAGTCTTACCTCTCATTTTGATCTCCATGTCTGAGCTACCTCCCTTTGTGGGATGACTTACCTCCCTCTGTGTGAGTTCTTCTGATTAAACAACAAAAACGTTATGTTACTCTAGTGATCCTTGCCATTAAATTGTACTTAATTGCAAAATTCAAAGCAACTGTACCTTAAACTGGGTCCCAAGATGAAGTGGCAATCCGTGTTAGGGTCACTAAAGACTCATCCTGCTCTGGGCAACCAGCTGGTTTCCTGCATGGCGTTAATACATAAAATAAATAAATTATATATGATTATTATATAAAGATGATTAAGTTGATAGGTTGCCTGCACATGCACTTACAAAATATTAACCAATTCTGTTACATTAGACAATTAGACAAAATATATATAAAAAAATGACATGCAGGTGGTGGAGGAAGTTTTATCTGCCGAGCTGAAAAAAAGACAGGAAGAGACAAACATCAGAACAATCACATGATATGCACCATGTTCACTGTCAGTGGTTCTATGTTAAGAAATATGACTGGTTTCTTATATGCATGCATGCATACATTTTAACTTACAGATAGGGCTTCCAGACACATGCTCCGTCCTGGACTGTTTATCTGCTCGTGCAACAGATTCATCTGTAATACCATATCATTTGAAACCATATCATTTGTACTGATTGCAAAATATGCAATTTGAAATATGTTAAAAAATGTAGTCTATAATTAAGGTCTTACCATCGCTTGAAGAATCAGTTATAAACCTCCTTGGGCGTTGGCGCTGCCTTTTTTGGACACTTGCTTCATCTTCTGTCTCGATGCTGGAAGTGTCCATCAGCCGTTGACACCAGTCCACAGCTTTGGCGTAGGAATCTATGTTAAGAGAACATGTGTGATCCAGTAGTGCGAAAAAAAAGCATTTCCATACAGAGAAAATTATTTATTTACATATAGTATAGCAGCAATAGGTTACCTGTACACAGCCATATTTTTTTAACTGGATATTAGGCCCAGCTGCTGTTGGGCAAATGGCACGCTTTGGCTTGGAGCAGAGGGAGGTGACAGGGAGCTCCTTAAGAGCATGAGCAGCTCATCCATCTTCTCCTCAAATGTATCCATCCGCGGTGCCATGTGGGTAACGGGTGTCCTCATGGCTATGAAAAAACGAATGCTGTTAGTTTTGTTGTTATACATTATCTACTTATATGTGAACAACTTAACTGAGCCTTCTTACCTCTCATTTCCGTCTCCATGGCTGAGCCACTGCCCTATTTTTGTGGTGAGTTTCTGCTGTTAAGCACAACAAAAAAGTTAAAGTTTCTCTCAAGTTCCTTGTCATGCAATTGTATTTAATTGGAAAAATTCAAACCCAATGTACTGTCAACTGGGTCCCAAGCTGAAGTAGCAGGCTCCAGCTCTGGGCAACCGGCTGGTTTTCTGTGTGGTGTTGACTCATCTAAAAAAAAAAAAAAAGTAGATATGAATATTGGTAAGTTCATTTGTGGTAGGTTTCTTGCACATGCCATTGCAAAAGATGAACCTATGCTGTGTAGCATACAAATATTACATCCCTTGCTGTATCCTTCACTCAGCTTGCCGATAACTGCCTGAAGTGCGTTGCAAGATGGCCACCGATCTACCTGCCTAAAGGACTTTGATTGTACTGGCTTTACTTATGTACTGTAGACTACAACTAATTATAAAAGGACTGAAAAAAATGATCTTATTTGTAACATAAACGCAAGCATGCTAACACGATGACACACAACATACAATACGACAAAGCAGACACGTCGTGCACAGCAGCAAACAAAAGGAAAGATATATGCAATCCATCTAAAGCACAACTCTGGCCTCGCCTTGTGAATGGAAGAGCTAGCCTTCTATAAGAGCATCAAAATCAACATGTTTAAAACACTAAGAAGACTCAACACAGCATGAGACTTTGCTCCAAGTCTCATCTGGGGCTCAACAAATGAACTCAGCATTGAGAACATTGTTTGTGCACAAAAAGTTCACTAAAAATAAAAGATTTGGAGCAGCTCAATGCATAGCAAGATGGCGGACGACGTAAAAAACTTCTGCTAAAATGAGTTGTTTACTTGAGCCAAACTTTTATTTCTGATCAACCTGACAAGAACTCAATTGTATTTAATTGGAAAAATTCAAAGCCAATGTACCGTCAACTGGGTCCCAAGCTGAAGTAGCAGGCTCCAGCTCTGGGCAACCGGCTGGTTTTCTCTGTGGTGTTGACTCATCTAAAAAAAAAAAAAGTAGATATGAATATTGTTAAGTTCATTTGTGGTAGGTTTCTTGCACATGCCATTGCAAAAGATGAACCTATGCTGTTACGTTTAGACAATCAGTAAAGCCAGTACTGCAGCTGTGTAGCATACAAATATTACATCCCTTGCTGTATCCTTCACTCAGCTTGCCGATAACTGCCTGAAGTGCGTTGCAAGATGGCCACCGATCTACCTGCCTAAAGGACTTTGATTGTACTGGCTTTACTTATGTACTGTACACTACAACTAATTATAAAAGGACTGAAAAAAATGATCTTATTTGTAACATAAACGCAAGCATGTTGATGACACACAACATACAAACGACAAAGCAGACATGTTGCACAGCAGCAAACAAAAGGAAAGATATATGCAATCCATCACACAACTTGTGAATGGAAGAGCTAGCCTTCTATAAGAGCATCAAAATCAACATGTTTAAAACACTATGAAGTCTCATCTGGGGCTCAACAAATGAACTCAGCATTGAGAACTTTGTTTGTGCACAAAAAGTTTACTAAAAATAAAAGATTTGGAGCAGCTCACTGCATAGCAAGATGACGGACGACGTAGAAAACTTCTGCTAAAGTGAGTTGTTTACTTCAGCCAATTTATTTTTGGTCAACCTGACAAGAACCGGAATATCACAAAGCCATACGAGGGAAATAGTTTAATGTTAAACCACAAACCCTCCCATTACAACCACAACATCATTAAATTGAAAAGTTTTTCGCTTACCTTTCCGTGAGCTTGCCAAGCTGTGCAGCGTGCTCGTCCTGTAACTTTGTCTTCTTCAAGTAACAAGTGAATCGGTCTGCTCAGAGCAGAGCCCCCCCCCCTACTGGGGTAGGGGTGTAACGGTTTGGTTTGCAAACTGAATAAAGAAGTGAATTTTCTTAGTTGTAAAAATCGTTCTATTGATAGATTCTTGTTTTAAGTATTTTCACTAATACAGTTAAAAAACCAAAGTCAAGCACAAAAGTAGCCTACTGTTTTAAGCTAAATTGATATCAGCCTTAAAATAAATGCTATGCTGTTTATCTTACTTACATTTTCTAAGTCGAATCATTTTTGAGTGAATTTAAATCAAGTGACAACCATGCTACTTCTAACTCAGAACAACCAAAAACAACCAAAAAAAAACAAACGGGAACGTTGTGTGAAGGTACGGCGCAACCGCAGGGGAACGTTACATTTGGTTGGTTCTCTTAACGTTTAGGGAACGTTATAACCAGGAGGGAACATTCCCTAAACGTTAGTTTTTGGTTTGGTTCAAACTAACCTTTAGAGAACCAAAAACTAACGTTCCCTAACGTTCCCTAAACGTTCTGTGTTAGCGGGGGAGGGCAGAGAAGAAAATGGCGGTAGTGGACAAGAACACAGAGCGGAAGATGATGGAAGTGGACATGATGAAGTAGATAAGAACACAGAAAGGAAGATGGCAGACGTAGACAAGAACACAGAGAGGAAGATGATGGAAGTGGACAAGAAAACTAAGAGGAAGAGAGGAGCCAAGCCAGAAATCAAAATTCAAACCAATGGAAGGTACTACCATTTAATTAAAGATTATCTGTATATAGGTTATTTAACATTACATGTAAGCAACATCTCTCTTAATAGGACAACACTGTCATTATAAGTTTGGCTTATGTTACCTATTGTGTTTTAGGTATGAATGTGAGCAATTTTGTCTTGTATTACAGAAACACCTGGGGCCTGTTGCACAAAACTAAGATAAGGGATAAAGCCGGGATATTCAAGTTATCCTGGATGAATTTAGCTTTGACTCGGTTGCACGAAACCAGATTGAATTAAACCCAGCCAAGTAACCATGGAGATTTATTCTTTGCGGCTAGCCTGGTCCAGAGCAGGCTAACAGTCAGGCTAAGATTAATCCTGGAGTCTCATGTGTCAAATCAACTGCCGTCTGATCCAAAATAAACGTGTTTAACAGTTATTCCGTTGTCTGCATGTGTTCTGCTTTATTTTTATTAACATGCATTAGACTTGTCACTATTGTTGTCGCGAGTTTGATTTAAACCCTACTACAGTTGTTTAGATGTTTAGAAATGGATGCACTGGCACCCTGATGCGTAGTGGGACTTTTCCCGGTGGGACGGTACTGTTTCAAGGCTGCCTGGCATGCGGCCGCTGCCCAGTGGCCGGTGCCCGCTGCCTGCCGGCAGACCTGCGAGTCGCGTCAGTGTCCACTCTCTCTGTAAAAGAAGAGATGAGCAGCGCAGTGTCCGTGCTCTCAGCTTCAGGTTTATACAGGGGACGCTCCAAAGATTAAGTGTGACAATATAAATGTAGCGATATTCCCAGAAGATAATAATGGCAGACTGGTCAGAGACCAATACATTCATGATTTCATTTTCTTGTTGCTTATCCTTCTCTAATAAAGGACAGTTTGTGTTACTCGCCTAATGTTTTTTTATTATAGCTTACATGGGTTTCATAACCTTCTCAATTAGTCTCACATCCCTGGACCAATAACGTGGCCTGTATACTGTACGCATGTAGTGTAGTTTACATTCATCACACCGGGAACACCACAATGGTTCTTAATCTTTTTATTTTGGTGCGGTCACTTGTCAGAAGAATAAAAAAACATGAATATTGTCTTACACACAGCGTGTATTGAAGTCACTTACTTCTTTTTCTAGTTGTTGTACCTTTCTGATTGTTCTGTATGAACATTAATTGTTTTAAGAATTAGATATAGCTTATAGAGATTTGTGCATATGGTTGTAAAACATGTCCTCGCGTTGTGAATAAGGCTTTGAAATTAAGCCTAGTCATTAGGGTCCATTTCCCGAGGAACATTATTCCCTCTGCTCACTTTTAAAGCTGCAGTAGGGAGTTTTGAGGAAACGCGGACTTAGCCTAAAAATTTGAACAAGCACACCTTACAGGCTCCTCCCCCTTGCTCTCTGCTGCGCTACAGCCCCCCCTCCACAGCTCCTCGAGCCTGCCGTGAACGCGCAGGCTAGTAAGCAGGGCCAACGATGCTTTCCACACAATACAGGGGCTTTATTCTGAGGAGGGTTTAGCTGTTGTGTGCTGTGCTTTTAAACTTGATGTAAAAAATTGCTTATTTAAAATATTTCTATTAAAAGTTTTGGAAATATTTTTCAATAAAAAAGGGATTACATTTTTTTATTAATCGCTCATTTTGAGAACAAAAGCAGCACTTTTTACACAGTACATTACTGAATTACCTTTTGGATCAATTTAAAACACTAAACTTTCAGTAGAAATGATGAATCACTGAGGAAGCTCACTAAGCCAAGGAATAACAACATCTTAGAAATATCTTAGGTTTTATTTTGCATATGGGTAAAATAAATCAGCTTTTTTTGCAAAGTACACACAAGGAAATACTGAACATCTTGATTTGGACTGAAAGACGATTCCTTCACGTGTCTCTGTGTCTGGGACAACGTCTGACCTGCTGGAGGAGCATAAAGAATGTGTGTCAGACATTTGATTTACAATCCTGAGGAGGAAGACACAGGGGCAGGGACAGCGCACAATTAAACTAGTTTCACCATAGCTGCATTTAATTGTGATCGACAAAAACACATTTAGGCTTACTAAATGTAGGTATCGAAACAATATTGCTTATACTGAGGGTGAACGAGTTAGCTACAACATTCCTGCCGTGCTACAAGCTAACAAGCTAACTGTTAGACTTACCTAGCAACAAGCTACAGAGTAAAATGAGATTTGCGCTATCACCAGCGATACTGTAACCATCGCTAGCTTAGTTGTGTAGGTGGTTATTAATAAATGAAACAAATCAAGCAGCGATACTTACATGTCAAGCAGAAATGTGGCTAGCTCTGAATCCGTGTTGAATCCTTTCAGGAGGCGTAGCTCCCTCCACCTCTGAAAAGCCGCTCGAAGTTGACCCCGTTTTATGTTTAATTCTTTCTTTTAGCTCCCTCATAGGTCTCCTTTGTTTAGCTTTGCTGAGCAGGTGTCACACGAGAAATTGGCAGTTTTCTTGAAAAGTTGTTTCTCCGCGATTAGCACAGCTGCAGCACACGGGCAATCTTGGGCTTGGACACGGTACGCGCTGTGGGGGGGGGGTTATGAGCAGCGCGTACACCAGAGTGATTGACACTGCTAAGACAGTCCTCCTGGCTCTGATTGGCTGTTTCTGACCGGGAGCGGTGTATTTCTGCCAGTGGCAGCAGGAGCACAGGGAGGAGCCACAGGAGCTTGATTTTTTCACAGATTATCTGTCTCATATTCTACTGTCAGGACATAGTGACAGTTTTATCAAATATGTAAAAAATACATTTTTACAAAAGTTACCTACTGAACCTTTAAGGCAAAGGCTAAATAATAATACATTTTATTTATATAGTGCTTTACATGGTAGGCTAGTCAAAGACACTTTACAGTAAAACCAGCACATTATATAAAAACAGAAACATGAAACTAGCATATTTAAAGCAATTAAAACACAGTGTAGCCTACAACTTTGTAAAAATGTGGAGTGACTATAGGCTAAGTAGATATTTTGACATCCATACACATTCAGTCGGGTCCACTATGTTGGGCTTTTTCTCTCCGTTTGTGTCTCGTATTTCCCTTTTTGCATATTCTTCCCCTCCTCGTTACTTTCCATTAGAAGCTGCTGCTCATTGGGTGAAACATATGCCGCATGCATATTCTCAATTCTGCATCAGTAAATCTGTGATCGATACTGTGGTCTATTTGAGAAAGCCGTGAACGTGCACTTGTCCCAGCTATCTACACCTGGCTTGACATACTGTAGCTTCACCTGTTCATGCAGGTGACTTTCGTGCAACAGGCCCCAGGCGCGCCCCTCACAAAAGTACAGAGTCAGCTCTTACTCATGTCATGTGTACCGAGGCACAGTTTGACAGGCGTAGCTCTTCAGGATCTTCTTACAATGTTTAATGAACATTTCCCTGGCTTGGTGCCATCTTTTTGTAGTGTATGGACAGTTTGGCCACTATGTGCCCCATTTTTATTGTACCAAATGTGAAAGCTACATGGGACCCCGTGAGACAGCTCCTAAAGATTTTTCTTCTTGTAATGCTGAATTTGACATTGATTACTTTCTTGTACTTAGTCTATCAACCCAAGTGGACATTGTGGAAAAATCTGGGATGCATTTAAATGAAAGACAATAAATTCCAAGCATTATTTCAGATATTCAGTGAGGGGCTGAATATGAAAAACTCAAGCAGAGTGGACAAGTAGGGGCTGATGACATATCAGTTATGTGGAATTGTGATGGAATTACAGTTTTCTACAGCAAACATTTTCAGATATGGCCAATTCAGTGTCAGTCATAGAGCTGTCACCAAAAGATCGCCAAGCCAACATATGTATACCATGCTTATGGTTTGGAAAAAGCAAGACAAATATGATCACATTTTAACTGCTTTTGTGGCAGAGCACAAGTAATTGAAACAGAATGGAATTAAATGGAAGGACTCTGAAAATGTAGAGCATACAAGTAAAGTTCATTTACTCCTGGTCCTCAGATTCAGTTGCCCGCCCCTCTTGAGAAACACAAAACAGTTCAATGGCAAATATGGGCGTGACTTCTGCCTTCACAAGGTGGTGGTCCATATGTCTGGGAAACCCCGGAACCACCTTACGAACAGAGATGGATCATTTTCGGCATGCTATGCTGGCAACACCTGCTCTCCAGTAATGGGTGTGAAAGCACCATAATGAAGACTGGTACTTGGGCGGAAAGGTAGTGATATAGACCAGGAATTTGGCCAATAACCCACCTGTGACGGTCACAAGGTCACCAAAATCAGTGAAGGACAGAAAATTCTGGAGAGCTGAATGGAGGTCATTTTTGTTGTTTTGTGCATTGCCTGTTTTGAATGGCATTCTGAAAAAGAAGTATTGGCATGATCTTTTCTTATTAGCTTTTGCGATACATACTATTCTTCAGGATGCCATCAAAGTGAAATATGTGGATGTGGCAGAACAAGCTCTGCAAAAATTTGTGCTCAACTTTTAGAGACTTTATGGTGCTGCTAATGCTTCTTTTAATGTGCATTTATTAATGCACTTGGCAGCAGATGTGTGTAACTGCGGACCACTGTGGGAAATATCCACATTTGAATCATTTAATGGGACTTTGCTTAGGTTTTTTAGTGGAACAACACATGTGCCAACACAAATAATACATAGATTCCTTCGGTGGAGGGGGTCTCTAAAAAAAAAAGAAGAAGGGACTACAATGGCAAATGACAGCATAAAGACATTATTTGACAAACTTCAAAGTACCTCTAGCTTAAGAAAGAAATCAAAGGAGTTTTAACATAATGTCAGAGGTTTTGGCTGCCCAAAGAAAGTTAGCACATCTGTGTTGCAGAGGATGACGTTTGAAAGTTTAATATGAGTGACAGTTCATTCCGGTTTATTTTACGACTGTTTCATTTGTAGCAGTGTGGCTTATCAATCATATAATAACACAACTCTTAAAAAGACAAATAATTCAGCTGTACAGTTAAATGATGGAATATTCTTTATGACCCTGGTGGCTTTTACATCTGATGATGGGGGACTCATCCACAACCACCAACTTTTGTATTTTAGTAAAAAAGCTTGTCAAGAGTGGAGGACAGGTGTGTAGAGATGCTCAGTTAAATATATCTTCCACATTTACAAATGAGGTGTCTCATACCCATAATGTATTTCCCGTGCATCCCCAATCCCTCGAGCATAAATGTGTAATGGTTAAGTCTAAGGACAAAATGTCATTCCACTTCCCAACAATGTTGAAAGAGACTAAAATTCTTGGGGCAGCTACTACTTTACAGACATCAACGCCAAACCGACCTCTACATATCACTCCTATACGCATGAATACTGTCGGCGACTTTCAGAGATGGGAAGTAACGAAGTACAAATATTTTGTTACTGTACATAAGTTAATTTTAAGGCGACTTTTTACTTTTACTCCTTACATTTTAACACAAATATCAGTACTTTCAACTTCTTACATTTTACAAAATTGGCTCGTTACTTTAGTTTTGTACAAAAGGTTGTATATCAGGTGTGATTGCGAGTGCATGTCGGAGAAAAGCGCGGACATGCGCCTTACACTGCTAGTGGGGGGTGAGCCACATGGAGAAAAAAGGGAGAGAATAGAAAAAGAGACTAGCTGTCTGGAGAATAATCACCTAAGACTGTGTGTGTGCCTCCTTAGAACTGTAAGTCGTATAACTTATGTTGTCAGTTCATTTAAGCCTGTTGTATCGGTGTATTTTTATTGCAAATTTAAAAATTAGCTAGTGATTTTGTTGTTTGTGTTCTACACACTACACACACCAAAGAAGGCACAGTGCACCTTTTCCACAATCCTTCCTTGCGATCAAATGTTTCACTCCAAAACAAAGAGAGGAAATACGGAAAGGAGGGAGACACAACAAAAACACAACAGCAAGAACGATGTCTACAGCTCACAATCAAGACACACAGAAACAGACAAAGAGGCATTTACAGGGAGACCGGGATAAGACAAAAGGGACGAAACAAACCCACAGAGAGAAACGAGAAGGCTGTGGCACAAATCTACAGCATGGATTTCAAGGGTTCAGGAATGCTGAGCAAGTGTCCAAAGTCTTTCCTGGGGCTTTGAGTTTTATAGAATGGAGGGCTGACAGATCATTCAGAATGAAAACATGGACAGTAACAGGTACAGTATCATTAATCAGGGCAGATATTTTGGAAGCAATATTGTTCCAGAACTGACCAATAGGAAAGAAATCCCAGATTATGTGAAGATTTGTACCTTGAGCTTTTAGTGGGCAGAAAGTGCATAAAGTGCTGTTAATTATTTTCGTGTCATGCATTTTCAAATTGTAGTGAATGTGCTGATGGTCTGATTGAGTGATACTTCTGGAATGTTGGAGTATCCGGCTCATCCCTAGTGAAAAGCCAATCCACAACAAAAAGTCATTCTTTCACTTCTGAAATAACATACAATGTTCGGCACATAGCCTAGGCCTACTGTAGGTTTGGTGTATAAATGTAGTATATTAAAATGTGATTTGATCGAGCAGACAGTCCGAAACATTGCAAGCTCGCCTTGGCTCGTCCTGCCTCGGCCCACCTCGCAGACCATGGGACTCATGAGTCATCATGGCTACGTTGTCATGAGTGGATCTGTAGAAGACGAGCGAGTGAAGTCTCTCCTCGAGTTAGGGTGAAAAGCAAATCCACAACAAAAGCCATTTCACTTCTGAAATAAGATGCTTATAGGTTATAGATTTGGTGTATAGATGTAGCATATCAAAATCAAGTTGATTGATTGAAAAAAATGTATTCATAGTGGGCATTTCTCCGTTCCTGTTTCTATGTCTACATTGAAAGCCTATATATTGCTTAAGCTATACTAAGTTAAGACAATAAATAAACACTCTGGTTTAAATGCTTTCTTTCCCGTGACTAAATCAGATCTGAAATAATGAGTCTGCACCTATGTTAGTGGTTAGAGACAATGGGCTAGGACTGAGTTTCCTTGCAGATTTAGCAAACTGACTTAAGTGACAAGTGACTCGCCCAACCCGGATCAGTTTAGTGAGTGACTCATATAACCCGAATCATTAAAAGGTATCGAGTTTGACAGGCCTAGTGTGTAGAGGGGAAAAGAGGAAGATTCATTCAAGAGATCGTTTCAGGAAGCAGCCGCACGCAACACCACATGTTTCTACCTTGAAAACCCTATGGGAGACAAAGACACAACTTTTTGTTAATACCTGAACTACAACATGCAGAGTGGGCTTGCAGAGAAGTCAACAAGGGATACAGGAAAGCTAGACACTGTTAGAATTTAAAATTGTATATGTGCTTAAACATTGTGGGTGATTTGCATTATACATTCAAGCTAAAAGGTAAAAGCATTATTTCAACATAAATGAAGACATGTGTCATGTATTAAGTTTGTTGTTATATACATTAAGTTGTTTAGCAATACTTTTGTTTTATAATATAAGATGTCCTGGTACATTTTGTTATAACCCAGGTCTACAAATGTGTCAGAAGCTAAATTGATGATGTTGGAGACATCCTGTCTCTGGTTTCAGTCACCCTTTATAGCCCAACTGCTCTTTTGCTTTGCAAGTCTTGAGGGTATTAAATCCTCAGTCACATCCCAATCAAAAGATAAGGAATAAGCACAAGACCCCACCCTTTGTGAGATAATACTGGGGGTCTGAGAGCCAAAGAGTCAGACAAATTTGGGGGAGAGCCGTGTTAGGTTGACTCTGTATTTGTCTCTAGGATATCCTATGTAATAAAATGGATTCACATCAACATCTAAGATTTTGACTACTAATTGAATGAATGGAGCAGGATTTAGCTCCAACAACACACAGACAGACACACACATTCACAAGGAGTTCTTACTTTATAGATTGGTTATCCATGAGCCTGGAACCATGATTTCAAATCATGACAGTGATGAGTTGTTTTTGCACAAGGCAGCTGCACACTGCTGCTGCATAATTTTGATCTCAAATGCTAATGTTAACTGAGAGTTTGTGTGAAATGCTTTTGAATTTTTTTAAAGGTCAGCAGAAAAACAACAGTGTGAGGCCCCAACTTAAATAGAATTGCACATTAGTTTCCTCCCGAGGTCCCATTAAGCCTAAATGATTTATTTGCAGAATGGTTTTCACACATCCTGCCAATCCCAAATAGTATCCTCCCAGAGAAAACCACTGCTTTTTTAGTTTCAAGCCACTCAGTCTTGTATTAATCCAGATGCAGAGATCAGATGACAAAGCAAAGTTAACATAACAAGAGGTCTGGGCAATTGTTTAGCCTCCTATATTTTTCATGAATCTCGCCTCCTGAGTTTGTTTTCTGCCTGAGTTCCTGTTTTTCCGCTTTTGAGTTGGTTTTCCATGAGTTTCTGAATGCACCCTGTCTGGTTGCCTGGCGACAAAGCAAGGTGGGAGACTCTACAACCACCCATACCGGTGTCTTATCTGCAATCTGCACACCTGGTCCTGATCATCACCTCTCCACCATTTAAGTTGTGTACTGACATCCATTTCTTGCAGGAGCGTTAGCCTTACCAGTGTATCAGCTAGTCAGTTTTGGAAAGTTTGCTCTTGTGCTTTTGTGCCTGTTTCTAATCCACCTCTTGTTCTTCTATCTGCAATTTCTGTCACCTGGGATATTCCATACACACCCGCCTGGTTGTCTGCTTCACCAGCATTATTGGATATTCACTAACTTCCAGCGGACTCGCTTCCACCCACTGCTCCGCCATCTGAACTCAACTGTTCATTGTACAAAATCCAAATAAATAATCACTTTGTTTATCCTACCTTCTATCTACCTTGTCCTGGTCTGCTTTGGGGTTCCTGTTTAAGTGAATTGTGACAGTATTGCTGCTTGCAGTTTTTTTGAAAACCACCCATCCAAATAACTTCATTAAACGCTGCGCTTCCTTGGGTCCTGGGATATACGTCTGCCATGACATGCCATTTATTAGACAATGTAACAACAGTATTATGTACAAAACAATGCAATGTTAAACAATATTAGAATCTATTTTCAGTGGAAATAATGTTCACAAATGGGTATCTGATGGGTAAACCTTGAAATGAAATAAAAGAATAAATAAAAATATTTAAAACAACAATAAAACAGAATATATTACACATTCTAATGACACCATCATCTATTTATATAATATTTCATTTAACTTTCTATTCCCTTTTAGTCATGGGCTTTATATATTTACTATCATAACTTTGATGATAAAATAATGAATCACTAGTAACATTTGGGAATAGAAAGTGGTTATATTGTAACTAATCTGATGTTTGCTTGTTCATCACACACTGTGGTACAGCAGTTTACAGTACATGTGCCTTCCACACTGACAGCAGCTATGCACACTACTGTCGATCATTCTCAGTACAAATCTGCTCTAGAAAATGACGTGTCTAACTTTTGAATGTGCACATGTTCCACCAATACAAGTTCCTTGCCAAACCCTCCTCTGCAGCACCGTGAAGGAAGGTCTGAAAAAGTGAGGCTAGCAGTCCACAAACCAATGGGTGATGTCACGGATGCTACATCCCAAGTCTGGTGTGGACGTGCTGATGTGTATGTAAGCATATTGTCTAATTTCCGGTGCTTCTGTGTGGAGAATGCTATTTTGCTGCACTAGTTGATCTTTGTTTTATTCTTCATTTAACAGCTAATTACCTGGATTGCCTTTAAACCTACTCTAGTTTTCACCAGTTCTGACGTGTGCACATTTTTGTGAGTTTTCCAGCATGCTAAACCCCCCAAAAAGGCAAGTGATGCAGCAGAATAATAATCCTTACAAAACAAAAGGTTCCTTGCACTTTCGTGCTCAGGCCCTAATAAAACGCAATAGAGTAAGAGAACAGAAAATGAGGTGGTGGGTGGGGACTATTGAATTCCTTATTATCAGGTTGCTCAAACAAGTCCCTCAGGACTCTCCAATTTATCCAGAATGCTTTGTGCAGGACAAGAACTAAGAAAAGGGATCATATTTCTCCTGTAATAGCTTCTTTGCAATGGCTTCCTGTAAAATCCATAATTGAATTAAATATCATTTTCCTGACCTACAAAGCTTTTAATTCATACTTTGCAGTCACGTGATCACCATGGATACCTGGTGGGCAAGAAACGCAGAGAAAATTGCAACGAACCATGGCCAGCCAGAAGAATTGCAACCTTGCAGATTTCCAATACTACAATCAATCAACTATTTAGACTAACCAAATGTTAAAATTAGATATCATGACAAGATTAACATACTCAGAACTTGTGGTTCGTACACAGCACCCGTGGATGTTTTCATTGCTTTGAAGCTGGCAAAGTCAGAACCAGACTTGGAGTTTGGAGATATTTACATCTATCTTATAGAGAATCTGTCACCTTACACCGCACAATAAATGAGTCTACAAAAGTACAGATAGCTATCTCTTTTTCAAGAGTAGATGGGTTAACAATGCTGTCGTATGGGAGGTGAAAAACAGGAATAGCTTTACAATCAAAGCAAAGGTGAGTGTTACTTTAGCTATTACATTTGGTAATCTGTTCTGTCGTGTGATGAAGTATTCATATATGTAGCACTACACCCTGCCTACGCTTGTGATTGTGATTATACAACAACGGTTACCAACG
Organism: Etheostoma perlongum; assembly: GCA_026937815.1. Taxonomy (NCBI): domain Eukaryota; kingdom Metazoa; phylum Chordata; class Actinopteri; order Perciformes; family Percidae; genus Etheostoma; species Etheostoma perlongum. Next base: position 26,383,857 of record CM049393.1, on the reverse strand, counting down.
AAATAAGTAATAAATCAAGTAAACAATCTTTATTCATATTCTGGAGCAATTTGCTCTTGAAATAAAAAACAAAAACAGACAGGATTTCTAGTCCCTCCCTGTAAACCAGTCACTGAGATAGCTTTTTAGAGACCGTGGGATTTATCAAACTGAATCTGCTTTCTGCTTTTCTTTTTGTATTGCTTATGTATTTGCAACGTGTTTTTGTATTTGGCTGTGTTGTGTGTATTTGCAGCGTGTTTGTGTATTTGGTTGTGTTGTGTGTATATGCAGCGCGTTTGCTAAATGCTGCGCATACGTTTTGTCAAATTAATTGCTTGTGTTTTGTCTATTTGCATGTGTTTTCTAAAGTTACAGGGTGTTTGTTGGCCACCGTAGAAAACACCAACTTTCGTAAAGTAAAACTGCCGACATCCTGGCAAGATGATTATCTTACTAGAATTCTTTGTTAGGAGACTGATGTTCAGCTAGTAGTTGTGACGTCACGTGCAAAGCTCTTAATTGTTAACCACCATCACATCTTAAAGAGCTCATAGTACCCTATTGCCCCACTGGAACACTGTGGTCCCAACATGCAGTTACTTGTCTCCTAGAGTGAATGTATAATGGGAGCCAGAGCCTTCAGCTATTAGGCTCCTCTCCTGTGGAACCATCTCCCACTTGCTGTTCGGGAGGCAGATACCATCTCCACATTTAAGAATAAGCTTAAAACTCTGTCTTTGAAAGGTTATAGGGCTGGCCCAGGTTTTGCCAGGGACCTGCATGTTACCAACTTAGCTGTCATAGTTCTATTGTTACTATAATTGCCACTGTTTATCATACCAACTGCTATAATGACTCATATTTCTGTATCTGTCTCTCTGTGTCCCAAATGACAGTGGCAGATGGCCACCCACCAAAAGGCTGGTTCTGCCTGAGGGTTCTGCTTGTTAAAAGGAAATTTTTCCTCTCTACTGTTGCATCAAATGCAGATGGCCAGCCACCAAGAGGCTGGTTCTGCCTAAGGGTTCTGCTTGTTAAAAGGACATTTTCCTCTCTTCTGTAAATTATTGAGTGTGGTCTAGAGCTACTCTCTGTAAAGTGTCTTGAGATAACTTCTGGTGAGATTTGACACTAAATAAAACTGAAATTGAATTTAATTATTTTTTACAGCCAATACTCCAAAGGCCTGGGTTCACTGGCCCTCATTTATCAACCTAACATAGAAACCAGTGGAGAAAATAACAGGCTTCACATGGGATTCATGAAACGTTTGTATTACACCAATCAGAGCGTAACAATGGTCGTACATTGAAAAAATGATGCCGTATCGGACTCTAGCTGAAGTTTATTTAATTTATACATCCTTGACATATGTATACTCCTAATAGTAATATATGGGATTATTTTGCAATCTCTTAGGCCTACATGTAGGAGTGTATTTATATTTAAATAAAACACACGGTAGCAAAGTTTTTGCAGTGTTTTTTATTTTACTCGTTTTTTTCAGAGCCAGGCAACAGCTGTGAGGGAGTACACGTGTCCTCCACCCCCACCCTGTCTCCTGACAGGAGAGAGGCTGGAAAAACAAGCCAAAATATGTTGATCAATGGCAGAAAGAAATTGTTCACTTGTGGCCATTAACAACAATTTAAAAGACAAACAAAAACAAAAACAAAAAAGTGTGCAACGTCATGTTTCATATATTGAATATCCTTGCCAAACGTAACACTAGGCTATACCTTTTAAAAGCGAAGAATAATATCCTGTCCTGTAGGAAACGCAGGTTATCTGGGGTGATGGCTCACCACTAGTCTCCAGGAAGTCCTGGATCCACCCCGGCAGGGAGCTCATGAACCAGGGTTGACTGGAAACTTCCAGGCGAGGAGACCTGAGAATGGCCTCCTTAGCCTCCCAACCTCTCACGATTCTCCATCTCCCCACAGCGCAAATAAGCCTGCAGGTTAAACGACCAAGTTAATCTCTAATGTCTCTGGGGTCCATTATGGTCAGATCCTTCCATCACGGTGTAGGGAATTGAGGACCCAAACACAGAGATGAGGCAAGCAGGCAGAAGAGAGATAGGCAGAAGAGAGATGATATTGAGGCTCTATTAACAAAAACTGGGAATACAAAAAGGGATCCAAAAATACAAAAAAACAAACACCAGGAGTTAACAAGTAAGTAGGCCAAAAACAAACATCAAAAAACTGAAAAAATCTAAAAACACCAAAGAGAAAAGAAAAAAACAAAAACTGGAACACAGACACTGGGAAAAACTCACAGGGGATCTGACAAGAGACAAAGGGAAGACAAATACAAAGGGTAACAAGGAAACACAAGGCAGGTGACACAAGGGCTGGGAAACAGGTGAACAACATCAGGCAATGACAGGGGCAGGAAAACACTGAAAGTAAAACTAGACAAGACGGCACAGAAAACCAGACTATCACAATAAAACTGGAAACAGAACATGTACAAGACAAGCCCGAAAATTACACAATCACCAGGAGACAAGACATAAAACCAAAACATACAATAAGAATAGAACATTACACAAAGCAAAACACCAAAACCATAACAGTTTACCTTTGATTTAACCGATTTGAGTTCGGGGACAGATACCAGCGTTATTAGACTACCCCACTAACACAGAACGTTAGGGAACGTTAGGTTTTGGTTCTCTAAAGGTTAGTTCGAACCAAACCAAATACTAACATTTAGGGAACGTTCCCTCCGGATTATAACGTTCCCTAAATGTTAAGAGAACCAACCAACTGTTACGTTCTCCCGCGGTTGCGCTGAACCTCCACCCAACATTTCCGTTTGGTTGTTCTTAGTTTTTGAAGTAGCAAAAAAGTTTGCAGTCACTTGATTTAGATTCACTCAAAAATGATTGGACTTATACAATCTAAGTTAGATAAACAGCATAGGAAGAGAATCTTTATTTTAAGGCTGATATCAATTTAGTTTAAAACAATACTTTGTGCTTAACTTCGGGTTTTGTACTGTATTAGTGAAAATACTTAAAACAAGAATCTATCAATAGAACGATATTCACAACTAAGAAAATGTATTTCTTCAATTCAGTTTGCAAACCGAACCATTACACCCCCACACAAGTAGGGGGGCCTTTGCGCTGAGGTGACTGATTCATGTGTTGGGTGAGGAAGACTACAGGATTGACCACGCTGCACAGCTTTGCTTTGCACACACACACACACACACACACACACACACACACACTCACACATACCTGGTGTGGAAATAAAAAAAGAACCAAAAACAAAAATCACACTGATCATAAAAAAAATTTTAAGTTAAAAAAAGAAAAGTTGTTTGAGTATGAAAACTCTTGTTCATTACATTTTACTTCATAATTGCAACCTTTGTATTCATTGTTGCAAAACTTGTTCTGTTTATAGTTTGTTTGTTACCATGACAACACCATTGATCTGAAGGTCGATGCTGTCATGTAAGTAGTTTTCTAATCATATAACAATATACAATACAATAAATATAACAATTTCTGATCAACCCATATCAATTGCATGCTTAAAATAACATACCGGTTAAAGCCCCGCCCATTTCAAGACAACCCGATCCACTTCCGGGCTAAAGCTGACCACTTCCGGGTTAGGCCCCGCCCAGTCCAAGTACGGATACGGATACAGATAATTCATGTGGTAAACAGATACAGATAATGCTGTACTCGCTCATCCCTACTAGTCAAGCAGTAAGTTGCTCAAAATCTTTTCTTTTTAGTAAACTCTTTGTGCACAAACAATGTTCTCAATGCTGAGTTCATGTGTTGAGCCTCAGGTGAGACCAGAGATGGCAAAAGTACTCACTTCCCGTACTCAAGTAGAAGTACAGATAATGTGTTAAAAATACTCTGGGCAGTACTGATAAGATGAGTACTGATTTAACTTCTTTACTCAAGTAAAAGTAACAAAGTACAGGTTTGGAAATTTACTTAAAGTATAAAAGTACAAGTAACCTTGCAGACAAATGTTACTAGAGAGCAGGCTGAGAAACTACAGTGGACATGGAAAACAGCTCTTTATATGCCATTGCCTACATTTTAAATGACTGTCTGCCAATAGGCCTAAAACATACAGTTTATTTATTGTGACAGAGACTCAAGGTTAGTAAGATTCTGACTGAGTAGCAAGATATGAATTCAAGTGGGATTTTGATTGAATCTAATTGGATGGGAATATACACAGACTTTAATTTGGTATTGATGATGCAAAAATAATAACTAACTCCAGTGAAATTATTTTCAACTTAGTGAGGACTAGATTAGGACTGGATTTAAAGCTGATTCTGGTTTCCAACTTCGGCCCAGGTGTGTCTGTTAAAACACAGACGGAGACAACTTCTCTCTGTTGATGCTTTATTACAATCAAGCATCAGTATAAACATGGGGGGGGTAGCTCTGCTATGGCTGTGTGTGTGGTAATAAAAGAAATAAATAACATTATAAAGTCTACAATACACAATACACAATGCATAGGAATCATATATGCTAGTAAACAATAACAATAAACACACTATTAATTACATTATCTTAATGAGCAAGGACGTTCAACAATCGTCATTATATCGAATCAACAGCCAGGTGCAGCCTAGGTAACAGGTGTAACCTAGCTAACAGGTGTAACCTAGGTAACAGGTGTAACCTAGGTAACAGGTGTAACCTAGCTAACAGGTGTAACCTAGCTAACAGGGGAAGAACACAAACAAGCTAACTTTTAAATTTACCAGAACTATAGACCAATACAACAACAGGCTTAAATGAATTGACAACATAAGTTAAATGACTTACAGTTCTCAAAGACGCACACAATCTCAACTGATTATGCTCCGGACAGCAAGTCTCTTTTTCTTTTCCCTCACTTTTTTCTCCGTGTGGCGTGCGAGCCCGCGTGTCCGCGCTATTCTCCGACATACACTCACAATCACTTGATAGACGACATTTAGTCTCTAAATTTTTTAGATCTTTAGTCTATCTAAAAAATCTACTTGAGTAAAGTAACGAAGTATTTGTACTTTGTTACTTCACATCTCTGGGTGAGACTTAGAGCAAAGTCTCATGTTGTGTCGAGTCTTCTTAGTGTTTTAAAAATGTTGATTTTGATGCTATCATAGAAGGGCCCCTAGCACTCACATTCAACAGGCGAGCTCTGGGGAGTCATTCCCCCGGAGTCCTTATGTTATTTTTCGCCCAGCATGTTTCCTTAGATCAGGGAGGCTCCAAAATCATGGTAGCAGCTGTCGCCATGGTCTCGCTACACGTTCTGCGATGCCATGTTCATCCTGCTACGCTCTGCTGTGCCCTGCCACGTCCTGCTGTGCCTTGTAATGCAGCACAGTGCCCTGCTATGCCATGAACTACTACAAAGAACTAAGTAAACTACTATTTTTTATGACTGTTATTGCCACTCTTCATTCTAACCCCAACCGGCCCGTCAGACACCACCTACCAAGAGCCTGGGTCTGTCCGAGGTTTCTGCCTAAAAGGAAGTTTTTCCTTGCCACTATCGCACTGTTGCTTGCTCTGGAGGAAACTACTAGAACTGTTGGGTCCTTGTAAATTATGGAGTGTGGTCTAGACTTACTCTATCTGTAAAGTGTCTTGAGATAACACTCGTTATGAATTGATACTTTAAATAAAATTGAATTGAAAATTGAATTGAATTGAGGCGAGAGATGTGCTTTAAATGGATTGCAAATATCTTGCACTTTGTTTTCTGCTGTGCATGACGTGTCTGCTTTGTCTCATTGTATGTTCTGTGTCATTGTGTTAACATGCTTGCATGTTGTTACAAATAAGATATTCCTTTTTTTTGGTCCTTTTTAATTAGTTTTAGTGTACAGTACATTAAATAAAGCCAGTACAATCAAAGTCCTTTTAGGCAGGTCAATCGGAGGCCATCTCGCAACACACTTCAGGCAGTTATTGGCAAGCTAAGTGAAGGATACAGCAAGGGATGTAATATGTGTATGCTACACAGCTGCAGTACTGGCTTTACAAACTAACCCCATGCATTTCTGTAGATGCTGTGTCTTCCCATTACAAAGTCTCTGGGCTACAATGCAGAAATCCTGTCACATACAATGTTTACACTGACTGTATACATTCAAATATTCTTTTTGCAATCAGTACAAATTGTATGGTCTTTTATTTCAGATGAATCCGTTCCACAAACAGGAAAGCATTCCATTACAGGGCGTGTGTCTGGACCCCTGTCCGTAAGTTAACATTTATGCAAGCATTTAGGAAACAGTCATATTTCCTGCCATGGAACTACATTCAACCTGGTGCATATCATGTGACTGTTCTTATGTGTGTGTGTCTTCCTTTCAGGTCAGCAGATGTCATTGCCTCCACCACCTGCATGTAAGTGATTGTCAAAACGTAACAGCATAGTTTCATCTTTTGCAATGGCTTGTGCAAGAAACCTACCATAAATGAACTGACCAATATTCATATCTACTTTTTTTAGATGAGTCAACACCACACAGGAAACCAGCCGGTCGCTCAGAGCTGAATGGGTCTAACACAAGCTCGGCCTGCCACTTCAGCTTGGGACCCAGTTGACGGTACAATGGCTTTGAATTTATTTTTGGAATTGCATGACAAGGAACTTGAGAGAAACTTTAACTTTTTTGTTGTTGTGTCTTGAAAGCAGAACATCATCACACAAAGGGAGGTGGCTCAGCCATGGAGACGGAAATGAGAGGTAAGAAAACTCACTTAAGTTGTTCACATAAGTTTTTCCATAGCCATGAGGACATCCGTTACCCGCATGGCACAGCGGATGGATGCATTTGAGGAAAAGATGGATGATGCTCTTAGGGAGCTCCCCGTCACCTCCCTCTGCTTTAGTCGATGACATGTTGCTGTCACCCTGCTCAACAGTCACAGAGCTGCAGGTGTTCGACAGGAGTCTCGGTCAACAGGAGAGGAGGAACCAAATGGTTATTAAGTGGCCGTAGTCCTGCCCTACCCTGCCCTAAGATTAACACCATATAATTGCATAACTGCAATTATATTATAACTGAACTGACTTATCTTACAAAATGAGATTATCCAAGCTCTCCACTTTGTTCTACTTGTATAATTGGTGTTTTTATGTTTTACAGCAACTTTTCCTGACAAGCCTTGGAGGATCAACCGGATGTACTGCCATCTGTCACATGCTACGGCGAGTGGCAACCAATGATGTACAGCACAGTACAGCCTGTAGGGCAAAAAGGCAAAGAAGGCATTCCAGGACCTGAGAATCTGCAGGGTTATAACAGGCAGGCGTTATTTTATTGTTCATATCAGTATTATGCTTAGCTTGGCTTTTAAGGTTTTAATTTTACTAGTAGTCAACTAGTAACTTTGCTTCATTTTGACTTCTACTCTAGCGGCCTCCCAAAAAAAACTTTCTCGCGCTGAAGTTCGCCTCACCCAGACAGTAAATTGAAATTCTTCTATGTAATGTTCATAATAATAATGTTATTATTGATAATAATCAAATTATCAATATTTGTGATCAGAAAAACAGGGTTGTTAGTAAGGAAATTTGTCTTGCTTTTGTCAACTTGTTCGGTCTTAATATGACATATCAAACTTTTCTTTCATTCTTTTTAGGCCAGCTGAGAAGGACTAAGCCTTCAAAACCATGGAGCTCTATTTTTGTTGAGCTGTTGGCCATCTTCTACACTGCTGCCATCTTCCTGCCTCCTCCCCTTGAAGGCGTTTCAGATCCTTGCACACAAAAACCACCAGACACAAGAACCGCTTCATTCCCACTGCCATCACTCTCCTGAAGTGCTAAGTGGGGTCATGCCCACTTTGGCCGTTCACCTACACATTACAGACAAAAAGTCAAATTTTTTTTTGTAGTTTGGCTGGTCCTGTGACTTATAGTCCGGTGAGACTTATATATGAAAATATATATAATTTAACATGTTTTTACATGTTATTTCCTAATGAAAACATTACCATCTACAGCCAAGAGAGGGGGCTCTAGGCCTAGTCTAGTGACAACTCTATGCTGCTCCTAAAGACAACTAAGAAAGATTGAACACAAACAAAATGCCCCAAAAAGAAAATCTGTGTCTGCAGATTTCAAACTGCATGTAGTAAAATATGCAGCCTTAAATGGTAATCGAGCAGAAGAAAGAAAGTTTAGAGTGAGTCAGGAACTTGAAAGGGACTGGCGAAAAGGTTACTCTTACTGAAATGAAGAAAACAACAAAAGCTAATCGCAAGCAAGGCCAGAGCTGGAGGACCGGTCCACATTGGTGCTTGAACAATGTGCTGCCGGGACTGAGAGGTTTTTCAACGATATTTACTAATCCACGCCCTGGTAGTTGTTCTGTGTGCTATTGCGTAGTTGAATAATTGTTAATGTGTTACGTTAACATAGCAGGCACCTACCGTATTCGGCTTCTTCTTCTGTATGCTATCGTATAGCTAGTTGAATAACTGTTAATGTGTTACCGTTAACATAACGAACACCTACCGTACAAATGCAACTATAGTCCAGTGTTACATATTATATGTTAAAATACGGTACTTTATCATTCCAATATGTATCTTGCACACTACATTTGCACTATTATGTGTCTATATTGCCAATAAAACTGATTCAGATTATTGTATTTGTTTTGTAATGTTTTTATATTGTATATTAAAGTTTTAAATCCAATCAAGTTTGCCTCTTCATTAATTCTTGCTAAATTTAATGTAATAATACAATTGGTATAGATGCGTGTATATACAGTAAGGAAAATAAGTATTTGAACACCCTGCTATTTTGCAAGTTCTCTCACTTAGAAATCATGGAGGGGTCCGAAATTGTCATCGTAGGTGCATGTCCAATGTGAGAGACATAATCTAAAAAAAAAATATCCAGAAATCACAATGTATGATTTTTTTTTTTTAAACTATTTATTTGTATGATACAGATGTAAATAAGTATTTGAACACCTGAGAAAATCAATGTTAATATTTGGTACAGCAGCCTTTGTTTGCAATTACAGAGGTCAAACATTTCCTGTAGTTTTTCACCAGGTTTGCACACACTGCAGAAGGGATTTTGGCCCACTCTTCCACACAGATCTTCTCTAGATCAGTAAAGTTTCTGGGCTGTAGCTGAGAAAGACGGAGTTTGAGCTCCCTCCAAAGATTCTCTATTGGGTTTAGGTCTGGAGACTGGCTAGGCCACGCCAGAACCTTGATCTGCTTCTTACAGAGCCACTTCTTGGTTATCCTGGCTGTGTGCTTCGGGTCATTGTCATGTTGGAAGACCCAGCCTCGACCCATCTTCAATGCTCTAACTGAGGGAAGGAGGTTGTTCCCCAAAATCTCGCAATACATGGCCCCGGTCATCCTCTCCTTAATACAGTGCAGTCGCCCTGTCCCATATGCAGAAAAACACCCCCAAAGCATGATGCTACCACCCCCATGCTTCACAGTAGGGATGGTGTTCTTGGGATAGTACTCATCATTTTTCTTCCTCCAAACACAGTTAGTGGAATTATGACCAAAAGGTTCTATTTTGGTCTCATCAGACCACATGACTTTCTCCCATGACTCCTCTGGATCATCCAAGTGGTCATTGGCAAACTTAAGACGGGCCTTGGCATGTACTGGTTTAAGCAGGGGAACCTTCTGTGCCATGCATGATTTCAAACCATGACGTCTTAGTGTATTACCAACAGTAACCTTGGAAACGGTGGTCCCAGCTCTTTTCCGGTCATTGACCAGCTCCTCCCGTGTAGTTCTGGGCTGATTTCTCACCTTTCTTAGGATCATTGAGACCCCATGAGGTGAGATCTTACATGGAGCCCCAGTCCGAGGGAGACTGACAGTCATGTTTAGCTTCTTCCATTTTCTAATGATTGCTCCAACAGTGGACCTTTTTTCACCAAGCTGCTTGGCAATTTCCCCGTAGCCCTTTCCAGCCTTGTGGAGGTGTACAATTTTGTCTCTAGTGTCTTTGGACAGCTCTTTGGTCTTGGCCATGTTAGTAGTTGGATTCTTACTGATTGTATGGGGTGGACAGGTGTCTTTATACAGCTAACGACCTCAAACAGGTGCATCTAATTTAGGATAATAAATGGAGTGGAGGTGGACATTTTGAAGGCAGACTAACAGGTCTTTGAGGGTCAGAATTGTAGCTGATAGACAGGTGTTCAAATAAATACTTATTTGCAGCTGTATCATACAAATAAATGGTTAAAAAAAATCATATATTGTGATTTTTTGATTTTTTTTTTTTAGATTATGTCTCTCACATGCACCTACGATGACAATTTCTGACCCTTCCATGATTTCTAAGTGGGAGAACTTGCAAATTAGTAGGGTGTTCAAATACTTTTTTTCCTCACTGTATATATATATATATATATATATATATATATATATATATATATATATATATATCACACACACACACACACACACACACACACACACACGATATGGGTGTTAGTATTTTAAAGATTAGGGGACTCTAAAAAAAGAACGTTATGGGAACGTTCCCTGAAAGTTAGGTTTGGTTGTGTGCTGGTTGTGTTTTGGTTGTATTTTGGTTGATCAGATACAACCAAAACACAACCAAACCTAACCTTCAGGGAAAGTTCCCGCAACCAAAAACAAATGTTCCCAGAACGTTCTGGGAACCAAAAATTGTTAGCTGGGTATGAGTGGGCGACTGCTCCAACGGAAGCACAGAGGAGTGTGTAGCACTGCGCCTTTATTAATATCAAACTTGGGTTGTAATGGTTCATGACATTGTTCTGGTTCTTCTTTGCCACTGTGCTCTTAGGAACCTTAAGTGCACCAGAAAGGCTCTTCTCCCCCATGATATAGACTCTGTCAGATTTCTTGATAGGAGAGCTGCTCCTTTTGACGTGGGATGAATGGCGTCTCTCCTAATCAGACCAGGCTTTCCCCAGAACGCCCTCCAGTTATCTACGTAGCCCACATCGACAACCAGCGGTTGAAGGATGACATGCGCCTGTACATTTTGTCACTGGTCAGGTTTTGCAGGGGTCCAGAGAAGTCCTACATTGTCTTTGCAAATGCACAAAGTGACTCAACATTCATTTTAGTGATCTCCAATTTGCGTCTACGTGAAGTATGATCTTACTGTATTTACGGTTATCTTTAGGCAGCAGCTTTAGATGGGATTCTACATCGCCCGCTCTGGCCCCAGGTATGAACACGACCGCGGCTGCTGAAGCCGCCAACTTCACGTTTTGCAGTATAGAGCTCCCAATAACCAGAGTTGGCTTCTCAGCAGGTGTGGAATGAGGAGAAACTGTTAGAAAGGCAAAGATGTTGGTGGTTAGCCATAGGCTCCGATTTAGAGCAACCGCAGCTGTGTGCGCTACCTGGTTTACAGCTAGCACTACGCTTTCTTCGGACAGTCACCTACTCGCCCGGCTGCTCGGGGCCTGCAGGGGGGCTGCTTACAGAAGCTACAGTATGTTGGCCCGCACCAGCTATGGGGCACTGGCTAGTTATTGAAGCATACGGAGTCGTGCCTCAAACTCACTAAGCCTCGCCTCCAGAGCAGTGAATAAACTACATTTATTGCATATATCTTTATCACTTAAGGAGAGACACAGAGCAAAAGAGAGCAGGAGAGGGAGAGGAATTTGCCATTGCTAATGGCTAAGCTAAAGTAGCTAACAGCGTTTTAACAATAGTGAGAGCAGCGAGTCAGTCGCTGTAAGAGAATAAAATTATAAGTGCTTGAGTATAACTAGTGCTAGTGTTTAAATACAGTCAGGCATTTAGAGTTGAATAAGTTTTTGCTGGAGCAGAAAAGTAGAGTCTGTGAGACTGGGGTACCGGAAATGAGACAACATGCTCACCGTAAATGTTAGCCAGTCAGAAATCAGCACTTTATAATTTAAAATTTTACATTTGGAAATTGCCGTTTGACATTTTAGGAATCAACTTTTCAATTTTGATATAATGTTTGGCTTTTCGTTTTGGCTTGACACTTGTCAATGTAAATGAGGAGGCGTGGCCCAAAGGCTGGTGGGAGGGTCTGAAACCAAAGGGATGCAGGGGCACTGTATGAACAGCAGGGGAAGTTGACTGCTGGGTAGCACAGTTTCTGGCTGCAGTTTTGCTACCAGGCTTGCTTGGCCTCATCATTAGATGATAGAAACTGGTGATGTAGGCTAAACACAAAAAACATTTTATGCAACAACATGTAGTTACTGGTAGGAGGGGGTAAGGGAGTGATGCAAGCACAGCAACGGACTTTATAGTTAGAATCAGAAAACAAATACACCAAAAAAAGTATGAACTAAATACTACATTTTATTTACATAGCATATATCATAATTTAAAGTCTCTGAAGAGAAACTGGCATTTCTCTCATCCCCGCCTCTGCCTGCTGCCCTGTGTGTGTGTGTGTGTGTGTGTGTGTGTGTGTGTGTGTGTGCGTGTGCGTGTGTGCGTGTGCGTGTGCGTGTGCGTGTGTGACGGCAGGCCAGCGAGGTTGTCAAGCCTGCAGGCTGCGGGTAGCCTACTTGTGGATTTTAACTCCGAAAAGACAGTTAAAGACAGGTTCCCTCTGATCTTATGATGGACATATGTGTTGTGATATTTAACCAAATGATCCGTCAACGGTGAAATACAGCCTCTTATTTACATGTCTGATAGACTTCCAACTTACAGCGGGGTCTGTGCTGCCACCAGCTGTCACATCAGACTGGTGCTTCTTGAGTCTGACGTCAACATTGGAGAAAATGTGCAATTGGCCATAAAAAGTCTTAGATGTGAATTTAATGGTGAAATAGCAGACACAAATTGTAAGCTCCCCTGTCAGCTGGAAGTCTCTCAAGGTGGGAGGTCAATTTTTAAACTTTAAAAATGTAAAAGTTGAATCTTAAAATGTCAAATGGCAATTTCCAAATGTAAAATTCAAAAGACAAAATTGAAAATTATAAAGTGCCAAGACTAAAATAAAATAATTTATTTTTCTTTTCTATTTGAGATTTTAATTTAAGTATTTCCATTTAAGCTTTTGTCTTTTCCATTTTGAGTTTCATATTTGATGTTTCTCTCAATCAATAAAAGATTTCAAAGATTTTAGTTTTTAAATTTAATTACGGCCTGATTTTTCCTTGTAGCATAGTAAAATTATAATAATTTGAATTTGATCTCGCTTCGTTTTTCCTTTGGACTTTAAATTGGAATTCTGAATAAATATTTCCTCCATTTCAATCGACCATTCCTGTTGTCCAGTCCATACTCCAGTCCGTTATGATCCACTCCTTTTTTATCCTCCACCCCCTCTCGAAATGCAGTGCTATGATTGGACGCTGCATGCTTGTCAGGAAGAAAGAGCTGCTGTGTTGAGGCCGAATACTCAGACACAAGCAGGACCCTTGGACGATACTGGAGTACCTCAGTGGAAGGAATATACTCCACAGGACACTGGGAAGGCATTTTAACTAACCGAGCTTCCGCGGAGCACTGCCCGAGTCTCCCTACTCCTGCTGGCGAGGCCGCCGCGGTTCTGTGTCTCCCCTCCGACTGTGTCGTTGCCTGCAGGTCACAGTAATCCGGACCCGCTGCTATTAGTGAGATTGAGAAGAGACCAACCTGTCTGAGATTTAAGTCTCTATCCAACCCGAAGGAAACATAAGGGCTCAGCTGTTGCTGCTAGTAGCTGGGGCTAACAGCTGAGGCTGCCGGACCGGATAAACATCCCGATAAAGCTACATGGAGCAAGTCAGCTGCGGACCACCGTCTCATTTTGCGCAGGGAGAACTGTTATGACTGAGCTATAGCAGCAGTTTTTTAAGCAGCATCGTGGGCTGTTAATGGGGATATTTGACTAAGGCACCCTAAAAGCAGCAGTTTGAAGCCTCAGGTGAGTGGAATACGCAGTTGTCACGTCTGACTAGCACTGCGACTTTACCTCATCATCTTAAAACAGCTTGCCTCCTAAATATTTTTGTAACTTGTGTTATTTTTCACTTGTTATATCATAACCTTAAAAAGCCCTTGTGCCTATATTTCTATTAAGGCCTCTATGTGTTTGTGAATCCAGAGTCCAGACAGCAACGAAGCAGATTAGGCTCTTCCCACAGATAAAGAAGCCGGGGCGAACAGTCCTTTAATCCCCCAAAATAGGAGGGGGAGAGGATTAACACCACCTGGTCTCGTCAACCCTTCTCGGAGTTTGTTAACTGTCGCGTTTAAGTCATATTTGAGTAGACCGCGAAAAATCTTTATCTTTTATCTTTTTATAAGTATGCTAATTCGTGTCCCTTTCCTTGCGCGTGCAGTCCGTTAGCACGCGGGTGCTTAACAACCATATGTATCACTGGAGCGAGTTGAATGGCAACAGTTGAGCACAGAAACACTGCTACTACATTGTAACAGCAGAAAAGGAACTAGGAATTAGGGGTGGGAAAAATAATCGATTTTTAGATGCATCGTGATTCTCTCTAGAACAATTCGATGCTCAATGCAGATAGAATAATAAAAAAAACACATTTTTTTTTTTTTTAAATGTGTTGATTTTAATTTAAAAGTTCCAGAAAAGTACAAATCACAAAACAGAGTGACTGAAAGAGGATGGGATAGCTTAATTTAGGCAAGAGTGCAGAAAAAACACACAAAAATGGCCAAAAGGAAAACAATTTTTTTTGTATATATACACATCTAATAAGACATACACAAGCATGTTTAAGGCTTAAGCATGGAATGACTAGCTACACAATTAAATCCTCAGTAGAAAAACAAAACATTTCATTAAAACTTGTGTGTGACAAATATATGTCAAAATCTAAGCTTTGTCTATCTGCTTTGTCTAGGAAGTGATTAGCAAACTGAGATTTATAGGTATATTTATAAAAATCAAGCATGAAAAAATTGTTCCATTGATAATCGGTTTAGAATCGAATCGTTGGCCTCTGAATTGGAATCGAATTGTGAGGTGCCAAGAGATTCCCATCCCTAATAGGAATTCAAACCCTGTCTAGCATTGTTAAGCAAGTTAAGTTAAGTTTTTTAGCAAGTCAGTAAATAGTAGCAAACAATACCAAATTACATTCATATAAAACTATAAGTAATGTGACTATAAATAGTTATTGTATGTAGGCCTGTTGCGATAGTCAATAAATCAATTAATCGCACGATAAAAAATGAGCTAGATCATTTTTCCGGCTGCAATAATTTCAATTTGCATGTTTGTTTGTTTTCCTTCTCTCTCTCTCTCTCTCTCTCTCAAAGAGACTGGATGACCACTCTCGGTACCTTAGCACAACAAGGAGTGAACCCTCTTGTCAGTCGCATGGTCTTTGTTTGGGGAGGTGGGACTCCTGGCGGAGAGAGAGACAGACAGAGGAAATCAAGGCGTCAGAAAAAAAAAGAAAGTATATGAGTGATATCCCCAGTGTTACTCGGCGTCTTGTTTTCTCCCTTTCATCACCAAATCATACTGTTGACAACCTGCCGGTGGAGGCGGTGGAGACAAGGTCGGACATAAACGCCACGGGATTCTGTAGACTTGTCAGTCTCACAAGCGCTCTCAGGAAAGTGGCTGGATGTGTCCGACAATGCCCAGAACATTAACCTGTACAAGCCTACAGCTGTCAGTGTGTCAGAGGCTCCCGGACGGTGAACTGAGACTCCGTTACCTGCTTGTCGGTCAACGGTTAATGATCAGTTATTTAAAGGAGAATTCCAGTCAATTTCAACACATAGCTCTGTTGTTTGAAGATTTGGAGTGCTGTCAGTAGAGAGACAAACGAAACCAATCGGTTCTGCCTACACCGTGTTATCCCCCTGCTAGTTAGCACCCAACAGGCTTAAACAGGGCAAGTTCCAAATATGTTTTTAGCCTCTAAACATGTTGAAAATGTCATTACAAGTGCCTACCCATGTAAAGTGATTCCTTCCAAGTGAACACAGCGAATCTCACTGCAGTAGATGTGTCAGAAATGCATGCACTGGTAGGGGTGTAATGAGTCACTGATACAAATTGGTATCCATATGTATCATCACAGATACGGCTACATCAATACACAGACCCCTGCATCGGTCTAAATGGACCAAGATTTGCCCGATGGCCGGGTCCTAATGTTACGAATTGCTTGACTGAAGATTTGCTGTCAACAAAGCTGCTGCAGTGTGCACGATGCTGTTGAAAGAGACAAGTGTGTGTTTATGTGCGACTGAGACATGATGGCAGAGATCAGCCAATCAGTGCCTTAGTTTGGGTTTGCAGAAAAAACGTGCTGACTAGACTGCTAGGTATTGTTTTTGGACTTAGTGGTGAAAGTGGCTGAGAGGAATACATTGTGGATATTGTAAATTGTACTAGCTACATTTAGTGAGTCATTCATCCATTTGTGTGTTCAAAAACATGTGTATAGACTGGTATAAGCGTATATAGATATGTATTTGGGTGGGTTAAGTTCCCAACCCAAGTTTACCTCTCCTCAAAGAATTAAGCATTTAGATGATATAGACACACCTAATAAGTAAATAACCTTTAGACAATCAGAAGACAATCAATATCTCCATCTGTTGTACCAGTATTAATGTCTGTTTGTCTTCATTAATGAGCATGGAGGCCCACTCTTCAGGGGATGTTTGATGGAACGGCAAACAAGCCTGTTCTGTCCACTGCTTCATTGATTTCCCCATTCAGGCCGACGGCATTAAACAGCCACATTTCAGGTGATGCAGTCATCATGATGTATTTCCTGGAGATATTTTGGAAGGCAAAGCCCCTCCACTGGAGATAAGCTCAGACTCACTGGCAGGTGTGATCCACGGACACGTTCTCCTTATCTAGTTTTAAAATATGTCCTGAGAGATTTGATCACAATTGAACAGCTCTAAGGACAGGTCTGAATGCACCCAGGATGCATTGAGGACGCATTAGATCGGATCACTCAGACCACATTCAGAGCTGGTCACATTATTTTTGAAAGCCTGTCTACTCAACTGATATGTCCTTCAGCACCTGACTGTAGGCAGGGCTTTTTCATTAGTCACCATCGTCATTTCCTGTATTCTGCCTTCTGCCTTTGGTGGTTTGGAAAAAATATGGGTACATTTTGTAAATTCATCCAGAAAAAATGGTTAATTTAAAAGCTGAAATTGCAGAAATTGATTTGATGGCTAATTGAGAGCCATCTTTAATAATAACCACTCATTGTTTTATTCAAATTTGAGTTTTTTTTATGCTTGCATGCAATTGCACTTTGTATTACACTCTTGAACCTTGTACCATGGGGCAACCCACGGTGTTGTTGAGCAAATTGCTTTCATCTTTGGCTTTCAGAATCCATGAGCCAACTGTATGTCATTGTATATATTGATGTTATTAATAATAATAATAATAATAATAACTTGTATTTATATAGTGGCTTTTACAAAACCCAAGGGCACTTTACAGAATTTGTACATACAAAACACAATTAACTTATTAAGATGTTTTAACAATAAAGTCGTAAAAATGTAAACTACGTAAATATGCAAAGTTGTGATTAAAACAGGACATGACATATTGCTAAACAGTAGAAAGTCTGAGCTTTGAAATGACACTGTGAATGCACCTGAACAGAAATACTAGCAATAGCAGTCAAACGTCACATTTTACAGTCAGTATATAGATTTTGTAACAAAACGCTATAAGCAACAGGCGAAAACATAATGAACATTTAATTAAATGACAGCTACATTATAGGCCGCTGCACGTTTGTGTATGTGAGCCATAGACACGTCTCCACTTCCTCTCACTGTACAAAAGTGAAGCCAAACATAGTGCTGCTGGTTATGAAAAGAAACTTGTACTCTGGCCTGAGCTTTCTTAGTAACCTTACTAAAAAGGCTCAGGATTCAAATTTTGGTATACTATGAAAAAGACACACTCATTTCTGAGTCACTTGCTTTTGTCCCATCAAGCTCAAACTCAATAAGATCTGTGTACATCTGTAATCCAGCTACATATTCTATCCTGAGGCAGTGATATGTCCACATGGTTCTATATGAATGTCAACTGAAGATTTCCTCTCGTTCTTAGTGCCTGACACATGTGACATGTCATACTCTCATTGGGAACCTGCAACGGGACAAAGCGTACAATTTAATAAGATACAATTTTTTTTCCTGGATGAATTTAATGTGGCACTTAAGCTTTACAGACTTGAAATAACATCTTGAACTAAAAATGGAGCATTCACAACCCTCTTCTGAAGGTTGAATATATCCCACTGTTGGCCCAATAAATTGGCAAACTCATAGATCATTTTGATACTGTATGTCCGCAACACGTGGATATTGCTACATTCTGCAAGTGAGTGCTACATGCTAGTATAGTGTTTTCCAAAAGTATTTTTCCTGATAGCTTTAGAGTACTAATGCATTAATTAGCTGGGAGTTGGCCACTGAAATGTCACTAAACATAATATTTCTTCATCACAACTGTTGATTGAGTAAACAAAGAATGTTTTAGTCGCTTACTCACTGATTAAAGATGTAATTGCTTCTTCATTATTTCCCTTTGAATTTGATTTTTTCTAATTGTCTAAACGTTCCATTTTTAGCTTCTGGTCTGTGCTGCTTGGGAATTTCTCTGTGTAGGTATTAGTCAATATTAGATAAAGGCCATAACACTGTTGCACCAAGCAGGAACTGTGAAAATTGTTTAAACGAAGCAGCTGTTTGCTTGGCCCCAAAATGACTTGCTGTTCAGAAGGCACATAATATTGGCTGCTTGTATCTGTGCAGATACAATGTTGGAGCTTTCTTATGTAAGCCCATGCAATCCTGTGAGAAATCATTATCCATACATCCAAGTCTTGTATAGCAACATGTGATATTTGACACATTTCCTTTTCATGTAAGGTGTCCACAGATATTCTGCTCCTTTGGCGTGAAGTTTGTCACTGCCACAGTCATGTGCTATTGATTTCTACAGAGGAGACTAGATATTGATCCAGTGGCACGTCTAGAAAAAACCTTTACACACACACACAAACACACACTCTGTAATATGTATTTATTTATTTTATAAGTCGTGGAACTCATGGTGGTGCACATGCTCAAGCCTAATTTCCACTGCCACAGGTAGCCATACTTCTGCCTACTCCACCACTCATTAGACTTGTCAGTGACTACGTTTACATACACACTATATATTTCACTATTCTGAATATGGAAATATTCCGAATTTAATACAGTTCATGTAAACAGCATATTCTGTTTGGATATTCTGAATAAGGCCTTTTTTCGAATATAGCCTTTTCCGATTAATACATGTGGGTTATGCCGGTATTATTTGGGTTTTAGAAGCATCCTTTGGACATGTAGAACATTCGGAATATACATCTCAATCATAATGCTATTTTCCAAGCTACTATACTACTCTCATTTTGCACGGGACCCGCGTGAGTGTGTTTTCACATGGGTTTTCATGGGATCAATCAATCAAAATTTGTTTATATAGCACGTTACAGCAACCTGCAGGTTTCCAAAGTGCTTAACATCAGAAAAACACACATCATACAATAGAAAGAGTGAACATAGAAAACAGTAAAATGTTCACGTCTAGATGTATTTGTTAAAAAGTGAGAAGCAGCATTTTGCACAATTTGAAGACGTGAGATGGATGTCTGATTCAGACCAACATTGAAAGCATTACAGTAGTCCAACCTTGAACTAATAAAAGCATGAATGGCCTTTTCTAGGTCGTGCCTGCTCAGGAAAGGCTTAACTTTAGCCAGCAGACGAAGCTGGAAAAATCTCGTTCTAACAACATTACTGATCTGTTTGTCAAATTTCATGCTGCAATCAAAAGTAATCCCCAAGTTTTTGACAGATGACCTTGTGTAATATGTCAGAATTCCCAGACTCAAAGCTGGACCATTTTGCATGCCTGAAGTACTGAAAATAATACACTCCGTTTTACCTTCATTCAAACTAATGTAAAACTGCTAACCTAGCAAACCCGCTTTAAAAACTAAAACTAAACTGAATTTGAAAACAAAATGTCAAAACAAAATAAAAATGAAAACTGAAAAACTATAATAACCTCAGCTAGCGGCAGCTGTCACTTGTTGCCATAGCAACCATAAACCTCCTGGGCTGTAGCCGTCTAAAGCAATATGCATCTGTTATGTCCTGCATGCGAAGATCATCTCGTCCAGACCAGTGGCGCAATCTACCAACAGATCAGAACCCTGCAGATCACGCGATACGCTTTGTCCCCACTGCCCACCTGAAAAACACCAACTGGTTGAGTTTCTGTCCAGACCAGAGCCCAGCACGTTTTAATGTGCTTACAACCTCCTTGATCCAAGCTCAGATCCAGACATCCGGCCTCATTTCATATATATCTATATTCTAGTCTATATATATTATATTCAAACTATTATTTAATCAAACCGAGAGAAATCGCAATATTTCTGAGACAAGAAATTGTTACAAGCCTACTTGTCTTTATATATATATATATATATACACACACACATACATACACTCACCGGCCACTTTATTAGGTACCCCATGCTAGTAACGGGTTGGACCCCCTTTTGCCTTCAGAACTGCCTCAATTCTTCGTGGCATAGATTCAACAAGGTGCTGGAAGCATTCCTCAGGGAGTTTGGTCCATATTGACATGATGGCATCACACAGTTGCCGCAGATTTGTCGGCTGCACATCCATGATGCGAATCTCCCGTTCCACCACATCCCAAAGATGCTCTATTGGATTGAGATCTGGTGACTGTGGAGGCCATTTGAGTACAGCGAACTCATTGTCATGTTCAAGAAACCAGTCTGAGATGATTCCAGCTTTATGACATGGCGCATTATCCTGCTGAAAGTAGCCATCAGAAGTTGGGTACATTGTGGTCATAAAGGGATGGACATGGTCAGCAACAATACTCAGGTAGGCTGTGGCGTTGCAACGATGGTCAATTGGTACCAAGGGGCCCAAAGAGTGCCAAGAAAATATTCCCCACACCATGACACCACCACCACCAGCCTGAACCGTTGATACAAGGCAGGATGGATCCATGCTTTCATGTTGTAGACGCCAAATTCTGACCCTACCATCCGAACGTCGCAGCAGAAATCGAGACTCATCAGACCAGGCAACGTTTTTCCAATCTTCTATTGTCCAATTTCGATGAGCTTGTGCAAATTGTAGCCTCAGTTTCCTGTTCTTAGCTGAAAGGAGTGGCACCCGGTGTGGTCTTCTGCTGCTGTAGCCCATCTGCTTCAAAGTTCGACGTACTGTGCGTTCAGAGATGCTCTTCTGCCCACCTTGGTTGTAACGGGTGGTAATTTGAGTCACTGTTGCCCTTCTATCAGCTCGAACCAGTCTGGCCATTCTCCTCTGACCTCATCAACAAGGCATTTCCGCCCACAGAACTGCCGCTCACTGGATGTTTTTTATTTTACGGACCATTCTCTGTAAACCCTAGAGATGGTTGTGCGTGAAAATCCCAGTAGATTAGCAGTTTCTGAAATACTCAGACCAGCCCTTCTGGCACCAACAATCATGCCACGTTCAAAGTCACTCAAATCACCTTTCTTCCCCATACTGATGCTCGGTTTGAACTGCAGGAGATTGTCTTGACCATGTCTACATGCCTAAATGCACTGAGTTGCCGCCATGTGATTGGCTGCTTAGAAATTAAGTGTTAACGAGCAGCTGGACAGGTGTACCTAATAAAGTGGCCGGTGAGTGTATATATATATATATATATATATATATATATATATATATATATATATTGTGCCAAACCACAAAGCTATAGTATATTTTCAGGGAAAGGAGAAACATAGAAATATATAGTGCTGCTTTGTAAGAAATGGAGCTAAAATGCCAAGTGTAGAAGAGAAAGCTCCCTAAAGTGATAACCATCCACTCGACTCAGAGAATTGCCTGTCACAGCTATGAGTTAGGGCAACACTGATACATCGATTGAAGGAAAAGATCTTCTGAGGTTTAAGGTGGCTGGTGGTTGTGTGCAGCAGGATGTCTAAAACATATGCACAGAAAAAGCACCGGCAGAAAAAGCACCGGCAGATGCTAACAACATTGTAAAAACCACACAGGACACATATCAACACGTCAAAGGAAACACTGCTTCCTCCAAAACCAATGACAGAATCCAATTGGATAGTACACATCAATTGCACAGGTAAATCTGTCATAATGAACATGGACAGGAATGAATAAATAAATAATCACATACTGTATACAAATTTCAAGAGATGTCAATCAAGTAAATTCAGGTTCCTAATAGCAACTGGAATAAAAGAATCCCTGGCACGTCTAGTTCTTATCATAAAACAGCGACTTGAGTGGAGCCGATTAAACTCCCCAAAGAGTGGGTGATCTGGGCACTTTAAAATTTGGTTTGCCTTCCCCCTGACCTGTTTATCATATATGTTGCAGCTGTGGTAGCTGTACCCCAACCACCTTAGACACTACGTTTACCAGCTTTGTTAGCTCACGCTTGCTAATCATTGAAAGACCACTGTACCACACCACAATACATAATGTCAAGACTGATTCAATCACAGTCATCAGGGTCCTGTACACGCTAAATTATTTCATCTTCCTTAAAATTAATGTCTCTGTTTTGTCCTTTTTACAGGCAGCATCTGTGTTCTCAAAAGATAATTTGCTGTCAATGCTGGTAAGGGTTTTTGAGGAGAAGACAACATTAACCCTAACACACTGCAACCTATTTGACAGAAAATCCAGTATCCAGCCAATTAAGTTAGGATTCAATCTAAAAAAGAGCCTGTAGTTTCTTCCAAATGTTGGTAAAGGAAATTGAACACAGTAAGCGTTGCATCCTCAACACCTCTGCTAGCCCAATAAGAAAACTGGAAAGGGTCTAACTGTTTCTCTATCTGCTTCAGGAACTCCTGCCTAACTAACCTCTCAAAGGTCTGTATCACCAATGAGGTGAAAGCTAGTAATTTAAGACTCTGGGGTTCTTACACCAGGAATGATTGTAGAATGTTTCCAAATCTTTGGAACTGTTGTGGAGCAAACATCTTCGCCATTCTTTGTGAGAAGAACAACTTGTAAGGAGTGAAGGGGAGCTCACTCTTCAAGATATGGTAATCGGTATTGATTAACTTCACCATTCGCTGGATTGTGTCGTTGTTTCCCCGCTGTCCAGTCATGAATTGGCCCAGCTGATGGGTTGACCGCCTCCCTCTTTGCCAGCACACATTCTGACGTAGACAGAGCCACTGTGACTGGCCAATGCGGGCTAGAGACTGGCAAATCAACTAGCCCAACATACTTTTTTACTGGCCCCATGCCGTCAAGCCATTGCTTATGTCAAGCCCTGGTTCAATACTTCATTAATTATATGTAATTTCATTAGCATGTCTTGTGTGTAATGAATATTATAACTATTCCAGCTTATCCTGAAATCTTTTTTTTTTTCGAATATTTTTTGGGCGCTTTTTTCCCTTTTATTCAGAGGGACAGTGTAAAGACAGGACTGGTGGGAGAGAAAGAGGGGATGACTCGCAACAAAGGGCTGCAGGTCAGATTCGAACCCGGGCCGCTACAAAGGCCTCAGCCTTCCTAGGGCGCACACTCTGGGTGTTTCCCAATGTCAAGGAAGGATCCTCCAAAGCCAGAATTTGGAGGATGCCACATCATCAACGTCATCAACGTCTGCCGAAGGACCGTTCCAATGTCGAATTCCTCCAAGGACTGAGTCCTTCATTCAGAAAATTTCCCATAGATAGAGAAGGATGCATACGTGTATCCTTCGCGGTCCCATGTGTATCATTTGCGTTCCCAAATCACCCACAATCCTATGCGCGGGCCTTTGCCGTCTCGCTAAAAATAATAATAGCGGACTTCGACTTTGGGAGTTTGAGCGGCTACGCTGACGGTGAAATAATAATTTAAATGTAAGTATCTTTAGTGTGTGCCGTACATTTGTCATTTATCACCGTTAATGTTTCACATCAATGTAAAGCTTAACGCTTTAATGCTTACAAATTCCTATAATAATTAGGTAGATACACCCCAAGCTAACGTTAGCTAACTGAACCTATCATTTAACTGGTTTGTCTGTGTCATTAAGTTCTTGGGCATGTGTATATGATATAAACTTATAACTTACAAATTTTTCTCTGTTAAATTTTTTTCTGTTGGACTTGGAATTATTCAGATGCTATCTGTTGTAATACCTTGTAAGGTTTACATGTATCTTTACTATAACATTTATTCAAACATTACTATATACTGTACACAGTATATAGTAATATATAGTTCATACATATATATGTATATTCAACATGAAGGGCAATCAGACACAGCTGCCGATGATGGTGTTGCTTCTAAACTGCAGACAAGGAGAAATTTTTAGGTTAGTCATCCAACCTGTCCTGGTAACATTACAGTTGTATCACAAGTATATTTAAGAATACAGTTAATGCATGTCATACCTGCCTGTGGTAGCTCATTAGCTGGTAGCGTTTACCTTAAGGTGACCAGATTTCTCAGACAAAATCCAGGGACATTTTCAGCTCAGAAGCGCATACCTCCAAAACACGTCATGTTTTTATCTGTAAAACTTAAAACGGGGACACTAGACCTAGAGATGTTCTCATTAGGGGCTGAGTATATATATATACTGTATATCCATGTAAATAATCATTTTAACATCGTAAAATATGGCTTTCTAAAACATCTGAGCTGTGTGTATATATATATATATATATACAGCACATTTACATTACATAACTGATTAGCCACTACTTTCTCAAGGATCTTGGAGAGAAAGGGGAGATTAGGTATAGGTCTATAGGTCCTGGCTAAGACCCTCATCCATGGATCATTTGTTTGTAGCTAGCAATCTGGCTTTTGTTAGCTACTTAACTTAGATGGACCTTCATCAAAAAATATTTACTTTCTTTTTACCTTTCCGAAAAGTTGATATTACACCAAATACAAGTCCATGTAATTTGTTGAATTTCTGGCAGTTGCAGAGGCCTGGCAGTGTTTTATAGGGTTAGGCAAGGGTTAGGCAAGACTTTAAGATGTCTGGGTTGCCTGACAGCGTTGACCAACCAACTGGGTTGTGCGTGGCGATTCTAAAGACACTGATTGGTCAGAAGCTGGGAATCCTGCCCTCTCTCCCTTGGCTAGACTGTTAATTTTTGTGTACAAAACGGTGGTTACAAATGTACAAGTCAAGTCTACAAAACTAAGCTTACCGATACAAGTTTAAAACTCCAATGACAGACATACTGTAAAGCTCCGTCTGCAGGGTAGTGCACATGTCCCTACCTACTATCACAGAGTACTTATAAGTGTACAGCTAAGGTAACATAATTAAATAAAATGCAACTCCCCCTGCACAATCAATATATTTTCTCCTCTGTGTGTAAAGCAGGAGCCATTTAGTCCACAGTACAATCTGTACTCCTGTGATGATAATGTGGAATCCTTTGGCCTGTGGTCACTCTTGATTATCATGTCCTCTCTGCTAACCTCCACATAACAGAGGCTGCTTTTCATCTTCGTTCTTGTGACAACTGTCAGACTGAGCACAACCAAGCATATGTATTACAGCCACAATGTGTTCTCATCATATTCTGTTCTTTTTTAGCTCTTTTTACTGCTTCTCATGGGTTGTGTCCGACATTCCATACTAAAGTGCTATTTAGTTCCCTATAACAATATGTGAGATTTTTTAGTATGTCCAAAACTGTGGTATGAAATCAATACTACGTGTATTGCATGCTATTACCGGTGAACACAGCGACATAAGTATCCCATAAGTATCCCACGATAGTAATGACATCTTTCATAACAGACAAACGGACACTAACCAAGGCAGCTCTGTAACATCAATAACGCTTCAAATAACATTTCTACGTATTTAAAATCTGGGATTATGTCACCTGTGACTGTTATAGTTGCTGGTCTAGTTATTTACCTTTTTCAGTATTATGTATTATCTGGCAAAACCGCTGGAGTTGAGGTCGGCAGGGGTTACCATGGTTACGCGTCTCCAACTGGCAAGGAAGCTCTCAGGAAGTGATGTTAAAAATTACAGCTTAAATCAAAACAAAGTATGTTGAGTTACTATACATATTGAGTATGTTGTGCATAATAAGTGATTTCAGAAAGAAACCATGGTCTTCTTGCGTAATAGAACTGGCTCAGGCGTGTGACCTTAATATGGAGCCTCGGTTACATGACAATTGACTGACATTGGTCACTCGATTTTGACTTTTGGCAACTGTGAGATGTGGCTGAAAGCTCCGAAAAACCTAGTAAGTGGACAGTGGAATTATGATTATTTGGTCAAACATACTGATCCCAAGGTCAACAATGAACTTCCATGATCAAGTAAATGTTACAAAAAAAATTACAGATGGATACTAACAAAAGTCAATACAAATATTTTTGAAAAAATGATTATTGGAACATTATCAAAATATAACACGGATTAGGTATTTGGTTAATTAAACATAAAGATTATCATACACGATGAAATAATCTGAAAGCGCATGAAGAAGAAAGTGGCATTAACCACTGGTAGGTGGTTAAAGAAAACTTTCAGTTTACTCTCTGGATATAATTTAGGTCAGGGTGGTGCGTTGTAGGTCTGACAGACAGAATGACAGAGTTGCATTGATATTTAAAGAACAGCATCACAGGGAGTTGTTGCTTTGAGGAATGTGGTCAGTAAGGTCATTTAAGGTATGGTTGATATGGTATGGTATGTGAAATTTATTATGTGAAAGTTTGTGTGTGTGTGTGTGTGTGTGTGTGTGTGTGTGTGTTTTGGGAAGGGGTGGGGGGACTGGTTTTAGGATGTTGGAACAATGGAGCCCATTGATGCAACTTTGCACATTTGTATTATTTTAAATTAGGTGTAAATGTGTTTTTAATTAAATTATTTTTATTTTGTTTTGTACTTCACTTGCATTGAATATTTATTGTTTTACCTACCCCGAAAAGAGCAATTGTGTTACAACCTGGTACAAGGCATCTCTCCTTGTTCTTATACAAGGTTAATGTTTAATTGTGCATTGTCCCTGTTTAAATAAAATTACATTAAATGTGTGCTTCAACTCACCAGAGCTTCTTCAACACTATCATCTCCCTCTTGTTCACAGCTGGAATTCTGATAAAGGAACAGCTTATTAGTGTTATTGTCATATATAAATAATCACAACTTTAGGTCTATTCTGTGGCATTTTATTCCATAAATTGATTCGTCGTTGGTGTTCACATGAAGGAAAGAAATTGCTGACAGCACGTAGCACTCTCAAACTTTTTAGATGCGCAGACAGTGTCTTGTGCTCCCTGGTTACAACAGGCAGCTACACCTCTAAATTACATGAGATAAGTTGCCCTATGTTTTCATATGGGTTATTATGGTACCTTTATCCATTAGAAGTCTCTGTTTTAGATGTGTTAGTAAAAAAAAGTGTGCCGATGAAATGAAAACATCTGTCAAAGCCTGTCATATTTCTACCCTCTGTCTAGAATTTCCCAGCTTCACTGCAGCGCCTTCCTTCACACAGAACAATTCAATCAGTCTCTCTCAGCATGTTTCCCCATGGCCTTTTATTATCAATAAACCACTACTCCCATAATCATCGCTCATCACTTTTAGTGTCAACACACACTAATTTGCTATTGAGCTGTGGATATAAAATTCCATTTTCCATTAACTTATTGTTGAGCCTCAAGGGAAGGCTCACCATTGACATCTCTAGAAATTACTATGAATTTGAAGCCAGGATATGGATATAAACTTACTTACTAAACATACTAGGCAGGTTTAGAAGATTGGATGTGATTCGTAGCTCTCTCACAGATTATAAATGTTTGTGTGAGTTTTAGGGAGGATTCAGGTTTTTATGGAGTTAAATTTAATGCCAGGATTGGACTACACAAATTCAGCCATTTTGACTCAAAAGACACGTCACAGACAAACGTTCAGAGTTGTGCCCAACTATGAGGGTTGGGATCGACAAACGTGAGTCTTTCTCTCTTGTAGTGTGACATAATCAAAGATCAGCGCTCTAACTTCTGGGATGCTTCATAATAGCGGCTCGTTTGGAAAACAATCTCTACTTTTACGAAAATAGTCCACCGAAATGTGTTACTAAAACATTTTATGCCAGAAATGCTATGCTAAAGGCTATGTGGTTGCTGAATCTCTTTATTTCAGTTCGACGACAGTCAGTTTAAAAGATTATTTTGGGCATTTTTAGGCCTTTATTTGACAGGACAGCTGAAGACATGAAAGGGGAGAGAGAGGGGGAATGACATGCACCAAAGGGCCACAGGTCGGAGTCCAACCCTGGCCCGCTGCGTTGAGGATCAAACCTCTACATATGGGCGCCCCTTCTACCAACTGAGCTACCTGGGCGTCCAGTTAAAAAGATTTTAATGAGTTTTTGAAAAGCTGCAGCTCCTTCAAAGCATCAAGCTATGAACTTGTGCGTGATCTTGAGCGCACGAAAATCAGTCTGGGCATCATACTTGTAGTGTTGCCACTCTTCCATCCCAAGACACAGCAATAATTTATGGTTCCATGTCTGTTTAGTCTGACATAGTGACTGAAAATTGTGTAGCCACGCCTAGACTTTAACCTACTTTTTCTAACTCCTCCTAGACCGTGCAACCGATCTGCACTAAACTTGGAGCATCATCTAGCATCTCCAGACCGACGTGACAAGAAGTTATCAAAAGAATTTTTATAGGATAAAAATTTTGCGTAATAATAAATTTTAGCTATGTATGAAAACACCAACTTTGCCATATCTCGACCAAAATAAATGCAATCAACAAAAAACTGTAGATTCTTGTTTGCAAAAGCCCTGAGAAGGTCCCCAGCACGTTTTACAAAAATTGACCACTAGGGGGCGCTACAAGAACCAAATGTTAAGATCTCATGAACGGCTCTGATTTTTACCAACTTTGGAGGGTACCATCTAGGGCCACTCCTGAAGCCACCCCAACAGCTGGGTACTGATTGGTCAAAGTAGCGTGGCCTGTGGGACCCACATTTGGACTCACTATTACACTAATGTAAGCAAGTTCAAATTTACAGTGTAGATGTACAATGATTCAATGACCTCACATACCAAAAATTACACACATTGACCACTAGGTGGCAGTATAATGCCATCAAATGTGTTTTTGCCATAGACCGTTAATATTAATGGACAGAGCATGTGTGACGTCACCCATTGGTTTGTGGAGATCAGAAATGAGTCGTCGAGTTTGCGTTTATGGGCGCAGCCATCGTGGTTGCGGATGTGACGATTTTAGAGGAGAGGGCGGGGTGAGAGAGGAGCCACAGACCGGTGAGCGGGATCTACAGTCTATGGGCGGGATCTGACTGACGTTAGCTGAGAGCTAGCACCGCTGCTCTACCGTTATGTTAGCTAACCACTTTCACTGCCAATGTGGATGCAACTGCTGCTGAATAATTCAAGGTAAGATTTAGCTTCACTAACGCTAGGTTTTAAGTACATCTTTGTCCCATAAAGTCTATGGTTATATAACATATAAGCATCACATTGCAAAGTAAATGTGTCTGAAGTTACCATGTAAATTGTCTGTAACGTTAGCTTGCCACTTAGCTAGCTATGGTTAAACATGCTAACGTTAATTTTCTGCAAATCGAAGTTTACTTCTCGTATTAACGTAGTGTCAGCGAAATGCAAAACGGCGATTGTCAATGCTTATCATTATGTAACGCTATTAGCACATGTATAACCAAGTTTCTTATAACGTTTGGCTAACTGTAATAACCATAATGATCCGATAATGTGCTACTGTTTCCCCTTTCAGTCTATAGTTGGGGCATTTAACCTTGACATGCTGTTAAGAGCTAATGTTAGCAGAAATAAGCTAATTTAACCAAGTTACAGTTACACTAAAGAACAATGGACTGTTGATTCATGTGTATTGTATTCTTCTGGATAATTAATCAAGTACAGTTACATGCTAGTGTGCATAGATATTTAACTATGAGGGGCTCAAATGGAAATTGATGATTCTTTAATTCTTTCAGAAATAAGAGTGCTGAGAGCCACGATGGCATGTTCACCCCCCGAATGCCCCAGAAGTAAGCAATAGTAATAGTTCATTTTCTTTTGCTATATATTGTACAACATTAAACTTTTACCAGACTTTTGTACAACTAAGCCAAGGTAATAATGCATTTTCAAATAGTGTGTAATTAAGAGTGCTGTTCATTTATCCTTTTTTCTCTATAGCGTAAAAAATATTTGCTGGGCTGGTCTGCGGTCCCTTTCTTTTACCAGTGCCTACAAGGAAGAGCTGTCCCGGACGTCCTCCTTATTCACTGAGACCTGAGAGATGTCAATGGCGGTAACCTCGTCGCAGGAATGAACGAGAACCTGCAGTATCCAGGCATGATAGCACAAGTGCTATAAGCTTTATAGCACTTTAACCATTTCTACTGTAATTAACAGTGACACTAGAGATTCAACAACCTCTTTATTATGCAGACATGTCTTGTGACAGTGAAGTTTGCCTTTACCTTAACCCACAGCAGTGTTTTATGTGTGGAATTTACACTTGTAAAAGGTGAACTACATTATTTAATTCATACATTTAAAAAAATCTTAAGTGTTTGGTGTATGTATTTTTAAGTTGATGCCCATTTCAATGTGAAATAAAGGTCCTTCTAAAGCTACATTTGTTGTTTTTATGAAGTAACTATAATAGGAACATCCAGCATTGTAGTCATACAAGAAGACTTTGGAAATTTCATAGAATTTGTAATTGATTAAAAGTGTCTATTTTGGCTTTAATACACATAAATATAAACGTTTTGCATTAGGTGCTGTTTAATCTGTGCAGGGCTATTGTAAAATCATAAGTTATGATCACAAATTGCTAAGGAGAATTAAACAACTTATTTAATTGCCGTAACTGTAATGATTAAATCAAATGTATTAGGTACATTTGATTTAATCATTACAGTTAGACATTTCCAAAGTATGAAAACTAAAAACCATACAAGGATATGCAATGTCAATATTTAATTCTAACAGTACATAAATACATAAAATATACAAGACCCTTTATGTGAAATTACCAAAAATACTTTCACCTGGGAAAGTGGTGACTGCTAGAGTATTTTCATTATTTTATTCCAGTTTAATATTTATAAAATAGTTTTAATCCACTACTTAATGTTACTACGATCACCTATCAAACTACAGCAGAAACTAAGTCAACCACAAGAAATTGAACCTCTAAATACCAAGTGCTAAAAGTTGGTCCGTCCTTTCAGCAGAAGAAGCTGAACAAAAAATGATTTTCTGGCATCATTATAATCAGAACACATTTGAGAAATTTGGATGTGGTCAACACAGTCTGTTTTCCACATCCAGATGAAATGGCACCAAATACACCGCTCTATACACCAGGTCTTCCGTCTGTAGGCTCTGGTCATTCAGTTTTCAGTGTGGATACCTTTGTAGTTACAGTAAAAGACAAACATGTAGTTAAGGCATGGTAGATCACAATTAATTATATTAATATATGAGCTAATATATGAGACACACTAAATAATGCATTTAAATTAATAATACCTGCTTGTCTCTGAAAAACTGATCTTCCTCAAAGTGTGAACAGCAGACGGGACTTTTCGTGCTTCCATTTGCTGGTCTCTCTCTCCTCATGTTCACCAACCGTTACTTCAGCCTGGCATCATCAAAAGGAAGTCTGTTTGGAAAGAAATTCATGTTTCATACATCCCGAAGGTGTATATACTATCAATTTACACTAACAAGGCACCACATTTGCTGTATGCATCTGTAATGCAAATTATTGAAATGTATATTTAATAGATTAATATAATGTAATACCCCAATGTAACTTTACAATAATGTCTAATTGTTTCATGTGCGCCATTTTATCGCTAACAATCTGACCCACTCCCCCCGCCCGGAGACCTCCAAGTCGCGCTCCCCCCGCAGCTGTGTCCGTGTGGTGATGGTGATGCTGTGTGGGTGCTGCCGCGGCGAGGGTGACGGGGTATATGCCCGGTAACCTCTCGCCCAGAAAGATATGCAACCCCGACTGGGGTGCGGTGTGCCGGGCTCGCCCTGGCCGTCCTTTGCCCGCCTCCGGGTAACGTTGCCCAAACTTTCGGGATATATTTGAGTCAAAAGCAGGTCTACGTTTGACGTACAAATCCGCCACACGAAACTCAGATGTGAGGGGTTATTTCTAAATCACACGCTGTCCCAAAACGACCTTACCCCGTGCTAATAGGGTTTATGAATTTGCAATATAACGTTAGCTACATCAGGCTTTGATTTTAAGCTAACGTTACCATTACATGCGCATCGATTAGCACTAATACCACCTATTACAGATCACAGGCGAGATCTTTGGCGAGATCGTTGTGCATACCTACTGTAATCGACTGTAACATTAAATATATTTTAATACGTTTATACATAGACTGTATGCGTTTATACGGTCTGCATAGCATTATTAGTTAGCCTGCTAGCTTGCTTAGCAAGGTGCAATCTAGTAGCTAGCTAACTGATATTAATTAAAATGCTAACGTTGGCTAACGAAAAACTGTGTTAAAACAAAATATAATTTTACTTACCAGAAAAACTGAACTGCCGATTCCTTTGAGTGTCTTGCCGTGCAACCGACCGCTAAACAAGACAATATTATCCGACCAAAGTGTCAAAGTCACTGCGATGAAACGTAGGCAACCCCCGTGCCATGGACAAGCTTTGATTGACAGGCCGAGAACTGTCAATCACACCATAGCCACGCCCTAAAACACCCCCGGCTTTATCGCCGATTTTAAAATCAACGAGACCGTAATTTAAAAAATGAACATCATTCTGTGTTGCAGAATACTTAAAGCTAGCGATCGAGACCACAAACTCATTATGAAGAGGTTTACTGAGGTAATAAATCAAGTGAGAAGTGGCTCATTTCTCCATAGACTTCTATGGAAACCAACTTCTTTTGCAACCACGCGTGTCGCCCTCTGCAGGAATTCAGATAGAATGCAGGTTTAAGTTACTTCCGCATTTGCTTCACTTTGCCGAACCGGATGCTCTGTCCATTAATATTAACGGTCTATGGTTTTTGCCAATAACTCCCACATTACATTAGAAACCCCTACTTGAAGAGAGCTGAATCTGGCAGTATAGGCCACGCCCATTTCCGCTAAGACATTTTTTAGCAATTTTTTGACAAATAACTCAATGCATATAAATGGAACATTTGCAATTTCTCTACTGCAGTTATTGCTATCAACACAAAACTTGTGATGTGTTTTACATGCCGCTCTGAGGCTCTGTACCAAATTTGCTAGCACCCCCTACAAAACTTTAAAAAATCAAGCCCCTGTAAAAACGAAAAGTGGTACATATATGTAGCATGTCTAGACGTACAAAAAAGCTCATTAGAGTCATACCCTAAACCCAACAGGAAGTCCGCTGCCATTTCCACGTCATACTTTAACAGTCCTCCTCCTAGAGATTTCATCTGATCAACTTCAAATTTGTTCTTTACCATCTTATGATCAAAAAGATGAAAAGTTATTAAAAGAAAAACTTTTCGTCATAGCTGTGGCGGGGCAAACATTTTTTGGAAGTGGGTGTAACTCAAGTGTACATTGTCAAATTTGCTCGAAACTTTTCAGTTTAAGTCAAAGCATCCCCTAGTGGCAACAGGAAGTAGACCTAAAAGTCAAGGTGCTATACTTTAATAAACTCCTTCTATAGATTTCATCTGATAGACTTCAAATTTGGTCTATCTCAACACTGTAAAGATTAAAAATGATTAAAAGCAAAACTTTTCGTAAAATGGTGTGGTTGTGGCATGGCGGTCATTTTGAGCATTTATCAATGAACGAAGAAGTTGTTTAGTGTACGTTGTCATATCTGCCTGGTACTTGTCACATTTGACAAGGGTCCAGGCATGAGGACATCTACAGGCCGAAATTGACTTTTGGTCATAGCGTCCCCCGCTGGCAACAGGAAATCAGCCTTATGACAAACATCACACGATTTACATCAAATTTATATTGTGTTGTCTACATGTGATACTGAGCCGTCCCCTATACTTTAACCATCCACAGGCCACGCCCCCTTTCCTAGCATTTTAGCCATTTGAGGTAGACCCTTGTGTGAGGTATCGTTAAACTCAGCAGAAAGTTCCTTCTTTATTGGTGATGATGCCTTATTCATTTAACTATCCAGCATTTAATTATAGAATTGAAAGCTCCACCTTGAACAGATGTTAAGGAAATATAATTAATTTGTGCTTATAATGCCTCTCTTTTCACTTTAAGTAAACATTTGAATGCAGGACTGCACTGTGCAGTATCAGTAGTTTTGCTATTAATAAAGCTTTGCAGTTGAGATTTTCTACCATTGCCAATACCAACATTCTTAGTTAGAGAAAGGGTGAAAAATAAAAGCATGACACTGTTTGCCTTGGGGCACCAAATCATTATATTTAAACGCCATGTAATCTAGTTTTAATTCTGTTCAATTTTTTCAAACTGCTATTACATAAGATTTTATCTGATAGGTCTTATCATCTGAAAAACACACGTGCCAGCCGAAAATGTTGTCTTTACTTCACATTTTAAACTGACTTTAGCATTTTAAATAACAGACACTCATCTCTCCTGCTGTTATTACAGACATGTGAACTTATCACAGACAGTTTTCTCAGTCATGGACTCACGGCGGTGTGCTGCTGCAGAATGAAACACTGATGTGTCAAAATGCTTATTGCAATAATTTACATTTTAATTGTGCCAGAGCAAATCCTCATTGTTCCGGCCCATTAAAACCCCTAAGTAAATGATTTAAAGGTCCCATGATATGGTGCTTTTTGGATGCTTTTATACAGGCCTTAGTTTCTGTGTCTAGCTATTGTGTATTGTGTGCCCTTGACCAACTGCCACTTTGCTCGTTTGAAAGCCAGGATGTCTCTCTCTTTCTCATTGGTGGGCCAAATTTTCTGGGCGGACAAAGCAGAGAAAGGGGATTTAAGAATTCAAGATCGGCCCATCTGAGCTTTCATTTTCTCAAAAAGCAGAGCAGAATACCCAGGGCTCGGGTTACACCTATCACCATTTCTAGCCACTGGTGGACCATAGGCAGGCTGGGGGAACGCATATTAATGTTAAAAAACCTCATAAAGTGAACTTTTCATGCCATCAGACCTTTAAGAATGCAGCTTTGCAGTTACTCTGAATCCTCTCAATATGCCTGGGTTCCAAGATCTTCGATACCATGACCTGAGAGTAAACGCTCTTCCCGAGCCTCTCAGTACTGGCCTGATATGTCCGGTACCTTGTACCCAACCTCAATAGGGAGAAAAGGCTGTTACCCAGGTACTGTGATAGTTTGAATCTTTAATGATTCTTCTAGCCTTATTCTTGCAGCGCCTGGTATAAATTATCCTTTAGGCAAGGTAGGGCACTGCCTATTCTCATGTTTAGCCAAACAAGCAGGGTCTTATGGTCAGTATTTGAGGGGATACCCAGAATTTCCTCAGGCGTCTCAGGTGAAAAAGGCTCTGCCTTGCCTTTCTCACCACTCAGTCAGTATGTTCCCAAGTCAGACCCGCGGTGATGTGGACACCAAGGTACTTGGAGCTGTCCACCCTTTACACCGAGGACCTATGCCTTGGATATTAGGGATGCATAGTTTCTTACCTGTTTCAATACCACTATCATCTCTGTAGTCTTGCTGACATTCATTATTTGTCCTGACACCAGCGGGTCAGGTCCTCTACTTCCTTGAGGTAGGCCTTTTCATTGTTGTCTGTGGTCCACCACAGCTTTGTTGTCAGCAAACTTGATGATACGGTTGGAGTCGAAAGTGGCTACACAATACTGTGTGTACAGGGAGTACAGTAGCGCGTTAGCCATTGTGGACAACTCAACCCAGATCATCCTTAACACTGTCATTGTCACAGTCCTCACGTCACTGTATGCACCATTAACTATTTACCTGAACAGTTTACAATGTTGTATATAGTATCATTGTAACCCTTAACCATAAAACATGTGGGTGGATGTCACCTATTCCGTGTTATAATTGGTCTGGTCATGGCGGAAAGGAAAATGGCCGCCACGTGGCGTTTTTGCAATGGCTCCATTTCTAAAAATTTTCAGCTCAGCAGTGTACCAAATTTAAAATTTTATAAAAACGTGAACATAATTTTTACATATTACCAGGTTATTTATATATATATTTTTTTTTACATATCATGGCACCTAGTTTTGGTGAAACAAAAACATTACCCTCATTCTGATGCTGCTCTTCTGTCTGAGCTCCTGCAACCTCATTTTATTTTTTGCAACATAATGCCCTTTTCCCTGCATCCCTGCTTACTCCGTGGCATGACACCTCAATTGACTTTGGTAATAAATGTCTAGTGTAGCATTTGCAGTGTATATCACAACATCCAGTGAAGAGCTAACATCACAAAAAGTTCAAAGGCTAAGGAACCACTGAAATGATTCATAGTCCGCCTATTAAAGCAGTGGTTGACGTACGAGAGTCTTGTTTAATCTCCTTTAGCCTCATTTAACCCCATCTCACTCTACAATCTTCACATTGCCCAATCCACAATAATAAAACGATGAGAGTACTAGAAAAAACTTTTCCATGCTTGAGATCTGCTCCCTCTACTGTACTCTACAGGGTGACAGTATGGTTTTTGGAATCCTGGGGTCTCATTTATAAATGTGGCGTAGGCATTTAACGGGCTGAAATGTGCGCCACTTCCCATGCAGAGGTTGTGATTTATAAAAAAACAAACTTGACCGCATTAACTCAGACCCATGCGTACGCACATTTTGGAGACAATGGGATCTGGTGATGCAGATGGTGAGGTGGTGAACTGATGTGCAGAAAGTAAATGTGGAAATAATCATTACGCTTAATATTTTCAAGGATTGATGCCTCTCACACGTTTTTTTTCTCCATATCATCCACGTTATCATGAAGATAAATCCAGCAGTGTTATTTGCGCTTGTACAGAGTGATGATTGTTACATAAACACCTTGTAAAATCCAACTCAAATCATGATTTAGATAACGGCAGAACACAGTGTAAATAACTAAATGTCTGTGCATGTACAGTGCCTTGCGAAAGTATTCGGCCCCTTGAAGTTTTCAACCTTTTGACACATTTCAGGCTTCAAACATAAAGATATAAAATTTTTATTTTTTGTGAAGAATCACCAACAAGTGGGACACAATTGTGAAGTGGAACGAAATCTATTGGATATTTTAAACTTTTTTAGCAAATAAAAAACTGAAAGGTTTTCAGCTCTTTCCACAGATTCTCGATTGGATTCAGGTCTGGACTTTGACTTGGCCATTCTAACACCTGGATACATTTATTTGTGAACCAATCCTTTGTGGATTTTGCTGTATGTTTGGGATCATTGTCTTGTTGGAAGATAAATCTCCATCCCAGTTTCAGGTCTTTTGCAGACTCCAACAGGTTTTCATCCAGAATGGTCTTGTATTTGGCTGCATCCATCTTCCCCTCAATTTTAACAATCTTCACTGTCCCTGCTGAAGAAAAGCAGGCCCAAACCATGATGCTGCCACCACCATGTTTGACAGTGGGGATGGTGTGTTGAGGGTGATGAGCTGTGTTGCTTTTACGCCAAACATATCGTTTTGCATTGTGGCCAAAAAGTTCGATTTTGGTTTCATCTGACCAGAGCACCTTCTTCCACATGTTTGGTGTGTCTCCCACGTGGCTTGTGGCAAACTTTAGACGAGACTTTTTATGGATATCTTTGAGAAATGGCTTTCTTCTTGCCACTCTTCCATAAAGGCCAGATTTGTGCAGTGTACGACTGATTGTTGTCCTATGGACAGACTCTCCCACCTCAGCTGTAGTTCTCTGCAGTTCATCCAGAGTGATCATGGGCCTCTTGGCTGCATCTCTGATCAGTCTTCTCCTTGTCTGAGCTGAAAGTTTAGAGGGACGGCCAGGTCTTGGTAGATTTGCAGTGGTCTGATACTCCTTCCATTTCAAAATGATCGTTTGCACAGTGCTCCTTGGGATGTTTAAAGCTTGGGAAATCTTTTTGTATCCAAATCCGGCTTTAAACTTCTCCACAACAGTATTACGGACCTGCCTGGTGTGTTCCTTGATCTTCATGATGCTCTCTGCGCTTTCAACAGAACCCTGAGACTATCACAGAGCAGGTGCATTTATACAGAGACTTGATCACACACGGGTGGATTCTATTTATCACCATCAGTCATTTAGGACAACATTGGATCATTCAGAGATCCTCGCTAAACTTCTGGAGTGAATTTGCTGCACTGAAAGTAAAGGGGCCGAATAATTTTGCACGCACCACTTTTCAGTTTTTTATTTGCTAAAAAAGTTTAAAATATCCAATAGATTTCGTTCCACTTCACAATTGTGTCCCACTTGTTGGTGATTCTTCACAAAAAATAAAAATTTTATATCTTTATGTTTGAAGCCTGAAATGTGTCAAAAGGTTGAAAAGTTCAAGGGGGCCGAATACTTTCGCAAGACACTTTATAATCAAATGTCTGAAAATAGAGCCGTTAAGCAATTGTTACACTTAATATCATCGTTATTAGTCCGAACTTTAATACTGTTGGTGACAATCCTGCATGAAGAAAAGTGTGTTTGCCTTTTACACTTTTGTCTTCAAATTGAATCTCTGGGTGGGGGATATAGAGCTGATGCTGTGCTTTTGGCAAGGTGTTAAGAATCACAAACTAGAACTGCACGCAGTTACAACGGGGTCCAAGCCTCTCCGCGCCAGTCGACCCCGGCGACCCGGAAACGCACGAAAGTGGAACCCAAAGCGGAACCCAAAGCGAAACGGCGGGAGGGCAAACGTCGGGAAACATCGGGAGGCGCACGTAACGGTACGGATTAATAGCGCAATGACCCAGAAAAACTCTGGTCTCCTAGGCTGGATGCAAAACCTGGATAAAATGGCTCAAAATTGCTT
This sequence comes from Etheostoma perlongum, assembly GCA_026937815.1. Taxonomy (NCBI): domain Eukaryota; kingdom Metazoa; phylum Chordata; class Actinopteri; order Perciformes; family Percidae; genus Etheostoma; species Etheostoma perlongum. Next base: position 26,344,804 of record CM049393.1, on the reverse strand, counting down.
ACGTTGATTATAGCGCCTCCCAATGGCCTATCTTTACCAAATTTGGTACAGAGCTTCCGGGCGGCATGCCAAACAATCCTTACAAGTTTGGTGTTGATAGCAGTTATTGTGGCAGAGATATTGCAATTGCAAATTTCCCATTTAAATGCATTGAGTGTTTTGACAAAACCAATAAATGTTGATTATATCGCCCCTAATGGCCTGTCTTTACCAAATTTGGTACAGAGTCTCCGGGCGGCACGCCAAACAATCATCACAGGTTTGGTGTCGATAGCATTTATTGTGGCAGAGATACTGCAATTGCAAATTTCCTATTTAAATGCATTGAGTGTTTTGACGAAACCAATACATGTTGATTATAGCGCCCCCTAATGGCTCATCTTTACCAAATTTGGTACAGAGCATCGAAAAGGCATGGTCAACACTGCTGACAAGTGATATGTTGATACCTTTTAATTTGGCTGAGATATGATATGATATGTGTTTGGTAGCTTACTACAGAAAATTTGCTTGGTCGTCAAATGCGCACACAATAACGTAGTAAAATTCTTTATGCAACTTTTTGTCAAGGCCATCTGCAGATGCTATACACCAGGTTTCGTGCAGATCTGTCGCATGGCCTAGGACAAGTTTGTAAAAGTTGGTTTTGCACTTGTCGCAATATTGCGAAAATAATTCTAAACGGAAATGAGTGTGGCCTATATCATGTGACTCAGCTTGATGTAGTGAACACGTGGACATCAAGATCTTTAATGTGTGATGTATAATGTAGGAGTTTAGGCAAAAACACGTTTGACGTCATTGTAGCGCCACCTAGTGGCCAATTTGCGAAAAAATTGTTTTACCACCTTGGAGGGTCATACCAAAGAATAATCTAAAGTTTGGTACCCATTGTACATTCGTCCTGTTAATTACAAGTGATTTAAGTGGTTAATCCAAACGTTGGCGCGTAGGCCACTTGAACCAATCACTACCCCACTGTAAGGACAGCCTCAGGACTGGGCCTAGATGGGATCCATCAAATTTTGTAAAAATCGGATGAGCGGTTCATGAGATATAAACTTGTTGTATTTGTAGCGCCCCCTAGTGGCCAATGTTCGTGAAATTTGTTTTAGAGCCTCAAAGGGTCATACCAAGGAATATTCTAAAGTTTGGCTCTGATAGCATTTATCTTGGCCGAGATATGCCAAAGTCGGTATTTTCGTAGTTAGCTACACAAATTTGGTTGTGCGTAATGCGTGCAATTTTTAGTCTATAAAGAATCTTTATGTAACTTTTTGTCAGGTTGGTCTTGAGATGCTACGTGCCAAGTTTCGTGCCGATCCATTGCACGGTCTAGGAGGAGTTTGAAAAAGTTGGGTTTCGATAAATCGCAATTTTTCAGGCATAAAAGTCTAGGCGGAAATGGGCGTGGCCTATATCACGACATTCAGTAGGATCCAGGGAACGCGTGGATATAAGGTTTTTAAAATTCCGATGTACGGTTTGGGAGTTATAGGGTCAAACGCGTGTTTTTCTGCTATAGCGCCACCTAGTGGTGGACGTGGGTAAATTTTTTCGTCTGAGGTCTTTGTGGAGTTTTGGACCAGTCCTGAAAATGGTGCGTCGCCACCATGTACGGTTTAGGCTGCAGTATGGGTTTTATGCGGTGAAGAAAAATTCCACAGCCCTGCTGTGTGAACCGCGTTACACTCGGTACACGCAGCTTCGGGCTTGGACCCCTAATTGTTGTAAACCAAAATACTGCGGTGACCAACCCATGCGTAATGCTGCATGATGGCACTGCTGGCACAGCAGGAGGACTAACACCAAATGGAAGAATCAGGAGAAAATGAGACTTCAGGGACCATGATGATGACTGGCTAATATGACTTAAATTCCATAAGGCTGCGCTCTTGAATCTATGTACTAAATTGGGTCCAGGAGGGAGGCCAACATGCTGGAACAGTGCCATCCCGGTCCAAATACAGGTCCTCACAACTTTGGGGGCAGCACTAGACATATGTTAAGTTAGCTAGAGTGTTAGCTATTCCTACTTCACAACAAAACAATAACAGAAAAAGGCAAACACACTGCACAATAGCTTGAAAAGCCAGAGGCACAGAAGCACTTGTTCCCCCAGTAATTGAAGGAATAAGTTAGTTCCAGCTTTGTTATTGCTACTTGTTAATTGTATGTTTTGTATGTTAATAAATTGTAATAACTGTCACCAAATCCATGTTTATTCTTAATTTTTCAAATAGGCTTACATTTTACATTTCTGACAAGTAAGTTCAACCATCTGGCTAGTAAAACCTCTGTAGGGCTAGTGTTTGAGAACCCAAAAAAACTTTTTATTTTTTAAAATTTATTACGTTTTTCAAGTTTAACTAAAGAGCATTGCTTCCCAAACCCTTAAAGGTGCAAATGTATAATTTTTAAGGGTATTAGAGAAAGAAGGAAAAAAATTACCTATGTAAACCGTAATGAGTATTACAATAAGAACAATGTTTTGGTTGATATCTTACTAGCCCCTTTCAAGTTCAAATGCATTATGTTCATGCATTCCTTAGAGCAGAATTCACTCTATGATATATGTGAAGCTCACTTTTGCAAACCGGTCTCTGTTTTTTCGACTAAGATATAACACATTGGTGTCAAGGTATTCTTTCGATCTAAGACAGAACAAAACAGTTTTTTTTTATTATTGTACTTTGCTTGCTAGCTGCAACTTGGTCTTTGTTTGTAAATTGTCATTTTGACACACAAATCTGGTGCCTCAACCCTTAATGTTTTCCAGATTTACCAGATTTGGTGCAAATACAAACAATAGATGGTTGCATTAGCTTTTTCATATTTGTTCAGTATTCTGAAAATGTCATGATTCATTTATTCACATTAAATACATGCTATTTTATTTTTTTTAAATAAATTGTGTCTTGTGGTGCAAGCGGTAAGATGTATATAACTTTGTAAACTCGCCATATAGCAGAAGCAATATGCTTAGTTTTAATCCTTTTCATATAGGATGTGAAATGTCTGCACCTTGTCTAACTAGGTTTTCCGTCTCTCCCTTCTCATCCAGTGCCATGAATCAGCTTGGACAACAGCTGTTACCCACATAGAGGTCACTTTACCTCTCTTTCCATTACTTCAGTCCAGAGGATGCTGGGAATGTGTCGTGGGCGCAGGAAGTTCCTGGCGGCCTCTCTCGCTTTGCTCTTTATCCCAGCACTCACCTGGCTTTACCTGTCAGTCGGGAGCTTTCAAGGTAAGCACAGATCTCAAACTATCTTTAAGATCCTTAAGTGCGTTCACACAGAGGTGTTGCAAATATTTGCGTTTCTTTGATTGTGTGACTTTGATTGCAGGATCATATTGGTATCATTTCTATCATCATCGCTACTTGAGGTACCAGATTTTGATGATTTTTAATTGCAGTAAACGGATAACAACATCATGATGTCGATTTGTAAAAAGTCTGAATTCATACTTCGTCAGCTCTGTCCGTGAGATGACAAGCAAACAACTTGTAAAATGCTTGTTTTCTGAAATAAGTTTGGATTGATCAGGGCTATGTCAACATTGTGTCCAACATCTGCTTAACGCAAGTTATATTGTTATAGCCTATCGCATAGTTTCCTCATATCATCCTGCACCAGTACGAGTAAAAAAAAACAGATTAGGAAGATACTGTAGGTATTCCAAAAGAGTAGTAAAGAAGGACAGACTGGAGAGAGGGCACTATAGCTCTGGGTCCCCACAGCCAGCTACAATGATTTGTTCCTCCATTTCTGATTCAACAATGTCAGGACATCAGGAAGAGCTAAACAATGATAGGCTTTTGCTACACAAACTCAAATTGAAATACTTCCACTCACTTGAATATGCAAATTTTAACTCATTTGCTTCGCACCATTTACATTATTTAAGTCCGACTGCAAATCACATTAATAATAATCACATTATTGCTATAACATTTTAGGTTGTGTAGTATTTGGTTTAAAAGCCTTTATTGGTGATTTTTCACTGCAAAAAGTCTTGTTATACTCAGAGATGGGAAGTAACGAAGTACAAATACTTTGTTACTGTACTCATGTAGATTTTTCAGATATTTTTACTTTACTATTTATTTTTGTGGCGACTTTTTACTTCTACTCCTTACATTTTAACTCAAATATTGGTACTTTCTACTCCTTACATTTTACAAAATTGGCCCGTTACTTTAGTTTTGTACAAGAGGTTGTCATATCAGAGAATAGCGCGGACACACGCCTCACACCGCGAGCGGGTGCACGTGCCACACGGAGAAAAAAGTGAGAGAAAAGAAAGAGACTAGCTGTCCGGAGGATAATCAGCTGAGATTGTGTGTGTGCCTCTTTGAGATCTGTAGCTAAGTCATATAACTCATGTTGTCAGTTCACTTAAGCCTGTTATTGGTCTATAGTTCTTGCATATTTAAAGTAAGTTAGCTAGTGATTTTGGTGCGTTCTTCACCTGTTAGCTAGGTTGCACGTTGATCTTAATGAAGCATCAACAGTTTCACCAGCTTTATTCGCATGCGTTTTTTTTTTTTTTTTTTTAAACCAAACTTCAGATACTATAATTCAATTGACAAGTGGATGGAAACTTAGCTAGAGAGAAGTTGTCTCCGTCTGTTTTCACAGACACACCTGGGGCGAAGTTGGAAACCAGAATCAGCTTTAATACAGTCCTAATCTAGTCCTCAAGTTTCACATCATTTCACTGGAGTTATCGTTATTATTGTTTACATCATCAATACCATATTCAATCTCTAGTAATCTATCTCTAGCGTGCTCTCTAGTAACATTTGTGTGCTCCAGGTAGCTTTGCGTAAAAAATTGTCATTCGCAAGGCTACTTTTACTTTTATACTCTAAGTAAATTTCCAAGCCTGTACTTTGTTACTTTTACTTGAGTAAATAAGTTTAATCAGTACTTCCACTTTTACCAGAGTATTTTTTAACACAAGTATCTGTACTTCTACTTAAGTACGGAAAGTGAGTACTTTTGCCATCTCTGGTTATACTGTGTAGTCTGTTGCAGTCAGTCTCCAGCTGCAATGGACTGTACAGAGGCAGCGACAGTAGATCACAGATGTGGAGACTTGGGAGACGCCGAAACGCTGAACATTCTGAGCTGATGATTGTAAATATGTAAACATGTTCTAGTAGAAACACAAAATACAAGTACGAACCTGAAAACGGTATATAATAGGTCTCCTTCAACACATCCAGACTGGTGCTTTGGAATATAACAGACTAACTGGCTTTTACTTCCTAAATCATTTGCCTTTTAAAAACTGGATCTGTTTGGTTTTCACTTAGGTCAAATGGCAGATGTAGCACTTATGAACACTTGAGTTCATGTTGCAGCACAGTCCTCATGCCTCTATGTCCTGTATGTTTTAATAACACAACAAATGTTAGAACACTGAGTTCATACAGACTGTGTGTGAACAAGTAGGGTGATAGGTTTCTTGCCATCCCCCACGTGTTTGGTTCCTTTCACATGACGTCAAGCTATCTTTATAATGACACGTAATGCTGATGCCAATGGGGCAGAATGCACTTGTAGACACAGCCTTTGTTCGTCTATACATCCCCAACCTATCTGCACTGGTCGCTTTGTTTAAAGATGTTGGGTTTGCCATGCTGATTGCAGGATGTTCCTTGGACAAATGTGAGCTGCTGTGAACCTAAAAAAACTATAGTGTGTAGTTTCTGTCTTTCCCATCAGGAATTCTAAGTAATGACAACAAAACTGTCAGCGCGTCCACATGATACATGTCTTCCGTGACTGTATGTAAACATACTGTATTTATATAGTGCTTTTCTAGTCTTAACAACTACTCAAAGCGCTTTTACAGCATACAGGATACATTCACCATTCACATATATTCATACACTGTGGCCGAGGCTGCCGTACAAGGTGCCACCTGCTCATCAGATAAACACTCACACACATTTACACTCCGATGCACAGTATCGGGGGCAACTCGGGGTTCAGTGTCTTGCCCAAGGACACTTCGACATGGGACTGCAGGGCCACGGATTGAACCACCAACCTTCCAATTAACAGGCAACCGCTCTTGCACTGAGCCACAGCCGCCCTGATGTAATGGACATTAATTACTATCAAAAAGTTACGCACTAAAGCTTTAAATAATTGTAATGTGGTTTCTTTATATTATCTATGTCATTCATTGTGTCTGCCTTTCTTACCTTCAAGTCCCCCAAACTCAAAATAAACAGTAACATTTATTAATTTTACAGTTAATGTTTAGAAACCGGACTGCTTCCAAAAAGACTTTCAGGTAGTCCTGACCACTGAAACACAATTAGAGAGTGCAGTTTAAACTTGATACTTTATCACAGAATCGCTTTCTGTCACTGACAAAAAAAACTAAAAAATTAGGTTATGGTTCACACTAAATATTTTCAAGTGAAATCAACATAGTTCTATCTATCTAAAAAAAAACACTGACTTGTTAAAGTCAAGGCAAACCATTTTATTTTACTGAATTAAGTGGCTAGAAATGGTGATAGGGGTAAACCAAGCTCTGGGTATCCTGCTTTGTTGTTTAGAAAATGAAAGCACAGATGAGCCTGTCTGGAAGCTTGTTCCTTATAAGGTCATAAGGGGCAAGGATATGGTATTAGAGGACCACTAAGGTCTATATAAAAGAGACTTCAGATATGATATTAAGGGACCACTAAGGTCTATATAAAAGCATCCAAAGAGGACCATGTCATGGGACCTTTATTACAGAAAATTCCTATTTTGAAAAATAAAATAGTAAACAGAAAGACCAGTTTAGTTTTTAGTATGAAAAGTGCTTATTTTATGCTCATTTTCAGTTTCATAATTGTATTTCGAGGTTGTTCCAGAAAAGGTTTAATTCAATTTAATTTTATTTATAGTATCAGATCATAACAAGAGTTATCTCAAGACACTTTACAGATAGCGTAGGTCTAGACCACACTCTATAATTTACAAAGACCCAACAATTCCAGTATTTCCCCCAAGAGCAAGCATTTAGTGCGACAGTGGCAAGGAAAAACTCCTTTTAGGGAGAAACCTTAAACAGACCCAGGCTCTTAGTAGGCTGTAACTGACATGCCACAATAAAGAAAAGATAATGGAACTAAGACTAGAAATAGTAGTTGTAGTAATTCATGGTGTACCAAGGCACTGCAGGGCGTCACAGGGTGTAGTAGGACGTAGCAGGGCACTGCAGAGCATAGCAGGGTATAGCAGGACATACCAGAGCGTGGAGCAGGACCACGGCAACAGCTGCAACCATGATTTAGATGCCACCCTAATCCAAGGAAAACTGCTGTGTAACAGAAAACATAAGGGCTCCGGGGATTAAGCTCCCTAGAACTAGGTTAGTAACAAGCATTTCTGGGAGCAGCCTGCCTTGTACTGACCGAAGTTGGAGAAACAGCTAGCTGATGGTATTAGCTAAAGTGGTTAGCACACACCAAATGTATCAGCCAATTCTGAACAGCTCACTCAGAGATTGAAGGCAGGATACATTCAGAAACCTGTACTGTATATCACTCAAAACAGCGTGGATGTTTTTTAATCAAGTTTGTATGCGTGTGGAAGCACCAGAGACACAAAATAACATCCCACGTCCCACAAAAAGTGATTTTTTTCATAATATGGGCACTTTAACCTGAGTGCACCCTTTGTTTTAGTTTGTTATTTTAGCGTGCTTGCATTAAGTTTCATTGCCATGCTTAAAGTTGGAGCTCTTGAAGAAAAGAAAAGCAAGGTACACCATGCCTTAATACCAAACAAATAGAATTGTCTGACAAAACAAATGTCCTGTGGACAAAGTCACCCTTCCCTCTTTTTCTTCTGGAGGTGCTACAATAATGAATTACTGAGGCCTGTCCAAAGTTGATTACTTCCTGAAGACAATATAGTCCAGAGGAGTTCTTGGAGCCATTTTAATGAATTTGACTCACAGGATTGAAATGCTGCAGTAGTGCCATTATTAATTATGATTAAATTGACAATTATGACTCTGGGTCACAGTCACTGGAGACTGTATATGTGAATACGCTCCCATAATACAATAGCCACCACAGTCTGCAAAGTAATTATTGGACTTGGCAGTATATTCCTGGCAGTGCAGAAGGAAATCTGGGAGTGTAATAAGTTGTGAAAGGACCTGGCTGCAGGGAGCCTCAGCTGTAGGTAAGGCCTGAATGTGTGAGACAGAAAAAGGGGCCTCCATGGCTCAAACTCTGCCTTTCACACTACCTCTTCCTCTCTCCCTCTCTCCATCTCTAACCTCTCTTCTTTGCTCTGCCTCTATCGTTACTGTTGTTTTCTTCTTCTTTCGCTCTTTCTTCTCTTCTCGCTCTTCTTTCTTTCCTCTCTGTTGTGTTTATCTATCTGACAGAGTAAGAGAAATGGCAAGTCTCTGGGGTCTTTAGTGCTTTGTCTGAATGAGCTACCACATATAGCAAGCCTGCAGAGAGAATAAGGTCATATCGATAGAGAAATACCTCATAAGGCTTAAAGTATGTGGTCACCCTTTTCACATACTTGCCTGGCGCTGTTTTCTATGGTTTAGGCTAGGGCTGTGTATTGATCCTGAATACTATTTTGAAATATGTACAGTATGTAGCTAGGGTTGGGGTTTGATAGTGTGTTATCAAACTGAGTCGTTTCTCATCAAATAGATTGTCACCTTGTGACTGACATTTGAGATAAAAGAATATTTGTGTGGAATGCAAAATAAAACACTTAAGTGTGTAAAGTTTTCAGATGCAAGTCATACAGTGCAGAATGGAAATGAAAAAACCGAATACATAAAAAAACAAAAACAGAAGTGACACAGAAATATAGATGACATTCCAAGATTGTTTTAGCCTGAACATTATTGTGGTGTATTGTTGGTGTGAAATCTTGAGCGGTGTGAGTGAGTGGTTCAGGCTGTATAGTGTGGCGACTTTACCAGACATCCTCTACCTTTTAGTCAATGCTATTTTCTTTCAACAATGACTATCTTTCCCTTACTGTAATCAAGTATTTTAGTTGCCTAAACCAAACCTTAACCAAAGGTGGAATATCTTTTATGGGGGCTCAAAAACTACTCAATAGGTTGAGCATGGAACTTTATTCTTGACCTTGGATACAGTAGTTTGATAAAAAGTCCTTACTCTGTGTCCATTAACTAGCCTTTTCTGAAGCTTTCAGCATGACCTTATTTTACAAATGTCCATTCTACGGTCATGTGATGACAACTGCAGCAACTCCATGACGTTTGCGTTTTATGGCGTTTGCTCTGTTGTCAAACTGAGCAAACGCCATCCACCGGTACAGACCGGGAGGTGGAGTTGACAAGTTGATAAATTGACAAGTAAGAAAGTGAATGGTAGGTCTAGTCTTAGCCACCAATTCAGCATTCTTTTAACAAGGCTCCAGACTACATATGTGCAAATGTATTGTGAGATCAAATCTTACATATTTGCATTCATGCAAGTGCATGATGATCATTATCATTGCGGTAAAAAAATCTATGCTCTGTGTATTGTAGGCAATGCAAGCTGTCAATTGTAGGCAACTTTAAACTTGTTAGGGGAAATTTTTATCATCTGGTTTGTAGGGCTGTAATCAACCAAAGAAAATCTTGGTCGACTGAAGTCCTGAAATTTTGACTAAAAATCGACTGGGGTGGAAAAAAACGTTAGATTAATTAACTGTACTGTCCTGCAGTACTTGTCCTTGTAGGCTATTTGCAGTATATTAAATCGTTTTTGACCGAATTATTTTGCACTGAAATGACTCGTCTGTCGGCTCTGACAGCCCTGCATCAGCTCTCTTGCATGTCCTCGCAAGGAGCGGCTGAACATTGGAGCTCGGCTTTGCGGCTGAGACACGAATAGACTATTAATTTAAAGCTTTTACTCTTAAACACAAAAGGCACGTCCACTTTAATATATACTGTATATTTAAACATATGCATTGCATTAACTCTGAAACTTTCTCTTTGAGTCCCTCACATTTTGCGGTTAGTCCATGCATGATGGTGTGGCGTGCTGGCGCTGTATATTAACAAGTTCTTAAAACCTCAGCCCTCCACAGCAGCAATGGGCCTCATATCCTGAGCAATAAAGTCGACAATTCCTTCCGTGATATTATTTGATATTATTAGTTTGGATGATAGAGGCTTAACATCCAGCGGGGTCTGGGTGTGTCTGGGGAACGCTACTGTTGTTGCGGGTGGATGTGTAAAACAATTATTAGACTATGAAATATGCCAATTCTGATATGTTCATATAGCCTACTCAAAACAGGGCAACCTAACGCAGACAAGTTAGCTTACCGTTTTTAGGTGATATGCCATGTTCGTAGTCGAGCTGCAAACTTTGCATTTGACTTTTTACGTTATCTATTTTTGTAAAATGCTGCCACACTGCCGATGTCTTTGACATGGTAGAGGAGGACTGACTGTAAATTAAACACTCACAATTAAATAAATATTCAGCAAACCACTAAACCAAGGCTTTCTAGTTCTTTCTTCAATCTGTCCCCAGTGGGTTGGGCTAATCCAAAAAAAGTGAAATCAAGGTGGGTGTTCTGAAGACAGACTGTTACCTGTGAAACAGGGGTGCTCTGAAAACACCCCCATTAGCAATTAGTGCTTTCCACCCATAGACCGTAACGGTCTATGTTTCCACCTGATGAAATTAACACGGCAAAAAAATCGACCAATCAGAATTTTGGTCGAGCCAGAACGTATCGACCAATAAATCGACTAGTCAACTGGGAGATTACAGCCCTACTGGTTTGATACCAGCCCCACTATTGCAGTAGTTTTTTCCAATGCAGAATACAAACTAGAACAGGGAATTCAATTCAGATCTGTCCCTTAGGCTGAAAGAACTCCAAAAATACACAAGGCCCTTAATGCTTTACACTGAAACATAAGCCAAAAATGTGTTTTTCATATTGTCCCTCAAATATCATGAATATATAAGCTATGCTATGAAAAACAATTTTGTTCAGCTCAGGTGTAAAACCAAAGTTAAGCCTCACCTCACGAATTTGAAAATGCAATTACATTTTATATACATTTAAAAAGATTTCAAATTTTTTTTCGGCTTTTTTTCTCCAAAGTCAAGATCTCGCAAAAGTGATTGTTCACTAATTTTTTAATTTATTTTTTTTCCCTTGATTTTTTTCCCCTCCATGTCAACTCGGGGGCAATTCAATTAAATAAAGAGTATTTATTCAATTTACGCACGTGTGTGTGAGAGAAAAAGAGAGAGAGAGAGAAAAGAGAGAGAGAGAGCACTAAAACCTAGGCTGCGATCTTCGATAGCCTCCTAAATTGGTTCAATTCAATTCAATTCAATTCAATTTATTTATAGTATCAATTCACAACAAGAGTTATCTCAAGACACTTTACAGATAGAGTAGGTCTAGACCACACTCCAGAATTCACAAGGACCCAACAGTGTCCTCCAGAGCAAGCAACAGTGCGACAGTGGCGAGGAAAAACTTCCTTTTAGGCAGAAACCTCGGTCAGACCCAGGCTCTTGGTAGGCGGTGTCTGACGGGCCGGTTGGGGTTAGAATGAAAAGTGGCAGTTACAATCCCAAAAAAATAGTAGTTGTTAGTCCTTTGTAGTCGGCATAGCAGAGTGTAGCAGGAGGAACATGGCATCGCAGAGCGTGTAGCGGGACCATGGCGACAGCTGCAACCTCGATTCTGGAGCCTCCTGATCCGAGGAAACATGCTGGGGGAAAAGAACATAAGGACTCCGGGAATGACTCCCCAGAGCTAGGTTAGTAACAAGCATTTCTGGGACATGGATGCACATAATTGGAAAGATAGAAAAATAGAGGAGAGAGGAACTAGGTGTGTCACAGGAAGTCCCAGCTGTCTAAAACCACTATTACAGCATAACCAGGAGAGACAGTGTAAAGAGAGAAGCCTGGCCAGGCCACAACTCTCCCCAAACCCTCCCCTGGCTAGGGTAGGGGGAGAGGCACCCAGGGCCAAGGTCATGAGGGTCAGGGCTAAGGGCAGGAAGGTCAAAGTAGGGGAAGGATACAGACCCGGGTTAGGGTAGGGGAGAGAAAGATAGAGTTAAGATCAAGACGGTCAAAGTGGGGGATGGGATACAAACCCTGGTTAGGGTAGGGGGAGAAAATGGGGGTTAGAGTCAGGAAGGTCAGAGAGGGGGTGAGATACAAACCCTGGTTATGGTAGGGCATATAATTATATATGCCCTAACTATAAGCTTTATCAAAAAGGAAAGTCTTAAGCCTACTCTTAAATGTGGAGACGGTGTCTGCCTCCCGAACCCAGACTGGAACCTGGTTCCACAGGAGAGGAGCCTGATAGCTGAATGCCCTGGCTCCTATTCTATTTTTAGAGACTCTAGGAACCTCAAGTAATCCTGCATTCTGGGGGCGTAGTGCTCTTGTAGGGTTGTAAGGTACTATGAGCTCTTTAAGATAAGATGGTGCCTGACCATGAAGAGCTTTGTAGGTGAGAAGAAGGATTTTAAACTCTATTCTGGATTTTACAGGAAGCCAATGCAGAGAAGCTAAAACAGGAGAGATGTGATCTCTTTTCTTGGTTCCTGTCAGAACACGCGCTGCAGCATTCTGGATCAGCTGAAGAGTCTTTATGGACTTTTTTGAGCAGCCTGATAATAAAGAATTGCAATAATCCAGCCTAGAAGTAACAAATGCATGGACTAGTTTTTCTGCATCATTTTTAGACAGCATATTCCTGATTTTTGCAATATTACGTAGGTGAAAAAAAGGAGATCCTTGAAATTTGCTTTATGTGGAAATTAAAGGACATGTCCTGATCAAAGATAACTCCAAGATTCCTCACAGTGGTGCTGGAGGCCAGGGAGATGCCATCCAGAGTAACTATCTCTTTGGATAGTGCGTCACGGAGGTGCTTGGGCCCCAGAGCAATAACTTCAGTTTTATCTGAGTTTAACATTAGAAAATTACAGCTCATCCAGGTTTTAATATCCTGAAGGCACATTTGAAGTTTAGCTAACTGATTAGTTTCATCCGGTTTAATTGATAGATATAATTGAGTATCATCCGCATAACAGTGAAAATTTATGGAGTGCTTCCTGATAATATTGCCTAAAGGAAGCATATATAAAGTGAACAGGATTGGACCTAGAACAGATCCTTGTGGGACTCCATAACTAACTTTGGCGTGCACAGAGGATTCATCGTTAACATGAACAAACTGAGATCGATCTGATAAATAAGACTTAAACCAGCTCAGAGCAGTCCCTTTAATACCAATGAAATGTTCCAATCTCTGTAATAAGATATGATGGTCAATGGTATCAAATGCAGCACTAAGATCTAATAACACCAGTACAGAGATAAGTCCTTTGTCTGATGCAATCAGGAGGTCATTAGTAATTTTCACAAGTGCTGTCTCTGTGCTATGATGAGCTCTAAATCCTGACTGAAAATCCTCAAATAAGCTGTTGCTATGCAGAAAATCACATAGCTGTTTAGCGACTGCTTTCTCAAGAATCTTAGAGAGAAATGGAAGATTGGATATAGGTCTATAGTTGGCTAGAACTTCTGGATCAAGGTTGGGCTTTTTCAGAAGAGGTTTAATAACAGCTACTTTAAAGTGCTGTGGTACATAGCCTGTTAATAAAGACAAATTGGTTATATCTAGTAGAGAAGTGTTGACTAAGGGTAAAACCTCTTTAAGTAGCCTAGTCGGGATGGGGTCTAAGAGGCAGGTTGATGGTTTAGCTGAAGAAATAATTGAATTAAATTGATAAAGATCAAGTGAAGCAAAGCAGTCTAAACATATATCTGGTTTTACAACTGTTTCTAAGGTTCCTGAGTTTAGAGATAAGTCAGTGCCAGTTAAAGGCAGGTCTTGGTGGATTTTGCTTCTAATAGTTATAATTTTATCATTGAAGAATCTCATGAAGTTGTTACTACTAAGAGCTATGGGAATACTTGGCTCAGTAGAGCTGTGACCTTCCGCTAGCCTGGCTACAGTGCTGAAAAGAAACCTGGGGTTGTTCCTATTTTCCTCTATTAATGACGAGTAGTACGCAGTTCTGGCATTACGGAGGGCCTTCCTATAAGTTTGAAGACTATCTTGCCAAATTAAATGAGAATTTTCCAATTTAGTGGAACGCCAAATCTTCTCAAGTTTCCGCGATATTTGCTTTAATTTGCGAGTTTCAGTGTTATACCATGGAGCTAACCGTCTTTGTTTTATTATCTTCTTTTTTAGAGGGGCAACTGAGTCAAGTATCATTCGCAGCGAGCCTGCTGCACTATCAACAAAATGATCGATTTGGGAGGGACTGAAATTAGCATAGGAGTCCTCTGTTACTTTGTGACTTGGTAATGAATTAAATGCTAATGGAATCACATTCTTAAATTTAGCTACAGCACTATCAGATAGACATCTTGTAAAGCAGGTTTTGCCTAATGGCGTGTAGTTCAGCAGTATAAACTCAAAAGTTATCAAACAGTGGTCAGATAAAAAGGGATTCTGTGGGAACACTATTAAATGTTCAATTTCAACACCATACACCAGAACAAGATCGAGGGTGTGGCCAAAACGGTGAGTCGGCTTATGAACACTTTGAGAGAAGCCAATAGAATCTAATAGAGAGATAAACGCAGTACTAAGGCTGTCATTCTCATCATCCACATGAATATTAAAATCCCCTACAATAAGAACTTTGTCCGTTTTTAGCACTAAATTTGACAAGAACTCTGCAAATTCAGATAAGAATTCAGAGTATGGACCAGGTGCTCGGTACACTATAACAAATAGAACTGGTTGCAGTGATTTCCAACTTGGGTGTGAAAGACTAAGAACAAGACTTTCAAATGAGTTATAATTTAGTTTAGGTTTAGAGCTGATTATTAGACTAGAATCAAAGATGGCTGCAACTCCACCTCCTCGGCCTGTGCCTCGAGGAATGTGAGTATTAATATGACTGGGGGGGTGGATTCATTTAGACTAACATATTCTCCATCACCCAGCCAGGTTTCAGTAAGACAAAATAAATCAATATTAGAATCTGATATTAATTCATTTACTAGTACACCTTTAGAAGAGAGAGATCTGATGTTTAAGAGTCCACATTTAATTCTCCTATTCTTTTGCACTATTGCACTTGTGGTTTTAATTGCTATGAGGTTTTCATGCACAGCTCCTCCTCTGTTTACCTTTGATTTAAATAACTTCAATGGTCGGGGGGCAGACACCGTCACTATGGGGTTTTGACTAGGTAACCCCTGGAATGGAGGAGCAGAGGAGTGCGTCAGACTGCGACTCTGCCTCCTGGTCCCAACTCTGGATTGTCAGGGATTAGGTCCACTAATAAACTCGTCAAGATTTCTAGAAATGAGAGCTGCTCCATCCCAAGTGGGATGAATGCCGTCCCTCCGAATCAGACCAGGTCTTCCCCAGAAAGACTGCCAGTGATCCACAAAGCCCACATCATTATCTGGACACCACCTCGATAGCCAGCGGCGAAATGATGACATGCGGCTATACATGTCATCGCTGGTTAGATTTGGCAGGGGTCCAGAGAAAACTACGGTGTCCGACATTAACTTTGCGTATGTACACACCGATTCAACATTGATCTTGGTGACCTCCGTTTGGCGTAACCGGGAGTCATTAACGCCAACGTGAATAACAATCTTACTGTATTTACGTTTATCCTTAGCCAGCAGTTTCAAATAAGACTCAACATCGCCCGCTCTAGCCCCGGGATGCATTTAACTATGGCTGCTGGCTTCGCTAACTTCACGTTTCTCAAAATGGAGCTGCCGATAACCAGAGTTGGTTTCTCAGCGGGGTGTCGCTGAGTGGGGGAAAATCTGTTAGAAACGCTAACAGGCTGCTGGTGGTCCGTGGCCCTTGAAAGCTTACGACTACTTTTGCCACGAACAGTCACCCAGGAACCTTTTCCTGGCTGCTCAGGAGTTGCCGGGGGACGGCTACCAGAGGCTAACTCAGGCTCAGGCCGGCCCGCACCGGCTACCGGGGGGTGGCTAGCTACAGTAGCTAACGACTGATCTATCATGGTGCGGATCTGGACTTCTAACTCACTAAGCCTCGCCTCCACGTCCATAAATAAACTACACTTGTTACACATACCATTGTCGCTAAAGGATGCAGAGGAGTAACTAAACATCGCACACACCGAGCAAGAGAAAGTAGGAGAGGGAGACAACATGGCTAACTGCTAAGCTAAAGTTGCTAGCAGCTAAGCTAAAGTACGGTAGCGTTAGCTACCAAGCGTCAAAAACAGCTGTTATTTAACGAAGGTCGCTTAAAAATGAAAATATCTGTGAGTGCTTAGGCAGAACTACTATAAGAATAACTGTTTAGTGGACAATTAGCCGCTGTAATAGCACATCTAACAAACAGAACTGGTACTTAGTGAGCAGCAACACACAAGCACAATTCAAGCCAGTCACTTTTGAAAAAAGGAACCAGGGGTCTCTATTACTCATATGTTTCCCTTTCATTGTAATTAATAATGAGCAAGTCATTTTGTGTCATTTCTTAACGTGTTCTTTATTGAGGACCTTCTTCCCCAAAACTCCTCAACATCAAAGAATGTTGGGTCCTGGGGCATGGCAATGTCCATGAGTTGGTATACCATAAACTCCTCACTTACTTGGTCCTGTTCCTTTGGGTCCTGAAATCTAAAAAAGAGCACATGTGTACAAGGCTGATTAGAATATAGTGAGAAACAGATTTGTTTTGTGATCATGACCTTTAAACTTAAAAATATATAATCAGTATGTGAAAACACGTGCCTGTCTACAAAGTATAGGGCATCTTCAACCCCACACTCAGTTCTCATCTGCACATCAATAAATCTCAAATGCTTCAGGAGAGCATCTTTCAACGGGAGTTTATCTATGGCTTTCTCCACAGCTTTCTCCAGACCAAAAAGGCCAGTGCTGCCTGCTGGAATTGTTGAGCCTTCTGTGATGTGAACTCTCCAGCTTCAAGAAGTGTGTTGACTGTAGCTCTAGCTGTGAAACCCACGTTGAGTTTTTCTCCTATCAGTGAGACAGAAGACCTAGAGAAAACTAGTCAAATACAGGTATCTTATAAGATATCTCTGGGTTATACAAGTTTCACGTTTATTGTCATGTACTCATAAATAACATTCAGTCATGAAATTTGTGCTCAAAGTAATCTGAACTCAAAGGATTCATTCTAAAAAGTGACAAGTGTGCCATTTAGGAGAGTGAAGATGGTTGAGTTGAATTCAGCATCCTGATGGCTTGAGGATAGAAGCTGTCTCTGAACCTATTAATGCCGTTTCTGATGGTCTTATATAGGGCTGCACAATTAATCAAATTTTAATCACGATTTTGACTTCCCACAATCAAATTTGCGTGATTGAGCGATTTTTTAAAATGTGTCATTTCATAGAATGCTGAGTTTTTTGCAAAGCCAATCTACCGCTCCGTAAACCATTGTCTGATCACGTGCCAGTCAGAGTTGTTCCTTGCATCGCACAGCTTAGTTTCTAGATGTAGACAGTCACAGAGGACAGAGTACGGGAGGAAAATTTAACCGATAGCAGTCGTTTATACGTCGGTCCCAAGGTTTTTACACGCAACATTTTGTCCCGTCTATGTTATTCAGACAACAGCAGTGAGCAGTGCTAGTCGGCTTCTGTTAGCTCACAGGCGCGAGTAATATTTTTCCTCTAGGATGCTAATGTCCTCGCATCCGCTGCAATGTTGTTGTATGGATATGGTTTATTTTGCGTTACATGACCCATTTCTTCTGTTAAGCCGTGCCTGTGTTTGGATCTCTCCTCTACTCTCTCTCCTCTTACTCTCCGCGCAGCCCGGCCACACAGCGCCGATCCACACTTCTGACATTTGTCTACAGTTTTAATTGTTATTAACACAGCTGTCTATTGTTATATATGAGGGGAAAACCTGTATTTGTACCAGTGTTTCTGCTGGTGACTCTGCTATCGCGGCCACACAGAACACAGAAGAAGTTATTGAATGCAACTAACTTGAGTTGGTAGAGTAACAGCGTGTGAGACGGAGCTGCTGGACCTGGGCCAGAGATGTGACCCATAGAGAGAATATCATTGTTCATAAAAATGCAGCGCAGTGACGATACAGACAAATCATACACATGATGTGTGTATCCGCCGTTGGACCCGTGCTGGACCCGTTCTTAATGAGTCAGCCGTCTCTCTGAGCCTATGTGACAATAAAATTTCTTTTGGTTAAAATCAACAAATAATTGTGAGAATAATCGTGATCCCAATATTGAACAAAATAATCGTGATTATCATTTTGGCCACAATCGTGCAGCCCTAGTCTTATATCTTCTATCAGATGGCAGAGGGGTGAATATATTGTGACTGGGATACCATTTTTTTTTTTTTTTTTACAATTTTGTATCCATTTCCCATCATCAGAAATACCACTCTCCCTATGTGACTTCAAAGCATTACCTGGCAAGTCCTGCTGGTGTCATGAACTTTGAACAGTTTCTTGATGAATTTTGTCATCCGCAAAATAGATTCTTCTTAAAAGCTTCAAATGCCTTATTAATACCATTACTACTCAGTTCAATGACTTGGAGTAGATTATGTTTAGATAATTAAGTTAAACAAGTAACAAATATGTCTTGAAATATGTTTTGAAATTAGATAGCTTTAGATAGCTTGTCTTTCTTGACAAAGTAACCTATATTTCACAGGGGTGTTGCACTTAAGGAAGGAGACATCAAAACAGCCAAAAAAAAAAAAATAGCCCAACCCTCCCATTTACCTCTTCATACAGCTGGAATATGGAGGCCTTTTCTCTCTGGAAAAGGCAGTTCAGTGTAGAAAACACTGGGAATGTGGCCTGAAGGAACAAATGTAAATGAAAATGGACTATTCTTATATAGCGCTTTTGTAGTAACAAACAACTACTCAAAGCACTTTTACATAGTACAGGAATCATTCACACGCATTCATACACTGTGGCCGAGGTTGCCGTACAAGGTGCCACCTGCTCATCAGATAAACACTTACACACATTTATACTCCGATGCACAGCATCGGGGGCAACTCGGGGTTCAGTGTCTTGCCCAGGGACACTTTGACATGTGACTGCAGGGCAAGGGATCAAACCACCAACCTTCCACCGTCAGGGGATTGGAAAACGCCTCCACCAGCCTTATGAACCTTGGTTGTTTCTCATCTGCAAATAGACAGGTTGTTAGTATTGGGTTTCTCATATACTGTAACTACAGTATCTTGAACTATTGCCAATATAATGTGTGACTTCCCTAAAGAGTTGAAGTAGCTGGTGAGTGGGCCATAATGCTGCAGAATGCTGATGCACATCTTCAAACTCAGGCACCTCACAGAAATGTACAGCAGCATTTCCATATAATCACTGCCATGGAGTTCACAAAATTCTGGTAAACTATGTAAGAAAAACAAAGTTAACCCAATTTTCCTCGGTTTGGGTGTGTACCACTGGAGCTAATTGAATTACTAACCTTTCAATTAACCTGTATCGTTTGTGCTGCCCTTATCCAACGTCAACCACAAGGTCCTCAGTGTCAAATCTAGATATATGCAGAACATGACATGAATGCAAAGATGTATTAATTATGTCATTATACAGCAAATTATTTACTTCAGCTTAGCTTAACAGATATTTAATGAAAAGCAAACATTTTGAAACCTACTTCCAAAAGTGTCTTCCCTGCGTGTTATGGATTATATGGCAGGGTTATCCCTGAATGTAAATTCTGGAATTTTCCTTAAGCATTTTTGCAACAATTGAATTTTTGGCTCCAATGTTAGCTGGGGCATTGTCAACTGACAAGCTGACACAATGTTTCCATGGTATGTTATGCTGTATCAGGACGTTGTTGATTTTTTTTTTTTTTTTTTTTACGTATGACATCAGCATTGCCACAGCTTCTTCCAGTTGTGGTGCACATGTTGTTGAGAAATCTATGCGCAACTTGTGTTGGTGGTATCAAATACCCTTACAGTTAAAGGGTTCCTCTTCTCTAGTCCTGTGACAATATGGTACATAACTTTAACCCTGCATGCAAGTATTATTTCAGTGTGTGTGTGACATAAACATGAAGAAATGGAAACAGGCAATTTAGCTGTCAAAGGTATACCTGTGTCCTTTCAGCCATCCGTGACCAGTGTAAAGGGATTTCCCCTCATCTTCATCACCAGCTCATTCCTATAATGTGGTGCAACTGGTTGATTAATGATGCACGTAGTTTTTGTGCTGGCGCTCTTGAAATTTCGAGCTGTAGGAGACTCTGAAGTATTCTCTGTACAAGGGGCTGAAATGGTCAGCAACAGCAAATGAAACATTGTAACATTGCTACGGCAACTTTCACCTCGACTATCCTTGTCTGCAACAGAAACAAATGAAAAAATATATAGCTATGCTGAATATAAATTTGAATGTTAACACTGATTTAACCCATGTCTGCATTCCCATTAACATCTATGAATTTCAGTAACAATAAAAACACATTACAGAGCAGTATTCTGTCCATGTCATGGATGACTGTCTCATACCATAAACATAAAATTGGTTGTATTATTTAGGAACAATTGTATCCATGAACATTGTAATCAACCTATTGGATTTAATGTGCCACAGTTGTGTTAATAAAATAAAAACAGTGTGCTTAAAAAAGTGAATAATGCTCAAAATCCTTTACATAGCTTTTAGTTACATAATATCAATGCATTGGGAACACTGTACATTCAATTCCAAATCAAAACATGACCAACATTGATCAAGTTTGTGTTCTACCTTTACAAAAAGTGAAAAAGGAATATTAGACTGTTCAAAAATAGCAGTATTTGCATTTTTCTTTACAAACTCAAACATTTCCTATATAAACTGAAAAATGTCACAAAGGTTTGCTTTACTTTGAATCACTGCACTAATATTTAGTTGCATAACCATTATTTCTGAGAATTGCTCACATCTTTGTTGCATGGAGTCAACCAACTTCTGGCACCTGTGAACAGGTATTCCAGCCCAGGATGATTGAACTACATTCCACAATTCCTCTGCACTACTGGGTTTGGCCCCAGAAACCGCATTTTTGATGTCATCCCACAAGTGTTCTATGGGATTGAAGTCCGGGGATTGGGCTGGCTACTTAATAACATTAATCTTGTTCATCTGGAACCAAGACTTTGCTCGCTTACTAGTGTGTTTTGGGTCATTGTCTTGTTAAAAGACCCATTCCAAAGGCATTTCCTCTTGAGCATAAGGCAACAGGACCTCTTCAAGAATTTTGATGTATTGAAACTGATCCATGATCCCTGGTATGTGATAAATAGGCTCAATACCACAGTATGAGAAACATCCCATAACATGATTTTTTCACCACCATGCTTTACTGTCGTCACAGTGTACTGTGGCTTGAATTCAGTGCATGGGGGTCGTCGGACAACTGTCTGCCACGCCTAGACCCAAAAAGAACAACAAGGTAACTTTAAGTCTTCTTTGATTTTCCTGGAGCTGATGGTTGAGCCTTTGCCATTTTGGCTATTCTTCCATCCATTCGAATGGTAGTTGACTGTTTTTTCCTACGTCGTTCAGGCTTCGGATGCCATTCCAAGGCATTTGAAATCATTTTGGCTGAGCAGCCTATAATTCTTCTTTATATGTTTTCCCCTCTCCAACCAACTTTTTAATCAAATTCCGCTGTTCCTCAGAGAAATGTCTGGAATGCCCCATTTTGCTGAGTATTTCAGTGTGAAATGCACTATAACCAGCATGCACAACATTTGCTTTCTTCCTTCCTTAAAAATGGGCCATAATTGACACCTGTTTCTTCAAAGAATCAATAATCTCACTAATTGAACACAATACGGCTATTATTTTGAACATGCCATTTTTAATTACAGATTCAACTACACACAATGAGCAGCATGCAGGTCATGACTGTTGGGCCACAATGCCCAACAGTCATGACAGTCATGCATCTATGGCCAGGATATAATTATAAAATATGACATGATTTTAAAAGTGACCTATAGCATCGACTATACAATACACTTTAATTTATTTAGTGCTAATAAAATTCAGAGCAATTCTGAGATTTGGAGAGAGATGTTGAAAATGTGACAATATATCAGTTATATTTTAATAGCGAAAATATGACAAGGCATAGACTACTTGTTCTGAGCATGTGTTGTCAGTGAACAGGCTGTAAAACGCCTAAGTTTAGCTTTTTAGTTTAGCTGTTTAGCTAAAGTCAAAATGGGGCTTTATACAGTGCCTTGCGAAAGTATTCGGCCCCCTTGAAGTTTTCAACCTTTTGACACATTTCAGGCTTCAAACATAAAGATATAAAATTTTTATTTTTTGTGAAGAATCACCAACAAGTGGGACACAATTGTGAAGTGGAACGAAATCTATTGGATATTTTAAACTTTTTTAGCAAATAAAAAACTGAAAAGTGGTGCGTGCAAAATTATTCGGCCCCTTTACTTTCAGTGCAGCAAACTCACTCCAGAAGTTCAGCGAGGATCTCTGAATGATCCAATGTTGTCCTAAATGACTGATGGTGATAAATAGAATCCACCTGTGTGTGATCAAGTCTCTGTATAAATGCACCTGCTCTGTGATAGTCTCAGGGTTCTGTTGAAAGCGCAGAGAGCATCATGAAGACCAAGGAACACACCAGGCAGGTCCGTAATACTGTTGTGGAGAAGTTTAAAGCCGGATTTGGATACAAAAAGATTTCCCAAGCTTTAAACATCCCAAGGAGCACTGTGCAAGCGATCATTTTGAAATGGAAGGAGTATCAGACCACTGCAAATCTACCAAGACCTGGCCGTCCCTCTAAACTTTCAGCTCAGACAAGGAGAAGGCTGATCAGAGATGCAGCCAAGAGGCCCATGATCACTCTGGATAAACTGCAGAGAACTACAGCTGAGGTGGGAGAGTCTGTCCATAGGACAACAATCAGTCGTACACTGCACAAATCTGGCCTTTATGGAAGAGTGGCAAGAAGAAAACCATTTCTCAAAGATATCCATTAAAAGTCTCGTCTAAAGTTTGCCACAAGCCACGTGGGAGACACACCAAACATGTGGAAGAAGGTGTTCTGGTCAGATGAAACCAAAATCGAACTTTTTGCCCACAATGCAAAAAGATATGTTTGGCGTAAAAGCAACACAGCTCATCACCCTCAACACACCATCCCCACTGTCAAACATGGTGGTGGCAACATCATGGTTTGGGCTTTTCTTCAAAAGTGAAGATGGTTAAAATTGGGAAGATGGATGCAGCCAAATACAGGACCATTCTGGATGAAAACCTGTTGGAGTCTGCAAAAGACCTGAAACTGGGAAGGAGATTTATCTTCCAACAAGACAATGATCCCAAATCATTTCAGTTCAGTTCACAAATAAACGTATCCAGGTGTTAGAATGGCCAAGTCAAAGTCCAGACCTGAATCCAATCGAGAATCTGTGGAAAGAGCTGAAAACTGCTGTTCACAAACGCTCTCCATCCAACCTCACTGAGCTCGAGCTGTTTTGCAAGGAAGAATGGGCAAGAATGTCAGTCTCTCGATGTGCAAAACTGATAGAGACATACCCCAAGCGACTTGCAGCTGTAATTGCAGCAAAAGGTGGCTCAAACAAAGTATTAACGCAAGGGGGCCCAATAATTTTGCACGCACCACTTTTCAGTTTTTTATTTGCTAAAAAAGTTTAAAATATCCAATAGATTTCGTTCCACTTCACAATTGTGTCCCACTTGTTGGTGATTCTTCACAAAAAATAAAAATTTTATATCTTTGTTTGAAGCCTGAAATGTGTCAAAAGGTTGAAAACTTCAAGGGGGCCGAATACTTTCGCAAGGCACTGTATTTAGACATTGTTTTAGCATCGCTTGTATGTCAATTTTCTGTTATTTTGAACTTGCAGAGTTAAAAAATATCTTGTTCCTGATGTTTGTACCTGAAAATAAAAATGTATTACTTTTGTATGTGCTAAAGTCAAAAATTTGGAATTTATTAAATTTAATAGCATTTATGTAAAATATTTAAAATTGTTTGTACAGCCAATGCCAAATAGTGTAATATATTGTGAACCACAATTACAATAAAACTATAATACAGCAAGACAATTACAGTATAATTTAGCAAATTGTAACTACAATATGATTACTGTAAGGGTAATATACTGTAAAACTAAGTTACAGTAAGGGTATTTTTACTACTGTAAAACTAAGGTACAGTAAGGGTATTATATTACTGTAAAACTAAGGTACAGTAAGGGTATTATATTACTGTAAAACTAAGTTACAGTAGGGGTATTATTACTCTAAAACTAAGTTACAGTAAGGGTATTATTACTGTAAAAACAAGTACAGTTATGATACTGTAATCGCGTAGTTACAGTAACTTGTTACTGCAAAAATACAATAAAAAGTCTAACAGTGTGCATATTTAGCTAGCTAGCTATATACAAATATATATATATATATACACACAAATATATATATATATACTGTATATTTGAAATGAGGCCGGATGTATGGATCTGAGCTTGGATCAAGGAGGTTGTAAGCACATTAAGACGTGCTGGGCTCTGGTCTGTACAGGAACTTGCATCCACTCAACCAGTTTGTTTTTTCAAGTGGGCAGCGGGGTCAAAGCGTGTTGCGTGATCTTCAGGGTTCTGATCTGTTGGTCGATTGCGCCACTGGTCTGGACGAGATGATCTTCAGATGCATAACACTCAGTTGCTGACATAAACAAAAGAGTGCCTGGTCTCATTACAAATATAGCCCAGGACCACTTTGTCTGGGTAGTAGATTAAGGCATCTGAAATCAACTTGATTTTTTTTGTGATCTTATGGAGAAAAACAACAGCACCCACAATCCTAAGTATAAAAGCAATGTCTCTGATTGGTCTAACTCGCAGTTACCATGGAAACATTTACCTTGCCCGCAAACCCTCAAATGGCTAGAGCAAATTTTTACCATTGAAGTCTATGGTAGTTTCTGTAACATTTTGAACCTTTGCCTTTTTTTCTGTTTTCTGTTTTTTCGCGCCAAATCAAATTTTATGGACACTATTCTTGTAGCTGATTGGCTTGGTTCCAGACTTAAAACTCTTTTTATAAGCAACTTTTGAAACGTCAATGGAACAATTGAATGAGGAAAAACTCCTGGAACCACAGGTGTTAAAAATGTTGACGATTACTATTGAGCTCTGTTGTGTCCTGATATAATATGTAATATAGCATAAATTAATTATTTTGGTGGGGATTTAGCAGCTGTCATACTACGTTCATCTAACCATCCAACAACATTCACGATCACTGACTCAGACAGGTCATCAGTTTTTATTACAGTGCTGTGGTGTGTCCCTGCATGATATCATCCAGATATCATCACAAATTAGACAGCTGACACAATCCATTTGTCCTGACACAAACACAAACACATCCTGTTGGGTACACACACTTCCTGCTGTTCATCAATGTAAAGATGCTGGAAGGCTCATCAAAGCCTACATGAAGTACTTGAGGCTTTTTGATAAACTCATGCTCTAAACATTTTTAAAAGGTAATTTACTTGATGATTTAGTACTTTTCTGCAACCGGTCAAGAGACACAAGCAGTCAGACAATGAATTGAAAACAAACCTCAAGATTTTTTCAAACTTGGAAAGAGTAATTAAAGTGTAATGTTAAAATTGTTACCCGAACCTGAAAGGGTCTTTAAAAAATTCAATTGAATCCCAAATGTTTAGGCAATTTGAGATTTTAACTGGGATGCTAAAGAGAATTGTTGGTGTTGTTAAGTATTACCAAGTGGAAAAGATACCCATCTGTTGTTCTTGTTTGGCTATATTATGCTTTCAGCATATTTTGGAGCATACAGTACCTAGGGCTTTCTTCCCAAATCCCAAATGTTTAGGCAACTAAAGCTTTGTTAAGTTTAGGAAAAGATCATTGTTTGGGTTAAAATACTTTTCCCCACGTGCAAATGACGTTATGGCCATAGAGGTAAACAACCTAGCTTTCTTACCCTGGCAGTCAGGTTTGTTAAGGTGTTAAAGTAGGCGGGGTTAAAAGTTTCCCTCTCTTTCCTGTCTAACACCATGATTGCCTTCAAAGAGAAACGGAAAGTGTGTGCCCCATTGGTACAATTAATTTATTGCATCAAGACTACAAATCCATGCAAAACACAAAACTCTTGGAAAAAGATCAGGTAGGCAGCCAAGAGAAGGCTATGAAGCCAGGCCCTTTTTGTATGGTAATCTCATTTTGCTCCAATGTAGGGTTAGAGTTAGGACACTTTAGGGTTAATAGGAAATAATGTTTATCAAAGCTATTCAAGACAAAATGGTGGTTGTAGTTGTACAGAGGTCTTTTAAGCTGTCTGCAAGGTGAACAGATGCCATTGCGTGATGGATGTGTTGCCTCCGCCCAGCAAATATCTGCCTGAGAGCAGTACGGAGACGATGGAGATTTACAGCTGATGACATTTAAATCTGACATACATGAATGCACTTGGAGCATGGCATCATTCATGAATCACTCAGCAGGGGCTACAAGTGTCTCTGTTAACTGGATGAGAGGTCTGTTCATCTATAACAAAGTACATTTAGTCATCATCTATAACTAAGTACATTTAGTGAAATGCTCAATTTTATATACTGGTCCCATGTGTGTTTAGGAGACGACTGTGTCAAATATTTTTACTCCTATACATTTAACTGACAGTTGCTGCTTCTAGATACATTGCAATATCTGTTTTTTTTTAAGAGTTAGGAGCCAATTCCATACAGATTATGTAGTTCAAAGTCACAACTATGAATCTTAATGAAGTTCAAAATATTAATTAGTAATTTGGGAGGCAATTGGGGATTTAGGATCTGGGTGAAAAACGTTTGTTCTTTTTTTCTTTGTCTGGGTGATAGCCTACATAGTAGGCTACATGTGTAAAGCTGTGTAACAGCTATAAAAGGCACCGTTTAGTACAGAATTGCATCTAATGTGGGGTCCATCCAACACTTACACCGGGTGCCAAATGCCGTGAAGTGTAGATTTGTGCCCAATAGCACGCCTGGCATAGTAGGTCACAAAGCAATCCTTCTCCTCTCCACTCTGCAGATCTCTCTTTCTCTCTCTCTCTCTCTCTCTCTCTCTCTCTCTCTCTGTGCTTTGTTGGTGTGTGTGTGTGTGTGTGTCACACTCTGTCTGTCTGTCCGTTCATCGTCTCTCACTCTGTGTGCCTGCTCGCGTGTCTTTTTGATTGCCAGATGTGTGCTGCCTGCACGATCCGTCATGCGCATGCCCAGATTATAATCCTGTTTTATGCCGATGCTGTGCTCCGTTGTATACCACCATGGTGACTGACACAACAAAGTAAAGTCAGCCATAGTAAACAGTTATACTTCCTTGAAAGGTTTTCAAAATACAATTCCAAGGCTAACTTTAGTTGTGCATTACATCAAAGTGTTGAATAAAACCCAAGGACGAATGGTAATTTTAGCCTACAGAAGACTACCTGACATTCAATGAACTGGAGGTGTTATGGGACAGCACTAGAGGTTGGACCCAAAAGCAGACGTGACACACAGCAAATACATTCAAGTTATTTAATATAGATAAAAATATATATACAGTAATAATACAAGGGGCAAGGTGGTATTGTGTCCAGGGGATCCAATGGTGAGGCAGGCAGGCAGAGGTAACGCATTAGCACAAGCTAGCAAGGCAGACTGCAGCAGGAGAAAACACAGATAACATTAGCCACACAAGCTAGAACACCAGAAAATCTACAACAATACCACACTAGTAGGCTGTACAATCTGGCCACAAGTGGATCCCAGAGCCGGCCTTAAGTACTGCTGGGGATGATTAGGGAATGAGCTCCACCTGGCGCAGCCTGCAAATTAGCCCCCCCCACACTTGGTTAGACAAAGGCAAGACTGATGAGAATGTTTGCAACATGACTTTAATTAATTCCAGGCAGAAAAACTGAAAGAAAAAAACTGAGAAAATGACAACATTTACATTTGCTTAAATGGTATTGGCATTTTCTCTGTCTGCCTGTTCAGTACAGGGTTTATTTGACAGCCTGTGTCAAAAGGTGACCAAGAACTCTCCCAGATGGGTGAAAGCAACTGGTTGTCGGCTGATGTGAAAGATGGTATCATACTGGAAATCCATCTATTTCCCAACATCGTTCAATAATGTAATTTGAGATACATTGCCTCTGGGTCCCTGCCATACTATAATATGTGAGTTTTCCAAGGCTGTCTGTTTTCCCCAGATAGACTGCGATTGTGATTACTGTATTCTTTAATGATCTTCAACCAAGGCCTCCCTCCCCTTTGGAGGCTGTGGTTTCTATTTTTCTGTGGATATACTGAAGAGAGAGAGAGAGAGAGATATTCATCTTCTCTCAAAAGATGATCACGGACGGAACGTAGCCGTGCAATTACAGTAGCGCAAATTGGTAATACAGAAAATCTAAGTAAGAACCCTGTATGCTGCACTATTTACAAAGCTGTTCTTGCTCTCTCTGAACTACAGTTGCACCATTATGGCCATAATGATAATCACGATTATTGTTATCAATATTGTGATCACGATTATTATCACGATTATTTGTTGATTTGAACCAAAACAAATTTCCTAGTCACAGGCTGTTTATAACTCATCAACATCCATATTGTGCTCAATCCTCTTATGTTAAAGTTGTATGTTGTACATACATACAGCTGCAACACATGTAAAGGAAAATTATCTGAAATAAATAGCCTAGGATATATATATATATTTTTTAAAATATGTTTTTAACAATAACTGAAGAGATGGGGGGAGTGCGATGGACATACTCACAGAGAGATGACTGACTCATTATGAATGGGTCCAGCAGGCTCCGTCTCACACGCTGTTACTCTACAAACTTACAAAGTAGCATTCAATAACTTCTTCTTTTTTTTGCTGTGGCCGCTGCAGTAGCAGTTACCAGCGGAAACACTGGTACAAATACAGGTTTGCCTCTCATGCTTAACAATATGTGAGTTATCTGTTATATCTGTGTTAATAACAATTAAAACTGTGGACAAATGTCCGAAGCATGACACCGGCGCTGTCACCGCTCTGTCTCTGTTGCTGGGGAGCCTGTGTTAGTGAATGGGGGCGGGGCTGCGCGGAGAGTAAGAGGAGAGATCCATACACAGGCACGGCTTTACAGACGAAATGTGTCATGCATATGGAGGACCGTGTCTTTCATATTTAAAAATAAATACAGAAATAAATAAATGCTCAATAAATAAATAAGCACACAATTAATTGCCCCAAAAAATACAATGAAGAAATAAATGTAGGTAGAAATTAAATTATACAGTGAGACATAAATGTATATATCTCTTTTAATTAGCTTCTTTATTTATTCACCTTTGTAATAATTACCTTATTTATTTATTGTCCGTTATAATCTTCAACTTTATTTATTCCTTACTTATTTTTTAAATGTATTTATTTCTGTGTGTGTTTAATTTTTTGTCTGTTTTATTCTTCCGTTGCATTTTCTACCCTATTTATTTTCACCCCTGGTATTTATTTCTGCCTGTCACTTTTACATTTCTGCCTGTCACTTTTACATTTCTACATGCATTTCTGCCTCATTATGCAAATGAGGAGGGGCTGGTCTTAAGGGTTAACTTCTGCCCATTGGTTGGTTAGCATTTTACTCCCTCGGTCAAATTTACATGCCACCGGCCACAGACACAACACAGATGGCTAGCTTACGGTGAAGTTGTCAGTGAGCTCAAGCATTTAGCAACTGTTTTTGAAAACAATGCTAACGTTATAAGTATTGACTTTATAATTTTTCGTTTAGACGCTCTGACAGAGCGTGTGTTTCAGTCAGCGGTGTCGTGCCAATGTACTCGTGTATCCCCTGGCCCGGGAGCGCGCATGCACACAGAGCGGAGCTTCTGCTGCCCTTCGAATTGTTTAACTGCTGCACTTTGAATTCCGGAACAAACAGCGGCGTGGAAGTTCTTCGGCAGGGTTACCATAGTAACAGGGGTCTCAGTTAACTACATAAATACGTGTATTTGTCTGTTACATTAAGGCGACGTGTCAAATGTTTATAGCGTGGTTTAATAAGGTGATAGGCGCATCTCCCTGTCCCTGTCTACCATATGAGTTACATAGGGCTACACTCAAATATCAGGCCGTTTTTTCACCTGATATTTGGGTATCCCCTATGTAACTTTTGATAAACAACACAAATTCTCCAAATTGTGTCAGGTTGTTTATTGTGACCTATTAAACACACAAAATAACACCCATGATGACAGGACAGTCCCCTTTGCATGTGGGGCTCGCATCCGTCTGTCCTCGGTCTCTTATCTCTCTCGCTCTCCATCGCTCCGGTGGATCCAACTGTTGAGGTTCGGGCTGGGGTGGTGGTGTCACGAACACACACATTTAGTGCCTGGGAATATGCACACGCACTCTTTGGGCCCGAATTTCTACTGGCGACCATCAGGGGCGCCACAGCCGTGGGGGGTTTCCCTTGCTAGTTGCTGACCATGTGGGTTGTCTGTCTCCAAATACCCACTCCTCTCTCTGGCTTCCTGTTTCAGAAGAGACAGAATGATAACAGCTGGAATCAGTTCGTTCAACTGGTTGCACTAAAAATGAAATTTAGCAGGTGGATGTTTAGAATAAATGGCCGGAGACGTCTCAGGATGGAGAAGTCCTAATAACGGCGAACAGGTTGATTAGTATTTCTCTTTGTGTGTGTGTGTGTGTGTGTGTGTGTAACCTATGTGATGGCACTGCATGAAGGACTATCATCAATATCAATATCAATATCATTTTTCACCTGATATTTTATGTATCCCATCCCTAACATGCAAAGGGTCTGCCCTGTCATCATGGGTGTTATTTTGTGTGTTTATAGGTCACAATAAGCAACCTGACACAATTTGGAGTCCAAAATTACATGGGGATACCCAAATATCAGGTGAAAAAAAGTGGCTGATATTTGAGTACCTATATATATGTAACTCATATATAGACAGGGACAGGGAGGATACGCCTATATCGATATTAAACCATATAAACATTTTTTAAAATGTAACAACAAAACACGTATTTATGTAGTTAACTGAGAGATGTTACTATTATGAATGGGTCCAGCTTCCACCGCTGTTTGTTCCGTTTAATTCAAAGTGCAGCAGTTAAATTCAAGGGCAGCAGAAGCTCCGCTCTGTGTGCATTTTGCTCCCGCGGCCAGGGGATACAGTTACATTGCACGAAACACGCTGACAAACACACGTTTCTGTCATGCGTCTAACGAAAAATTGTAAAGTCAATCTTATAACGTTAGCATTGTTTTCAAAAACAGTTAAAATGTGGAGCTCACTGACAACTTCACCGCAGCTAGTCATCTGTCTGTGTCTTTGGCTGGTGGCATGTAAATATAGGGAGTAAAATGCTAACCAATATATAGTTAACCCCTTAAGACCTCCCTCCTCATTTGCATAATGAGGCAGAAATGTGTAGAAATGTAAAAATGACAGGCAGAAATTTAAAAGTGACAGGCAGAAATACATGGGGTGAAAATAAATAGGGTAGAAAATGCAACGGAAGAATAAAACATGGTCAAAAAAATTAAACCACACAGTTAAATACATTTAAAAATAAGTATGGGGGAATAAATAAAGTTGAAGATTTAACGGACAATAAATAAATAAGGTTTGCCAAAGGTGAATAAATAAAGAATAATTAAAAAGAAATATACATTTATGTCTCACTGTATAATTTAATTTCTACCTACATTTATTTCTTCATTGTATTTTTGGGGCAAGGGTGCTTATTTATTGGTTGAGCATTTAATTTAGTATTTATTTTTAAATATGAAAGACACGGTCCTCCATACATGCAAGTAAAATTAAACCATATCAATATAAACAAACATTGCTTTGTTTGTGGAGAGGCAGGGATGGCCAGACTGGTTAAAGCTGATAGAAAAAAAGTGACCCAAATTACCCCTGTGAGCTAACAGATGCTAACTGGGCAGAAGTACTGGTCACTGCTGTTGTCTGAAAAACAACACAGACGGGACCAAATGTTTTGAGGCAATGGGCGTGAGACAGCAGCAGAAGACCACTGCTATCTGTTGAATTGCCCTCCTTTCAGTCCTCTGTGACTGAACAGGAAACTGAGGCAGGGAACAATTTGACTGGCTCATTGATTGGACAATGGTTTGGGAACGATTGCCTGGTCTTTGCAAAAAGTCTCGATTTCTGCTGCGACATTCGGATGGTAGGGTCAGAATTTGGCGTCTACAACATGAAAGCATGGATCCATCCTGCCTTGTATCAACGGTTCAGGCTGGTGGTGGTGGTGTCATGGTGTTAAAATATTTTCTTGGCACTCTTTGGGCCCCTACAATTGACCATGTTTGTAGTGCCTACCTGAGCCATTGTTGCTGACCATTTCCCTTTATAAAATCAAGGTACCCATACATTTGATGGCTACTTTCAGCAGGATAATAATGTCATAAAGCTGGAATCATTTTTATAGACTGGTTTGTTGAACTTTAAACAATGAGTTGTCTTGATCAAATGGCTCCACAGTCACCAGATCTCAATCCAATATATAGCATCTTTGGGATGTGGTGGAATGGGATATATATCATGGATGTGCATACAAATTGTCGCAACTGTGTGATGCCATCATGTCAATATGGACCAAACTCCCTGAGGAATGCTTCCAGCACCTTGTTGAATCTATGAATGTTGTAGAGATGCAGTTCTGAAGGCAAAAGGGGGGTCCAACCTTTACTAGCATGGGGTAAATGAAAACTTGACACTGTACTGTATATATATATATAAACATATATATATATATATATTATAAAATTTCTGGCAATGCAACGTCCTTTCCTACAACCTACGACTCTTTTTTTTTTTTTTTTCAGAAACATCACTGCATGGGACTTTCGTTACCATTAAATAGTAGCTGGAATAAACACAATTGTTAAAATGCTGAGAGCTTAAGTTAAGCGGCGTAAAGTGGGACTGAATTTCCCTGTAAAGGATTCCAACACCGGGACGTAACAGTCTGCAGGCAGCTGCCATTGTTGGAAAAAAAACAGACGTAAATTATTGTAAAATACCCTTTTCCCATCTGGTGCTTGTTTTTGTCATTTAGAAACAATTTACTGGTGAAATAAGTTATTGTTATGACATTATTAATTAATTAATCAATATTAATCTTTTAATTTTGACCATTTGTCCTTAATAAACAAGCCATTCTTTAATGTCACCAATTGTCATTTTGTGCTCCTTTTTTATATTTTATATTATATACATATATACTGTATATTTCAGTATACATAAAACAGGCTTGTTGGATGTTGCGATAAAGGTCTTAAATTTCATTCATAATGGTCTTAAAAATGTCTTAAAAAGTCTTAAATTTGACTTGATGAAACCTGCAGAAACACTATTTACCTGACTAACGACAAATTCCTAGTGAAGACTATTGGGTGCAGCAACAAAGCTGTAATGTTGTAATCAACACCAGGGTTAGGTGAATCACGTTCCTCAACACCCAACAAATGCACACCAAAATATAACAACGTCAAAGAGTATCCCTAAACAAAAGCTGTATTCTTATTTAAAAAATAAACTCCAGAAATCTACCCTTTTTTTGTCTAACTCCATATTTTTCTGAAGGTTTCTTTGAGAATGTTCTTCCTTTGTTATCATGTAACATAATCTGTGGCCCTGACAACATCCTCAAAACATCCTTTGAATGTTGCAGTTCAAATGTTATGTCTTAGTTTAACATGTACCTTTATAAGAACATTTTTAGAAATATTAAACATCCTTAAATCATTCTCTGAACATCAGATTATGCTTCCTTTAAAACATTATTACAAATTGTGGCTAATGTTAGCTAATGTTGTGGGAACAATAACTTCTTGCTGGGATGCTCATATTATTGTTCTTCATTATGGAAATTTTTGTTAAAGAGTTTGATCTTTTTTGTTTAACATAAAACATCCCTAAATTCTCTATTGCTAAACCCACCAAAAACCCAAATTTTATCATCGTAAAATATAAAATATATCTACATTTAATTGACAGAAACTCAATAAAACTATAAGAAAGCCGTCTTGGTTTGTCTTTCCACTTATTGAACAATCCTCACTCTGATTTGGTTGGAATAAACCCGTTTACATGTGGAAATATGCTGACACGTTAAATGTACATTTTTTTATGGAGGTAGGGTTTTTGGAGGTGTTTCTGGTTAAAACAAAAGGTCTATCTCTGTAGGAATCCTGTCCATAATGAGCCTGGTTTATGTTGATTGCAATATTATGTTGCTTACTTACAGAAAATCTAATTTTACAATTAAATTAATAAACACAATATAGCTATTGATGTCTCCTCAGTTTTTGAGGTTGTCTTGTGTTGGGGTCATGGCTGGTTGTGTTAAATAATTTGGGAGAATTCCAGATTCACAGGATATCTGTTAGCATTAATGTGATTATTGTGAGATTCTTGGTTAAATTCCTAGAAAAAAAATCTACACCAATAAATATGTTGAAAACGTCCTCATGTTAAATCAGTTTTTCTCTGTTCATGCCCCACAGTGAAGCCCCTCCCCCTGTCTCCATTGGAAGTACAATCGTCAACGCCATTGGGCGGAGCTGGCGAGCGGCAGGCCTTAGAGCTGCGAGTCCGGGCAGTGGAGGAAGAGAACCGGGCACTGCGCCATGAGCTGAGCCGGTCACCCAGGAGCCCGTCTGCACACCTTCCAAGCGCCGGTCACCGTGGCAACCAAAGCCGAACTCATTCAGAGGAAGGCACCGGTGACAATGAGGGCCAGAAAGCTGCTTCAGTGGGAAACAGCTCAGACTGTGTGCAGCTACCAGTGGTGGATAAGTGTGAGGTGGGATATGTTTTTTATTTTTAAACAATTTGTAGGTTTTTATTTTTACTTTAACACACAAGTAAAAATTGTATGTTTTGTGTACTTTT
Organism: Etheostoma perlongum; assembly: GCA_026937815.1. Lineage (NCBI taxonomy): Eukaryota > Metazoa > Chordata > Actinopteri > Perciformes > Percidae > Etheostoma > Etheostoma perlongum. The sequence goes on along the minus strand of CM049393.1, from coordinate 26,309,702 downwards.
TGTACACAAAACATACAATTTTCAACATGAACATAACCCCCCTGTCATCACCACCCACCCAGACAAAAATCAAAAAAGATGACACAGTAACCACATTATTCTAAACCATACAAAATAATAACAAAATGGACTATAAACTAAATAAACATATGTATAAATGACAACACCATAAGCCCATCATACACACACCGCACAAAGCTTGCTAGGAGCAAGGAGGTATTTGAAAAAAAGTACCAGCCATTACACACCACTCAAAACCTTTTATGTACAGTACTGCATGTGACCTTGCAGAATTTTTCAAAGAACCAGGGTACCATTAGCACATTGTGAGTCTAAATTATAGCTTGGCTTTAGCCTCCTATTAGCCTAATCCTCAGCAGTGATGGTGTTGGTTTGCCGTTGGGATAAGGCTCACTGGTAGAAGACTGGATAATGTAAGCGCTTTAACAAGTCATGCTGGGCTCCACACACTGATAATACCTCACAGCACCACAGAACAAGTTATTCTAATAATCTAATCGCGATATTATTCTGTATTAGGCTACGTCTCTATTAGGCTACTGCAGGCCTTTATGCTCATTTTAGATATTTTTCTCCAGATCAGAATTTTTTGACTGACTATTCACATTATGTTTTTGTTTTTTTATGTGGCCCGCGTCAGACTCAAGTACTAGGCATGGCCTGTAATTGACCCGCATTCGCAAACGTTGTTTTATAAGATAATACAAATTATGAATTACAGACATACATCCATTATTACAACTACAGGAACTCGGGAAAACCGTCATATGAGCCTGCAGTAGCAGGGTGGCTGAGCTGGGCCCAGTCCTGTGGGTCTGCTCACATTCATTATGTGCGTTCATTATGTGGGTTCATTATGCCTACTTAAATAGCTCTGGACTCTGCAATTATTGCATGTTATAACTTTTAAACAATAATGATGTAATTGAGGACTATTCAAGTGTTCGGACTGGTAAGTTGATGTACCTCAAAAACATTTATTCGCTGATATATAGACTTGTCTTTCACATCTATGGTCAAAATGTTGATCGCATCAAAGCCTGGGTGCTGTTCCTGGGGCTTTGCTGTTCTTAGCGCAGAATTGTCAGATGTTCGCTCTAGAGTGACATCAGAGTTGCATAAATTCTGATGCGACTGTCCAGACTCAGGTAGCATTTTTAAAATATCCAACCTGTAACAGATTTGGAGTGGCCCAAATCAGAACTGGAAAAGATTGGCTGCCACTTGGATTGTTTACACGCATCATGAAAAAATCAAAACTTTTGCCTGCTGTTTGAATGTAGCATCACTCACTGCGATAATGATGTTATATGTTGCGATGCATAAACAGATATTAAAGAGTATTCAGTTCTGCATTTCTGCTAAAGTACAACAAATTGCTTGCTGAAATTAAAACAAACAAAAATAAATAATTTTAAACAATCTTTTACTGAATAGATTTGGTAAATTAAAAAGTTCATATCCAAAATTCACTAAACAAAATAGATAGGAAGAGACAACTTCATAATACATTTTCATATTCCTGTATAGCTCAGAATAATAAGAATGCACCAAGATAAGGAAACAAAGCTGATTGTCCTCCAACACACAACACACAGACACACACCTTATCTTTGTTACTGGCAGGTGTGTGGTGTGTGTGTAGTACTATAAGAGAGCATATGACCTGAGATGGTTTCTTATCACCACCTTCTACTTTCCTCCCACATCAACTGTCACTCACAGTTCTTGGCTAGAGCTCAAAAGCCAGCCAACTGCATGGAAAGCAGTACTTCAGGATGAAAGAGTAGAAAAAAGAGGCCACAGTCTGACTGTAACATTCTTCCAGCAGTTCTTGAATATAACCCCTGCTCATTTGGAGGGTTAGCCCTGCTGCCCTGACCCCTGCAGGGAGAGACGTTTCGAAGCTCCGAGAGGGGAAAAGAAAAAACACATGGAGTTTTGACGTGTCAAGCTGGCATCAGGAAGAGCTAAAATTGGAGCCATAACTCAGGGCTGTGAGGGAGAAGTCCAGCATAATGTTAAAAATTGGCTAAGAGAGAAGTTAAATGAAGCAAATTAACCCGTTGAACTGTGCAATAGAAATGGTCCACCAGTGCATACATTGGTATTTTTTGCTTATTGTGATGTCATTTCTTGGAATAGCTTCAAATGCTTCATTTCCCTAAAATCAGTACAACCTAAGATAAAAGGTTATTTAAGTTAATAAACAATAATTAATAAAAAATTTTAAAGTGTATCATAAATAAAATTACAAATTACAAATCAATAAAAACATTGTATTCAAATTGTTTTCATCAACTTTTACCAAATAAACACACAAAACATATTGGTCAAATATTTCTCAATGTAGAAACATGAACAAAAAATAGGTTTCAGCAAACATTTTTACTTTTTTGCATTTTTTTGTGTTATGTGGTGAATGTGAAGATGAACTGCTACCGTCAGCTCTAGCCACTAAAAATAAATACAGTGAGGAAAATAAGTATTTGAACACCCTGCTATTTGCAAGTTCTCCCACTTAGAAATCATGGAGGGGTCTGAAATTGTCATTGTAGGTGCATGTCCACTGTGAGAGACATAATTTAAAAAAGAAAAAAAAACTATTTATTTGTATGATACAGCTGCAAATAAGTATTTGAACACCTGTCTATCAGCTACAATTCTGACCCTCAAAGACCTTAGTCTGCCTTCAAAATGTCCACCTCCACACCATTTATTATCCTAAATTAGATGCACCTGTTTGAGGTCGTTAGTTGCATAAAGAAACCTGTCCACCCCATACAATCAGTAAGAATCCAACTACTAACATGGCCAAGACCAAAGAGCTGTCCAAAGACACTAGAGACAAAATTGTACACCTCCACAAGGCTGGAAAGGGCTACGGGGAAATTGCCAAGCAGCTTGGTGAAAAAAGGTCCACTGTTGGAGCAATCATTAGAAAATGGAAGAAGTTAAACATGACTGTCAATCTCCCTCGGACTGGGGCTCCATACAAGATCTCACCTCATGGAGTCTCAATGATCCTAAGAAAGGTGAGAAATCAGCCCAGAACTACACGGGAGGAGCTGGTCAATGACCTGAAAAGAGCTGGGACCACCATTTCCAAGGTTACTGTTGGTAATACACTAAGACGTCATGGTTTGAAATCATGCATGGCACGGAAGGTTCCCCTGCTTAAACCTGCACATGTCAAGGCCCATCTTAAGCTGGCCAATGACCATTTGGATGATCCATAGGAGTCATGGGAGAAAGTCCTGTGGTCAGATGAGACCAAAATAGAACTTTTTGGTCATAATTCCACTAACCGTGTTTAGAGGAAAAAGAATGATCCCAAGAACACCATCCCTACTGTGAAGCATGGGGGTGGTAACATCATGCTTTGGGGGTGTTTTTCTGCACATGGGACAGGGCGACTGCACTGTATTAAGGAGAGAATGACCGGGGCCATGTATTGCGAGATTTTGGGGAACAACCTCCTTCCCTCAGTTAGAGCATTGAAGATGGGTCGAGGCTGGGTCTTCCAACATGACAATGACCCAAAGCACACAGCCACGATAACCAAGGAGTGGCTCTGTAAGAAGCATATCAAGGTTCTGGCGTGGCCTAGCCAGTCTTCAGACCTAAACCCAATAGAGAATCTTTGGAGGGAGCTCAAACTCCATGTTTCTCAGCAACAGCCCAGAAACCTGACTAATCTAGAGAAGATCTGTGTGGAGGAGTGGGCCGAAATCCCTTCTGCAATGTGTGAAAACCTGGTGAAAAACTACAGGAAATGTTTGACCTTTGTAATTGCAAACAACGGCTGCTGTACCAAATATTAACATTGATTTTCTCAGGTGTTCAAATACTTATTTGCGGCTATATCATACAAATAAAAAGTAAAAAAATCATCAACAAACAATTCCTACTATTTACCATATGGTTGATCAGAATTCTTCCCATGATACTTTGATGTAAGGTAATGAATGTTCCACTGTATGATTTGCTCCAAACACTGTTCTCTGTGCTGAGTAAAACAGAACTTTATATCTACAAGTTCTACTTTTCTTTTGGTTATTTCTACTCAGCAAATCTGAATAAATATGTTGTGATCTTGACGTGCAGAATGTGTTTATATTTTTCTAACCTTTTTTGCTTCGATCTATTCCTTATAATCTTTCACTCTAATCCTTCACTCTTGTCATGATCTCCACAGACCATCCACGTGGCGATCGTTTGTGCAGGTTACAACGCCAGTCGAGACGTTGTGACACTGGTTAAATCTGTCCTTTTCCACAGGTACAGCAATGCTCTTCTTGACTTCTTAATCTTCTTACACCAGCCAAGTGTCCAAGTTTCCTATGAATTTTATATACAAATTATAAATATATATACTGTATACAATGACCAAAATTAAAAAAGGAAGGATTAAAAAACCAGTAAGTCAGTATCCAGTCTGGTGTCACCAGATAATGATCACCGCAGTGCAACACATCTTTGCATAGAGTTGGTCAGGTTGTCGATTGTGGCCTGTGGAGTGTTGGTTGTGTGAAGTTGCTGGACCTGGAACACGCTGTCGTATACGCCGATCCAGAGCATCCCAAACATGCTAAATGGGTGACATGTCAGGGAATTGTGTAGACAGATCCTAACATGGGGCCGTGCATTATCATGCTGCAACATGAGGGGATGATCGTGGATGAATGACACAACAATGGGCCTGTTACCTTGGTTTAATAAACTGTTTGCACAGATTCATAATTGGTTTTATAAATGTGAGTAAAATTAGAAAGATATTCACAGATTCAAACTTCTGGGATCAGTTACTGATATGATATTAAATCACAAATGACTTTCCTAACATAGTAAGGTTCACAATGAGCTACACACAAATTCTTATCAAAATGAGCCGTCCTCCAACCTGGAGAAATAAGATTGGTCACTAGTATCAGCCAGCGGTTCTTAGGGTCCAGACTCAAAAATATCTATTAATTTATTTATGATTAAATAAGGTAGTGTCTCCAAACTTACCCCAATTATAACTTCTCCTAGAGTCTCCTCCTAGTATGTACTACAGCACTTACTGTTAAAAACAGGTTTATATATCAGTCTAAATCAGACTTTTTTGTTTAATCAAGATTTTTATGACCATGACATTCTCAATTTGTACAAACCCTTACTGGAAACAAATTATACATTATAAGCTGTGTCCTTAACCTCAACTTTGTCCTATGAGGTTCACCTCAGTAATTCAGGCTGTCTTACATTGTATACAGTACATACAACATAGATTAAATATTTGAAATATGTCATCTTGGGAATTTGCCAACAATCTAGTGTCAACCCCTTTGACTGAATGTTCTGAATCTTTTCCTGATTTACTGAAAGAGTGGCATCTCTCTTAAGGCCAATTTATGGTCCTTTGTTAAATCAACGGCTTAGGTAAATACGTAAGTATATATGTTGGTACATGTAAATACACACCTTGGGGCGGCTGTGGCTCAGTGGTAATGTGCCAATCAGAAAGTTGGTAGTTCGATCCCTTGCCCTTGCACCATCAGAGTGTAAGCTATGTAAAAGCGCTTAGTTGTAGTTGTTAAGACTAGAAAAGCGCTATATAAGAACAGTCCATTTACATTAACGCCATACCCTTCACTGTAGCCTGACATGCACCTCTCACAAAAAGTAACTACACATTGCGGCAACGCAGACCGCATAGCAGACTGCAACAACTGTAATTGGTCCGCTTGGCTGTGGCTTGGTAGTGTCACATTTCCCCTGGCTCATTTCCTTCTCTATAAACAACATGAAATCAAGGAAAGAGTTAACTTTTCCTGCAACAGCTTTCAGACTGTGGTCCAAAAGCATAGGGAAGACACTTTGTTTCTCTCTCTCTCTCTTTGTTTTTTATATCCGCAGAGTCGGTATTTGCACCAAAGCTAATCTACCATCACTCTCTTACTCGCTCTACCACACACTCCGCACACCTACACACATTCCGGCTATTCCTGCTGTTCTCTTAAAGAGATACGCTAGAACAAGGCAAAGCGCACACAAGCACTATGGTGTAAACTCTGCGTAGAGCCCCTGCAGAATCATGAATCCCATTTTAAATATTGTCATCAGAAAACCTGTTATATGTGATCAAGTAGATCTTGTGTTAGACCCAAAAGATGGAAAAAACAAGCCTGCATTCCTGCAAGCTGACATGACAAGGGCACTTCATTGTTAAATAGTGTCAAACTTTACTTGATGTTCATTGTGTGCCATTAGTCTTATGTAAATATAAATGAAGAATGCTTTATTCTGTGTTCGAGATGGAGGAACCATTAGTAATCAGTTAGTGTGCATTCAGCATCACAGCTTCTAACACCGCTACTTGTTAATTATCTCCAGAGTTGCAGGTGAATCAATCATAAGTGCAATAATAATTCCACTTTATACTGCTAGAAAATTACCTTTAAGTCTTGCTGGTAGACAACACTTTTGTTTATTTATTTTTATTTTATTTTTCATGACCAGATACTTAAGAAGCACAGTCTCTATCTATTGTTTTAAATGGCTGAAGTAACATAACATTTATGCCAGGTTAAAATATTATGAATAATAAATACAGTATATACTGCACCACTGTAATGTTTATCCATAAACATGCTTATGTTTGAGGAGTAGCCTTATGCTGTATCTCCTTAGAAATCAAGACTGTGCGCTGCAAAACTTCAGATCTACACTTATGGTTCTTAGATTTAGATTTTGTATTTAGAAATATTGAAATATTGCTATAAATTCTCTGTGAAACTAAATTTAAATAATATAAGCCATAGTTGCTGTACCGTTAGTTAACATCCAGCAGCTGTATGTTGTTTAGACTCCATTGTAAATCAAATATGTGCCACCAGTTCTTTTTCCTTAGTGATAGAGAGCCCTTTTGAATCGCTCCCAGTGTGTAACTAATTCAGTTTCACCTGAATGATGGCCTCTTTCTGCTGTATTCAGTCAAACAGCAGGGCCTTTCATCATTCTGATCAGTCCAACAGCAGCTGTCTATGTCCTGTCGGGTTAATCCCATACTGTCCTCCCCAGAAAAATGATAGCATCTGTTCAAAAGCTTTACATGACCTGTGTATTTATTTCTGCCAGGTAACCTCTTGTGACTGTACAAATGATAACTGTTCCATTAGAAGCAAACGTGGAAGTACCGGTAATAGACATTGTTACACAGCACAATATCTCTTTTATGGGTGGACAGTTGGACAGTGTCTGGCTTTGACAGCAGGTTCAACAGTTTGCCTATCTCAGTCAACATTGGTTTCTTTTATTTATGAGCACCGTCTTTCCCTGACCTTAGTGAAGTAGGTTTAGTCGTTTACACTCAACCAGACATGATCTAATAGCTCAGGAATCATTTTTGTAATGGTTATGTGGGTCTGACAGGCAACATTCATTTGTTAAATATGATGAATTGTTGGGTGTGTCATCCTACTGGTGGGTGTGCATCAGATCAGAAAATGCTTATATGGATAATTTGAAAGGCAATGACAAACCAATGTATAATCCAGAATGAATATCAATGTTACCACCACAATAGTGCATGGCAGTGACATGCTACATAAGTTATTACAGAAAGCAATCCTTTAAATGTTGCTGATAGAGGAAGTAATTGGCCATGTATGTGAAGGTTGACTATCACACATCTATTAACCAAGTGCGCTGGTTTCCCCTTCCACACTAAAATGTGAGACTAAAAATGACTGTTATTGTATCTAAGTTCATATAAACCACACTAAATATGCTTGGTTACAACAACCCCTGACTAAAAAGGTTTCAGAGAAAACCACTGCTCTACACTAGTGATGCAACAATTTTGATCCACTTTATTGATATTGGCTTCCATACTGACCTTATTAGGCAGATTTGTATTTAATAAATGTGACTAATCCCCATTAAATATCAACTAAATATTTATATAGTTAAAGTAATAATCTTGAAGATGTTAATTTAGTAATTGTCTGTTAAAAAATCTAGCTCTAAATAATGTAATTGATATTATTTAAAAAATATAAGAAAATGATTTAAATTTACCAATATATTAACGTTTTAAAGTACTTAAAGTGATACTTCACCGATTAGCATTAAGCTTTGTTATCAGTAGAAACCCGGTAGTATTTTCGGATAACCGTGCTTCCCTCCCTCATATCCCCCTGAGACGAGAGATCTCTGTATTGTGGGTATGGCATTTTTGCCCAGCGGCTGTGAACTACAAGCCAGGTAGTTCTGCATGTTTTCAACCCGCCCATAGGGTGTTGGACCCAAAGTAAGCCGAAGCGAGCCAAAGTGAGTCGAGTGTCAGCCATCTTGGAGCTAAGCTACATGCAGCTATCTCTTTTCAGCAACAAACTTTTACAACAGTTATGTGGATTCAAACTACCACACACATGTGTACCACCGGGATACATAGGTACAGATCGGAGAATATGCAGGGAACTATAACCTTCTGCTACAAGGCTCTCAAACAACTACAATAAGTACCTTGGATTTATGAAAAGAAGCAATATTTCTATTGACATAACTCAAATACCTACATCTACTTTTCCAAAGTTATACAATGCCATGTTTATGAGTGAAGACAAGTGGAGAAATATATTTGACCAATATAGGAACCCCTGCTTTTTTATTTTATGACATTAAGCTTTACCATGTTTGCAAATATGTTTGCAAGTTCTTAATTGGTCTAAAACTACTTGCAACGGTGCACTCGTAAGACAAGTGTTTTGTTTCTTCTTACACCAATTTCAAAACTGATTTTCTGATATCCGGGTGCATAGGTGACACAATATAGCCTATAGGCTGCAACGAAAACAATTCAAAAAGTTGGGCGCAAACTATTTTCAAACAGAACTTTGTATTGTAGGTAGGGGTTTCAAAAACGTATCTTCCGACGTAACTTTGTAGGCTATTGGGCATTTGAGCCTACATCTGCTTCTTTTCATAACACAGGGAACTTGTTATTGTAACTGTTTGAGAGCCTCGAGATCATGAGTTTCCAGCCCAGGGTAACCAGTTGTTTTAGACCCATTGTTTCTTTGAGACCTACTCTGCCATATATCATCTTGTCACCGCAGCAAAAACACAAACTTTTTGGTAAACAAGCAGAACATGCGCCGTTCGTCACGTCCCTCTGCTAATGAAATGTGATCCCTGCCGCTCATCTCTGCAGTAAAGTCAAAAAGGGTCCTACTGCCGGACACTAGCGGCTCTTTTAGTTTGTTTATGAACTTACATAATGTTAATCACGTTGTCATATTGCTTATTACCAGCATAAGGCGAGCTACTTTGAAAGTATAGAGAGCTGAGATACAAATTACTCCACATTAAATTAAGTTTTACACTGAAGCTAAAGTTACATTGTAGCTAGTTTACTAATACTACATTTGATTATCCTCATATGCCAGTATTTTTTAACTGCCAGGCACTGCACTTAGCTAACTGCTCCTCTGCCTTTCTCACCGTGTTGCAACACCCACGTGACTAAAACACACACACACACACACGCTTGCTCACTCACTCACGCACTCACTCACTCCCTCACTCACTGACAAAGTCTTAAAATAAAATCTGCATTGCATTTAAGATTGTGCCTAAGTCCCCACTACTAGTCTCTCAACAGAGCCACACAGGCACACATCATTACATCATAGCCTAAACATTATTGACAACACAACTAATCCAGATCCAAATTATTTCAAAACCAAACAAAAATGGAGAGCTTTCTAGTGAGGACCAACAAGGCAATTAACGCACCACCAGTTGCAAAAAAGCTTTGAAGGTACAATGACGCATACCTGCAGTTTGGCTGATCTGAGACCTCAGTGTGTTGTGTGTGCCAAGGCGTGTGCCAAGGTGGTGGCAAAGACAGCATGAAGCCCTGCAAACAAAAAAGGCACCTCAAAACAAAGCATGCTGTCATTAAGGATAAACCAGCTGAATATTTTAAAAGAAAGCTTGATGGCCTCCATCAGCAACAGGCAACCATTTCAGTGCACAGCACTGTGTCTAAACAGTGTTTGGAGGCATCGTAGTGGTTAAAAGAATAGGTAAACTAAACCGTGTGCAATTGCCGAGACATTTTTCTGGCCGTGCAAGTCGTGCAGAATAATGATAGGAGTAGGAGATAGCAGTACCACTGTCCAATGACACAGGTGCTAGGAGAATTTCAGACATGTCTAATGATATCAGAGAGCAACTGATAGAGTTCATAAAAAAAGAGTCCTTACTACACACTGCAGCCGGATGAATCCACTGATATTGCTGGGCGGCTCACTGTGTCATGAAAGTTTGTTCACAGTTTGAATGAAGCTGCAAATAATCTTAAATCTTTGGACTCAAGTCTTCATCATTATCCCCTGATCTCAACCCCTTATCAGTAGGGATTAGAGTTGGGTCGATTTCCTGTTAACAAGGCTAAACTGGTTAAACCAGCATTTGTCACTATTACACCTTGTGGCAACCTGTGCCGCCGTCACGGTGCTAAATCTAACTTTCATTGCAAGCAGCGTTGGGCAGTAGAGTTACTAGTTTAACTACTTCTCAATAGCGTTGCCGTTTCTGAATCAAATTGCTTTTATCGACCAAGTAGTGCAGTAGTGTCCAGACAAAATAACGTACATAGCACAGCAGAGCTTTCTGCTGTGGTCTGAAACAAAAACTGCTGAGGATCACTGACGTCACCGCCAAACACGGAAGAGTCGTCTACATCAGGGGTTCTCAACCTTTTGCAAGCTGGGCGCCCCCAAAGCTGGTTCATTGCAATTGCGTTTATGAGTAGTAGTAGATCTATTATCATTACTAGGCTATTGCTATATAATTATATGAGGTTACATGCTTTATTATTATTATTATTATTATTATTATTATTATTATTATCATTACTAGGCTATTGCTATAATTGGGAATTGGCACCAGACCTCTTATATGAATTTATGCTTTATTATTGTTATTATTACTAGGCCTAATAGTAGGCACATCATCTGCATTTTTTATAGCAGCTTGCAGGTAGGCAATGTTAATGTGAGACCTGATCCTACTTTGTCTTGCAAAGATCCTCAATTCTTGGTGCAATGTCTGATAAACACAGCCTCAAATCATCCTTGATTTGTGCACGATTGCGGTATTTCGTTTTGAGTGCAGTCATTTTTAAGAATCCTGCCTCACACAAATATGTTGACGCAAAAGGGAAGACAATCTTCAAGGCAACATCACAGAGTTGAGGGTATTCCTGAATTAATGCTAACCAGAATGACAAAAGAAGGCAGGAGCTAAAGAGTTCCTTCAGCCTACTGTCACTCTTCAGCTCAATAAGCTGTTCCTGCATATCAATTGATAGCTCGTTTGCTGTACACACAAATGGTTCTCAAGCCCACGCAAAAGAGCGATAATCCTCTTTACAGTATGTCGCAGATAGTTTTCTGATTACTGACAGGTGCTCAGACGCTGATTGAAATAGAGAGGGGAAATCGTCTGACTTGCCTGCATCAGTGATAAAGTCTGCAAGGCTAGGGAATCTGTCACAGTTCCCTCAACTGATGCGGCCATGACAGAGGTCAAGTTTTTGTGTGAAGGCATCCACTCTGTCTGCAAGGAGCAAAATATGAGTTTCACAGCCTGTCAGGGATCTGCAGGACAAGGCGGTTGAAGAGAATGTCTTGTTTTTGCCGGTCTTTTCAGTCGCACACTACAGGAGAAGCCATCTTCCATGTCGTTGATATTTTTATCCTTGAAAATGGTTTGGCTTGAGACCGATGCGTTTACCCATGCACGGATGGTGCTCGGGCAATGACAGGCCGTGAGTGTGGCCTAGCTGCTCGCGTTCAGCAAGTAGCTCCACTTGTGAAATGGACACATTGCGCGGTCCATCGCAAAGCACTAGCTGCTAAAAAAATGCCGGTTCTCTTGTGACTCTGTGCTGAACCAATCCGTGAAAATGATAAATCTCATCAAATTGCGGCTGCTAAACTCTCGCTTGTTTGGGGTCCTCTGCCAGGAGATGGGGTCAGGGCACAAACAGCTGCTTCTGCACACTGAAGTTCGCTGGCTCTCCAGGTGGCGGGTGTTACAGTGGTTGTTTGAGCTGTGAGGGGAGGTGAAGTGTTTGACAGAAATCAAATCAGATCTGGCGAATCATCTGGATGACACTATGTGGCTTGCGTCTCTGTCCTGCCTCAACCTGTCTTTGCCAGGCCGCAAAACTCATATTTTGCTCCTTGCAGACAGAGTGGATGCCTTCACACAAAAACTTGACCTCTGTCATGGCCGCATCAGTTGAGGGAACTGTGACAGACTTGCAGACTTTATCACTGATGCAGGCACGTCAGACGATTTCCCCTCTCTATTTCAATCAGCGTCTGAGCACCTGTCAGTAATGAGAAAACAATCTGCAACGTACTTTAAAGAGGATTATCGCTCTTTTGCGTGGGCTTGAGATCCGTTTGTGTGCACAGCAAACGAGCTATCAATTGATATGCAGGAACAGCTTATTGAGCTGAAGAGTGACAGTAGGCTGAAGGAACTCTTTAGCTCCTGCCTTCTTTTGTCATTCTGGTTAGCATTAATTCAGGAATACCCTCAACTCTGTGACGTTGCCTTGAAGATTCTCTTCCCTTTTGCATCAACATATTTGTGTGAGGCAGGATTCTCAAAAATGACTGCACTCAAAACGAAATACCGCAATCGTGCACAAATCAAGGATGATTTGAGGCTGTGTTTATCAGACATTGCACCAAGAATTGAGGATCTTTGCAAGACAAAGTAGGATCAGGTCTCACATTAACATTGCCTACCTGCAAGCTGCTATAAAAAATGCAGATGATGTGCCTACTATTAGGCCTAGTAATAATAACAATAATAAAGCATAAATTCATATAAGAGGTCTGGTGCCAATTCCCAATTATAGCAATAGCCTAGTAATGATGATGATAATAATAATGATAAAGCACGTAACCTCATATAATTATATAGCAATAGCCTAGTAATGATACTAGGTCTACTACTACTCATAAACGCAATTGCAATGAACCAGCTTTGGGGGGGCCCAGCTTGCAAAAAGTTGAGAACCCCTGATGTAGACGACTCTTCCGTGTTTGGCGGTGGCGTCAGTGATCCTCAGCAGTTTTTGTTTCAGACCACAGCAGAAAGCTCTGCTGTGCTATGTACGTTATTTTGTGTATAGACATCAGTGTGTGTTGGTACACACACTGATGTCTATACACAAGTGACCAAAGAACATCCTGAATAACTGTGTATTATATAGGTTTCTTGTCCTGTACCGGTCAGTTAATTTAATTCTGTGACACATGATTATCTTTGAAACGACTCATTTGTGAGATACTTCTGCTCATTTCACACATTCCAATCTATTCCTGCACCCTAGTGTCCACTTCATGCTGACGCTGTCCTGAAAGTTCCTGAGAATAGTTAAATGCATTTTAACACTTACATGCATAAATACCAACCTATCACCTACTCTACATATTGTACTTGGATGTGAATGCTCAGGTTCAGGAAAACCCTTCACTTTTGCCAGAGCAAATGACAGCACAATGAATCTGTATCTGTGTCCTCTCAGAAAGTCTTTATGGGAACAAGATAACAATATTGCATAATGAAGATTACATGATTAGATTAGCATTTTAGCATTCCTAAAAGGGAGTTTTTCCTCGCCACTGTCGCATTGTTGCTTGCTCTGGAACCATTAGAACTGTTGAGTCCTTGTAAATTATATGGTCTAGTGTGGTCTAAACCTACTCTGTCTGTAAAGCGTCTTGAGATAACTCTTGTTATGAATTGATACTATAAATAAAATTGAATTGAATTGAAATAGGCACAGCTCTAATGTCAGGATGTACGTGACATATTTGCTTCCTTATCAGCATAATCCTAAGTATCTATTAAAAACTTGTTGCTATTTGTCCAGAGTATGTGAAGACCCTTTCTATTTGCACCGTTTTGTGCGGAACCAGAGTTGTGATACATTTTGACAGCTCCCAGTCCCCAGTAGTTATTGAGTAAGTGCAGCTGACACATTCATTCCCAAAGTCATTCAGCACAAGACACCCAAGTGTGCCCGCATTGTAACTATTTCTTGACATCTATGTGAGCTGTAGGATACAGAGTGTGCATACTTTTCTGGATGAAGCTTTGGGTGTCTTGTCTGATGAATCACTTCCTCACTCTTCTGTGTCTACTTTCCCAGCCCCACAGCTACACTCAAGCTACAGTTTATACTGTAGTTGACTAAGAAATCTCCACTCAAGCTCCAAATTGCTTGCATGTCCTGGAGCTTTCAATCATATCACATCTGTCTTCATGAACAGATGGAATCATTGATGGGTCCTAAAAGTTCCTGTAAAAATGTGAAGCTTACCAAAAAAGTAATGTGTGTGAAGGTGATATTGTAACATAACCTGTCAAAATAAATGCAGGTCTCTAAACTTAACTCTATGTGTGGGCGGGTCTGGTGGTCAGCCATGAGTGACATAAGTTACAATACAGAAGACATAGCAGAGCTTACATATTTTGTACATCACAATTCAATTAATATGGAAAGTAAGTCAAGTTTATGAGTTACACATTTCAATGTTTAAATGAATAAGACATCTAGGCTACAGTTGCAGTTGCAACATATACTTAAAAAACACAAGGCACGTTATCCGGTTCTTAATGAATTAACTAAACTAAACCGATGGTTAATACATGAACAATATACAAGGTATTTGGCGAGATAAATAAAAGTAGGCACAGCTGCTGAGATTTAAGAAGGGAGAATATACTACTATTACAACTATTCCACTATTTCCCTTAATATGCCCTACTAAACCCCAAGAACACCAACCCTGTTAAACAAGTAAGCAAAGTAAGCTTAGTAAGTTCTACTCAAAAGGAGGAATGGATGGACGAATGGATAGATGTATGAATGGATGGAGTGACTGCCTATGGGAATCCTCCCGACGGTGGGTGGCCGTGGCTATTCTAGAGGGCCTGAGAAACTCATTTTTTTCAGCTGGCTAGTTCCCTCGGAGCAGCTCCGCTAAGCTTCTGTCTCTCTCTCTCTGTTGCAGCAGGTGAAGCTTCAGGTCACCACCAGACGGTGACTGAAAAGGTGCTAAAATAGTTTCTTAAGCTCCGACTTTTGGTGAGTCGAACAAAGAGATGGATAAGATGATCTTGTTTGAACTTTCTTTGCAAACTTCTTCAATGCTTTATTTGAAGTCAGGGATCTGTCTGAAAGTTCAAGCACACATGGTCCCGTGGGCCACTTGCGTTAGAGAAGATAGGGATGCAGGAGAAAGTGAATATCAACCAACCAAGCGACCAGGAAACATCACCCCTACTCCTCTCTCTCTCTTCCCTTGTTTCCTATCTATTTCAATCAGGAGGAACTTGTTTCCATATATGCAAAGATTTATTGAACATAAGCATAATAAAATGTACAGTCTTTGACGGTTAGACTCCATCGTTATAAAATAATTTTCAAAAGGGGACAAAGACAATCCCCCGATGGAGTGTAGACACTCAGCGATGGCGGCGAAGGAGACTAAAGAGCAGACCGAAGGAGTCGATGGAGCGTCCAGCAGGAGGAAGATCCAGGGTGCCTTTGGGTGGCGATGAATGGAGATGGAAGGGGAGGAGGAAGGTTGCACGCTTTGCCTGACATGACAGCTGACAGCAGCAGGGAGAGAAACCGATTTAAAGCAAGGTTGTGATGCTGTGATTGGCCCTTGGAATTCATGGCCGATTCTGTTTGGTTTTACAGGAAGGTGAACGCCTCCAACAGCTGATTGGATTTAGGAAGAGAGCAGTAATTAAGTGTTAAGTGTTCTTCCTGAAACAATTAATGCTGAGCTACATTTCAATCAGGAGAGACTTGTTTGCAGATATGCAAAAGTTTAATGAACATAAACATAAAATGTACAGTCTTTGGAACTTTAGAGTGAAATCTCGCCTGCAAAACAAAGACAAACGTAATCATGGCATACCAAGCCAGTGGCAAAGTAATGCCGACATATCTCAGCATTAGAGCGTTTTTTTTACAATTAGTTATTGTTTAGGTCTAGTCATTTTTAAGACATGTATTTATTTATTCAGTCATTCATTTATGTATTTATATAACCATTTATTTTTGTACTTTTTAAAACCCTGCACAATATTACTCTGAAGACGTGAGAAGATGAACAGACCGTGAAGGGCACACTACCACCAGTTATATGCATGCATACCAGAAGTCAACACTGTTTTATGCAAAATGCCATGTGGAATTGGCTGCCCGAGGTTCGGGCTCCCTAAATCAGCACTCCAGGAAATTAGGTCTAATGACAGAGCTACTGTTAGCACATTAGAAACTGCCTAGCCTGGCTTACCAGTGGGAGAGACTTAAAATCCTATTTTGAAGGTTATATTGTCAGGACACAGGAAGGTCACTAAGACAGTGGTGGACTGCCATGATGAAAGAACCAGAGAATGAGCTTGAAAGCAGGATCTGTTCCTCCTGCAAAATTGTGCCATTTGGGTCCATTTCAGTTTAAGATACTAACATTATTTTTCACTGCTTATTTATGTTTTGGTTAGTGTTTGCTAACCCTGATCTGGATTGGTTGTGTCTCCCTCAGTTGAGATTGATGTGCTAGTTGTAGATGATTTATTCCACCTATGCAGTATTGGTTCTATAATTAAACCCACTTGTGTGTGTAGTATTGATTGTAATTGCTTGTGTGCAAACCGAGAAACGACGCTGCCTAAAACTTTCATTGTGTGGCAATAAACTATCAAATTTGAGTTCTGTCCTAGTAGCTTTATTTATGAATATTCACTTTTGGGATCCAGCACCTAGCTTTCAAAGCTTTCTAAGATAGATATATAGATATTTCTAATTTGGTAGTTATTAGGCTGTTGAAACTTGGACAGTTGTGCTTGTTTAGCAACATTTAATAATGCAAAATAACAAACAGTTGGTCTTATTTAGTCTTATAT
Organism: Etheostoma perlongum; assembly: GCA_026937815.1. Taxonomy (NCBI): domain Eukaryota; kingdom Metazoa; phylum Chordata; class Actinopteri; order Perciformes; family Percidae; genus Etheostoma; species Etheostoma perlongum. Next base: position 26,292,677 of record CM049393.1, on the reverse strand, counting down.
TAAAAATGGCATGACAATTTCTGATTACATAGTTATTCATTTATTCATTTATTTCACCTTGACAATCCACTTCAGTTAACCTAAATATGGTGTAAATATGCCAGATTTAGCAAAATTGGTTATCTTCAGTCACTGGGCAGACCGATGTTGTTTGTCATAATTGTTTTCTTTTCCAGTTAACCCTCCCAGAATTTTCCAAATTTTATGGAATAGACAGATTGGCCCTAGTGAAGTAAAAACTCCCTGTGTGAACTTGTTAAAGATTATTATATGTGAATCCGAATATTACTGTGATAGAACATATACAGTAGCTTACTACTTTTGGGTATGTGTGTTTGTGTGTGTCCACAGACGAAACCCACTACATTTCCATTTCATCACAGACTCCATTGCTCAGCAGATCCTGTCCTCTCTGTTCCATACCTGGATGGTCCCTGCTGTCAAGGTTGACTTCTACGATGCAGATGAGTTGAAGGTAAACAACACACCTCTTCACCTCATTTAGTCAGTTTCCCTCAGAAATACTCCAACCTGCATTCAACTTCACTCGCTATCCTGTAGTGCTTAATGATCTGATTGCCCCTTCTTTAATTTTTTGGAGAAGTTATTAGCTCTGTTAACCAGCTTTTAAGGATGCTGGGTCACACTTTATTTTACGGTACATTATTGGGCCGTAATAAGCCAAAATTTCTATCACATTAGGCCTAGAAATAAAATATAAAATAATTAAATAATGTGGTCTTTATTAGACAGTAAATTAACAGCTATACCATCATTAGACAGAAAGTATGCTGTAACTGGTACATTAATAAGATTGGATATGAAGATAGAAAATTAGACCAGAAATAATGTGATCTTTATTGGACATAAAACAAACTCAGTTATGCCCTAATTAGACAACATACACCTAGATTATATTATGTTGCCGCATTAAACCCCAAATATACTATACTTATATACATACACTGTTATAATAAATGATGCCCCATTAGAAACCATAAATCGGCATAGCCTTTATAATAGCCAGACTAACCTCAGAGAGCTCGACCCAATGATTTTATATACAGTACACATAAAATAAAATTCTGGCAATTTCACAGCAAATGATCCCAACCCTGCTTGGTTTGGTTTCAGTCTGAGGTGTCGTGGATCCCCAACAAACATTACTCTGGAATCTATGGCCTGATGAAGCTGGTGCTCACTAAGACGCTGCCGTCCGACCTGCAGAGAGTCATTGTCCTGGACACAGACATCACATTTGCAACTGACATTGCTGAACTCTGGGCTGTCTTCCACAAGTTCAAAGGTAATACAGCTCCTATTTTCAATTTCACTGTATGATCATTCATATTTTACCAAGGGTTTGACCAATATGGCAGTTACTAGTAGTTTTGTCTTGAAACTGATAATGGTCATTTGTGCACTAATTTAAGCAAATTACAGTTTTCAATGTTTCCCATAAAACTTTAGTTTTCTTCTATTGAACACCTGTGTGTGTGTGTGTGTGTGTGTGTGTGTGTGTGTGTGTGTGTGTGTGTGTGTGTGTGTGTGTGTGTGTGTGTGTGTGTGTGTGTGTGTGTGTGTGTGTGTGTGTGTGTGTGTGTGAGTGAGAAGTGGGCAGAAAAGGGATCGAGAAAGAGGAAGCAGATGTGTAGCTGCGACCAGAGCAGAGTTTGTGGAATAGGTTTAAGTCATTCATTTACTCACCAGAAATGGGATTTTAACCCTAACATTATTTATTTTATAACGTGTAAAACCTGAGTCACCCCTGAGTGTTCACCCCTGAGTCCGACCACAGTTGAAAATGAAGCAATCAGGAAGGGTAACAGAATGTACATTTTATTTATTGTCTTATTGTATTGGTATTCATTGTCCCATTGTATGTTGTTTGTGGTGTCTAAAACTATGTGTAACGGATGCGCTGCACTTTTTAACTGCACAACAAATTTACCTAAAGGTACAAATAAAATAACCTGAACCTAAACAGTATAGAGTCAGGCTAAAGGTCTGTTATAGCAGCTGTAGGCCTTTCGATCTTTAGTAATCTTTTCCCCCGTCACATTTTCGATGATGGCTGATTCATCAAATGTGGAGAAATTCACCACAATGCCTCACAATGTAGGATTGTTTTTGTTGAATCAATATGTATGTCAGGTGGTGTTTCTGAAATAAGCCTGGAGGAGTAGCTCTCCATCTGTTCATGAAGTACATTGCTTGTGCTATAAAGAATAATAGTTGTGTGAGCTTAAGGAAAAGATGAAACCCTGGCTGCTGTCACACATCTAACTTTAATAATAAAACATTATATGTGGAGGCGCGTTTCAAGACACCAAAAGTCACCTTGAATTAGATTTTATTTTTAAATAAACAGTAAGACAGGAAATGACAATGAGAAGACACAACACGAAAATGTGATACTAACTTAAAAAAAATACATAAATACGGTTGTGGAAAGGGAGGCAGTTTATTTCATTAATTATAAGTTAGAGTGAGTAAGCCAGCTTAAATAGGTGTTTTTTAATACCAGGCCAATGCATAAAGTGGGCAAGATTGTCGGATTGTCTGTTTCTGAAAGTGTAGCTGCCTGCATGCTTCATCAGAACTGCTTGTTGGATGTTGGAACAGAATGGTACACCCTCTCACCCCACACCTATTCCCACGTAAAATTTGGGAGTTGACAATTTCTGCACATTTCCGTCACTCACTTTGTCATTCACACCCACTTCATGCAGTGATTGTCCAGCTGTGTGGAGGTGAGAAAGGAGCCAGGCTTAAAGTTCTCTCCTAAGTCAGTTTTTATGTGAACAACCAACTCATTTGAGCAACACTATGAATGCATTCCAGGAGAGTCTGAAAATGAGCACAGTTATACTGTATATGATACATATTTAAACTATATGACATCTTACCCCTCTCTATGAGATCTGGCCTTTCACTCCGCCTTCCAGTGTGGCTGATCAAAAAAACATGTCTGACAAAGTAGTCCCAATCCTTCCAAATACTGCTGGAAGCAGCCCACCTGATTCTGCTATTGACAAAGGGGCTTTCAGATGCTGTTCAGACAATCAGACAAGCATAGTCAGACCTTAGTAGTACTAGAGAGGATAAGCAGGAAGTATCAGAATCAGAAATACTTTATTGATCCCCAAAGGGAAACTCTGTCACAGTTGCACCAGTAGTAAGAAGACAGAGAGAGAGCACTGCAACAGGCAGCTTGTACGTTAGCGCATGCGCACACTTCACTTCAGATGCATCAGAAACAGAATCAGAAACAACATTATAGCAAGATAGAGTACAAGACATAACATAATGCACAAAACTACACACGGTACATGTGGATACATGAAAGAATTTTTTGTGGTGACTCCGGAGGATAGGAAAAAACAAAAACAGACCGAGGCAGTCAGACGGAAGGGGGGGGGATGATAGGGGAGGGCATGTATGGTGTGGAGTGAGAGTTGTGTGTGTGTGTATAATATGAAGCGTCAGACTGTCCAAGTTGTTAGAAAGAAATGCACAGGAGTAGATAGTAGTCCATCTGCAGGCTGTTTACCCGCTCGGGTGAAGGATGGGGGGGCATAGATCACAATTTCAATCCAATTTAGGTAGATTCTGCGAACTTTGACCAAATCAATGACCGTCAATCAATACCACTCGTCCTCAGCATCATACGTGCATCCAATTCATGAAGTGCCCTATGCGTTTCCCCAGACCGGTCTGAGATGTTACTAGACAGTTCACTGGCCTGGTCAGCCCTCAGATGTAAATGTAAATGTGCTGTACCAAATCAAGCGCTTTTCTAGTCTGTCGACTACTCAAAGCGCTTTTACATAGTACAGGATACATTCACCATTCACACACATTCATACACTGTGGCCGGGGCTGCCGCACAAGGTAAACACAGATAAACACTCACACACATTCACACTCCAATGCATCCAATTCATGAAGTGCCCTCTGCGTTTCCCCAGAGATGTTACTAGACAGTTCACTGGCCTGGTCAGCCCTCAGATGTAAATGTAAATGTGCTGTATTTATATATTTATAATGTGCTGTATTTATATAGCGCTTTTCTAGTCTGAGCGACTACTCAAAGCGCTTTTACATAGTACAGGATACATTCACCATTCACACACATTCATACACTGTGGCAACTTGGGGTTCAGTGTCTTGCCCAAGGACACTTCGACATGGGACTGCAGGGCCGGGGATTGAACCACCAACCTTCCAATTGGCAGGCAACCACTCTACCACTGAGCCACAGCCGCCCACAGATGTAAAACCTTCATCCTCTCAATCACTCCAGCAAAAAAATAGGGAGGTGATAGGACACAAAGTCCTATATCCTGGGAGGGCACTTAGGCAGGAGGAGGGAGAAGGCGTTAGTGAGTCACTTCAAAGATTTATAGATAGTGCAAAACAAACAAAGGTTCACAAAAGTCACAAAACACTATTCCAACCGATCAGTACCAGGTGGGGTGTGCTAGCAAGTGATGCAAGCGGGGGAATCGGGGGGGATGTAGCGGCCGGGTCCAGCAGTTATCAACAAGAATAGTTTGCAAGAGGACTGATAATATAAAAAATAAAAAAGAAGTTAGACAATCAGACAAGCATATTCAGACCTTAATAGTGTGAGAGGACAGGCAGGAAGTGTGGAGGCGATAGGACACAAAGTCCTCCTGGGAGGACACATAGGCAGCAGGAGGAAAGAAGGCGTTTGTGAGTCACTGAGAAGATTTATACGTAGTGCTGTCCAATAGTGCAGTGCGGCCAGCAGGGGTTTGGATCAATCTTAATTAGCAGTTGACTCCAATGCAGCACCTCTGCCACCCACTCCCTTTGCTGTTCAGTCCGCCTGAACCGTCTAGCCCCATGGTTTTAAAAGCATAACAGTAATCCAGTAAGACACATTCAATAAATGTTACTCTCAGGCTTTAGCTTTGTTTAAACGACTTACAAAGATGATCAAGAGGGCTGATACAGTGCCGTGATTTAACTAGCACAACTAGTATATCAACCAATAACTGGGAGACACAAGAAAACATGACCGCATCTTCAGTACCGTGTACCTTTTATTGAACTTCCCCCTACCCGGTTACATGGGTTCCATACAAATGTATATATCCATATCCATATAAATCTACCCAAGCATTACACCTAACACTAAATATACAAGGGAGGATTATATGTTAATTTATTAAAGGAGCCAGCTAATAAAATCTTTGACATAAGTGTATATATTATAGTGTATATTTCCACAGCACAAATTCCATCCAATAGTTTTGTATACCTCACTACCCAGCTGCTCTCACTATAGAAAAAAAGCAATGTAAGCAACTATTGACAAAACAAAACACTTCCTGCAGATGTTTCTAATTAAGGCTTTTAATGTGAAATATCTGTGCAAAAAGTGTTGAGATTTATTGTTGGTAATTTATGACTAAACAAAGAAAAAAAAGTATCATTGTATTAATTAGTGAGTGTAAATGTATTTGCATTTAATAAGAGAAACTCAGGGCAGCTGTGTGGTGTGTGTGACACATCTCTGCCATTGTACTGATATAATTAGTGCTGTGGAAATATACCAAAATATGATAAATTAACAAATTAAATCAAACCATCTGTTGGCTAATACCACTTGGAGTAAGTGTTGTTTCTGTGATTTGCATGGATGAGATATTTTAGATTTGGTCTGTAATGTTAGGGGTCATAGTTTAGCATAAGTTTCACAAAAATAATTTGAATCCTGAAAAGTTAGCCATCCTACCCCAGGCTAACTCAGAATGGAGCCTATGTTCCCATGGTAACAATCACTAACAGCTGTCATGGTTGCTTGGTTAGCCATGTCTTTGAAAAAAAGTCTTAATTTACCCATTGGCAATGCTTTGTGCAGCAGATGAGTTTAGACATCTATCTTAAGTCTGACTATTTACTTAGTTAGGTCTAAGACATAGTAAAAGTATATCTCTGTAACCCTTTAAATGTAGGAGTTTTTTGAATGTTTTAAACGAATAAATTTAATGAGCTAAACTACCTTTTAAAGGTGGTGGTGATACAGGCAAGGTGAGGCAGCACATTTCAGCAACAGGGCAATTCAAAGTGCTTTACATAAAACATTGAAAAGCAGTTGAAAACATAAAAAAATATGAATACAGATAAAATAATACAAGTTACAATACAAAACAAGATTTTAGGACGCTTGTGTGGGACAATGTATGATGTCCCACAATGTTGCTCTATACACGTAATCCACCAACACTCCTTTCCTTCATGGAACGGCCGGTCCCACTGGTCTTACTTTTTAATCTTTATATCCTTTCATAGATTGTCATACATGTCCAATTTTCAACAATGAAAATTCACAGTGGTGCATACAGTGGTTTAGAAAAGAATCAGAATTGGAACAAAAGCATCCTGGTGTAGCTGTATCAGGAGCAGATTGTGCCACCATGTACTTCCCACATGATCCCAAAGTGACAGAATCCCATCCGGCTTCATGACAGTACTCTAAAGAGTGGTTTCCAACCTTTTTGGTCTTCCACAGCCCTTTCAGATTAACTTGTGTACTCTTTCATCAATTCACATTGTATGTTTTAAATGTATAACACATGGATGGATGGATGGATGGATGGATGGATGGATGGATATTTATTAGACATTAAAAGTGGACATTCCTTTGTCATCTACACTGTTTTAATTTACAAACCTTGTTGAGTACAATAGTCAAATCTGTAAACCTACAAGACATAACATGGAGGCAGGCAGCAGAGATGGCGCAGCAACAACAATGACTATGTTACATCAAACACACATCCCATCTGACAGATTGTGTGCCGTAATATTTATTGGACAGCCAAGTTTTAAGGTGTGTTGTAAAGGTGGAATATGTATGTATGTACAGTATATCTTTTTTAGTAGTGGGCAAGGAATTCCAGTTTTGTATTGCCGTAACAGAAAATGAAAATTGGCCAAATGTTGCTTTTCCTGAATGGAATTAGAAGGTCACCTCGTGCTGTGCTTCTGGTGATCTTACTGCTGTTGTTAAGTTGGGTTATGAAAGAGCTCAAAGGAGGAGGAGCAGTGTTATGCAGACTTTTAGACCAGACAGATGTTTTTGTATTTAATTACATCTTTCCAGCTCAGCAGTTTACGGTTATTTAGGATAAGGTTATTTAGGATTTCTTGTAAAGTGTAGCTAGTGGCTTTAATGATGAGCTGTTAGTTTGTCCCCAGCTTGCCAGAAAATATTTAATATGTAATATAATCATGGCATCCATAAATAATTTGGCAGTATTAAAAGTTAGTGCATTTCTAATATATTTAAAATTGGCTAAGCTAAACTTTACCCTATATAATCGATAATAACGCCCAGATACTTAAATTGTGGCACAATACTAATGTTACTAATCATTATATTTGATTGAGGTCCAGGGTCCCATCCAGTGGTCCCTGTTGATGTAGTAATGTTTGTCCTGGTCTTAAGATGGTGTGGGATTCTCATACTTCACTCTTTGGAGTAAGTGAGGTGATTGTTACGGTTCAACAAAGCTAAAAAAGTAAAGAGCTGTAACTGTTTGTTCAAACAGGAAGCTAAGCAAATTTTCCACAATAATTTGACCGCTGGACCGTTTGTACAATCAGTGTTGATTTGCCCTAAATAGCAACAGAAGCATCAACTGTGTGTGTGTGTGTGTGTGTGTGTGTGTGTGTGTGTGTGTGTGTGTGTGTGTGTGTGTGTGTGTGTGTGTGTGTGTGTGTGTGTGTGTGTGTGTGTGTGTGTTTTGCTCAGCATATGACTGATCTCAGAATTTAGCAGAAACTATTTCTTTCACTGAGTCACTCACACTGAGTGAGTGAGTGTGTGCCTGAGTGCTTGCGTGCGTGCGTTAGCAATCAAGTCTACTTTTAAAAAAGGGACCTCAGAAGAAAGGCTTGTCTCTGATATAAGCCTGATTCCAATCTCTCAGCAGTTGAGTTAATAAATTCCACTATTTGAGAATTTAATATATAATATATATATTAGGTTTTTTTATAATTAAAAAACAGCATGTATGCCTGTCTGAATTATTGTTTTGGATGTTGATTTTCAGTGTATGTCTCTCTGACATGAATGTATCAATTGCTGTTATTTTTAGGATGTTGAATATGGTCCTACAAAACTGAATCTTTTGTAGTATGAGGTTTGCTCATATTTCCAGCTTTGTCTATTTTGAGGATTACTTTTCATGCTTGGCTGCAGGCCTTTTCTTTCAGCTCTCCTGTGTTCTCCGTATGTATGGAGGACCATGTCTTTCATATTTAAAAATAAATACAGAAATAAATAAATGCTCCTTACTTATTTTTTAAATGTATTTATTTCTGTGTGTGTTTAATTTTTTTGTCTGTTTTATTCTTCCGTTGCATTTTCTACCCTATTTATTTTCACCCCTGGTATTTATTTCTGCCTGTCACTTTTACATTTCTGCCTGTCACTTTTACATTTCTACATGCATTTCTGCCTTTATTATGCAAATGAGGAGGGGCTGGTCTTAAGGGGTTAACTTCTGCCCATTGGTTGGTTAGCATTTTACTCCCTCGGTCGAATTTACATGTCACCGGCCACAGACACAACACAGATGGCTAGCTACGGTGAAGTTGTCAGTGAGCTCAGGCATTTAGCAACTGTTTTTAAAACAATGCTAACGTTATAAGTATTGACTTTATAATTTTTCGTTTAGGACGCTCTGACAGAACGTGTGTTTCAGTCAGCGGTGTCACAATGTATTTAGTGTATCCCTGGCCGGGGACGCGTATGCACACAGAGCGGAGCTTCAGCTGCCCTTCGAATTGTTTAACTGCTGCACTTTGGCGGAACAAACAGCGGCGTGGAAGACTCGGCAGGGTTACCATAGTAACAGGGGTCTCAGTTAACTACATAAATACGTGTATTTGTCTGTTACATTAAGGCGACGTGTCAAATGTTTATAGCGTGGTTTAATATCGAGTGGGTATCCTCCCTGTCCCTGTCTACCATATGAGTTACATAGGAGGTACTCAAATATCAGGCCGTTTTTTCACCTGATATTTGGGTATCCCCTATGTAACTTTTGATAAACAACAGCAAACCTCTCCAAATTGTGTCAGGTTGTTTATTGTGACCTATTAAACACACAAAATAACACCCATGATGACAGGACAGACCCTTTGCATGTTAGGGATGGGATACATAAAATATCAGGTGAAAAATGATATTGATATTGATATTGATGATAGTCCTTCATGCAGTGCCATCACATAGGTTACACACACACAGGTGAGAAATACTAATCAACCCGTTAGAATGAAATTTAGACTTCTCCATCCTGAGACGGTTGGATTTATTCTAAACATCCACCTGCTAAAATCGGGTTTTTGTAGTGCAACCTTCTTTGGAACTGCGGCTGTTATCATTCTGTCTCTTCTGATGTGCGACAGGAAGCCAGAGAGAGGAGTGGATTTGAGACAGACAACCCACTCCCGGGCCGCTTCTAGCAAGGGAAACAGGTTGCGCGCCTGATCGCCAGTAGTATTTGCGTGTGCATACGGCGTCAGGTGTGTGTGTGTGTAACGGCAAAGCCCGGGCTCCGTCCTCAACAGTTGCTACCGAGCACGGAAGGAGGTATCATCAATGAGGACAACGGATCAATATCAGCCCGGCTCTTTTGCAGTCATGTCAGGTGAAAAATTATATTGATATTTTATGTATCCCATCCCTAACATGCAAAGGGTCTGTCCTGTCATCATGGGTGTTATTTTGTGTGTTTAATAGGTCACAATAAACAACCTTGACACAATTTGGAGAGGTTTGCTGTTGTTTATCAAAAGTTACATAGGGGATACCCAAATATCAGGTGAAAAACGGCCTGATATTTGAGTACCTCCTATGTAACTCATATGGTAGACAGGGACAGGGAGGATACGCCTATCACTCGATATTAAACCACGCTATAAACATTTGACACGTCGCCTTAATGTAACAGACAAATACACGTATTTATGTAGTTAACTGAGACCCCTGTTACTATGGTAACCCTGCCGAGTCTTCCACGTCGCTGTTTGTTCCGTTTAATTCAAAGTGCAGCAGTTAAACAATTCGAAGGGCAGCAGAAGCTCCGCTCTGTGTGCATGCGCGCTCCCGCGGCCAGGGGATACACGAGTACATTGGCACGACACCGCTGACTGAAACACACGTTCTGTCAGAGCGTCTAAACGAAAAATTATAAAGTCAATACTTATAACGTTAGCATTGTTTTCAAAAACAGTTGCTAAATGCCTGAGCTCACTGACAACTTCACCGTAGCTAGCCATCTGTGTTGTGTCTGTGGCCGGTGGCATGTAAATTCGACCGAGGGAGTAAAATGCTAACCAACCAATGGGCAGAAGTTAACCCCTTAAGACCAGCCCCTCCTCATTTGCATAATGAGGCAGAAATGCATGTAGAAATGTAAAAGTGACAGGCAGAAATGTAAAAGTGACAGGCAGAAATAAATACCAGGGGTGAAAATAAATAGGGTAGAAAATGCAACGGAAGAATAAAACAGACAAAAAAATTAAACACACACAGAAATAAATACATTTAAAAAATAAGTAAGGAATAAATAAAGTTGAAGATTATAACGGACAATAAATAAATAAGGTAATTATTACAAAGGTGAATAAATAAAGAAGCTAATTAAAAGAGATATATACATTTATGTCTCACTGTATAATTTAATTTCTACCTACATTTATTTCTTCATTGTATTTTTTGGGGCAATTAATTGTGTGCTTATTTATTTATTGAGCATTTATTTATTTCTGTATTTATTTTTAAATATGAAAGACATGGTCCTCCATATGTATGACTCTGGCAGCACTTAGGAAGGTGAAATGTTGATTCCACCTTTTCTCCCTCACTGCTGATTGTATGTTCTTGCTAATGGGCTCACACAGAGATGTTGACGTACACCATTTATCCATCCATTGTCAGAAATCACTGGTGCCTGCCTGGACTTAACCCTCCCATTCTAATCAGCAGATATCCTGAGGTTTGGTTTGGAGCCCCAGGGAAATTAGTGCTTGACTCAACACCTTGTATTTCATTTTAGCCTCATTCCCATATACCAAGTCCTCCAGGGAGTACAATCCATGACCCTGCCACTTTAACAAATTTGAGGCCTGCAAGGGTTTGTAGCAAGGCAAAGAGGGAAGGCAGGTTGAGGTCAGGTGTTTAATGTAGAGGTGGGGTGGAGATTGAACAGTATGTTGTAATGAATTTGAACTCATTAATTCTTAAACATCTCTCAGGTGTTTTGTATAGAGCCCAGCGGCCTCATTACAGAAATTTCTTAGTATAGAATATTCAGTTTAGGATTAAAATTTGGATTTTTGCTATTACATACACGCTTCCTAACATGTTTCCTAACTGCATTTAGGAAAAAAACTATCCTATCTAAGGATAGGAATTTAGCTATTGCAAAACCATCCGGATACCTTAATTCCTCAAATAAAAGCCTGTAGTCAATTAAAAACCAGGCCTCTGATAGTGGCACGAGGGCATGGTCAACACGGACAAATAAAGGCTGGCCTCAAATTAAGGCCGGGGAAAAATTAGTGTTGATAATCTCCTAAATGCCTTTCAAATAATGTGCATTCAGGTTCATTGTAAAGTTAATTTCTACCAATTCAACAATACATTGATGCTTTTTTCTACACTTTGCTTTTCTGGGTTATGGTACTCATGTAAGGTTTTATTGTCCTACCGGTATTTTAGTCAATGCAGCTGTATGTGTTACTCAGCTCAAGTGTAGTTTGTAGTAATGTACAGAAGTGGAACGAAATCTATTGGATATTTTAAACTTTTTTAGCAAATAAAAAACTGAAAAGTGGTGCGTGCAAAATTATTGGGCCCCTTTACTTTCAGTGCAGCAAACTCACTCCAGAAGTTCAGCGAGGATCTCTGAATGCTCCAATGTTGTCCTAAATGACTGATGGTGATAAATAGAATCCACCTGTGTGTGATCAAGTCTCTGTATAAATGCACCTGCTCTGTGATAGTCTCAGGGTTCTGTTGAAAGCGCAGAGAGCAACATGAAGACCAAGAAACACACCAGGCAGGTCCGTAATACTGTTGTGGAGAAGTTTAAAGCCGGATTTGGATACAAAAAGATTTCCCAAGCTTTAAACATCCCAAAGAGCACTGTGCAAGCGATCATTTTGAAATGGAAGGAGTATCAGACCACTGCAAATCTACCAAGACCTGGCCGTCCCTCTAAACTTTCAGCTCAGACAAGGAGAAGACTGATCAGAGATGCAGCCAAGAGGCCCATGATCACTCTGGATGAACTGCAGAGAACTACAGTTGAGGTGGGAGAGTCTGTCCATAGGACAACAATCAGTCGTACACTGCACAAATCTGGCCTTTATGGAAGAGTGGCAAGAAGAAAGCCATTTCTCAAAGATATCTTTGATCAATATTAAAATTGAGGGGAAGATGGATGCAGCCAAATACAGGACCATTCTGGATGAAAACCTGTTGGAGTCTGCAAATCTACAAAGGAATGGTTCACAAATAAACGTATCCAGGTGTTAGAATGGCCAAGTCAAAGTCCAGACCTGAATCCAATCGAGAATCTGTGGAAAGAGCTGAAAACTGCTGTTCACAAACGCTCTCCATCCAACCTCACTGAGCTCGAGCTGTTTTGCAAGGAAGAATGGGCAAGAATTTCAGTCTCTCGATGTGCAAAACTGATAGAGACATACCCCTAGCAACTTGCAGCTGTAATTGCAGAAAAAGGTGATTCTACAAAGTATTAACGCAAGGGGGCCGAATAATTTTGCACGCACCACTTTTCAGTTTTTTATTTGCTAAAAAAGTTTAAAATATCCAATAGATTTCGTTCCACTTCACAATTGTGTCCCACTTGTTGGTGATTCTTCACAAAAAATTAAAATGTTATATCTTTATGTTTGAAGCCTGAAATGTGTCAAAAGGTTGAAAGGTTCAAAGGGGCCAAATACTTTCGCAAGGCACTGTAATACGGGCCTCCTTTAGTGCTTGCAGAGAATGACAGGCTCAGGTACTATTTATGGACTTTTCAACAACAAAACAAAAGAGTTTTAAAGTATGCGGAGGAAAACTCGGGTGAAAAAGCTTCAAGACATTTCAACATTGACCCCAGGAGAATCCGAGACTGGAAGAAACAGAAGGATGAGCTGATGAAAGCAGAGCATGTCTAGCTAACTGGAGGTGGGAGGAAAAGTTAGCCTGAAGCTAGAAACAAAGCTAGCTAGCTACCGTCTGTAACATTAATCAGATACTGGTGTAACTACTGTATGATCCTATTGTAATCTACCCGCAATACTGTAGTACCTGTATTTGAAATAAACCTGGTATATTTACAGGGTTCAAACTGACACAGGCATTTTGGATGTTGTTGTAAATGGTGATATTTTTGCAAACATTTCTTTAAAAATTAATGATCTCTGTCCACTGAAACGCTATGGCTTTTTATTTAAAAGAGTTTATTTAAAACAATTATACTTAAAAACAGATGGAATTAGAAATAATGGCCTGCCTCTAATAAAAGCCTGCTTCAAATAAAAGCCTGGTACCTGGCAGGTAAATAAAGGCACTGGTATTCCAAGGCAGGAAGGCATAGACCCTGTCCTAAATTCTAAATAGCTGCCAACAATGGCAACATCAGTGTAGCTCCATGGCAAAACCATTTTTTGTTATCAAATGGCTGGGCACTTTTTTATTTGACATGGGTAGTTTTGATGGGAGCAAAGCTGTCTTTTTCTGGAATGACCTGTTCTCAGTCACACATTCACACCAGAAATCTGCCCTGTACAACCAGTGCACAATACTGTACAGTAATCTACACTCAAACTGAGGTAAACACATCTGTGCTATCGCAATGACAATTGAGCAAATTTTATTCACTGGTAAACACTGTGGGATGCGGTTGAAAGTTGCTTCCCTGTTGCAAGAGGGAATAAGGGAATAATAATATGCAAAATACCTCTCCTCTATTTTCATAACAGTCAAAGCATGCAACCGAAATTCCCACTGTGGGTCAAAATTATGTGCTGTGACCCCGAGGTAACTCAGCAGACCCAAACTATGAAACCCTATCGAGGCCCAAATCACAAAAAAATCTATTAAAATCAAAGAAATGATTGCCTTTAAAAGGAATTTGTGTTGTTATTATTGCATTAATTTTGACAGCCATATTTTGAACCAAACAAGACTCATGAATAGGTTTTATAATACATACACAGGTTCTGCATATCTCTCTCTGCTTTGACACACTGATAACATTTAACTACACACACACACACACACTAATTGAGGTTATTTTTCTTTCCACAGGAACACTGTCTCACATGTATGGTGTATAAACACAACAGGTTGCCCACTATAACCAGTATTCAATTGTTCACACACCTGACACTACGGAAACTAACATTGAACACAACTTTTTTCCATTCATTTAATCCACCACATTCTGTTCATCACTGTTAAATTAATCATGGGCCAGGAATGCTACCACACCTGCTGTCTTCCTGAATTTGCTGAGGGTGACCTAGTTTCAGCATCCACTCGACGCCACAGCATCACCCAAAGCATGCAAATATGAAGCACTTAAATATGTGCTCAGTGGAATTATAGGAAGAGGTCTTGGCACTTACACAGATAGAGGCTAATATGTAGACTTGGATTAAAAGGGGAACCCCGCCAATTTTACATGTAGGTCAATTTACTTGAGCTGTATTTTCTGGATCTTATGTTAAGTCTGATGAATTAACTGATGTGCAGGTAATGTTAACGTTATAAAAGTAGTGTGTGCGTGTGGACAAACTTCTCTGCATAATGGGATTGTATTATGTGCACAGGACCGTGGTCCAGCAGAGCCTGGGGTCAGACCTACAACCTCGAAACTCTGTCATTAACAATCACACAACAGCACAATTACTCAACATGTACGCCAAAAGAAAGCAAAAGATAAACCAGGAAGGCTTGCACGTTACGAAGAAAGGAGAAATCTTTTATAAAATAGAACCACCTCAAAGTAGCACAAGGAACTTCATTCCTTCTTTTTTCAGCAGAAACTAAATGTTTGTAGAGCAGCAACAGCAATGTTTACAGCAGCAAGGTCACTAATAAAGTTTAGATTAAATAACGTTTAGAAAGAATGAAGATTCAAGCAATGTATTTGTCACAGACATCAGTCAGTACCATTCTGACATTATCATTATCAATCATCTATCATGACATTAGCCATTCATCTTGTTGTGTGTGCTCCTGTTTCTGTTGAGGTCTGGTGACATCACATTGTTGATGTGCATAATAATTAACCCTGTGCTGGAATAGGGAAGAAGGGGGTTTATTTAAGACAGCAGCTAATTTTACTAAAAAAAAAAAGCAGCTAATTTGCAAAATTTTAAGAAATGTTTCAGGCAGTAATTTGCAGTCATCACGCATGTTCATACCACAACGACGACAATGGAAATATCATAATGAGGACTACTACAAATTAACATTTAACAACATTAACAACAGGGACGGCCATAGCTCAGTTCGAGGGAGTTGGGTTGAGAACAGGAGGTGCTGGATCACCTTGGCAGGGCGCCTGTGCTCAGGGTGCCTGTTCAGCAGTTGCAGCCCACTCACTCTGACATCTTTCCATTAGTGCATGTATAGGACCTGAGCATGTGTGTGTGTGTGTGTGTGTATTTCAGGCCTGTGTGTAATAACAGAGTGTAAATTGTAATTTCCCCATTGGGGAGATATACAGTGTGTATATATATATATATAATTAAATTAAATTAATATCTATATTTACAATATAAACACCACCGTTCACTATCCCTCTAACAATTTAGCCATGACTAAGCATCTTATCCATACACGGTCCAGCCATATACTTTTCAGTCTTTTTTTTATTGTATGTGTGTGAGTGAAAAGTAAAGGCAGCAGAGGGATGACAGGAAATAATGGGAGAAAGACATGAGGAAAGCAATAAAGCTCCCTGGCAGGATTTGAACCAGTGGCTTTGTGGGGTATGGTCCACTGGCTGAGGGATTCATTTTTTTATTTTTTTTTCCTCTGTCTTTTGTGAGTCCCCTAACTGCATGGAATTACTCGCTGGTGTACGGTGTATACTACCCGAGACTAGGATGGTATGGTTGTTCTAATAAGGAAATAAAAGGGGGTTACCATGGCAACACACAAAAATGACAGGGTAAACTCTTGTTCGCATGGATGGGCTCTAAGTCCATAACAAATTTTGTGACAGTCGAGCATGTCATTTACATACTTAACTCTGATTGGGCAATTACTTTTCCTGTTGCTACTATAAAGCAGTTCATTTTCCAGCAATATGATTTCATGCATGGTTTATTTTTGTTTAGCTTGTAAAAGTTCTGTCAGAGAATAAAGAAGCTGCTGACAATCCACTATTACTCCAATGTCTTTTAGGAACATTTTTTCAATCAAAATGTTACCATTATTGGTTATTACCTGCTTGTCCCTCCTGTATGTTAGAGGACATTTGAATATACCTTTCTAAACTTCTGCATGTCACACTGCTTGGAGACTGTGTCTTAAGTTGCATTTGGTGGAGCCAGGTTGTTATTTTAGGGCTTCCTTCACCCTATCACACCTGCAGTG
Organism: Etheostoma perlongum; assembly: GCA_026937815.1. Lineage (NCBI taxonomy): Eukaryota > Metazoa > Chordata > Actinopteri > Perciformes > Percidae > Etheostoma > Etheostoma perlongum. The sequence continues at coordinate 26,276,005 of CM049393.1, read as the reverse complement.
TTGAGTCCATGTATGTGAGTGAGAAGTAAAGGCAACTGCAAATTTGGAAGGAGATCAGGGAAACACATTAAAAAGATTAATTGTGGCAAGCAAACTAATTGTCCCGACCTCTGCAGAGTGCAAGAGAGAATTCTCTGCATGCAACCAGAAACAGACTGCATGCCAGGAACCTTTCTGCATTGTTGTTTGTGGAGTTAAATGGGCCTCCCCTCAACAAATTTGATCCTGCTCCGTTCATCCAATAATGGATAAAGACAGGGCATCCAACGTCAGTATCATGGTCACCAGGACCACGACCACAGCCTGCTGAAATCAGACCACTTTGGTCCATTTTTCTGCATAATGGTAATTAATGGCTTTTTCTGTTTAATTGACCATTGCGTTCTCCCGTTGTGTAAGATTTAGGATTATAATGGAAGATAGCACAAACAAAATGTTAAATAATTTCTCGAAGTAGAATTGCAAAGTTCAGCACCACAATTAGGAAAGGTCTAGTTTTTTCATTCTAATTTAAAACATTTTCATTGAAGACATGTACATATTTAAATATAATAAATTGGTAGCCTAATTTTTAAACAAGTAAGACATTTCAACTATTAAGTTAAATATCAATTAGTTTTTAATATGTTTATTTCAGATCAACATTGGGTACAGACTGCACAAACATTGTTTCCATTTTCTTATTCAGACAATATCAATAAATACATATATAAGTACATCTTACAATTGTACTTATTTGGTGGATTCTGAATACATTATGGTGAGGCACCGTAGAAAATAATAAAAAAAAAAAAAAAACAGGAGTCAAAAGAGAGAACAATTCCCTGTGAAGCCACTATTACATTATCAATATATCATCACACAGCTTCCTCCCTCCGCCCCCTTTACGTGTTTCAGAACCGGTCCCCATGCGCTATCAAAACACAATCTTCCTCCCTGCATTTGTGAATCTGAGATTCTCCAGATGGAAGACTTTGCCCAGCTCTCTTAACCATATCTCAAATGAAGGTGCAGCATCAGACTTCCATAATCAGAATAGGTTTTTTTTTAGCCAGTACAGTACCCAGATACACTGGCCATTTGTCCATGACAGAGTTCAAAGCAGTGTCATTTGTAGACCCCAAATTGGCCGCAAGGGGGTTTGGTTTCCACTGATTGTTAAAGGCTTTTTAGTAGAAGTCAAATACAGTAGACCAGAATGAGTGGAGGTTAGGGCATATCCAAACTTTGTGTGCCCTCTTGGTTCTTACACTTATTACATAATGCCGATTCACTGGGATACATTTTGCTTACTTTTACGTTTGATTAATGCAGCCTGTGTATTACTTTAAAAATTGTACTAGATTATGTCTTGCATTCACTGAATGTTCACAAGACATGATTCCCAGAATTCCTCCCACTTAGTTCTTGCCCTGTGTTGGTTAGTTCATGGCTTTTGCTGCCTGGCCAAACATTAGTTATGTTTGAGTGTGTAATGCCGTGCTATGTCTGCAAATGTAGACAAGCGGAAAAGGTGGGAGGCCATATTTGTTCACTACTTGCTCAAAGGACATGAAGGTACCCCCCCCAATACAAGTCCTTTAAACATTCCACTCCTTTTTCCCTTCCAGAGAGAAAACACAGGATCGGTCCCTGAAGGTTTAAACGCATGGTTGTTGCGATAGGGCTGCCTAACATATCTGGGTCTTTTAAGTACAATTTAATCTGCTTCCAGACATTCAAAGAGCTGTGTACTAGAAAGTTCCCTTAGTATAAATATTTGTTTGTCTTAACAGAGCTGTTCAATAGGGCTGAGAGAGAGAGGTCCCGCAGCACCCTCAGCGTCCCAGCCCCAGTGTCATTGGTGGCGGTTATGTCTGGCAGCCTAGCTGACATATTCCAGAAAACGTTTCTCTTTCAAAATTTGTGCGTTCACCTCTATGAATGTTAAATCTAATGTCAGTTAACATGGGAGCATGAGCACTTATCAAGATATAATGGTATTGTGTGGTCACAACAATTAGTTGTCCTGAATAATTACCACCACCATCAATTACAAGTATTCCTATTGACTTGAAAATACGCTGAATACGCTGTCAGTGCCAGTACCAAAACTGGTAGCACAGATTGTCAGGAGAGAGCCTAACTGTGGTCTTGACTATGAGCTCAGGTTGAGGAATGACCGATTATATGAAGCAGAGGTTGATTGTGGTAAACAGCTGGAACCCGGGGACTCCCGCACAACAGACTCCACTCCTGTAATTAGGACAGACAGAGAGGAGGGAGAGAAGAAAACAGAGAAGCTACCTAGGCCTAAGGCCTAACACCCACTAGTGGTGTTGGCGGCGCACAGAGCTTCAGAGAGCAAGGGATGTGGGCAAACGGGAAAACAAAAACAATGGCACATCAGTACTATGAACTAAGGGAGCTAAAAGTGAAAGTGAAAACTGATTTTCATATTAAACATCCTCCTAAACCAATGAAATAATCCTTCACAGCAATGTCCATTTTAAAATCAAAAAGTACTTCTACCTGGTGGTGGGTGGGCACTATAGCTACTAGGACACATTGGAAGAAGAGCACTACACAACTTGACCTCATGCAACATTACCGGACATTCTCACCGCCACCGACTTGAGCGTCTCAAGTTACCGGAAGTCATTCATTTTCAATGGAAGCCGGCTTCTCTCAGCTGCAAGGAGCGGCAAATCTGTTGTTTTGGGCAACTTTATGGTAATGAGCTATGACGTGGTTCAGCAGCAAGCAGTGGCTAACGCTAGCCGGCAATCAGAATATAGAAGTCCTTCGCGCTGGCTGATCCCAGAGAAACATACGATGTAAACTTTCGTTCCTACCGAAACATTTATTCTGAGGACAATCTCATAATCACCGTTGCTGGGTTACCTATCATTTATAATAATGTTGTTTGTACACATAGGGACCAGTTAACGTTACTTGCCGGTCACATCGTCTCTAATGGTCTGCTCACAGTGAAGTCCTGCCCGGGTCACTAGATTATTCTGGCGACTGCTCGCTCTGCCTGCACGCTGCTATGGCTCAGCGGCTAACGAGCGAGCTAACTGCTAATAGACCCTGCTGAGACCAATTAACAATACAACTTCTGTCATTATATATGTAATTTATAAAAGGTTTCTATTGTCAGTGTATTGGCCGTGGCTGCGTGCGTTTCTCCCGGTCGAACAGAGAACGCCGCCACGTCAGAGCAGCCAAAGTCAAGGCTTCCCCGTACTTTTTCACAAGTGCCCTTGGCGGGGCGGCCAGAGATTTTTTGCAGCTCAAGTTGGTGGCGGTGTGAACATATGGTTAGCCTGTCAGTCTCAGCTCACTAATCAGGAGCAACAAACAGAATACTTCGCAAATTTTCAGATCTCAGTCATGACAGGAAAATGTAAAAAGACAGCCAATTGAGAGGTGTATATGTAAATGGATATTTACATTGTTCTTTTATATACATTTTCCATTTGCATTCAAATCAACATAGCAGAATAGTCAGAGCAGCAGCCATTTTCATGTGTACCATTGCCATGGTAACGTATAAACTTCCGATACTAAACCGACTCTCCCAGCTATCTCCACTGAGATGACACTGCTGTTTCCAACACAGGAAAGGGCTGGTAAACTGGGACATATAGCCTTTTTGTGATAAGCTTGACATCCATGCATTCCTGGGTGGCAAACTTTCCCACACTGCGCCCCGCTCTACACTCTAACTGGAGAGAGACACGTGTTCCCAGTGCCCCGCCACTGTCACTGATGCCGCCGTTTGCAGAACAGCAAGGTGGGTGCTACCATGGCCATACCACTATAGGTGGAGCTGGAGCCGGGGCTTGGAGAGGTGCAGACCGCAGCCTGCAGGGCGCCTTCTCCTTGAGCGACACCTCAGTGCCGCTGTTGTGGCCGAAGCGCCGCTCTCTAGGAAGTGTGTCACCGCATCCACTCCCCTACCTACAGCCCATGGCTGCCCCAGCCTCAGCGGGGAACAGCCAAGGCTTAGCACTTTTGTCAAAGGCTTTTTGGCAGAGCTAGTGGTCATGCTAGCAAAAATGGTATTGTTAAGTGCTGTGGCCACCTAGTACACTGGTAGGCACGGTCAGTGAAGCGAGCATGGACCTGGTTTTGGGGAGACGGCGGTGAGGGCTTGCATCGGACAAAAAAAGGGGCAGACGGAAGCGGGATGGAGGCCAGGCTCTGCCGCCGTGGCAGGACAAACGTCCATCTCCCTTGTTATGGGAATGCTACTCGGCATTCACACAGGTCAAGAAAAAGAACCTGAGCGGTGGGCAGGGAGCCCGCCTGCTGCATAGGAAGAGGAGAAAGCCGCTGGTGTGGTGCTTCCCTCCTGGGACAGGCGCCGTAGCGGAACTCCGTAGTCCTCTGCCGTCCTGCCCTTGAATTAGAAACACTTAAGTGTATTGTCATTTTCTAAGTGCAGAAAATAATTTCTAAGGTGACAGAAATGCTTTTTGGCTGATCACTTGGTGTTCAAGGACACTGGACAGGATTGCCGCATGTGAAAACCTCTGGTTATCCTTGTATTACATTACACTGTAGGGCCATGTAGGATGAAAACAAATACAAAATCAGAAAAGAGTTAACACATGCAGATGTAGCCCTTTGGAAATTAGGCTATAATCTAAGTTAATGCATAATTAGATTTAGTTCATAGAGACAATAAATAGTTCATAGAGACAAAAATTACAAATATATGGTACTAAAAATTAAAAGGTTAAAGGTAGTTCATTCTACATTCAAACGTAAATTAATGTGAACCGGTTATATTTCCAAATGGGTATATGAAAGGTCACATTTTGGTTAAAAAAAACTGATACATTGTAAGTAATGTTCATATTTTGTTGAATTCAGAAATGACCACAAATAAGGGGTACATGTATTGACTGTATTTTATTTTATTTGGTTTTAATAATAATAATAATCACTTTTTGGAACCCAGTTGTGGGGCTGATATCATTATTATTATATCACAAGGGAAGAAAGTGAATTTACAAGAAACCACTTCATGTATTACTATTTTGTACAAAAATAGGAAAGAATATTTAGTATTAGTTTAACTGATTATCTGAAGATTTATTAATATAGGCACTTAAAGATATACCAAATTTAGCTAAATGAACCCAATAGCTACTTTCATTTACCTGGCAAGGGTTGAAAGCGCTACACACACAACAGTTATGTTTAGAGTACTTAATCCCATTGTATTTGTTATTTTCCCAGTTTGACAGTAAAGGATGCCACCTGGTATCCTTTACTGTCAAACTGGGGAAACAACCTTAATTTGTGCAGGCTCATTGCTGTGATATGTGAGAGCAAGTGGATTTTATAGTACTGCTTAGCTAATCAAATAAAAATGATCAATCTCCTAGCTAAAACTGTGTAGTGTGTAACATAGCGCACCTGATACAACGACCCTCTGTATATGTTATGATTTTTTTTTTAAATGCCATTTTTAAATATATTGTATTAAGCTGTTTTTGTCTTTACTAAAATCAAAACCAATCAAAGGACAAAATGCTTTTACAAATCAAGAGGGAGCATTTTCACTTTTGACTAATTATTGAACATGATATTTTTGCTGGTGCTGAATTACCTTTAATATACATTACATTCATTACAAATTTAACTTTAAGTTAAATTGGTGTGTTTAGACTTCACCAGGGGCCTAAAGGCAGATTTATGGTTGTATGTTGGATCTACACAAAGCCTACATCGTAGCCTATGTAAGTAACCTCAGGTGTAAGAAACCTTGTGTCCTGGTGTCCTAGAGTATCTCTTTAAGAGAATAGCAGAGCCGGCGTGTGTGAATATGTGGGGGAGTGCAGGATGAAGGGATTAGCTTCGGAGCAAATCCAACTCTGGAGGTGGAGACAGAGAAACAAAGTGTCTCGCCAGTGCTTTCTGACCATGGTTGGAAAGTTGTCGCAGGAAAAGTGAACTCTTACCTTGATTTCATGTTGTTTATAGAGGAGGAGAACCAGGAAATGGGTTGAGGGAAATGTGACGCTACCACCTTGAGAGAGGTGTACGTCAGGCTACGGCGTAGGGACCATATCAACGTGTACCTACGCACATACCTATGGCGTATATTTAAAACAGGACCTTAAATTGGGCTTATGTATGTATTATTCACTTTTGGTCAATTTATTGTTTATTTTAATGCTTTGAGAAGCTTGTAGACATAGTGGTGGTTTGTTTTTACAAGTACAGTTTTAAGAACACCTAAGTTAGGGGGGCAGCATGGGGGGGCAAGCCTCTACAGTTGGGGCACAGCCACCCCCCCTTGCTCCCTTGTAGCTTTGCCCCTGATGAAAGCGCAGGTGTAAATAATAAAATTCATTGAATGGTGGCTGAATTCCATTTAGCTGCTTCAGTTCAGGGCTCTGGTGTTGTTGATGCTGGCTCACTGTCACACTCTCATGGGACACTTGAATAGAATTGCTAGTTAGTAATGCCAAGTCTTTTGGCATTGGCGGTTAAACAACATTTTCATTTAATGTAGTCTAGGGTTTTACAAAATTGGCCAATAAAAAAAAATTCATTTTTGCAGGCAACAATATTGCCTGAAAAGGATTAATTCAATATCACAATATGAATAGAATATTATTCTGACACAATCTTGGCCTGAATATAAGATTATCCTGATCATTGTTAGCCCCCCCTTTTCTGTCACCTGGTTTTTAGAAAATATTTTTTCAAGATACTAAACACTTTCAGATTTCTGTTGAGAAAGCTTTCCTAAGATAATGCCAGTTCATGGATAAGATAATCCTCATTTCTGTAGGGTTTTTTGTTATAGAAATGATGGAAATACTTTCATTAAAGCAAAAAATAAATGCATGTATGGATACATTGACGGAGATTTTATCCTGTCTGTTTCTGCAGTAAAGATGCTGGGAGAAGTTTTTGCTCTTCACTTCTTGTGAATTTCTTTCCTTTGTGGCAGTAAAAAACATTATACTGTACATGCCGTCAGAAACTACTTCAGGTAAAACTGGGTTTACTTAACACTTTAATGGCAGACACTATAAATAGACTTGAAGAAACTAGCTTAGCAACAATAAGGCTACAAACAACCCATAATGCAACACTTTCAAAAGAATCTGGTGTTACATCTGAGCTCCCTTCAAATCAAATCTGATGTTATGACCACATAATTGAATAGTCCTTGAGTTTTAAAAAATAATTCCAGGATAAACGTATCATCTTATATGTGCCTCCAAGCTCTCCTCGACCTTTATCTCTGCTCAGGTTGCCTTTTCATAATCTCTCGCCACAGTATATCATGTTGTTTTAAAATAACATCAAGTAATTAAATTAATGTTTACTGCAATTAACTGTTTTCCACTGTTATGTCATATGTATAAAACAAACATTTAAATGACTAATTTCTTAGTTTAAAAAAAAGTTACATCATGAATTTGGACAACAGGAGTTTGTAAAACAATAAGACAATATCATCATATCATCAAAATTGTAGCCCTAGTATGGACCATTTTAGTGACAAAACAACCTCCAAGTGAACAAAAGTTTCAAAGACTTATCCCTTAAAATTAGAAACGTGATTAGACTTGTTGATGATGAATGAATATCCTGATAAGGTTGTTAATCAAAGTTCCATGTGAGGCGCAGTAGCAGGATGAAATGTGAGGAGTGAGGAGAGACTATTGTGGGCCTGCTGACCTTGGCTTCCATCTTTACTTGTATCAGCACCACTGACTCAGCATGAAACACTCCCACTGATCTCCTTGTACTTCTTCACAGCTAATTTAAGAACTTGCTCACTCCCCCCTCAGCCGCATGCTGCATGTTGAGAAATAGATTTTGGATTGCCTGAGGTTTGCAGTGTGAGGACTTTGCTTAGTGTTATGCATACATACTATTATGTCCAACTCTAATCCATTCTAACCAGACTGTAATTGCTGAATAGCAGGTATTGCCTTTCATCTTTCAGGGGCCAGATAGCAAGTCTGAATTACAAAATCAATAGCTACTGTGTAATGTGAATGAATGTTTTGAAGAACCTAAAAGCTAATGCAGTTGCTGGGGTTTGACTATAGAAAAAAGTAAGAAGAATCATCTACTTGTGAGCTCTTTTCTTTAAGATATTCTAACAGAAACAGATTACAGCTCTATTGATTTTGTTTCCTTTCTTGCATGGGTCTCTGACTTGAAAATCCAGTAAAATCCAGAAAGTCTTTCTGTGGATTGATTGTAAGGATTTACCATCAAACTGTTTTCAGTGAAAACCCAGATAAACCCATTGTACACCACTTGCTCAGCGGAAAATAGCAGATAGACTCTGTAAGAGAGTAGGCTTAACACACGAGATTTGCAGTAGAAATTTCTACTGACAATCAGATTAAGCTAACAGGCACTTATTAAATTAACCCAAACCAAAGTAGAATCACCTGTGAAGTTTGTCTCAGTAAATTGAGCAGGTTTTGTTTTTGAGCTCTAATTGTCCCGCGCAGTTATCACCCCTTTGTTCTTTGTTTTGCAGCCTCTCTAAAGGGGCTGCCTGCTATCTGCTGCCTGCTCCAATAAGCTCTCATTAATCTTTCTTACAGCCTTCATTAAAGCTGCAACTGCTACACCCATGCCTGCTCTCCAGGCTCTCCTCGACCTTTATCTCTGCTCAGGTTGCCTTTCATAATCTCTCGCCTTAAAGCCCACGCTACATCCCTTCCCCTCTTGTCCTGTAATCTCATGGATAACCTCTTTATTTTCATTCTGCTTCTTTATACCTTACGTTGTGTGGCTTAAAAACTCTAAATTAATTGTAGTGTTGAGTATAGAATTCAATTTGCACCTTCTCTAATGGCAGGCGGTTTGCTATTTGTGAGGTAGCAGTTACATTTTTCTCCCAGTTGGTCATTGACTCAGACATAAAAGCCCCTTTAACCTCTATTTCTGTCTGCATACAGTCCAAACCGAGGGAAGCCAAGAACAGCTAATTAGCTTCAGATCATCACTCAATTATCTCAATCAATCATTTTATTTGTCACATGCAAATCCTATGAAGTACAATATAAATTAAATTTAATCCCATCAGCTCCTTCAACTTGTACGTGATTGATCATAAATCAGAATGCGGGGGGCTGGAGGGGCAATTTTAGGATCTTAGGATCCTAGTGTCTTGAGGGTAGAAGCTCCTCCTGAGCCTAACGGTGCTGGCCTGGTTTATCTGGTACCCGGATGGTTTTGATCTATAATGATTTGCCTTTTGTGTTTTTATCCTACCAAACCACTATTTGCGGTCCTGTTCGGTGCTGTTTCTGTACCAGGCAGTGATGTGAATTGAAGAGAGGGAGCGCTGAACAAAGCAGTTAATCAGATAATTTAAAAAGTTATTTTCTGATTGTTTCACTGTGCTTATGTTCTAAAGCACAAATATACACACAAACCCCTGTGGTGCTGCATTGTTGGAGAGCGTCATCCTGTCTGTGTTTGTGTGTGTCAGTTAAACTTGTACACCCACTTGGGGCCCAAAGGCTCTTTGATGTCCATTAACATCCTGCACTCAGCAAAATAAGAAGAAAAGAAAAAAATCCAGGCAGAAGGCAGGGTCTCTGCAGATACAGACACACCTAGAAGTGTGTGGTAGTGCGTGGTGATGGCGCAGTGGATATCTGGGTTCGATACCCACTGCAATACATCAACCAGTGTGTCTCTGAGCAAGACACTTAACCCCTAGTTGCTCCAGAGGTGTGCAACCTCAGATATATTGCAATTGTAAGTCACTTTGCATGAAAGTGTCAGCTAAATGACATGGGGTCAAAATTAGGGTTGGGTACCAAAAACCTGGTTTCTACGCAACCTGTAGGAATCAGACCGGATTGGAACGCAAATTTTGGTTCTTCATTTTGGTTCCACTTAATGTGTCAACTAAAATATTTCCCTTTAAACCCTAATATGATGCTGGATAGTTTAATAAATTATAATGCATCACATTTGAAGTGTTATATTTTCTAACATTTACAACAACAGTAACATTTCTCTGTCAGGTAAATGTAGTTCCTCTGAAATAGAAGTACACAGTAAATTAGAAGTATACAGGTGAGTTTATTTGGGGTTCATTGTACCGCAGAGGTACACATATTAAAGATATGCAACATTGGTTTTTGGAAAACCACCAAATTACTTAAGCCAAAAGCCCCAGGAGACAATACAAATTATTAAATAAATAAAAGAGAAAATAAGAAGATGCAGAGAATATAAAAAAGCAGTAATGGTGTTGTGTTTGCTGTGTTCAGGTCAGCAGGTTCTTGGTCTCGTGGAGAACCAGAGTGACTGGTATCTGGGGAACCTTTGGAAGAACCATCGACCTTGGCCGGCTCTGAGTAGAGGCTTCAACACTGGTGAGGTTTGTCAGGACGTCATGTTATCATGTTATCATGTTAACATGGTGGGGTGACATTTCAAACTGTGTTCCAGTTGCATATATGCATTATTATATTAAAGAAAATCAGTATGCATGCTAATTATTGAGATTGTTGCAAAATATTAAAACCTGTCCAGATGGTGAGGCACCTCCAGGAAGATCTCAGAAAATTACAATGCCTTCTAGATATGGTTGCATTGCGTTCTGCTCTGTAGCGGCTGCAGGAGTCATTTTACTGCCACTGTAGAGTCTTGCCAATGTCCACTGCACGAGCAGAATGTATATTTATGCGATGGGTCTATTTATGTTGGAGTAGCTCACAGCTTTAAAGTGTAAAAATGTACTTGTGAATGTATACACAAATACTGATGACAACTGACATGTAATGAATGGTGCATTTTTATTTATTGACTTTAACTTTTCTTTGTTTTTTCTTTTTCTGTAAAGTATGTAAAGCAGGAGGAGAAATGCTGCAGGTTTCCTTTTGATAATATTCACTTTTTTGGAAAGTACTGACCAGGCAATACAGCCACAAGGTCTGTTACCGAAGAAGCTGTAACCGTATTGTCAATATGCTTGTAAAATACCAAGAGGATTAGAAACAACTCAGAAACAACACTGGAAATGCATGCTGAACAACAGACTACAGGGAGACAATCTGCTTTTAATACACTTCCTGGAGACATTTGCAACACATTGCTGACTCATTCAGTGGACATTTGCTGTATTAAATAGTTGGTAAAATATATAGCTCACTCTTTATGTTCTGTTAGCAGTGGTGTTCCAAAATCCCAGTTTGACAGTGTCAACCTACATATTATATTGGTGCCTGCTAGCACAACATGGTAAAATATATTATCCATGTGTACTAAATGAAAAAACACTATACTATGGCATATTCATGGCCAAAATGGCGATATCCACCATGAGACAATATCTATTTGTCAAAAGTCAGTGATTTTACCAGATTGTTTGTACTGCCTACTTCAATATTTCTGGTTGAATCAGGCCATTGTGGGCAATGTTGTAAAATCAATGAGCAGGACTGTTTCATGGGAATCATTTTAGATGACTAAAACAAACATTTGTGTGTGGTTACTGTATGCATACACAGTTTCTGAATTGATATCCCTCTCTCTGTGATTATATTTTGGTGTTGTTATTTAAACCATCCGAGGTCATTTTCATTCATCTCAAATAGGAAAAAAAAATGTGATTGCTGTCTTTTACTTGTATTATCTATGTTCTTTATTCCTCTGATAATTTAATATGAAAGCCAAACAGGTACGGTAAAGAAGCAGTGAAGGAATTCCTTTTCTTGCAAGTATGTAGTTCATTCAGAGGCATTAATGAATAATACAGGAAACCCAGAGGCGTGTTAAAAGTTGTATGGAAAAACATCTTCAAAAATCTGATTGTGGAATTGATTGAATTCCATTACACCTTGTTATTTTCCCCTGCCTGTATATTTTTTCATCCTTACAATCCAGCAGGTCTTTTCCTTATGGAGACTTCTAGCTCTCTCTGTTCTATTTGGAGCTGGAGGATAAGCGTATTATTGACTATAGCCCAAAACAAACAGCACGACTTGTTGCAGAAGCTCTGTGAATTTCAAAGCAAACACATTTCAGTGGGAGCTGTGTAAAACTCACCTGAACGCATCTGCTTTGCAAAGGTTCAGTGTTCTGCTCCTAAACTTCCTGTGAGCGTGACTGAACAGCAGATATCAGAAAAAGAAAGGCATGTGTTACATTTACACAGAACAGCAATTTGACAGATAGCCTCCTGTTCAATTGCGCTGGTTGGCTTTGTAACCATGGCTGTGGCAACAGAGCACAGCAGGGTGTGAAAGATGGTTTGTTTGTTCCGATTTGCCTATGTCTTTCCCTCTGAAAATTGCTTGATTTTATTAGTAGCACCTCATAATATTGCTTTAATTAACCAGGGAACTGAGAAGTTTTAGTTTTTTCATTTGTTGTGGAAGAAAGTTAGCAGAGAAAAGAAGCATGACTTCCTAAGAATATTTGTGTATCCAGGATGATTTTAAAATGTTGTCTTCATCCAACGTTGGTCATCTCTTTAACTTCTAAGTCTGCAGCTTTATCTCAGAAAACGCAAGGATGTGATTCAGAGCCTCATGACGGGACTTTATCACCTTTACCAGGCAGCTGATAATAATCTCTGTTTCTTAAGCTACCATATCTGTGTGTGTGTGTGTGTGTGTGTGCGTGCATGTGTGCTTTTCAGGGGTGATTTTGCTTCTTCTGGATCGTCTGCGAAAGCTGAGATGGGAGCAGATGTGGAGGCTGACTGCAGAGAGAGAACTAATGAGCATGCTGTCCACCTCCCTGGCAGACCAGGTAACACATACCCATCCTCACACCTCAGACATGCTAATTCAAAATTAGCTGTTTCTCCACCCAACATCATTCCGCTTGGCTCACATGCTGTGGATTGGTGTAAACTGTGCAGGAGAACCTCCCCAACCGAGAGCGGGAATACAACAACATACAGTATTTTATTTCCTTAGTCGCTACCATCTTTTTCATTGTTGTTTTTCAACCTGGACTCTATTTTCGAATGCATTTGTGTCAAAGTAGTCTATATCCACAATGTTCCACTTCCAGGATTACACCGGGAATTAATACGGGGAATTCTGTTGGCTCACACTCTTTCCGGCCTGCTCTCCATTGCCTTCTGCTTTCTTTGTGTTACGTACCCATTCCACCAAAACAAGTTCCTTCCAATGCTAATTTGCAGCGGCAACGCGGCTCTGCACCGTCCAAAACGATTGTGATTAGTTTAAAGAGAAATGCCAGTAAACCAGAGCACCCGTTTGTCCCCCATCCCAGAATGCTGTGTAGACTAAGCCAGACCCTCCTACGCAGCGCTGTGGAGGAAGGTCTGGCAAAGACAAACACCATCAAAATTCCTTCCTAAAGTGAGTGTCTGACCACATTATGTAGAGTTAGTAGCTGAGCACAACTAGTCACTTCTTCAACCTGTCTGACTGTCCGTATCCAAATGTAAGGTCTATAAAAGCTGTGCAAAGAGCAACTCAGCATTTCGTAGGCACAATTGGAAAATGCACAATTGAAAATCTTTTAGATAACATAAAGCTACACTTTCTGTACTTCAAAACAAATGCATGAGAAAATAGGGTCCAGGTTGAAAAAAAAGCCAAAAATGACCTTAAAAATTTAAATATTACCTGTGTACTATAGTAAATAAAGTGGTTATATTCAACCTTTTTTCTTCTAGTAATTATTAAAAACCAGGTAATTAAAAACAATAATTATTGATATTGACTGAAATGTAACATTTTATCGTAATGCGTTTTTCAGCTGTATATCGCCCAGCCCTACTTCTTCCTGCATTAACATTGAACCTAAATAGTGATTTACAGCATCCTCCAATATGGAGGTAAATCCCACAATGAGCACTTTTCCTGTTTCAGGCCAAAAGGCAGACGAAATAATGTACTTGAGCATATTACAATAATACAGAGAGTCTGCTGCTGGGGGATGTGTTTGGGTTGTGCTACTGTTATGTTCTTTTGAACATAACAGAAAAAAAACTAAAAAAACAAAACAACTACTCTGCATATATTGTATGCCTCTGTTTTCATCTGACACTCAATGTATATATCAAAGCTGTACAAAGGTTTGATGAGACCTTTTTCATCCATTTTAGTTACACTTAAACTGCGCAGATCTATATCTAACATAGGAAGGGCAGACACATAGACCTTGGTGAAGGTCTCGCCATTATCTCAGAGCTATTTGGAGCTCTTCTAGATGAGAGGCGCGTTTATGAGTTTTTAATTAAACCTTCATTAAGGAAAGCCCTGCAAGGTATGCACTATGGAAAATGAACAGTGCTTTGGAAATCGTTTGACCATTCCATCTGCCTTCTGTTGTATGAGCTCCAACAATGGGCTGTCAGCCTTCTTTATCACAGCATTAATTATGTGGCTGTGGAGTTTTATGTCTACCATTAGGAAGCTGGAATCTGTCACTGAGACTTTTGTCTTGTGAACCTTCAGAGATCCCAAAGTAAAAAAAAAAGATGTAACCAAATACAGTTCAAAAGCAAGTTGAAGTATACTGTTTTTGTGAGCATGATTAGCATACATTAGGAATTAAAGCCTGAACATCTGGAGACGTACAAAACATTAACAGACAGTAGAGTCGGGCTTCTATGATGACGATGGCTCCAGTTGTTTAAGTCCAAACCAACAATGAGACAATTCACCCTTTCAAGATCAAGGCCATGCACAACTCACTATATTTAATCGTTACTTACTTTTCAGTTGACTCGGAAATGGTTCTGGTCCGCCATCATTAAGTCTGTTCCAATGGGCTTATTCATACTCTGCGGAGTGAGTAGGGATCTCTGAAGAGACATCAGATTAACCAACAACTTTCTTCATTCATTAGAAAGATCTTTCTCTTCATGATCTGTTATTTGCCTTTTAATCTGTATCATGAATAATGTAACTTCTTATTTAAAATAAGAAGAGTCTGTTTTTTTAGCATAAATACTTTTGGTAACACTTTCTGTGAAGAGGTGTGCATAAGAGTGACATGACACTGTCATAACCATGACACAACACAGTCATGAACATAAGGGAGACATTATGAATGTTGATGATTATGATTATTTTAATATTTGATGATTATTAAGGTTTTCAATAAGTGCCATTTGGTAATTATGACATTTTTAATGCTAAGTTGACTTTGTTTGATAGGTTTGTGTCCCAACAGTATGATGTTAACAATGACTACAATCTCTGTGCTAAGACAACTTGACATTAAGCGAGACAATGTCTTTGTTAAAACAACTTGATCTTAAATTAGTCAACATACCCTTTCATAAATATGTTATGGCTAATTATCAAACTTAAAGAAACAATTTAACTTTATGTGTTAACATTTGACATTGGCTGTTATCAGACCATGGAAAGATGTGTTTCAATAGCACATGTGTGAACAGACTGACAATCTGTAAATATAAACCACATACCACAAATACAAAAAAGGATTTGTAAACTCACAAAATAATTTGCAGATTGAAAACACATCTGCAAATACACAAGTTCCAAATAAATAAAAAAACAAACATTTGTGAACATCTTCCTAACGTTTTAACGATTTAAATTCTGTGTGTAAGTGTCTCCATTTTACACACAGAATTTTGAGGCAAACTTTTTTGCCATCTGAAGAAAAATCCACTTGTATCACTCTGCCATTTTCTGAGCAGTAAAGTCATTTACACATTGTGGTTTGACTGATCTGAGCTCAAAATAAATAAATAATTGTTTAATAAATGTGCAGATAATTTTCACAGTTTAAATATATTAAAAATACTGAAAGACTGAAAAAATGAAATAATATTTGGAGAGTTTGTATATGGGTAAACATACTCCAAAACATCAAGTTAGGTTAAAAATGCCAGTGATGGAAACGTGCACGCAATTTAGGTAATGGGATGTACCCAAAATATCCTCTGTTTTCCAGGTGTGTTCACATCAGTGGCTAATTACGAGTCAGACCTACAGTATGTGTCCCGTCGGTTCCAATCCTCCATCATCTATGTATTATGCATTACCATCCACTGCAGTGTGCACAGATTTTTCACCCTGTGCTTGTGGCATCATGTGCTGTCATAATTTGCTAAATTAAAAAGAATTGGCTACTATATTAAAACAATCATTTAAAAAAAATAATAAACCATGAATTAACATGTTAGACATTCTGTTTGGTATTTGAGAAATTGTGATTGATAAAATTGTTATGTTTAACACCTTATTTTACTGTGCTTCTGAAATTTTCTGTCTGTTTTGTGTGGTCATTTAATAAAGAATTTAAAGTGTGAGGTGCAGGGTTGTTGATGATGAAACATAAGGCAAAGCACAAGGCTCAGTGTGTGTGTGTGTGTCTCTCTGCAGGACATCTTCAACGCTGTGATCAAACAGAACCCTTTCCTGGTTCACCAGCTGCCCTGCTTCTGGAATGTCCAGCTGTCCGACCACACCCGCTCTGAGAAGTGCTACAAAGACGTGTCAGACCTCAAGGTGAAACCCTGCTGTTACCAATATGCTTACACTCAGTCACCCTTTAGACATAGAATACCTGACCTACATTGTTCAGTCTCAAGCCAACCACATATTCAAAGAGACACACACACACATTTTGGTCTTCTTTAGGGCTCAACAATAAGGATTGCCCGATTGCCTGGGGCAAGCAAATTTCCACATCAAGCTAGTAAACCTAGCAACTCACTTTCCCTGTCAGGCAAGTGGTGAATAAGATTAAACACATTGAATCAAAATAAATTGGTGCAGCAACATTTGGGTTAAAATGCTGTTGAAGTTGCTATATATTAGCAGTGCAAACAATTTAGGTAAACAAACAACAATGGTAAAGTGTGTCGCCACCAACAGAACTTTATGGTACATTCAAGTGCAACTGGTAAACTAATGGTCCATTCAGGTGCACCTTGTAATTTCTACCGTCTAGACGAGACTTTTCTGTATTAGCACTGGTTGCAAGTTGTAAATACATTTTGTGTAATTAGAACTTTTTCCCTTTTTATGGAAAGAGGTAGCCAATCAAGTATGTTTTTATTTTTTTATTTGATACTAGTATCAAAGTAAAAAAATTCTTTGACAACCTAATTTATCATACATCAATGGGTTTTATCTGAACTTGGTTGTAAAAACGATAGACATGTAGATAGTAGTGTATACACACACACACACACACACACTTGTAAATGAAAATTTTTCTGTTTTCTTTCATTTTACTGTGCTTCTCAATTTCTTTGTGATCTAATTTACTGGAAGAAAGATTCAACATTTAGTCTTTGTTGTTATTTTATAAGCTCTAAGAAAATGAAAAAATTAGTACTGGGGAAAGTAAAAAAAAAAACATTAACGTTGAACCCTGTACTTTACGGAAAGTAAAACCATTATAGAATTAGCTTGCCTTCAAAAAGTGTCCTGTCTTTTTTTAGGTTTCAGGTGATGTGCAGAGCTGTCCAACCCTCTCAGTAGCTGATGATAACTTTAAATATGTTGTTGATTAGGCTTTGTGCTAATTCATCCATTCTTTCAATTTCAGCATTTCACATCCAATGAGAAAATTCAGCTATGGTAGCAGCAATTAGGCTCCCGGCAGCCATCTGTACACATTAAGTTTGGCCTTATTACACCTCAATGCTCCAACACTAATAATGTTCATAATACCTGAAGGTGTTTTTTAATGGCGTTGTCAGTGTGGTATATCTCACTTAATATCATGATGTTTTCAAATTGCCCAAGCAGATATGACACATAGTGCTAGCAAACCAACAAGCCAAGTCATGTAATTACTTGTTGTTGTAGTCACGTTTCTTGCCAAAAAATGTATTGTAAAGACAAACGTATTAATCGTAAAGGAAAATAAACACAAGATACTGCACTGGAATACTGATATCAGTTTGTAGTTAAAAGTATCTGGAAACTTGAATCCTTTACTTTTCAACACAAGGTGTGGGAAACATTATACTGTAGCTACCTCTCATGTCTTCCTTTGATATAGGTAGATATTTTGGAGTCAATATTAAAAGTGTCATTACTAAAAGAAATAGTGAGAAAGATAGTGTTTGAAATGTTTTCTTTATACTTTTATATTCAATTTTTTTGTATTATTATTAATCTCCAGGGGGGTTGGTAGAGACCTAGGGAAAAGACTTTGGGCTAGAATGACAGTGGATTAAGTCCCAGAACCAGGTTTATGATTTGGTGGAATGCAACTGGTTTAATGGTCCATGCATTGCAATAAAATAATTTGTGTATGACAATAACAGCAGTACCCAGACAATGTCTTCACTGCTCTCCTCTCTGTGGTTCTTTTGCCTAGGTGATCCACTGGAATTCTCCCAAGAAGCTGCGAGTAAAGAACAAGCATGTGGAGTTTTTTCGGAATCTCTATCTTACCTTTCTGGAGTACGATGGCAACCTGCTGCGACGAGAGCTGTTTGGATGTCCCAGCGAGGCTGACCACAACAGTGAGAACGTAGGTGGAACTGCTTCTGTATTTCTGGTTGTGGTGTGAAATAAATGCTGACTAAACTAGTGTTTAGTGGACTGTAGCTGTAACGGTTTGTGTAATCGTGCAGAACGAAGGTCATCATACACGTCTTTCTATAGGACAAAGCTACTTAGGAGCCCTGCAGAAAGCTCAAGGACATTCCCCATTTCCTAGTGTAGACATCCAATCTGGCAAAATGTTTATATGACATCTTTTCATATACCGCCAACCTAGCCATCTCACAAGCCCACTCTTGAATTGGCACCCCTTCAATCTGTCTGGCTATCATTAAACCAGTTTGGATCCAACGTCTATCTATTCTGCTTAGGATTGGTCCATCTCCTAGAACAATCTTGGGATGAATGGAACCTGGGTCCCTGCTATCAGACATAGCTATCGTGTAGCTCGGTCCAAAATTTCTGGACTTTATCACATGACCATAGGACATGAAGTAACTGGTCCGTCCTTACATTTCCAACAATTTGGTCAAACAGAACCACATCTATTCATCTTGCTGCACCAACCATGCACAGGACACGGATGTAGGATGGATTGGATGGGGGGGGGGGGGGTTGGGAGTTGTGTTGTAGGATTGAGAGGATTGATTTTGAGTGTGTGTGTGTGTGTGTGTGTGTGTGCGTGTTAGGGTTAAAAATGAAAATTATTTTAAAAAATAATAATAGCACTAAAACGCCAAGACAAATATTTAAAAACTATATTAACAATTATATTAATATGAAGACAGAACAACAAGGCTCGTGGAGTGGCGAGAGGGAGAAAAAGGGAGAGAGGAGCAAACCAGAAAAGCAAGGGAAGAGACATGATTGCACCGGACAGTTTCAGGGGCTCTCAACCAATACATCCATTTTTGAATGCTCGCAGACTAATAATAATGCATAAAATCAATCTAAATCTATGCAGAATAGTTCTACTTATTCAAGGAACCCCCCCCCCATATAAAGGTAGAGATTGCCTGATCTATCTTACAAAAAAGAACTTCCATAAAAACAGAGGAAGACATTGGAAAATATGTATAAATTTACAAGATGTTCATTGTACTTTTCCTGAGAGCCAAAGGGGCAGGCTGCTTCACTTCTGAAAGTGGGCTTTCATGTTAGTGAGAAATTAACTTCAAAAGGAGAAGTCAAGGTACGGGTATTCTTTAAGCCTAGATATTTAAAACCAGATTGTGCCAAAAAAAAGGTAATTGAAGGCTGTTTAACTTGGAAGGCTGGGCTGTTAACTCTTTTGAAAATTCAGCTTATAGCCTGAGAAAGAGCCAAAGTCCCTTAAAATAGACTCAACATAAGGGATGGAGGCTAAAGGTTCCGTCAAAAAAAGCAAAAGATTGTCAGCGTAAAGGGCTACCCTGTGCTCCACTCCATAGCTGGTGATACCGTGAAAATGAGTTGAGGACTTCCAAGTGCAATTGAGAGGTTCAACCAGCAAACAGCAGTGGGGTCTCTCTAGTTAGTGGAAAGAAAGGACAAATATAGTTGGCAGTAACACAAGCAACAGGGGCGGAGTAGAGGAGACTGGCCCATGGAATAAATTACCAAACCCAAATTTTTGCAGAGCAAAGCATTGCAACAAATTTCTCTCTGAGAGAGTGACCAGAAGTGTAAATAGCATTTAAGAGTCTTCTAATATTGACAGTGTCGCCCTTTAATGAAGCCAGTTTGGTCTTCAGAAATAATCTGCAGCAGGATGTCTTCAAGATGTCCGGCCATCACTTTAGCAATAATTTTGGCTTTGGTATTGATTAATGAAATTGGGCAAAATGACACACAGTCCAAGGAGTATTTGTCTTTTTTAATTAAAAGATAAATGTTGCTTGGGTGAGTGTGTGCGGCAGCAAACCATTCTCCTAGGACTCATTAAACATTTCCACAAGAAGTGGAGCAAGCTTACCACAAAACTTTACTATTATCCTAATAATAAACAAATTTGAACATAAAGCGCTGCCCCATAACCATCTGGACCTGGCACCTTGCCACTTTGCATAGATTTGATAGCCATGTGATCTTGTTAATGTCTAGTGGCCTTTCTAAATCATTAGCCAACTCCGGGGCAATAGATGGGAATTCCAATCCATTTAAAAAGTTTTCCATACTCTTTCTGTTGGATAGAGGCTCAGATTTGTAGAGATACAAGTAAAAAGATCTTATAACATCCTGAGGCTTGGAGACAATATTGTTTGTTGCCGACTATGCTCAATAGCCTTCTGCTTCCTTTGTGGAGAATAGATTGAATTCTGACTTTAAATCTAGTTTCCTTTTATGCAGCTCAGGAGAATGTCTGTAGCATAGCAACAGTGTCAATTTGAAGAATCTGTAAGGTCTTGTAACAGTGTTTGTTTGTTAGTAAGTATGACATTATCGATAGAATTTGAGATTCCAATCGGAAGGTTGGTGGTTCAATCCCTGGCCCTGCAGTCCCATGTCGAAGTGTCCTTGGGCAAGACACTGAACCCCGAGTTGAATGTGTGTGAATGTTTATCTGATGAGCAGGTGGCACCTTGTACGGCAGCCTTGGCCACAGCGTATGAATGTGTGTGAATGATGAATGTATCCTGTATGATGTAAAAGCGCTTTGAGTAGTTGTTAAGACTAGAAAAGCGCTATATAAATACAGCACATTTACATCCTTTCTGTTCAAAGTAAAGGAAATATCCATCTGTAGTGGTGCATTATGCAAGATCACAAAGGCCAAATAGTGATTGGACATTCTACTCTGGAGAAAGATTGATGCACATGTGAAAAGAAAGAGAATGATTTCAATACAGGGTTCCTATACCTCCATGGGTCCACACATCCGTTTTCTTCCATAAAGTTTGTTAAAGACATGGACCACTTGTAGAGCAGTGAGTGTCTTGGGGCAGAGCGATCCAAAACTGGGTCTACAACACAGTTTGATTGACATCGAGTTTTTTATTCACCAGTAACACAACACCTCTCGCCTTTGTATTAAAGTTAGAATGAAACACATGGCTGATCCAAGGTTTGTGTAGCCTAATGTAACCTGATTTCTTTAAATATCTGTCTTCAAGTTTTATGGATGAATAAATATCCTAAAATGTTTGATTGATTCATTGATTTTACATTTCATGAGATCCATCTGACTGATAGTGTGTTCCAAATCGCGCACTTCTGTACTAAATACTAACTTTTTGAGTACATAGTGCGCTCACATTGTCGAAGTGCGGTCAAATGCAGTACACTTAAATACCCGGATGGTGTACTCAAAACGCCCCGAAAGTTGAGTGCGGATCGATGGACACTTTCCACACTCAACGGTCGCCATCTTGGCTACGTAGCGGAAGGGGCAGAGCTAACAACAGTCGAAAAATATTTGAATTAATGGCGGCCGTAGACTCGAGACCGAGGGCGACGGAGCAATACAAATGTAAGTTGAACATGAGTCTTTTTGCTGTACTTATAACATTTTATGTACCTGTATTTGTATATTTGGTTAATCTTACAGTTTTTAATGATATTTTTATCGCGAATTATAATGTTTATTGGTACCGTAATTTGACATGCTAGCCAGTTAACCTTAGCTAGCTAGCTAACAGCGGCACAGTTTAACCATACACTGCAAATAATTTATAAGCTAACGTTACATGTGTTGTAGTACATTGTTGTTTATTGTGTTAAACTATCGGCCCACTGTAGAAGATGTCAGCGTTAGATGTATGATCTTGTAAATATAGCTAACCTACACAAAGCTGCAAGCGTTAATGTATATTACAGTGCTGTTTCTGCTCTGATCTGATTTGTATAATCGTTAGGGACAGACGAGGACACGAGGTCCCTCATCCAGTGGAGGACGGTGAACACCTCCAGCTTTACAGGCAAGCGTAATGCAGCCCTGAATGGATACGAGTAAGTAAATGTATATCATATCTTACTATTGTTATATCTGTGGACGTATATTTTACATTGCTAGCTACATAAACATTGTATTTTCGTTAGGGCGTACATTGAAAGTCAGGGGCTGCAGGAAAGGGTTACCCCCGTTTTTCTAAAGAAAAAGTGGGAAAACCTCAAACAAAAATACAAGGTTGGTTAACTATGACAATAATTGTGAGTTAATCAGCCCCATGTCTGGGAACATTCAATTTTAGTTGAAAAAAAATGTAGTTGACGTTTGAAATTAAACTGGAGTGTTTTTCCGTTGTCTGTAGGATCTGAAGTGCCCCAGAACTGGGGTCAGCACTGAGGGGGGTGAGGAAACCGCTGCGTCCTGGAAGTGGTATCCTCTGATGGATGAGGCAATTGGGGGCAGGCCATCAGTTACGCCGCCTGTCCTCATTGCCTCATCTTGCCAGGACGTGGCGGTTGTCGAGCCCCCCTCATTGGTGACCCCAGAGAGGGACCTAGCCACGGCCTGTGCGACATACACTCCAAAACGGAGGAGGGTGGATGTTGCACAGGCCCTCAAAGACCTCCAAGAAAAGGATAACAGTTTTGAGAGAGACATGGTGAAAATGGAGGAAAGGGCAGGAGAGAGAGAGGAGAGGCGGCATTGGGAGGCAGTGGAGAGAGAGGAAGCAAGAGATGAGAGAGAGGAGAGGCGGCATCGGGAGGCAGTGGAGAGAGAGGAGCGGCATTTAAAAGACATAAGGGAGAGGGATGACAGGAGAGAGAGGGAGGTAGTCATGAGGGAGGAGCGTTTTTTGTCTGTGCTTGAAAGACTTGTGAATAAATAAAAAATAACGATCTGTTCTGTCTGTTATTATTGTTGCTAATAACTCATCTGTTATGGTATATTACAGTTGGTAGGCAGCTGAATAGTATTGATGTCAGCCATGGAACACAATCTACTTCCTCATTGCTCAAATGGGGAAAGTCATGTTTTCTAGCACATGGGTAAATGTGTATATACAGTACAGCAAATCCTTTATATCACGACATTTAAATGAAAACACATGCATTTGGATTGCTTAAATGTTTTTTAAAACAGATTGTAATACACAAATGAACATGAACAGCAGAGCAACAATATAATTACAATAATCAACAACTACAACAAGAACAGCAGAATGTCCTCTGCTCCACAGATGGCGCCTTGAGGAGCTGGTTGTAGATGGTCTTCTGCTTCTCCCTCCTCTTCAGCTTCTGGCTCCAGCAGGTCCCTATTGGTCAGGCAGATGTTATGCAGGACTGTGCAGCAGGCAATGACCTCCCTGGACATAGAGGACATCCACCTCCAGTGCCTTCAAAAATATAGACCTCCATCTGGTCTTCAGGATGCCAAAGGCCCTCTCCACAACACACCTCGCTCTAGACAGGTGACTGTTGAAGCGGACCTGGAGTTGGTTGTGGACAGGCTGCCTATAGGGAGTCATCAGGGCGATGGGTTGCCTGAGGCAGGGGTAGCCACCATCCCCGATGAGGCAGAAACCAGGAGGAGGGTACTTTTGCTGGAAGTACAGGGGGCTGTGCTTTAAAACCCTCGCATCATGAGCCGACCCAGGGAAACCAATAAACACATCTATGAACTTTGCTGTGTGGTCACACACAGCCTGAAACTGAACAGAATAAAAAATCTTTCTGTTCAAGTAACAGGCTGCGTCCTCTGCTGGGGGCGTCACACGGACGTGGCAGCCGGTGATGCTGCCCACCACCCTGTGGAAGGCTGCCGACCCGGCCAACCGCGCAAATCCTGCTCCAATATGAGGAAAGTCCTCCTCTGTCGGAAGACGAACGACCTGGGGGAGGAGAGAGAGGACCTTCCTGCTGGTTTTGTGGACAGCACGATGC
This sequence comes from Etheostoma perlongum, assembly GCA_026937815.1. Classification (NCBI taxonomy): domain Eukaryota; kingdom Metazoa; phylum Chordata; class Actinopteri; order Perciformes; family Percidae; genus Etheostoma; species Etheostoma perlongum. The sequence goes on along the minus strand of CM049393.1, from coordinate 26,251,769 downwards.
ACAGTGGTCCGTGGCATGGCAAAGGCCCTGGCTACCACGCGGTAGGAGGTACCACTGGCCAGCCAAAAGAGGAAGACCAGGGCCTCAATGACGGGTCCCCAGCCATGGTCAGACCCCGTGCCGAGGATGGCCATCAGACCGTGGAAGGATCCTCTAGAGAGTTTGAAGTCCACCCTCATGTTGCTTTCCCAGTCAAAATACAGTGCCAGCAATGGCACCGTATTGTTAACCTGGCAGTACTGCCTGGGGTATGGAGCCTATAGAATTAACGCCGGACCGTCTTTTAAAATAAAACTGGACTGAATGTGTTTAATGTTATCTGCTTTTACTCTTGTATTGTCACTGTAATTAATAGATTAATAATTAAGTAATTTATCAAGTCACTAGTTCCAGCTTCTAAAATGTGAAATCCACACAGGGGAAATATCTGTACTACAGCAGCTCAAAGCAAATACATCAGTATAACAAGTAGAAAATATTGAATAAGTTATTATAATAATAGTAATAACACATTTATTCTTGAAGTTAACACGTCAGTTGGACATAATTTTAAGTACTCCATTTTTGCTGAAATAACTCATAATGGCTAGTTTTTGGTGTTTTTTAAAAATTATTTAAGAGCAAAAGTATGAATATCAACATACCAGTATATTTTCTGTTAAAAGGAGGCGGATGGTACGACGGCGGCTCGCAATCTTCTCATTCTCGCAAAAAAAAAAGAGGGCAGATACAGGCAACAATAAACACAACCACATTCATCTTGATGAACAAAGTAGAAGTGTATTTTTTGCGGGAGACAATAGGTGGCGGGAATGTTTCTGTCTGGGTGCAAGTCACAATTTCACAGAAGAAGAAGGAGGAGGAATGAGCTGTTGTGATCGTCATTTCCGGTAAGTACATCAATGAAGTGCGCGATTTGAGACAACACTCTCCAGTCAAATTTTACGCACTATGCAAGTAAGTACGTAGTGTACAAAGTGCACTTCCGTTAAGTGCACTAACAGAAGTGCGCGATTTGGAACACACTGAGTCTGTGCAAGTCCCTTGTACAGTGGAATTATGAACACAACACATGCATCGAGTCACCATAAATGAAAATATAAGACAACAACAAAACAATGAAAAAAGTGAAACAGAAAAAAACAAAACAAACAAACAAAAATGACCCCATTCCCATCCTAGGTTCTCTTTCCCAAACAAAGAGAGCCACAGGTACTTACTGATGTACCACTGGTGCATTCACCTTATCACTATGTCAGAATTATAGGCTACAATGAACACTAAGATCTCATCCACTTTGTCAACCAGCTGAGTGACTCTGTGACTCTGTGACTTTGGTCGGATAACCTAGTCTCGACCGCGGTGATCCATTGACTGCCAAGGGTTCCTGACCCAAAGCACAGATAGGATTACATTTGAATTAGTTTAAAGCCCCCTGCATCTGACTGAGAGGCTAAACAAGTCTTTTTGTGTCAATAACTGATGCCAAAGGCCCTTGACCATGTGTCGTTTTTTGACTCACTATGAGTGAGGCTGTGTTCCTCTACCACGTCTGAAATTAACCAAAGCTCCTAGGAACATGGTTGACCAAGCGGTAGTCTATATCCTTTACGTTCCACTACCGTGATTTTTCCGGTGTCGCAGGAAATTCCACCGGATGCCTGTATTTTCATTGATTTCCGTTTACTTCTGCATTCATTTTTGTTGGAATTTTAAACTGTGGTGGATTTCTGAGGACTATGGTTAACTGCTCCTCAGATCTTTGCATGGTAAATTAAGACAGCTATCTAGACTCTGTCCAATCTCAGTTTTCTCTCGCACAACTATTTTGCTGCGGCTATGCTGACCTTATCTCCGCCCATGATGATTGTGTTTGGTTTAAAGAAATGCCAATAAACCAAAGCATGTTTTTCTTCCATCCTGGAATGCTGTGTGGAGTAGCCAGACCCTCCTCTGCTCCTTAGCATGTGGATGGTCTGGCAAAGTGAGACAAACCAAATGGTAACAAACACAGTAACACATCTTAAAGGTGCTATGCTGTCTTCATGCTAATTACACGTCCTAATGGACCTGTACCATAACAACCCAGTCTCACGGCAGTTTGTGAAATGCTCACGTAATTTATTCTATTGATTCATGTACATGGAAACGTTTAGCTAATTTTTTCGTGATGGTCAGCACGTTTTTTAAACTAATGCTTTTCAATGAGAAGCATTGTTTGTGATCACAGCACAATTCTTTCTGCCAGTAGGACTGCATCAGAGAAGCTGTATACAGCTTTGTTATTTATATATATTTGTTATGTTATAGTAATTACCGCTCTGCATCAGTCATCTGTCTTTCAATCTAGTTAAACTCTATGAAGAAAAACAAAAAGGTTACAGACATTAGGTTAGGCTAAAGGCTAACGCTAGGCTATATTGTTAATTAATTTTACTTACCCTCTTAATTGTGGACATAACTTGATATGCACAATTGGAAACCTTTCTCCAGTTTGCTGGCAGTTGCAGGTGGAAAGCGTCAACAACAGTCCAAAATGGTGGAAACCGGCATACCTACACCATGGATGTATAATAATGATAACACGCAATCACTAGCACAAACCCAGAGTTAGCAGGACAGACTGTCAAATTGATCCCTGTAGAGCCAAAACTACCCCTGGAACTGGTCACAGTGAAAGCGGTGTTCCTTCAACAGCAAGGACTCCTCCAACTGCTCTCTGGACCTGGTCATGCACCCACACCCTACTTGCTGCTGCCTTCCTCCATATAGCCTCACAACCAGAGCAAGTGCCAAGGCTTTCTTTTGGTTCAAAGACCAAAACATCTTCTCCATTAATCGCTACTGGAATCGCTATGTATCCTGCATAATGTTGCATGTACTGCCCGTCTGATGTAAACATCGGACGCAGATGTGACGTGGATTCAAATATTGGCGCTGCGTTAGTCCTCAGTAACGTTAATCGGTGCAGTCTGACCTTCCCTGGCAGCAACCAGGAAGGCTGGGTGACTGTCTGAAAGAAGCACAACCTATCAGATCCATGGAAAAGAGATGGAAAACTGCTTTGAAATTAACGTTAGGGTTTAAAATTCTTGTCATTCATGCTGATTAAAGGGGTTCAGGGGATTTACCAATTTACCACTCCACCAGAAAGAGAGCATGTTATCTAAACCACTAAAGTCAGTTGAACAGGTGAAGTGTTTGTAGGCACTTGTGTTATTCATCAGATAATGTTAAGATATAGCAGAGGTAATATCAGTTTGAGTATAATGACAAAAATTATTTGTTTTTGCGTGACTAGATTACAGGAAATGTTTAATATAATCTGAAAGGATATTTGACATAGGAATAAGATAATAAAATAAAACTTACCATTACAAAATTCAGAGATAAAACATTTTGACTAAAAGTATTGCCAAAAGGTTGACTAACATTTAATAACTTCATTGATTAAAACTGGACTGAAACGTTTTGATACCGCTCAGTACAAGTCCTGCATTTAAAGTTTTTTTTAAAGGGAAAGAGAGGCATTATATCAGCACAATGTACTTAAATTTACTTAAGGTCTGTTTAAGGTGGAGCTTTCAACTCTAATAAAATGCTGGATAGTTTAATAAATAATATTATTTATATATGTATATATATATATATAAAATATTACATATTTTTCTATTTCTATTGAGTAAAATCTGAATCTGCAGTTGCCAGTTGCATTTCACTGTCAGGTAGTAGTACAATGTTTTCTTCTGAAGAAGAATTACACAGTAAGTCAATAGAACACAGTTGGGTTGCTTTGTGGGCCTACTGTAAGTTATATAAGGGTAATTGCTTGATGAGGAGTCTATTGTCATGAATTAAGACTTGGTTGGCCCACATGTTGTATAACCTACTTCGTTTGAACCTTACCAAGGTCTTGACACACGCTGTGAGTGCCCATCTTACTGTGTAGACCCTCTGTTGCTGGTTTATCATTCAGACATCCTCAGCTTCTAACCTGCTGTAGGTCACCATGGGGAGTTGGTTTTTAACAGGACCAGCCACTATGGGGCAATAGAATTATTTAAGTGTCAGCTCTGTTAGTTCAGTCAGTTAATAACATTATAATTTGCCCTCATTGTATGTAAGATCCCTTTTTGTCAACATTCAATTCTAATATGTCCTTAACTCAGGAAGTAGTTTGCTCACTCAATTTTTCAGAGCTTGAGCAGAGATTTAAATCCCATAAAAGTGATCATTAGACTAATGAAGTCACTGAGGGATTGGCTGTAACAGCACATTGAAGACCGGGCTCCTCCAGGGCCACAGTGCAGTCCAGTCACTCACTGCCGCTTTCTAATAACGGTTTCAAAGCAGAGCAATACCACCCCAAGTCCTCTGCTGACAGCCCTTCAGCCACTTCTCTCTGCTTTTCCCCAGAGCAAAATGATTGTGTTTGTTGAGCTTCAAAATGGCAGATCTTCACTTGAATTCTTGAACAAGTTACAAAGGACAGAATGCTGCATTCATTCATAGTGATGTTCGCTCTAGTAACACATCACGTTTACAGTATATGCAAACACTGTGCAGAAAGCTTTAGGGTTGTGTTCAGCAAATCCTGCATCCCTGTTTGTGTGTGGCAAAAGACAATGGTTAAGAAGTAATTATGGATAAATAATTGGAAGACTGCATTTCATTCACATTAAATTGTAACCGCTTTGTGCTAAATGGACTTATGTAGGTTTAGAGGCCTGGATCTGTGGTACGAAGCGGCAGACTGGGACACAGAAAAGCCCACAAAACGTAATCTATGCTGCTCTAGCATAACCACCCCGAAGATTCAGTACACATGTAGACATGGACACTGACGTTTTCCAGTAAAAAACAACAGTATCAGTAGTAGTTTATTTAAATGCCTAAGTAAAATGCAGGTTTGAATTTAACTGACAAGTACCTCTAGTGGCAATATCAGGAGCTAAGGCTGAAGTAGTTTGACATTGTTAAACACCCTGAAAAGGGAAGAGTTGTGGGTGGATGGATGGGTTAAGAAAGCATGTAGTCTATGCTCTGGTTGCCATGGTTACTTACCAACAGTCAGTGCTGTTGGTTTTTTAACCATGAATACAAAGATTCTTTTTTTTAGCTTAAGCCTTGAACTTTACAAGCTTTAAAGGATGAGAAACTTTTCACTTTTCATCAAATGTCACAATAGATGAGCTTTTAAGTTCTTTCTTGACCTTGGAAACAGCAGTTTACTCATACTTCAAATTCCTTTTAGTTTTGTATTGGCATGATATTCATTTGAAGATTGTAAATGTTCATCTTTCCATTTTTGTGGGCCTTTATATAGGGGGACAAGGGAAAAGAAAATAGTAGGCCAACGCAAACACGGACTAAAAGGAATAAAACATCCACACTAAATGAAAGGGGGACGATATTTTATCTAGGCTATTGGCGTACAACCACATTGCGCATTGTAAAGTTAATTTTTGAATGAAATAGACATATTAAATGCCTGAAGGCCATTTCGGGGAGGTTTTGAATTATTTACAATCCAGTAATTGTCTCCATTTGCTGAAAGCCGGACCTACGTGCCAAAAAATCATTTTGTGACTTTGCGGTAAAACTTGGAACCTGGCCGAGGCATTAATAAAAAATACATAAAAATAGCATTCTTTTCACTATAAGTCTCGTTTTGGTTATCAGATGAAAAATGACACAGTTTCAGAAACATTTCTAAATTAAACATAGCCACTTTAATGTCTTGTATGTGCATGCTTTCTCATCACTGCATGTTAATTACCCTACCAGGGTAGGCTTTGGTTCAACAGGTTGTCCATTAATCTCGGCTTCAGTGGTTCGATTACTGGCCCCTCCTGACTACATGTTAAAGTGTCCATAAGCAAAACCCCAGATTTTTCCGGATGGCCTTGCACAGCATCACTGTGCCAACTGTGTGTCTGTATGTGAATGAATGAGAGGCAAATTATTGCAAAGTGCTTTGGATGAAAGCATTATAAATGCAGTCCATTTACCCTGGCACAGTCTGTTTTTGTCCTATTTTGGTAATGTCGGAGAAGATATCTAGCCAGACGGAAATTCACTGGCAGTCCACAGACTATGATGCATCACCTTCAGTGATTAACCTTCTTGTTTTACTGTTGGTGTCCCTTTCCTCTCTCCTAAGAAGAAAAGAAAATTATTGCACACATTTGTCACAAGGACCTTTCTCAAGACATATAATAGTACTACATGTAGTTGTTTGAAATACAATAAAACAATGCAGAGGTGACAAGTACTGTACATGTGGGAAATGTTCTCTTTTTAAAAAAAAAAAAGGATTTGGGGGGGATTTAAATTCTGCACCACAAACGAGACAATGCAAGTGGTGTGTTTGTGTGTGTTGTTTCCTACTCATTTTGTCCCTCTTCTCTCTGCCTGCAGCTTCAGAAGACTCTGTCAGAGCTGGATGAAGATGATCCTTGCTACGAGTTTCGTCGAGAACGATTCACCGTCCACAGAACGCACCTCTACTTCCTCCACTATGAGTATGAGCCCAGCTCTGACAACACTGATGTCACTCTAGTTGCCCAGCTCTCTATGGACAGGTACTGTTCTACACCCACAGTAACAAAACTCAGTCTGCTTAAAAGGTAGTCTGTTAAAAATTTGTTAAGATTCCACTGCACATAAATAGTGAACTTTTAAGAGACCCTTTGTAGTGGCAAAATATATATATATTGTATTAAATCCACGTCTGTCAGCAGTGGGCACAGTTAGTTTACAGTCACGTATACCTACAGAACAGACATCACCCCGTTGCGTTTTGTGAATTTATTAGCAAACTTTCCTGTACAGCCATGCAAGTCTTCTGTTTTCATCCAAACATTTCCCCGAGCTTTTCTCAAACAGAAATCCACATTGAAAATGTATAACCTGCTGTTCTAACTTTTGTTATATTACTTAATCTTTACAAACTTTACATTACTTTTACAGTCAAACATTTTGCCCAGCCGCTACCGCTGACACACAACTCTTTTTCTCTAGCAAACAAAAAGCACAAATAGAACTAGAGTAAATCAGATCTGTAACAATGCTCATAGTTGAATACAGTGTACGTCAACATCAAATAATATAGAAAACTTAAACATTAGAAAATACAAAAAACTCAAAATGACTTTTAGTTAGCTTTGGCTCTTACATTTTCCAACCCCTAATTGGGAGAGAGTAATGTGACTAATTACTCAAACAGTAATACAGAAGGGTCAACTACATACATTGTACATTGTCTTTCCCCTCCTTTTTTCTTAAAGTCCCCATATTATGAAAAAATCACTTCTTCTGGGATTTGGGGTGTTTTTTTTGTCTCTGGTGCCTCCACATGCATACAAACTTGGAAACAAAAAACTGTCCATACGGTTTCTGAATGTCCTCTGCCTTCAATCTCCAGGTGAGCTGTTCAAAATCTCACTTCAGTAATTTCAAAATCTCACTTCAGTAATTTCCATGGTGATATGTAAAGGTTAAAATGTTTACCTATTTGCGTGAGAAAAAGAATAAATAGGCATATGAATAGGCTATATTTGGGTCTTTTTCAAAACTTCCCCTAATGGCATTCGTCAGGGCTCGGGAACCGGGGCAAGAGGGCACTCGTGAACTGGGAACATTGGGTACTCGGGAATCGGGGACAGTGGGCAATTGGGAACTGGGGACAGTGGGCACCCGGGAACTGGGGACAGCGGGATTCTGGGATTCCAAGGTTTCGGACAGCAGCGAAGGTGAAACCCTTCTGGTGGCCGACAACGCAGGACGTTGAAGACTTTCTGGAGGGTGGATAGGAACGCAAAGACACACTGAAGACAAACAGGAAGGACGGAACCCCTCTGGAGGCCGGCTGCAAAGGTGAAACTCCTCTGACGAAACTCCTTTGGCAAAACCCCTCTGGCGGTCAAATAAGGCATCGAGGATTCTCAGGCGGCCGACGGAGACAGCAAAACCCCTCTGGAGGTTGATGGCGAAGGCGATATATACAGTAGGTACAGATTGGAAAATATGCAGGAAACGTTATTCAAGACGGAATACTCAACAAACTATGTGAGCTTTGCCTGCTACGGAGACCAGCACCTCAGCCAGTGGTGTCGCTGAAGCCGCTAAGCCAGGTAAGGGGACATTGACATTGGTGTGCGCAAAAACGGAAACACTGAACGAGGGCAGGAGTTCCAGCTAGGTGGAAAGCTCACGCTCAACGGCCACCTGTCCCATCCATCCTACTTGCAAGTGTCCAATCATTAGACAACAAACTGGACTTACATACAACTTTAACAAAACTCCCATTGTGAGCTCAGAGACTGCTGTTTTTGTTTTTTCACAGTGTACCGCTATCTAGCTACCAGGCCCGCTAGCCTCCCGAGCAGATGCTGCTCTGGCGGGTAAGACTAGTGGAGGTAGGCTGTGTCAACACAGACACGGCCTGGTGCAGAAATGGGGTGTTTTTATCCAACTACTGCTAACCGCTGGTGGAGTTTGTAACTGTTAAATGCCGACCATTCTACATTCTACACTAATTCACGGCTGTGTTTATACTCTGTGTTTACATCACTCCAAGCGCTAATGCTACCATTGTGTTAGCTGAACTTTAGAGAGACTATAATATGTGTGCTCTAACTTAAAATTGTAACACCACTTGAGCCACAGTGCAACGTTGTTTTGTGTATATGGTTTAAATGACAATAAAACACACTAGAGTTGAATGCCTCACTATCTGTCTATGTCAGTAAATGGTAGGCGTGGCTTGGGATAGGACTCTTAGAACTGCAAAGCAAGTGCATTCTGGAATTTGGTGTATTTCATCCACATGAGCCAAAAACAATTGTTTTTGCTTTTCTCGGCCTAGAAGGCACCAATTTCTAACACAAATTCACATTTTTACTACATAAGTGACCCAATTTAAAGATATATTCATCTTTCCAATGGTGAAAAATTCCTTTAAATAAATATATTAAAAGGTTTTACTTTTACTTATTTCATGGTACTTTTATTTTATAAGTCCATGTTTATTTATTTTAAGAGACTTTTATATAATAAAGAGCTTGATGCCCGCCTCTGGATATTCCAGGCGACATGCAGGCTAACTTTGTGTTGTGAGCCCTGGTATGTTAGTTATTATTTGAAAAAGTAATCATTTTTATTATCGCACAAAAAAAACAACTTTGGGGTAATTGTTCAAATGTATAGTGTGTTAATACTCACCCATCCCTGTGTCTTGCCCTCTGCAGGCTCCAGATGTTGGAGGCTATATGTAAACACTGGGAAGGTCCAATCAGCCTGGCCCTGTATCTGTCCGACGCTGAGGCCCAGCAGTTTTTGCGCTATGCTCAAGGCTCCGAGGTGTTGATGAGCCGCGGTAACGTCGGTTACCACATTGTCTACAAAGAGGGACAGTTCTACCCAGTCAACCTGCTGCGTAATGTGGCCATGCGGCAGGTCAACACACCTTACATGTTCCTGTCAGACATCGACTTCCTGCCCATGTATGGCCTGTATGAGTACCTCAGGTAAGAGGAGAAAAATAATCAGATGGAAACAAGCTAAGTACACTTGTACACTTGTTTTTTTGTATCTTTAGATTTAAGAAAGACATGAGTTTTATTTAATTTCCTTTTACATGAGATATCACGCTTGCACGCTGTAGTGATATCCTGTATGTAATCCAATCGTATCTGTGTTTGTTTGTAGGAAGTCAGTGGTGCAGCTGGACATGGCCAATGCCAAGAAAGCTTTGGTGGTTCCAGCCTTTGAGACGCTGCGATATCGTCTTTCGTACCCAAAGTCCAAGGCCGAGCTGCTCTCTCAGCTGGACATGGGCACACTCTTCACCTTCAGGTGAACCATGTCTTTGTTTCTGAAGCCAACAATGTTCAAGAGTCTTCAGGTTTTCATTCAACAAAACACTACATCAGCTCTTTTCATTTCTTTTTCTGTGGTAGAAGTTATGTAAATCAGCAATATTGTTTCATATATTTTTTTAATACATTAACTCAGATCTTTACTTAATCCTCAGGAGCAAACTGCGAGACAACCACTTGCAGTTGTACACACAACTTGAATAAAATTGACAAAAAGATAATAAGCAATCAAAACAATGGACGGTTATATTAGGATTTATTTTAATTAAATTTTTGGAATGCTGTTGTAAACTTTATTATGAAAAGTTATAAATGCATGAATAATTTCAACTTTTTCATATATACATGAAACATGGCTATTTTGTGGGTAACTTGAGCTATATTGAGCCATGTATTGTCCTAAGACAAGTCTCAACACGAGAAGCTACAGCTCAGTAAATGAAGAATACAGTACACAAATAACATTAAACATTATATCCAAATACATCTACAGTATATGAGAATCCATAGTAAGCACAAAATGTCTGCAAATATAGAGATATCACACCTCTAGAAGCAGAAAGAAATGAGTTAGAAAACGGTTTCCATCCATCCAGCTATCCATCTTCGCCCGCTTATCCGCTGTCGGGTCATGGGGGGGAGTCCAGCAGGGGAACCAAAACTTCCCTTTTCTGAGTCACATTGACCATTTCCGACTGCCGTTCCCAGGTTAGGTTGGAGATATAAGCCCTCCACCTAGCTGGACTTCCCTCCACCTAGTCCTGGGTCTTCCCCAAGGCCTCCTCCATGCTGGTCGTCCCTCCACCTAGTCCTGGGTCTTCCCCAAGGCCTCCTCCCAGCTGGACGTGCCTGGAACACCTCTCTAGGGACCCTAGGCGCCCAGGGCGCATCCTCACCAGATGCCCAAACCACCTCATCTGGCTCCTTTCGACGCGAAGGAGCAGCGGCTCTACTCCAAGCTCCTCACGGATGACAGCACCCGCTGCGTTGATTCTCCGACCAATCTCCCGCTCCACTGTCCCATCACTCGCAAACAAGACCCCAAGGTATTTGAACTCCTTCACTTGGGGTAAGGACTCATTACCTACATGGAGTAGGCACTCCATTGGTTTCCTGCTGAAAACCATGGCCTCATATTTAGAGGTGCTGATCCTCATCTGCTCCACACTCGGCTGCAAACTGATCCAGTGACTGCTGAAGGTCGCAGGCCAGTGATGCCAACAGGACCACATGATCTGCAAAGAGGAGCGACGAGATCCACAGCCCACCAAACGGCAACCCCTCCCCACCCCTGACTTCGCCTCGATATCCTGCCCATAAATATTACAAACAGGATTCTGTTATAGGGAGGCTGAGAAGTGTGATACCCCGGTAATTGGCACACACCCTCTGGTCCCCCTTTTTGAAGAGAGGAACCACCACCCCGGTCTGACACTCCTTAGGTACTGTCCCAGACTTCCAAGCAATGTTGAAGAGGCGTGCAATCCAAGACAGCCCCTCCACACACAGAGCTTTCAGCATTTCTGGACAAATCTCATCAATCCCTGGGCTTTTGCCACTGTGGAGTTGTTTGATTACCCCAGGGGTTAATGAACCATTCTTTGTCTGGTCCCGCACCTGAAACCACTTTGCCACGCACACATTTCCTCAATTACCTCTAGCCATGTAGATAGTTTTAATTTTATCTGTCCAGTTTTTGAGATATCTGTCTCTGGGATCAAGGCATTCTCATGAACGGGTTCATCAATATCGTACAAAAATTGTCACTACAGAGTTCCGTGAGATGTCACAGAATCAGCAGCAGTTGGTAGCTGTGTCTACTGGTAGGCGGTTTTAGAGCTGTGTGATATGTCACCGTATCAGCGGCAGTTGGTAGGTCAGTTTACCCAATAAAAGGTGACTCTGAGCCGGGTACAGGGGCCGTGAGCTATCTGTTTCATTCTGGTCATCTATTTCAGTGGACATTAAAGTTAAGTTTAGAAGAGTCAGTGTCATGCAGCGACATCACCAACATGACTTGTTAAGTTTTTTTATTATTGTTGTTATTATTACTCCAAAACAGCTCCTTCAACATACACTCCTGACAGACCCAGGCTCTTGGTAGGCGGTGTCTGACAACCGGTTGTGGTTAGAATGAAGAGTGGCAATAACAGTCCCAAAAAATAGTAGTTTGTAGTAGTTCTTTGTAGTAGTTCGTGGCATAAAAGGGCACTGTGCGGCATTACAAGGCACAGTAGGACGTAGCAGGGTATCGCAGAACGTGTAGCGGGATTATGGCGACAGCTGCAACCATGATTTTGGAGCCTCCCTGATCCGAGGAAACATGCTCGGGGAAAAAGAACATAAGGACTCCGGGGAATGACTCCCCAGAGCTAGGTTAGTAACAAGCATGAACCCAAACTGGAACCTGGTTCCACAGGAGAGGAGCCTGATAGCTGAACGCTCTGGCTCCCATTCTACTTTTAGATACTCTAGGAACCACAAGTAACCCTGCATTCTGCGAGCGCAGTGCTCTGGTGGGGTAGTAAGGTACTATGAGCTCTTTAAGATAAGATGGTGCCTGACCATGAAGAGCTTTGTAGGTGAGAAGAAGGATTTTAAATTCTATTCTGGATTTTACAGGAAGCCAATGCAGAGAAGCTAAAACAGGAGAGATGTGATCTCTTTTCCTGGTTCCTGTCAGAACACGTGCTGCAGCAATCTGGATCAGCTGAAGAGTCTTTATGGACTTTTTTGAGCAGCCTGATAATAGAGAATTGCAGTAATCCAGCCTAGAAGTCACAAATGCATGGACTAATTTTTCTGCATCATTTTTAGACAAGATATTCCTGATTTTTGCAATATTACGTAGGTGAAAAATGGCGGTCCTTGAAATTTGCCTTATGTGAGAATTAAAGGACATGTCCTGATCAAAGATAACTCCAAGATTCCTCACAGTGGTGCTGGAAGCCAGGGTGATGCCATCCAGAGTAACTATCTCTTTGGATAATGCATCACGGAGGTGCTTGGGCCCCAGAACAATAACTTCAGTTTTATCTGAGTTTAACACTAAAAAATTACAGGTCATCCAGGTTTTAATATCCTGAAGGCACATTTGAAGTTTAGCTAACTAATTAGTTTCATCCGGCTTGATTGATAGATATAATTGAGTATTATCTTTTCATAAAAATGAAAGTTGATAATATTGACTAAAGGAAGCATATATAAAGTAAACAGGATTGGACCAAACACAGATGCTTGTGGGACTCCATAACTAACTTTGACGTGCATGGAGGATTCATTGTTAACGTGAACAAACCTGAGATCGATCTGATAAATAAGACTTAAACCAGCTTAGAGCAGTTCCTTTAATGCCAATTAAATGTTCCAATCTCTGTAATAAGATATGATGGTCAGTGGTATCAAATGCAGCACTAAGATCTAATAACACCAGTACAGAGATAAGTCCTTTGTCTGATGCAATTAGGAGGTCATTAGCAATTTTCACAAGTGCTATCTCTGTGCTTTGACTAACTCTAAATCCTGACTGAAAATCCTCAAATAAGCTGCTGCTATGCAGAAAGTCACACAGCTGTTTGGCAACTGATTTCTCAAGAATCTTAGAGAGAAATGGAAGGTTGGATATAGGTATATATATATATATATATATATATATATAAGCCCATGGGCTTTTTCAGAAGAGGTTTAATTACAGCTACTTTAAAGTGCTGTGGTACATAGCCTGTTAATAAAGACAGATTGGTTATATCTAGTAGAGAAGTGTTGACTAAGGGTAAAACTTTTTTAAGTAGCCTAGTCGGGATAGGGTCTAAGAGGCAGGTTGATGGTTTAGATGAAGAAATAATTGAATTAAATTGATAAAGATCAAGTGAAGGAAAGCAGTCTAAACATACATCTGGTTTTACAGCTGTTTCTAAGGTTCCTGAGTTTAGAGATAAGTCAGGTAAAGGCAGGTCTTGGTGAATTTTGCTTCTAATAGTTATAATTTTATCATTGAAGAATCTCATTAAGTCGTTACTGCTAAGAGCTATGGGAATACTTGGCTCAGTAGAGCTGTGACCTTCCGTCAGCCAGGCTACAGTGCTGAAAAGAAACCTGGGGTTGTTCCTATTTTCCTCTATTAATGACGAGTAGTATGATGCTCTGGCATTACGGAGGGCCTTCCTATAAGCTTTAAGACTATCTTGCCAAATTAAACGAGATTTTTCCAGTTTGGTGGAACGCCAAATTTTCTCAAGTTTCTGCGATATTTGCTTTAATTTGCAAGTTTCAGTGTTATACCATGGAGCTAACCGTCTTGGTTTTATTATTTTCTTTTTTAGAGGGGCAACCAAATGATTGATTTGGGAGGGACTGAACTGATTAGCATTGGAGTCCTCCGTTACTTTGTGACTTGGTAATGAATTAAAAGCTGATGGAATCACATCCTTAAATTTAGCTACATTAGATTAGATTAGATTAGATTCAACTTTATGCAGTTTGGGTCTAACCAGAAGTGCAATAGCAGTAAGTGCAGGATATACAATGGTTCCATGAGTGCAGGACATGGATATGTACTGAATAAGTATGGAAATGAATACTATTATAAACAGAATTTTACAGATTTTACAAATTTTACAGATTTGTTCTATGAATATAAAATATAGATAACAAGTATTGTGAGCAAGATTTACGGCTGGATATGTGCGGAATATAATATACAGTTTTGGTATTACTATAAGTAGAGATTTTACAGATATGTACAATGAGCATAATATGAGCAAGATTTACAGGTGAGTATGTACTATGAATATATATACAGGCGGCTATTATAGACAGAATTTTTACAGATAGATATAATAATTTAGGCTAAATGAGCAGTATAACAATGATTTAAGGTAGTACAAATAAAGTTTGGGCAGAAGCTATCCGAATTAAAGTGCAGTGGAAAGTAATTGCACATTACAGTTAAGGTGCTGTAATGCAGATGTATGTAAACAATTGGTACTGTAATAGTCAGCAGTTCAAATTGAAATGTAAGTATTGCAAAAAGGTAAGTAGTGCAAAAAAGATGCAGATAGTATTGCAAAAAGGTAAGTAGTGCAAAAAAGATGCCGATATAGACAGTTGTTGCTGTAGTAACAGTCAGCAGTGCAGGTGAACATTATAGTATTGCAGATAACAAAATGGGGGCAGGTGTGAGGAGGGAGAGGAGAGTCAATCAGTGTATGAAGGGGAGTGGGATTAATGAGGGTTAGAGTTCAATAAAGAGACAGCTATAGGGAAAAAACTGTTCTTTAGTCTGCTGGTCCTGGTCCGGAGGCACCAGAACCGCCTGCCGGAGGGCAAGAGAAAAAACAATCTTGTATATACGTTTTTGCCTAATGGCGTGTAGTTCAGCAGTATAAACTCAAAAGTTACCAAACAGTGGTCAGATAGAAAGGGATTCTGTGGGAACACTATTAAATGTTCAATTTCAACACCATATACAGAACAAGATTGAGGGTGTGGTTAAAACGGTGAGTCGGTTTATGAACACTTTGAGAAAAGCCAATGGAATCTAATATAGAGATAAATGCAGTACTAAGGATATCATTCTCATCGTCCACATGAATATTAAAATCCCCTACAATAATAACTTTGTCCGTTTTTGGACTAAATTTGACAAAAGCTCTGCAAATTCAGATAAGAATTCAGAGTATGAACCAGGTGCTCGGTACACTATAACAAATAGAACTGGTTGCAGTGATTTCCAACTTGGGTGTGAAAGACTAAGAACAAGACTTTCAAATGAGTTATAATTTAGTTTAGGTTTAGAGCTGATTAGTAGACTAGAATCGAAGATGGCTGCAACTCCACCTCCTCGGCCTGTGCCTCGAGGAATGTGAGTATTAATATGACTGGGATGGGTGGATTCATTTAGACTAACATTTTTGCGTTTGTGAACAGCAGTTTTCAGCTCTTTCCACAGATTCTCGATTGGATTCAGGTCTGGACTTTGACTTGGCCATTCTAACACCTGGATATGTTTATTTGTGAACCATTCCTTTGTAGATTTTGCTGTATGTTTGGGATCATTGTCCTGTTGGAAGATAAATCTCCTCCAGTTTCAGGTCTTTTGCAGACGCCAACAGGTTTTCATCCAGAATGGTCCTGTATTTGGCAGCATCCATCTTCCCCTCAATTTTAACCATCTTCCCTGTCCCTGCTGAAGAAAAGCAGGCCCAAACCATGATGCTGCCACCACCATGTTTGACAGTGGGGATGGTGTGTTGAGGGTGATGAGCTGTGTTGCTTTTACGCCAAACATATCGTTTTGCATTGTGGGCAAAAAGTTAGATTTTGGTTTCATCTGACCAGAGCACCTTCTTCCACATGTTTGGTGTGTCTCCCAGGTGGCTTGTGGCAAGCTTTAGATGAGACTTTTTATGGATATCTTTGAGAAATGGCTTTCTTCTTGCCACTCTTCCATAAAGGCCAGATTTGTGCAGTGTACGACTGATTGTTGTCCTATGGACAGACTCTCCCACCTCAGCTGTAGTTCTCTGCAGTTCATCCAGAGTGATCATGGGCCTCTTGGCTGCATCTCTGATCAGTCTTCTCCTTGTCTGTTTAGAGGGACGGCCAGGTCTTGGTAGATTTGCAGTGGTCTGATACTCCTTCCATTTCAAAATGATCGCTTGCACAGTGCTCCTTGGGATGTTTAAAGCTTGGGAAATCTTTTTGTATCCAAATCCGGCTTTAAACTTCTCCACAACAGTATTACAGACCTGCCTGGTGTGTTCCTTGGTCTTCATGATGCTCTCTGCGCTTTCAACAGAACCCTGAGACTATCACAGAGCAGGTGCATTTACACAGAGACTTGATTACACACAGGTGGATTCTATTTATCACCATCAGTCATTTAGGACAACATTGGATCATTCAGAGATCCTCGCTGAACTTCTGGAGTGAGTTTGCTGCACTGAAAGTAAAGGGGCCGAATAATTTTGCACGCACCACTTTTCAGTTTTTTATTTGCTAAAAAAGTTTAAAATATCCAATAGATTTCGTTCCACTTCACAATTGTGTCCCACTTGTTGGTGATTCTTCACAAAAAATAAAAATTTTATATCTTTATGTTTGAAGCCTGAAATGTGTCAAAATGTTGAAAAGTTCAAGGGGGCCGAATACTTTCGCAAGGCACTGTATATACACACCGATTCAACATTAATCGTGGTGACCTCCGTTTTGGCGTAACCGGGAGTCATTAATGCCTTACTGTATTTACGTTTATCCTTAGCCAGCAGTTTCAAATAAGACTCTGTGGCCTTTGAAAGCTTACAACTATCTCTGCCTCGAACAGCTACCAGAGGCTAACTCAGGCTCAGGTCGGCCCGCTCCGACTCCCGGGGGGTGGTTAGCTACAGTAACTAACAACTGATCTATCATGATGCAGATCCAGACTCTCTAAGCCTTGCTTCCTTGTTTATAAATAAACTACACTTGTTACACATACCATTGCCGTTAAGGGATGCAGAGGAGTAACTAAACATCTCACACATCGAGCAAGAGAAAGTAAGAAAAAGAGACGACATGGCTAACTGCTAAGCTAAAGTCGCTAGCAGCTAAGCTAAAGGACGGTAGCGTTAGCTACCAAGCGTTCAAAACAAAAACAACTGTTATTCAACAAAAGTCACTGAAAGACGTAAAACAAATGCTTATGCCTATACCCCGTTGATGCGAGCTCTAAGCGAAGCAAATGTAGTTTAATTCACAACACTTTTCTCAAGTTCCAGTCACTTAACCAGATATGGCTAACTGCTAAGCTAAATTCGCTAACAGTGGAGCTAAAGTACGGTAGCGTTAGCTACCAAGAACTATCTATCTTGTTTAAAAGCAGCTATAGTAGTTGTGTTTTTATTTTATTTATTGTTTTAACATGCTGGTAGGACTTTTGTGTATGTTTGGAGAAGATTCTATTCATTTTTCTCCTGTGTGCAGATCTTACAGGCGGTCACGCTTCCTGCAGTCACACTCATTTTGCTTTGCCCGCCTAGAATTTGCAGTCAGTAAATACCTCTTTTATCTTGGGGGTTGGTGAAGAAAGAATTGTTAATGGCACAGACAGAAAAAAAGAAAACAGAACTTTTTCCCATCAAAAATGATTTGGTCTACAGTGTGAGGTAAACAAACACTCTATAAATAAAGTCAAGATTTTAAAGACCTTCTAGGATATAGACAGAGGTTTGTATTCAAAACGCCACCTAATGTTTTAGAAACTATAAATCACACTTCTCTCAGAAAGTCTGGATATAAGAGGATAGTTAACATACCCTCCAACCAGTGGCAGCTGCTGGTCCTTCAAAGAGGAGAAGCTCATTTTCGGCCTACATCATAAAACTTGTCCTTTTATTTATAATAATATTTTTGTAATCAAATCTTTTTATTTCTTTATATTAACGGTTAAACAAAACATTGGTCTAGATGACAATATACAGAAAAGTACACTACACATACAGAAGAAGGCACAGTGCACCGTTTCCACAATGAAACTACTACAAACTACTATTTTTTGGGACTGTTATTGCCACTCTTCATTTTAACCCCAACCGGTCGTCAGACACCGCCTACCAAGAGCCTGGATCTGTCCGAGGTTTCTTCCCAAAGGAGTTTTTCTTCGCCACTGTCCCACTGTTGCTTGCTTGCGCTGGAGGAAACTACTAAAACTGTTGGGTCCTTGTAAATTCTGTAGTGTGGTCTAGACCGACTCTATCTGTAAAGCACATGTGTCAAACTCAAGGCCCGCAGGCCAGATGTGGCCCGCCATGTCATTTTATGTGGCCCGCGAGAGCTTAAAAGTTTTGAGTGTCTAAAAATAAATACTAAAAAATAAATTAAGAGCGTGCCTTTGACCAAAAACTACACTTCCCACAATGCCTTTCCACTACGCTAGTCGTGGCAGTGTCCATGCCAACGAATGGAATTGAGATATAAATAATGATCCCAAAATGTCCAGAAAGAGAAAAGTTGATGCAGACGGAACACTGTTTCAAGAAAGATGGGAAGGCGAATACTTGTTTGTGCTTCAAGGAGAAAGACCGGTATGTCTTTGTGCTATGAGGCGGTGTCGGTTGTCAAAGAGTACAATCTGCGTCAACATTTTGACACCAAACACGGAGCTAAGTACGCTAAAGCTAGCCTTCAAGAAAAGCAACAAATTGCCCAAGAATTAAAAGGTAAACTGTGGTCGCAGCAGAGTTTGTTCATGAAATCCACAGCCACAACGAGGCCGCGGTGAAGGCTAGCTTCATTGTGGCTGAAGAAATCGCCTGCGCTTCCAAGTCTTTTTCAGAGGGAGCGTTTTTGAAGCAGTGCATGCTGAAGGTTTGTGAGCAGGTGTGTCCCGACCAGTTACAGACTTTTAATGTCAGTTTATCAAGAAACACCATCGCCAACCGAGTGAAGGAACTAGCAGAAAATCTTACAACACAGCTGGCCGAGGAGACACGCAGCCACACAGCTTTTTCATCAGCTGTTGATGAAAGCACAGATAACACGGACACAGCGCAGTTATCCATTTTTATTAGAGGCGTAAAGTCGGACCTCTCTATCACTGAGGAGCTGTTGGATGTGGCTGCAATGCATGGGACCACGACGGGACAGGACATTTTGATGCGATGGGAGAAGTCCGTAAGTAAAAATGCATTGCAGTGGGAAAACTTGTTAGGATTAACTACAGACGGTGCACCGGCAATGTGTGGAGGAAAAGTGGGCTTGGTTGGACTAATGAAGGGGAAAATGCAAAAAAATGAACTGTCACACGCCTCTGATAACGTATCATTGCATTATCCATCAAGAAGCTTTGTGTGGGAATGTGCTGGGGATGGAGGACATTGTTACCACAGTCATGAAAACAGTGAACTTCACTCGGGCGCGTGGCCTGAATCACCGGAACACGGGGATGTGCTGCACCATACAGAAGTACGGGGGCTGAGTAGGAGCAAAGTCCTCAAGCGATTTTTTTGAGCTCAGGGAAGACATTGCACAATATAGTTGTGAACTGAGTCAACCTTTATTTTGGTATTTTTAGTTGATTACATATTATTTATGTGTAGCTGCTGTTGTAATTATTTAATGTTTGCAGGTCTTGTGTGTGTATGCAGACAAATTGTTGTCATCATACCATCAGTTGGATGCCAGGCTGTGTGCAGCCTTTTTTTGTAAAATGCTACATGTGTCATACATGTTCTTTGCAGCTCAGTTTTATGTTATTTTTCTTTATTCACTTGGACAGTTTGATCCTTCATTAATGGAGTTATGTGGGTTTTCATAAGCTGACAAAATTTAAAAGGATTTATGTTAGAGCAACAAGCAAACATATGTTTTCTATGCAACTGTAATTGTCACTTGAATAAGTTATAATAAATAATGAGTTATTTAACATTAAGGAGTAGTTACATTTATTTTACATTACATTCGATTACATTTAGTTACATTTATAAGTTACATCTGGCCCTTTGAGGACAGCCATTATGCTGATGTGGCCCTCGGTGAAAATGAGTTTGACACCCCTGCTGTAAAGTGTCTTGAGATAACTCTTGTTATGAATTGATACTATAAATAAAATTGAATTGAAATTGAATTGCTTTCTTGCAATCAAATGTTTCACTCCAAAACAAAGAAAGGAAATACAGGAGGAGGAGGGAGACACAACAAAAACAGCAAGAACGATGTCTGCAGCTCACAAACAAGACACAGAGACAGACACAGACAAACACACAAACAAGAGGCATTGACAGGGACACAGGCATATTTATAATAATAATAATTATTATAATATTATATATTAAGTATATAATAAATTATATACTTAATTATAATAATAATAATTTATAATATCCGTGAGATGTTTTCATCAAGAGGCATGGCCAGCATTACATTTTCTTTGTCACAACACACACTGTCATACCAATAGAGCTGAGCAGACCGGTTACTCTGACCTGTCTTTTGCACTAAATCAATCTTAGGTGTTGATCTGCCATGCTGTATTAATTCTAAGTTTCTCTTCATAAGAAAGACTTTCAAATGGCTTCGCCAAAATCATGTCAACAACATTAGCATCGTTTGTCATTGTGTGCAGTTTCCTAGCTGGCTAGTTCACCCCTATAACGTTAGCTTAGCCTACTGTATTAATGAATGAATGAATGAATGAACAAACAATATTAAATGTGGAGAAGGAAATGTGGGAATTAGGTTAAACTGAAACAAGGAATGTGGTGTATGATGAAAATTGGCTAGCATTTTTGCCAACCAAATACCAAGAAATAGGTTGCAGTAGTTTGTCTTTCGACTAGACTCTCAAAATCCGCAATGGGACTAAGCTCAAATAGCTTTGGGCGACTTTTTATAGTACAAAATTGCTGTCAAAGACATGCAGTATTACAACAGACATCTAACACCTTTTAGTCAATAAAATGTTAACACAATAGTACATACTTGACCATAATTCTTTTGACATTTTAGTGGAAGCCGAGCTTCCCTTGCAAGTCTTAAAGAAATCGCCTCTGTGTCCAACTATAAATGAAAATCTCTCTTTCCAGGTACCATGTGTGGACTAAAGGCCATGCACCAACTAACTTTGCCAAATGGCGGACAGCAACTACGCCCTACCAGGTGCAGTGGGAACCCGACTTCGAGCCCTACGTCATGGTAAGGAGGGACAGTCCTGAGTATGACCGCCGATTTGTGGGCTTCGGCTGGAACAAGGTGGCTCACATCATGGAGCTGGATGCACAGGTAACTTACTCTCCACCACCCAATCTGTTGATCTTAGTATGCTTATTGTCCATGCATCACTTTATGGTGTCTGCAGTTCATGAAATTAGGTATCTTGAAATACCAACTAAATTGTTATAAAAACTATACAGTTGCATAGCAAATGCCCTTGTAGACATGCCACTGTAGAAAAGTCACTATGCATCTATATTGCCTTAGGTCCGGTTTGAATGAAGAACTCAATATCTGTCCTAATCAATGAATCAACCGCATGTCCAGATATCGGGGTTTGAACCCTAATGAAGTAAAGTCCATGCATCCATCAGGCCTATCTGTAACCGCTTATCCTTAGAGGGTTGGCGAGGGCTGGAGGTGATCCCGGCTGACATTGGGCAAGAGGCGAGGTTCCCCTCAGCTCTTTATAGCATCTTTCAGCTGATTGTTTTTATTTTTTCTCCATCCACAAACTCTGTTCTCATGTTTCATGTTTCTTAAGCAGAAAAGTAGTTTAGCTCAGTTTATCAGCAATTTATATCAACCACTGTTGGGGTAGTTTAAAAAAAAATTTAATTAATATTTAAAAAGTAATAGATTACACATTACTAGTTACTTTAAAAAAAAGTCTTACTTTACTACATTACTCACTGCTGAAAGTAACTAGTTACACTGCTAGTTATATTCATTTTGGATTACTCCGTAACATCACCTGAGATGCCTGATAACTTACTTGCCAAATAACAATATAAAGTTAAACCTCATGTATGCCCAGATCAACACAAACCTTTATTATACTGAAGAAATACACAAGATATCTCTTATATGCTCTTTAATATCACAAAGCTGACAACAAAGTTGTGAACATCAGCACAACATTTGTCAACAAGAAGTGGCGGTTGTCCGCTCTTCCTTATCTGTATTATGTCCATTAGTTTCGGAAAGACAGGGATTCCACTATCCAAACAGGCAACATTTCCTTCACTATGTATGCTGCCACAAGCTTATTTATCTTTGCTTTGTTACCTGCTGTTGAAAATCAAGACTTGGCTGCTTCGCTGGTGTTGGCAACATGCTCTTTTCATCAGCGTCACTCAGGCTCCAGGGCACTTTAGCAACTAGCTTAGAATGAATGTTGTGTTTGCAGTGGTGGAGAGGTGTTTGTGGCTTGGGCACAATTTACACTTTATAATTAAGTTTTTGTCCTTTTGCGCAACTAATTTGAATTAATGGGCATACTTCTACCCCTCAAAAGTCATTTGATCTCCTCACGTTATGCAGATAGTGAAAGAGCCAGCAATAATTATTTGATTAATAACTGTATTGTAATTACTGAGTTATCAACAGTAATTCAATTAAATTTTTACGTAGTATCAAATCGTAACGAGTTACCTCAAGACACTGTACAGATAGAGCAGGTCTGCGACAGTGATGAGGAAAATTTCCTTTTAGGGAGTAACCTCAGACAGACCGAGGCTCTTGGTAGGCGGTGTCTGACAGTGCCGGTTGGGGGTGTGATGAACAGTGGAAATAATAGCCACAATAAAGTTAATGGAACTATGACTAGAAATAGGAGTTGTAGTAGTTCATGGCAGGGTACTTCAGAGCATAGCAGGGTGTAGAAGGGCATAACAAGGTGCGGAGAAGGACCACAGCGACAGCTATAAACATGATTTAGGTGTCACCCAAATCCAAGGAAAACTGCTTGGCCAAAAATCATAAGGACTCTGGGTAATAAGCTCCCCAGAGCTAAGTTAGTATCAAGCATTTTTGGGATATGGATGCACACAGGTGGAAAGAGAGAGGAGCTCAGTGTGTCAAAGGAAGTCTAAAACATAACATAGCTGGTGCAAGGCAAACCTGAACCAGTTCTATAAGGGTTGGTAAATGAATCTGATGAGCAGAGAAGACAAGGTGTGGCCTGTCTGCAGACTTTGCTTATCCCCGTCTATAGTTGGCAAAGACCTCAGGATTGAGGATGGGTTTAATCACAGCTGCTTTAAATGACTCCAGTACATAACCTGTTAATAAAGACATATTAATCATATCTAGTAATGAAGTGTTAACCAAGAGAGAGGTAGATGGCTTAGCTGAAGAGACCTTTAACATTAATTGTTGGACGTCTATAGGATAGTATATATAGTCTTAATATATGTCAGGTCTTGTTGTTCTTTCTAGCAGTCCTGCATTTAAAGGTGAAATGTTAGAAGTTGAGGGCAACAGGTGATGATAGGAATAGATGGCTCAATGGAGCTGTGACTATCTGTCAGCCTGGCTACAGTGCTGAAAAGAAACCTTGGGTTGTTATTATCTCAATTTCTTCTCGTAGTGATGATATCTATCTGATCTGGCATTTCTGAGGGCCTTCCTATACGCTTTCAGACTGTCTTGCCAATCTAAACGAGATTCTTCCAGATTGGTGGAATGTCATTTACTTTTCAAGTTTGGGAGTTATACCAAGGTGCTAGTTTCCTTTGCTTCATCGTCTTCTTTTTCAGAGGAGCAAAAGTTGTCTGTAGCCAGGCCGTAGTACAATTATCAATTTGGGAGGGACATAAGAGTCCTCTGTTGTATTGAGTCATGGCATTGAGTTAAATGCTGTTGGTCTATAGTTTGGTAAGACCTCAGGGTCGAGGGAGAGTTTTTTCAGGAGAGGTTTTATCACAGCTACTTTAAATGACCGCGGTACATAACCTGTTAATAGAGACATATTGATCACATCTAGTAGTGAAGTGTTAACCACGGGTAACGCTTCTTTTAGTAGCCTCATTGGAATGGGGTCTAAGAGACAGGTACTGTAGATGGCTTAGCTGAAGAGACCTTTGACATTAATTGGTCTGAAGGGCAGAAGCAGTCTAAGTATATGTTCTTGTCCTTTTTTCTAGTGCTACTGCGTTTAAAAGTGGACCATTAGAAATTGAGGGCAAAAGGTGATGAATTGTATCTCTAATTGTTATAATTTTATCATTAAAGAAGCTCATCAAGTCGTCACTACTCAGAGCTATAGGAATAGATGGCTCTGTAGAGCTGTGACTATCTGTCAGCCTGGCTACAGTGCTGAAAAGAAACCTTGGGTTGTCCTTATATTCTTCTTTTAGTGATGAGTCATAGTCTGATCTGGCATTTCTGAGGGCCTTCCTATACATTTTCAGACTCTTTTGCCAATCTAAACAACATTCTTCCAGTTTGGTGGAATGCCATTTACTTTCAAGTTTTTGTAAGATTTCTTTTAATTTGCTAATTTTTAATGTGCTAGTTTCCTTGGCTTTATTATCCTCTTTTTGAGAGGAGCAATAGAGTCTAAAGTCGTCTGTAAGCAGGTCGTGGCACCATCTACAAATTTATCAATTTGGCAGGGACTAAAGTACACATAAAGGTCCTCTGTTATATTAAGTAATGGAATTAAAGTAAATGTTGTTGGAATATCTTCTAATTTAGCTATTTAGCTATAGCACTATCAGATAAGCTTCTAGTGTAGAAGCATCTATCTAATTTTGTATAGTTGGGTAGTAAGAATTTGAAAGTTGTTAAAGAATGGTGTGAAAATAAAGGATTCTGTGGAAATACTATTAAATCTTGAATTTTGATGCCATATATCAGCACAAGGTCAAGGGTGTGGTTAAAACAGTGAGTGGCCTTACGCACCCTCTAAATTGAAACTAATTGAATCTAGTAGTGAGTTGAAAGCAATACTAAGGCTGAATCCCATTTCTCCATCTTACCCCTACCCCCTACCCCCTACCCCTTACCCCTAGGCCCTACCCCTTGGCCCTTGGTTTCAAGGGCCAAGATTCAGTTATAATCTGCAACATCACTGCTAGATGCCAATCCTGAACCTTTAACAGACTAGATTTACAGACTATACAAAAGGTTAATTTATTGTGAAATTAAGTAGTTGCAATTTAGCAGTTAGTGTTACCATTAATCTCTAACTTCCAATCAAACTTAACAGTAGTTGATAGAGCTAAAAGCAATATTCGACTCACCTTTATCAGGTGGACACAAAAATGACGGCAAATTCATGATAATGCTGTTCTGTGTCTGCAGGATGTGGCTAAACACATTGATATGAGGTTTTGTAGTAAAGACATGGTGGTTGTAGTACTCGGCTGTCCAGACTGAAAGTTCTTTGTGTTCTTCTCTCTACAGGAGTATGAGTTTGTGGTTCTGCCCAACGCTTACATGATCCACATGCCTCATGCGCCCAGCTTCGACATCACCAAGTTCCGCTCCAACAAGCAGTACCGGGTCTGCCTTAAGACCCTGAAGGAGGAATTCCAGCAGAACATGTCGCGGCGCTACGGCTTTGCCGCCCTAAAATACATGACGGCTGAGAACAACAGCTAGCCACAACTGCAGATCCTCACACCCCCGGCCCTGAACTACTGACACACTCCATGGGCTGGGCTGGGCTAGGGTGGGGGGGTTGCACAGGAAATGGACAGCCCATGTGAGGCCATCAGGATACTTTGAGACTAAAGTCCCTCTGACTTTATTAGAACGTTTGCCCCTTTTCTGTGTGGGACTGCAAGGGTCTTTATGTCCATTCTTTGTCCTCTGCTTTGGATTGGAGAGATCCTCCACAAGGAGATCACCTCTGTCAGGATGTAGAAGCTGTGAAAGACAACATAAGTGACTGCTAGGGACGGGCCGCGACTGTGTGGGCCCTGAGCCCTGAAATCTGACAGACAGCAGGCAACGAAAGCAGACATTCAATGCCTTGCCATATTTGTAAAGCCAGTGACAAAGTTGTGGGCTGCGTGTAACATTATGTATGTATGAATGGGTGTGAGTGTGTGTACATGCAGGTAGATGAAAAGTGTGATTGTGTGTTTGTTTCACCAGGACAGTGCTAGCAAAAAGGTTAGGGAGAGCTTAACATGTTAAGCATTATGGGCCTACATTTTGTTTGCACGCCTTCCAAGTGCCAACAACAAGCAGCAGCAGTCTAAATGACAGCACGCCCCGACTCAAATGTGAATAGTGTGACCAGGCGGCAGGATAAAGCTGTAAACATGTCAACACAGATTTTGAAAATCTAATTGTGACGAGTGACACACACTCAGATATTGAAGCATCCTTTTTGTATGACAAGGGAAGTGCAAAGATGGCTGGAGGTTGTCCATGCGGTTGATATTTAGGGTATCTTCACATCAGCCTGAGCGTGCTGCTAGAGATTGTTTTGTTAGAACTACAGAATCTGACAGCAGCTGGTGCAGTGGAAGTCCCACACAGAGCAGCACGAGGCAAAACACTCAATCACTGAGCTCACTGTTCTGTCTATTCTTTCCAACAATTAGTATTATTTATCAGCGTGTTTACAGTCCTGACGGGTGGAGCAAGAAGGGTTAGTTTCTCCTCCATCAGGAGGATCTGAAGAGGACAAGAAAGAGAGTTTAAACTCTGAAACTCAACCACTCGTTCTAGCTTTTTCCTTCTTACTCTGGCCTCTAGTTTGACAACTGTAGAGTGGCATCTAATAACACTGGAGTGGTGGCTGTTCTCCTATTTGTGTTCTTACACACCATCAGGCTGGGTGTGGTGATCCTGATATGGTTTTGATATGTTCAACTGTTACAACTGCTGTAGCATCTGTGACAGACCGGTCATTATCAAATTATAACCCAGGGTGATGCAGGTGTTAATTTTCAATGATGACCGGCTGGCTCTACATTATCCCACTTATTACACAGTTTATTAAATGGCCAGGGCCTGAAGTTAACGTTTTTTTGCCACCAACCACTGTGGCAGGTGATTTTTAAAATCCAGTAGCCACACAGGCTTTTTACCAGCCTTTTTTGCCACATTAAGTTGAAATGGAGGAAATGGACAAGCATCATTCTTGGACTTGTTAAGAATAGACATTTAAGTGATTAATAATTGATTATAATAATTAATATAATTAATGATTCTTTTTGTTGGTTGCTTGTTTCAGAAGGCCTCTTCACCCCAGTTATGTGCCGCCACATTTTTTAGCTAAAATCCAAGAAAAAAACAACATTGGCAACATAAACTAATGAATCACTCAATTCTCATTGGCTACCCACCAATGTGGAGGGTAGATTGACAGATTGACATTGATCTCTTCCGCCCTCTCGCTTCCGTTGTGGTCCGTTGATCAGCTGTATAAGCAAATATTGATTCAAAAATAATTGTATTGATTTTCAAAATGGTCCCCCAGAGTCTATGATCAGAACTTTGTCTATGGCAATGGTCTGTTATACAGAAATAGCAAACCACAGAATGTTGTGATTGACCAATCAGAATCAAGTCTTCATCAAAGCCGTGTAATAATCTATAAAATAAATGACAGATAACCGAGATAGTGATAATTGGTGTGATATTTAATATTCTATTAAATATTATAGAGGCTTGACATGATAAATTACAAATTCAGATATGATTGCAATCTGTCCTGGTTTTCCCAAGTTACATTCAAATCAGATTTGCCTCTGTTCCAATCCAAAGGTGGTGCTACATAATACACCTGAAGGTGTTTGGTAACTGACACTAGAAGAATAACTTCTTCATGCTACCAGTTTAGTTTCAACAAAATCATTACAACAACTACTATCATTAAAGACAAACACATTGATGAATTGCATTGTGGACTACAAGGATGACAAACGTTTTACCTTCTGTATGGGCTCCTAAGTAATCAGGGATCGAAAAACCACAACAACCGCTCACTCCATTGTCTCTATGATCATGGGTGTAGAGATCGCTGAAGCCGCTTTTGCTTTAATGTGCCGGTAGGAAAGATGGTTAATTACAGTGTGGCTTTAGGTGCCATTATCCCATGTGACTGTAGAGTCCACGTCCAAAGATTGCTTACTGACATAGATACATTGGCAAGAAGTGTGTTCCAAAAATCTGATTTCCATCCCTTTCAGTCACACATCTTCTGCCACTTTCATGCCTGACAAATATAATCAATAAAAAAACCACATACCTAATTTGATACACTTGAAAACGCTGCGTTTTCAAGTGTATCAAATTAGGTATGTGGTTTTTTTCCTGACAAGGTAAAGAATGTACTTTAATTCAAATGAGACGTCGTAAAAAACTTGTATGTCAACAAAGTCATCACCGTGACAACTGAGCATCCTCCATCTGATGATGAAAACCATGAAATATGATTAAAAGCTTAATTAAAAATTGCAAGTGGACCTTGAGTTGCAATTGTTTTGGCAAACATTTTACACTGTCAGGCTAGTTGTTATTCATTATAAGTGCATATGGAAATGTGAAAGGAAAAATAGTAGGATACATTTCCTTATTTTGAAGATGCATTGTGAAACTAGAGGCCGCTCTCTCTCTATTTCTCTCTCTTTCTCTCTCAGTCATGACAGCAGTCTCTCACTGTGTACAGGAAAGCTGCCATAGGGCTTGGTGTAGTGTTGTGTGTGCGTGTGTGTGTGTTTGCGTCTGTGTGTCTGATTGTACATTTATGTTCATTATGTAGTTGTGTGAAGTTTGACTGTTCTGAACGTGTGCGGCGTTGCAGGGCTGGAATTAGCTGCATTGTTTAAGTAGGACAGTGCTGACTGATGCTGCTACCTGAATAAAAGCAAAGCCTCAAACACTGCTGTTACTTTGTTTCGTAATCTTGTCTTCATGAATATAATTTAGCCTTGTAAATCCAAAAGTAAAGAGAGATTTATGTGAGCACTCACTGTTTCACCTCACACACAGTAGAATAAGACTTGTGTATTTATACTTCCAGGGGTTCCCAAGAGCTTACCACCTTTCTGCTGTTTTTACACGTCAACATCAGATTACTACGGAGCCCCCCTGGGGTCAGCTGAGAAAATAACTAAAGGTGAGCACAGAATACAAATCTTTTCCTTGGTTTAATGAACTGTGCGCACGGGTTCTCGCTTTTGTAAACGTGTGCAAAGTAGGAAAGATATTCACAGATTCAAACTTATTTCTTAACAGTAAGTGCTGTAGTACAACTAGCAGGAGACAAGTTATAAATAAGGTAAGTTTGGAGACACTAACTTATTTAATTATAGATCACGAATTAGGAATCTGTGCTCACTCCGTGGTCTCGGTTTATTAAACCGAGGGAGGAGATTTGTGTCTCTGAAGAAGATCTTGTGAGGACCCGCTCTGTTTACCTGTGCCTGCATTTTTTTTCGTTTCCCTTCTCCATCAGATTTGACCGTCAGCAGGTAACTACCATAGCAGGCAGTAAGTGTCCCCGTAGCAAAATTCAACACAGCGTGACATCAGCTTCATCCATTCACTCCATTACAGTCCACTGCTATATGCTATATACATAATGTATTTTGGTTTATGTTTTTGAAAGTACCATTTAATTGAGTTTTTCTTAATACTATCAAGTGGTGCCCCATAACAACACTTCACTTTATTTAAATTAAATCAAGTTATTTTATATGACAAATAGTTATCTTGATAATTTATGAGAGTCATTTTAATACTACTTTGATCCCACAATAATATACGCATCTGGCTGAGGCCTGGTTTCCAACATCATGCACTATAAGTGAAAATTTGTAATACTTCTTAATTAGTTTATTTACTATTGTATTTTCTTTGATGCCAAGTCCAGCTTTTATGATATTTTAGGCAATAGTGAGAGTGGGCTGACTCTAAATTAAATGAGAGCAGGGAGAGCTTAGCACCCAGGTTATCAGCTCCCTGGAGTCATACTGTCCCCGGTACAGCCATCCCTTAACTCCCCTTTAATGAAGGTCTCCCGACACCATTTCTCTTATCGCATAGGTTATTAAAAGTTTTAGTGTAGCTGCTCATTAATTCAATTTAAAATTTAATGCATGAGTTTCCGCTGACTTTCTAGATAAGAAATTCAGAGGATTTGATGCCTTGCAGTGATGTACTAAGTATGGTGGCCCTGAAGTACAAAACAACAGCAAAACAGAAACAATTCAGAACAGCAATTCCCAAAACACAACAGCATTTGATGAGACTCAAACCAGAATAGGTAGGTACGTAAGATGATTCCTAATCACTGATTGGATGCACTGTATTTTATCTTCTGCAAGGCCCAGACTACCAATCGTGGCCCTAAACCCAGTCTTTACCTTCTTTCTCCCTGATGAGTCCCAGGAAAGTGAAATCTGTCAAATGGCCAGTTCCAACAGTGATTTCTCGCTATATCTCTTTAACCTGAAGCTTCAGGGATACTACAGTGGCTAAGATTGGCTTGATTGTCTGTTAGGAAGGAATTTTTTACACTGATAGAAAATGTTGAACCCAAATGCAGAGAGGAGATGGCAGGTGAAGTGATAAGCTTGAATCTTTGTTTAACAAAAGGTCCTTGCAACAAAAGGTCCAAAAACCAGTAGGAAAGGATATCCAAAAAAACCCCAGAAGAAACAAAGATGAACTGTAACCGACTAAACATAAAACTGGCAGACACAAGTCAAAGCACACACAGGAATACAACAACAATGATCTAACGCAACACAAGAAAAGCACAAAGACTAAATATACAGTATAATATACATAATAACAAGGTAATGAGAGACAGGTGACACTAGGTTCAAGAACAGGTGAAACACATCAGGGTGGGGCAGGAAATCACAGAGGCGGGAAAACACAACTCAGGATATAAAACCAGACAAGACAAGACAGAAAAATAGACTATCAAAATAAAAAAGGAAACAGAACATAAAGAAACACAGGAAAATCACAAGACAAGAAGTATAACTAGACAACACAAGGGAGGAAACACAGAGGTATCAAAAAAACAGGAAAGAGAACAAGTACACAATCATAACTGGAAACAAGCACAGAACCTCAAAACCAACAGAAACTCAAACTCAAAACCAGGAAACCACAACAAAATTACAATTAATCATCTATCCACTAAATTGGACATCAAGGTAGGGAGCCAAAACAACACCTTAAGTGGTAGATTCCACTTGACAACAATGGCTACTCCTTTTATTTTAGAAGTTGCAGATGTGGATGCAATCGTGTGATAGAATCTATTGGCTAAAAGGCCGGTATCCACCTGCAGCAAATGTGTCTCCTGTAAGAATGCAATGTCAACATTTATCTTTTTTAGTAAGCCCAGAGTGCTGGCTACTTTATGAGGAGCATTCATTCCACAACAATTCCAAACTAAAAGTGAAAGATCACCCATTATCAAATAAGCTGAATTCTAAATGTGGAAATTTCTACTGCCTTTCATTTTATTAAAACCTAAAAGTGCATCCAAAGCTTAATCCCTCATTACACAAAACGGCTATATAGACGGCTATTTCAACTACAATTATTACTGTGACAGGGTTTTTCCTCCATAGAGACATTTTTTGCGTCCCCAAAGAAGTTTCAGCCAGCGCAAAAGGAATATCGACCGCCAAAACATCTGATTTTCAGCAGCCAACTTCCCTCTCACCCATAGCCACTATTGTATTACATCCGGCTGCTGCTGATTTGACTGGATCTGAACACTCGGCTGTATAGCGCTAATGGTATCTCCGCTTGCAAAGTCAGTACTGTACTGCAGTCTGTCTGCACAGCGGGCTGTGCTATCAACATTACATTAACCTGTAAAAGCTTCTTGTAGTAGCATCAAATACTTTCCCCGTGTTTTGGTACAGTTTGTTTTAACACTTAACCAGTATGCTTTGAGGGACCGCCGGCATGGCTAAGGAGCAAAATGTGCTCCTTGGGAAAAAAGATATGGTTATGCCCTGCATGATGAGATTGTTCTGTGCTGTTGGAAATTCTTATGTAAAAACCTGAATTCCTTCCGCCTCAGGCGTCTGCAATGCTCCAATCTGTCAGTCTGTCTGCATGCTTCAGCTGAGGCTGTGTTATCAACATTGTCCTTCACATTGACACACTAGCATAAAACAAGCAGCTGCAGCAAGAGGAGAAAATTGCTTGCCGACACATTCAAAAAACAGCTGAAGTGCAAATCCATGTTTGCATCCATGTTTGCATCTTCTGTGCCAGTGTAGCTACATCCCAGTAGCTCCTGACATGATCAAGGGAGAAGTCTGAAAGGTGGCTCTTCAAGTCCAGTACTGCAGGCACAACCAGCGAGAAACAACTTGTATCACTTTCACCTTTGTGTGTTCTATAAATGGAAGGAGCGAGTCTTTGAGGATGGCCACCTTCTGCCATTCACTGGGCAGTAGGCGGTCTCAGCCCCTGGTGTCAGCCACCGATGTCACGTGGTCCTTTACTTTGAGTAAATAACACAACAGCAAAAAAGAACTGTACCATCTGGTTTCACAGTCTTTGATGAAAGATCAAAATTGATGAGTCCACATTCTTCCAGCAACCGTTCTGTGGAAACAGATGATTTGCGAAACTGTCTAACGACGTTTGATTGCTTGTTCCTTCTTGATCATGTTGACAACAAGCTGAAGGGTATGGACCACACATGGGGTCCTCTCCAAGGTTCCATATCTGAAGTTTAACACAAAACAATTATTTTCATTAATCCTACAATAACTATTAATCTACGCAATAGCATATTATCACTACATGAAAATAATTGAACATATTTCAGATTCTTTTTAGATTTAATATCAAATATCTATTAAAGTGAATATGCTCTCTATAATAACAAACACCTTTCACAGACTGACCTTTTGTCTTCCTCTTCATTAATACCATCCTGAGAGTTGTTCACATCCGAACTGGTGTCCTCTTCTTCGGGGTGAAAGGCAGAAACCATGTTGTTCTATTTTCTGATATAATCATGAGATTTTTTTCCTTTGGGATCCCCCAGTCTTCTGTGCACTCCTCCACAAGAGTAACACTAGAATGAGCAGTGTGTGGGGGAACCATTTGCTTTAAGTTTAGGATTATGTGTTCATGTTTACTGTCCTGACAAGCACTGACAGCAAGGAAGGAGGCTGTGAGCCCCTTTTTAGTCCATACTTTGCGGGCCATAGCCAGTCTGTTTTTGAATTTGACCTTTTCAGCTAGTTACATTTGGCCACTAGATTTGCAATTTTGGTCTTTTTTGGCACGATCAGTCTTTTATCAATTTTTTCCATCGTGTTGATGAATTCCTCATCTTCCACTGTCTGTGGAAGGTGGGCTGTCCAGGCTAAAGCCTCCTCTTTGATGCGTTGTTCCTGAGAGTCTGGCTTGTACTTGTGAGATGTGAGAAAAAAGTGCACATGACATAGTACATGGCCTCTCCTCTTTCCTGGCTGATTGCTTGACCACATCTGGAATCTATGGTAAGTATAATAAAATAAATACAATGAGGCCTCAGGAAGACAAGTGTTATAGAGGAAGTAATTAACTTAATTACTTAAATGTAAATTGAAAGTTGGACATGGTTATTGCACACATCATTATTGATGATAGTTGGAGCAATATTACATGTAATTGTTAAACTTGTTTCTTACATATAAATTTGCCTTTATGCCTAATTACATTCATTTTGATTAGGATGTGAAGGGGTAAGGTGGAGGCTGGGGGTGTGGCCTTGACCAACTGCCACTTTGCTTGTTTGAAAGCCATGATGTCTCTCTCTCATGGGTGGGCCAAATTTTCTTGGCAGGCAAAGCAGAAAAAGGGGAGGTAACATTGCCTCGTATGACCTCATAAGGGGCTAAGATTCCAGATAAGGCCCATCTGATCTTTCATTTTCTCAAAGGCAGAGCAGGATACCCAGGGCTTGGCTAACACCTATCACCATTTCTAGCCACTGGGGGACCATAGACAAGCTGGGGAAACTCATATTAATGTTAAAAAAAAAAACTCATGCCACGGGACCTTTAACAAGCAATCTAAAAGACAAGACTTAAACGATCACTTGCCATTATGCTAGCCTTGCAAATATGCAAAAGCAGCAGTGTTAGCACGTTAGCCTTTGAGATTATGTGTTTTACATGTAAATCCTGTTTCATTGCTACATTATCTACACAAATTCAGACATGCGCTAGTCAATAGCCTTTTAGCATGTCTACCTTTTTATACGATTTAACAGTCTAACAGCCATCTAACAGTTATTGTTAAACTACAAGTGTTACGTGCATAACTAGATGCTAAGAGCTTAATATAACATGTAACTTAAAAGTTGGCAAAGCTAATGTTGTTTGACGTTCAAGCTTGTCATTTGAAGTTCAAACTGATGTTAGCTTTGGCCTTTTTTTGGATTTTTATCCACTTCACGTCTTGATAGCCAACTAGCAAGAATAAACTATAACTTGCATAATGTATGTGCTACAACACCATAGCACCATAGCTAACTGGTTTATTTACAGCGTAGATGCCTAAAATAAGTGTGTATTTTGTGTGTGGGTGATTAGCCTTTAGATGTCCCCAATATTTTATTTTTTCCCCAATATTTTTTGTCTGCAGTGCCTTCCGTCCGTCATAATAACACATTCTGAATTTTTGCCAACATCAATGTAAGTAACATGCGATCAAATATCGAGCCTCTTCCTTTTGCAACCAAATATCGGGCCTCTTCCTTCTTCCTAGCATGTCGTCTGTCTGCGAGCAGTATACTCGCCATTCCAGACCTGTCTTGCAGTCGCCAACCATGAAATTCCAACCCCACTATGGCCACAAGACCCACCCAACAAAGCAGCTCAATTGGTTAGGCATTTCACCTTGAGTGGTTAAGGTTAGGATAGCTGATTGGTCAGGGAATCTTAGTTTTATTTCATGCAAAACATTTTAGTTTTGTCTTTTTTCATCAACAATAATGCATGTTAATTTAGTCTCAGTCAGCGTTTTTGGACATTGGTGCAGTCTCGTCATTGTCTCGGCTTAGTCATGGAAAAAAAGGTCATATATATTTCATCTCATCTGACGAAATTAACACTAGCGCGAACCGAGCTGCAATGTAACTTAATAGGGCAGTTGTGCATTTATGATTTTTGAAAGTGATTATTTTTTTTTACCACTGACAGGCTCAGATTGTTATTAAAAGTGTCTAACAACACATCTCACATGGTGACTTCTTGTCCAAAGACAGCAGTGTGAAACGTGAGTCGGGTAAAGTAGTCTTTTGTTTTAAAGTACAGAAATTATAGGTTTGTGCTATCTAAAAGATTTTCCGTGCTGTGGCTTAATATTTAAATGATTTTGACAATGTGGACGAGTTAATTATAATGCTGAGTATACGGACAAATAGATTCCAGGTTTTAAAAAACGAAAATACCCTTTAATACTTAAATCATGAGTAAAAAGAAATAAGGTAAAAAGATACCTCTCATAAGATGTTCGATGTACAAATACTTTGTTACTGTACTCAAGTAGATTTTTCTGATATTTTTACTTTACTTTACTATTTATTTTTGTGGCGACTTTTTACTTCTACTCCTTACATTTTAACACAAATATCGGTACTTTCTACTCCTTACATTTTATAAAATTGGCCCGTTACTTTAGTTTTGTACAAGAGGTTTTCATGTCTGTGAATAGCGCGGACACGCGCTAACACCGCGAGCGGGTGCGCGCGCCACACAGAGAAAAAAATGAGAAAAAAGAAAAAGACTAGCTGTCCGGAGGATAATCAGCTGAGATTGTATGTGTGCCTCTTTGAGAACTATAAGTTGTATAACTGATATTGACAGTTCACTTAAGCCTGTTTTTGATCTATAGTTCTTCACATTTAAAGTAGGCTAAGTTAGCTAGTGCTTTTAGTGTGTTCTTCACCAGCTAGGTTGCACGTTGATCTTAATGAAGCATCAACACTTTAACCAGCTTTATTCGCATGAGTTTTGTTTTTTTACCGAACTTCAGATACTGTAATTCAATTGACAAGTGGATGGAAACTTAGCTAGAGAGAAGTTGTCTCCGTCTGTTTTCACAGACACACCTGGGGTGAAGTTGGTAACCAGAATCAGCTTTAATCCAGTCCTAATCTAGTCCTCAATTTTCACATTATTTCACTGGAGTTACCGTTATTATTGTTTACGTCATCAATACCATATTCAATCTAAATGGAGGGGAATATATCTACAGTATGTTTCATTTAACGCACAACTAAGACAACTCATCAGATTCGGCATTCTGCATTAATTCACAGCAAATCATTGCGGCTTGATGGCGCTAACGTTAGCACATAGTAGTATGGACGGCGACATGATGGAAAATGAAGAAAACAGATCCCTGAGATTTGGCAGACAAGACATTCCCATCATCCTCAGCCTTATCTGAGAGAGATGTTTGAGACAGTAGGCATCAAGAAGGACTCCTGGTGAATATGCTGGGGAACTTCTTCATTAATGTCTGTTTAGTCATTCATATTTGAATCCTTTATTTTCTTTCCAGAAGCCATATTTGAGCACACCCACATACATGTAGATTCATTTAAATGTTAAGGGGAAGATTCAAAATAGAAACTGGATCTGTGAATTCTTACAGAATCACAACTGAATTCATATCTTGCTGCTCAGTCAGAATCTTATTAACCTGGAGTCCCAGTTTTCTGTCATAATAATCATATATGTTATGGTTTAGGCCTATTGGCAGACATCCATTTAAAATGTAGCCATTGCCATATAAAGACTGTGTTCTCCATGTCCACTGAAATTCCTCAGCATGCTCTCTAGTAACATTTGTGTGCTCCAGGTAGCTTTGTATAAAAAATGGTTGTCATTCACAAGGCTACTTTTACTTTTATACTTTAAGTAAATTTCCAAGCCTGTACTTTGTTACTTTTACTTGAGTAAAGAAGTTTAATCAGTACTTCTACTTTTACCAGAGTATTTTTTAACACAAGTATCTGTACTTCTAATTAAGTGCGGAAAGTGAGTACTTTTGCCATCTCTGATTGCTTCCCAGCATTGCACGCTAGTGAGCTTGCTACCACTGCCAAGCAAAAAAAAACAGTCCTACAACCGCATTGGCTGCACCTGATTGGACGAACGCATCACTTGTGTCTTTCTGCTCCCACTTCAAAACCGACCATAATTGCAGCTCGTTTGGAATCAGATCTCTTATTTTACGAAAATAGTTCATGGAAACGTTAATTATTTCTGAAAACATTTTAAGCGAGAAATAGGCCATGAAGTTGCTGAATCTGTCTTCATTTTAGGTCGACAACAGTCAGTTTAAAAGATTTTTGTGAGCTTTTGAGAGGGGTTGAGCTGAGCCTGTAGCTCCTCATTTCCATAAAGTTGGCTGAATTCAACTTTGTGCAAATGAGGAGCGGGCAACTCAAACTCTCCAAAGTCCCTGGACGCTACCAGAATGCATTGCACGGCTGCTCCCATAGAAATGATTGGGAAGCGTTGAAATGACGCAGACAATGGACACACACACACACAGCTTGGCTGTGGTCTTAAGGGTGATTTTGCGGCAAGGAAGCATAAAGCTGTGGAACACCATCAAGATAATGTGGCTTTTAGAAAGCAGCTGATCAACAGCAGGACAGAATGAACATTTTGATTGATAATTTTACCAACATAATAATGAAAGGAAACACTGGGACTAAGTGCTTGATTTCCTGCTTGTCCTTCCTGCCAGGATGTTTCTTCAAAACACTCTGTAATCTTTACTGTCTCAAACATTTTATATATTCATATAAGCCTGCATAACAAATAGTTTGCCTAATGTAATGTTGTATATGCTGCAATTAATTTATTTCAGCCTTGAATTAGAAAAAGGCAGTCAGTCTTTGTGTTCTCTCTACTTTGTCTAATGGTGAATCATGGCTCCATACTGGCACCTAGTGGGGGTCTTTTAGGCCTCTACAGTATATGCTTTCTGCACATTTCAGAAGTTGTGATATCACAGTACAAACCGATTGAATCAATCAACATATCCAAACACAAATCCGAAACTCATATACGTGCATGCTCCAAATGTTGTGTTCTGATAAACCCCAGATACAGTTGACAAAGGCATATCATGGTGGATGAAAATAAAATGTTGCAGCAGCTTCTACTGTAATTCATGAGAGCAAAAACAACACAGTGCATCAAACTACACATTCACAAAAGCGTCATTTCTTTTAAAAAATTCTGGTTAAAAAAATATTGCAACAAACCATCTAGAATGATAAATAGCACTACAGGTAGGGGTAAAAATATCTATTTTTGGTTTTGGGGTGTACATGGTCCACATTTTTCAAGGAGCTTTTAACCCCATATTGAGGTATCAACAAATAGAAGTTGGCCCATGTGTAAAATTGGACCCATGGACAAGACGTTAGCAAATGTGATCTGGTTTATCTGCAAGTGTCCCACAGCTAAATGCATTGTTAACAGAATGAAACATTATGTATACAAATACAATCTGGTTTACATAAAATGAACTCTGTGAGTGTCCCATAACTAAATGCATTGTAAACAGAATGAAATATTACGTAGATCTCAAGGAACAAGTGTTGTTTCTCACATTTAGGATTCAATAGACTTGAGTAGCTAGTTTAGTTCATGTATTTTGTATTTGGCCTAGAGACCCTGCCGGACCCAAATGGGGCATTTTCAATTGCAATATCTCTGCCACAGTAAGGGCTATCAACACAAAACTTGTTAGCTTGCCGCCCTGAGGCTCTGTACCAAAGTTGGTAAAGATCGGCCAGTAGGGGGCGCTATAGTCGATGCAGACCAGTTTGGGCCATTTACCCCTTCTGAGATCGAGCACGTCGTACACAAATCCAAACGGCACTTCTGATTCCTAACTTAATAACTTTAGAATTATAACTCGTAGAAACACAAGGTCTTTTGGAGCTAAGAGCTAACAGTCGCCCCTTTTTGCTGATGTCTTTGCTGTCTCCTAGCCCTTACAGAATGTGTATCCAGCCTAGAAGTCCAGAGTTTTTTGGGGTCTTTGTGTAATTAATCCATACTGTTACATCCAAGTTTAATACAATTTATGTAAGAAATGTAAATAGTTTGTCCTTTATATGAGTTATAATGTTCAATATGTTTATTTTTGCACTGGATGACTACAAATATATAGAACTGTTTTAGACAACACAAATGCTTGTGTCGCATTGATGTGTGTGTGACCTTACTTAAGTAGAACTTTTGATTGTCTATACTTCACTGGAGTAATTATTTTAAATCACACTTCTACTCCTTACATTTTACAAATAACCTAGTTACTCCTATTTCAGTTCTGCTTTTTTTTCATTCCGGCTTGTCATTGTTCAAAAAAACAAAACAAAAAATGTATCTGGATAGAGTGAATTTGATTGTGGTTGGATGAGAAGTATAAACATATACCATTCCAACACTCTATTGGTTTGTACACAATCTATTGCACCTGTAAATGACAAAATTAACATTACACTCCAGCAAGGAAATAGCAGGCGTACTGTATGTAGCCTGGTACGAAGATTTCCATGGCAGAAACTCAAGAGAACTTGAGCAAAATGTCCCAAGCGATTGTAGCAGGTTGATTGATGTTTTCAATCACACTCACTCTCTGGACCTATCAGGACGTAACAGCGATATAGGCAGGGGGTTTGCCCTCTTGACTCTCTCTACTCTTTGTTGCCGGCGCCACATTGGGTCCCCTTGCGTCTGTTGCACGGTCACAATAATTTGACAGGTAATGCAGTGTTGCTAATTTGTTACTAACCTATAGGCCTTGTTTGTGTTAGGGTGGGCATTATGGCATGCATTGGCTTTTGCTATGTCTCCCTGTCTCAACCGAAAACTCCTGCAATGGAACCCGGGTTGAGTTTTGCTGCTGGTAGGTTGGGCAACGCTTTTCTTCTCTTGGGTCTCTATTACACAGGGCCATATTATTGTAGGCCCTGTGTAGCTGTACAATCGGCACTATCGGTGGTGTATTGGTGCGAAGCTCCTTGACAGGTATGTATGGTTGGCATCTTGTATATTTAATTTAATCATAAATTGTAACTGACTTTGGTTTGTTTGTGTATGACAGGGTTTGTAAACTGCTTTGCCGGCGCTGGTATTTGCGCTATCCCCTTCCTTCCCTGCCAAGTGTTGGGATTTAAAATTTTATATGTGCTTAAACATTGTGTGTGATTTGCTTTATACATTCAAGCTAAAAGGTAAAAGCATTATTTCAACATAAATGAAGACATGTGGGTCATGCATTAAGTTTGTTGTTATAAATATATAGTTTGTTGTTTGTTGCATTAAGTGGTTTTGCAATACTTTTGTTTTATAATATAAGATGTTCTGGTACATTTTGTTATAACCCAGCTCTACAAATGTGTTAGAAGCTGAATTGATGATGTTAGAGACACCCTGTCTCTGGTTTCAGTCACCCTTTATGGCCCAACTGCTCTGTTGCTTTCCAAGTCTCTGAGGGTCATAAACCCTCAGTCACATCCCAACTAAAAGATAAGGAATAAGCACAAGACCCCACCCTTTGTGAGATAATACTGGGGGTCTGAGAGCCAGAGAGTCAGACAAAGGAAGGGGAGAGCCGTGTTAGGTTGACTTTGTATTTGTCTCTAGGATATCCTATGTAATAAAATGGATTCACATTTCAACATCTGAGATTTTGACTACTAATTGAATGAACCCTGAGAATGGAGCAGGATTTAGCTCCAACACAAGCTGCTGCTTTGTCTCAACCAACTTCTGTTTCAACGGGCTGTACATATGTGTGTGGAGATTGGGGTCTATGTTTATGGGTTTCTTTTGTTAAACTAGGATTAATTAATTAGGATTTTGGTTAATTAGGGCCCGAGCCGAACACCGGTTCACATTTCAACATCTGAGATTTTGACTACTAATTGAATGAACCCTGAGAATGGAGCAGGATTTAGCTCCAACACAAGCTGCTGCTTTGTCTCAACCAACTTCTGTTTCAACGGGCTGTACATATGTGTGTGTGGAGATTGGGGTCTATGTTTATGGGTTTCTTTTGTTAAACTAGGATTAATTAATTAGGATTTTGGTTAATTAGGGCCCGAGCCGAACACCGGTACCTTGCACTGAAAGTGCGAAGGAACCTATCGTTTTTGTAAGAATTATTTTTCCAAGGCCTACGTTGCATTTTTGAGGGGGATAGAGTGCACAAAAGCTCACAAAGGAAGGGTTCAAAGGCAGCCTGGTGCTGCAGCACCCTGTGTCCCCCTTCCTCCTATTCTCTTCTCTTTTATTTATTCTCCATTATTTTCTCTACTGACATTAGTAGGATACTGCAAACCCCATAAGTCCCATACATTAAAACTTCTGTTATATTAGATCCCACATTGGATTGACTACTTTTATCTCTTTGTTTTTGTTTTAATACCATATATTCCCTCATTAAATCTAAATCCTTTTCCCTCTATTTCCTAGTTGGACTTTTCTCAGCCTCCTTCAGTACTACTAGGGTCTGACAGCACATGATGGCACACTATGATTTTCATCTATCTCCAAATTGCAGACATACAGTGGGTACGGAAAGCAGACCCCTTTAAATTTTTCACTCTTTGTTTCATTGCAGCCTTTTTCCAAAAAAATCAAAAAAGTTCATTTTATTTTCAGTACACTCAGCAACCCATCTTGACAGAAAAAAACAGAAATTTAGAAATTTTTGCATATTTATTAAAAAACAAAAACTGAAATATCACATGGTCATAGTATTCAGACCCTTTGTTCAGTATTTAGTAGAAGCACTTTTGATCTAATACAGCCATGAGTCGTTTTGGGAAAGATGCAACAAGTTTCTCACATCTGATTTGGGTATCCTCTGCCATTCCTCCTTGCAGATCCTCTCCAGTTCTGTCAGGTTGATGGTAAACGTTGGTGGACAGTCATTTTCAGGTCTCTCCAGAGATGCTCAATTGGGTTTAAGTCAGGGCTCTGGCTGGGCCATTCAAGAACAGCCACAGAGTTGTTGTGAAGCTTTCCTTCGTTATTTTTGTGCTTAGGGTCATTGTCTTGTTGGAAGGTAAACCTTCGGCCCAGTCTGAGGTCCAGAGCACTCTTTCCAGGATATCCCTGTACTTGGCCGCATTCATCTTTCCCTCGATTGCAACCAGTCGTCCTGTCCCTGCAGCTGAAAAACACCCCCACAGCATGATGCTGCCACCACCATGCTTCACTGTTGAGACTGTATTGGACAGGTGATGAGCAGTGCCTGGTTTTTCCACACATACCGCTTAGAATTAAGGCCAAAAAGTTCTATCTTGGTCTCATCAGACCAGAGGATTTTATTTATCACCATCTTGGAGTCCTTCAGGTGTTTTTTAGCAAACTCCATGCGGGCTTTCATGTGTCTTGCACTGAGGAGAGGTCTTCGGGCCACTCTGCCATAAAGCCCCGACTGGTGGATTGCTGCAGTGATGGTTGACTTACTACAACTTTCTCCCATCTCCCGACTGCATCTCTGGAGCTTAGCCACAGTGACCATTGGGTTCTTCTTTGCCTCTCTCACCAAGGCTCTTCTCCCCGATAGCTCAGTTTGGCCGGACGGCCAGCTCTAGGAAGGGTTCTGGTCGCCCCAAACGCCTTCCATTTGAGGATTATGGAGGCCACTGTGCTCTTAGGAACCTTAAGGGCAGCAGAAATTTTTTTGTAACCTTGACCAGATCTGTGCCTTGCCACAATTCTGTCTCTGAGCTCTTCAGGCAGTTCCTTTGACCTCATGATTGTCATTTGCTCTGACATGCACTGTGAGCTGTAAGGTCTTATATAGACAGGTGTGTGGCTTTCCTAATCAAGTCCAATCAGTATAATCAAACACAGCTGGACTCCAATGAAGGTGTAGAACCATCTCAAGGATGATCAGAAGAAATAGACAGCACCTGAGTTACATATGAGGGTCACGGCAAAGGGTCTGAATACATATGATCATGTGATATTTCAGTTTTTGTTTTTTAATAAATATGCAAAAATTTCTAAATTTCTGTTTTTTTCTGTCAAGATGGGTTGCTGAGTGTACATTACTGAGAAATAAAATGAACTTTTTTGATTTTTGGAAAAAGGCTGCAATGAAACAAAGAGTGAAAAATTTAAAGGGGTCTGAATACTTTCCGTACCCACTGTAAATAAAGCAAGACAAGACATACATACATACATATAAACATATATCAACTGTACCCAATCTGAAAATTGAGTCATTAATAGTTAGTGTTGAATTCTTACCAGCTATGTCCCTCCACACTAAACTTTCTATTTCTTATTTCTTACTTTCCTTTTTTTCCCTCATTCTTACAACACCCTCTCTCTTTGTCTCTTTTTTTGTATGTTTTTCCCTTTTTTTCTTCCTTTTGAATGAGCTAGCTGCATTTGTTGTCTCAATGCCGAATCCTGATATTCTACTGTCCCACGGTTGCTGCTCGCTCTCGCTTCACGGCAGCGGAGTTGACTGTGAGTGGACAGGGGCGGAGGAGCTTGGAAGCGCGCATTTCTCATCTCCCTCTGAACCATCTGTTAACACGGTGGTATCTTTGCACACAGTCACTGCCCCTTTATGTATGTTTACTACTGGATAAATTCAATGTGTGCCAACCGGAGAATATGGTGGCGGTCTTATGTCTAGATTTTCTGGAAATGACTGATCATTTTTCTGTCCCTGTGTTTTATCAACCCTGTCTTCCTTATCTTGTGTCCGAGTGTCCCTTATGGGGTGTGCTGCTCCCTGCATGAGCATTAAAAGGCCGCGTCTAAGCCTCTGCCATACTATTCCCTTTTTTAAAAATTTTTATTCATTTTTCAGACTACCTTCATTTCTATTTATCCAATTTAGAAATTACTCTCCCGAACACTACACCTTCATGTATTCTCTGTTTAAAATACACTACCTTTTATCTGATTCATCAGACTACCTTCATTTCTACGGCCCAATTTAGAAATTACTCTTCACGTTTCCCGAACGCTACGCCTTCATATATTCCCTCTTTGAAATACATTACCTTTCGTTTGGTTAATTCTACGTTTTCAAACTTAAACTATATGTTACATATCAAAACTTTTTTCACACATCAGCATCTTATCAAATTTGTCAATTTTAGCAACTAGGATACAGGCACGTTCCATATTCAGATTTTGTACATGTCCAATGCTGCAGATTTGATATTAACAGGTTCTGCTTTACCTTTCCTTAGTGCCTGCCATCTGTTGGCACCTGTACGTTACTACACTACATTCGACTGAGTAACACAC
Organism: Etheostoma perlongum; assembly: GCA_026937815.1. Lineage (NCBI taxonomy): Eukaryota > Metazoa > Chordata > Actinopteri > Perciformes > Percidae > Etheostoma > Etheostoma perlongum. Next base: position 26,207,149 of record CM049393.1, on the reverse strand, counting down.
AGCCGCATTGACTAAAATACCGTTAGGACATGACCGTAATAAAGAAAAAACAAAGTGTGGAAAAAAACATGAATATTAATTAAATTGGTAGAAATATACATTACAATAAACTTAAATGCACATTATATGAAAGGCACTTTGGAGATTATCCACACTAATTTTTCTCTGGCCTTAATTTGAGGCCGGCCTTTATTTGTCTGTGTTGACCACGCCCCCGGCCACTATCAGAGGCCCGGCTTTTAATTTACTACTGGTCTTTATTTGTGGAATTACGGTCTACGCATATACTCCATGTTCGTTCTGATTCTCCCTCAACCTCAGTCTATTCTGCATTTTGTCTATCAGCTTCCAAAATCTGTAACTCCTCGTCTGTGTGTTCTGGCTCAAAAAGATATGGTTCTGGATCTTGGTTTGTGTTGGAATAAAATGTATTCATATCATGTGTGCTCATAAACATTATATTCACGTAGTGCATTATATTAATCATGTGTGTTCAATTCATGATATTTTGAACTAAAGAGCAAAAGCATTACACATAGTCTGCATGGTTTCAGTGTGATTATTAGATTCACTTCTAAATAAGAAGCATGTAGTTCATAAGTTTAGTGTGACCTTATAATAAGTTGTTTTGGTACAATGTGTCCAACCATAGCTCTGCCGCGTGTGTCAATTCTGAAAAGCAGGGCCAAGGGTGGTTAGGGACACGTCCTGTGTTTTGGGATTTAAAATCCACCAGTATCTATGCAGGTCCCCAAGGTGTAGCTGCTGAGGTAGAACTCACCCCCCTGGTATAAGATGTCAGGTGAATCTGTTCCCCACATTACTCTGGCAATAAACCCAAACATCAAGCTAAGGAATTAGGCCCAATGATCAAATCTGCAGTAGCTGCTAAAGATTTTAGACCCACTCAGATTGACCTTGTTTTCTACTCACCCAGTACTGACACATACTGCATCCACATGTTCCCAACATATGTGCATGATACTGCTTTCTTGGAGAAATGTCTCATTTCCAGGTCACATGGCAAAGAAATGACTGATCACCCTGATGCTGCTGCACTGGTGGCCTCACTTCCTGAATCCATGTAGAGTACTGGCTCCACAGATGTAGGGTTGGTGAATTGTAAACCTGTCACATTTGAAATGAAAACTTCGCTACCCATCAGACAGCCAAAGGCCAAGTCACAAATCATAGATTTCATGTTGGCGGAACACCTGTCCTAACGGTTTCAGAAATGCCGGTAAAGAGCTTGGGGAGATGGTATGATGCGAAGCTCAAAGACACTGATCAGTTTGAACAACTAAAAGATTATACCAGTATGTACATGGAGCACATCAACAAAACCTTGCTGAAAGGAAAACTCAAGTTGTGATGTTTTCAGTTTGGTATACTCCCAAGACTCTTGTGGCCATTAACTGTGTATGATATCCCCATCACCAAGGTCGAAAAGTTGGAACAAATGATAAGCACACAATTAAAGCAGTGGCTGGGAGTTTCACGTTGTTTAAGTTCCAGCGGACTTTATGGACATGGCAAGTTGGAATTACCAATCACAGGGCTTGTGGAAGAGTTTAAATGCATGACCCTAACTGAATCTGAGGATGTAGTCATCCGAAGAGCAGCCCCCCGGGTGGTAGCAGGAAGAAAGTGGATTCCATCAGAAGCTGTGCAGAGCGCAAAGTCTGCGCTTCACTTCAGAGATGTGGTTGGACAAGTACAGCAAGGGAGGGCAGGATTCAGACTCATCCCAAAAACTCCTCAATGGCACAAAGCAACATCAGTGCAGAAGAGACAGCTAGTGGTAGAAGAAGTCAGGAGACAGGAGGAGGGAAAACAACATGCCAAGGCCATCTCAATGGCAAAGCAGGGGAGATGGACCAACTTGGAGGGCCTGGAGAAGAAGAAGCTCAGCTGGCATGACATCTGGCAGATAGAGGGAGAGCGGCTGAGTTTTATCATCAGAGCAACGTATGACCTACTACCCTCCCCCCAAAATCTGAATGTGTGGTATGGAGAAGATCCCACCTGTCCCCTGTGCCAAGTACCTGCATTCCTAAAGCACATTCTATCAGGATGCACTACAAGTCTCACCCAAGGGCGCTATACTTGGCGGCATAACCAAGTACTTAGAGAGCTGGCGTCAATACTGGAACAGAAGCGTACCACCATTAACAACCTCCCACAAATATCAGCAGGACAAGTTAACGTCACAAGTTTCATACCAGCTGGCCAAAATCAAGAGCATCACATAATACCTAAGGATGTAAGCATCCTGCAGTCAGCGTGAGATTGGAAATTGGAAGTGGACCTTGATAAGAAGCTTGTGTTTCCCCCAGAAATAGTGACTACAACACTCCGTCCAGACATGGTGCTGTGGTCTCCAACAACAAAGCTGGCATATGTTGTGGAATTAACAGTACCATGGGAAGAGGGGGTTCAAGAGGTTTATGAGAGAAAAAAAAAACTAATATTCTGACCTGGCAGCTGAAGCATCCCAGAATGGTTGGAAGACCAAAATCTTCCCAGTAGAGGTTGGTTGCAGGGAATTTGTTTCAACATCTACCACCAGTTTGTTGAGAAAAATAGGGGTGACAGGTCATCAAGTCAGTGTCAAGTGCTGCGGAAAAAAGCAGTAACTGGCTCTGGATTAAGTTTAAGGACCCCAATTGGGCAGCAAGGTAGAAACAGATGGTTCGCTTTACTAATACTGTCTCCTGTCCCCTGGGGTCTTAGTCTAGGCTAAGACAATACAATGCTGATTAAACTATTGATGTTAGAGTTTCACATTTACACGACAGACCCTTTTGCTCTGTAACCAAAAACGACCCCCAAAGGGGCAGAGTTTGGAGCCAGGTCCTTCCTCATTGGACATCAAAGATGCGCCGGCATGTTGCCAGGCCAACAACGGACCAATGAGAATGGATTTGAATGCACCAGGTGAAAAGGAACAGCCCCCCGTGCAGGGGATATATGTGTGTGATTTAGGAATATTCAGCACTGGTTTCATGTGACTCCGTCTGGGGAAACATGGATCCAGTCAGCTGCAGTGATATTATGTTGTCCTCGGCATGAGACGAGACCGCATGAGACGGGACAGATGACATGGGACGCTCCAGGCTGCAGCCATACCCGTGTCAGACTGGTCAGGTGCTCCCACTGCAACTGGCACCGCCTCGTTTCGATTTGAATTGTAGCATGCTCAAAGCAAAAAAAAGTTGTTTGGTTTGTAGCAGCCTTTACAGTGACAATCATTAGTTTGTTCGTATCTATTTAATTTTATTAATATGGAAGCTACAGTGGAGGTACAGCAGTACATGATGGCTCCACCACTGGAAAGATCTGATCAAATCTTTCCAGGTCGACGACGGGATAATCCCTAGTGCCACTTGTGCCATATTTTCCGAGAACATCTCTGTTTCCCCAATACCAATACACAAATTCATCAATCTTTAAAAGAATGATACCCCATTGTTACACGTGTGTATGGAGGACCAGGTCTTTCATATTTAAAAATAAATACAGAAATAAATAAATGCTCAATAAATAAATAAGCACACAATTAATTGCCCCAAAAAATACAATGAAGAAATAAATGTAGGTAGAAATTAAATTATACAGTGAGACGTAAATGTATATATCTCTTTTAATTAGCTTCTTTATTTATTCACCTTTGTAATAATTACCTTATTTATTTATTGTCCGTTATAATCTTCAACTTTATTTATTCCTTACTTATTTTTTAAATGTATTTATTTCTGTGTGTGTTTAATTTTTTTGTCTGTTTTATTCTTCCGTTGCATTTTCTACCCTATTTATTTTCACCCCTGGTATTTATTTCTGCCTGTCACTTTTACATTTCTTCATGCATTTCTGCCTCATTATGCAAATGAGGAGGGGCTGGTCTTAAGGGGTTAACTTCTGCCCATTGGTTGGTTAGCATTTTACTGCCTCGGTCGAATCTACATGCCACCGGCCACAGTCCATAATATTAAACCACGCTATAAACATTTGACACGTCGGTTCAGTAGGTAACTTTTGTAAAAATGTATTTTTTACATATTTGTTAAAACTGTCACTATGCCCTGACAGTAGAATATGAGACAGATAATCTGTGAAAAAATTAAGCTCTATGGCTCCTCCCTGTGTCCCTGATGCCATTTGGCAGAAATGCACCGCTCCCGATCAAAACAGCCAATCAGAGCCAGGAGGACTGTCTTAGCAGTGTCAATCACTCTTGTGTACGCGCTGCTCATAACCCTTGCCCCTGTGTCTTCCCCCTCAGGATTGTAAATCAAATGTCTGACACACATTCTTTATGCTCCTCCAACAGGTCAGACATTGTCCCAGACACAGACACGTGAAGGAATGGTCTATCAGTCCAAATCAAGATGTTCAGTATTTCCTTGTGTGTACGTTGCAAAAAAAGCTGATTTATTTTACCCATATGCAAAATAAAACCTAAGACATATTTCTAAGATGTTGTTATTCCTTGGCTTAGTGAGTTTAGTGTTTTAAATTGATCCAAAAGGTAATTCAGTAATGTGCTGTGTAAAGTGCTGCTTTTGTTCTCACAAATGAGTGATTACATAAACATTTTTAATCCCTTTTTTTATTGAAAAATATTTCCAAAACTTTTAATAGAAATATTTTAAATAAGCAATTTTTTTACATAAAGTTTTAAAAGCACAGCACACAACAGCTAAACCCTCCTTAGAATAAAGCCCCTGTATTGTGTGGAAAGCATCGGTGGCCCTGCTTACTAGCCTGCGCGTTCACGGCAGGCTCGAGGAGCTGTGTAGGGGGGGGCTGTAGCGCAGCAGAGAGCAAGGGGGAGGAGCCTGTAAGGTGTGCTTGTTCAAATTTTTAGGCTAAGTCCACGTTTCCTCAAAACTACCTACTGCAGTTTTAATGTAACAGACAAATACACGTATTTATGTAGTTAACTGAGACCCCTGTTACTATGGAAACCCTGTCGAGTCTTCCACGTCGCTATTTGTTCCATTTAATTCAAAGTGCAGCAGTTAAACAATTCGAAGGGCAGCAGAAACTCCGCTCTGTGTGCATGCGCGCTCCCGCGGCCAGGGGATACAAATCCTGGCGGAGACAAGTGGCACGGCACCGCTGACTGAAACACACGTTCTGTCAGAGCGTCTAAACGAAAAATTATAAAGTCAATACTTATAACGTTAGCATTGTTTTCAAAAACAGTTGCTAAATGCCTCAGCTCACTGACAACTTCACCGTAGGTAGCCATCTTTGTTGTGACTGTGGCCGGTGGCATGTAGATTCGACCGAGGCAGGAAAATGCTAACCAACCAATGGGCAGACGTTAACCCCTTAAGACCAGCCCCTCCTCATTTGCATAATGAGGCAGAAATGCATGAAGAAATGTAAAAGTGACAAGCAGAAATAAATACCAGGGGTGAAAATAAATAGGGTAGAAAATGCAACGTAAGAATAAAACAGACAAAAAAATTAAACACACACAGAAATAAATACATTTAAAAAATAAGTAAGGAATAAATAAAGTTGAAGATTATAACAAACAATAAATAAATAAGGTAATTATTACAAAGGTGAATAAATAAAGAAGCTAATTAAAAGAGATATATACATTTATGTCTCACTGTATAATTTAATTTCTACCTACATTTATTTCTTCATTGTATTTTTTGGGGCAATTAATTGTGTGCTTATTTATTTATTGAGCATTTATTTATTTCTGTATTTATTTTTAAATATGAAAGACCTGGTCCTCCATACATCTCAACACTTTAAAGATGAAAAAAAAGGTTGTCAAACGGTGTGGGAGTGGCGTGGCGGCCATTTTGAGTGAAATTAACAAATGAACAAAAAAGTGGCTGTAACTACAATGTACATTGTCATATCTGTTTGATATTTCCCATATCAACAAGGGTCCAGGCCTGAGGACATCTACAGGCCAATATCAGCCTTTTATGACAAACATCACACGATTTACATGAAACTTAGAATGTGTGGTCTACTTGTGATACTGAACAAGCCCGTATACTTTAACCATGCCCACGTACTAAGGCCACACCCACTTCATAACATTTGAACTGTTTAAGGTAGAGTATTGTGTAAGGTATCATTGAACTCAGCAGAGTTCCTTCTTCATTGCGGATGGTTTAGCCCGCCACCTATGCTTAAACCACACACCCTTGCATTATTCAATTTAATTATTTATTATTCATCAATATTTTATTATTCCCCCTTTCATACGCCAGATATCACTCATTTAAGCCGGATATTCGTTGGCTCGGCCTACCTTTGCGTTGGCATTTTAACCTGTGGTCGATTTATAAGGATTATGGTTAACCTTTTCTCAGATCTCTGCAGAGTAAATCCAGACAGCTAGCTAGATTATCTGTCCAATCTGGGTCTTCTGTTGCACGACTAAAACTACTTTTAAACGTACACATGTTCTGCCCAAACAAGTTCCTTCCGAGCCTATTTTGCAGAAGCACCACAGCTTTTTCTCCAGTGCTTTGCACCACCCAAGACAATTGTGATTGGTTTAAAGAAATACCAATAAACCACAGCATGTTTACATCCCGCCCCCAAATGTTATGTGGAGCAGCCAGACTCTCCTCCAGCATGCTTTGGAGGAGGGTCTGGCAAAGCGAGAAGACACTAGCCCTCATGTCATCTGTCCCTCGCTACTACCCTTGTTGCCTTGTGTTTTTTAAGCTGTGTGTTTCTGTTGTCTAGTATCAGATCATCGTTACTCCCTGCATCTGTCTCAGTGTTGCAGCTTCCTGGTCGCTTACTTTCTATCTGTAAAATGTAAATTCAATTCAATTTTATTTATATAGCGTCAAATCACAACAGTTATCTCACTGCCTTTTTCATATAAGAGCAGGTCTAGACCGTACTCTGTGATGTTATTTACAGAAACCCAACAATTCCCAAAAACATTTATTCGGGGTATAAGGCGCCCTTATTGGAAGTAGTTATTACACTTGAGGCTAAGGCCCTCTTATTTATGATGAAAAAAATGTTTGGGTTATATGCATGACAAAATATAAAAGCAATATTGCAAATATATTCTAGCTTCACCTCTATAAGTCTATGGTTAGTGTTAGGTAGTCCTTTCTGCGTCAAACTTAGGGCATTAAAAAAGAATAGGAAAGTCCGCTGTAAAGAGGATTGGACTCCCCATTTACGTCCACTGCAAGGGGTCACTGTCTCACTGATCCTTATACTGTACATGCATTCTCAAGTGGTTAAAAGATGAAACCACAAACAGACAAAGTTATTGAAACTTAGGCCTTCTTATTCAACCCCCCAAAGCAGGGTAGGGTCAGGGGAAACATTCAAATAAAGTTTTATGGATTTACTTTGTGGTTTAGGTTTCTTAAAATTTCATATTGGAGACAGGGATAGCAGAAGGCAAGCATGTCAGCAGACACTTAATTGCCTAATCAAAAAACTATCCATCATTTATATGAACTGCTCTTAGAACAATCCAGGAACTTCAGGAAAATTTGACCTGCAAAGCTACCATTCTACTTGCCACTTAACACTCAAAAAGTATATATTTACAAATCACACAAATCATTTAATAGACACAAGCAAATTATCAGCATTTTGATATATACTGTACATCACATTTATAGAAAAAGAGAAACAAAAGGCAACTAAATAAAAGAAAAGTGAATTTAGAAATCCTTTCATCAATTTGACAACACATATCTCTTGCACCACCCACAGAAATAATTGCAATGACATTCACTCTCAGAATCATAATAGTGCTATATATTTTGATTTTGGAAACAGTTCGGTCTTTTATATAGAGCCATTCTTATGCGTAGTATGTGGTCAAAATATTTCAAAATGTAGTGGTGGATTGAAATACAATTTGACTGAACATTATACATTATTATTCTAATGCTACAGGCGCACAAGGCATTTAGTGGGGCTATAAACTTCCATGTTTCCATGAGTTCAGACCTCAAATATGTTCCTAATTATATTATTGGTGGATTAGAGGATCGCTGTTCCGGTTAGTATAATTGCAGCCTGCTCACCCCACCTCAGATCAATTCAGGATTTCTCACCTTTTCCAAACAATGAAATTGGACAATGTTCCTTCCACATGGAAGCAAGCAAGCAAACCCAGACTTTTAAAAATTTTCAAAAACATGGATGATATCACTAACACCCATATTTTCCTACAGTCTTTGGATACAGAACAGATAGAAAAGAGAGAGCAAGTGCGAGTATGAGTAGTTTATTTCGAATTTGAAAAATAAGGCTTTTACTGTAGTGGGCAATATCTGAAACAAACATATTACAACAATATTGCTTTTTAATGCTGATTAATGTCTTATTCACAGGTTCATTTTGTTTTAAATAAATAACATCCTGCCAATAAAATTGTACTCTTCTTTGTGTCATAAGTATTGCAGAATTCAGGCTGTAAAAGCTTATATCTGTACCCTCTGTGTGAGTGAATAAACCCTCTCATTATGTCCACTCATTAGCTTTATGCCAGTCTAATCAGAACCTAAAACCTCTACCTTGCGAAACAAGCCTATGGGGGTTAGATTTCTCAAGAAAAGTTCTATGATGCAATCGCAAATGATAAACATTTCTTTATCTCCAACACTAGCTTAACCAGTATCGTCCCTTTTGGCTTCAGCTTTTGGCAGTTGAGTAAGTGAATCAGCATGTGTGGATTGATAACGAGTCCTTTTTTCACTTTGAAAGAAGTGTCACTCTGAAGTTACATTCATGCACTGTCAACTACAGAAAGAGGGGATGTTGAATACTGATGTACTGTCAGCTTTTTGCAGCTTTTGATATAAGGCTAACAGTGACACACATTTTTTGGAATGCATTGCTTCAGTTTGTGCTTGTTCTACAGGGTTTTCCCTTATTTTTCAATGTCACGGCAGCCTTATGTATAGGAATAATACATGGAAAAGGAAAAACATGGAAAATGCCGGGTAGTGCTTTACATATGGGTTCAAAAGAAGCAATTTCTGAAGCATTGAAAGCTATAACCTCTACAGTTGTACATGCTCTACGAAATGCACACAAATGGTTTACATACTTGTATGGTGCCATACTGTTTGTGGTACACACAAATGTTTACGCTGACACACACAGTAAAGTGTGTGATGACTGTGTGTCATACTGAAAATTATTTGATTAATTTGATCTTTAATATTCCAAATACCGAAACTGAATATGTGGTACATAGGTAATGCAGTTCTGGCAATGGCTGTGTCAGTAGGCTCATGGGGCACTACCGGTGGTAGCAAATGTCACAGCATCATTCCTGCTTCTCCAAAGCAAGGTAAATGTGAGCCAGGCATCATGGACCAATCATTCGACCTTGCCCACCTGAACAGAATGTTGGGAAAGTTTCTGGGTCAACAGTGTCACTGGTCAGGTGTTTTGTTCCACACAGATGCAACTGAGGAGGCGTGACAGGAGGCACTCACGGTGGGCAGACTGAGGGTCAGGGATCCAGGAGGGTTGACACAGAGCTGCTGAGAACAAGATAGTAAGGAGTAGAGATCATGGTTGGCCTACAATGTCAAACTTATTGTAGGTGTCAAGTGGTTTTACATAGACCATAATGCCTAACAACCTGTTGAGTATCAGGATAAATATATGTAACATTGGGAAAAAAGTAGAAGTAATCTTTTAAAACACATTCTTTTGTAAAGATGATGTACTAGCATGTTACTTTTGACGTAATTATTTTACAGCCACTAAAACTCTTTTTTGCAATATAGCTATAAGTATATAGGTCATTTATATTAGGTGATGTGCATAGCACGTAAAGGTACAGATTAAATTAGGTACTGTATTGTGACTTGTTTTATACTGTAAATTGTAGCTTTGACAGTTTTATTCTACGTGTGTGGTTTTTAAATGTGTTTTTATTGTGCATTATGTTTTGTTTGTTTTTGAGCAAAGATGCATTTCTAATATTTCTATCTATCTATTTAGGGAATTTGCCCATTGTGGGATTAACAAAGTATGTCTAATCTTATCTATTCTATGGGTGCTAGAGGAAAAGTCAGGGGGTTGCCAAAGTCAGTAAGAGTCCTTCGCTATGGACCATGAATGTCTGTACACATTTTCATCCAATAGCTTGAGATATTTTCCTGTCTCAGAGTCTGCTGTGTGACTGTGATGTTGCTTTTACCTATGAAAGGCGCTGAGGAGGCTCAAACCCTCAGCTGTGGGGAGGATAGGAAGAACGGCACTGTGGCAGAAGGCTACTGACGATCTGTAAGAGACTGACACTGTTAGCTAGACACAAAGCACAGATATACACTATAACCAGTTCAGATATAACCATGAAAAGGTCAAAGGTTTGTCCAAAAGGTAAGAACATCAAGGACTTAACACTTACCCACACATTAGTAAGGTTAAACGTGCTCTAAGTGATGTTGGGTGACGTTACTTCTTGTTGACGTTCAAAGTATTTTCAAACAAAAGGATCCCATCCCTCCCCTTCCCCAACCCCCACCCCCAAATCCTTCTAGTCGGTTATTGGCTGCAATGCTGGAACACTGATTGTGTATGCTTCATGGTGCAGGTGGGCACAATTTTTTTTTTTGCCGTTTGTAGACCCTGTGCTGTGTATAGACAGCGTGTTTTTTTTACAGTGTGTTCAGGGAACAGGCAGCTTGCAGATTGTGAGGAGATGTTTTCTACAGTGTGTTCAAGGGACAGGCAACTCGCGGCTTGTGAGATGTTTTTTACAATGTTTAGGGGACAGGCAACTCGCGGATAGTGAGGAGATGTTTTTTACAGTGTGTTCAGGGGATGTTTGGTGTATGTGACAAAAGTAGCCTAAAACATGTGTGACATCGCTTAGAGCATCTTTAAGGTTGGGTTGGATTTGGTATTTTAATGGAAAGTCAGATCAAGTTATTTAAGTTTTGTTCTGTATTTTGGTATTGGTAAGTACTTGTAAGTTTGAACTTGAACCTAACTACATTTTATGGAAATAAATATAATTAGTGTAGAATAATAAAGGAGAATGATGATCAACACAATATGACACACAAAGTATTACTGTATATATATTTACAATATAGATTTACAGTTAAAGCTTTAAAATACCTGGTATGTACACGTGCATATAAAGTGGTCAAAAAGCAAACAGGCATCAGACACATTTAGTGGGATGACATTTAACAGTCTAGATGTTCAAACAGCAAGGCATTAGCTCAGATGAGCTGCTTACAGTATGCTGACTCTCATGACTACATACAGTTTGATTACACTTAAATAAAACTGTGAATCAATAGTGTTGTGTGATAAATTGATACAGTGACAGATTGGAGTTTTAGGTAGACAGACAGTTCCTGATTTTAAAAGCAAGGGGTGGAGCCACAAAGACACTTTCTCTACCTAAGCAGGTGTGTTGAGACACTGTTATATACATTCTGTATGGCTGAGCAAGGTTACAATGTGTTTTGGGGCTGTTTATTTGTCAAAGATGTTATGTGTGATATAGGTTTTCTTATATCTGCAACAGAAACCAGGATTTACATTCTCACTCCGTACTGTTGCTTCATTCTGGCTTGCCAATGGTTAGAATAATCAGCATTTACTTTGACTTGGATTTTGCATTTTAACGTACTTTGGCACTAGTGGCTAAAATTCCACCTATAAATAATATGTATTTTAACTCAACTGATGCAAAGTTTGGCAATATACGGCACATTTTGAGCAATGACTCCTTATGTAATACATTTACTGTTTACCGCAATATGTCATCAGATATTAAGAAAACATGCTAAGTTTAAATACTATCTTCTTAGACTACAGTGCTAAAGCCAATACTTTCTCCTTTGAAATTTCCATTCTTACAACTGGATTTACAGAGATAGATTCATTGCTGAACTAAAAAAAGAAAACTGCATAGTGCCAACGTTGAGCCCAAAAGGACGATGAGTTTGCTAATTTCCTACTTTAAGGTAATTTATCATTGCTAACGTTAGTAGTAGACAGTTACGTTCTCTACAGGTCGCTCTACAATGTATGCTACGTTATGGAATATTCTTGTGGCTAATGTTACTAGCTTCAGCTTCAAAGTAAGATGATTCCCACTTTGTTACCAACTGACAGTGTATCAAGTTGTTTTTAGAAGTAGTTTTAGTAGTAATTGCAGTAACGTTATGTCGAGAAAGAGTGGCTGTCAGTGGGGATCAGAGGATTGCGACGTTGCAGGCTTTTATGACTGTTGCAGCATTTAGCTACTCAACTGCACTGTGGAGTAATGTCTGGCAATGCGAGACTAGCATCTAGCTAACATTGAAATTAGGGATGCACCGATATCAATGCCAGTATCAAACATCTGTGCGATGCAATACGCATGTACTTGTAATTGTAATCATAAAATGATACTACCACACCCAATACCACCTCATAGCAACGTGACATTAACTTCACCGTTGAGCAGGTATATGCAACGGATGAGGAGCAATGACAGCTGTTTGGGGATTTTTGGCTGTAAAAATAACAGAGGCTCTTACATGATTGCACTTGACAAGCAGCCACTGTTATTAATAATGCTGGCTTTCGAGGTCTTCTTAGTGTACTGGAGCCGAGGTATGAGATTCCCAGCTGTCACCGCATAACAGAAACTCTGTTCCCAAAGCTGCTTTGCTTTGCACGCTGTCTATACAGCAGACGTTGCTGGTAAGCCACTGATATGTGAAGTAGCATATATAAACATGAAGAAAGTGACAATTCAATTTGTTCCGTCTGCATGCAGTCTCTACACGGCGCTGTTTTAACAACAACAGCACTACTCTGCAAATAGTGATTTTTTTTTTTTTTACTTTACAAACAAGCTAAAACAAAAGCTGTCAGTTTGTAGTCTGTTTATACAGTTTTCCACAAATAGGGATGGTTATCATTCACCAAATCTTTTTATTTATTTTTCAGCTCCTTGTACATTAGCCCTGTCTCTGTGTGTAACATAGCGTTGTTCCTGTGACGTGTAACGTTAGACAGCCAATTACAAACTACATAGATTAGTAGAAGCATGCTGTGTGCTTGTTGGCTCACTGATGCTGATGAGATTTACTACTTAGGTATTGCAATTGTGTGTTGATTGAGCCATGAGACTTTAAATTTGGACAAGATCTTGTAAACTAATCTGTTAAAGAAACCATCCTCTTAGCTGGAGCTGGTAACACATGGTTCCTTAATATTCACGTGAATGACATCATCGGACTTAGCCTTCTTCATTCTTAGTATTTTGATATCCAGAATGAATAATATGATTTATTATATTGACATCTCATGGTCACTGAGCTTTGAATTCCAAAAAGTTCTAGTTGTTCTAATTGACAACAATATCAGAGCAGGCCAAAATCATCTGTGTGTCTGAAAACACCCTTGGACCCTAGAGGGATTATAAATACTTGTATCGGTACTCTGTACTGGCGACTAGCCAAATGTAATTATTTGTACTTGGTCTGAGTGATATCGGTGCATCGCTAATTGACATTGTGGGACGTTGGGTTCAGCAGGGGAGGAGGGGCCAGGGGAGACGACTCTCCAGTATTTTGAATTTGGACTGCAGTAACCATTTTAAGTGCTAGCTGTCAGTATGACATATTGCACCTTTAAGTTTCTTCCATTGACAGACAAACCTTGAGAGGACCCACATAAAACACACTCACACACACACACACATTTGGTTCCCTGTGTTGCTACTAGAATCTTGATACAGTTGTTTTTTGGCTAGTTAGTTAGTTAGTGCAGCTGCCATTTTAAAATTTTAGCCTAGAGCTCTTTCAAAATATTTTGTTGAGTTATTCAACTTGCACTTTGGTTCTGTAGTTCCTTGGTTCTGGGCCACAAAAGTAATCTAATCAATGAAATGATTTATCTCTGAGCTCTGTAGCGTAATGAATTGTCTGTCTGGAAAAACTCCTTCCATGTAACTGTAATCAAGTCAGTGTCTTCAAGAACACCCAATGAGTGAGCTACTTGCAGAAAATAATGGAAAATTTTTGAGAAAGTAATCATAAAAAGTTGTGGAATTAATACTGTCATTAATAAAATATTTTAGGAAAAGTATGTCAAATCAGGCTGAAAAATTACCTTTAACACTGTAATATCTCTTTACAGTTATTTAAAGGAGACCTTTTATGCCTTTCCTTATTTTCATATATGTTACAATGTCAAATGTTAATACTAAACATGGCCATAGCTTCTAATAATGCGGTAAACATGTTAAAGTCATCCCTGTGAGCAAAAACCTCAGATATCATATGGTTCTGAACACTCCGTTTCCAAGAGTTTTTCTACTCTGATCGAACTGATGTCAGCTGCTTCTCCAAGCACGTTACTGCAGTGTTTACATTACATACACTGCTACATGTAGCTACATGCTTACATCAGGGAAACCTGCATATATGTTTTTTGTACATATGTTTTTTGGGTGATTTTTCACTAAAGAAAGATCCTCTGATACAGTCAGTCCACTGCTACATGTAAACGTAATGTTAGCTGCATGCTAACACCAGGAAAGCTGTAATCTTGGTTGCCAATGTTAATATCTCCCCAATAACATCACTTCCTGGTGGAACATGTTGCTACATGTAACCGTAATATTAGCTGCATGCTAACACCAGGAAAGCTGTAATCTTGGTTGTCAATGTTAATATCTCCCCAATAACGGATCAGTTCCTGGTGGAACATGTCAGGTTGTGTAGTTTTTGGTTTAATGGTATGTTTTCACGTTAAAAAGTGATGCCACACTCCGTTAAAGTCCACTGCTAACTACATGTAGCTGCATGCTAACTCCACAGAAAGCTGTAATCTTGGCTGCCAATGTTAATCATTTCGCCACCATATCCAATCACAATCCTGCTGGAACATGCCCGATTTCAGTTTTTGGTTTAGAAGCCTTTATTGGTGACGTTAGAAAGTGCTGCCTACTCTCCGTTACAGTCAGTTCTTGGCTGCAACAAATGTCACAGTGACAGTGTAAGCAGAGAAGAGATACACAGACCCGGAAACACTGACTAATCAGAGAAGACTGGGATTTTTCGGTTGAGGGGCTTAAAAAGAAAGGCACAACAGAATGTCTCAGACAGAAGATGAATACAGGTGCAGCACCCATTGGCAGTATGAGAAAAATAAAGTGTTTTTGAACAATAAAGCATGTAAACATGTTCTAATAGAAACATTAAATAAAGGAATGAGCCTGAAACTGAGCATAATAGGTCACTTTCAACCTGTGGCTGTCAAAATTAGTAGCCTACACCAATCAATGTGTCTGTTGCATAAAATCTTTTCTTTTGGGTCCCATCTACGAGAAAGGCAACATAGATTACTTTGAAGTATATGAATGAAACTGCAAAACTGGTATAGATGTACCATGGGACAGATAACAACATTTGACAGACTTTAAATTGTCTCTCATAAGTAAAAAAAAAATATTCACTTGATCAAAATATAGTACAAGGTGGTATGTTGGTGGAGTATAGGGAGATGCGTGTGTGTGAGTTGTGTTTAAGACAGAGCAAGGGTATCACAGAGAGGAGATCACACTGGTTTCCTTCTTTTACCTCAATCATATTACAGGTTACACCCACACAAAATGTTAATAGTCCTTTTTTTGAGTCCACTTTTGCATCAGATCAACTTTGCCTCTAAAAATCTTGGATGACCATGTAAATTGCTGATTAACTGACGCAATGACAGCAGAGTCCACCAATTTCGCATGGCTGAGGATGTGTTATTAGTCATTCAGGGACCATACTTGTGACTTAGTCCATTTTTAAAACTCATCATTACTGCTGACAATTTTCTAAATCTCACTGTTGTGTTTTTCACTACTGTGTTCAAATTGCTCGATCACGTTGTAATCTTGGTCCTCTGAGTGAAGACTTTCTCTCCATCATTACATATTCCATATATACGGGGATGACCTCACTCAAGGAGGTGGATACTTCTTTAAGACTCACTGGCCATGCCCTATGCTACTTCTGATAAAGAACCTGTGCTGGCATGGAATCACTGACTGTTTGATCGGAACCGTCTCCAAGTGGCCTACAGCTGGAGAGATAGCCTCTTCACTCAGAGAACCA
This sequence comes from Etheostoma perlongum, assembly GCA_026937815.1. Taxonomy (NCBI): domain Eukaryota; kingdom Metazoa; phylum Chordata; class Actinopteri; order Perciformes; family Percidae; genus Etheostoma; species Etheostoma perlongum. The sequence continues at coordinate 26,191,043 of CM049393.1, read as the reverse complement.
ATGTTACAGCGTATCAAGGTATCCAAGCGTTCTCTATCATGTCAAGATATCTCCACCGTTACATATTTCATATGTACGGGGAACTCTTGAAGACACACTGTGAGGAGACAGTGCTGTCCAAGCCTAGATAGTGCCAATACAAGTTATCATGAATTACACATGTATATGCCTGTTCAATAGCATCCACAACCCAGTGGGACACCCATGGCTTTGACAAAGGTACGCCCAGACAACCGGAAGCTGAACAGTCTTCTTGAGGGCACATGTCCGCTTCATGTATTCCGCCAGGGCCCTGACTGGTTAAAATGTAGACTGGGTCCCTGGTGGGGCCTACCATGTTAGCTTTTTCAGGAGAGGAGAGTGAGTGGAACCCAGATGGAACTTCTCTCAGGAATGCTGGATAGACCGTAAAGGATAAACCGGCCCCATCCTACAAGAACCTGCAGCCTTTACTGGTATTTTTGAATAGGTGTTGTGTCATAGAGCTTGCCAACTCTTCAGGCAAAGGTATGCCAGAGTAACCCTGTGTCAAGGGAGAGCCTCTTCAGATCAGGAAGGATGCAGAAGTGCTCCAACGACCATGGTCAAACCTAAAGAGAGACTAAAGGACTGGACTTATGACTGCCAGCCTTAGGAAGCCTCTGAGAGATCAGGAAATCAGGGAGCAGTCATGCTCATGCATTGTAGAAGCACAGCACACACTGCCTAGACCTCCTGCCAAAATTCCTTGCAGGGTTGCAACCGATTTTCCCACCTCCACTGGGTCAGCAGAAATCACTGTAGGGAGTAGGGAGCCACCTGGTGAACTAACACATGTGGCAAGCACCCTCCCAACTGCAAGTCCACACAGTAGTGTGTGGGCGTATAAAATACGTTTGTAGGAAAAAAATAGAAAAATAATCCAAATGTGCCCTGGCACAGCTTTAAGTTAGGGCTTGAGGCCTCATGGTCTCATGCCACAACTTTAAGTGCTGACTGAGGTTCAGAGATCCACACCACTTTACAGTAAATGTCAACGTACCGTTTTGCCAACGGCCAGCTTCACCGGACTACTTTTTCCCTGGGCGCGCGAACTGACAAGCCAGCCGAAGGATTCCAGCATCTGACCACATTTTTCCAGAGTCAGAGAGATGCCGGTTAGGCAGTAAAGTATCTTTTTCTGTCTGTACTTTTGATTAGAAACACTTATTTCCTCCGGGCAATTTATGAGCTTGTCTGCACACACGTAACCATACTCCTCAGGTGGAGATTAATGAGATCAGTGAGTCCTCGCCAGCACAGGTACTTTATAAGAAATAGCATAGGGCAAGGCCGGGCAAGCTGGTGTGTCTTATAGAAGTAACAACGAACCTGACGTTAGGGTGGAGAGATAGTCTTGATACGATAGAGAACAACTTAATTTGCATTAACCACACAGTTGCAACGTACTGTAACTAACAAAGAAATGTATTGTATGCTGATGTTATACATCACAATCTCCTGGAAAGTGGTCATTTCAGTCACTGTAAAGCTCATAACATTTGTTAACGGGAAGAAAGTACATGTAAACTCTTCCTGACCTATAAGACAGGACAAATTGCGTTATGTGAGTGTAAAATCACAAAAAAAAATGATTTATTCTGATGAAAAACGTCTCTTACAAATATGATAGTGTACCACATTTACATTGACTCTACCATTGATTTTGTATAATTGCTGTAACCTAGCTTCCAGCCACTAGTGGCAGCACTGAGCACTGAGCTCTTCACAAAATAAATCTTTTGCCATCCATGTGCCATGGTTCATATATAGACTGTTAAAGAGAAGTCTAGTTACTCAGTGATGGTTCTAAATCAGGACAAGCAAGTTTCAAGTCATATACATTTTCACACCATTTAGGTGGAAACCAATTGGTGAGAGGAAGGGAAAACTGAAACCATAGAGGATTATTTAGAAAATGGTCAGCAGTAAAGTATGTCGCCTAATCTATGCTAAATTTATGTATTTATAAATCACTGATCAATCAGTAGCGTATAGAAAATGTAAAGAGGACTCCTTCTCAAATGCCATTTGCTCATTAAAACAATGAAACAATCAGATTGACATCTGTTTGTTTCAGGTAGAAAAAAATAAAGGCAAGATGTGTGCCTATTATGCTAAACACAACTTTCAAAGGAGCCAATCAGAAATCCCGAAAATAAAGGTGCCTGTCAAATGAGTTTTTGCCCCATGTTGCATATTAAAAGAAATGCATGTTTACAGTGTTAAACACGAGTCAATAGTTAACAGACTAGTCTTAATTAATAAATCAGGAAAGAAATAAGTGGTGATTAAACATGGGACATGGACAAGTATTTGCCAAGTCTGTATTCTGGACATCACCCAGACAAAAAAATACCTACTGACAGCTACAAGTATTATCTGACTGTGCAGAGTCATAATCCAATCCCACAGAAAACAATCTAAACCAAAAACAAATCCACACAAAACCAGCAATGTAACCTGAGGTGCAGGTTTAGAAATGAAAAATAAAGGACTCAGGCATTTTCAGACAGGCATTTGTTATGAGGCTACACTGTGTAGGTGCTGTTTAATCAGTTTTGTAAGGCACACACAGACACAGGTAATATGATGTCATGTGTGCAGAACTCATATCTCACATATGTTATTTGCTAACAGTTAAAAAGCACATGAAAACACTTAAGAAATGAGTTTGAGGTCAACTCAGGTCAAACGGAGAGATCAACAAATCCAGTACAGAGCTGGAATTGGCGATTAGCTTGCTGGCTAACCACATACTGATGGGTAAACAAAACAGTTCCAGGAAATTGTGTTTTCAGTTTTACGGACCTAATCTGTTTTGGTCAACTCTGCTGCTCATTAATTAGGAATTTCTAACAGCTACTATGTCTCCCAATTGGCAGAGAGAACAAAAAAGTGTCAACAAACTGAGCAGTTGCAAAATGGCTGCAAAGCCACCATCACTCGCAGATGCATTTAAATTAAATCCAATATTAACTCAAATTCAACGCAAATTAAAACAAGTTATAAACTGGTTGGATTTGATCCACTCCAAAAGAGAAACACTGTGTAACACTCCCAAATTGGAATAACATGATACACAAACCCCAGGACTATCTCTGTACTAGGCGCCCAGATGAAATTTATATTAATGTTCTTGTGTAAGATGTAAAATATCCATATTTCCTTTAAGTTGACTAAAATTAACTCAAACCTAATTTGGGAGATCTGATCTCTAAGTCAAAATGATATCATAATGTTTATAGTCTTTCTGGATGGTTGTTGACTCATGAATGATGGTTGTTGACTTATAGGTTGAATTAGGTGTGTCACGTTCCCTGAGTTTGATGCAATGCCGTGAACAAGAGTTAACATAACTTGAATACATTCCATGTCAGAATTCACTCTGTGTCATAGGATGGACCTCTGCAGATGGCCTCAGAGGCACAAAAGGGTGTGGGTTTACAGGTATAACCCTAAAAATTATAGTTAGAATAGTCTTGAATCACTTGCTGTCAGTGTTTGGATATAAATATACTAAATTACAGTATGTTGGCATGTGGTAGTACTTTTTTGAATCATGTTTTTTAAATAAATGCTTCAGTTTATGGTTACTCTTAATAAATCTTTAAAATCTTCTATCTTTAAACTCAACCAAAATAATCAGCGTCCCTCTGTAGTGATCATCTTGTGCAAGCTAAAAATAACAGTGAGAGACAACAGTCTGGGTTTAAATCTTATGTTCCATAGAAATGGGACTTAATATTAACCTGGTTAAAGTGATACAGGACCAAAAGTTGAAAATTACAAATAATTGTTATACTGTACCTAAGCATGGGCCAGTTACAAGGAATATAGAGGTTTGAAAAAGTCAAGATTTTATTTCAAGGAATTGACATTGTGTCATTGTTTTCATACCGTTCCTAAGGTATGAGCTGTTTTTTATAGTGGACATAAGGTCAGGAAGTGCAGTTTAGAAATATTTTTTTTTCTAGTGTGCAGTGGGTTTAAAAATAAAATACATTGTGTTCAATACAGAATTATTTTTATTTTATTTTACCCAGACATTTAAAAATATAATAAATTTTAAAGCTGTACATACAATACCGCAATACATTGAAACCGTGATATTTTCGCTGAAGGTCATCATACCGTCATAATTGTATACCGGCCCATGCCTAGTTACACAAAAGTTCATATTTCTAATCCTAACCAGTGTAGCTTGAGCATCTTTCTCAAAAGCAAGTCAGTTGTAAATAATGGGTTATATGTGGGAGAAACTCAACTTGTTGAGGAATTCCTCTTAATTTTTTGTTTTTTGTTCTTGAATTTCCTAGTTACTTTAGAAGTGCTTTTTAAATAGTTGAATAAGAAATAAGGAAAATGCAACTTCAGACTATTGAGACACATCACAGAGCTAACTCCAAGTCGTATTGCTTCCTTGTAAAATGACTACACTAGGATATTCAGCTGATCCTACACTACTCATATGCCATGTTTGAATGTTCTCCTTCCTCCTCATAAGTTCATCCCTGCAACAACCTTTATTCAGCCTGCTCCACCTGCATCTCTCTTAGATTAATTTTTTATATGGAAGGGGGAGGAAGTTTACAGCATAAGAGCATCCAAACGTGAACATGCATAGAGGAGTACATTGCTATTTGAGAACAAGCCACTGGGTTGTGCTAGAGATAGACAATTGCTGAAGGTTGAGCTAATGAGGGCAACAACCTTGGACAAGAAACGAGGAATACTCATTGAGTTGTCCTATGAATTTCTTTTAGTAAGCGGTACCTACCATGACAGATTATATACTGTAACAATGAGTAGTCCATCACTCCTTGTCCACATCTGTCTCATCACACAAGTGTGTGTATTTGTGTGAGATGGAGAGATTTTAGAGTGAGATAAAAGCTGAAACACTGAAGGTCAGTATAATTCAAACAAAGTTCTTGTTGCAAGGATATACTGTATAGCTTCTCAAGCACCCTCCCAATGTTGGAATTCAGGGGTCTGCGTCCGACAATTTCACTAACTTTTCAAAAACAACAATTTAGTAAGTGTGGTGACTTGGCCGAAACAATTGGCCAGGTGGCACAGGTGTAAACAATTGCAGGCTCTTTCTTTATTCTTCACAAAGGTACTACTGCCACCTAATGCCATACCACAAATGACTTTCAGGACAGATCATTGTGCCCCCGCTGTCTACAACAGAGCTTTGTGTGTGGCCATCTGGAACTGGTATAAACACTTACAACCAAATTAGTTTGAATCATACTGAACCCTTAGACATCCAAGTACCTCATCAACAAAAGAGAATGCTTGCACTGAAAATATGTGGTTTACAGTGTTTTTGTGTATACAGACTCACCACAGAGTGGATATTACATTGAATATAGAGGATGGTAATTAATGTGCCATTGCCCTCATTCATACATATGAAATTGTCTCCAAGATGTCCAGTCAATGTCTGGATGTCTCTGTGTTTTAATCACTTCATGCAAGTGTGGTCTCAACCTGAAGAACCTAAATGCTAAAAACCTTCGTTAAAAAGTCTCTATTAACGTCCTCCTGTGGACCAATCAGCAGTCTCAGAATAGAAGAAAAGTGGGGCCGCTTGTGCTCCTTATGTCAAATCCCTGAGCAAAGTCACAGAACATTTAGAACCCATTGGCCAAAGCTTAGGCACAGGGAAACAGGAACTGGGAAACAGGAAACCACTCTGTCCTCCTCTCTGTGAGCCCCCACTCTCTCAGAAGACGAAAATAGAAGGCTGATGGGAGTTGCAGTGTCAATAAGGAGCCTGGTGGAAAAGCCTTCAAAAGGGTTATAGAAAAGAATTTATAGTAAGGCGTCAGTGCCGGGGCCGGTATGAACTGTAGTATCTGGGGTAGAGGGGCGTGTAGTTGGTGGAGTGGCTGTAAGACGTGGAGGTACCAGAGGTGAGGTAGGAGCTAGAGGGCGTAAAAGCAGGAGAGGAGCTGTAGTAGGCAGAGGAATAGCTGTGGGATGAAGAAGGAGAGTGGGAGGAGGAGTAAGGGGAGGGAACGACAGAAGAGCGCATCAGGCTAGACAAGGGCCGAGTTCGGGGTGAGGGGCTCCATGTAGAGCGCCTGAGCCCCAGAATAGGGGACCGGTAGGGAGAGGACGGGGCAGATCCTGGTTGGGTGGGCCTGGCGTTGACGGTGGATGGGGGAGCGCTTTGCGAGTCTGGAGTGTAGTGCCTCGAGAGGCCGGAACTACGAGGCAGAGTGGGGGGGATGTTGACACTGAAACTGTGGGAGTCAACCACAACCGTTCGCACACCCAGGGTCCACTGGGAGCGAGCCAGATTCAAAGTGGCTGAGGGCGAGGTCCGCTCTAAGGGAGAAGAGGGGGCCTCCAGACATGGAGGGCTCTCTGGCACCGAAGGGCCAGCCAATGAGGCAACCGCTGGTGATGACGGACTATGAGGGGGTATCTGTGACGTAGGGGAGGTGAAAGCTGAGGACAAAGCTGCACTGACCACAGACAGGCTAAGGGGCATAGAGGGGTCATCAGGAAGAATTGACGTAGGACTAGGAAAGCTGGAAAGGGGGAGGCTGACAGGGGCCAAAGCTGAAGAGCCATGGGCTATATTGGAGGCCGAAGCCGAGGCCGAGGGACTTACTTTAGGAGTGCTGGTCTTCACACGGTTTAGCCTGCCTCCGCGGGTGCGGTGGGTCTGCTCTTGATCGAAAGCCAAATCCTCCAGACGCTGGGTGAGGGCCAGTTTCTGCTGGATGGCCATCCGCAGGAGGGAGTTCAGAGTCTTCTTCTCATCTTCGGCTGCAGCCAGCTGCCTCTGCATCTCATCCAGCTGGGTAATGTACTCATCACACCTAAAGAGGGCATGGTTTCAACAGGTTGAAAAGGTAAAAAAATGAGCAGATACAAATGTGGAAATAACTACTAAAAAGGTGGGAAAAATAGGTTATAAAGAGGGGAATACAATTCGCTTACTAATTGGAGGAGATGATCAATACAATTCTTATGTATGTTTCTGGGACAAGCGCTTTTACACTTTTTCACATTTTTATACATTTAAACAGACAATCTATAACATGGGCCACATGGAACCTGAGGACGCAGAATTATGCAGAAGGTTCTGCAGATTTTAAAGGAATTGGAAAATATCTTATACATCTCGAACACAAGCAGAAAAACAGTCGCTAAATTCTGCAGATTTTCATTCTGGATCACCGCTGAACTCTGTAAAAAAAAAAGAATCTGCAGATTTGGTTTGGGTGTGGGAATAACATGTTAACAAGTGAGTTTTAGAGGTGTTGGTAGGCAGACTGTGATGCATTTAGATCTATCCTGGCTGTTTCTAGTCTTTGTGCTAAGCTAAGCTTGCCAGTGGTTGGCCGTGGCGTCAGTTACTGTGCAGACACAAGAATGGCATCGATCTTTTCAGAAATTTCTCATTTTAATAATCTATAATAATAATCTCCCAAAATGTCAACCTATTCCATTACTGTAAAATTAGAAAGATTGTTGATTGTTGGATTGAGAGAAATGTATCTTACACATATTGGTACACTGATAAAAACAACTTCCTGTGTCTTCTTGAATACAACTGAAGAAGCTCTCAGATCGCACTAAAGCTGCATTAACTCAGTTTTGGGCCGCTCAACAGTAGAGCTGATCCTACACTGAGAGGAACTGCTCTGCGGATTTATCACTGCAAGCAAAGTGTTTCACATTGTACATAATCATCTGAGTCAAAATATTGAGTAATGGACTGAAATGCTTCTGTCCCATCTCTGACCTGGTGGAAAACAAGGCCCGCAGAGACGAGAAAGTGGCGGCATCCTCCTTCAGGGCTTTGAGCTCGTTCCTCAGCTTCATCATGGTGTCAGTCACCATGGACTTTTCCGCCTCATACTTACTTTTCAGGTTGGCCAGAGCCCCCTCTGCCGTCTGGGTGAACATACATACAGCACACATTAGCACAGCTAAATCTTTTATATTTACATAACTGCATTTCATGTCATATTGTGGTAGGTTTGCAGATGTGGGTTGTGGCAGCAGTCACAAGAATTTGGGGCTACAGTTATTGACACAGGCTGTCTTTGGTCAGCATCAGTGGCGGCTGCTGGTCTTTCAAAGGGGGAAGCTCATTTTCGGCCTACATCATAAAAAGTGTCCATTTATTTATAATATTATAATAATATATATATTATATTAAAATAGGTGTTGATGTGCCCTGCTGTTTAATTTTAAGTTTCTCCTCGTAATAAAGATCTTCAAATGACTTCACCCTTACAACACTAGCCTAGCCTACTGTATTAAAGAATAAATGAACAAATGATCTAACAAAACAATATTAAACTTGAAGGAGGAAATGTGGGAATTAAGTTAAACTGAACATAATTGCGGGATAACATAACATAATATAACATAATATAACTACTAAATTCCATGGACGCTAGGCTTTAGGAAATGCACTGTGACGCTACAGGAATGTACGAGGAGGAAATCAAGTCAGCTGATTCTGAACAAACTAATTTTAGTGTTTAACGCATTTTTAGTCAATAAAATGTTAACACAATAGTGTAGACCATTCATTTTTTAGCATTTTAGGGGAAGCTAAGCTTCCCTTGCAGTCTTAAAGGAATCCCTACTGGTCAGCATAGCTCTGAATGTTTGACCAACAGTCATACCCACCACATTACCACATATATATGCATATTTATGTGTAATAATGTCACTTTTAATTTTTATTTCTATTAAATGAATAATAGGGAGCTTTTTCAGACTGCGTGTATGATGTTTATGTATTTTATATCTTTTTGTGTATAAGTAAATTAAACTAAAATTTACATGACATAATCCAAAATATTATTTCACTTTTCAGTATTGTTCAGCTACAATCATAAGTACAGATCACATGTCCCACCTGTTTGTTAGCCCTGAGTACCAGTCGGAGGGTGGCTATTTGCTCTCTCTTGGTGCTGAGGAGGGACTTGAGCTTCAGGATCTCCTCCATACAGCTCTCCTTGTCCTTGTCCAGCAGAGGGGCCAATTCCCTGGCTGCAGCTCTCTGTCTCGACAGCTGCAGAGACCTGTCTACCGCCCGCTGGAGGTGCTTCACCTGAGGGAGGAGAGATGAGGTGAGGTCTAGGCCTGTAACAATTATGACATAATTGTCTAATCGCAATATTTTTAATAAACACGGCTTCTTTGCTTAACCACAATTAATTGCTAACATTATTGGCTGTTGATGGTAATTGTCGACTTTGTTGTATGTGCCAAAATTGTAATTACATAAGTGATTTTTGGTCAGACTGTTGTGCTAAAGCTATGTTTTTTTGTTAGTGGTTGGTACGTGTCCCTCTTGTGTGTCCATAGCAACAAAAATCACAAGGGGGGATTGTTAGGGTGAGCAGTGTGCCCTTTTATTAGTCTTTAGTACTTCCTCCTTTTTTGTTTTGTGTTGGGCCTATCCACAGGTGCTCTGAGTTAATAAGGAGACGGAGTCTCGGAAAGTAGAGAGACTCATGTGATGGAACGACAGAGCTGCTGTGTAGTTGAAGAGACTTTTGCCATTGGAGCACCTTTGCCTGTGGCCTGGAAGCCTGAGTGCCTTTTATAGCCAGCTTTATTTTCTTCTTGACCAACCACTAATAACTAAAAAATTTAAATAGAATTCCTTAGAATTAGAATTAGAATTCCTTTATTGGTCTCGATTACACTTTATGTAAGGCAATGAAATGTTAGCTTATACTTCTTATGTGTCGTTTGAAGACATTCCCGTAACAGCGTTACAGTTAGAAAGAAACATAAGTACAGAAGCACAATGGCTATTTTGCCACACAGTTTTGCCAATAGTGATAACTATTTTATTTCTCCTAATTTCATTTAATCTGATTTTGTTAAGGATCACTGCCTTGTTTTTGTTGATGACAAAAAAAAAATCTTTTATTTTTTTTAAACAGCAGCAATGTTTTATGATAATAAAGAGGCGTGGTAACCTTAATAGGCTGTGTACCTGTGTTACTACATGATCTGGGTCACATAGCAGGGATTTAACCATAATATTCTGAAATTCATTCAGAACTTGAATTGGTTTGAAAAAGTAATACATAAATAAGTATTTTTAAATTTTGTCTAAAAGAGACAAGCATATTGTTTACTGCAATTATTTCTGAGACAATTATTTGTACAGAAACATTTGGAATTGTGACAGTTCTAGGGAGGAGATAAGAGAGTTTAAGAGAGGAAAGAAAAGAAAGAAGAAAGGGAATTCCACTGACATGAGACACATGAGAACACTGTTCTACCTGTTCTCTGATGATGGCGTTGAGGTTATAGATATTCATGGGCTCCCGCCGCAGCTCACCAGCTGGCTCCAGGGCAGGCGATGATGATGACGATGATGAAGAAGAGGCACTGATGCTGGGTGAGAGGGTCGGAGGTGTGCAGAGTGGCAGGCTCTGCTCAGATGGCACCTGGAGGCCCTCTTTATCCCCCTCCTTCTCTCCTCCCCCCACCTCCCCAGATAAGGGCTCCTTGGATGGAGACTGCGAGGGGCTCCGCGACTCCCCAGGAGTAAAGGTTGTGGACGCAACAGCAGCCAGCCGCCTGGCGAGGCGTGGTGTGAGGAGAACTTTGCTGTTGTCTGAAGACATAGCTTTAAGACAGGCACTGAGGCCCCGGAGTCCTCTGCCTTGTCTAGAAGAAAAGATTGCATTATGGTTTTTTAACCTGTAGAACCTTTATTATTATGTTTGTGGATATCTGCAGCAGATATTAACCGTCTCTGGGGTTTGAGTCTACCACTTCCTGTCTCAATTACTACTTCCACCACAGTGGCAACCAGGTGGAAATGCTCTAACTTGGTGTGTCAAAGTGAGAAAACGTAAAGCAAAGGTAGTCTGCAAAAAAAGTTACCTTTTTTTTTTTTTTATAAGTTTATATCTCATGAACGGATTTTTATGAAATTTGGAGGGTACCTGTAGTACCTGTAGTATTGTTATGACTTTGCAATTTATGACTGTGAGCAAATAGGCAACAAAAAGCTGGCGCCTCAAGAGATATGCAACGGCTTGCCCAAACTGTAGGTTAATGCCTGAACCAATCTTCAGACGAGACAAATTTCTAGCTTCTAAGATTGAATGACAGCTACAGTCATTTTTTGTTTTTTTTTATATGTATGTGTTTTGATTTTTTTTTTTTTTTTTTGACGCACTAGGCGGGTGCTCAGGGACAGCTCTGGCTCCTAGAAGCCTGAGAAACAGAAAACAGAAGGATGAAGTGTGTTGTTTAAGATTAGAGTGTTTTCCAAACATGGTCTGGTTTCTGTTGGGGCAAACGGGAGATAAGGAGCAGTCATGTGTTATGCGCACAGAGCTGTGGGGTCACTCTGTGACTCTGTTCGTTGTGAAGTTAGAAGTTAGAAGTTGAAGAGGTGTAGAAGTTCAGTTCTTGTCATTTTGGTTTGTCGTTTTTGTTTGTTTTGTTTCAACAAGGTCTCTACTTCGCAACGAATTCCTGAGTTTGGCTTAACAGAAACAAGCAGTACAGTCCAGAGCCCCCCACACATTACACATTGTTAGAGACACTAACAACTCAGGAGCTACGATAACACGCCTAGGGCCTTGACTAACAAAATGAGATGGAACAATGTGGAGGAAAGAAAAGCTTTTCCTCACCTAAAAGAAGAGCTAATGTCATCCACAACATTTGAACAGACTGTGGATTTTAGGGAAAGATTTTTGGCCTCAGTAGAATAAAGTCAGAGAGAAACACAGAGAAGGTCACAGAAATACACAGTGATAGCAGCCTAGTCAGCCAGAGCCAAGCGCGCCCCCGAGCCCCTCCCCTCTCTGCTCCTCTCCTTCTGTGGAACAGGAACGCGCACTCTCAGAGCAGCACACAGAGAGTCAGAGGAAGACAGTTGAATATGCAGACTTGCAAGTGAAGTTACTTCAGGCTATTCAATTACCACACAGATTAGCTACTCGCAAGTGTGCAGCACGTGCTAAGCGACAAGATCCAGTCAGTTTAGGTAATGCAAAAGCAGATGAGAAAGCTAAGAGAGCAGCTGTAAGAGCAGAGCTCTTAGCGGTTCAAGAGGAACCACAGAATCCGATGCCTACAGAAGTACTGAAAAACATGCAAGACAACTCCCCCAAGACCGAGAAAGATGTTTAGCTATCAGATGGTGCCACTTGTGTTGATGGCCTATATCAGAAAGATGACAAGCCCTGCTTGCCTAAAAATTTGTATCTTATGGTAGCTGGGTTTGGGCCATGGCGGAGAGCCATGTCCCAACAGCGGGGAAGGGTACAGGTGTTTCACACCTTCAAGGGATTAAATTCTTACTTAAACATTTTTTGTAGAGGATGCATTATCTGTTGCAAACATAATCCGCAGGGAAATGTAAGACCAAAGAGAGGGAAATGCCCACAAGGGTCACATCCGAGATCCTACACATGGATTTCATAGAGCTAAACTGAAGTGGTACTTACAAGTACCGTTTAGTCCTGGTAGATTCCTTCTCAACATAGGAAATAATAGCACCCTCACAGATGCCATTACTGTAGCCAAGGCACTCGCTAAAACGGTGATACCACAGTATGGCATCCCAAGATTAATTTGGAGTGATAATGGCCCACATTTTGTAAATGAGACAGTAACAGTAACATTGCTAGGACAACACCTAGGCATAGAACTGAAGAGACCCCCAAAGTGCTGGATTGGTCGAGAGGACCAACGGCACAGTAAAAAACAGGCTAAAGAAAACTATGGATCAGACAGGAAAGCCATGGCCAGAGTGTCTTCCCCTAGTAGAGTTGTACATGAGAATTACACCAAACACGACAGGACTGACACCTTTTGAAGTGGTTCATGGCAGGCCGTTTATTTTACCTTTGTGGGAAGGGGTCCCCTGGGCAGAGAAAAGTGCTGATCCAGGAGCCCTTTTGTGGATGTGCAAAGTGTTTAGAGATAGGACTGTTCAAAGTGCATGTAATCTGCCTATCTCTCCCCCTCTGTCTCCCCAGGTGGGGAGACCCCAGCCAGATGACCAAGTGCTGATGAAAGTGATAAAGAGGAAGTGCTGGTCATCACCAAAGTGGGAGGGGCCGTACACTGTGCTCATCACCACGCCCACAGCTGTAAAGATTGCTGAACGATCCACGTGGGTTCACCAAAGTCACTGTAAAAAGATCATTCCATTCCCACACCCCCGAATAGGCTGGAGGGCGGACGGTATCAAAACCTTTGTCTGGTGAAGAAAGAAGAAACCAACTGTGACTTTATACTCCAGCTATGGGTGAACTAAAGGGATGGGTTTGTTCTGTCCTACTGGTCCTCTGCGGGTCGCTGACAGCGACTAAGGGACCACAATGAAAGGTTTCGCATTGAAACCGTATGCTCATCGATGAAGCCATGAAAGACTATGATGTGGTCTACAATTCGTCCTTTGATTTGAACCTTTGGTATTGCTATGCTAAATATGTAACTAAATCCGAGAACCACAAAAACTGTTATGTATGCACACGTATGCCAATTTCCGCCCACAACCCGTATGTTGTCCCGAAACCCGTCGACGCCGGCACCATCTTCCCACACGCGCTACCCTCCGCCCTAACACCCACTCTGTTAAATGAGACCCTGAATTGGCAAATAGCCCCGCCATTGACTGTATGCAAATTGGACATCACCAAGTCTGTAGGTAATACGACTTGTGTGCCCTAGTTCCAGGCCCCTGATGCATGGGGAACATATGGCCAGCTAAGAGTCAATTGGCTGTGTGGCTCCTACATGTTCCTAGATTTACCGGTGGGTTGGGAGGGTCGTTGCGCTCTAGAACCGGCAGGTCATTCACACATGGTAACACTCCGCCACCACCCACGTGCGAGACGTAGTGCTTTTGAACGCCATGACAGCGTGTGGGGATCGGATGTCCCCAAAGACCACAAGCTGTGGTCAGATGGCCAGAAAGTTTTGCATGCACTTTTCCCATGGGTAGGGGTGGGTAAAGTTGAGCTGAGAATGGAAACAATCAGTTACCGAGTAGGACTGTTCATGAATTCAACCGTAACAGCCCTGTCAAAAATACGCGAAGAATTAACCGCTATAAGATTGATCGCCCTACAAAATAGGCTGGTGTTAGACCAGTTGACGGCATCACAAGGTGGTGTGTGTGCGCTTATTGGTAATACATGTTGCACTTTTATCCCAGATAATGACAAAGATACTAGTGTCATTCAGAAAGCCATTCTTAATTTGACTGCTCTTAGAGATGCTGCTAGAGAGTCAACAGCTGAGGCAGAAAATGTAGTTAGCGGAGATTTCCTCTCCTGGTTAACTTCAGGACCTTGGTATGGATTATTGCTTAGAATTGTTACTTTCCTTGTAGCAGTACTTGTAATATTTTTCATACACTGATACAACTGACCAACTATGCACATGTCCAGTTTCATCAGCTCTCTGCTAAATCTGATAAGTAATGATGAATGTGTCCCAAGCCCACACAATGATGTATTAAAGCACACATAAACCTTTGAACTCATCTTGGCCAAAAGGGTGACCGCTCCTAAGGGAGGGTCGAGAAGGAATTTTTCCTTTCTGACGGAAAGGGTTTTTTGCCTTCTCCCTGATGAAGAGTAAACAAGTATCCTATCCTGTGTGTGCATGTTTTTGACGTAATTATTGAAAACCGCAAACCGGAGTGGTAATTACTGATGTTTGTTAAATGTACAACAGGAGGGAAATGACAGAGAAATTTGTTTTTATAAGGGACTTATTAGACAATTCTCTGTAGTAGTGTCTTAGAATATTATATCTTGCATGCTTAAATTTATACATTCATATTCATATCATAATCACTGCCTTTCATATTCATATCATAATCACTGCTTTCATGCTTATCATATATCCATAGCTTGCTTCACGTATATTCATGTATGCTTTATGTTTTATGATCTTATATGCACATTTAACCAACTATGTAAAAATGTTAGCACCGCCAAAAAGTCTACTCTGTTGTAAATCCTTTAGATAGTCTTAGGTTCGAGGTCAGACAGAGGGTCAGGTTGCCCCGGCAATCTGCACTCTGTCCTCCTTTTTCTTGCCTTAGACTCAACAACTGTAAATCTTTGTGTGTGTGTGCTTCAATAAAGAGACTTTGCTTTTAGTTTCTAGTTGCCAGAGTTCCGTGGAAGCAATGCTGGCAGGCAGGTTGCTCTTTGCGGAACTTTCCCTTTTGCAAAAGTCTGTCAACTGCATATTTGCCGTCTGCGTCTCGTTTCTTTGCTTGACCATGGTTATTTAGTAAGATAAAGTGTCCTGAACCTGACAGTACCATCTAGGGCCACTCCCGAGGTCACTTCTACAGTGGGGTACTGATTGGTCAAAGTGGGCTTGGCCTATGGGACCCATGTTTGGATTCACAACATACACTAAAGTAAATAACTTACATTTGCAATGGCCCATGGACCTCACCTACCTAAAATTACACATGTAGACCAGTAGGTGGCGCTATAATAACGTCAAACGTATTATTGCCTTTTATTCCCACATTACATATTAGGAACTCTTACATCCACGTGTTCTTTGAATTGAGCTGAATCTGAGGATAGAGGCCTCGCCCATTTCCATTAAGAAGTTTTTTTTAATGGTTTTGGCCAATAACTCAACAGGTGCAAATTTCTCTGCTGTAGTAATTGTTATTGATGTGAAACTTGTGATGCCCGTTTGGCATGCCTCTCTGAGACTCTGTACCAAATTTGGCAAAGATTGGCTATAGTCAACAGACCAGTTTTGGCCCTTTTACTCAGTCAATGTCAATGGGATATTTTCAACGTAATCAATCCAGTCCTGAATTCTTACACTGGCTTCCTGTGTCTCAAAGAATTGATTTCAAAGTACTTTTGCTAGTTTATAAATCACTAAATGGTTTAGGGCCAAAATACATTTCTGATCTGCTACTACACTATGACCCCCCCAGACCTCTCAGGTCATCTGGGACAGGTCTGCTTTCTGTCCCCAGAGTCAGAACTAAACAGGGGGAAGTAGCGCTCAGTTTCTATGCTCCTCATATCTGGAACAAACTTCCAGAAAACTGCAGATCCGCTGCTACTCTCGGTTCTTTTAAATCAAGGCTGAAGACCTTTCTTTTTGATGTTGCCTTTCTTTAAATTATGTTAATTTCTTAAATGTTTAATTTCTTATGCTGCACTGTAACTTTTATATAGTGTTTTATCGGTTTTCATTTTTTTTATTTTAACTGTTTATTATCTTTTAACTGTTTTTTTAACTGATTTTGTGTAAAGCACTTTAAATTGCCCTGTTGCTGAAATGTGCTATACAAATAAAGCTGCCTTGCCTTGCCTTGCCTGGTTGACTAGCTTAAATCAGTACAAAGAAGCTTAAGTAGTAAAAATATTTGAAATAGTAGGAATGCCTTTAATTAAGTTGAATAACACTACTAAATGCATGCAGTGGAGAAATTCAAAAACAAATTTAAATGCTAAAGCTAAACTGGAGAAATAGCTTAAATCAGTAATGGTTTTAATTAAGTTGAATAACACCACTACACCATAACGAGTTAGAGCTAGATTTTAAAAGTTGAATGGTTTTAATAGCTGAAAGTCTGCAGAAGATTTGGACAACCAAAAAACGTACGGAATAATAAAACAATCATAATGGGGTCAAATGTCTTTGTCCGGGTACTACAGCGGCGATCAAACCTCAGT
The DNA here is from genome assembly GCA_026937815.1 of Etheostoma perlongum. Classification (NCBI taxonomy): domain Eukaryota; kingdom Metazoa; phylum Chordata; class Actinopteri; order Perciformes; family Percidae; genus Etheostoma; species Etheostoma perlongum. The sequence goes on along the minus strand of CM049393.1, from coordinate 26,174,316 downwards.
CCATTTCACTGGGCCATCACTAGAGGTTAACTGTCTTCATGGAGAATACATTGGTTGAGGTATTGCTATGGGAATCAAACCCGGGTCTCCCATTGAAATGGTATGTGTCATAACCACTGCACCACCACTGTAACATACATATAAATACATATAAGATAAAGCTTTGTTGATCCCCAGAGAGGAAAATTGGGTCATATGTAACAAATGTATGGTTTTGGGTTGAATTTCTCAAGTGGCTCTCCCTTTAATGCAGGCTCCACAACCTTTGGTGCTGCATGTGTACTAGTAAAACAAGAGTCAGACCTGTAGTAGTCCAGCATAACGCGGTTGGGCGTCTCATTGTTGCACAGACAGACGTGGTGGTAGAGCTGGGCAAGCTCCTCGCTCAGCGTCACCAACTCATCCTGAGCTGCGTTCAACGCGCCCTGGCTCTCATTGGCTGCTGACTGAGCTGCCTGCAACTCCAACTCCAGGCTAGACACCTGGGAAGAGAGGAGAGGAATTCCTTTACCTCTGTAAGTATCTGTCATTCGATTCAAATAGAAACAGTCAGTATGACGTGGTTACCTTTTCCCGGCACTCCCAGCAGCTCTTCTCCAATGAGGCAACCTGCCGCTCCAGCTTCTGAAGCTGACCGCTTCGCCTTGGCTTCTCCTCTGCTGCTCCCTCTACACACTGAATTAGTCTGTCACGGAGGGCTTTCACCTCCGCCTTGAGCTCCACCACCTCTGTCACAGCCACACGGTACTTGCACTGCAGGATCTCCAGACCTGGCGTCTGGTAGGAAAATACTTGACTTGTTTAACTTCTCACTCCTATCCCTCTCAGTTCCTCCCTCCTCTTCAACATCCTCTTCGTCTCTGTCAAGTTCCATCAGGGCCTCTGGGTTGAGCAGAGAGGTGGCACTGACGTTTGCTTCCTGGTTGTGGTGGGCCCTTCTATGTAGGCGGCGGAGGGCAGTGACTCTCTGGCTAAGGCGGAGGGCCTTCTCGTGCTGCTCGTTCAGGGCCCCTTGGGTGTGTTGGAGCTGAGTCTGGGACTCCTGCAGACTGGTCATCAGTAATACTTTTTCACGTTCAACCTGAAGGGGGGAAGCAGCAAGATTAGCAAGAAGCACAGCATATATGGTATGAACCCAGCAGATTTCAAACCTTTTTTTTTACAGCTCATAACATTTAACACATCAAAGTTAGACTTTAGCCCAATTTAGACCAAAGATTCCCAACAAAACCAGTTGAAACTCAAAACTACTTGCAATGCTCCAGTCTGCAACTTTCTGAAACCTCCCAGTTTACACCAATATGACAAGATGAGATGGTGTCCACAGCAACAACCTTCTGTACTTCCATTCTATTTTCTGAGTTTTCAGGATTTATTGTAGCTTGATATCTTTTGTAGCGTCTTAAAATATGAATGAGGACAGTGATTGTGAGATACTTGCTACAGTTGCATTTTATAGCAGTGATGATGCACTACTTTGTTCGACACTTTCTTTTGTCACTCTCTGGCTCGCTTATAAATAACACGCTCGTGGGCACTTGTTGAGCCTCCATTCAAAATGTTGCTATTTCGACCAAATGACAGTTCGTAACCCATAAACAAAAAAAACAGCTCGGCAAGTTGACCGGCTGACTTAACTATTTGATGATAAAACAGTGACGTGCCTTACATTGTAAAACCAACCACTGGCGATTTGACAAGCTAAATCGCAGGCGACCTCTCCAATCGGCTCATGTCAGCTCTGCAAAATGTGTGCTGAATTGTCTATTGTACACAAATTAGTTGTACTTTATGAGTCGCTCATCAGTATAGGGAAATCAACTTGCCAGTCTCCTGCTAACTCTGCTAACTATGGCGTCAGGTTTATGTCATATCTCCCGGGTGCGATAGAACATACTCACAAGCAAATTATATTTTCACAAACGCAGATATTACTCTTTGTGTACCAATTCAGCAACAAGAGTTGTACAGGCAGCTGCAAGCTTGAAAGAAAACATAGGTAGAGGGAATTGCACCAGCGTGTATAAAACTAAGCAGCACGTACACAGAGCAGCCACCACACGCCCTCAAGTGTGCTTTGAGAGTGCAGGAGGGCATACACACTCTCACAGGAAAACTCTGCTCTTGAAGTTAATTTCTGCTCGCCTGAATGAAACTGACTTTTGACGTTTTTTGGGTGGAAACCAAGGCGGCACTGGCCCTTCTATGATTGGTCACTTTCGAGGCGATCTCACAGACAGACCTCCTTTGCCTAACGATACCTTGATTGACAGCTATCGCTCATGACTGTTAGTAGTAGTGCCTGTTGAAAATGTGCCTGTTTGGAATGGGCCAATTACTTGGCCTGTGGTATTTCGGCTGGTAGAATTCATCTAAACCAAATTATACCCCAGAATTACTTACAGAAAGACCGACCACTTCAACTCTCCTCTGCACCCTGTATACCCTACTATTAACTTACTGATTTACCTGATAGAGAACATTGCAGATTCAGAATGTAATCACAAAGCATCACAATGACAATGAGGAGTACCGATAATCATAGACATTATTCTCATGGAATCATGGCAGTGCGCTACCCACCCAACCCATTATGAGAGCTAATCAACACATATCTGCATTAATCCAACACCAGATTCGGACAGTGTGTGTGTGTGTGTGTGTGTGTGTGTGTGTGTGTGTGTGTGTGTGTGTGTGTGTGTGTACATACAGAGAGAGAAAGACAGTGTTGTCTCGTGTTGGATCGTTAACAAATTTAACATTTCAGCAGAGGTGTTGATTTCCATACAGGTTTAGTGGCTTGACAGTTAACACAGTGAAGTAGGGGATTTGATTTGCGGGGGTATTTTGGCGACGGTAATGTTATTAGTTAGTAGTAAACTTTAATAACCCGACCCAGGTCTGATTAAAAGTATTTAGAGTTGTTCAAATGGCTTTTTTGTAGACATGGAAAAAGTTAGCTAAGGCTTGCTTTAATGGTATCGATAAGTGTACATCAGCAAAGATTTACGGACATTTCAAAAGCATCACACGTTTCCCAACAACAGAATGGATGAGATATACATAGATTCCTTTATTTATGGTGCTATCTTGTGCTACATGTTAATAAAGACAGAAAAACACTTCTTAGGCTGGGACACCAACTCCATGCTATCTGAATGACAGCTGTCAATCAAGTTGGGATGAGATTGCGTTAAAAGTAACTAATCATAGGAGGGCTAGTGCCTCCTTGGTTTCCAAAATATCAAAAGTCAGGCGAGTAGAAATTAATTTTGAGAGCAGCATTTTAATGCGAGAGTGCCCTCCAGCAATCTCAAAGCAGACACTCGAGGGTGCGTGGTGGCTGCTCTGTGCACTTGCTGCTTAGTTTTATACACGTAGGGGCTATTATTTCCCTCTCCCTATGCTTTGTTTCACGCTCGCAACTGCCTGTAAAACTCTCGATTGGTGAATATGTGCACACGTGGAATGATTTAATTTGCTTTTGAGCATGTTCTATCGCACCCGGGACATATGACATAATCCTGACTCTATAGTTAACATGCCAAAAATGCAACCTATGCTACAAAAGCTATTGGTGGCTATCTACTTACCCGTGCAACAGCAAGCCTCATCCAAAAGTCCAGAGCCTGCTACAAAACGTCAGACCATCAACAGAAAAAGGATGTACTGTGATAATTATGAAAAATGAAAAAGAGGTGAAGAAGTTTGGATCCCATCACTGATGACAATGGTTTGCTAAGAGTCTGAGAGTGAATATCATCAGCAGAAAAGTTCTGAACAGAATAGCATCAAATGTTTTTTCCTTAGTACCATGTCATGCTGGTAAGAACCTACCACAAACAGGTTGCTCAACCAAAGTCAACACTTCACTGAAGGCACACAAACTGCACAAACTGTGTTGGAGATGACATAGAACTGCAGATAAACTCAAAAGATCCATAATTGAAAACTCGCCTGCAAGACAAAGGTTATACCTGGACATTCCATCCTCCACACTCCTCTCACATGGGAGTTATGTGGGAGAGGATGATCGGTATTGCACGCCACATAATGGATACCATGTACTGTAGCTAAAGGAGAACTGTCACCTCTCTGATGAAGTACTTGAGACACTCATGGCTGAGTTCTAGTGTCGTCTAAACCTGAGATGCTAGCTGTTTACAGGCCAGCAATGATGCTCAATCAGAAGACTGCCCCAGTATCTGCTCCTCTAGGGCAGTGGTTCTTAACCTTTTTGAGTCGCAACCCCCCAGAATAATGAAGTTGGTTTTTGCGAGTAAACAAATGCTTTTGTGTGTTTCAGGACCTCCTGATTTAGAACTGCAGCTCTGAATATACTACCTGGAATATATCAAACTCACACAGTAATGTAAAAACCATTCCACAGTGTAGAATATAATATTCAACTTAATTTCTCCCCATCTATCTGGCGACCCACAGAAATTCTCTCGTGACCCCCTTGTGGGTCCCGACCCCCGGGTTGAGAACCACTGCTCTAGGGAACATGGATCTCAAGGATGCAATGGATGCAAGTCCAAATCCTTACCATGCTGGAAGCAAAAATACTAAGTGACAGCCCCAGGGCTTTAGTCAAGACCACCTTTGTTGAGTTCAAGACAAGACCAACACCAGGACTAGTCGAGACCAAGTCAAGACTGGGTCCAAAGAGGTTTGAATCCGAGTCAAGACTGAGTCCAGTACAGAAAAAAAAGCTCTTATGCATGACAGTATCAAGACAATTATTTTGGGTTATTAACAAAAACCCACCCATCTCGTAGGAGCACAGGCTAATATTTCATTCAATAAAATTATGGTACAAAAAGAGCACTAACATCACAAGTCTGATGTTGACAACGTGGTCACATATATAAAAAACTCTAATGGCAGTCGTAATATTTACCTAACATGCTAGGCTAATGCTGTGCCACTAGCAAACGTTGGCATGGCGTTAGCTAGCTAGCTGTCTAAACTTGTGAAAAGCCAAACAACATCCCCGCCTAAACTGTGTTCACTTTCCCTCCAATATTATCATAAACATAATAAAGACACCTGGACTCGGTTGAGACCAAAAGCCATATTTGGCAAGACCAGTGACCGAGTCTGAGTCCAAATACCAGCAAGTCCAAGACAAGTCCGAGACCATTGAAACGGTCTTGAGACTGAAATTGAATCCAAGACCGGACTCGAGTTCTACAGCCCTGCTACAGCCCCAGAAGAAGTGGAAATCAGAAACACAGAAGTTACTAGTTGGCAATGTGGTACTGCTCATAACACTCGAGTTAAAAGAAATGAGCAGCCCACAGGTGCTGTTGTGGAAACCATCCGCAGCCATGATGGCAGGATTCGGAAAGTTAATGGAAAGATTAGACAGGGTACTCTTAAGGTGTATTCAAGACCTAAAGTCGTACTACTCCTCAGCAAAGGGACATAGTGGTATTTTAAAGTACCACAGGGAGTGTTCTGCCCCCACAATTGTTTGTGCAACTGCAGCAATCGTTTCGGCGTCTCTATATGTACCATGAAAGGTCAAGGTTTTCAAATGAATAAAAGTGAAGACAGATGAAAAAGTGAAGATGGCTTTAATTTACGACCTATGGCTACAATCCCGACTCCATTGACAAGCAAGACCAGGGAGCTGTGGTGTTCTTTTGTCGAGACCACTGGATTGTGGAATAAGGTGGTTGGGAAATTGTTTTTGCAATGTTTTGATCAGTGAGTACCCAATTTGTATCTTTTGATTGAAGATGACATGACGACGCAATGCCACACATCTAATCAATAGTTTGGGCAGTAATGCACCAAAAAAAAAAGCAGGGGGAAAAGACAGATATGCTTAAGCATTAAGCTTGTCATGTTTATTAGGTCTCAAGGATACACACAAAGTGATTTGGTGAGGTAAATAAATGTATGTATATAAGAGAACTCCACAGGGTACCTTTAATCATTTCTGCAATATGTAATAATGTACAGAACTTAATAACATGTATATATATAGTAGTATATATATATATATACTACAAATGTAGGAGGTGGAAAGAAATAGCATTGTAGAATAGCATTGTAGAACAAAAGTGATTCATTAACATTTTAAATAGCAGCCCAGACAGCAGCAAAAGCAGAATGGTCGATAGTGTAGTGTGTCAGCTGAGATATAAATAAGCTCTTCCTGCAGCCCAGCCTATCGGCAAAGCAGCAGGGAGCAGGAACAGATGGGATTACACCTACAAGAACTGAAGTAGATGCACACAAACATGGATGAATGTATACACACAATATTCATTTTGTGGTGATCTGAGCATGGTATGATGCATTAAATAAGTTGTAGGCTTTGACAAATGCCCTGAGACTTTAGGAACATGTGAAATGTGTGAGAAATGTGCTAGGAAAGAACACAAGAATGAATATGTGGCTGTGTGTGAGAGGAGGAGACAAAGGGATAAAGTGAGAGACAAAGTGCTTTACGCTGAGGGGATACTGTATGTCAGCATGGTTTTACAGTAAATTATTCAAAAAGCCTTGGCTTTTTAAAGAGATGCCGGCTGCTGGATTATGAACCCAATGCATTGCATGATACCATGTTGGGTTTTATACACCATCAGGACCATAGTACGGTTTGTTGTATGGTATTGTACAGTATCTTTTGTTTCTACATGCTGTCTGTGTTTGTTTGTTTTTTACTATGATTGCAGCATGGGTTTCATTTTTTTTTATTATTAATGAAATTAATTAATTAATTAATTAATTACAGAATTGCAATAAATATATTTTATAAAAATTCAACTAAGCGCAATACTGTTTGAAGAGACAGGTGCGTGCTTATGTGTGACTGAGAAAAAAGCCTTACCATTTTTGAAATGGCAGGGATCAGCCAATCAGAACCTTTGTTTGGGTTTGCAACAACAAAAAACGTGCCGACTACCCTGCTGGCTAGGTATTGTTTTTGGAGTTAGTGGTGAAAGTGGCTGAGAGGAATACATTGTAGATATTGTAAATTGTACTAGCATGCGTTCTGTGAGTAATCCATTCATGTGTGTGTTCATAAACCTATGAGTCGACTGGTATTAATATAAATAGATATGTATTTGGGTGTGTTAAGTTTTTATTATATATAATTATATTATATAAATATTTATATGTTCTAAGATGTTCAATTACAATAGCATTAAAGTTCACTAGCTGCATGCTAATGCTCACAACAGTATAATTATAAATTAATAAGTATTATTGTGAGTATATATATATTATGTGGGTCTACATATATATATATATATATATATACACTATATATATATATATATATATATATATATATATATGTAGACCCACATAATAATAATGATTATTATTGGAGTGCTCCCAATGGCTGTGTAATGTGGACCTGTGTTTGAGTTACTTTTTCTAAGATTTCAGCAGCAAAGAGGCACTTTCATTTAACATGGAGCTGATGTTATTTGGTTATAAGTGGGTAATTAATTAAAGTGAAATTACAGTGTACGGTATACTATTAGCATGTCCTAGCTTTACTATTCCCTGTTCCCTTTTACGTAGCATAGCAGAGCTTACAAATTGTGTTTTTCTGTTGTGAACATTGTCAACATAACTCACTTGAAATACACACTGGCGACAGTGAAAGAGGAGGGGGCTCAAGTTCTGTCAATGGGTCTCCTGTATCTGCTTCTGTGACTGTTAGAGGATTTGACTCACAGCACTTCAACTCATGTTTTTTCTGCTTGGCAGAACATGAAATGGGGGTGTGAAATGGGGGTGTGCAAGGCAACATGGGCGGACGCAGTCCCGCGGGTCTGCTCTTGTGCGCTCGCGTTCAAGTTTCTTTCGCCATACAAAGTCTCTGGGAAACGTTTTTCTGAGTTCAGAGGGGTTCAGTTTCACCGTTAGGTCTTAAGGATACACACAAGTGATTTGGTGATGTAAATAAATGTATGTAACATCAAATCGAATTGCACTGAATCGTTCCATATTAAAATGTATTGTGCCTGAACCGTATCGTAGCCCATGTATGTATTTAGATATGTATTGACTTGTCCTTTAAGGGAAAGATGCACACCCCTACAGCCCAGTGTCATGGCAGTTTGTGAAATGGTCACGTTATTTAATCTATTGATTCGTTAGGTCGCATTAATGGCGTTACTTTTGTGTGTTGATAACGAATTTTGAAGTAATGTATTTTAATGGATAGCCTATTCCTAGATCACAGAACGGTTATGGTAGCGAGTAGTATTGAAAAGCCAAAAATCCGCACAGGGAGGTTGGGTGGGGTGGTGGACTTTTACTTTGGATCGTGTTCCTTTCTTTTTTCCTAACCACAACCGTCTTGTTGTTGTGGTCGGCATGTGGTGTTTCATTTCCCTGTTGTTGCGTCCCCCAGAGACCACAGATCGTGTCCCTGTGCCCGGGAATCGAGATATGTACACGTAATGAACGAGAAATTTGTGACATTTAGTATATGAATCAAAATAACCATTTAACAAACTGGCGTGAGACCGGGTTGACCCCTACCATCTATTTATCTATCTATCTATCTATCTATATACAGCTCTGGAAAAAATTAAGAGACCATTGCATTATTATCAGTTTTTCTGGTTTTACTATTTATAGGCATGTGTTTGATTACAATAAACATGTTTTTTTTATTCTACAAATGTTTTGACAACATTTCTTCTAAATTCCAAATAAAAATGTTGTTATTCAGATTATGTATTTTAAGAAAATGACAACTTGTCAAAATAACAAAAAAGATGCATTGTTTTCAGACTTCAAAAAATGCTAAGAAAACAAGTTCATATTCATTCTTAAACAACACAATACTAATATTTTAACTTAGGAAGAGTTCAGAAATCAATACTTGGTGGAATAACCTTGATTTTTAATTCCAGCTTTCATGCGTCTTGGCATGCACTCCACCAGTCTTTCACATTGCTGTTGGGTGATGTTATGCCACTCCTGGCACAAAAATTCAAGCAGCTCAGCTTTATTGGATGGCTTGTGACCATCCATCTTCCTCTTGATCAAATTCCAGAGGTTTTCAATGGGGTTCAGGTCTGGAGATTGGGCTGGCCATGACAGGGTCTTGATCTGGTGGTCCTCCATCCACACCTTGATTGACCTGGCTGTGTGGCATGGAGCGTTGTCCTGCTGGAAAAACCAATCCTCAAAGTTGGGGAACATTGTCAGAGCAGAGGGAATCAGGTTTTCTTCCAGGATAACCTTGTACAATTCTTGATTCATTCGTCCTTCACAAAGACAAATCTGCCCAATTCCAGCCTTACTGAAGCACCCCCAGATCATCACTGATCTTCCACCAAATTTAAAAGTGGGGGCCAGACACTGTAGCTTGTAGGCCTCTCCATGTCCTTCTAACCATTAGACGACCAGGTGTTGGGCAAAGCTGAAAATTTGACTCATCAGAGAAGATGACCTTACTCCAGTCCTCTAGGGTCCAATCCTTATGGTCTTTTGCAAACTTTAGCCTGGCTTGTCTTTGCTTCTCATTGATGAAGGGCTTTTTTCTGGCTTTGCACGACTTCAGCCCTGCTTCTAGGAGCCTGTTTTGCACAGTCCTTGCTGTGCACTTCAGCCCATTTGCTGTTTGCCATTCTTTTTGTAAATCACTTGAGGTCATTGTACAGTTTTTTGAATGAGTTGGCGGTCATCCCGGTCAGTAGACAATCGTTTTCGCCCTCTTCCAGTCTGTAGCTTTGTTGTCCCCAATGTCTGTTGCTTGACCTTGTTCTTATGAACTGCCGTCTTTGAAATGTTAAGGATGGACGCACACTGTACCCTTCTGCCAGTAAAGCCAGAATTGAACCCTTCTTTTCCTCACTCAAAACTTTTCTTTTTAACTCTTTTGGCATGGTCAATTGTTCCTTCTTTTGTTTAGATTACCTGTGTGGTACTAGTAGCCCTGTTTTTGCCATCCAGCAGGCCCTATTGCAAGAGGATAGTGATGACCACAGCAGTGGCTTTTATACTTTTCCTCGTTAAATAAGATTTGGCTCAGGTGATCACTTAATCAGCACCTCATTAAGTAGAATGAGGTGTGCCTGTGTTGGAATTTAACAGCCACTGGAGTGGAATGGATGCCATACATGTAGAGATACTGATTTAAGACAAATAAAGGAGTGGTCTCTTAATTTTTTTCCAGAGCGGTATCTATCTATCTATCTATCTATCTATCTATCTATCTATCTATCTATCTATCTATCTATCTATCTATCTATCACATACAATCTTACAAGGTACCACTCCAGTGAAATGTAACTTGTGCATGATTCATCACACAGTAAAGCACAATTTGGCTGCTGGTTCAGGCACTTCAGGATCCAGCCAAGCCTCAGCAAAAGGACACCACAGCTCCCGCTGGGACGGCTGCTGTCTGATGCCTGCACACTGGCCAGCAGGACGCCCAGCAGAGAAGTCGCAGTCAGTGTTCAGTTCACGCATGCCTCGGTGCCCCCGTTGATGCAAAGCTGGATATGGACGCAAAGATGGTCTTGCTTGTCCATGTAGTGTCCTCTGTGTTTAACTTTGACCAGCCAGGCTAGTCAGCAGGAGACTGGTGAGTTGATTTCCCAATCCAGATGAGGGACTCGTAGTCATGAGATGGCCGCAGAGATGGTCTTCCTAGTTTGAGCTCTTCTTCATCTTTTCCTTTGTTTACTCTGATTTGAATATGAAAACTTTACCAGCCAGCTGGCAAGCTATCCCAGGCCAGCAGAGCTGACAGGAGGTTAGCAGGAGGTTAGTAGAGTCGGTAGGAGAATGGCAAGGATTCCCTGATCCTGATGATGACTCATAGCCACATGCCATCACTATCTAACATCAACCACATGAAGCAGAGCTAATATTTGTTAAATTCAGCATACAATTCCGCATAGATTTTGCGGCACTGATGGAGATGTGACCGGAGAGGTCAGTGCCATCTAGAACATTTCATCAATAAGTGAGTTTAACAAGATTCGCAGCAACTGCTGTGGGTAGAAAGAAAAAAAAAACACTTCATATAGCTCTCCTCTCTTTGTTGCACGGGCAATGCATGCACAGAACAGCCAATAGGATTGCACTCTCTGGGAGTCACGTGATCGGCTGGACAGAGATGGCGGCTTAAGGTGTAGCTCCTGGCCAAACTTTGTCAAATTTTTGTTTTATATGGTTTCAACTTTGATATTGTATCACTTTGTGCTTGCTAGAGTTACTTTAAGCAGACTGGCAAACAAGAACAGAACCCAGATGGGCGCCATTGCAAAGACATTACTGGAGAAACAGAAATGCTACCTCGAACCATGTTTTGCTCAGTCCAGTCTCAGGTTCAACAGCCGGGGATAGACAATGACAATAAGTAAAATGCTATCCATGCCCAGCTTGCATCTCTGACTGCAAGCCTTGGCTCTATCAGATTGAATGTGAACAACCTAAAAACAACCTTGGAAAGCAACGCAAGTATTCTCGACAGTCATGGCCACGCTTTTCAAGAGCTGGAGGTGAAGCTAGCAGATATGGAAGACAGAAGCCGAAAATGCAACATCAGCATCATCGGAATGAAAGAGGGGCTAGGAGGTGTTAATGCTATTCAGTATCTCCCTGCCTACGTGGTTCCCAAATCTAGCAGATGCTCAGCTCGAGATTATGAGAGCTCACTGAATCTACAGTGATAGCCCAAAGGAGGATCAGGACTGAAACAACTGCGTGATGAACATGGACCATTGGTTTGTTTTGTTCTCTTAATGTGTTCTGGTTTTATCATACTGTTGTCCGAAATGCTACCTCGAACCATGTTTTGCTCAGTCCAGTCTCAGGTTCAACAGCCGGGGATAGACAATGACAATAAGTAAAATGCTATCCATGCCCAGCTTGCATCTCTGACTGCAAGCCTTGGCTCTATCAGATTGAATGTGAACAACCTAAAAACAACATTGGTTTGTATTTCGACAGTCATGGTGCTTTTCAAGAGCTGGAGGTGAAGCTAGCAGATTCCGATATGATCACAAAGACTGTGTTTCTGAATACTATGTTGACCTAGTTTAATAGGGCCTACTCTCCACAGGTTAGCTGAGCCACTGCTAGGCTAGAATTTCCTCTCCGAGGTGCTTTTTGTTTCTCTGTTGACGAGAAATGTGTTTATTTTTATGTTAATTCAGTGTGGAACCAACTGCTTAACTGCTTGGATGCAGTCTTTTTAAGATTTAACCAAATGAAAGGCAGTAGCAATATCCACATGTACTTTCATTTAGTACACAGCTTTTTTGATGATGGGTGTTCTTTCATTTTTAGTCTGGAATGGTGGCGGACAGTACGCTCCTCATAAACAAGCCAGCACTCTGGGCTTACTAAGAAATTGAAATGTTCACATTGCATTATCCTCTCCGGGAACCATCACCTTATCGTGGTGGAGAGGTTTGTGTGTCCCTATGAACCTGAGGGCTGTGTTGTCTGGAGCTGTGTGCTCCTGGTAGGGTCTCCCATGGCAAAGTGGTCTCAGGTGAGGGGCCAGACAAAGAATGGTTCAAAAGCCCTATGCAAAATCGAGGAAGAGAGGGAGTGACCCTGCCCGGAGGAGGCCCAGGGCCCCCGTCTGGAGCCAGGCCTGGACGGAGGGCTCGTCAGCGAGCGCCTGGTGGCCGGGTTTGCCACGGAGCCCGGTCGGGCACAGCCCGAAGAAGCTACGTGGCCCCCCTATCTCCATCCCATGGGCCCACCACCTGTGGGAGGAACCGCTGGGGTCGGGTGCGCAGCCACATGGGTGGCGGCGAAGGTCAGGGACCTCGACGGACCAGACCCGGGCGGCAGAGGCTGGCTCTGGGGACGTGGAACGTCACCTCTCTGTGGGGGAAGGAGCCGGAACTTGTGCGGGAGGTGGAGCGCTACCAGTTAGATCTGGTGGGGCTTACTTCTACGCACAGTCTCGGTTCTGGAACCGTACTCCTGGATAGGGGTTGGACTCTGTCCTACCCGGAGTTGCCCAGGGTGTGAGGCGCCGGGCGGGTGTGGGGATACTCACAAGCCCCGGCTGAGCCGCTGCGTTGGAGTTTACCCCGGTGGACGAGAGGGTCGCCTCCCTACGCCTGCGGGTGATGGGGGGGAAAACTCTGACTGTTGTTTGTGCATATGCACCAAACAGGAGTTCGGAGTATTCTGCCTTCTTGGAGACCTTGAATGGAGTCCTGTATGGGGCTCCAGTAGGGGACTCCATAGTTCTGCTGGGGGACTTCAACGCACACGTGGGCAATGATGGAGATACTTGGAGAGGCGTGATTGGGAGGAACGGCCTCCCTGATCTGAACCAGAGTGGTTGTTTGTTGTTGGACTTCTGTGCTAGTCATGGATTGTCCATAACAAACACCATGTTCGAACATAGGGATGCTCATAAGTGTACGTGGTACCAGAGCACCCTAGGCCAAAGGTCAATGATCGATTTTATAATCGTTTCATCTGATCTGAGGCCGTATGTTTTGGACACTCGGGTGAGGAGAGGGGCAGAGCTGTCAACTGATCACCATCTGGTGGTGAGCTGGGTCAGGGGGATGGGGGAGGACTCTGGACAGACCTGGTAAGCCCAAACGGGTAGTGCGGGTAAACTGGGAACGTCTGGAGGAGGCCCCTGTCCGACGGACTTTCAACTCACACCTCCGGGCGGAGCTTTTCGTGCATCCCTGTGGAGGCTGGGGGCATTGAACCTGAGTGGACAATGTTCAAAGTTCCCATTGCTGAAGCTGCGGCGGCGAGCTGTGGTCTTAGGGTCTTAGGTGCCTCAAGGGGCGGTAACCCACGAACACCCTGGTGGACACCGGTGGTCAGGGAAGCCGTCCGACTGAAGAAGGAGTCCTTCCGAGATATGTTATCCCGGAGGACTCCGGAGGCAGTGCAAGGTACCGACGGGCCCGAAAGGGCTGCAGCCTCTGCCGTGACAGAGGCAAAGCAGCGGGTGTGGGAGAAGTTCGGAGAAGACATGGAGAAGGACTTTCGGTCGGCACCAAGGTGCTTCTGGAAAACCGTTCGCCACCTCAGGAGGGGGAAGCGAGGAATCATCCAAGCTGTTTACAGCAAGGATGGGGACGTTGTTGACCTCAACTGGGGAGGTAATAGAGCAGTGGAAGGAGCACTTTGAGGAACTCCTAAATCCAGCTGGCACGCCCTCTGTGGTAGAGGCAGCAGAGCTGGAGGATGATGGGGGATTGTCGTCAATTTCCCTGGTGGAAGTCGCTGAGGTAGTAAAACAACTCCACAGCGGCAAAGCCCCAGGGATTGATGAGATCCGTCCAGAAATGCTGAAAGCTCTGGGTGTGGAGGGGATGTCTTGGTTGACACGCCTCTTCAACATTGCGTGGAAGTCTGGGACGGTGCCTAAGGAGTGGCAGACCGGGGTGGTGGTTCCCCTCTTTAAAAAGGGGGACCAGAGGGTGTGTGCCAATTACAGGGGTATCACACTTCTCAGCCTCCCTGGTAAAGTCTACTCCAAGGTACTGGAAAGGAGGGTTCGGCCGATAGTCGAACCTCGGATTGAAGAGGAACAATGCGGATTCCGTCCTGGCCGTGGAACAACGGATCAGATCTTCACTCTCGCAAGGATCTTGGAGGGGGCCTGGGAGTATGCCCAACCAGTCTGCATGTGTTTTGTGGATCTGGAGAAGGCGTATGACCGGGTCCCCCCGAGAAATTGTGGGAGGTGCTGCGGGAGTATGGGGTGAGGGGGTCCCTTCTCAGGGCCATCCAATCTCTGTATGACCAAAGCGAGAGCTGTGTCCGGGTTCTCGGCAGTAAGTCGGACTCATTCAGGTGAGGGTTGGCCTCCGCCAGGGCTGCGCTTTGTCACCAATCCTGTTTGTAATATTTATGGACAGGATATCGAGGCGTAGTCGGGCGGGGAGGGGTTGCAGTTCGGTGGGCTCGGGATCTCGTCGCTGCTTTTTGCAGATGATGTGGTCCTGATGGCATCATCGGTCTGTGACCTTCAGCACTCACTGGATCGGTTCGCCGCTGAGTGTGAAGCGGCTGGGATGAGGATCAGCACCTCTAAATCTGAGGCCATGGTTCTCAGCAGGAAACCGATGGAGTGCTTTCTTCAGGTGGGGAGTGAGTCCTTACCCCAAGTGAAGGAGTTTAAGTATCTTGGGGTCTTGTTCGCGAGTGAGGGGACTATGGAGCGTGAGATTGGTCGGAGAATCGAGCAGCCGGTGCGGTATTACATTCTGTGTATCGCGCACCGTTGTGACGAAAAAGAGAGCTGAGCCAGAAGGCAAAGCTCTCGATCTACCGGGCAATTTTCGTTCCTACCCTCACCTATGGTCATGAAGGCTGGGTCATGACCGAAAGAACGAGATCCAGGGTACAAGCGGCCGAAATGGGTTTCCTCAGGAGGGTGGCTGGCGTCTCCCTTAGAGATCGGGTGAGAAGCTCAGTCATCCGAGAGGAGCTCGGAGTAGAGCCGCTGCTCCTTCGCGTCGAAAGGAGCCAGTTGAGGTGGTTCGGGCATCTGGTAAGGATGCCTCCTGGGCGCCTCCCTAGGGAGGTGTTCCAGGCACGTCCAGCTGGGAGGAGGCCTCGGGGAAGACCCAGGACTAGGTGGAGAGATTATATCTCCAACCTGGCCTGGGAACGCCTCGGGATCCCCCAGTCGGAGCTGGTTGACGTGGCTCGGGAAAGGGAAGTTTGGGGTCCCCTACTGGAGCTGCTGCCCCCGCGACCCGACTCCGGATAAGCGGATGAAGATGGATGGATGGATGGACATTGCATTATTACAGGATACCTGTTTCAATGCTGTGAGAGACCCCAATATTGATCGGACAAACAAATGCGCTGAAATCATGGGCAAGCAGCTGGGGTCTTATAGCTATTTGGTGTGCAGTTAATCCCATCTGTAAGGATTACTCCTTTTTCTCCCATAAAGAGGGCCTTTTTCGCTGCTACACTTGGTTAACTGTCTCAACAATGCGGTTAGATGGCATTTCAATACTTCTTTAATTAATATTAATTAAGTTAATATATCACTCAGTTCATTGCAGAATTCCAAATATTTGCAGAAATTAATGTTCTGTTGAAGACCCAAGGATATTGTGGAATGCGTGCAAAGCTACGTCACTTCAATTACAAAACCTTGAAGCTGAGTTCACCAGATTAGACTCATTGTTGCAAAATAATTTTACTGACCAGACAGCTTTAGAACAATCAGTCAAGAACAAAATAAACAACATTCTGAAACAGAAATATAAACGAGAACAGCAGCAGATAATGTTAGACGCCTTCTACACGTTGTGCATGCGGCAGAGGACAGTAAGACCCCAATGTAACTTCTCTCTCTTGATACAAGGCTGCCCCTTGAGTCCTGCACTATTAGTAATTTCTCTGGAGCCTCTGGCTCAAGCCAATTGCCACTTGACTATGGTGTACGTTTGTGGTACACAGCCTCACCTCTCACTATTTGCAGACAATGTTTTTTTGTTTTTTTTAGAAAACCCCTCTCAGTATCTTCCTCACCTTCTATCATTATGTGAGGAGTATGGTAGCTTATCAGGCTTTAAAATTAACTGGTCAACGTCTGTACTACTTCATTTAAAAAAATGTCCTGCACCTCAACCATCTCAGCCGACATCCTCATTGTTAAGCAGTTTAAATATTTAGGGATTGAGGTCCCCTGCTTAAACTAACTATTCTGTTGCTCTGAACAGCGTTCAGTGGATGGGTCTCCCCATGTTGATTCAAGCCTGTATCTCAGTGGTTAAAATGAATGTTTTACCCAGGGTCAATTTTGTGAGCTCTATGCTACCTATCTACCCTCTTTCTTAGGATGTCTACTCTACAGAGGAGGAAAGAGGATTGTGGCTTCTCAGTTCCCAACTTTCCTGGAGTATAACGCAACCCACACCATCAGCAGATTTACTACAATTTCATTCTTTCAGGACATATCTCACCCCTGTGAAAATGCACCACATGAAAATAATGAATAGCCCATTATGCACTTTCTGTCCAATGAAAGCACAATGTACATATTTTCACATGTTCTAGGAGTGCGCTCCCGTTGGTCAGTTCTGGAACAATATTGCATCCAAAAGTTCCACTTTGTTTAATGTTACTGTGCCTGTTTCTGTCAATGTTTTGATTTTGAAAGACCTTTCAACTCTCTGGGACTCAGAGATGTGCTGTATTTGCTGGATTTACAGCTGCAAAGAAAATAATTGCAACCTCACGACCTGTCTATCCGAACGTGGACCCTTTCCTACTTGGATGTATCATATATGGAACTTTCCACAGCACGGATTAATGGAGCACCAGGAACAACTCTGGACACTTGGCAGAGCATTGCAAACTCTGGACCTCTAACTTGCACAGGTGTTTGGTCCCTTGTCTTGAGTCTGTCTGTGTGTGTGTGTGTGTGTCTGTTTGTTTGTTTATTTGTTTGTTTGTGTGTGTGTGTGTGTGTTTGTGTGTGTGTGTATGTGTGTGTGTATGTTTCTGCATGTGTTGTTTTGTCTCCCTCCCTCCTGTTTTCCCTCTGAGTTTTGTTTTTTATGTTTTTTGTTTGTTTTTTTTTTTGGTCCTGGGACGTCTTGATTTCCCTGAATCCTGAATACACAGCCAAGAGGAGCCTAGTTCAAGTCTAGTTTTCTCTCAGACCACTTGAATTACAATATGCTGAAAGATCATTATGGACTTTTTACCCAGTGACGCCAAAAATAAAGTGCCTACCACAGCTTTAATCAGATGCATTTTTGAACTTTGCACAGAGTAAGGCTAGCTGATTCCTGCTGCAGTCTTGTTCCTCTGAAATAAAGTGTTGCATGTCCCAAAATTTTCTTCATCTAAAGGTGCATGAATGAAATAATTAAGGGTCCAAGCCCAAGGCTGCAGGAACCAAGGTAGCAAAGCTATGCGGCTCACACATCAGAGCTGTGGAACCCTATTGTTTTTAGATACAAACTGAATCACATGATATAGGCCACGCCCATTTTCATTAAGAAGGTTTTCCCACAGACCCTGAGGCTTACACTTTACGATATTTCCCGACGTTTGCCTCCCCAACGTTACGCTTTGGGTCCCGCTTTGGGTCCCGCTCTGGTTCCCGATCTGGGTCCCACTCTGGAGTAGTGTCTTGGCCCATTGTCGGCAAATATCAAACTGGCAGGTAAAAGCCTGGGTGGAGTCCTATGTGGAGTCCTCTTGACAAATAAGTTCCAAAAGTCATATCATCATCTGAGGAGTAGAACTTGAATACCGCTAATATGCTCATATATGGTATTGACTCTTCAATGTTTACCAGTCAGTTTAGAAGTTTTTCAAATTATGATTTTAAGGATTGAGTTCATGGTCTTGTTGGTCACCTATGAGCCAGAGCCAGCTCTGCTGGTAAATGCTGGCTGTTCCTATGCCCTGGCTCAAGACCTAAGGTGACTGGCTTTCACAGTCATGGCCACTCAGCTCCAGAAATCCCTGATCTGATACTCATCAGCATGTTGTTTGTTCCGACTAACACTTTAATGTTGTGCATGTGCTCCCATTTTATATAGTCCCTAATGCTAGCTTTCTTTAAGTAAATGATCTGCACGTTGTTGATCAGAGAACAAACTCACCGTCATAAGCTGCTGCTTAAGCTTCTGAATCTCTGTCAGGTTCATCTCGTTGAAGAGGTCCGACGTCACGGCCCCCTCTGCTTTCCGACCCAGGCCTCGGCACTCTCCATTAGCTCGAGGCACCGACTCTGCAGCCGTCCCTGCTCCAGTCCCACCTTGGAGATGGCCGTTACACCTGACAGATCAGAGTAGAGTACAACATCTTTAAATACAGAAGATTCTCTCTGCTTCCCACAGGTATATAAAAGTACAAGAACGCAGACCAACACCTAAAACAATTATACCTGTGTTGTTTCAGTTGT
The DNA here is from genome assembly GCA_026937815.1 of Etheostoma perlongum. Lineage (NCBI taxonomy): Eukaryota > Metazoa > Chordata > Actinopteri > Perciformes > Percidae > Etheostoma > Etheostoma perlongum. Next base: position 26,155,433 of record CM049393.1, on the reverse strand, counting down.
AACATTACAGTAAGTGCTTTTTCTGCCACCTAGTGGTTGATTATAGTATGGGTTCCAGATGTCATGAGACAGGATGTTTAAAAAAAACAGAAAGTATGTGTGAAAGTATGTATATTTACATTGACATGAGATGCTGATGCCACAATCCATTGTTAATTTGATACTTATCTTTACTTCTATTTAGATATTTGTTGTGTACACCATTTTGATACCATATTGTAATATTAATGAGATCATTATAAGAAAACTATGTGTGCTCTGTAATGACAAGTTAACTGTTACTATGCATTGTTGGTGTTAGGCTAACCTAGGCTACATGTTATTTAGTGCTGCTGTGAACAACATATTCACGTAAAGGACTATGACTGAGTACATGCCAATAATTTGCCATTTGTTTTTATTTGTAGTTTTACAATTTACAACTAGGGGACTGCATTAGGATTGGGATCCAAAGGGTCCCGCGTGACGCAACACAAATCTTGCGCGAGCCGGGGGGTTTAACAGGGGCGGCGGGTAGGAGCGGGTGGTCCAAAAATAGACAGCGGGTCCCAGGATTCAGGCGGGCTGCTCCTGATCAGTGATGTAACTGACTGTTCATAGGTTCGCCTAGCTAGGTTTCATAAGAAAATCTAAAATGCTCATGAAGCATCCAGTTGAACACCAGCCAATCGCTTTATTAACAATCTATTACTTCCTCTCTATCACTTTTCCGGGGGCTCCTATGGCAACCAGAGGGATCCATCATCCAATCAACAGGGACAAACATGAAATCTGTTACAGTGCGTTAACAGACAGGGAAACAAAACCAAATCAAACACATTCTAAAATAAATAAATTAATTAATTAATACTATATAACTTTACCCTTAATCTAGAATAATTTTAACTATTGCACTAGTATGAATGTAATTATGCACTGGAAGGTAATTTTGCTTCTTATTACCGACAGGTATGCATATCTTTATTAGCCTACTACACAGTAAAATAACTAGTCTCCCTGCGGAAGGGGAAAAGACACAATATCAATCACAGCCAATCAGTCAGACAGTCAGTCAATCTAATGTTTGTGCTGTGGGCTGGAGCTACACACACACATTGCGGGAGCAGGCAGTAATTGTAAAAACAGTCCTGCGCATGCTCGCTCACACTCTCTCTACTTCCAACATTTTTAGATCTGTAGAAAACACAAAAGCTGGTTTGACAGTGCCACCAGAAAAACCTGCAAGAGTGTTTTCAAAAAAGCAAAGGGCTTTAAAAAGTGGTTCCTGCCGCCCTGCAATTACTTCCAAAGTGCCAGCCTAACATTTTATGTAAGGAAAAGATGGGACAGGAAGTGTTGACTGGTTACAGTTTGTTTTACACAAACTGTTAAACAGGTGTGTACACTATAACCTGATTATTGTTGACATAGTTGGATGCATCAGGTCCTACTCCATTTAAAAAAAAAGGTTGCAAGTTTACATCCATGCAGTGAATACTATTCTTCCACAACATATTTGACAAAGCAAATTAGTAGGATATAATGTGTTTGTAGAGGACAGGGTTGACTATTTGCAAGTGACACTCTTGTAATCACTAACATGTAAACATTACATCTTCCTCCACATGACTTTTGTGTGTGCAATATCCACCTCATGGGTTCATCTGCGTTTGGGGAGAGCAGAGTTGTTGGGGTTGCGGTGCCACTGGGTGGGGCTGAGGTAAATGTCAGGTGGGCACTGCCAGTGTAGGCCACATCACACATGCTGAGGTGGTGGACCAGTTCCCTGCGCAGGTGATTTTTCTGCTCACGCTCGCTCTTCAAAGACTCCAGCGCCTCCTCCAGCTGGGTGTCTGAGATGTCCTTCAGACGCAGTGCATCTTGTAACTGGCTGTTGAGAAGCTCTGTCTCCTCCTCTAGGACCTTAATTTCATGCTTCAGACCTTCATACTCCACCTAAAACAGGAGTGGAGCAACAGATAGTTTAAAGTGTTGAAATGAAGAGATTGCCTTGCCAATGTCCTTTATACACTGATATGAAGTTCCTAATTAAAGTCCGAGCCCCGACATCATACAGCAGTTTAGTTTCAAACTTATCTTAGAGGGTTTATTGGATTTGTTTTATATTTGGTTGCAATAATCCACGGACTAATGTGACTCTAAAAAGCAAAAGAATAGTCAATAGCTCTGATGATGATATCATAGGTCATGTGACAACTCGCTTTTAGGCCCTTTACAGGTATGGAACCTTTTGAAACTCTTCATCAACGTCTCAACAAATCCTTCTCAAATTGGGTCAGAAATATGTCAAGACTTTCATGATGTTAAATTGCAAAGCTTTTGTGTTTTCATGTTAACAGCGTTGCCATGGCCATGCCCCCCTACAAAACTTAAGTGAAGTAGCCCTCACAATAACTCATACCTACTGTAGATGTTTTAGAATTGCTATATTGAATTTACAGAGCTGCCAACTTTTTCTAAAACCTTGGAGTGAGATTTGGGGGGGGCAACCCATATTTTGCTGTGTACAAAGCAATTTCTTTGGCTCTTTCAGCATCATTATCCTTCAGGGTTTAAATTGGGATTTGTTATGTGTGGGGGGATGGGGGGATGAGGGGCTCTCCCTAGGGCGGTCTGGGGGTATGCCCCCCCCCCCAGGACGTTTTTTGAAAAATAAACCATTAAATGGCACTTTCTGGAGAGTTTTGTGCAAAAAAATGGAGAAATCAAGTCTTACATGATATGTGCAAAACTGTAGGGTTAAGAGCCTTTGCATTGTTGTAGTATCAACAGGTATTAGGGCATTTAGCATTTGCATTAATGTTAATCAGTCATCACTTGATTTCACATTGTATTACCTTCTTATGATATAAGAAGTGACCCAGACAATGTGCCAAACATAATGAGCCACATGAAGAGACAGTGCAGCATATGTCAGTAGCAGCTAAGAAGATTTTGGTCTGTGGTGAACAGGTCCAACTCACACAAATTTCCTTCTCCCATTCTCTCTTTTGACTACCACACTCACCCCCACCCACCACACACACACACACACACACGGTTCTCAGTGTAGGGACCAGGGACCCAATGTTAAATTAAAAGTTGGTCTACCAGAGGGATCAACTAGGACCACTGAAATTCCAAAGAATGAGAAACACTGATTTACATAAATTCTAATCCTTTAACCTTTGTGCCAAGGCTCAGTAATGTTTGGCCCTCATCCTCTGTGCCCCACTTACTGTATTTACTTTTTTGGGAAAATAAAGACTATTTGTTCATTTCATGAAACATTAAATGAATAAATTACAGTTACATTTAGAGATGCACAGAGGTTAGAGAAGCACAATAGTGGCAGATACTGGGAAACGGGCCCTGGTGCTGCCACAAACATCTGGACCAGTCACAGCTAGCTTGGGAACCCAATGGCATAGCTTTTGTTTCCAGATTTTGTGACGAGATATATCATTTTGAGTATTACACAGTGAATGTTTCTGCTATAACTATTTCTACCCATTTCTACATCAATTTATGCTGGGAACAATTTAAAATATTGAAAAATAAGGCCCTCTGTGTTTTGTTGTGGAAGTAAATCTCTTCAAATGTGCACGTAATTAATTTGAATGAATTTATAAACCCCTGGACTTCATATAGCTCAGATGTGTTTCATCAGATTTCTGCTCATGTTTACAACTTTGTGCACATTCAAAATATAACTCCTCCCATCTCTGTTGTCCGAGATTTGGAGAGTTGTAATATAGTCTGCTGTGCATGTTATTGCTCCGTTGATATGGTAGTATCTCACTGAGATCACAGACACAGACACAGAGGCCCATTTGGGACATGTTTAGAGGTGGCTGTACGCTGCTCTTCATCGGAGGTCTACACACGGATGCAAACGCGTCACTGCCCACAGCAGAGCGAGTCCACCAGCCGCGCTGCTCACCTCTATTGTTACAGAGAGAGTGGACACGAAGCATCGGACGGGTCTGTAATACTCAGAGCTCATACCTGAAGCCGGTAATGCACCTGGGATGGCTCGTGAAAAGTTTTTTTCTCAGTTTGCGACATTTCCACACAATTCCACAGACAAGGAGCGCTCTTGAACCCCATGGCAGTCTCTGAAAGCTCAACAGGTAGATCTATAGATAAACTCATCTCTCAGAAATTTGACCGACACTTCAGCGTGAGAAATCGGGGGTGTGGCGTGTGAGTGTGTGAAACCAGTCAAATGCGCGTGTCTCGCAGCCAATGCGTGAGAGTTGGCAGCCCTGAATTTACTGTGCCCTTTTTGGATGTTTTTTTTTTTACAATTTCCTTGCCTTGGAAATCCACAATTCTTGCAAGAGCACTGTCATGGGGCTAGCCCATGCCTTCATTTAAACCGGTAGCATGTTGTATCATGCTAAGCTAACCTTAGTATGTGCAGTAGTAAGGGACGGTTAGCGTGAGCATTATCATTAGCATGTGGGCTTGCATCAATGAACACATGGTTTGTCATTTTATTTCAGTTCATTTCAGTACTTGTCAAAAGACTAGGAATCATGCTTGGATAAATACAACACATACACAATTAATTTCAAGTCATTTATTTTCCCTGGTGGAAGTCGCTGAGGTAGTCAAACAACTCCACAGCGGCAAAGCCCCAGGGATTGATGAGATCCGTCCAGAAATGCTGAAAGCTCTGGGTGTGGAGGGGATGTCTTGGTTGACACGCCTCTTCAACATTGCGTGGAAGTCTGGGACGGTGCCTAAGGAGTGGCAGACCGGGGTGGTGGTTCCCCTCTTTAAAAAGGGGGACCAGAGGGTGTGTGCCAATTACAGGGGTATCACACTTTTCAGCCTCCCTGGTAAAGTCTACTCCAAGGTGCTGGAGAGGAGGGTTCGGCCGATAGTTGAACCTCGGATTGAAGAGGAACAATGCGGATTCCGTCCTGGCCGTGGAACAATGGATCAGATCTTCACTCTCGCAAGGATCTTGGAGGGGGCCTGGGAGTATGCCCAACCAGTCTGCATGTGTTTTGTGGATCTGGAGAAGGCGTATGACCGGGTCCCCCGGGAGAAATTGTGGGAGGTGCTGCGGGAGCATGGGGTGAGGGGGTCCCTTCTCAGGGCCATCCAATCTCTGTATGACCAAAGCGAGAGCTGTGTCCGGGTTCTCGGCAGTAATTCGGACTCGTTCCAGCTGAGGGTTGGCCTCCACCAGGGCTGCGCTTTATCACCAATCCTGTTTGTAATATTTATGGACAGGATATCGAGGCGTAGTCGGGGTGGGGAGGGGTTGCAGTTTGGGGGGCTCGGGATCTCATCGCTGCTTTTTGCAGATGATGTGGTCCTGATGGCGTCATCGGTCTGTGACCTTCAGCACTCACTGGATCGGTTCGCAGCCGAGTGTGAAGCGGCTGGGATGAGGATCAGCACCTCTAATTCTGAGGCCATGGTTCTCAGCATGAAACCGATGGAGTGCTTTCTTCAGGTAGGGAGTGAGTCCTTACCCCAAGTGAAGGAGTTTAAGTACCTTGGGGTCTTGTTCGCGAGTGAGGGGACCATGGAGCATGAGATTGGTCGGAGAATCGGAGCAGCGGGTGCGTTATTACATTCCGTTTATCGCACCGTTGTGACGAAAAGAGAGCTGAGCCAGAAGGCAAAGCTTTCGATCTACCGGGCAATTTTCATTCCTACCCTCACCTATGGTCATGAAGGCTGGGTCATGCCTGAAAGAACGAGATCAAGGATACAAGCGGCCGAAATGGGTTTCCTCAGGAGGGTTGCTGGCGTCTCCCTTAGAGATAGGGTGAGAAGCTCAGTCATCCGAGAGGAGCTCGGAGTAGAGCCGCTGCTCCTTCGCGTTGAAAGGAGCCAGTTGAGGTGGTTCGGGCATCTGGTAAGGATGCCTCCTGGGCGTCTCCCTAGGGAGGTGTTCCAGGCACGTCCAGCTGGGAGGAGGCCTCGGGGAAGACCCAGGACTAGGTGGAGAGATTATATCGCCAACCTGGCCTGGGGACGCCTTGGGATTCCCCAGTCGGAGCTGGTTGATGTGGCTCGGGAAAGGGAAGTTTGGGGTCCCCTACTGGAGCTGCTGCCCCCGTGACCCAATACCGGATAAGCGGATGAAGATGGAGATGGATGGTCATTTATTTTAGTTTCATTCACCTGTTCTCTTTTCAAGCAGGGATCTGGGTTGAATTGGCTAACAGGAAGTGATAGAGTCTTGAGTAATTTATAGAGGGGAATGGAATGGCCCAAGTGTCAGCCAGTGCAGAAGGGTGTACAGAGTGCATAGAGTTCTGTTTTGAGAAGCTTGTTCAGCATGTAACATTTCATTTTTGATGTTATTGTTGATATATGGTGTATTCATGAAGCCATAAATGTTTGGGAATGCTGAATTAACACAATGGCGTTTGATTGATTTCCAATTAACTTTGGTTTGTCTTGTAGGAGGGGCTTCTGCTATAAAGGAAAGAGGCCGAGGCTCCGAGGCATAGAGAAAGACTTTGGCCGGGAAGAGTGCAGGTGCTAGGGCCCAAATAGTCAGGGACTGATTTAGCCTTTTTATTATTTTGTTTGGTGTTAGTTTGTGATGATAATTTCAATAGTTATTATTTAGTTTTCATGTTTTTGTTTACTTTTATATTATTTTTCAATAAGTCATCCTTGCAATACTGCACTTCCTTGTGACTGCTGAGGAAATAAATCAAAGCACCAGGTGAAGAACTCCCGATCCATTCCTCCTTCTTCCACTACGGTCCTAAACATTACAAGCACAATTTGAATTTTCTCAGTGAGTTACTCTGGCATCGAGTTAACTATGCCCTGAATCACACATCCTGTGATGCCCTGTTACATCCTACTACACTCTGCTGTGCCCTTTAATGCCCTGCAGTGCCCTGCTATGCCATGAACTACTACAAACTACTATTTCTAGTCACTGTTACATTATCTTAGCACTACATGCTTGCTCTGGGGGAATTACTAGACTTGTTGGGTCCTTGTTAATTATTGATTGTGTTCTAGACCTAATCAATCTGTAAATTGTCTTGAGACAAATCTTGTTATGAATTGATACTATAAATAAAATTGAATTGAATTGAAAAAATTGTATGTGATATAGGGAGGCTAAACAGATGACGACAGTATAATCTACCAGTTAGCTCCGCTGGGGCTCTGAATACATCACCCCGTGTGTTGTTGTGATTGGTCGTAGTGTTATCCAGTTGCGTGCAGGGAGATTTCAAATGCTCGCTTGGTGCCGCCCCTCAAGATGGCCGACTTTCATTACTCAATGCCAGACCCTTACTCTTCCAGATTTGGGTCTGGATTTCCAGGCTACCATTTCCTTGGTCTGTACTTTACCTACTTCTGCCACAGAGTTAACCTGATTACCCTAAACTTCACGTTTGATAAGAGTCACTACCTAAAGACATCTACATGTACAATAAAAAAAATAAAAATAAAATAAAATAAATAAACGCCAATATTGAGTTATAGTTGGAGCGTTACCTAGCAGCAACAGGAAATTACAAAGTGACTTTACTTTATTGTGCTTCTCCAAGCTGGTTAACCTGATCCACATTAAATGAGGTCAGGAAAGCTTTGTGGCCTTAATGATGCTTTATGGTGAAGAGTGTGAATTTTCCGTTGAATGCCGTGGCCGTGTTGGCACAGCGAATTTTGATGTTACACTCTTAAACAGGAAGTTGTTGTAACTTGACTACATATTGTCCAATCTGCCCCATATTTCTCATGCATGGTGAGGACATCTTCATGCCGGCATTTACTCATAGTCATAGCACCCCCTACTGGCAACAAGAAGTCATCTTCATGTGACAAACATCATCCAACATCGACTGCCCAGTTCAACAGACAGGCCGGGTTGCCCGATAAACCAATAAACCTCGGGTAAATATTGTTGTAATTCTAAGGCGATGAAGTATGTTCAGTCGGGTGGCGAGGACGGCAAGGTAGTGTTATTTTTAGTGGCTCCTACTGTAATTCTAAGCCAAAAAAGTGTGTCTGTCAGTTGGGTACAGAGCTCCGTCAATATAGCCAGCATCTAACGTTAGCTACTCCGCTGTGCTATGAAGTAATATCTGATTATGTGAGACAAGTGTCTGGCAACATTGTTGTGGATGCTCCTTCAGCGCGCTTTGGAGGAGGGTCTGGCATAGCAAGACTATGCATGCTGCGGGCTCAGCCTGCCACTCAGTCTGGAAAGGAGGGGGCGGGGAGACAACTCTCTCTAGTATTTTGAATTTGTACTGCAGTAACTATTTGAAACACCTTTGAATAGATAAAGGTGTCAAGTTTGAGCTTGGCCTTATTATCGTGGTGTAGAACAGGCTTGGTTTACCAGCATCTGTACTGAAAAGAGGCACTTTGAACTGAAGCCATTTATTTGACCTGAGATTATGACCGTAATGTGTATGTCTGTTTAAATCATCTGTACCTGATTCTGTTTGAGTGTTGACACCAGCTTCTGCAGAGAGATGTTCTCCTCCTCCAACTCAGTATAGTCCTGAAGCAGCCGCGACTCTCGAAACTTGTACTCCACGATCTCCTCTCGCATCCGGCTGCGCTGCAGCTCCAACATCTCATTACTCTGCTGAGACAGTTCAGGGAAACAGAGCTGGAGCTGCATGCTGTTTATGACACAGATGACCCAAGATAATTACTGGAATCAGACTTAAAGTAAGTTAAAACGGTTTTACATGACAGAATTGTTAAAAGAAAGTGACAATAGAAAGACAACGTCACAAAATGTTGGCCTGTTCTTTAAAAGTCTAAATTTCAAACCTGCTGTGCATTAATGTATCCTGCTTTAAAGAACAACCCAGCTGGCTATGAAAGATTTGATATCCCAAACCCTAAGCACTGTACTTTACCTCCCTCAGCTCCTGCAGCAGAGTGCTCAGGTGTTCATTGTCGGCCTGAGCGTTGGAGGCGGTTGTCTGACTGTGCTTCAGTGCTGACTGGAGCTCCAGGAGACGGCCCATGTAGTAGGCTTCCTTGGTGGCAGACTCCTGCAGCAGCGTCTCCTCATTGGTCTCCCCATCTTCTGCCACCTTACGCTGGGTGGAGTAGGCATGCCCAAATGCCTGGAACAAGACAGGAGAGAAAAATATGTCATGGACATTATTACGAGATGAATGGTTTAACAGTTCTGTTTCTGTCAATGGTCTCTAACTCCAACCAACCGACAAACTACTAAGCAACTCTCTATATGTGGAGCTTAAATTTGGTTTTGTATCAATAACTGAAATAATCAATTAAACAAAAAAATTATTTCCAATCTTTATTGTGAAAAATACACTTGCTGTCACTTAATATTGAAATATCTTTGCTGATTTTAGTACTTGTGTTTTTTTACTTGGTCAAACTGTGCAGCCAAATTTTGTTCAACCCCCAAAAAACGTTTATTTTGAATTCTAGTGGATATCTTAAGTTTCAAAAATAACAAATGTGTTTGGCTACCTTTTGGAAAACCTTGTCTGGATGATGCACAAAGCAAAGACAAAGCAACCACATCATATGGCTTAAATGAAGAGCTGGAACACGCTTACAGTATACATAGTATATATTTTAATGTACTGTATATAACAAAGAGTAAAGTCTGGTGATCAAATTACTTTTCGTGTCTACCCGGTGAAATCGAAACCGGTAAAATAGCCTCTGGAAGGAACTTGTTTGGGTGGCACAGAGGATCAATTAACCATAGTCCACATAAACCCACTGGAGTTTAAAATGCCAACATAAAGAAAGCAGAAGGTAACAGAACAATCCTGTAAGTGGATAAAGGTTAAATTAAAGAAAAGGTAATATTTAAGGTTTAGAATGCCACACCAAAATCACATGAATTGAGATTGAATTCTTTTTTAAGAATGTCCTGGCCAAGACTGGCAGCAGTACAATCACACATACACACCAGTAGACAAAACATTAAAAACATAAACCAACTGAATTGGCAAATATTTCCCAAGGTCAGCCACAATGATAAATTCATCAGGCAAAACATCTACAGCCACTTGTCTGCCTCCAAGTCATTTCAAATCCTCTTAAAAGCGACCAATGAGACCAGCTCATTGTTTTTTTTTAGTTTTTAATGATTTCTGTAACTTGTTGTAGGTAGAGGGAGCATCAAACGTAAACATCTTTTTTCCCCAGTTCAGTTCGGACCTTTGGATAGACAGCAAGTAAAGATCCTGAGACCGATGATTGTAAGTCCCCATACTATTTAGAGTGATGTAGGTCAGAAGGTTGGAGGGAAGTAGACCTAAAATAGCCTTGTAAATTAAGATTTGTCACTGTTTACGTCTATTGACAGAAGACCATTCACATGTTCATACAGTCTACAATGGTGAGTAAGGGCTTTAAAACCAGTGATAACCCTCAAAGCTCCATTGTTGCACAGGATAGAATATGTGGAAAACTCTCTCTCTCTCTTCCATTTAAATCCTTTCATCTTGTTTTATATGTTGGCTCAAAGAAAAGTCCAAGCAATGTGTGGTTTTATTAATAGACATACCTAAGGGAATAACTATAGGCAAAATACTCTTTGCATTTCCCACGGGAGCAGAGTGTAAGTACAGGTTACCACAGTCAGCTGGGACCTGAACACCCAGGGCTGTTCTATGCCCCTCTGCTCACTGAGCCAGTGATGCGTTTCAGACAAACACAAATGGGCTTTGTTTACTTAAGAGATTAATGAGGCTCCACCAAAAACTTTTACACCCACAAACAATGTAGTGTACTACAAACAGGGGCAGACTGGGACAAAAATTCAACCCTGGCAATTCCGTTCCTTGCTGGCCCATTATTTGCTTTATAATTGCAAAAATCAGGCTCATATGAGACAATAGCAGCATGAGGTTCCAGGCTGCAGCCAAACAGTCTTGCATATTTTTGTCAAACTAGTGTGTTGCCACATTATTATTTTTTTTTCCAGCAGCCCAATTCCCATCAGCCGTTTTGGCATTAGCCAGAACTGCCAGATTGCCAGTTTGCCTGTGACTACAAGTTATGTTTATATGCAACTTGTGATTTTTAAGGAAGAAGTTAGACAGTTATTGAGTCAGGTGAATGGTTGTGTAACCATGTGCTGGTGACACTGACATTTCTTGTTATATAATTATGGCCTGCATCCCATGCAGAGATTCTTAACATTCTTCTTGTTTCAACATTGTGTTTGAAACATAATTCAGATGGCAATACATTTCCCTGAACCATAATTTTGCTAATGCAAAATAGTTGCATAGGAATGTAGCTTATGTGTATGAGATGACGTTAAAAATTGTTAGCTTTTCAAGCGACCCGATAGCCAAATGGTTATGAATGCATACCAGATGGGCAGTGCCCCTGAGCATCGAGTTCCCCGCTTTTTATTCTTTATTGAGGGCAGGGTCATCTAACTTTTTTTAGTCTAGGTGGGAGGGTTACCCAATTTTTTTATTCATGAAAACAGCAAAATTTCCAAGTGGCTTGTTTGGTGCATATTTTACCATGTAGCTCCATGTAGCCCTCTCAGTCTCGGCCCCCCATTGCTGTTTAGCATATAACTACTTTGCTAATTCCATTGTGTTGTAAGACATTTAGTGAAAAAAAAATTTTCATTAGCATGATTGCCGTAGCCTACTGTTTAGTTCAAAAACATCCAAAACACCAACGTACAAAAACAAAGCGGAGCAGGCGCAAGCTTTTATTTTGAAAAGTTGAAGCTTGCAGACAGCACGGCACCATGCGCGGGAGAGCATGAGATGGGAGGTCTCCAGGCTGCAGACATACCCGACTTAAATATCATTTTGGTTCCTGTATTTGTAAATTGGTGCAAACCACAGCCTTTTCAAGTCATTTGAGAAGGAAGGAGTGGCAGCATGCAAGCTCATCTGAGAAATGGAGAAATGGATAATGTTGAGCTTCGGCAGCTTCACGTGTTGACCTTATTACCCAGTGTGCTTCGTTGAATAGCCTCAATGTTTTATGTTTTATTTCAAAACTACAGTAATTCTACACTCTGTATACAGTCAACTGTTTACCAGAGGGAATTTAATTCACTTAGATTATTTTGCTCAAAGAAAACTTAAATAGCTCACAGTATCTTAGTGTTAGCTTTTCCTGCTTGGGCTTCCCGACCATGGTTGGACAGCACATGGGGGGACAGGGCTGGAGTCTTGGAGCTAACCCCCGTCACTCCACTCAGCAGCTAGAAAAAAAGACACGGGACACCTCTGTTGGTCTGGAGGAGCTGCAGCATGTATTTGTGCTTAAACTGCTGACGCTAGCTACTGTGCATTCACTTGATATCTTTACCACTAAACGTTAACTATCCCCTGCTCTTTCTCGTCCACTCACACAACTTCTCCCATCACTTGCTCTCTTCCTCTTTAGCAGCATGCCCCACGCAAACTGTCACACCGACATGGTAGATGAGCTTGTGCGAATATTCAAACCTTTTATTAAAGAACTATTGCAAATCCACACTGCTGCCACCAGTTTAAAATAATGTTTAAATGCTCCTCATAAAAGCCCAGACTCTGTCCCACAAGACTCTGCATCATCAGTCAGGGATTGGTTTGCCATATCGTTTAACTCTGGCACAGCGGCATGCGCCAGTTGACTTGACCAATCTACAGATCTGTTCCACTTCACAAAAGCTTCTGATATTCTTGGTTCAGAGGAAGAATCCTACTGTCTTTGGTAATCCCCTGAATTTCATCTAGCTCCATCATCAGGTCAAATTTGATTTTGTCCAATACTATGACCGAATAAAACTAATGAAATTCCCATCAGCCTCAGCTGTACCTTGTGTTTGGTGCTAATTAGCAAATATTTCCGACTGTTACTGGTGTTGAGCATGAAGAGCCTAAGAATCAGCAGTCTGTTGTTTTTACATGTGATTACAGCCCGAGCATCGACCAGCAGCCTTTCGGTGAAGGTCCAATTGAAATCGCTAGGATAATTATTATTCTGCAAATGAATCGCTTTTTTGAGGGGCTAAAGGTGCTTGAAAACGCACAAAACTTTGCACATGCACCAGAACTAGGGTGAGCAGACGTCTCTGGTTTCCGGGGACAGTCCCCGATTTTGGTGACCTGTCCCCGGCTGGATCTGTCCCCTGAATTGTCCCCGGTTTTCACTGTGACTGACAGACCCGAAATTGGAATGAAAGAAAGAAAACTCTGACCAAACGGAGCCGATCGAGCAGCGCTGCTCAGAGCTCAGAGATGTTTTAGAAAGCCGTATTTTACCATGCTAAAATCACTGATTATTTACATGGAGTCTGGTGGGTTTAGGCGAACGCAATTTCGCAGACTTTTATGTTTTAAAAAATTATCTTAATCTTTAACAGAAAGGTCAGTCTCCTTAGAAATCCTGACGTGTGACGTGTTTTGGAGGTATTTACGCTTCTGAGCTGAAAATGTCCCCGGATTTTGTCTGAGAAATCTGGTCACCTTAACCAGAACAGGTAAGAAATTTGATATTTTATGGGACTTGTGCTTGGGTGTAACAAAATGGCTAGGTTGAGTCATAGAGCGCCACCTACTGACAACAGCAAGTCAGCCTTATGTGGCGAAGATAATCCGATTTACATGAAATGGACATCGTGTGGTCAACACATAATATACAGTGAAATGATGTATAATTAGTGTCTTCTCTGGCACCATGTGGCTGAAGGAAGTGTTAAAAAAATTGGAATTTGAAATACGTCATTTCCGACGCCACGCAATCCACACAGGAAATAATGTAATTCACTAAGACTAAATGCAGTGTCCGATGGTCAAGGAAATGCACGGTCACAACAACCGCCATCCCGCCACTATACTACCCCTTACATGCGGTGGTGAAGAAGGTGTGAGGGCCCATTTTTCGCTGCTTGCAGCTTTATTATTATAAGTTGATACTGTGCCTACATGGTACAAATTCTAAAATCATTTTGTGTTTTAAATACCAAAAACAAAATGACACACATACAACCTGGGGCTACAGGAGTACTGGTTGCTTAATTGTTTGTTTTTTTAAAAGATACATTTTTGCACCAGGGCCCCCGAGCAGTTAACTCTGTCCTTGCATGTAGGCCAGAAGAGGGGATTGAGCACCTTTATCTCAGCTGATAAAAAGTTGGAGATGATTTCTAGGAGCTTTGAACTGGCTAGTAGCGATAATAGCTTCCACTGTGGCTCTCAGACCAGTGTCCCACTTAGCTGACACAGTACCTTACTGCCAACTATGACTTCATCTTGTCTCAGACTGAAAGAGAAAAGGACAGAAAGGGAATGAGGACACTGACAGAGTAGCATAACATGTCCCACTAGTCCATTGTGACAGGACACACTGGCCTTACATGACAGAAATGAGCGATGACAGTGATAATAGGGATTATTCACTTTCATTCACAAACATAAGAACACCCACAAAAACACAATTCTTTTTTCCATCTCCCAAACCTTCATCACATTCTGAACTTCTTTTACGCTTTCTATCTCTTCTCATTAATCACTGTCTGTCTCCCCTGTGTCTTCCGTTGCCCAGTCACGTACTTATGCAGCCAGACTGAGATTGAATTTCCTATAAATTTGTCCCTGGCTGAGTGACATTGTGGTAGTGGCTAAGACATCAAAGTGGGTTTATGGTGCAGCAACTAAGGCTAGTTCAGGTTTTTAAACAAAAAATGTCACCATTTGGGAAAAGTGATTCATGCTCTTACAAACAGTCAATGGTGCAAAATTAGCTCAATTATATTACTTTCACGGACACCATCTAAAATACTGTACATAATACCATGATCAAGAACATATAATCATCTGTTGGTTTTACTTGTTTGTTTCACATAATTTCAATTTGCTTAAATATTTTGACCCAGTATGACACTGTAGCATCATGCAGCTCTTCATTTGAATTCAATCTGTGTAATTAATTTATGAGAGACACAGTCTGACCCAGAGTCAGACAAAGGCAGCCTAGTTAGTTGGTATTTCAAGCCCTGTCTTCCTAATTACATCATTCACATTCTTGCTCTTTTACCATTTCCTTCCTACTTTCGTTGTTCACGCTTTTACTTTCTAAGGGACTGTTTGGTAGTTATGGAATGGACCATTGGAGGAAAATAGGACAATTTTTTTTTGTCTATGGGTAGAGTCACCCATCTTTTGCATTAATGAAGACAGCAAAATTTCCAAGTGGCTTGTTTGGTGCATATTTTTCCATGTAGCTCCATGTAGCTCTCTCAGTCTTGGCCCCCATCACTAACAGTTGGGTTCCTCCTTGTTTAGTCAGCCAGAGATTTCACAAATAATCACAGGGGACCAAAAGGAAGGAGGCCTGGAGACCTCCCGTCTTATGCCCCCCCAGCTGGTGATGTGCTGTCCGCAAGCTTACATTTTTCAAAATTCAAAAAAAGCTTGTGTCTGGTCCGCTATGTTTTCGTACGTTGGTGTTTTGGATGTTTTTGAACTAAACAGTACGTTAATCATGCTAATGAAAAAAATATTTTTTCAGGGGATGTCTTAGTTACAATATGATGGAACTAGCAAAGTAGTTATGTGTTAATATGTGTGGGCGGGATTTATTTAGTTTGGGAAATCCCACTTTCTCTACAAAGCTCCAGCCCAAATTGTCTGGCTGACTAAACAGCGATGGGGGGGGGGGCGAGACTGAGAGAGCTACTTGGAGCTTCATGGAAAAATATATTCATATATAAAAATATATTCCTCATGGGGGCAACAGAAACTATGTACTATAGCTTTAAGAAAAGGACAATTAGCCATTCCCTATAGGGCCAACGGTAGGTAGATATTCACTCATTCCTCCCAAACTTGAGTTACCAAAGTCACTGTCAAAGCTGAAATAAATGAATCAGTGAAGCCATGCACATGCTTGCATGGGCCACGTAGTGGACTGTCTAAAAGAGATATCCATTTACACCGCCCCAGCAGGGCCAGTCCCATATGGAATATGTAACTGTGTGGAGAGACAGTCTTGATACCATAGAGAATTCAGACACATGTCCAGTGTCATGTTTACCTTGCATGGCAGCTGGAATCTGGTGGTTCAGACTGTTTGTTTAAAACAACAATGGTGGATGTGATCAACAGATGATTCATTCAATCACCTGCCAGGTATTGTTTTGTAAGTGCCTGCACTTTTCCAAACAGTTTCCAATATCTGCTTCTCAGATGGGTGACAATCCATCTGGTGCGTCAGGTTAATGCCATTTTGTAGTGGAGGGGAAACGTTATAGCCTACAATCACTGTGTGTGTGTGTGTGTGTGTGTGTGTGTGTGTGTGTGTGTGTGTGTGTTGTGTGACTCATCTCATATCCAGTAAAGATTGTGTAATCCTTATGGGAAGGGTGAGACAAAAGAAACGATAGACATACTGCTCCTCTCTAACTCCTTCATCCCTCTTCCACTGGCCTCCTGTGTTGTTTTCAGAAGGGCACAACTGCCTGACAATCTTGCCTTTCCTCCCTTTACATTCTGTGAAATTCAGGAATTAGAAAAGGGAGAAAAGAACAAGAGAGCTCGCAAGGGAGAGCAGAAGGGATGGAGCGAGTAAAAAGAGAGGGGGAGGGGAACACATAGAGGACAAGGAGTAATCACATTTAATGGTGCCTCACACCACTCCCTAGACACCGGTCCTTTGTTTTACTTTCATCCACTCTTTCCATCCCTCTATCGTTTAAAACACCATCCTCCTTCCTATAGCCCTTTCTCATGCACTGCAAACCTGAAATTAGAGCTGCATGTACTCAAATGTCCAAATCAGTTGGACCCGTCTGCTGCATGCTCCTCTACCCAGGGCATTCACGACTGCCGCATGTTATTCATTAATCATATTTTTTTCACCCAATAACTGATGAATTCTCATCAGAAAAGGTCTTTAATGTAGGTTTATTATATGTATCATTAACTGGTTATTATAAGCATAAGTTATAGTTTTATAATAGCAATAATGGCTTACAAAACAATTATTAACTATTAAAAAAGTATTAACTATCTATTTTTTACCTAAGGGGACAGTTATTAAGAGGAGGTTGGCATGGTGTGTGAAGTCCTGTTGTATTTGTAGACCTTTGCGCTAAATGTGGGTCTTTCAGATGTCAGAGATAGGTGAGTTTGAAAAGCAGATGTTTTTTGAGGCAGAGCGAACAATTCTGTCCAGCTGATCCTTTTGTTGAGCTACCACACAGATATTGAGAAAAGTGAGAACACTTTCTATCACAGCTCTGTGGAACTGCAGCATCCCCTCTCTGGACAGTGGACACACCAACATGTTGGAGCTGGTGCAGAAAAAAAAGAGTCTTTGGTGGGCTTTTTGTAGATTGAGTTGTCATCAATTTTAAGAGAGGAGGAGATTGTTCCAAGGAACTTAAGGCTGTTCACTCCTTCCACCTCCAGGTCGTCATTGGTCAGCCTTCCCAGCTCTCCAAAAGTCGACCACAAACTCTTTAGTTTTGGAAACATTTAGTTCCAAGTTGAGGTGACAGCACTAGTCAAACAGCAACACAACCTCATTTCCCTAATTTTATTCGTTGTGGCATGAGATCAGCTCCACTGTGCAAGTTTAAACAGTCACAGTGTGGAATGCAGTCGTTAGTGTACAATGATACAGGAGAGGTGAGATAGTCCACAACACTGCAGGGCACCTATGTTTATGTACTGGGTTGTAAACACATTCTTGTTAATTTTGACCGCCTGTGTTCTGTGGTGGAGAAAGTTAAGAATCCCATGATATAAAAAGTGATTGCCTTCTAGCTGACATAATCAAAACATTTTGTAGGTAAGACTCTTACCTACGATCATATTAAAAGCAGAGTTATAGTCCACAAAGAGAACCTATGACTTATCTTAGCTTTCCATTCTCTATATGTATATACACTCACCGGCCACTTTATTAGGTACACCTGTCCAACTGCTTGTTAACACTTAATTTCTAAGCAGCCAATCACATGGCGGCAACTCAGTGCATTTAGGCATGTAGACATGGTCAAGACAATCTCCTGCAGTTCAAACCGAGCATCAGTATGGGGAAGAAAAGTGATTTGTGACTTTGAACGTGGCATGATTGTTGGTGCCAGAAGGGCTGGTCTGAGTATTTCAGAAACTGCTAATCTACTGGGATTTTCACGCACAACCATCTCTAGGGTTTACAGAGAATGGTCCGAAAAAGAAAAAACATCCAGTGAGCGGCAGTTCTGTGGGCGGAAATGCCTTGTTGATGCCAGAGGTCAGAGGAGAATGGCCAGACTGGTTCGAGCTGATAGAAGGGCAACAGTGACTCAAATTACCACCCGTTACAACCAAGGTGGGCAGAAGAGCATCTCTGAACGCACAGTACGTCGAACTTTGAGGCAGATGGGCTATAGCAGCAGAAGACCACACCGGGTGCCACTCCTTTCAGCTAAGAACAGGAAACTGAGGCTACAATTTGCACAAGCTCATCGAAATTGGACAATAGAAGATTGGAAAAACGTTGCCTGGTCTGATGAGTCTCGATTTCTGCTGCGACATTCGGATGGTAGGGTCAAAATTTGGCGTCTACAACATGAAAGCATGGATCCATCCTGCCTTGTATCAACGGTTCAGGCTGGTGGTGGTGGTGTCATGGTGTGGGGAATATTTTCTTGGCACTCTTTGGGCCCCTTGGTACCAATTGACCATCGTTGCAACGCCACAGCCTACCTGAGTATTGTTGCTGACCATGTCCATCCCTTTATGACCACAATGTACCCAACTTCTGATGGCTACTTTCAGCAGGATAATGCGCCATGTCATAAAGCTGGAATCATCTCAAACTGGTTTCTTGAACATGACAATGAGTTCGCTGGTACTCAAATGGCCTCCACAGTCACCAGATCTCAATCCAATAGAGCATCTTTGGGATGTGGTGGAACGGGAGATTCGCATCCTGGATGTGCAGCCGACAAATCTGCGGCAACTGTGTGATGCCATCATGTCAATATGGACCAAACTCCCTGAGGAATGCTTCCAGCACCTTGTTGAATCTATGCCACGAAGAATTGAGGCAGTTCTGAAGGCAAAAGGGGGTCCAACCCGTTACTAGCATGGGGTACCTAAAGTGGCCGGTGAGTGTATATTAACCTTTTATTAACCCATATTGTTACATAACGTGGTCTTTGTTAGTCCGCCATGTGGTTTTGAGCACTTGCTGAAAGAACTGATGCTCTTGTTATTTTTGGGAGGCCACTCTCATTGCACGGGACAATTGTGTGCACTACAGTAAGTCCAGTAGTTCAAAAACACTGTTCACCTTCATTTTCCCTTTTAAATAACTAGTTTGTGTCCAAGTGGTTTTGTGTTTTTGGCCCCATCAAACTTTTATTATTGCCCTGATGACCAAAACTACAAAAAATAAGACACAAGTTGGAGTAAAATGGACTTAAAAAAAACTGCACAGTCAATGTGATCTGATGGATCAGTGATTCATCAGTCCATTCATGCTCATTTTGTGTTTAATGCTCAGTTCCCTTTAAAAACATACATTCACATACAGGGAACACTGGTTTTATGATGCTGGAAACATCATAAAACCATAATGACCTCATATTTAATAAATAATTCATCACGTCCTCTCTGCTCTGTGTGTGTGTGTGTGTGTGTGTGTGTGTGTGTGTGTGTGTGCACATACAGATGCATGTCTGAAGAAGTAGACATGCATCTTTCAGACATCCAGTCTGCTCCTAAGTGCTTCTGAGCATGTGGCTGTGTCACATTCATAACTAGTCCGTTTGCCTCAGACAAACCCTGGATCTACACTCTACTCTCTCCTCAGGAAACGTATCTCATACAACTTATAGCCTATAACACAACCCAATCCAACACAACTATAAACTAAAGCTCAAAAAATGACCATGAAGGTGAATCAACCGTTATTATACATATATTGTATATATTGTTATACAGTCTTAACAATATATTTTATGTTAACTTAACTTCTCATGTACTCATAATTGAAGCTGCACAATATGAAGAAAACATCTAGTTGCAGTTACTTTGACTGATATTGCAATTGCAATATGATTCACAATATTGGAGGGAATGATCATCAAATGATCAAAATGTAAATGGTTGTAAATGGTAAATGATTTTACGAGGATCTGTACTAAACAAAGATTTTTTTTCTTTAGTCTGTAGTATAGGATTTATAGGCAGTGACATCTCTGCAGCACCACAATACTTAATCAATGGTTTGACACATATTTTGTTGTTAGCAAATGTTGCGCCCCCTCCCACAATTTGGATATTGCACTAGTTTTTATTGCCATTTCGATAAAATTGTGATTAATTGTGCAGCCCTACTTGTCATTATATTCTCCAGTGACTCATTTTTGCTGTTGTCATGGTTTTTCTTTTCTATTATCTACAGATGAACAGGATCCATAAACACCCATGTGACCCTGGTGAGAGAGGTAGAAGGCTGATTGGGTGTGCGGTGACAACAACACTGGGAGGGAGGTGTCCAACTGGCTGTGTGACGTCACAGTAACAGTGCGTCCCCGGGGGTCACTCAGTCTCGTTCTTTTTTTATCCTCGATAGATGCACTGATGTACTCACTGTTTTTTTTTTTAATCATCCCTCCACTCATCACATCCACAGATGCATCCTCTTATAATGCTGCCCTGATGTGGAACCACACACATTATCTTTCTCTGAACCACTGTGCCATGAGCTCTCACATCTTACATCTTTATTTATCCAGGGAAAGATCAGACTGAGACACAGGTCTCTTTCACAGCTGATCCCTGTGGACAGCATCATTTAAAAAAAACACAACAAATTTACAAATAATTATATTTAACAGCAATTTGTTAATTAAGCATTGCTTTAAATTGCCAAGTAGATCAGTTCCTTTTGAAAGTCATTCCAAGTAAAAGAGTCATTGTATACAAATGCAGTTTTGCCCAACTCTGAATGAGCCCGAGAAACCTCCAGGACCAACGAAGCTTTGGAACAAGTCTGGTAATCAAAAATGTTCCTATTGAATTGTCCGCTAAGGTAATTAGGAAGCTTATGCATTATAGCCTTATAGACAAACACCAATCAATGCCTGGTCCTCTTAGATGTATAAGTTTCTACTTGCGGAATGAATGCTCCGTGACACGTTTATACAACTTGAGAGGCTTCTCATTTTAACAGTGAACCATAGCCTATAGGACATTTTCCCGACTGCCTTAAAGGTCCCATGGCATGACACTTTCACTTTATGAGGTTTTTAACAATAATATGAGTTCCCCCAACCTGCCTATGGTCCCTCAGTGGCTAGAAATGGAGATACTGTAGGTGTAAACCAAGCCCTGGGTATCCTGCTCTGCTTTTCAGAAAATTAAAGCTCATATGGGCTGATCTGGAATCTTGCCCATTATGAGGTCATAAGGGGCAAGGTTACCTTTTCTTTATCTGCTTTGCACGCCCCGAGAGAATTTGGCACACCCATGAAAGAGAAACATCATGGCTTTCAAACAAGCAAAGTGGCAGTTGGTCAAGGCCACACCCCCAGCCTCCACCTTGCCCCCCCCTCTCCTCCTTAAAAACTACAGACTCAGAAATGGCACATACTAAAGTAAGCTTATTGTGGGACTAGCTCTACTAGCTGTAATTCTGCACCAAGGCTGAATTTTGGGAAAGAGACTTCAGATACAGAATTAGGGGACCACTAAGGTCTATATAAAAGAGACTTCAGATACAGTATTAGGGGACCACTAAGGTCTATATAAAAGAGACTTCAGATACAGTATTAGGGGACCACTTAGGTCTATATAAAAGAGACTTCAGATACCGTATTAGGGGACCACTAAGGTATATATAAAAGAGACTTCAGATACAGTATTAGGGGACCACTAAGGTCAATATGAAAGAGACTTCAGATACAGTATTAGGGGACAACTAAGGTCTATATAAAAGAGACTTCAGATACAGTATTAGGGGACCACTAAGGTCTATATAAAAGAGACTTCAGATACAGTATTAGGGGACCACTAAGGTCTATATAAAAGAGACTTCAGTGAGAAGGCAGAATTGTAACACACCCCTTCCAACTCCCAGAGCTACTTATCCTTCCCTTTCAGCTCCAATGCTACCACATCTTTAAATTACTATTAGTATTAGTCCTTTTGGTGCCTTATTCCTGTTTTGTCTGGTAAATTTAGCTAACTGTAAAGACAGCTAAAAGCAAAAATTGGCACCAGTAATAAAAAGACAATGAAGCATTAAGTGCATCTAAAGGTTTTAACACCAAAGGTAATGACACTACCATTACTTCAGAAAAGCAGTGATTCATATCAATGGGGACCTCTTTTCACTAAGACTGAAGCTGTTTTTTAATATGAACTCTGATATTAATCAGGTCTGGAGATTGTTTGAAGTTATCATATATTATGATCCGTGTCAGACAGATTCTCACTTACTATAAATACTCGGTCTGGTTTGGTGGCACATGGGTAGTGTGCAGGAGACAGGACTTGCAGCCACCACTGTCATATAGGCGGTTCAAAATGTATGCTTTTTCATTTTAATATATAGGTATTTTTGTATATTTATACTATACTATGTATATATTTATTTAACAATACCAAGCATCTTGTATGTTTTTTTCAGGGGATAAAGTTTTATCTGATCTAATTCTGTTTCTCTACTGCTACCTGCCTTACTACTTATTAAAACTAAATACCATGTAAACTCTTTTTTAGGCGAACTTCACAACTTGATTGGCAAAGTGAGTGAAACATTATTTCTGATAGGCTGCTAAGCCTGATAGTAGTATAACCTCTGAATCAGTATAAAATTAAATCATTATCATTATGTAATTGATAGGTTAGTATACAATTGAGGACCCCCTCATGTATTTCATGTTTATAATTTAATGAAGCCTATTGAAGTGAAGTGAAGGAACAACGTAAAAAAGTGTATTAGAAATATATTAAACAAGTTTAGACATATTTACAGATTTTAAGATTTATAGATTTGTTAGATTAAAAAGTAGCTAATCTATGAAATATTATAGATTTAAAAATTTTGATAAATTTGTATATGAATTATGAAGCTTTTGTAAAGAAAAAAATTTAACTTTTCCCATACCCCACTTTGGAGATCACTGATGTACACAATACTGCATGTCTATGAGGGAATTTGGTCCTCATATTACCATTAAACTCTGTCTGTCTCTGTCCCTCTCTGACTTTCTCTCTGTTTGGATGTGTGGGGACACCGTGTTGACACACATATATATTTATACAGCTTCACAGATAGATATGCATGTAAAAAGGTTGTACATCTCAAATTCACCCATGTTAATATATACTAAGGCTATTAAAAGTTATACCATGGAGGAATTTCAAAGGATGGAGTAATGCCCATGTTGTATTTATTTGTGTAAAAACAATACAAAGAGCAGGGTGCCTGGATAGCTCACCTGGTTAAGCGTTGCCCATGTACTGAAGCCCAACAAAGTATCTTTAATAAATAAATAAAACAAAGATGCTTAAATCATTAGTTCTACATGGCAGTACCCTGGTTTCTCAAATGCCATGTAAACACCTTATCCCAGTGTAAGTTGTTATTCGTGCATATAAGGTTATGTGTGCATGTATACACCTTAACCAGGGTATTAGTGCGTTCCATTTACCTCGAAACTTGGAAGCCGAAGCTGGGAATAATATCACAGCCAAGTTGAATGAGTTCCATTTAAATAGGACTTTCATTGTTTTCATTAGCTCTAGCCAGGTTAGCCATTGTTAGCAATGCCAGTTGAAAATAACGCATTGCACTTTATTGTGTGCATACAAACAACGTTGCAACATGTCTAGTGACAGAAGTTGGACAGGACTGTTTACGACTTATGTAGTGAGGCACGAATAACAATGAATTGCTAATAATCAGAATCAGAATCAGCTTTATTTGCCAGGTATGAGGACACATATGAAGAATTTTGCTTTGGCTCATCATTGCTCACAATGCGCTTACACATACAACAACAAAACAATATATACACACTAACATAGACACACTATAAACAGAAACAATATAGACAGGTTGACTCTATGTTACTACAGCTTTCACAACGGAGTCAAACCAGAGCCAATGAATATGAAAATACGACTTGTACTCAGGTGTGTTGTCCTTCCCTGCTTTGGCTTCCAAGTTCCGAGGTAATGAAACGCACTTTTAGCTCAGGTTACACGCCTGTACATGCTCCGTGGGTTCTAACCGCCCCTCCCCACTCCGCTGCAGTGGTTTCTGAACCAGAATAAAAAGAGAGCAGTTGGAAGCAACGGTGCCAAAAACAAAACAGTAACAACACAAGCTTTAAACCATTAAACTCACTGAGGACTTTGCCATAAGACATATAGAATGTACGAACTGTATACAGTATATACTGTATACTGGTAAATCTTAAAAGTGGCTTTTCCGTCCTAATAATGCTTTTAAACAAAGGTTTGCCACGAGTACATTCACAAAAACACCATAGGTGGCATTTTGGCTAGAGTTACCCTTTATAGACCATACCCTGTTACTGCTGTGCATAGAAACGCACTGATTGTACCTCCTGTCTGGAGGAAACCTGAGCTGGCACGGGACCTGATGACAACCAGCACAGAGTGGAGATGAGGCTCACTGTACAAATCAATGTGATGGACTCCTGTTGAGCTAATTAGTAGCGAGCTGGGGCTAGCTCTTTACAGCCCACCGAAGCAGCCGTCTGAGGTTTCCTCCTGCTGCGAAGCCCATGATTATTACATTAAACCAGCCAGTCCATGTCACCCAATTAGCTAATGCACATGATAACAACTAAATGACATGAAGGGTGGTACCGACCAAAAGACACCAGCTCCTTGAGCCAATGGGAGATACAATGCCTTTCTCAAGAGCACCTGGCAGCACCCAGGAGGTGAACTGCCATTTCTCCAGCTACCAATCCACACTCTGCACTTTGGTTCATACTGGGGCTTGAACCAGTGACCATCTGGTTCCAAACCCAACTCCTTGTGAACTGAGCTACACCCTATTTTCTATTACATTGTATTAGTATTGTTGTATTAGGATATTTTAATGGCCAGTGTAAACAGGAGGACTATGACATGACTACAGCATGCAAAAAGGATTTCACTGTTCATATGGGCACCTGTGAGTATTTTAGCACACACACAGTGTTGAACTGAATGATTTATAAAAGAAACTATTTATATAAATATATATTTTAATATAAAGAAATAGAAACAATAAATAATAATACAGAAATATACATATATAAAATATATATCAAAATATATCTTTATGGTCTTCCATACAACTGTGCTTAGAGTCAAGCTCAGACAGAGAAAGTGTATGCTGTTTCGTTGCACTGGTTGTGTCTCAGTGGTAGAGCGGTTGCCTGCTATTCTATTACTGATAGAAATTAAGACCATATTTATAAAACAACGCTAACGAGTTGTAATAATCAGATTTACATGTGTTAATTACTGAAGCAGTAGCTTCTCCAACTGAGCTGCCAGTGGCTAACCATGTAGCACTATGGGAAGTTCACGTTTCCAACAATGAGTGTGTTCAAGCTTCACTTCCCCGGCTGCCATTTACCTGTACAGACACTGCTGTCAATAACAAAGTGTCCATGGTGGACTCCACTTTTTAAATAGGTCATAGTTAAACATAACATACTGTTGACTCATCATATGCATGAACGGGTACTGCTGCCCGCTTCCTCTAAGCCATTAACACACTCACTCACACACACACACACACACACACACACACACACACACACACATACACACACACACACTGTCCTTCAGGATGTGACTGCAACGTCACCTTCCAAGTCCAACCTTCGTCTGTATAATAGCTGACAAACTTGGAAATTAAATTTGCCATTCATGCCTACATGCTGGAAAAAACTGTTCTCCAGATTTGTAGTACTCAAGTCTTGGTCTCGAGACCACTTTTTGAAGGTCTCAGTCTTGTCATGGAATCAAATGCATTTTACTTGGCCTTGTCTCGGTCCAAGATAAAGGGCTCTGGATTTCATTTCAAGACCAAAACTGCAGGGATTGTTTGTATTGTTTGCCCATAGAAAACAAAGCAATATTCCTACACATAAAATTCACCTCTTTTGGTTATTTTATCAAGGCATTTCTTATGATACACTTATGGCAATAAAAAGGGAGTGAATGAAGAAGAATCTTAATTTGTTTTCTGTGGGTGTTTTTATAGGAATATGGATATTTCAGGTTAATTTAAGAAGAGCCTTTGGTTAGCATTTTCCACGTTATCGTGTCATGCTATGTGGGTCTAGCCCTGCCGTGGTCTTGGTCTTGTCTCGGTCTCCATACATTCTGGTCTTGGTGATGACTTGGTCTCAGATGACGTGGACTTGACTAAAACCCTGCTGTTTCCTGATGCATATCGATCAGAAATACTTGTTGATCACTAACCTCGTTAGCTGAAATTGATTGTCAGACTAAGAGGAGATAGCTCAATTCAATTCTATTCAATTTTATTTATAGTATCAAATCATAACAAGAGTTATCTCAAGACACTTTACAGATAGAGTCGGTCTAAACCACATGCTATAAATTACAAAGACCCAACTATTCCAGTAATTCCCCCAAGAGCAAGCATTTAGTGCGACAGTGGCGAGGAAAAAACTCAATTTAGGAAGAAACCTGGGACAGATGTGAAACAGAATACTCTGCAGATTTACATGAACAATGTCATCACATACCAAGCTATATCTTATGAACACAGCCTAGCAGTCGCAGCGTAACAAGAATTTGTTTCCATACCTCCAAAGTGTTGGAGCTCGTATTGGCCTGTGACATAAAATAGCTACAAGATATCACAAACTGTCCACACACAACAAGCTGGTTGCAAAATATCCTAAGGGTCCTTTTAACCATACTAACATACACATGGAAACATACAGTATAATAGTCTGGGTTGCAGTGTACCTCTGTAAAAAAAAAAAGCCTGGGCCTAAAAGCTGGACTAATCAATATTTTTATATGAACAATGGATCAAATGGCTTTGTGTAATGCGTAATGTAAAAGGACTTGTACATAGTGACAAACCCACTGAGCTTTTCAACATCTTTCAGCTCACTGTTAAGTTTTTTTTTTTTAACCAGAACCTCCCCTCAGCACTGTTCCCAGTAGGGAGTTGTTTTCAAAGAAAAGGCTCTGATAAACCCACTGTATACTACCTGCAACAGCAGAAAGACACAGTTAGCAACTAGATGGTAAACATGGTGGAGCATTTAGCAGTTATGGAGTCAGATATTTCCCTCGGGAGTTAACCAGAGCTAAACGAGAGTAAATATTGGACTTAGATTCATCTGGTGGACACAAACATAACTCCAAATCAATACTAATGTTGCTCTGTCTGTGGGATGTATCAATAGATCCCAGCCTGCTAACATGTTGTTCCTAACTAGTTTATAAGGCGACGACATGTCGGTATTGTGTTTTATTGGAGATTTAACACATGGCCTCTCTTTAAGACATGGCCACAAGTCAGCGTCTTATGTGACCTTTGATGTTCCTCTCAAAGTGACAGTTGCTGGCATACTACATTTTAAAGTCACTTAACAAATTACTAATCAACTAGACAGTTATTCAACCCCAACTCTAGATACAATGTTACTGAGAAAGTAATGTGTAAGGACTTACTCTTAGGAACTAAAGTTAGACTTTGTATAAGTACTTCTTACGGTATAAATAAATAATCATAGCCAGTTGGCTTTTAGTCGGTCCAAAAACACGTTTCAGCAGTGTAACTGAAGGGGAAAAGTCTGTTTACAACATAGAGTAGTTGTGGAAGCCCAAGAAAATTAACAAAAAAAGTTGTCATTGGAATCTTAAAATCATCGTATTAGTCAAATTATGACCTGTATCTTATGATTTAAAGTCAAATACATTATCTTATTCTTATTTTAATATATCATACTCATTTTCATTGGACACTTTAAAATATCATAAGCTATAAAATGTATAATTATGTAATTCGAAAACATAATACGATATCAAAGAACATAAAATAGGCCTATATTAGAAGAACACAGTCAAAAAATAGGCCTACATAAACAGATATGCAGTATAAGAAAAATGTATAGGCTAATATTGAAGCTACATTACTACATTTCCGTAAGTAATAAAAAAAATGATAATATAATAAATAAAACTAACATAGTTGACCTAGAGTTCAGAACATGGAGTTCTTATGGACCTGTGTACAGCCCACAAGAAGTTAGACCTAAGCATGTAGGATTTACACATCACACATTAGGCTATAACTTATTTATTATATAGCCTAACTTATTTTTGAAGTGATAACCATACTTGCCTGGGACGGTACAAATGTAACAACTAGGTCTAATTAGTTTTAAAAGTAAGAAACGTCTTATAGGCTATGAGTTATTTAACTAATTAAAGCTTCACTTCTTCGAGTAAGGAGCCCTACCCCTGCCGAGCCCACCTCCTGCAGCTGCTCCAGCTCCAGCCTCAGCGTCTCCTGCTCGGCCTCCAGCTCGGCGTACTGCTGCTTCAGGCTCTGGTTCTCCTCCAGAACCACCAGCCCGCACTCCGCCGCCCGGATCTTCTCGCGGTTGGCCTCCGCCAGCTCCCGGGTCAGACGCTCCACCTCGGTCCGGCACTGCTCCACCGTGTCCCCGCATCCTGCTCCACCGGCAGCCATCGCTGCTCTCTCCCTCCCTCTGCCCTCTCCTCCCTGCGTCGGATGAGCAGAGAGCCCCGGCGGAGGGAGAAATAGCTGAGGTAGACAACAAACCCCCACCGTTTCCCCTCAAAAAGAATCACACCGCTGCTTCAAAGATCAGCTTTAAAAAGAAAAAAAAATCAAGTAGGCCTATCTATTTAAAAGAAACACCGCAAATATCCTTAAAGCGTTGTCATCCTCACCATCACCAGAGAAACTCATCTTCTGCCATGTGATGCTCTAAATGATGCAGCTTTTTATCTTCCGCTGCCCGCATCCTTCTCCCCTCCCTCTGCTCTGTTTTTCTGCTTATTCACCGGCATCAGGACGCCATCTCTGCCTGCAGCCGTGAGGCAAGGCACACTCCCCGCTCTTTGTCCTTCTGCTGCAGACTCAGGGTTTGGCTCCTCAGTGAGAAGAATACCCTGCCTCACCTGACGAGACAAAGCATATAGTATCAGGAGCTGTAGCCTATGAGCCGTTCGGAAATCACACTCATTATAGACAAGTTTTTCTTTAGTTTTACATTTTCTTTTGTCAGGCTACTAGCCCTACTATTGTAATGAAATGTCCACATTTGTTTTTCTTTTTACAGGTTTTAAAGTTTTAATATATTGATCATTAACTTGAAAATGTAGGTGCTGTCCACAATAGTGGGCTATAATAGCTAACTTTTTTGTTGTTTATAGGAAGACATTATTTATATTGAATTAGGCCTATATTCATATTAAAATTATTTAGGTTAGATTATGTTACTCTTTCTTTCTGCCTGGCAAAGATGTGGGTCTATAGCCTACAATAAGGGCAGTTTTGATACATTAAAGTCATCAGTATAATTTATTAGAGCACACTTTTTTTGTAATATGTCACTTTTATAGTATGTTATCACATTAATATAGTAGCCTACTTTAAACTCACATTTATATTTACCTGTAAATGCCCATGATAGCCCTACTTGTTAATATTATTAAATTATATCGTCACTTTATACTTTTTCCAAAATGTACTACAATTATAGTGTCAAATCATAACAGAAGTTATTTCAGGATGTCTAACAATTCCACCCAAAAGCCCAGCAGTCTTAAACAATAGTAGAATAACTAAGAGCAGGTCCATGGAAAACCTGAGCCAGTTCTATAAGCTATAAGCTTATATAACTATAAGGTTAATCAAAGAGGAGAGTTTTAAGCTCTTAAATGTGGATATGGTGTCTGCCTCCCAAAACCCAACTGGGAGCTGGTTCCACAGGAGAGGAGTCTGACCTGAAGCCATTCTACTTTCAGAGACTCTGGAAACCACAAGTAGCTCTGTATTCTGGGACTGCAGTGTTCTAGTGGGGTAATTATGAGCTCTTTAAGATAGGATTGTGATCAATCATTAGGAGCTTGGTAGGTAAGGAGAAGGGCTTTACATTAAATTCATGATTTCAATACAGGGAGCCAGTGCAGAGAAGGAAACCCCTGTCTAGGTAAGTAGTAATACATGAAGATAAAGAAGAAAATTCCATACCCTATGTGCATTCAAACAGAGGAAAAGAGAGGTTTGCACTTTATTCATATAATATTCCTATATTAGTTCTAGGACACTGGGATGAATGTGTGTGTGTGTCTCTGTGTGTGTGTGTGTGTGTTCGTCAATTAGCAATGTTTAGTTTGAAAGAACCTGTTTGTAGCCTACTTGATATCTTAATTTCCTATTACTGTAAAGTAGTAGGTTATAGACTTTTATGTCTCTACAATGCATTATGTTGCCATTGCCATTTGTATCCTTCAAAACAATCAAAACGTTTTGCAAGCTGCAAGCTGTCTGCTACAGAGACTCAAAATGTTCAATGATAAATAAGACAATATTAAACAAATTAATCACACACATTCAGACCATGGCAACAACCAAATGCCTGTTTGACTTCTTTGACAGATAAAGACAGTGATGAAAAGTTATAAAATTGCGTTTTGAAATTACAACAGACTTGGAAAATATACATTTGAAAATAAAAACAGCTGAAAATGCAAAAAGATGTTATCATGGAGAGAAAAAACAGGATTAAATAGCAGTTCATTATGATGACTTAATCATTATAAAAGTCTATGAAATTATTGTCTTTTGTCTTATTTATTCATGCGGATATATATCTATTAATAATGACTTGAATACTATTTTTTGTTTATATTATATTGACCACTCCTTTTCCAGTCAGTCGAGTATCAGTGACGATTTTATTGTGAAACCGGAAGTAGTATTTTGTTGCGGTTGGCGGAACAACACCGGCTATATTATCACTGTATAGTTACTCCGCGTTGCACGTTGCTAGTTAGTTGCAATGTTGTAGCTATTAGCACGAGAGCTAATCCTTCGCTGGGAGGGGGACCCGCCGATTAGTTTGACAAACATACGGAGGGAATTCTCACTCATCATTCAACTGCTGGCCAACGGAAATCACTCTCCCAAATAGTAACGTTAGCTAGCTGGTTGTCTTGTCATTCTCCTAACCAGCTAGCCTAGCGTTAGCCCGCTAGCCTAGCCTGCTAGCTAGCAAGCTATCCTGCTATAGCATATAGTTCTACTGTGTACTCCCTCCGTGTTAACAGTCTCCTGCCCAGCTGGAGTACCATGGCGATGAGGCAGACTCCCCTCACTTGCTCCGGTCACACCCGGCCTGTGGTGGACCTGGCCTTCAGTGGAATCACTCCCTATGGCTACTTTCTCATCAGCGCCTGCAAGGGTGAGACCAATGGACTGCCTATTAACGTTAATGTTAGCAAATCATGTTTTACTAAAAAAACTCGAAGTAGTTCTAAGACATAAATCCAAGGTGAATGCTGAGTTAACTTTACTTAATTTCTTGGAAGCTGCTGTTGCTATAATGCTAACTATATCAAACGTTATCCTATCAAAGTGAGGCAGTCTGGCTTGTTGAATAGACACCTGTCGACTGCTGTATCTACAGGTATCGTCCTAAGATGCATTTGTCCTTTGTATCCTCCCTGCTTTAATTTTGTTAGATGGCAAGCCCATGTTGCGCCAGGGAGACACAGGGGACTGGATAGGAACGTTTCTGGGTCACAAAGGCGCTGTCTGGGGAGCCACTCTGAATACAGACGCCACCAAGGCAGCCACTGCCGCAGCTGACTTCACAGCGTGAGTAAAGAGTCCAGACTGGACCTGCCTAGCTGTGTGTCTTCTGCAAGATGTCTGAAATAATCTAGGTTTTCACCTATTACTTTAACACTAATAAGTAACTGGTAAACTGGTACTGATCATTGTTCGGATAGATTTTAGCAAACTAATAAATGTATAAGTATTATAAAAGAATATATTTGTCCTGACTCCAGGGGCATGTATCATGAAGCCAGTTTAGTGGGTTACCCAGCAATGTTAGGGTTTCATTCAGGTTTGTCAGCATCGCTAAGCTGGTCACTAAGCTACCATGGTAACCTGCGCTGCACAGATAACATGCTCTAGGGGTGATTTAATTTCAGAGCATTAAGATTAAAACACTTAAGGTACCTTTCCATATACACTGTTTTCACGGATGGGATTGCCCCGCTTCCCCGGTGTTAGGTGCCTTCTGGTTTTTCCACCTACTGGTTTCCTATGTTGACAGATTCACTACATATTAATAAACATTTTACTGGTCTTTGCATGTCGCACCTCAATATAAACTGTACTGAACTGAACATCTGAGCACTACATTACTACAACATTCTACCACGGGAAAATGTGTTTTAAAAGAAATTAGGATAATCAGTGTTGCGCTGGATTCAAACCCTCAGCAAAAATAACAACATACAAGACCACTTTTCTCCCCACTACACTATCAATAATCACATTCATTTCCAGTACATTACTTTATTTTTCTCAGTAGTAGGCCACCAATCAGTATATCTGAGTACTCCAAAACAACAGGTTACCTTGATTTAGGCTTAAAAACATAAATGTGTCGTGCCCTATAACCTTCTGCTACACCTCTGCGCTATTGATGTGCAAGGATTTGTCAGAAATTATACCAGGCAGCACATGGATCCTGAAACAATGGGTCCAAAACGACTGGTTACCCTGGGCTGGAAACGCATGATCTCGAGGCTCTCAAACATCTACAGTAACAAGTTCCCTGTGTTATGAAAAGAAGCAGATGTAGGCTCAAATGCCCAATAGCCTACAACGTTATGTTTACGACTGAAGATAAGTATATTAAACCCCTTGCTACAATGCAAAGTTCTGTTTGAAAATAGTTTGTGCCCATCTTTTTGAATTGTTTTTGTTGAAGCCTATAGGCTGTACTGTGTCACCTATGCACCCGGATATCAGAAAATCAGTTTTGAACTTGGTGTAAGATGAAACGTGAACGTTGTTTTCAACACTTGTCTTTAGAGTGCGCTGTTGCAAGTTGTTTCAGACCAATTCAGAACAAGCTCTGTGTGCTTACGTGATTGCGAGATAAATGAAGTTGGAAGACGGTGTGTGGGAATATTTGTGAACATGGAATGGCTTAATGACATTAAATGAAAAGCAGGGGTTCCTTTATTGGTCAAATATATTTCTCCACTTGTCTTCTCTCGTAAACATGGCGTTGTATAACTTTGTAAATGTAGATGTAGGCATTTGAGCCATGTCAATAGGAATATTGCTTCTTTTCATAAATTCAAGAAACTTATTGTAGCTATTTAAGAGCCTCGAGATCATGTGTTTCCACCCCTGGGTAACCAGTTGTTTTAGACCCATTGTTTCAGGATCCATGTGCTGCCTGTGATTCATGGCCTACTACTGAAAAAAACAATAATGTTCTGGAAATTAACGTGATTATTGATTGTGTAGTGGAGAGCAAAGTGGTCTTGTATGTTATTTTTGCTGAGGAGGGTTAGAATCCATTGTGACAAGGATCATCCTAATTTCTTTTAAAACACATTTTCCCGTGGTAGAATGTTGTAGTAATGTAGTGCTCAGATATTCAGTTCAGTACAGTTTATATTGAGGTGCGACATGCAAAGGCCAGTAAAATCTTTATGAATATGTGGCGAATCTGTCGACGGGGGTAGCCGTTGATATGTTTACATGGCATCTGGACAGGCTGGGAAACCAGTAGGTGGAAAAACCAGAAGGCACATAACACCGGCAATGCACTCTTCACTGGAAAGCAAAGAAAACAGCCTACACCCTCCTACAACTGCAATGGCTGCAGCTAATTGGACGGAAGACTCACGTTGGTCTGGCTGCACTGGGATAAAAAAAAAAGAGGTGACTCAATCTTTTGGTGACATGGCTGGATGCTTT
Source organism: Etheostoma perlongum (assembly GCA_026937815.1). Taxonomy (NCBI): domain Eukaryota; kingdom Metazoa; phylum Chordata; class Actinopteri; order Perciformes; family Percidae; genus Etheostoma; species Etheostoma perlongum. Next base: position 26,121,470 of record CM049393.1, on the reverse strand, counting down.
CGCTGTTCCCCTTCGGCTATCCAAACGCATTGACTTGAATGGCTGAGATTGCTGTCGGGGGCGTCACGGCGCTTTGGGAACGTGGCACAGACCTGCCAAAGATTAGAGGTTTACAAACCCCTGAAGTGATCAATCAGCTCATTGGAAAAATGGAGTGATCTTTCATACAAACATGGATAAAGTACTAAGTTTACAATAAAATAAAAGTAATGCAAATAAATTGAGACGTTCTATAGATTAGTAGTATCAATTGTACTGAATAGGGTCTCGGCCTTGGTGAACCTCTAGCACTTCCTGATGGTCCTTCAGTTCTGGGGTTATGTCATCTTAATTACTGTAACAACTGTTCTTAAGAGACAAAAACTAACAATTTGTCATGAAACATACAGTATATTGTCTATGGAGCCACATACTGATATAGTAAATAATGATATGAAGAAGAGTGTTTTGAGTCAGTTCTTACACCGGCTGTATCACGAGGCTGTGCAATTACGATTTAAGTCACTGAACAAACCCTTGTTTCGAACCTAAATATTATTGCTGGAGCTACATGAACTTATACATTCAAAAAGATGTACCCCTGTGCTTTTCAGAAAGGTGTGGGATGCAGTGAGTGGAGACGAGGTCCTCACACTGGCACACAAACACATTGTCAAGACTGTCACTTTTACTCAGGTCAGTGGTGTCTCTGGACATTAGCTATTTAAATAACATGTTTATGAATCTGATCCTTTCTGTACATATCCTGTATGCATACATGTGGATGGCTTTATTGAGATATTACTGAAACCGCCAGTGAGTATACTTCTGCCTCTCGTCTCAGGACAGCAACTGTCTGCTGACTGCAGGAAATGACAAGCTGCTGCGAATCTACGATCTCCGCAACCCTGAAGCAGGTAAGCAAATGTATCAAAGAGGAAACTTGCTTGTTGGGTACATGTAGGATTTGATTTATTTTGTGTGGTTAAACATTTGCCTCCCTTGCTGTAGATTCTGCTCTGGTCAATGCAACCCTTCTCCCTACTGGAGCCAGATAAAACTTAAATTCAGTAGCATGGGAAAGGCTTTGTAGCTCAGGGAATTAGGAATAATAGGAAAATAGCCAAAGGGCTATCCCAGTCAACCCCTGATATGTTTCTTTTTGTCTTCTAATGTAGTTGACTTCTTTCTTTTTTTAGCACCTCTGGAGATTGCAGGTCACACCTCAGCCATAAAAAAAAGCCTTGTGGTGTAACGACGACAAGCAGATTCTCTCAGCTGCCGATGACAAAACCATACGGTCAGTGAAGTGGCTTTCTCATAGTTTACCTTTTTTGTTTGTGTGTCAATGTCCCTTCTTATCTTACCTTTTATTTGTTGCACCCCACACCTTAGAATAATTACCACTTATATACAATTGATATTTATTTACAATCATATCTATATATTTGCCTTTTGTCCTCTCTGCACCTTATCTATTTATCACATTGTAAAGCTCTTTGCTGTGTCCCCACTGTACTGGGACAAACTTCAAATCATGCTTGTGTGTGTGTTTGCATGTTTTGTGTGTCTAGGCTGTGGGACAGGAGCTCCATGGAGGAGGTGAAGACACTAACGTTCGACACGTCGGTGAGCAGCATGGAGTATGTGGCTGATGGAGAGATACTTGTGATCACATACGGAAAGACAATCGCTTTCTACACAACGCTCTGAGGTACGCTGTACTCCAGACACAACCAGGAACGTGGGTGGGGGTTGGTTCCTTAACAATACTTTTTTCAACATCAACAAAAACACATTAAACACAAAACTTTTATTTTCCACCTTAATTATGAATCAAACCGGTATAATTACTAATATTATAAATAAACAAACAAATTGTGGAAACCCTGGAACAGTTAACGTTATCTTTTTCAGGCTACAGCCACACAAACATTTTTTTTTGTTGTTGCTAAATTTACATCTGGCATCCACACTTCTCCGGTTTCCAAGCACCTAAAAATGGAGACATTTTAACGGGACATGTAATGCTTTCATTCAACGTCATTTTAAAACAAAAACGTATTAGTGTGGACCTGGTGTACTCAACAATTACAGCCAAGTAAAGTGAGTTGAGAAAGAGCCGAGTGTGGCTAAATCAATAGACCCGTGACATTACAGAAGTCATTTGAGGGATCCTACATTGAGAAAATTTTTCATACAACTATTTTACACTCTTGCCGTTGTCTTAGAAAGTGACCACACTTGTTTTTCAGGTAAAGTATGAAGTGTATACCAACACACAAACTTAACAAAACTTTTAAAGCAACTCTGGTTGGATGAAAAAAATATCTTGGTCCAGAGTTGGCAAAGATATTGCTGTTGTAGACATGTAGCTTCTCCATGGGGACTTGTTGATGACAAGTAAGTACAACATTAGAACAATATATTTTTTTTAATTATTATTTCAGCCTGGACCTGATCAAGACAGTGGAGGCCCCAGCCCCTATCAACTCGGCCTCCCTCCACCCAGAGAAAGACTTCTTTGTTGCCGGTGGAGAGGACTTCAAGCTCTACAAATTTGACTACAGTACTAAAGAGGAGCTGGGTGAGGAGCAGAGAGATTCAATTAAATTTTATTTATAGTATCAATTCATAACAAGAGCTATCTCGAGACACTTTACAGATAGAGTAGGTCTAGACCACACTCCAGAATTTACAAGGACCCAACAGTTCTAGTAGTTTCCTCCAGAGCAAGCAACAGTGTGACAGTGGCGAGGAAAAACTTCCTTTTAGGCAGAAACCCCGGATAGACCAGGCTCTTGGTAGGCGGTGTCTGACGACCGGTTAGATTGTTATAATTTTAGTTTAATTTTAGATACGTTTAACCTGTGTAAGGTGATGGATCCAGTGTTGAAGGTAGTTTGTCCATTTTGTGAAAAACAGATTTGTACAATACACAATTTACAAAAAAGCTATTTCTAAAAAAATTTGAGTTTTACAATTGATTCTGCGACTGATCATATAAATGTCAAACAGAGTTAATTTAAGGGACAAAAGAGGATGTTTAAATGTTAGGCTGTTTCTTGTCATAGTAGCTAGGAGAACCTACCAAAAGTCACATATTTACCACTTCTGTCCTGGTTGTCCCTCCTGTCTGCAGAGTCCTATAAAGGTCACTTTGGTCCAGTGCACTGTGTTCGCTTCAGTCCGGATGGTGAGCTGTATGCTAGCGGCTCTGAAGACGGCACGCTCAGACTGTGGCAGACGGCTGTGGGGAAAACCTATGGCCTGTGGAAGTGTGTCCTTCCTGGTAAAAATACAACTTTGGGTACTCATTTATACAGCTAGATCTAAAACCAGCTATATGACATTGAGCGCAAAGTGTTATCTTTTCAGCAAAGGGCAACCACCAATGCTAAATGCGTAAAAATGTGTGTAAATGCATATTATGAAGTATCAGTGTGATTTTTCAAATTCTGCTTGTTTTAGTTCTGTTCTGTCCTTATTCATTAGAATTAAGTTTTGTTCTAATTCTACTTATATTATCTTACCTTACTCCTCAGAGGACCTGGGGGCTGAGAACTCTGAACAGATGTACACGTCGGCCCCTGAGATCAAAGCATGAGGAGAAAGCCGTGCTTTTTGGAAATGGGATGAGAAGAGAAGAGAAAAGAATGACAAAGGAAACGAGCGGAGTAGTGTTCCAGCGTTCTATCTGGCCCCAGCAAGGAGCATAGTTCAGAGCACCGCCATCCATCAGGAACTGATGTGGATATTATGACTGCCCTGTCATGGACTAACCCAACAAAACACACACACACACACACACACACACACACACACACACACACACACACACACACACACACACACACACACACACACACACACACACACACACACACACACAGATTTTATGCAGTCATATGGGCTGTAGAGTAAAGCAGTAGACCTGTGAGTGTCAGCTCATCGCTGCCTGCTTTCCCTCTGATTAGCCCAGTTCTGTCTACTTAAACTTGTTTTAAAGCTTTTTGAAAGTCAAGTGTTCAAATAAAAAAAAAAATATTGTTTTGTGTCAAAGCAGGCAAGAGAAGAAATGCCACTGGGTTTTTATTTTTCATCTTGGTTTCGGTCTTCATTTGTGTCCAGTGAAGAATTAAATAAAGGCATTACTGTTTTATTTATAAGTAATGCACAAAGAGCAAACTGAGTTTGGTGTTCATTTTTTTGTATGGGGATGAAAAGTGTCACGTGGTTATTTTAAATTGCAAATGTGTTAGGTAAAAGTAAGCACTTTCACCCTAGGACAACAATGTAAAATAACTAAATTAACAAATACTGTCTCGTGCTATTAAATGTTAATAATTCATTTCCATATAACGTGCTATCAAAACACTTGTGACGTGCGGTTCGTTTTAAATATTTGTATGGCTGTTCCTCCAATGACGAAGATCTTTCTAACAGCATCTGTCCAATAGGAGCCGGTCTCTACAGGGAGTCACCTCCCTTTGAAACTTCGGCCCGGGTAATGATAATCGAAAGTAGGGTATATGCTACATCGCACCCAATACACGTGTAGACGTCAACACTTTGCTTCCTTTCCCGTCATCATTGTATCGCGCCACTTTCTACCATGAGAAATCACCAATAAAGGGTTCTTAACCAAAAACCACACATAAGGACATGTTCCAGCAGCAATGTGATTTGAAATTTAGAGCCGAAACGAACAACATCGCCTATCAAGATGTCCCTGACGTTAGCATCTAACGTAATCACCAAACAAGGGTTCTAAACCAAAAACTGCACATTTGAACATGTCCCATGTTGGTGTTGACGCCTGCGCAGTATGCTCGCGTTGACGTCGACACGTGTATCGGGTGCGATCTAGCATCTACCCCATGAGTAGCAGCAGCCTGCCCTTGTGCAGATGTCAGCCTAAGCAGCAATTCAGAAAGAACTAGAAATAACCACTTTCACTTCTTCATTCTTCTGCGAGGAAGAGGAAACAACGACAACAAGTCATATTAATTTTTATTTTAGTTCCTTCTCATTTCTCTGACATATGCTTCTTACTTACTTAGCTAATATTTGTTTTGCAATTTAAATCCAGTAAGAGGCGCTGGTTAGCCGTTCCGCTCAGACCAAACCTCCCCTCCATTTATCCCACTTTCCACCTCAGTGTTAGCTAGCTAGCTAACTTACTCTCCCTCTTCATCCGTACGCCAACATGCCGGAGTACCTGGACGACCCGTCTGTTCTCACCAAGGACAAGCTGAAGAGCGAGCTGCTGGCCCACAACGTAGAACTTCCGAGCGGCAACCCGACCAAGGACGTGTATGTGCAGCTTTATCTGAAGAACCTGACCGCTAACAACAAGAAACATGTCACGGCCACGACTCTGGACGCCTTTTCCAGCGATGAGGAGCTGCCGCCGCCCGTACTCTCCAGCAGAAGTCGCTCCTCCGGCAGAGTGAGTTTGGTTATTCTTTCTGAATTAATGTTTAATTTAATTTAACGATGTCAGGGTTACCTAGCACCAAGGGAAATATTCATTTAGATGTTAGCATCTAAAGTAAAGTAGTCTACACCTGTCCAAAACAAATGCCCATCGAAAGTAAGCAGAAACTTTAAACTTCGTTGATGAATCGTTGACCATCATGTTGTAAACCTCAAACTAATCAACTATTATTTTCAGTATAAAATGTACATCTGCTTTGACCAAAGACTCCCTTGATATTTTTTCCAGGGGTCCCCACCCAAAAAGGGATAGACACATTCTTCAGTTGCCTCCATTCATTTTATCCTCAAAGACTTTATTTGGAAGTTGACCTATTTCATTCTCTTCATGTCCACTTGATCCCAGTTTGGGGAGCATATAACTTTAACTAGAAACAAACGCCACTTGAATCTGTGGCCAACCTTTATGATGGAACAGGTTGTTGTTGTCAGTCGTTATATCTGAGATGCAGACCGTTAAAGCGCAGATAAAGAATGTTAGAAGTTTGTTCTGTTTCTTTTGGAGAAGAGTGTTGAGATTGCTTTGCTCTCAACTGTAAGGTTTTTGTTTGGGGGCATAGGGTCTCAGTTTCTTTGCATTCTCCACTACTGATAATCCCACTCCAGCCTGCAAGAGCCTGCATTCTTCAGAACCTTTACACAGGAGCAAGAGAAAGATTTTCTTCTGAGAAATACCTTCTGAAGCTCACTTTTTGAAGTCATTGAACCAAGGAGTTGATTGTACATAGCGCATGTTAAACTGGCTCGTATATTTTCAGACCTTTTGTACAAAGGATTCAAAAATAGATGGCAGTTAAGAACAGTTTTTTTTGTTCATTTAGTTTATTTTAGTTTGTATTTTTCAAATTCAAGGATTGACAATGGGTCATCACAGCACTGTTTACCAGTTCCCCAAAGTTAGGGCTTGGTACATACCCTCAATACTTGTACTGACCAAAATGTGTCTGTGGTAAAAAGTATCACAAAATGCCATGAAATATTTGAGAAGTTAAATAATGGTTTTGGTACCGGTACAAAAACTCACGCAATAGAATCAAAGCATTGTCAACCATACTCAGTCCTATGCAGAATCATTTATTATATTTTACCCTATAACCTTTTTAAACATTATGATAATTAGTAAACACAGGTTACCAGAGCCTTCATTGCTTACTTCTTGTTACTGGTTTTGTCTGACAGTCACAATTTTACACTTGTATCAAGTAGAGGTGTGAATCTTCACTAATCTCCCGATTCGATTACGATTATCATGTCTTTGATTCGATACCTCGATGCATCACGATGTGTCAAAATTATTTTTCTATTAAAACCGTATACTGTAGGTTATTTGACTTCACAGAATGCGTTAAGGTACTGTATAATTCAATATAAGCTTCAAAAACAAAACATTCTGCAGTGCTCTAATACGACATAGATTGGATACATAAAACTACAGCACTGAGCACATGGTACTTCCTGAATGTGCAAAACAGAAATTGAATCGCAACTATAATGCGCAAAGAAATACAGCTTGACTGATGCAGAGCGGGCACGGACATCTGAAGCTTTGCTAGTTAAGCTGCAAAAGCAACAAGGCTTTTTTTTTTTTTAACCAAGCGTCAAGACCAGTTTTGTGATCTCCCACAAAATCGTCCAAAACAGCCATTTTCTGAAGGGGAGTTTATTAGTGTTTGGTGGCTCTGCTGCGCTAATATGCCCAGAGGGAAAAAATGGCGTTTGAGAACATGCCTAAGATAAAATGGACTAGAGTCTATCGTAAGTCTAGATGAAATGTGTTAGGCTACTGAGAATGTTATTTCTCATTTGAATGTTTATCGTGGGCGGAAAATTAGCGACATTACTGCGTTATAATCGATTATAGTCGGACACTGCGTTGGTGCAGCATCGTCCATGTCCGCGTTGCGATGCATCGATTTATTTGATTCATTTTAACAACCTATAGTAACAGGATTGTTTAATATTTTAACTTACTTCTACATACTTTAAATGGCTCATGTCAGTATTAAATAAAACAATTAATTTGCAACTTTGCAAACACGTTGCGCATCCAACAGGAATTGCGAGGTGCCCTGAAAATCATCTTAAGATAAGATAAGCCTTTACTTATAATGACAAATAACAACAGGACATTGGCATTCCCCAGTCTTCTGTTCTTTGTCCACTTCTTTTTAGTTTATATATAAATTACTTGCCACAATCATGTCTTGGAGCAAGCCACTTAATGAACTCAATCAAGCAATCAACATTTTGGACAGAAAGCTGATAAGATAACATCATTGCCATGTTGAATATATTAAGTTTTGCATCGCACTTCATTTTGATAATGATTGCACATTTCCTGTTAACTCATGCTGTGGTCAATAACTTCTGTATTGCACAATGCCCCATTGCATAATACCCTATCGTATATAACATAGCATACTGTATATAAAAAATATAGCACCAGTACCCTATCAAGCATTGCACATTGACTGTATATAATGGTAAGTACCACAAATATTATTTAGTAGTATTAGTCACACATATATCACTGCAGCCAATATTAGGGCTGGGACGGTCACCTGTTACCGCGGTCACTTGACGTCACCGTCATCACCGCAAAAATACACATGTGTGCACTTTGTCTAATGACATGGATTCACTGATTGTAATGACATGGATTGTGTCTGAAGACATTGTGTCTTACATGGATTCAAGGTATTCTAAACAAAGCATCAAAAGATGGAGCAAATTGTGCCGTTTGGTAACCTGTACCTTCTGCCTGAAGGCATTGGCTCATACTCACCATACAGGACGTGATTTGGGTTGTGAGTGATTCTTTTTTTTTTTACCGTTTCCTCACCGCCTCCTCGAAGAGCTCCTGAAGAGGAGTTGGTGGCATTTGGCCAGTTATTTTTCCAGCCCTTTTTATCAAATTTTGGAGATGTGATTTTAATGGATTTATGGTTACCAAACCAAGCCATAATGCCATAACAACCAATAGATTCAATAGCTGCCTTGTAAAACAGTAGCATGTTATCTTTGACCTTTCTATGATCTCTAAGTCTATAAAATATAGACGCTGACTTATCTTTGCACAAACATACTTCACTTGATGGGACCACTGCAACTGACAGTCTAATTTTTTTTCCTAAATACTTTTACAAGTTACAAGTACACCTTCAATTTGGAGTGTGCAATGTACTCCTATAAATCTTTTTTTTTTTTTAATTAAGCGGCAGGTTATGCCTGTTGCACCACTTCACTACCTCCATGGCGTGATCCACAGTATCGAAAGTTGCGCTAAGGTCCAGCAGCACCAAAACAGAACATTTATCAACCTCAAATATAGCTGACCCCCGTTAACCGATCAAATAACCGTTAACTGACAAGCAGGCAACGGAGTCCCAGTTCACCTATCCGTGAGGCGCAGACCGCTGCAGTGCAGACTCGTACCAGCCGCGCAGGCATGATGTTTCGTGCATTGTTGTGGACACATGCAGCCACATTCCTAGAACTGCTTGTGACATAGCCCCAGCGGTCTGCAACATGTAAGTCCAAGTCTGTCTCAACTTAACCTTCATATTGTCCTCGGGTCAAATTGTCCTGTTTTCCTATATCAATGTTCTTTTTAACTACCCAATTATAATTACCCAAAATAACATTGATTCCACACAATGCTCTTTGGCAAGTAAAAATGTCTACTTTCATTAATTTTGGGGTGTCTTATTCAATTTTATAGCATTTGAAAAAATACTTTAAGTGGTTTCAAAATAGTATTGAGTAAAAGTTGACATATTCTAGTTCCATATATTCCAGTTTAGGTTTATTGACCATAAATTCCAAAAATAACTGTAAAACGAAAGTTAATAAGTTAGTCAGTTAAACGTAAAAAAAGTGATAAATATTTGAAAAAAGCGCTGACAAAAGGGACAAAAACGTAAGAAAAAGTTAAAAACATTGATTAAAAAGCGTCAACAAAAGTGTTAATTTTTAATTTTGACGGGAAGACAACACAGCTGTGTGTCTGCATGGCATTTTATACCCTTTTTGTCATGCAAAAACATTTTTATTTACTTTTTTTTAAACTTTTGTTTCAATATTGTTTTTAACTGTTTAACTGGTAGAAATTATTGGTCAATTTTTATTGTCGGTTAATGGTTAACCGTTTAATCATTAACATGTTTACTACTTTACCAAGGAAGCCCAGTGTCGAGTGTGAATTTGTTGGGATGGAGACAGCTGAAAGCAGCAATACCACATGCCTAGCAATAATACCACATGCCTAGCAATCAACGCATTCGGAACAGGCACATTTTAAACCGGCACTGCACTAGACTAGTGTAAATCAACAGAGCACTGCTTTCACTTCTATGTTGTGCTACATTCCTGCTATTTAACCAATCTAATAACCAGCAAGGAGTAAACGTAGGTCTGGCAAGGACTACACCGTAGAAACCCTGGCTTGATATGATATGCAGTTAAAGTTTCTATGAGTGGAGAATGTATTTTAAACATCAATATCGCAGTTGATCATGTTCATTTTTGATCACGATTGTGCAGTCCTAAATTCTTTTTTGTCGAGGGTGGGGACAAAATGTATTCCCCCCCCTCAAAGTGATCAATACTCCTACCCCGGCTTAAAGGCATAAACATAAAACACATTATGTTGACACCACAATGTGCTATTTCATTTTGAGATTATTTTCCATTTAATATTAAAGTTCATAAATAAGTGTTTTGGCATGGCTGGCTGAGTGGCACTATCTATGTTGTTGGATACACAGTTTGTTGCTAGTGCGCGTGACATGCAGGTCTAATCAATTTATCAAACTAACGAGCTGGCCCTGCTAGTCGACCACAACCTGAAATTTAGAGGAAGCAACATGCAGTCACTGCCATTCACGTTAGCCTGGATTGATTATTATATGAATTCAATTTTGTCATGCTAGTCAACCAGCGTATTTCTACCTAATTTCCCTCTCCAAAATCACTTCAGAAGAGTAAAGTTAATCACAACGCTTACTTGCTTTGGTGTTTGTAAAGCATTAAAGTTCAACAAAGTATGGTTCACATTAGAAAAGATCCCTTTTCATTTTTTTCTTCTATCACTGCAGTAGTCGATAGTGATTTATTATTTCCAAACAGAGCTATTTATGTCATCTTTTAAAAATTACTTTTTCTTTTTTCATATCGCAATATATATCGCAGGGAGAAAAATATCGCAATGTAAGATTTTTCCAATATCGTGCAGGCCTAGCTGGAACCATATGCTTTTATCTTGATTTGAATCTTTCCTCATACATGGGTGCCGATTTAATTTGTATTGTGAGTTTCATTCAGTGCTTTTTTAGTAGTAGTGCAATTCGATAGTATTGAGTATTGCGACTTTCTTGACCTTCTTTAACAAAACAAGTTGAAACACTTGTTTTGTAGAGATAATATATCATGATTTTATATATATCTAAGAAAGAAGAAAGAATTGCTTTCTAAACAGAATTTACATCACGTCGGTCAGTCAATCTGACATTTATTTCATTTGTAAAAAGAAAGAAGTACATAACATGGATTTTTGACCACCCACCTACCTACCTAACATGGTGTAATGTGGATATGTGAAGAAAGTAGAAAGCCAAAGTGCTGGTGCAGTAACTAAGAGTCTTCTATCATAGGTCGAAGATCTAATTGTTTTTTTAATGTTCTGCATTGATGGAACATAACAAAGCAGAGTTACAGTACCAGAATAAAGGGACATTCCAATCTTGGAGTTTGCAGCCAATTATTTGTTCATGTCAATTAAGCTGTTGATTACAATAATGTACAACATGTATTTATTATTATTAAAAAAATAATTTGAGAAAAATGGAAACAGCAAGTTTTTGACATTTGTTCTTAAAAATGTCTTAAGCGGTTTGACAATATCTTATACTAGGGAGATGGAGGTGTAGCCTGGTCCTACTAGACTCGCTGTCTGGCCACTCTCCATTAACAAGCGTTAACTTCCTTGACGGTGGGTACTCTGTTGAAGTTCAAAACCATTGGATCTGCCCAGAGCCTTGCTGGATCTGCCGTAACCAATCACTAAGTTTGGTTATGATGTCGGCTTGGCATACGGTAGAGTTTGCCTTAGCCAATTCCTTCACCTCTAACGAGCTGGAAAATCATAATATGCCTCATAACATAATGGCCACCAACAAAACTCGGCAAAGATTGTTTCTGTTCTGGCTTTAACTTGTGGATATTCGGCAGCGTAGCCACAACGGACCGAGTGGCTTTGCTCACATCTTTCTCTGCCGCCATTACGGAACTGCAACTCAAACTAGCACACAACCACAACATCATCGTTCTCAGCCACTCCCTCTGTTCGTTGATTGGACCGGGAAAAGATATGACTGGAGAAAACCCAAAAATATACCTCAAAACCAGACATAGTACTACAGGAAAATGAAAATTGAGCGGAAGTACGTAGGCGGGCAGAGCCAGGCTAGTGGAGGGGCCATGGAGACCAAAAATTAATTCCTGACATTTTTTAAATGTTTAACCGAAGTCAGAGAGGCTTTTCAGAGGCAAATTTGAAGGCTCAAATACTTTTTTTATGCATTTAGGTTTCCCCCCTTTTAAATAGTTAAGATATTTCTTGGATTTCAACCTTAAAAAAACTGTTTCTTGTAAGGCGTGGCGTGATGCAATACTGTGGATCACGCCATGTTGCTTGACTTACCCACTGGGTTGCTATTTCTGGGAGATCACTGGACTGGTTCTCCTCTTATTTTTCAGTGCCCTGCCACACATCCCATGACTTTGTGGTTCTACCATGGACTCTGTAACTTGGTTAACTTGTTTCAAGCCATTCTAGCGTGGTATAGAAAGCCTGCAGGAAGACTCCGCTCCATTTGTGCCAGTTCTCATTGATATTCAATGAGCTAAGCTGCTTGATTCCGATTGGCTAACAACTATCCAATGAGAGCCTGGCTATCAGCATGCTTTACCCAACGCAACTGGGCAACTCATGGATAGTAATGTGCTCAGGCAACATGACTTCAGACTGAACAACTGTTGTAATTGGGCTGATTTTTCTAGCAGTTAATTTTCACATTCACCACATAACACAAATACATATTAACATATTTCAAAAAACACAAGTAAAAACGGTTTTGTGTGGCAGGGCACCTTTTAAGGAAACTGAATCATTTCTCTAAAATATAGTAAATGAAAAGCTGTCAAATGAATATGAGGTCCGCTCTGTCTCACACTCATTAAGAACTAGTAATTCGGAGATTATTTTGCCATAACTTAGTCACTTAATGTCATGGTGTCATAACCATAAGTATTTGTAGAAACTATATCTGTGATGCCCTGATTCCTGCTTTGTTTGCCCTATTTAAACGAAGTCCTGTTTGTGTGTGCAGTCCACTTGCAAGCTCTGCACTCAAAGTGTGTGCGCTGGTTTGTTTCGTGTGTCACCCTCTGTATAAAGCATTATGTCAAAATGTCTGAGGGAACTGACATTCCAGCCTTTTATCTGCCAAAAAAGCACCTTAAATCGGCAGTGATTTATTTTTGTGGACCAAAACAGTTTAAATATCACATTACCAACCGAGGAGGACTGTGAGAGGAGCTCTCTCTCTCTCTCTCTCTCGCTCTCTGTCTGTGTAGCCTACATTTTGCATAGCCAAATTGGGAGCCAAACGTCACCCAATTAGACTTAGATTAGATAAGAATATGATTAGAACCCAGTTTAGGTCTGTCTTGATTACAATGAACAGAAAATATGTTTGAAGACTTCTACAGGCATCTTCGCACCACCTTCAAACCAGTTTACTCATAGAGGAAGAGGAGGTTAATACTCATTTGCTGAAGCTTCTTTGTTCTAAAGAAATACTCCACTGCAAACCTTTTTTTCTGTTTGAAAGATTCCGTTCAAGTTTGCAGCTGCTCTGTCTTGGTGGAAAGCAGCTGCACAGGCGTTACATTGGATTTCAACAGTGAACCAGTTTTTAAGCAAAAAGAATGTATAAAAATGTGTCTTAATTTTCCAAATTCCTCCAGTACCATTATACACCTCTTCTGTCCATTCGCATGCTTAGTACAGGGTTTCCCCAGGAAGGGCCTTAGTCAAATCCTGATGCATCTTGTCTCATGATCAATATAGAAGACTATTCATACTAATTATATATATTGTAGTCTTTTCACTTCTAGTTGCATTTATTTAAACCAATCATAAATTGGGGGGGTACCAAAATAGTGTCGGGAAAGAACTTGTCAGGCAATTATCCTGGAAATGTAGTTTTGTTTATCCAGACTAAATGAAATGATTACTGGGTAACAAACGGTGATGTCAGGGTGAAAGGATTCTTCTCAATAATGTGATTTATACTGATAGGCTTTAGCTTTAAATGGCAGACTAGGGGGAAGTTTTACAGCAGTACTGTTATGTTATTGGGCTTGCCCTCTTTATTGAGGAAATACTTTCTCAGGAAGAGGAATTTGTGTGTGTGTGTGTGTGTGTGTGTGTGTGTGTGTGTGTGTGTGTGTGTGTGTGTGTGTGTGTTTTTTTTTACATGCCAAGGACTGTGGAAAGACACATGTACACACATAATAGTAGTGTGGTATTGTAGTGTTGATGTTTATGCTCACATATCTTACTGATTACAGGCTGCAGGTACAATCTGCAGGTGGAGGTGGCTATGCAGACCAAAAATTCATTCCTGACATTTTTTAAATGTTTAACTGAAGTCAGAGAGGCTTTTCAGAGGGAACTTTGAAGGCTCTGATACTTTCTTTTCATGCATTTATGCCCCCCCCACCCCACCCCCACCCCTTTTTAAAGCTGTCTGTGTTGGTGAGGTTCAGAAGAATTAGCTGTAAACTGTGATGAATGTGTGACACCAATACAGCAAACAGTTGTGGTTGAGCTTAGCAGAGTAAACCATGGCTAGCCACACACACTTCATTGTTACTTAGCCAAGCAGCAAGTTACGTCATGCAGCCACAGGTCCTGGTATGTCCCACCCTCTAACTGCTTCTTCAGGCTTTAGTGAGGAGTTATAAAGAAAATTCTGGCAGTGTTTGTGGAGAGTTTACTCCACAGAGCGCAGGTCGAGTTGAGCTCTTAGCTCATAGTTTAGTTATGCCTTTAAAGGCAAGGGTGTGGTCTGCAGAGGCGGGATCACAGACGCCTTGTTCCATCCTCCTTTTCTCCCGCTCTTCAGCTCAGGCGGCTGTGATTATGAAACAGTCTGGCTCCCATCCAGACCAAACCCTGCAGAGGGCCCACTGAGAGCCAGACGCAGAGTAGGACAACCTCTCTCTTTGTGTCTCACATTGATTGCATGTTTTGAAACCCTCAGCAGCATCTTACGACTGAAGTTGAGCGTATCATCTTTGCATTCCTCACATTTTTGTTGATTTGTTGCCAGCTGAATGAGTTGCTTTAGGCCCAGATGTTCATTCGGAGCTCATGGTCACTTTGACAGTGGATCTTTTGTGGTCAGATAAAGAATTACAATTGGTTGCACAGTTTTGGTTTGGTGTTATGCATGAAGGTGCTGCGTAGTTTAGTGTTATCTAAAAGGTTTTCAATGTCATGTCCACATTCTCCACTGGTAGGGGTGTAACGGTATACAAAAATCACAGTTCAGTACGTACCTCGGTTTTGAAGTCACGGCTCAGTTCATTTTTGGTACAGTTAGGGGGGGGAAATGCAATACTCCCAATAAGAATGTAAAGAAGCAAAACAATGTGCTTTTTATTATGAACATTTGTAAATAACAAATTTGGTTTACTTTTTTTATAAAAATGTAATGATTTGTAACTAAGGGGATATTACTGGAATGTGGACAATGAGGAATTTCAA
Source organism: Etheostoma perlongum (assembly GCA_026937815.1). Classification (NCBI taxonomy): domain Eukaryota; kingdom Metazoa; phylum Chordata; class Actinopteri; order Perciformes; family Percidae; genus Etheostoma; species Etheostoma perlongum. Next base: position 26,106,157 of record CM049393.1, on the reverse strand, counting down.
CAACTGAATATAGTTGTAGCTCCACTGCTATAAAAACACCAATGGGATTTATTATTGCTTTGGCCTGATCTGAATTACCAGCCAAGTCTGTTAAAAATGGGAAGCTTGTTTGTTTCCTTGTAGCAGGGATATTCACATTCGCGTGGTGCCGTTTCAAGTGAGTTAAGTTTGACATGTTGCCAGAAACATCCTGATGACTAATGAGCAATGTCAGCACACTACTTTTGTCTTATCCACTTGTTTTTGTCTGTTGTTGTATTTCACCGGGAAAGCAAAGTGGACCACAAACAGGAGACCTTAATGATAACGGAGGGTCTTCAAGCTCTGGCTTCACTGCATTCGCCATGACACTAGCTAGCGAGAGGCTTGACTGGGATAAGTGTGTGTAAAGCGCTCAAAGTGCAGTGCAGAGACTAAACAAACTCCTGTTTCGCCACTTAATATGTTCGTGTGGGAGCTAAGAATTAAAGTGTGTTCCGCAGGCAAAACAAGTCTAATAATTTCTGTTAATTCCGATTTGTATTCGGCGTATGTTAGCAAGGTTCCGAAAGTCCTGTACCGAAATGTACTGTAACACCCACTAGGAATGGAAACAAGCATTCCTCGTTGTTGCCCCTGCGTGGCAGATGACATTAAGTCGAACCTTTATCACATATTGTCATGAGGTGCCTTGAGTCTTTGAGCAAAGGTGAGCACCACCAGGATGTGTTTGGAGTCAGGACTCCAAGAGTGCAACCAAAATCTGTGAAGTGCAACAAAACATAAATTGGTTGCACCGATGTGCCTGCAGTGTGTAGCGTTGGGTTCAGACAGGAGGCTGAAGCACCCCAAAGTGCTGCCAACAGACAGCCCTACGTGTGATCAGAATAAAAACAGAGGAGCAGAATTGCTTGCAGTGAAATTGCTCGTCTGTCGTAAACAGCCAGGACGCGGCTTTCCTGCGAATCGACATATTGCAACAAATTAAAATTATTATTCAGACTTGTATAATGTGATATGATTTAGTTTGGACCTATGTTGCCCTAACTATGAAATCTATGTTATTTATTATTTAACTTTTTAATTTTTTCATGATAATTGTCTCTGTTTAAAAACCATATTTCCTGTGGATGTTTCCATTAAAGTCTTTGTAGTTAGGGCTGGGTACCAATGCCTGTTGCCAAAATGACACCTGTTTCTATAGGACCGGTATTTACTGGACTGAATGACAACGCAGATTTTGGTGCCTCATTTCGGTGCCACTTAAAGGTGCTCTAAGTCACTTGTTTTTAGGTTACAACATTTTTTGTCACATACAGCAAACATCTACTCATTATCTGCTAGCAGCCTGTCCCCTGAACACACTGTAAAACAACGCGGTCTCTGTAGACAGCCCAGGGTCCACAAATGCCAAGAAAAACAAAACTGTGCCCACCTGCACCACCAAACCTAACAGTCTTCCAGCGTTCCAACCAATAACCGACAAGAAGGATTTGGGGGTGGGGGTTGGGGGAGTTAGTGCGGCGGAAGGGAGGGAGAGGGGACAGGAGGAGGATAAACGGGCGAGCTAGTCTTGTTTTATTTGAAAATACTTTGAAAGTCAACAAGAAGTGGCATCACCCAACATAACTTAGAGCACCTAAATAATATATTAAATATCTGCGCTTCAATCTGATTCTCCGAAATGGACGTTACAGGCAACAGAAGCATCACTGCACATGACTAGCTAACAATACTTAGCAGGTAAAGTTGGCCTACTGTTGTATAGTAGATGGATAGAGCAGCAGTCTGAAGTGGGCCTGTCTTTCACTCAAAAGGATTCCAACACCAGAAGACACAGAGTAGCCTAGCTGCACTGCCATGTATTGGTTCGTCTTTTTGTTGTTGAACAGCAATTGACTGGTCAAATATGTTTGTTATTACATTTTAAATACATTTCAAATTTAAATTTGACCATATGGCCATATTAGCCATTTCTTTAATGTTGTTGTTTTGTGCTTATCGGTTTTTTTCAGACCCGGCTGGCAGAAAACACAGACAAAAGGTAGTAATGAAAGCAAAACGTTAGTCCCTGGAGCTGTGGGTGTGAGGTTCAGTTTATAAAGGCTGGCATCCTGTCAATTCTCCAGTCTTTGAGTCCATTATGTACCAAACTATGTCCATGACCATTTGGGTCATATCAGGAACTTAACCCTAATGAAAACAGAAACTTGGTATTGTATTGTCACTGTTTAATTTCTTTTAGACTTTTCTTAAGCACAATTCAGTCATTTGAAAATATAATGGTTCAAAACATGGTCACATGTGTAACTGGTAAGATGAGATAATAATTCAGCAAAACATTTGTGTATACTTTTATTTACCAGAGCCTGCTTCGTCTGTGAGGCAACGAGGAGACAAAGGCCTTCATTTCAGAGGCAGCTGGCTTCAAACACCGAGTAATTTCCTGTAGGCTGGTGTGTGAGGGACAGCTTCAGCCTGGCATGCTTTTTACTATCATGAAACGCCTGCAGCGTCTGCCTAGAGAGTGCTGCTTTTTCTCTCTGGCTTCACTTCATCTTTGGAAATTGAAGGAAACTCCTCAAGTTAAAGCTTCTCTTCTATCAAGTGTGTGTGTGTTTTTTTAGTATCCACTCACATTTTTCTCCTGCATTTAAAAAAAAAGCCAGGAATCCATTTACTACGTTCATTGACAGCAAAGTTGTGTATAATAGCAAATTGATAAACCGGTTTCTGTCTGAAAGCTTGGTAAACACATCTTTCCTCTGAACGACTGAACTTGGCACAAGTTCACAGGGGGATGTTTGGAGGGAAACAGGTGGGCAGGGTGGGACTTTGGGGTAGTACTGTCTCTGTAATTAGAAAATAGAACCATGCCATTATTCAAACATCCCAGAAAAGACAAAATGACAAACAACTAATTGATTAATCAAAATAAACAGATTAAATTAAAAGCAGCCCCAAAAGTTAGTGCTTTAACCAAAATGTCACATGTGAACATTGTGTTATCTTGGCAAGCAGCCCATACCCAGATGTTAATGTTATTACTTGCGGATTACATTGCCTCAGGGTATAAAAAAATCCATGACAATCCCTGACCTGACCCTGATGAGTACAGTTAAGGCAATTACCCACTTCTAGTACCAGCTCAGTTTGGCTCGACTCGGCCGCGGTGCCCCGTCCTCCATTTACCCTTGCAGATTTAGTACCGTACCGCCTCTAGCATGAGGCGAGTGTAGCTGGTCGTCAAACTGACGTGAACTAACGCAACACACACACACACACAGAACGTGGAAGGTGTGTTGTTTTTGATTCTCGGCATGTGGCCAGAAGACGCATTTAGTTTCAAAAGAAGCTGGAGGCAACGGAAAAAAAACACCGCTGACTAAACTATTTTGAAATTTTGGGTTTGTTTCTTATTGTCACAAGAAAAGAGGAAAAATAGCTTTTAGCTTATGCGGAAACTAGTGGGCAACTAAATAAAACAAACAAACAAACAAACACTCCGTCTGTCGCTAGCAATGATGACGCAGTGATTAGTGACAACTCTCTGCGACCAATCAGGTCTGCAGGTATTCACCTCACCTTTCGGTACCGCTTCAGCTCGCATGGGACCTTGACTGAGGTGATATTAAAAAAAACGTACCTGTTGGCAGTAGGCCTGCATGATTCATGGAAAAATATGAGTCATTTCTTTTTCTTAGAATTGATATCACAATTCTCTGCCACGGGTTTTTTGACCTTGACAAAACAAAACAAATTGGCAGTACCAAACCAAGCCTATTGTAGTTTAGCATTTTTGATTAGTTTTTATTTATTTTTTTACTTTTCTTTTTAAATTCAGTTTAGTTTGAATTAGTTTTTAAAGTGGGTCTGCTAGTTTATTTTTTATTTTTTGAAAATGCTTAGTTTTAGTTTAGTTTTATTAGTTTTAATCTTTTTTTGTAATATGGGCTATTTGTCGGGATTCGAAAAGGTCAGAAAAGTATTGTGTAATAATAACTCAACAAAAACATCATACAGGTTTAGAAAAATATATATTCACAATGTACTCAACAACACCAGTACAACCAATGTACATATGATGATGAGCACAGATATGTAATATGATATATTAGATATGTAAAGAGTCAACACAATACGCCGCAGTGAGTGCAGAATGTGTTTGTGTTCCAGGAAAAAAACCTAAAAAGACATCAACAGGGGTTTTCAACTTTGGTTTGAGTAGAGTGGTGAACTTTTTGAAGTCAATCGACTCTCACAGTTGTGTAGATATCCCAGTATTAATCCACATATTAACCCACGTCCCCCCCCGCTTTTGGTGTTCCTGCGTATTTACTAACCAGCAATCGGATTGCTGGTGAAAGAAGCCTGTAGTGTTCTCTGTCCTACTGTTGTCTCCGTCATGCTGCTGGCCCTACGTATCCATACATCCATGTATGTAGAGACTATGTTAACTGGCGACCGTCAGCCAAATGCGTCTGTTGTTGTCGTAGTGACGACAGCTGTTGAAAACGGGGAAGAGAATACGTAGCTGTCTGCATGAAAGCCTTTTTTGTTAAGCTATCATTAAAATGTTAAAACGTAACGACGTGTACGTTACCTCTCTGCTTTGTCTTTGGAGTCTAGTCTGAGGAAACTTGTCAGTCGCGTTTGAAATGTGGTATGCTGTTAAGGAAAACAGTAACACAGTGTTGCTCTTCCTGTTAATGTCTAGAATACGTTTTATTGAATACACCTGTTCGTCTTCAGAGCCTGTTTAAGTAAACACATGTCACATAAAGTATTTAGCCCTTTTAAAAGTAGAAAAAAATGAATTAACAACTTGGATTCAGCAAGAGCAACTTGTGAGTTATTTGCATGCAGTGTGGTGTGGTCACAAGTTGATCTGGCTGCCTCATTTTAAGAGATGTGTGACGTTTGAGTTGATATCAAGCCATGCCCGCCAGCTCATGATACGATGTTATGGCGTGCTGTGTTAGACTGCTGAGACTTATATATATTTTCTCACAAAGGTAGCTACAAGTTTGAATCCAAGTTGTTAATTCATTTTTTTCTACTTTTAAAAGTTTTCAACAGCTGTCGTCACTACAACAAAAACGGACGCATTTGGCTGACGGTCGCCAGTTAACATGGTCTCTCGTTAAGCCGGTGTTATGTGGCTTTTTCCACCTACTGGTTTCCGAGCCTGTCCAGATGCCGTGTAAACCTCAACAGCTACCCACGTCGACAGATTCGCTACAAATTCATATACATTTTACTGGCATGTCGCACCTCAATATAAACTATACTGAATTGAACAGAATATCTAAGCACGACACTACAATAACATTGTACAGCGGGAAAATTGTTTTAAAAGAAATTTCGATGATCTGTGTCGCGCTGGGTTCGAACCCTCTTCAGCAAAAATTAATAGCATGCGAGTCCACTGCACCGTCCACATCAGCAAATCAGACAAAAATGCAAAGACAATGAAGTAAGATTCCAATGTTTCTTTATTGCAATTAATTCATTGTGTTTGCATTTTTGTCCAAACGTTACTTGAACGTAAAAGGTTCTGTCTGTGTATCGGGAGCACTCATAACACAAAATGTTGTTAAACACTGTTCACCTTTCGTCTTACACCACTTTAAAAACCGATTTGCGGATATCTGGGTGCGTAGGTGACATAAAATAGCCTATACTACAACACCAACATTTCAAAAGGTTGGGCACAAACTATTAACATTTCTTAAACAGAACTTTGTATTGTAGGGGTTTCAAATGCGTATCTTCCGTCGTAAACATAACGTTGTAGGCTATTAGAAACATAGATGTATGCATTTGAGGCTCGTTAATAGAAATATTGCTTCTTCTCATAAATCCAAGAAACCTGTTGTTGTAGCTGATTGAGAGCCTCGGGATCACGCGTTTCCAGCCCAGGGTAACCAGTTGTTTTAGACCGATTGTTTCTCAAACCGTGTGCTGCCTGGTATCATTTATGACGAGTCCTTGCACATGGATAGCGCAGAGGTGTAGCAGAAGGTTATAGTGCACAAATTAATTATGAATTTAAGCTTAAATCAAGGTAACAAGTTGTTTCGGTTTGCTCTGTTAAATTGTTATTCCTGTTATACTGAGAGAAAGCAAAGTTTTCTTTCAGCAGTGATGTGAATGATGTGATGGTGTAGTGGACGGTGCAGTGGGCTCGCATGCTATTATTTTTTACTGAAGAGGGTTCGAACCCAGCGCGACAGGAATCATCGTAATTTCTATTTTTAAAACACAATTTTCCCGCTGTACAATGTTATTGTAGTGTCATGCTCAGATATTCTGTTCAACAGTATAGTTCATATTGAGGTGCGACATGCAAAGGCCAGTAAAATGTATATGAATTTGTAGCGAATCTGTCAACGCGGGTAGCTGTTGTGGTTTCCAACGGAAACCAGTAGGTGGAAAAACCAGAAGGCACATAACACCGGAACGCAAGTTGGCTTCTGTTTCAGGGGAGGGGGGCTTGGCGTTCTCCTTGACCTTGTTAAGCTAAGCTAGGTTAGCCTCCTTGTGTTTGATTCTCAAATGTAGGCTACTTTCAAATTCGTGGTATGTTTCCCTGTAATAAACTGTCAACATATTTTACCATCTTCCTTTGCTAGGCACTTGCTTTTATCTGACACAGTCATAATCAAATCGGACTCTGCCGCTTTCTTCGACTTTCTGTACGGCCATGATGCCAGGCTATGGGCACGGACTGTTGTTTGTTTTCTTCAATTTTACATGGAATACCGGAATTTTTGGGTTCCCAGTCGGAAACAATACACGTTTACGAGAAATGTCACAGTCAGAAAGATATAAGGTTATTTGCTCTATAAAAAGACATTGACAAAGACAAAAACTTAGGACATGTATCGATAATTTCTCAATAATTTTGACCAAACCAAACAGAGATTTTTTTAGCACCTGTTTGGCACCATTGCGCATCACCACAAGCCTGTAAATGAAGAGAAGGGAGAGCATTGCAGCGCTTGAGAGAGCTTTAAAACCTATTTTATACAGTCATGTTTAAAACTCATAGAAGAAAGTAGTAGTGTTTGTGATGCTTGTTTTGATGTGATTTAAAAAAAAAAAAAATGTAATCAAATTTATTTAAAAATGAAATCGTAAATGGGGGAATCGAGCTTGTGATTTTAAAATGATTAATCGTGCAGGCCTAGTTAGCAGGAACCAGGGACTTTTTTTCATAATGGTAAAAACTAAAAAATCACGTAGAGGCCAGTCAAGCAGGTACCACGTAATGGAAAAACGCCATTTGTCATTGCATTACCAACCGGGCTGCCCTGTCGTCCTTCTCCCTCAGAAAGCCACAAGGAAAACGGACAAGGTTTGGCCAGACGAGTTGGATGTCACCATGCTGACCGATGCAGGCCTGAAGGATGAGCTGCTCAAGCACGGAGTGGACGCTGGGCCGATCGTGGGTGAGTGCTCACACTAGCAGAACCAGCAGCATATGAAGTTAAAGACTGATGTGACATCTACCCTCAGCACACAGATGCATGGCTGCACGTCACACATAGAGAGGGATTTGGTGTTAGTGCTAAATACTGATGGAATTCATAATTATTCACAATATTATTGTTTTAAAATCTTTTTGAACTTTTCTTTTGAAAAATTAAAATGTCTGAAATAATTTCAACATATTAGATTCAATTAGATTAGAAAGGCTTTTATCTCAAATTGTGATATTTCCGTACAGCAGCAAAATATCAGACACACAGCACACAGAATATACAAGGTCAATACAAAATAATAGGATAGATTACAAGAACAAATATTCAAAAATTAAAGATAAAAAATACATAGGAAAGATTTCACAAACATATTTACAAATTGGGAATAAAATGTACTACTTCAATAGTATTTTAATATTATATTGCAATATTATATAGCAATAAAGCACATTACATTATTGTGTTTGTTTGCAATTATACACTCAAATTTAAATTTAATAAACAATATAACAATATAAGGCTCAGTGGTTTATCAGAGTGGGTTTATCATGAAACTACTGGCTGCTCTCAATGTTGATTGGCAATCTGGAATATGTAAAGAGTCAGTAATTTTCATAACTATTGTTTTCTGCTTCTTGAGTTCAAGTTGGATGACTGTGTAGGATTATACAGGAGGGGGGAGGTTCTCTAAACAACCTGCCTACTCCTGACAAGATTCAGTTGCAGCTTTCCTCCACCTATCTAACGCAACAGACACATTCATTTTGAATAATACAGCTGTCTACGCCGGCCCTGTAATAGTCTGCATGTGCTTTTTCTCCTTAAGTGTATGAATACATTATTGTGTTTTGGCTGTGAGTGCAGAGAAGAAATGTGGCTGCAGCTGTTGGGGTTGTGCCACTCACATGCTGCTTTTGTTGCACGGGCGGTGTACAATAAGATAGTTGTCCATCCAGAAAAGACTGTGTTTACCACCTTTACACTATTGGCCTCTCACTGGTCTTCAGTCTTTTATTGAATCATCACAAGCCTGTCTGGCTGATTATCTGTGCATTTTACTGATGTTATATAATTATTTCTATTTAATCTGTGAAAAGATCTCGTCCCACGAGATCTTGCAAGATTAAAATGTGACAAGACTTCAACGTAAAAATTGTCTAGCGATATTGGTCACAAGTGCAGAGCAGCAGCCAGTAGATAGTCTAACATCTGGCTTGGACCTCTAAATTAGCATAGAAAATCCCCCGCCCGTTCGTCAAGTTGACTGAGTTCACTTTTGCAGAGCGGTAGCAGAGTTGCAGTTGTAAAAAGCTGCCCGTAAAACCCAGCGTTAGAATGTTACAGGGTACGGCCGCGCTCTCTCAATCACGCATGTCTTAATCATGTTAGTCATGAATCAATACAAGAGCAGACTACATCCTTGTTTACTGCTGCCATGAAAAGCTTGGTTAGGTTGTAACCTTGGTTTTCAGAATTTTTCCAGTCATATTTTTTAATTGAAGTTTCTTTAAAATAGTGTTAAAATCTTGTCTCGTTCTTATGAACCCAATCTTGAGTGTCTTGTCTCGTAAACTGAGCGTCTCGTCACACCCCCAATCTCTACTTTCCCGCTACTACCATTCAGGGATATTGACAGGTCAAGCTACAGGTCAAGTTACAGGTAAAGCTACATCCTGCTATGCTCTGCGGTCCCCTGCTACAGTCTGCTGTGTCTTGTAATGCCGTGCTGTGCCCTGCATTGCCATGAACTACTACAAATTACTATTTCTTGTCACTGTTCCATTATCTTTTACTGTGACTGTTATTGCCACCATTCATCTCAACCCCAACCGGTCGTCAGACACCGCCTACCAAGAGCCTGGGTCTGTCCGAGGTTTCTTCCTAAAAGGGAGTTTTTCCTCGCCCCTGTCGCACTGTTGCTTGCTCTGGAGGGAAATACTGGAACTGGTCCTTGTAAATTATGTGGTCTAGTGTGGTCTAGACCTACTCTATCTGTAAAGTGTCTCAAGATAACTCTTCTTATGAATTGAAACTATAAATAAAATTGAAATGAATTGAACTGAAGCCATCTTGTGCATGTTTAATTAAATGTCTCTCCTCTGCTCATCCTCTTAGCATCCACCCGTAAAGTATATGAGAAGAAACTACAAAGGCTGCTGGATGAGGGTCCTACACAGTTGCTGCCAAAGCTGGTTCTCACAGAGATACAAGTCAACCACAACGGCAACTCTGAAACAGACTTGTACAGTGACAAGGAGGATGGTAAGAACAGCCATATACGTGTATATATAAAACAGTAGATGCAACATTACGTCATCGCTTTGGGGATAACCATCCACCATCTTACCTGTGTATTGTCTACAATCACCACCAATGGGCAGCAACTATGGTTCTCAACTGTGCAGCATCACATTTCTTTACCAAAAGAACCAAAGAGACCAGGGAGGTTGGCATTGCTATCTCTCTACACATCATTATAAAGTAGATGTGATTCATGTTTTATGTGTGTTTGCCAAAACATAAATCAAAACATTAAAAAAAAAAACATAAATCTCATCGTAATAAAACTCTTTATCCAGTTTTAAGCCACATTTTTATGGTACAATTCTTTTTTTGACAGTATAGTTTAACTAGTTCAAGGATTTTCTTCATCGGACGTCTGCATTTAATGTTTGTCAGAGAAACAAGTTGAGCAATTGTGTGCGACAACTTGGCTCGATGCATACAATCACCAGGTTTGTTTTTGTTTTGGGTAGAGGTGACCTGCATAAAAGAATAGTTATTTTTACTCACTGCAAACAGACACTTTTCCCAACTCTTTTAAAACTGGGAAACTACTGATTTTAGAGATTTGTCATTGCTGATTGCTAGCTCTCAAAAGCATTGATCTTTAAGCTATATAGATAACCAACAAACTTTGTTTTAATGGTAGCTACGCTAACTTAGCTCAAAGGTAGCGATAAGTAACATAATTGTTGTAACAAAGTTATTAGTGTTACTTTGGTTGGTTGGTTTGCTGCCACTTCAATCTGCATGCCTCTATATGGATCACATGTAACTTCTATGCAAGTCCTGCCCTATGAAGCAGGCCGATTTGTTGGGTTGGGTGACTAGTTGGTTGAATTGACCTAGTGTGGTTAAGGTTAGGATAGCCAATTGGTCAGGGGATAGGACCTGTACAAATCGGGTTACGTTACCTAGCGTAAACATGGCCACCTGGTCAATAGGAGCGTGTGAATGCTATTGAAGGGTGGGTCTTGCCTAGAAGTTACGTGGGTTCCATAATAACATGAGGAACGTGGCAGTTGAAACAAATGCTGCTATGTGGAGATTTATTGCGGAGTGGAACCCCCAGGAAAGAAAACGAAAACAGGCAAACTTCAGGCTAAAGAGGCCATTGCTGCCATGGCAACTGCAAGTGCGTACATGCTCACTGTCATCGGGCAAATTCTGAGGAAATTCTTGAGAGGTTGTGATACAATGATTCAGGTGCTCCAAAAACATGACTGGATTTAAACAAAGGGGATCATGTTTTGTAGATTTTCGTGTAAATGCTAATGAAAAGGCGCAGAAGCAATTCCTTCCTTGTTGGCACTACAACTATAAAATTGGAGAAAGTCTTAGGAGTTAAAAATGTCTTAGGAGTTAAAAATGTCACCATGATTGTACGTCAGTCCAGAGTGATAGACTGATATTGACACTCCCATTGGACTTCGTTGTACTCATTTTGCCGTCTACTTCTGGGGTACGTAGCCTCGCATAGTTCCAAACATCCATTCTACGGCGTTGGACATCATTCATCTCTATTGCTGACCGTTGAGTAACTTCTGAGGTAAGTTGATTAGCTACCTTATTTGAATTGTCAACTATCTATATTTTATCAGAGGCCCTTTATGATGCATAAACTAATCTTTATTTGTATGTGTACAGCATAATTATATATATATATATATATATATATATATATCGTTTCGTTTTTATTTCACACGTCATCATTTTACATTCTAACACAATTTCATGGGGTACAGTGATCATATACAGGACGCATGAAATAGGGAACCCCAAATAAGCTACTAAAAGCTTTTCAGAGGGGGCCCGGAAACAATAAACAAACAACAATTAACATACCAACCAAAAACTCAATTTAACATGAGCAAAATAAAACATTTACAAAAAACAAAACCCAAACAAACAAAACAACAAATAAACGATCCCAGCATAAATAGTAACACATACAAAGTTATCAACAATAAGACGAAAGCAATTTTTCCTTGAGATGTTTCTTGAAGATGGAGACAGAATGCGATAATTTTAGGTTTTCCTCGAGCTCATTCCAAATCTGTGGTCCCCTATAAACTATACTCATGCTCGTACATTTTAATCGACGTTTTTTACCAATAATTCTGTGTTTTCCCCTTGTGTCGTAAGTGTACAGGGGACGGCTGATTGGGACAAGGTCACACAACCGGTCATTTAACCTGTGAACAACCTGGAACATCAGGCAGGCATTCTGATATACATTGTGTTCCGTAAGCCTCAGTAAACCGAGACGATGAAATAAAGGACGAGTAGGGGTGTTAGGCTCAGACCAAGACTTCTTGGAATCACCCTTGGATGCTTGAATGAGATATGCATAATGATTACTTTTACTTTTCCTTATTATATGTGTGAGTTTATTCCTATAATTACTGTAAATCTTCTTATTCCTGGCACTTGGTTTTTTTAAAAAGTATTTGTAAAGTTTATTTTTATGTGTGATAGATTTTAAAATACCCTTTGTGAGCCAGGAGTTATGACCGATTGCACCATAGTTTACAGTCCTCTCAGGAATGGTTTGATAAATAGAGTTTGTGATTTCATTTAATAGGTAGTCATAAGCAGTGTCTGGATCATTACAGTCATAAATTACTTCCCAAGTTTTTGTCTGTAAGCTACCTATATATATATATATATATATATATACACACATACAGTATATTAACTTGGTAGCTGACCAATTGCCTGCTAGTTTGTTAGACGTCTCCAGTTGTGATGGTATCTCCAGGGTTAAATTGATTAACTAGCTACCTCTTTTGAATTGTCAACTCTCAATATTATATCAGAGGCCCTTTATGATGCATATACTAATCTTTATTTGTATGTGAACAGTGCAATCATTGGGCGATTTGGGGCTACACAGAGCGGAACAGGCTAAGATGTTATCCGACTGCTGCGCACCTATGGATGGACAACAGTGTACTGCAGGCCGCTGGGAAAATAAGGAGCAGTACAGAAGTTATTTAATGCTAGCTATAATTGTTTCCCCACTGTATTCCTCTCTTCTTTTATATATATACACACAATATTCATCTCTGTTCCTTCACTTTGTTCTGGTTACACACACACACACTCACACTTGTTGTTGTCTCACTCACTGTAAAAACATAGAAATAATACTATTTCATTCATTCATCCACGCATAATGAGTTCTTTAATATATTTGATACTTTGTGTATGGCTTAGTCTAAATGATCATGGTTGTGGGGTCACAAAAAAGCAGAGTAGCAAAGTTACAAATTAATTTTCTGTGATCCTTTTGACAAACAATAGTTAGTAGTAATTTTAATATTGTAGTGTAAGAATATAAACTGTTCCATTTATTAATTTTATGTAATATGTATAATTTGACTTAAGATGGAATATAAGCAGCTTGTGTTTTTTTTTTATTTGATTATTTGAAGACAATTAGAGGTCCAAGCCAGACTCATCTTCAAATCTGTTCTATTGTACATCTGTATATAAAATCCCTGACAATATCACTGGAAGTAAAAGGTTTTTATTCTTGTGTTTTAAACTTGTTATTGGGTGATTAGTGATTACATTAATGACAGATTATTCCTTTTACGAAAACATTTTCGTATCACAGACCAGTATACTACATATGGTACCTGTAGTGGGTTGTCATTTAGAAGAACATGTGTGTGTGGCATGTGTTTGGAACTATGCAGACATGAACCATGTGACCACAAACCCGGCTGTCAGTAGAAGAACATGTGTGTGTGGCATGTGATGGAACAAAGATGTGTCTCAACTATTTTCTCTCTATGGCTCTGCGTCAGTGAGGCCCCAATCTCAGAACCCATCGGCCCCATTAAATCTTTGGACCCCAGGAAGACTAGCTGGTTGTCTAGGCGTCAGCTAATGGGGATCCTTATAATAAATACAAATACAAAAAAAATAATTTTACTTTACTGACATAAACAGAAACTAATGGCTGCCTGGAAGGGAAGAAATGAAAGTGAAAATCTTCGCTATTCCCTGGAAAGTAATGTAAAGTAAGAATGTGTTCTTCTTAAACTAAACCCACCTGCATGTCCTGCAAGTGACAATGTGTGACTGTACTGTACTGTGTTTTGTCAGAAGTGACACCAGAACCTGTTGCCGAACCTGTAGCCGAACCTGAACCAGTTCCAGTGGTGGAGAGACCGGTGAGGAGCAGAGGGAAGACGCCTGTCACAACCCGCACCCGCAGCAGTCAGCACCACACGGTAAGAAACCGCTTTTTAACAATCCAAGTTATTTCTCAACTTCATTTACATACAGTGACAAAAAGTCAGCACATCCGTCTTTATACCTTAACATGGACTGTTTTTACAATACCTGGGGGTTCCTGGTTTTTCCAAAACTCCATCTGTTGTCATAGTGATCATAATATTCTGTTTAATCTAAATGTGTCTTCTCTGCTGATATTTTAAACAAACTCTAGTGTGATTCAACTGAAATGATGCAGGTGGGAAAGCCCCCTAAAAGAGCAGCACACAGCTGGTCCCTGACGTGAGAAGCAGTATCACCCTGCTTGGAATCCACTTCATTAATCACATTCCAGTACTTCAACTGACATCTCTTGTATCAGTTGCAGACGGCATGAATTAACTTTAAGACAGATTTGCAAAGAAAGGAGGAAGGCAATTCAGTTTAGCATTTTTGTAAGTCTGAGCTGAAGTTTAGATGTTTGTGTGCAGTGTGTACTTATGCAGATAGGATGGGACAACCAGCAGCTGGGGTTGATTATACAGTTTATGAAGGAAGTGTTTTTTCATTTGGAGTGTAGTCACACCCCACTCAGGGTGAGCCTGTAGGTTCAGTGCATCAGTGCTGCTCTCTGCATGTCAGCATGTCAGACTCAAAGCACATGATGTGGATTAGCTACTTCCATGCACATGGTGGTACAACCGGACCTCTTCACACACTGACTTTTCTTTTCAGTGCTGATCAGTGTTGATCTGTCTCTTACCTCCATCTGGTCTCTTTTCCTTTTTCTTCTGATATTTGGCGTTCACGTTTTATACAGTTATTGTAATCATAAAACCTTCATCCTCATTCCATTTTATTTCGTCAAGTATATTTTTACATAAGTCCAACGTGTTATAGTCTCTTTTGAGTGTCAGTTTGAACTCATGTCCCATGTGTGAGGGTGTTATTCAGCAGTTGCTTCTCTAAATGTGATTGAGAGCAGCGCCTCCTGCTGTTCCCACTGTGAATGTGCACCTGTTGAGCTGAGGCCTTGAGGAATGACGGGCACGTGTAAAGTTGTGGGCTGCCAACCATAAAATTATAAGGTGTGTGTGTGTGTGTGTGTGTGTGTGTGTGTGTGTGTGTGTGTGTGTGTGTCGGTCCGACCGACCGACCGACCGACCTACCCTGGTCCGTTTGTTCCGTGCTTTGTCGATAGCTCTGGTTTCTCTGTCCTAGCAGATAGTAGCTGAGGAGCTCAGGCCTGTATTGACAGGTCAGGTCCAGTTGAAGTCTAACAAGAGGGTTCACCACAGACTGGACAGTCCAGCTTGGGCTGAACCTCCCTCCACCTCGTCTAGACCTTCTCAGGTAGCTCTGGTGGCTGTTTCACACACTAATATGTGCATGGACTCACAGGGCGGTTGGTTCAGGAACCTGAGCCATGTATTGAACCTTTTTAAGACCAGCAGATAGGATTTATAGAGTTGAATTATTCACTATAATAAAAACATAAAAAGTATGTTAAAACAGCTAGTTTTTCCTTCATTTCTGTACATATCTGAACACAGTATGATACTTACTATTATAAACATGGCATACACACAAAATGGTGCTGAAAATGTGCGTACGCCACTTCCCACGCAAAGGTTGTGATTTATAAAAACATACCAGATGGGAGAATGTGCGGTCTTCCACGCAAACTCCGACCCATGCGTACGCACATTTTGGAGACAATGGGAATTGGTGACGCAGATGGTAAGGTGGTGAACTGATGTCAGACTGCAGAAAGTACATGTGGGAATAATGATTACTCTTCATATTTAAGTAATGATGCCTCACACATGTTTCTCCATATCATCCACATTATGAAGAAAAATCCAGCAATATTATTTGTACTTGTACTGCGTGATAGTTCCAAAAACACCTTGTAAAATCAAACTCAAATCTTAAATCAGAATTCATTCTTAATATTTAATTGGTGCTGTCTCACCGTCAGAGTCAAACTACGGAGCACAGGAGGTGGAGATGGCCCGACTTCATGGAATACATAATATCAAATAGCTACCATTAGATAACGGCAGAACATAGTGTAAATAACTAAATGTCTGTCTTTAATACTGTGCATATATAACCAAATGTCAAAGTCTGAAATACAGCCATTAAGCTCTCGTCCTCGTGATCGGTCCGAACTTTAATACTGTTGGTGACAATCCTGCATGAAGAAAAGTGTGTGTGCCTTTTACACTTTTGTCTTCAAATTCTATCTCTGGGTGGGGGATATAGTTGATGCTGTGCTTTTGGCAAGGTGTTAATCACAAATTGTTGTAAACAAAAATACTGCGGTGAAACATCCCCCCTGCGTAATGCTGCATGATGGCACTGCTGGCTCAGCAGGAGGACTAACACCAAATGGAAGAATCAGGAGAAAAAGAGCCTTCAGGGACCATGATGATGACTGGCTAATATGACAATTTAAATTCCCTAAAGCTGCGCTTTGAACTTGAAACCTTGCACTTGAAATTTGACATTGGGACAACCCTAAGCCCTTACAAATTTTGCAAGAACGCACACCAAGTATATGAGTCCGGACTTTGGGAATGGGCCACTGTCTGTCTCTCTCTTTTCCTTGGTGCACACCCTGCTGTCAAGGTGCTTCTGGAAAACCGTTCGCCACCTCAGAAGGGGGAAGCGAGGAACCATCCACGCTGTGTACAGTAAGGATGGGACGTTGTTGACCTCAACTGAGGAGATAATAGAGCGGTGGAAGGAGCACTTTGAGGAACTCCTAAATCCAGCTGACACGTCCTCCGTGGTTGAGACAGAGTTGGAGGATCATGGGGGATTGTTGTCAATTTCTCTGGTGGAGGTCACTGAGGTAGTCAAACAACTCCACAGCGGCAAAGCCCCAGGGATTGATGAGATCCGTCCAGAAATGCTGAAAGCTCTGGATGTGGAGGGGCTGTCTTGGTTGACACGCCTCTTTAACATTGCGTGGAAGTCTGGGACGGTGCCTAAGGAGTGGCAGACCGGGGTGGTGGTTCCCCTCTTCAGTGCAGTCCGGTGGGCTCGGGATCGCATCGCTGCTTTTTGCAGATGATGTGGTCCTGATGGCATCATCGGTCTGTGACCTTCAGCACTCACTGGATCGGTTTGCAGCCGAGTGTGAAGCGGCGGGGATGAGGATCAGCACCTCTAAATCTGAGGCCATGGTTCTCCGCAGGAAACCGATGGAGTGCTTTCTTCAGGTAGGGAGTGAGTCCTTACCCCCCAGTGAGTGCTGTCTTAAATACCTCGGGGTCTCGTTTGAGAGTGAGGGGACCATGAAGCTTGAGATTGGTCGGAGCAGCGGGTGCAGTATTACATTCCATTTATCGCACCGTTGTAATGAAAAGGGAGCTGAGCCAGAAGGCAAAGCTCTCGAGGTGTCTAATATCAACAAGGGCCCCCTGCTGGTCCAGACTTGCATGTACATGTGATAGTCGTGAAGTAATGGGGAACATTTCCTTTGCATCGGCTTTTCATTCTTGTTTTGTCTTTTAGGTGGAGAAGATTGCAGCCGGCGACCAAGCCCAGAAAGTGGAGGAGAATGACGTTCTAAAGGAGCTCTTCCCCAATGACATCAGTAGTCCAACAGGAATCACGTAAGTAACCAATGGTCATTTTTAAGGATGTCACGATTTTGAATCGTCGATACTGCCACGTCACGTCAATTTGGCTTGTCAAGCAGCCACCCAGCCCCCAGGAACAGCGCAATGTCTTAATGCAACCATGGGCTTAGCAACCAACGGTGGAATTGCCCCCTCTGACACAGAAAAACTTTTCCCAGAGACTGTACATGGCTAAAGAAACTTCTATATTTTCCGTGGATATTTCTTTAGGGGTAAACTTCAACTTACCTGCCCAAACACTTAAAGGGTCCTTGTTTAAAACATCACAAAACATTTTTAACATTCCCTAGTAGCCAAATCCAGAGATATTAAACTAGGCATGATGAGCGTGCATAATGGACATGAGCAGACCCGTGGGACTACGCCCGCCCACGTTGCTTTGCACGCCCCCATTTCACGTTCACGTGAAGTGCTGCGAGTCAACATTACAGCCAGTCAACATGCAGGAGACCCATCGACGGAGCTTGTTTAGCACATTAGCCTAGCAGCTAGCGGCGTTTTTTTCTGCTTATAGCTTTATCCCGACAAAACCGCACGGTTGAATTTCAGCCTGCATACAGGTTTTGTAGCCTAAACAGAGCAGCTTATATTGGTTATATTAGTGAGAACAACAAGTCAGTGGAATGCAGAGTTGCTTTCTCTGTTCTCTGTCTGGTCTGTCTGATTGTTAATGTTTGCAGTTTGTATGTATGTACCACAATGTAGTGGCACATTGCGATTAAAGGTCAGATATTATATTGCATAAAAGTCTAGTCTAAAAATTGTATAGAAACTTGTGCTTTAAAAAAACTAAATGTAAAAACTGAGAATCGAATCGTGACCTTAGAATCGAAAATGTAATTGAATCGAGGATTTGGTGAATCGTGACACCCCTAGTTATTTTTATCAGTCAAAAATAGCACTTTACAAAACAATTAAACAGACATTTCAACAATTTTTTTGTACTCCTAAAGTTTGGGGTCTCATGAGACAGATTTCTTTTTTTTTTAAATAATTAAAATCAAAGCAGCAGATGGCGAGGTATTCAGTGGTTCCCAAACTGTTTCCCCCCAATCTGAAAGTGTATGGTAACCATGACCAAAGTCCATTCCGTCATTGTGTTACTAATGGATGGAATTATAGCGAGAGAAAAACGTTATTCCTGTTTTTGCTGGGTACCCTCTCTAGGACCCCTTGGGTCCCTAGACCCCACTTTTACAACCATTGTTCCAACCTCCCTTAATGCAACAAGAAAAAAGTTTGTTTCTGGAAGCTGCTCACACAATTATTTTATAGAAATTAGCAATTGCTGTTTTTAGGACTATGAAAAAGCATCTTGAGTCCCTTAGCCAGTGTAGGAAAGGCTCCCCTTGCTTTGTTAGTTTTTATGTATTATACACTTACTGTAGACATACAGTACAATTTGTCTCATCTCTACCCATTGCAAAGAATTGACACATATCGCAGGTAGAGTGCACTCAGTGCACTGTGGCCGATTTAGTTAAGCTAGAGATAACGTTCAGAATTTTAAAATTCAATCAGTTCCTCCATTAAGAATTAGTGTGTCCATGTCCACACCTCTTGCTTCACTTGTGATAATTCTGTGTGAACAAGATATAGACCAGAATTAAGAGACAATGATGGTGCTTTTGTGTATTTATAAGAATGTTTGCGTTTTCTTAGACACAATGTATCTATCCCTCATACAACAATGAGTGTAAAACCTTGTCTCTTGTAGCGCCACCTGTCGACGACCCATTAGAGGAGCCGCCGGTCGCCCAGTGAAGTCTAGTGATCTGTGGAATGATGAAAACTGCCTCTTCTCTCCAAAAACCACCAAGACAAGCAACTCTTCCTCCTCCTACACAGAGAGCTGCACTGTCAACAGAGTCAGCAGTCTGCCCACCGCCTTTACCTCCAGCTCCTCCTCCAGGCTTCTGTCTGCAGCACCCCCTGCAGGTCCGACCAAGGCTGCGCCCCGCAGCGTGTCTCTGTGGATAAAGCTGTTCCTGCTGGCCGTCGTGGCTGTTTTCCTGTTCTTGGTTTACCAAGCCATGGAGACCAACGGCATCAACCCTTTTGAAACCCAAGACACAGTGACCAGTGACAGTGCAGTGTAGATAGCATAGGAAAGGCCTGAGGGGGGAATAGAAATCGACCTACTTCTATTTTTTTCAAGTGTGAATCTGCATTGTAGCCATTTTATCCATGACCGCTGTGAAATTACCTAATATCTTTGCCCTTTTTTCCTCAAGATTTTGTCTTTTCTTTTTTGCTTTTATTTCTAAATCAGAGAAGCGACGTAGCCCCTTCATTGACCCTTCAAGGATCTCCATATCATGTTGTGAAAGGACAGTACCTCTTGTGCTGTTGTGCTGTTTTGGTCCATTCTTGATCTTTGATTAATAGTCAATGAGGTTATGACAAAGCCAGCCACACTCAGTATCTTTTTTAGAAATATGTGGACTCGCCTTTTGTGTGTGTGTGTGTGTGTGTGTGTGTGTGTGTGTGTGTGTGTGTGTGTGTGTGTGTGTGTGTGTGTGTGTGTGTGTGTGTGTGTGTGTGTGTGTGTGTGTGTGTGTGTGTGTGTGTGTGTGTGTGTGTGTGTGTGTGTGTGTGTGTGTGTGTGTGTGTGTGTGTGTGTGTGTGTGCCTTGAAGATGGGGCTTAAATCTGTATTTTGTTTTGAACCTTACTTAACTATCTTTGTTAATGAGACAGGGAGGCTTATTATAATCCAAATACTTCTAAATCTTCTTAAATGCTACACCAATATTTTCTTAATGTTCTCTTGTAATAAATTGAATGTCCCTGTTTATTCTTCTTAATTATGTATTCGCTGTCACAAATATTGAAAATCTACTCAATAAACTAAAATGTTACTTTTCCTGTAAGAGCATTTTATTCATGAGGATGTTATATGTGTGCACTGTATATAAAAAAATAAAGAAAAAGTTAAGGCTGTCAAAATTAACACAATAAGTTAACATAAATTCCTTTTAGTATATTTATTAGGATTATTTTGGGCCATTTTAGGCCTTTATTAGGAGAGAGAGCGAGAGGATGACATGCAGCAAAGGGCCGCAGGTCAGGAGCAAACCCGCAGCCGTTGCGGTAAGGACTAAGCCTGTGCGTGCTCTACCGGGTGGGCTACCCAGGCAGAAAATTAAATTGTGATTAATCGCAAGTTACCTATAGATATTCATGCGATTAATTGCGATACATTTAAATAAATTGATAGCCTTAAAAAAAACAGATGTCAAGGTAACAAAACTAAAAATTGTCTCAACAAAAAAATTGTATTGAGACAATTTAACTGAATTTCTGGTGCAGTTCAAAATATTACTGGTTGGAGATTTCTCGAGAACCACTCATACCAACAACTTCTGTTGTTTAAAACCGTTTATTCGCACAGAAGTATAAAACAATTTTTCACACAGAAGTATAAAACTTATTCACACACAGAACTGTTACTCACACAGCAGTATGTTGAAGGACAGTACACATATTTGGTACGTAGTTCATTTTGGACACAGCCGCTGACTTCAAAGCCTCCATGTCTACTTCGATATGACAATGCTACATGGGACGTCTTTGTTATGGTTCTTTTGCACATGCATCATGTTTAATATTAAACCTGTCACATGTCCATATTGCACCAGCACTCAACACTGCACGTCAGCAATACTCCCACCAGGTGGGAAGTAAATGTAAATGAACTGTATTTATAGAGCGCTTTTATTGTCTTAACAACTACTCAAAGTGCTTTTACATAGTAAAAACTCAGGGTTCAGTGTCTTACCCAAGGACACTTCAACATGGCAGGGCCAGGGATTAAACCACCAACCTCCCAATTGCCAGGCAACCACTCTACCACTGAACCACAGCCACCACAGTAGTAGCGTGGATGAACGACAGACGTTCCTCGCTTTATAGTTAGATTTTGCCTCTGCTTCCATTTTCCAATTTGAATTTTCACACTTTAGATTTTTTATTTGAAATGAGAAATTGATATTTTGGGGGTCTGGACAAAACAAGGATAAATCTGAGAGAGGTCAAGATATTTAAAAGAAATTATTTTCTTATCTATGCTACGTTTCTTTGAAATACTGGATACTTTTACCTTTTCAGGCCTCCGAAATAGAAGAAAATATGATTTGGTTGACTGCTCACAATTCGGAATTTATGATTCCTCATATAAAAATATATATATAAAAAAATATATATATATATATATATATATATAATAAGAGGCATTGCAGGACTCCATTATGTAACTTTTAGAGGTGCAATGGATCATAAAACTGGATCATAAAAACGGTTTGGATCGGGTCACGGTTTTGAGCCATGGATCGGATACATTTTTGCACATCAGCACAAAAATATCTGGATAAATGTTTTTTTTTTAAGTTTTCCATTTATTTCTAAATAACTTTCATGACTAGCCATGACTGCCTCTATCAACTGCTTTTAACATTCTACGTTCACGTGATCATACAACTGATTTTAAAGTGGCTATTTGTAACTTTTGGTTTGTGTTGAGCAGTAGTGTTTTGCCACACCTGCTGTCGTAAAGACCTTTTCTGTACCGTGCTGGTCATATAGTTGCAATGAATGTTTTGCCAGACAGAAAATTAATTTACAATAAGAGAATACGTTGCATTTCAAGTGTTGCATAATGTAACTTAGCCTACTTTGGCTTTTCAGGCCTTAAAAGGCTAAGATACAATGTTGACACAAATTTATACAAGTATATTAAAATTCTGTCCTGAGTTTTAACTTATTAATAATCCAAAGGAAAAATCACTAATCCCTTAAAGGTCATGAAAATTCATTCAGATTTAGCAATTTGATGATGAATCATTAATTAATTATTAAAAAGTATCGGTATTGTAGCGCTATTGGCGATACCGGCCCTGTATTTACTTGTACAATAATTTATTGAATTAATCAAATTTGAACATATCTCTCAGTGGCTTGTGGATCTTTCCATTGTTAGTTAGTTTCCGATCCTGGCCTGGGACACACATTCATATGGTTTGATAAAGGACTTATTGGACTTATCATTGCACTTACAATAACGAGCATAGCTGTCCTCAATTTAGGTCATTGTGTACATCTCATCTCCGGGTGTTCCTGCATCCACCCTGTGTGTTTGTGTGCCAGTCGTGGGGGGGGAATTGAGCATCCCCGCCCGCTGCAGAGAGCCAAAAGGATTGAAACAGCAGCAAATTTTCAGCGACTTCAGAATGAACAAATCGTTACAGCGTACATTAATGTTAAGATGTATACAGGTTGGCAGGATGATCTGAAATGTTTTGCATGCTCTTTTGCAAAGTGCAGGGCTATTTACTACGAGTTCTTTTATAGTCTCAAAGTTCTGTTGAGTCTTGGGTCCATGTCTCAGATCCGCAAAGTGCTCGTAGGGGCTCGACAACAGTGTCATAGTCAGGTATGCATTTTGAGTACCACGATGTCAGCCCGAGGAATGACCTCAGTTTGGACAGGTCGGTGGCGGTGCTTGATAGACGGCAGTCACATGTGAGGCATTGTGTTGAAGTCCCTTTTCTTAGACCATATGCCCCAGGAAAGACAGTTCTGTACGCTGGAAGTTGCATTTTGAGAAATTCAGCTCGAGTCCAGCATTTTTAATGCACCGGAGCACAGCCGTCAGACTTTCATAATGTTCCTGAGGTGTCGCACCAGAGACTATGATGTCATCAAGATAGCACTGGAGCCCACGTTATTATCGATCCCACGTTACTTCTATTCAAGTCCCGCCCTAAGAAGCAGGGCAATGGTTGGGGTTAGGCATTGACCTCGAGTGGTTAGGGTTAGGATAGCCGGTTGGTCAAGGGATGGGACCTGAACAAAACGTTTCCTAGCGTAAGCATTGACGCCTGACCAATAGTAGCGTGTGAATGCTTTTGAAGGGCAGGTCTTGCCTAGAAGTTGTGTGGGTTCCATAAAAACGCCTGGACCTCTGACAGGCCCTTGAGAATACATGACATTATTCTTTGGAAGCAGCTGGGTCCCGATGCCAGTCCAAGCTGCACCCTCTTAAAGCGGAATAGGCCATCAGGGGTGATGAATGAAGTTAAGCTGAGGCTGTCCTCGTGGAGTGGAACCAGGTGAGCGTGCTGGAGATTCAATGTACTGAGAGGGGTTAACTTGCGCAGTTTCTGCTATACTGTCTCTGCATACTTTAACTCTGTGACTAAATCCCTTAGCACATTTTAATGTCTCCCCTGCCACTTTTACAACCGTAGGGTCACACACGGAGCTCAAGTGATCTTGTGTGTGCTTCCCCTACAGACTTTTGCGAAGTGTCCTTTCTTTTTGCAGGCGTTGCAGCTCGCTGTCTACTGCTTCATCACACATAACTCTGGCCTCTGCTACAGCAGTTTCAATCTTGGGTGCTATTGTCACAGCTTTGAGTAAAGTCAGCGGTAGGTGCTCCCTGATGCGAGGAGAAGACGTCTTTTCAACAAGTTGGTCCAGAATCATCTCATCTTCCAGTCATAGCCAGCTCTTTTAAGGCCCAGACACACCATCCCGATAATCATCCGTCGTACTTAAATGACCAATCTGATTGGTGGAGTGCTAACCCAGAAATGACGAGAGGGATGAGCGGGACTAGAATCTCTCAAAATCTGACCTTTGTCGTTGAAGACAGATTCAGCAGCTGCACGGCCTATTTCTCGCTTAAAATGTTTTCAGAAACATGTTTTGGTGAACTATGTTAGTAAAATGTGAGATTGTATTCTGAACAAGCCGCCATGACAGTCTGGCTTTGAATTTCCGGAGGAAACCAGATCCACGTGACGCGTTTGTCAAATCAGTTGCCGTCTCCAGTCCGCATCGCTTTGGTGTGTTCAGACATAGACATAATAAAGAGTAGACGCCGCATCGGCTGCTGAGCGCTGACGAAATTTGGGGCCGCCATCTTGGACCGGTCATACTCGTGTAATGTGTTTGGCAGAAGTGCAAGATGTCAGAGCGTTTAATTAATCATATTCACTGCTCAGACTGGTTTTCATGGATTTTTTTATCTTATCTACTTTCACTCTGGGTTCTGGAAGCATTTTTAGGCGTATTTTAATTTCAAATTTACTCTTATAAGATAGATAGATAGATTATGATATAATTATATAGCCTTTTCAGATCAAAACTTGAAACATAATCCACAACAAAAAAGGGGATATTTCTGTCCAAATACTTATGTAAAAACCTAATGTTGGTCATTTATCAAAAAAGAACAAGGACAGAAGTATGCAATTTTCTTTTATTTAGTCAGGGGAGACTGTCCTGTTAACTTTATTTAAATTTTATACTGTGGCAACCAGTAGAACCCGTCCTGTTCTGTAGACATGGTCCTTAGTTATTTATATTATAACTTTATTAACGTATTTTATACTGTAGGCCAACCAGTAGAAATACCCCTGTTCATATATGACATGGTCCTTAGTTATTTATATTATAACTTTACATTTATATATATTTTATAATGTCCAACCAGTAGAACCTACATCCTGTTCTGTAGACATGGTCCTTAGTTATTTATATTATAACTTTATTTATGTATTTTATACTGTCCAACCAGTATAAAACCCTACATCACCTGTTCTGTAGACATGGTCCTTAGTTATTTATATTATAACTTTATTTAGAAATTTTATACTGTCCAACCATTATAAATATGTTAGGAAGACATGAAACAGATAGTGACCAAAGTCAAGATAATTTAAGTTAAAATAAACCTTATGTTTAAGAAAACTTGTTTAATTTGTTATGAATCTATTTTGTAATTTTATATATGTTTGTCAAAATATCGAATTCATATCGATGTTGCAATATCACATTTTGTCAATGTTGTGCTGCAACCCTATGTGTGTGTGTGTGTGTGTGTTTTGGCAGTGGGGCTCCTAAACAAGGTCTGGGAGGCAACACACACAGAACAACTAGGGTTGTAGTACATTGACAAAATGTGATATTGCAACATCGATATGAATTGCGTATTTTGAAACATATATACAAATATAAAAATAGATTCATAACAAATTAAACAATTTTTCTTTACTTATAAGGTTTATTTTAACGGTCACTATTGACTGGTCCCATGAATAAATAATAAGGACCATGTTTTCTAGAAATAGGTATTTCTACTGGTTGGACAGTACAAAATATATAAATAAGGGTTATTTATAAATAATTATAGCCTACATCATATATGTGACAGGGGGGTTCTACTGGTTGGACAAATACCTATCATAAACAAATAATATAAATAACTAAGGACCTGGTCTAGGGTGAACAGGACGGGTTCGGATTGGTTGGACAGTATAAAATACATTTTTGTCCCAGGACTAAATACAGAAAAAAAACTAACTCTGTCCTTGTTCTTTTCGATTTTTTTAAAGACCAACATTAGGTTTTTCAATCAGATTTATAGTCAATTTGGAAATATCCCCTTTTATGTTGTGGGATTCTGTTTCCAGTTTTGAGGCTATATAAGGCTATATAATTAATTTATATCATATCAGAATATTCTACTACTGTTAAGCACACTTATAAATAAAAATAAATCATGTGTCCTGTATCATAGCTACATGTATGACCTTTTGTAAAAAAAACAATTTGAAAACCAGTTGGGTATTCAAATTGATTAAGAACCCAGCTGACAGCTCATTGCACCTGCCAAACACATTACACTGAGTGGAGCGGGTGACCGGTCCAAGATGGCGGCCCCAAATTCGTCAGCGCCAGCAGCCAATGCGGCGTCTACTCTTTATTATGTCTATGTGTTCAGTGGCACTTGTTTTGGCCACCTCGGAGAGGAAGTTTGTCCGACGGCCTTTTCTGTCAGCCATCTGGTTGATGTGTCACAGAAGCATCGAATTGAACCGTAGTGTTGCCTGGGCGATGACCACATTGTCTTCACAACGTGAACAGGTAGCATGCAGGCATACATGCGTCTATTGGGACCATGACTCTTCTCCTTTCTTCTACTACATTCAGTATTATAGTATTATACTCTAAACAGGATTCATTGAAACACCACAAGAAGTCAGTACAAATGTGTGTACAGTAGGGGCCTTGGGACACATCCTTGGATGGCTCCTTTGTTAATGGTGTGGCTGAGGTGTGCCAATTAGGAAGTTGAAGATCCAGCTGAACAGGGTGGAATTGGGTGGAGGGGGTATGTGTCCAGAAGTCCATCAGTCTGACCATTTTCACATAGTCTTCCTTCATAAATACCAGTTTGTGTGGGAAATGGCGTGTGCATGTTTTTTGTGCGTATACATTGTTCTATACATCTGGTTCCTGGGGCCTCGTTTATGAATGTGTACCATCATCTGTCTTTTCTAAGCAAACTGTGGGATTTCTAAAAAAACAACTTGATGGGAGAATGTGCAGTCCTCCACGGGTCGGACACTTTGACCCAGGCGTACACACGGAAACACGTAAAATGAGAAACGACACCAACGGCTGATGGATGAAATGCGAGAAACTATATTGACTGTTTCCATAAGGCATTTTTCATTCAGTATCACTTAATTCGGATAAAAACATGTGGATGGAAACATAGCTAAAGGATTTTTTGTCACACCAAAGTGGCCCTGGTTTCATCCAAAATGGGTTGCAAAAACGATAGATGCAACCTGAGCACTTACCTGAAGCCCTTACTTACGCTCCAATTACAACAAATATGTGATGCCATGTTTACACAAGACAGATCCTTTATAGCCGTACTTTCTAGCCTAATCTCGCTGTAATCTCAGGTGTGATCATCTCTAGAGGGGGGCTTTGCTCTCAGCCGCATTACTGTGGACAAGAATAGAGCAGCTGCCAACAGGTAATCCACTTTGTGCTTTTCTCCTAGTTATAGGAGTCGTCTTCTGTCACACACACATCTCCTCTATTTGATGGACTATCACACACACACACACACACACACACACACACACAAAGGTATTATTCTACCAAAGAAGGAATACGTATAACTTGTATTGGTTGAAAGAGTTCCCTCTGAAGTTCCTACAAGCACTGCCTTAATGCTGTGTTCACATACACTCAGGTAGTCGTCAGATAGTCGTCAGGCAGTCCGGCAAAAACCAAGTCTTTCAATTCAGAAGTTCAAACACAACCTGACGTCAGCCTGCAGTGGCCAATCATCTTGCACTGCCCAGGAATTTGTGTAATAGCTTGTTTCCTGTAACAAGCTCCAGCACACAGAGGTTACAAAAATAAGACTTCTGGTTTTTAAAAACTAATACTTTAATATTAATCAGGGCAGCATTTAGTCCAAAATGGTGGCCGCGCTGTAGCTGTTTGGCAAAAAGAACGTGTTTGTTGTCTGTTACTTTTTGACAAAGCATCGTCCCTCCATCTCTTTTCTTTCACTTTTTACCCATGAAATGCAACTACCTTACATTGTGGTCAGAAAAAACGTTTGCATAGGTTGTCTGTTCAAGCAGCAATTACGACTTATATTAACTTTCATAGTGGCCGTAGTAATTATGATGGAAGAAAAGCAGAAAGTAATTTGACAAAGTGCGACTGTTGTGGGTAGATGTCACTGAGTAGTCGAGCAGGTGTAAACACTTAATACACTTAATGCACTTAACACTCAATAGTGATATAAAAATTAAGAAACTTATGGGAAGAAAACATAAACTTTCAAGAAAATTAAGGTAACTGACTGGGGAGTAAAAAAAACTGTCCCTTAATTTAAATTTACTGTTCACTAATTGACCTAAATCAAGTCACTACACTGAGGGCATCCAACAGACTTAGGTGCTGCTCCCTCAGGTTTTCCTCAAGCTGTCTCTCCCTAGCAAATGAAACTGCAAGTCTATATACACCTAAAGCTCGCCTCACAAATTGGAACATTTCAACACACAGTACAATGCAGGGGTGGCTCAAGTGAGTAGACAGTAAAGGCTTAACAACACCAAAATTTATATTAATATATATATATATATATATATATATATATATATATATATAGCTATAACGCTAGACATTCACAGAATATTATATATATGATTAACACTAACATTTCATAAAGCCACTACATACATTGACTGCTAATAAAATAATTACGTAATTTAAACCCAAGGATTGTGGTAAACTTTCCTCTACACAAAGAGAGCACATGCCAGCAAGACAAAGACCATGTTACCCTCTGCTACCTTTCAAACTCAATACATAGACACGTAGGTAACAAAAGACATATTTGGTGCGTGATTATTATCACCGGTACTGTTTGTGAAGGTTTTAAACAGAATGATGTATATTGATGCACATACACATCTCCATAGTATAGGATGTTAAATATGTGCGCAAAAAAGCTACGTGATTACTGTGGGGATTTGAGGAATGACTAGGCTAACAGAGGATTCAAAAACAGTGATAATCAACCGCACATACTGACACTCTCAACAAACATACCGTACACAGGCAACATTTAAGGTCAGTCTTTGGGAGCTAAAATAGATAGCACCTCGCTACCGTAACAGCAGCCATGCCCTCCATCACAACACCTTGTTTAGTTTATACTATTTTATACTGTTTATTGATCCCCAGTGGGGAAATTACAATTTACAATCTGTTTTTGTTAGAATTCACTATACACAGGCCTGAAATACACATACACATGCTCAGAACCTATTCATGCACAAATGGAGAGATGTCCGAGTGCTGGACCAGCACCCTGAGCTGGTTGGGGGGGGTAAGGAGCCTTGCTCAAGAGCACCTGCCCAGGGGGTGAACTTGTATCTCTCCAGCTACCAATCCACACTCCATACTTTGGTCCGTACTGGGACTTGGACCAGCAACCCTCCGGTTCCCAACCCAACTCGCTTATGGACTGAGCTACTGCCCCTCCCCTCCAATCACATTGCGATTCATATGAAATGTTACATAAATTATGAAGTTAAAACATGTGAGCCCACAGTGACACCGTGAGCCTAAACAATACCAATAAGGTACAATAAAATAGTTTTTTTGGATAATGAATTAATTAAATTTTTGATTAAAAGTAGGCTAGTAAAGATGTAATAACAGGCAGCAGGCTCATTGCTCATATGAAACAAAAACAACCTATTCAAATCTAAGAAGCTGCTTTCGCCAGTCTGAAGGGCTGCTATAGGTTGTAGATGATACTCTGTTTGCTATGTTCGAAGCCCCAAGGCTTCAAATCTTTTAAGGCACAAAT
The DNA here is from genome assembly GCA_026937815.1 of Etheostoma perlongum. Taxonomy (NCBI): domain Eukaryota; kingdom Metazoa; phylum Chordata; class Actinopteri; order Perciformes; family Percidae; genus Etheostoma; species Etheostoma perlongum. The sequence goes on along the minus strand of CM049393.1, from coordinate 26,076,330 downwards.
AGAAAGGAAACCCCAAAGCATCACAAAAACCCAGGATGTCACACAAATGGGCCATTTAAGTGACACCAGAGACGGTTTAGAAGTTGACACTCCCACCGCCGCAAAAATTACTAGTGTAGGTAGTGGACAGAGGAGAGATGAAACAGTGTTGACAGGATTAAGGTTAGGGCACTGTCCACTAAACAAAACACTAAATATGGTAGGGAAACATCAGATAGGGATACATTTTCGAAGGGACACAGGGGTTATGATTAATAGGATATGATGGAAACAGGAATAAAGGGCTGGGGTACTGACATGGAATGCATGGACGATAATTGAAGGGACTTGTGTAGATCCACACTTTGGGGCACAAGATGGCGGTAATGAACTCATAAACTAGATGCCAACCACCGTAAAAGACAAAGAATAAGAAGAAGAAGAAACCAGCTTTGTAATTGGACCAGAGGTGTTGATTGACAGATCTACTGCGTTTCCTTATAGGACAGAGAAGTGAAGGGGCCTGCCTAGGCTTGGCGGTGACGTCAGGACAAATCGGTTTACCGCGAGGTCATTCAGTCTCTTCGAGCAGCCAGTTGCAGTTAGCTGAGTGGAGGCGCCATCTTAATACACTGAGAGAGTGAGTGCTATAATTCATTTAAAATAGTACATATGAACTGTTACATCGCCACTTCTTTAAGAAGGACATATTTTACGGATATGTGACATTTGTTAGCCACTTTGTTTATGCGATGGTTAACGTTACCACTTCTGTTAAGAGGAGACCTTGTACCTTGGAGCGAGCCACTTAGCTTAGCATGTTAGCATCAGCTATGCTAAAAGAGGACAAGACAAGTTTTGAGTTACATGTATGTGTAGGCATGCAGCTTTAAGATTTTTGAGCTAGGTGTTCGTAGCATGCATGGACGTTACGCGCGTATTCGTGTAACGTTAGGTCGGTGCTAGCTATGTGTTTTCTATAACCAAGTCAAGCATTCCTGTCCGTGGTCATTCAGATGTTAAACTAAGCTAACCAGCACGTGACACGATATCACCCAGTTAAGGTGTGTGTGTGTGTCGGGGGGGGTCACATCTGCCTTTTCGCTTGAGCTAGAACACAGCTAACTTGTTCCTCATTGCAGCGTAGCTCCGCCAGCAGGCAGGACAACACCATGTACCCGACCGCTTTGACGCAACTGGCCCGGGGCAACCCCTTCAGCGCCCCTCTGTTCAGCCTCCAGAAAGTGGAAGAACCCCAACAAAGCCTTCACGGACAGAGAACACGCAGACTGGCAGCAGCAGCCACAGCAGAAGGTAACCTCGGCGCAGAGCCCGCACTCCGCAGGGTGGCTAAAGTGCTAGCGTTAGCTGCATTAGCTTAGCCGAGCAGATTCGTCCGGTTGCGGCCAACTTTACTGCGTTATTTCGGCATAGATTCATGTATTAAGTACAATTGACTGCGCGGGTTGTAAGTTATAGTTTTGAAGCATTTTTAAATCTTTTCAGTTGATATAAGATGTTTGCTCAGGATATGAGGCTCAGGCAGTTAGCTGCTAGGCCTTTGCTGCACACAAGCTGCCTGTGGAGGACAAGGAAGGACAAAGTGCTATCTCGCCTTTACACCGCAGCGAACTGTATATGAAGGCTCTCACTTGTAAATGGTGGATCTTAGATGAATTAAGCGGTTTTAGTGGAGCGTCAGTAATTAACTTGTAATGGCAAACTAGTCCAATGCACGTGACTCCTAACTATGAGTTGCTGAGAGGACAAATTGTCCTAATTTTGAATATTTATGACAGGTTGTTAAAGTTACCTGTAGCTTTATTCAAAGCTTAGTTCGATCACAACAGTAGTGATACATTTCAGTTGTTGCATATTAAAGGGATAACATTTTATTTTCAGACTAAACTCTTGCTGGTAGGCAAGTATCAACCTGTTGCATTAAGGAGAGATTGTTAAAATATGTTGTCCCCCTAGTAAAGGTCTTTGGCTGGTAAGCCATCTAACTAGATTGAAGGCCCAGAACTGTTTCTTACACCAATTCAATGTAAATATTTTTAAACCCTTTACCAGGAGACAGTTGTGAGTTCGGCTCTCAGAAGTATCTCGTCCTGTGCGGCTTTGGTGGGATTCTGAGCTGTGGCACGACACACACAGCTGTTGTTCCCCTCGATCTGGTCAAATGCAGATTGCAGGTCTGTCACCATGGCTCGATGCCCTGTATTTTTTGTTTGTTTTTTAACGTTCCGCCTCATCTACCCATGGCTGCAATTTTTTTTTTTTTTTATAATGCACCAATTTGCATGGGAGAAATATCGTCCGCATTTTTCTTCATTTTGTATTGATCCTAATGTGTTGGAGTGATCATAACATGGTTGCATGATTCTGCACCCGTGTTCTATGTGAATTAAATGATTCTACCCACCTTGCCACCCCTGCTCAATTCACATTAGAGGACTCTTAAAGGTCAGGAGTGCCAGACCTGAGGAATGTCCTATATGTTGACCATGCTATTTGACACCATCAAGGGTGGCTGTCTGAATGTATAGATGACCTATGATATTATTTATTTAATCAGAGATAAGAAACAGATTGATGCTGACATTTGAATTCATTGATTGTTCTTTATGACACTGACTAACCTTGTACTGTCAAGTAATCTTATACCTGTCATATTTATTAAGACACCGGTTATATGGTGAATTAAATATGCAATTGCTGGTAATCGGATATCTCAACCGTAGGTTATAATTTATATTTTAATTTAATATATTTTACAAACATTTCTACCTTCTAGGCAGCCATAGGTGTTAACCATGTTAGAAAAATACAGATATCTGTAGCAAGTTTCAAGTCTCGTGTACATTATTAACTTGCATTGTTACTGAGAGGAGTTGAAAGCAGAGGCAGCATGTACGGTAAGAAACAAATCTAGCAAGTTGTGTTAAAAATCATGAGCAGTAATTTAATATTTTGTAGTAAATGTGACAACTTGCAGTCCACCACTATGATCCATGGAACTTCATACTGTAATCACTTGAGTACAATGATTTGATCAACCTTTGGTGTGTGTGATCCTAATAAATGGTGGCATGTTTGTGGTGGAGCCATCTAATGGGAGAGTCCTGGTACTGTCCACAGCTGGGACATGGGGAAATTGGTCTCAAAGATTTTCCTTCTGTAGTGGCAACTCTTCCATTATGTGGCTCTGGTTTGGTGTTGATTTTTGTCCTGTGCTGCATGTAATCCTGCATGTTGCATGTATGTGTCCCCTCCCTTCTACTACAGAGGATGTCAGCTGCGAGTTTGGCTCCTCAAAGTACTATGCCCTGTGTGGCTTTGGGGGTATCCTGAGCTGCGGCATCACACATACAGCAGTAGTGCCCCTCGACCTTGTCAAGTGCCGCCTGCAGGTTTGTATGGATGCTAAACCTCACCGTAGCAACAAGTTGCCAGCTGCTCCTCCAACCTTTCAGCCCCATGGTTTCATGTACAGTCTTTAAAGTAATGGTAGTTGTGCATGGTATTGAAGTGACCTATTAATAATTAACAGGCAACTTTCAGGGCTGTGTAAGAGAAACCCTATTCACTATTTAGCTGTTGCTGTTTTGTATCTTAAATCATTGTAGAAATGCATATGTAAAACTCAAATGGTATTTCTACATTTCAATTTAGGTCAGTGGCCTAGTTCATAATTATTTCCCAATTAAATGGCTTAAATTTTAAACTTGAGGTGTTTGACAGTTGTCAGTGCTTATATACTTATACCACACATAATCACCTGCAGAAAATGTTAAAGTAAAAATGTACTTGTTAACCACACTTTTGTAGTCATGGCTTCGTTTATAGTTCATTCTCAAATTTCATCTATTATGATGATGGGAATTTGAATAACAGTATCCATGACATGAAAAAAACTTTAAAACTCTAGAAAATGCAATTTCCTCCAAAGCACTTGGCAGTTAAACACAATCAAGAAAAACAATAGATTTGCAACTCATGCGTTGGGCCATACCAATGACTTGCTATGCTATAAGCTTATACAAATCTGCCTAAAACACCAGATCCCAGAGTTGCCAATGATTTGATAACATGCGTCATAAGTGTTCATTCTCCTTCAGGTGGACCCAGATAAATATAAAAGCATCGGCAACGGCTTTGCAGTGACATTGAGGGAAGATGGTGTCAGAGGCCTGGCAAAGGGCTGGGCTCCCACCTTCATTGGCTACTCCATGCAGGGACTGTGCAAGTTCGGCTTCTATGAAGTGTTCAAGATCTTCTACAGCGACTTGCTGGGAGAGGTGAGTCTAGTTAGCTTTCAATACACTTTAACCTGTTAAACGCTTAATAAGCCATGCTTTTCGATCTAAACGTCATACCTAAATGAAGTGGTTCAGCTCCCATATACTTTGGTCCTCTGGAGTGTGCCTGATATCATTGGAAAGGTAACACACAAGTTTTTGTTAGATTCTAGGCCTTACTGACAGTTAAAGGCTTGAATGAAGGTTTTTTTTTCCATCCAAGTATGTAAACTGACTAAAATACACTGCTGTTAATACATCTAGGTGAGATACAAACACAACACCATAGGCACATGTCTCAGCTTACTACAGAAAAATCCAGAAGCCAAAAGACTTAAATGGATTTTATATGAATTTTTTTTCTACATGTCTGTGTGTTTTTCTATTTTCCGTTTGAAAAGTGCAAAATTCAAAACTTTTCCAATACAAAACACCAAATCATTCACACACATTTGAAATACCTATATACATAGAAATAAGTGATTTTATAAATTGTTCAGGATGTGCTATGCATAGTGAACCGTCAGTTTTAAGTGAGATAAGCAGAGAACACATCACTGGGTGAAAATTCCATCCAGGGCATGGTCTTGTTTGAATCTGCTCCTGGCTAAAGGAAGGAGGTTGTTCCCCAAAATCTCGCAATACATGGCCCCGGTCATCCTCTCCTTAATACAGTGCAGTCGCCCTGTCCCATGTGCAGAAAAACACCCCCAAAGCATGATGCTACCACCCCCATGCTTCACAGTACGGATGGTGTTCTTGGGATGGTACTCATCATTCTTCTTCCTCCAAACACGGTTAGTGGAATTATGACCAAAAAGTTCTATTTTGGTCTCATCTGACCACATGACTTTCTCCCATGACTCCTCTGGATCATCCAAATGGTCATTGGCAAACTTAAGACGGGCCTTGACATGTGCTGGTTTTAACAGGGAAACCTTCCGTGCCATGCATGATTTCAAACCATGACGTCTTGGTGTATTACCAACAGTAACCTTGGTAACGGTAGTCCCGTCTCTGATATAAAGAGGAAATCCTTAAGGATAAATGATTTATTCACAAGCGATCTGGCATTTACCAGGCCATACCTGGCAAGAGCTGGTGGGTCAGGGCGACCAGCCGGCAAGGAGGCCCGACGCAGAGGCCGCAGGTTCCCCAGATTTACTCCGCGCCAAAAGAGACGAGGATTGCAGGGGCCCGGGGGCCCACCACTGGCGCCAACCAGGCAGCAACAGGATCCAGCAAACATCGAGAGGCACAAAGGCGAGGCCCTGCTCAACATCCACCCCGATCAGGACATACCAGTCTGGCCCTCAGCCTCAAGATTTAGGATAATAAATAGAGTGGAGGTGGACAATTTGAAGGCAGACTAACAGGTCTTTGGGGGTCAGAATTGTAGCTGATAGACAGGTGTTCAAATACTTATTTGCAGCTGTATCATACAAATGGTTAAAAATCATACATAGTGATTTCTGGAAAATACAATACAAATACATTTGTAACATGAGGGGGGTCCTGCAAATGTGGTCTTAAATAGCCATAAATATAATAGAGGAACCTTGTAAATGCAGTTTCTAACTTCTGCTGGTGACTTATGGGAAACCTGAGCTGCGTGTGGCCGTCACCTAATCTTTTTGACCATTTGATTTCACCCAACAGGAGAACACCTACCTCTGGAGGACATCACTCTACCTGGCTGCCTCAGCTAGCGCCGAGTTCTTTGCAGACATTGCTCTGGCTCCCATGGAGGCTGTTAAAGTTCGTATCCAGACCCAGCCGGGCTATGCCAACACCCTCCGGCAGTGTGTCCCCAAGATGTATGCCGAGGAGGGACTCTGGGCGTAAGCATTCCATTTTGTTACCAGTCACTGTCAGTAAGTTAATTTGAATGGTTGCCAGTATTTCAGATAGAGGATTTGATACAGTAGTGATTGACTAACTGATGAATGGAAAATGTATTTCTGATGCCTACACGCTCCTTAGATCCACCTCTGGAGGACTCTGAGCAGAGCTCCTCAGCAGCTTGCTGGCTGTACAGTTGGAGGTGCTTGAGTCATTGGTGTGTGAGAACAGTCTACCTGTCCCCCAGCCCAACTGCAACACTGGCAACCCTGTCCTCTAAAGACGGGGAACTCCCAGTGCTGCATGCCTGGGAGGACGGACACATTTCACAATATTTACTGCACAGAGCTGAAAAGTTTTGAAATATATGGCCATTTTCAGTCTATGAAATAATTGACTAATTACGTTTTGTTTTTGGTGGGAATACCCTAGAATTGGCCCTTTAGATGGAATTGTTGCCTCTGCTTTACGTTAACCTAGCAGTCCTTTCACAAATGTTTCCATGCTTTGCTAGCAGTGCTGCAGAACTATGCATTAGCCTATTTATTTACATTTAGCATTGCTGCAAGCCCCCAAGTTTGGAACCACTGCATTAGTAAACAAGACGTTCTGTTGGATGATTGGCTTTAATTAACGATTTTATGTACTGCTTTCTACTAAAGCTAGGATACTTTCTAGTCAACTAATTTATCACCCGTTCAGTGAAATTTACACAATCTTACCAGTTCTCACACTGTCAACTTTTGCTGACTAGTTGAGAAAAGTTAACTTGTCTAGAGGGCTTGGCTGCATCACTGTTGAAAAAATGCTTGCTAGCTCCATAGCTAAGTCACAATCTTTTAAAATGATACACAGTAAATAATTCCTTGTTTTCGTATGCTGTATAATACAATGGCTGGGAAATGGTGAGAGGAAGATTAGAAGCTGTTTAGTAGCTTGCTGGCTGTACAGTTGGAGGTGCTTGAGTCATTGGTCTGTCCCCTAGCCCAACTACAACTCATCTACAGACAGGAAGCTCCCAATGCTGCAAGCCTGGGGGGCAGATATGCTGCTGAACCAAGACCATCAGACTGATAATGTATCGATTTTCTTAGGAAACACTGTAGTGTCTTGTTGCTATATTGCTGCAGTTTACAGAAAGGACCTGAACATATTGATAAATCACAGCACCCTCATTCTGACGGTCTAAGTCTTATAATCCCAAGGAAATCCTTGAATGTAGATAAATTGATGTGTAGACAAATACGCTACTTGTGAGCCCACATCTCATTCTTGCTTTCACTCCAGTTTCTATAAGGGTGTGGTGCCCCTGTGGATGAGGCAGATCCCTTACACCATGATGAAGTTTTCTTGCTTTGAGCGCACTGTGGAGTTGCTCTACAAGTATGTTGTTCCCAAGCCCCGCAGTGAGTGCACCAAACCTGAGCAACTGGTGGTCACCTTCGTGGCCGGTTATATCGGTGAGTCCTAACATGAACATCCTAATGGAACGCTACAAATCATGATGTTGATGAAGCTAGAAAACCAAATACTCAGTTAATAAAGAAGTAACAATGGAGATGCTATGAAATCATGACTGTTTTACAGTAATAAGAATATTTCTTACTAATGTAGGTAAATTGGCTGATATCAGTTTAATGCAATCATTCCTTTGACCTAGTTTTAAATGTTAGTTTAGAAAGTGAAGTTATACCAGCTGATCTGCTGTTTCCATGTCTCTGATGTGGTTTTTGTTTGCTCTCTCTGCAGCTGGAGTGTTCTGTGCCATCGTGTCTCACCCTGCTGACTCTGTGGTCTCTGTGCTGAACAAGGAGCAGGGCAGCACTGCTGCCCAGGTCCTCAAGAAGCTGGGACCCAAAGGTATGTAACACCACTGTCCAAAGTAACTTCACCAGAAAGCATAGTGCATCATTGATCAACACGCTCCTTAGATCCACCTCTGGAGGACTCTGAGCAGAGCTCCTCAGCAGCTTGCTGGCTGTACAGTTGGAGGTGCTTGAGTCATTGGCGTGTGAGAACAGTCTACCTGTCCCCCAGCCCAACTGCAACACTGGCAACCCTGTCCTCTAAAGACGGGGAACTCCCAGTGCTGCATGCCTGGGGGACGGACAAGATACAAGACCAGTAAACTGATTAATGTATTGCTTTGCTTAGGACGTACTCTAACATCTTGTTGCTTTAACAACCCAATACAACATTAAAACTGAACAAAAAAATAATGTAAAATGTTTTTCTCTTGTTCTTACAGTTTAATGTTTAGGCTTAACTGTACTGAACGTATCTACAGCGTTTGACACTTGAGTGTTTTCATATTTAACTGCTCATTTAAGTTCCATTTTCAGGGATGGACTTAGAAAGCATTTGAGTTCTGGTCAAATATTCAACTTGAAAGAGTGATGTGAAACCTTAAAGCCTCCAAGCACAAATACGCTGAGAATGGATTTTATAGGAAAATAGGAAACACCTGTTTTCCACATATATTTGTAGATGGAAAAGTACATTTTATTTCAAATTCTAACAGCATAATGGAACTTTTTTTTTAAATGTGATACAAATAATTATTGAAAGTACATCAATTTATATACAGTGCCTTGCGAAAGTATTCGGCCCCCTTGAAGTTTTCAACCTTTTGACACATTTTCAGGCTTCAAACAAAGATATACAATTTTTATTTTTTGTGAAGAATCACCAACAAGTGGGACACAATTGTGAAGTGGAACGAAATCTATTGGATATTTTAAACTTTTTTAGCAAATAAAAAACTGAAAAGTGGTGCGTGCAAAATTATTGGGCCCCCCTTGCGTTAATACTTTGTAGAGCCACCTTTTGCTGTGATTACAGCTGCAAGTCGCTTGGGGTATGTCTCTATCAGTTTTGCACATCGAGAGACTGAACATTTTGCCCATTCTTCCTTGCAAAACAGCTCGAGCTCAGTGAGGTTGGATGGAGAGCGTTTGTGAACAGCAGTTTTCAGCTCTTTCCACAGATTCTCGATTGGATTCAGGTCTGGACTTTGACTTGGCCATTCTAACACCTGGATACGTTTATTTGTGAACCATTCCTTTGTAGATTTTGCTGTATGTTTGGGATCATTGTCTTGTTGGAAGATAAATCTCCCTCCCAGTTTAAGGTCTTTTGCAGACTCCAACAGGTTTTCATCCAGAATGGTCCTGTATTTGGCAGCATCCATCTTCCCCTCAATTTGAACCATCTTCCCTGTCCCTGCTGAAGAAAAGCAGGCCCAAACCATGATGCTGCCACCACCATGTTTGACAGTGGGGATGGTGTGTTGAGGGTGATGAGCTGAGGGTGTTTTACGCCAAACATATTGTTTTGCATTGTGGCCAAAAAGTTTGATTTTGGTTTCATCTGACCAGAGCACCTTCTTCCACATGTTTCGTGTCTCCCAGGTGGCTTGTGGCAAACTTTAGACGAGACTTTTTATGGATATCTTTGAGAAATGGCTTTCTTCTTGCCACTCTTCCATAAAGACCAGATTTGTGCAGTGTACGACTGATTGTTGTCCTATGGACAGACTTTCCCACCTCAGCTGTAGTTCTCTGCAGTTCATCCAGAGTGATCATGGGCCTCTTGGCTTCATCTCTGATCAGTCTTCTCCTTGTCTGAGCTGAAAGTTTAGAGGGACGGCCAGGTCTTGGTAGATTTGCAGTGGTCTGATACTCCTTCCATTTCAAAATGATCGCTTGCACAGTGCTCCTTAAGATGTTTAAAGCTTGGGAAATCTTTTTGTATCCAAATCCGGCTTTAAACTTCTCCACAACAGTATTACGGACCTGCCTGGTGTGTTCCTTGGTCTTCATGATGCTCTCTGCGCTTTCAACAGAACCCTGAGACTATCACAGAGCAGGTGCATTTATACAGAGACTTGATCACACACACAGGTGGATTCTATTTATCACCATCAGTCATTTAGGACAACATTGGATCATTCAGAGATCCTCGCTGAACTTCTGGAGTGAGTTTGCTGCACTGAAAGTAAAGGGGCCGAATAATTTTGCACGCACCACTCTTCAGTTTTTTATTTGCTAAAGTTTAAAATATCCAATAGATTTCGTTACACTTCGCAATTGTGTCCCACTTGGTTGGTGATTCTTCACAAAAAAATTAACATTTCTACATGTTTGAAGCCTGAAATGTGTCAAAAGGTTGAAAAGTTCAAGGGGGCCGAATACTTTCGCAAGGCACTGTACATATTAAACCTGTCTGGAGGGAATTATTGTTGTTCAAATTATTGACACTGGACATTTGAGTCTATAGTTGGAGGTCTTGTATTAGTTTATATTGGGGTAGGGCAGCATGATATACAGATTTGTTAATTGTCAGATTTTTCTGTGCAATTAATACTGAGTTGGCACTCTCTTCCTGCCATATGGGCAGTTTGGCAAAAACAATGAACAGGACTAATTTGTGATTTATTGAATTTAAAATGTTTTTGCATCAATATTTTGAATCTTTTTCCAATCAATTAAAAGACATGTTCTTTTTGTCTTTCTGTAAATTGATCCTTGTACTCACCCCTCTTGTGAATTGGACAATTTTTTTATAGAAGTATAAAAACATTCGAACACCAAGTTAAGTGTAACATTTACCATTGTGCCATTCGATACAAGATAAGACTCCAAAAGAAATGCTGTCGTTTCCATGTGCAGTAGAGACATACATGGAAATGTAAAAGGATTCTCTTACCCAATTTTAGATTTTATTTTTCTTGTTTTGAAAGTCTTCAACATTTTACCATGCATCACATAATGTATTTCAACTTTGACCCTCGGTGATGCTGGATCACTCCTGGGCCATGGGTCCTTCACCTCCATGTTGAGTTCCATGCTGAGCCTTTTCATTTAGACTCTTTATTGACCTCATACCATTATCCATTAATGGCAAAGTGCTCCCAGTGTTGTGTGGAACATTGTATGAACCACTTAGTCTACGGTGAGGTCAGCATGTGTCTGAATCTGATGTGTATGTCTCCTGTTCAGGTGTGTGGAAGGGTCTGGTTGCCCGTATCATCATGATTGGTACTCTGACCGCCCTGCAGTGGTTCATCTACGACTCTGTCAAGGTCTACTTCCGCCTGCCCCGTCCCCCTCCCCCAGAGATGCCAGAGTCCCTGAAGAAGAAGCTCGGCCTCACAGAGTAACGCTTCACCCCCCCAATCCCTCCTACTGAGCTTCAGTCCCTGGCTGACACATCTGAACCCCCTCCAAACTTCCGGCGTGCACAGCAGTTTTCTGTATTTATGTCCACTCCTGCTGCTCTTGACAGAGCACAGGGCTGCTACTAATGTATATTTAAAAAGAGAAACAAGCAAGGAGAGAAGATGGCGCTGTTGCTCTTGGTTTACCATGAGTCACAGATAATATTCCTCTGTAGAAACACCCGTCTGGTTTTATCAAGTCCTGTCATTACAAAATTGTTGAAATTCTAATAAAAGAATTGAATTCCCTGAAGAACATTTGCTGTCTGCTTTTCATTGTTAACAGTCTTACATTCATTTGCATTTAATCAGTTTATGCGGAGAAATGGAGGGTACACTGATATGGTATCCTAGCGGAAGACTTTTAACCCACCGCATGTAAACAGTCGTGGCAGAGGGAACGATAATATCTGCGGCTCCATGGTTAGTCTGTTACGGATCGGCCTGTCAGATTATTAACGAGGAACATATGAACGTTCTCTGAAAGGTACACGTAACTGTGATCCACTCCAGAAACAGCAATTTAACTTCATTAGGAGGTGGGAACCGGACGGTCGCTGGTTTAAGTCCCCATACGGACTAAAGTACGGTGTTTGGATCGGTAGCTGGAGAGATGCCATTCACCTCCTTGAGCAAGGCACCATACCCCCAACCGCTCAGGGCGCTGGTCCAGCTGGCAGCCTACTCACTCTGACATCTCTCCATTTGTGTGTGAATAGGACCTGTGTGTGTGTTTCAGGCCTGTGTACAGTGATTACTAACGCAGTGTGAATTGTAATTTCCCCACTGGGATCAACAAATCGTATAAATTAAATATAACACTAACCATTAACAGATGGTACATTGAGTTACATTTTAATTGTCATTTAACTGTTAGCAAACCATCACTTTAAGTTACAATTATAAAAGTAGTGCTGTAAATTACCAGTTTATTGTTACATACATTATATCCCTCATATACTATGTTAGGTGTTGAGTAAAAGTAAACCATTTTCAAAACCTCTATAAACCTAACTTAACACATTAACGGTTGCTAGTTGGTTTGTAAACCATCTATAAAGTTGTAACAGATTACTATAATACCTTGCTCAATAGGTAATAAATACTTTTTATCTATAAACATTATCTGGATGCTACTGTGAAGTTGTGACTGATGTTTTTCATACTTATTGGTTAGTAAGTGCTTGGTAAAGCAATGATACATTTTTTGCCCTTCCTTAAATTATATAAAAAATTATCTATATACATACATATATGTATATACTGTATACACATACATGCTATATATGTGTGTATGTACAGTATATATCATTTTTTTTAATGTTGCAACTTTATAATAACCATCCAGACACTGTTTATAGACAGTTTATAAACCAACTAGTAAACTTTAACAAAGCTTTAGGAATATCTGGTCCATATATCATGTAATGTTTATACGTGTTTTAAAAATAGTTTCTTAAAGGTTTACAATGATTTTTTGATCATTACCTGATACCTAATATAGTATGTGAGGGATATAATGTGTGTAACCATAAACTGTTAATTTACAGCCCTACTACTATTTTCTTATTTATAATTTCATTAACAGTAAAATGACAGTTTGCTAACAGTTCATTGATAATTTACTAAAGATTAATGAACTCTCAATTGACGATCTTTTAATGATGGTTATTATAAATTGTTTCCATCCGTCCAACACTGCCTGCACCTTTAATTGTTATTACATTTAAAATAAATAATTTAACCATGGCTTTAGCCACACATGTTCTTCTTTATTTTAAATTATTAATTCAGGCACCAACGCCATTTTAAAAGTATTGTTTTGAGACCGTTATTATTAATCATACCCAACCCTACTGTGGGTCCTCTACAGGGAGACTAGACACCAGTCCTTTAATGCGAATGAGGAAATCTGAGAATTGTTTCCGACAATGTTTAGACTCTTGACTTCTGACGTTTTTTGTTTTGTTTTTAATGTCGTGATATACTGTATGTCTTACATTTCATTCATAATGATATTAAAAAGGTTTTAAAATGTCTTCAATTTGACTTGGTGAAACCTGAAGAAACCCTGACTATAGAATGCTTTTGAAAATGGTTAACAAAAATGTCTTTAGTATACATATTTTGAAGTTGAGGGAGAAAGCTATTGAAACAGTGCAGGCTATTGTCCTTGAAATGGGAATATGACAAATGGAATTTTTTAGTTATAGCGTCACTGCCTCACAATTATAAATCAGTACTGTACTTGGCTAAATTGGTCTCCATCTTAGAGAGGCAGGTTGTTCTTGTTTTCCACCACTAGAGTGTAAGCTTGCTCCACTGCTTACCGTTTGGTGGACAAGCGACTTCACCCTTCAGTTGTAAGAAGTATTTAGCTCCTTTCCTTTAATGGCAATAATCTAAAAAGAAATATATTCTTACAAGTAAAAGTCCTGCATTCAGTATCTTACTAACAATGGGGGAAGAAGTATTCAGATCCCTTACTGCAGTAAAAGTACCAATACAACACTGTAAAACATTACAAGTAAAAGTCCTGCATTGAAAATATGTTAGATAAGAAAATAAGTAAAAATATGTTACATCAGGAACATGTACTTTAAGTATTAAAAGTAAAAGTACTCAATGCAGTAAAATCCTCAATTTAATGGTCTAATCATTTCAGCTGTACGTTGAAATGAAAAGCTGTACTGGCCGTTATAGTGTTGGGTAACGTTAGAGTAATTTATATTAAAATATATTTTATAAGCTATATGTGTTTTGTGTACAAACATCTTAATTTGTAAAGTAAAGTAGTAACTAAAGTAACTTGTAACTAAAGCTGTCAGATAAATGTAGTGGAGTAACTAAAGTAACTAATAACTAAAGTAACTGAAGTAACTGGTTACTAAAGCTGTCAGATGAATGTAGTGGAGTAACTAAAGTAAGTAGTAACTAAATTAACTAGTTACTAAAGCTGTCAGATGAATGTTGTGGAGTAACTAAAGTAACTAGTAACTAAAGTAACTAGTAACTAAAGCTGTCAGATGAATGTAGTGATGTAGTGGAGTAACTAAAGTAACTAGTAACTAAAGTAACTAGTATCTAAAGCTGTCATTGAATGTAGTGGAGTAAAAAGTACAGTATTTCTCTCTGAGATGTAGCGGAGTAGAAGTAGAAAGTGGCATGAAAAGAAAAGAGTCAAGTAAAGTACAAATGTACTTAAAGGTTCAGTAGGTAACTTTTGTAAAAATGTATTTTTTACATATTTGTTAAAACTGTCACTATGCCCTGACAGTAGAATATGAGACAGATAATCTGTGAAAAAATTAAGCTCCTATGGCTCCTCCCTGTGTCCCTGATGCCATTTGGCAGAAATGCACCGCTCCCGATCAAAACAGCCAATCAGAGCCAGGAGGACTGTCTTAGCGGTGTCAATCACTCTCGTGTACGCGCTGCTCATACCCCTCCCCCCTCCCCCCCGCACAGCGCGTACCGTGTTCAAGCTCAAGACTGCCCGTGTGCTGCAGCTGTGCTAATCACGGAGAAACAACTTTTCAGGAAAACTGCCAATTTCTCGAGTGACACCTGCTCAGAAAACAAAGACGGGCAAACAGAAGAAGACCGATGACGAAAAGCGAGCTAAAAAGAAAGAATTAAACCGAGCCCGAAATTAAACGACGGTCAACATCGGAGGCTTTTCAGAGGTGGAGGGAGCTACGCCTCCTGAAAGGATTCAACACGGATTCAGAGCTAGCCACATTTCTGCTAGACATGTAAGTATCCCTGCTGGATTTGTTTCATTTATTAATAACTAGCTACACAACTAAGCTAGCGATGGTTACAGTATTGCTGGTGATAGCGCAAATTTCATTTTACTCTGTAGCTTGTTGCTAGCTAAGTCTAACAGTTAGCTTGTAGCACGGCAGGAATGTTGTAGCTAACTCGTTCACCCTCAGTATAAGCAATGTTGTTTCGATCCCTATATTTAGTAAGCCTAAATGTGTTTTTGTCGATCACAATTAAATGCAGCTATGGTGAAACTACTTTAATTGTGCGCTGCCCCTGTTTCTTCCCCCTCAGGATTGTAAATCAAATGTCTGACACACATTCTTTATGCTCCTCCAACAGGTCAGACATGGCCCCAGACACAGAGGCACGTGAAGGAATCGTCTTTCAGTCCAAATCAAGATGTTCAGTGTTTCCTTGTGTGCACTTTGCAAAAAAAGCTGATTTATTTTACCCATATGCAAAATAAAACCTTAGACCTATTTCTAAGATGTTATTCCTTGGCTTAGTGAGCTTCCTCAGTGATTAATCATTTCTACTGAAAGTTTAGTGTTTTAAATTGATCCAAAAGGTAATTCAATGTGCTGTGTAAAGTGCTGCTTTTGTTCTCACAAATGAGCGATTACATAAACATTTTTAACCCCTTTTTTATTGAAAAATATTTCCAAAACTTTTAATAGAAATATTTTAAATAAGCATTTTTTTACATAAAGTTTTAAAAGCACAGCACACAACAGCTGAACCCTCCTCAGAATAAAGCCCCTGTATTGTGTGGAAAGCATTGGTGGCCCTGCTTACTAGCCTGCGCGTTCACGGCAGGCTCGAGGAGCTGTGGAGGGGTGGGCTGTAGCGTAGCAGAGAGCAAGGGGGAGGAGCCTGTAAGGTGTGCTTGTTCAAATTTTTAGGCTAAGTCCACGTTTCCTCAAAACTACCTACTGCAGCTTGTAAGTACAGTACTTGAGTAAATGGACTTTTTGATAGACCTTTTGGGAAATGAGCATCTGTATCTTGAAAGAAGTGAGAATAAAGTACAACAAGAGTAACACTAAGTACTTATTTGAAGGTCTGTCTCAGGTTTTTTCTTTTTTTTGGGCATTTTCAGCCTCTATTTTGAGGGGCGAGAGAGGGGGAATGACATGCAACAAAGAAGGTCAGAGTCAAACCAGGGCCTGCTACGTCAAGCAGTAAACCTCTATATATGGGCGCCTGCTCTACCAACTAAGCTATCCGGGTGCCCCAAGTCACTGTTTTTGATTTGCATGCATCCACTGTACCTGTCTGTGTTGCATTAAAACACCATGTCCTGATGCTGGTCGTAACAGAGCTTTTGGTAAGGGAGCATAGGTGTGTGTATGTGTGAAGCATAATGTATCACATGGAAAAAGGAGTGAGCAGGTTTACCTGCTGCTGCACACTGAGATCTGTATCATCTAATGCACCCTACCCTGGTAGGTACAGCTGCTGTCATTAGAATCCATTTGTTTGCTCATAAAATAGGCAATTTGTACACTGGCAACAATAGTGCTGTCTTCTGTTGGAAAGAGGGTGCGTCTAAGTGCGTGTGCCTAACAGGTGTTGCTGACAGGGTAAGGTTGCGAAGGGGCATGGGAAATGGATTCCATTTTCGTTTTGCCTGTTTGTGAGATCACACCGTCATTGCTGTCTCATTGAATTAAACATCTACACTATGAGGGATGCAAAGATTTCCCAGTGCTGTTCTCTGCACGTAACCTATTTTTTGGTCTCAGCACAGTGGTAATTTCCACATTTAGTGATAATGTGTACATAAGTGTATTCCATTGATTTGTTCCATATTTGCAATTCATGTGTCTGTTCCCCTGTTAGCATTGTCCTTGCAAACAGTATCTGTGGTCTATTTTAGGGTTCCATCTCCAGCATGTCTGACTGCTGATGGAAACAGCTGTGGGCTCCATCAGGGACAGTTAGGCCTCAGCCTTTATTATCAGGGACGATATAAATATTTCCATCACACTGTGCCAAGGCAGAGTGATATTACACAGCCGCGACCCCCATGGACCTCCAGCTCTAATGCATTTTCAACAGGAGTTTTGCTCGCAGCGAAGGCTGAATAATTATTTATTTCTGAAACAACAATCTCTATTTTGCGGGGCATTATGATAATGATTATTGGGGACACTTTTCTCCCAGAGTTTGGACTCTGACAATATGCTTATTTTTATGTGTCATTGTATAGCTGCTAAGGAGGTTTCACTGTCCATGAGATTCAAAAAAATAATAAAAAGAGAATCCCTAATTATAGTAGGCAGTAACATTGTAAGTTACAACTGGAAAAAAGCTTGATGAAAGCAAGGTTTTGTTTCCTAAAACCAAAACAATGAGTTGAAAGATGCTAAAGCTCCCTTGGAGCTAAGGGAAACTGCAGAGTTGGTAATAATTCTCTGGGGGTTTGTCACTACAAGTGGCCACGTTTACAATACATGTAGAAACTTGATCCATTGCTATAAAATTGGTTAGTGCAGCCTAAAACTTACATTTAAATAACATTTACAGTGAGGAAAATAAGTATGTATTTGAACACCCTGCTATTTTGCAAGTTCTCCCACTTAGAAATCATGGAGGGGTCTGAAATTGTCATTGTAGGTGCATGTCCACTGTGAGAGACAATAAAAAAAAAAAAATCCAGAAATCACAATGTATGATTTTTTAACTATTTATTTGTATGATACAGCTGCAAATAAGTATTTGAACACCTGTCTATCAGCTACAATTCAGACCCTCAAAGACCTGTTAGTCTGCCTTCAAAATGTCCACCTCCACTCCATTTATTATCCTAAATTAGATGTACCTGTTTGAGGTTGTTAGCTGCATAAAGACACCTGTCCACCCCATACAATCAGTAAGAATCCAACTACTAACATGGCCAAGACCAAAGAGCTGTCCAAAGACACTAGAGACAATATTGTATACCTCCACAAGACTGCAAAGGACTGCGGGGACATGTCCAAGCAGCTTGGTGAAAAAAGGTCCACTGTTGGAGCAATCATTAGAAAATGGAAGAAGCTAAACATGACTGTCAGCCTCCCTTGGACTGGGGCTCCATGCAAGACCTCACCTTGTGGGGTCTCAATGATCCTAAGAAAGGTGAGAAATCAGCCCAGAACTACACGGGAGGAGCTGGTCAATGGCCTGAAAAGAGCTGGGACCACCGTTTCCAAGGTTACTGTTGGTAATACACTAAGACGTTATGGTTTGAAATCATGCATGGCGCGGAAGGTTCCCCTGCTTAAACCAGCACATGTCAAGGCCTGTCTTAAGTTTGCCAATGACCATTTGGATGATCCAGAGGAGTCATGGGAGAAAGTCATGTGGTCAGATGAGACCAAAATAGAACTTTTTGGTCATAATTCCACTAACCGTGTTTGGAGGAAGAAGAACGATGAGTACCATCCAAAGAACACCATCCGTACTGTGAAGCATGGGGGTGGTAGTATCATGCTTTGGGTTTTTTTTCTGCACATCGGACAGGGCGACTGCACTGTATTAAGGAGAGGATGACCGGGGCCATGTATTGCGAGATTTTGGGGAACAACCTCCTTCCCTCAGTTAAGCATTGAAGATGGGTCGAGGCTGGGTCTTCCAACATGACAATGACCTGAAGCACACAGCCAGGATAATCAAGGAGTGGCTCTGTAAGAAGCATATCAAGGTTCTGACGTGGCCTAGCCAGTCTCCAGACCTAAACCCAATAGAGAATCTTTGGGGGGAGCTCAAACTCCATGTTTCTCAGCGACAGCCCAGAAACCTGACTGATCTAGAGACGATCTGTGTGGAGGAGTGGGCAAAAATCCCTTCTGCAGTGTGTCAAACCTGGTGAAAAACTACAGGAAACATTTGACCTCTGAAACTGCAAACAAAAGCTACTGTACCAAATATTAACATTGGTTTTCTCAGGTGTTCTAATACTGATTTGCAGCTGTATCATACAAATAAATAATAAAAAAATTATACATTGTGATTTCTGGATTTTTTTTTCCGATTATGTCTCTCACAGTGGACATGCACCTACGATGACAATTTCAGACCCCTCCATGATTTCTAAGTGGGAGAACTTACAAAATAGTAGGGTGTTCAAATACTTATTTTCCTCACTGTAGGTTACTATACCGAGAAATCCTGATGCCAGAGTTCTTCAGACTAAGGAATTTGACCTTAAGGCATGTTCAGATGACACCTTATCAGAGTAATCTGTTAGGGGGCTGTAGGCCAAAGATTGCTCCATCCCTCTGTGCTTCTTGCCTCAAAGTCCCCATAAAAGGAGAACTCTGTTTGATTTCAACACGTAGCTCTGTTGTTTGTAAATGTGGAGGTCTGTCAGTAATCAGTAAAATTAAACCAATCAGTGCTGCTTACACCATGTTATATTCCTGTTAGAGTTATCCCCCAACAGGCTTAAACAGGGCAAGTTCTAAATGTGTTTTTAGCCTCTAAACATGATCAAAATGGCATTAACCCTTGTATTGTCTTTATACTTCATAATATATTAACAAATATTGTCTTTAAATATTGTCTTTATCTCAAATTTAAACAATTGAGATAACATACTGTATGTTTAGGGAATGTAATCAGTCTCTACTAGAACACAATTAAAAATGGAAGTGTGATTTGTTATAATTAATGTTAAAAATCCACTATGTGATTATTCTTATCTTGGAAAAAACACAAGTGGTCATATCCAGAATCATTTTCTGAATTGAGTCAGGAATACATGTTTAGCACAGAAAATAAGGTAAGGCCATTGGTTTCAGGTATAAAAAATTTAACTTGTACTATTTTTCTTCTTGTAAAAATTTGAAGTGGGTCAATTTGACGTGAATACCATACAAGGGTTAAAAGTGCCTACCCTTGTGAATTGATTCCTTCCAAGTGAACTCAGTGACTCTGACTGCAGTAGATGTGACAGAAATGGATGAAAGTTGTGCTAATTCAGCTGTGTTTAGTTTCATTGTTGAGAGGGTAAGACTTAGGGACCGTCTACAAACTACAACACTGAAAAGAGATACAACATAAAGTAAGTGCTGTAGTACAACTAGCAGAAGACAAGTTATAATTGAGGTAAGTTTGGAGACACTATCTTATTTAATCATTAGATTGATAACGTACATATTTTTGTTGTATCTCTTTTCTGTGTAGTAGTTTGTAGAGGGTCCCTAAGCTCTCTAACTGCCGTCTCAACACAGGAACTAAACACAGCTGAATTAGTACAACTTACATACATTTCTGTCACATCTACTGCAGTGAAATTCACTGTGTTCACTCAGAATAAATCACTGCACATGGGTAGGCACTTGTAATGGTATTTTTAAGATGACTAAAAACACATTTAGACTAAAAACACATTTACAACTTGCCCTGTTTAAGCCTGTTGCGTGCTAACTCTAGCAGGAGGATAACACAGTGTTGACAGAACCGATTGGTTTCATTTTTCTTTCTACTGACAGCCCTCCAGATTTTCAAACAACAGAGCTATGTGTTTAAATTGACCGGAATTCTCCTTTAAGTACACAGGTCACAGCAGAATTCACGCGGCATCTATTTTATTACATACACCAACTAGTACCCCTATGATGAACCTGGCCTTAAGGTTTTCAGCATCTCAGTGTATTGTATTGTATTGTATTTGATTAAACAGGGTTTTATTTAGGAATTGTCACCATGTGAGCACAATAAAAACTAACACAGGTCCCTCTACAACAGAGAGCCATGAAAATAGCTAAGAATGCTAAAACCTGACTTCCTTGGTATTGTACTTTACAGAAATGAAAACAAGTTGCACTTTGAAATATGAAAACTTTAAAAACATACAAAATTTGAACTTCAAGGTTTGTTTTGGCTCAGTGACAGCAGTGTGCCACTGGAGAGTATGCAGTGTTCCACAAAGTGTCCCATGGGATGTGAGCGATTTTCTTCTCAAGGCATTGTTGCCAATAATGCTTGATGCATGTCATGCATGTCCCCTTTAGGGTACATACCATGAAAAACCTTTTGAGCAATTGTGCACATACATTTGGCTATTGTTAGAATGAACTAACTGTTGAATCTCTGAAGACGGGGGCTTGGCTCTAATGGAAGATTAACACAAAGAAATGATAAGACAAAGCATAAGAAATGATAAGAAATGATAAGAAATGATAAGACAAAGCACAAAGAATTACAATGAAACGGGCTAAAAATAGTTGCTTCACCCGAAAGTTTTACATCCATTTTGCCCCGAAATCTCGTCTCTGTCCCTCCTATATTCCTTCTACTCCAGGGGTGAGTAAAAATGAGTAAAACCCGACCTTATTGGCTCTTCATTGGCATGGTCACATGTAGGACGAGTCTTGTTGGTTTCTTTGCTGTCCAATAAGGAAGGACATGCTCTAACTCCGCCCTTTGAGATCGTTTTCGAACGCCGGTCAAAAGGTTATTATCATTTAAGTGAGAAGTTCTTACAAAATACAGTTAATCAACATTTCGTCTAGTCTAAGACAGCAGGTTACTTCCTTTTGTGGAGCAATCGGTGTCAGTATGTTAATAGTTTTTTGTTCTAATCTATCTGGCAGAGACAGAGGAAGAGAGGGGGTAGGTGAGAGACAAAAGGGCCGTCTTGATCTACTTTTCCCTGAGACAAACTATGGTAATTAAACAGCATGATATGGAGCCTACACCATTGAATTAAATCATATCTTCTCAACCCAACTGCAGCATACATTAAAATACATTAAAACATGAAAACAAAATTACACAGCGATGAAACATTTAAATTTCATTTTGCTCTACACTATCTAGGGTACCTACCATGTAGACTTCTTAGAATATACCCCCCACCTGAGTATCTCAGCCACCGGCTGGTGAACTACCTTTGCAAAGGAGCGTTATATTTTTCTCGTAAGTGGTGGAAGAAGTATTACTCATGTAAAGGTACTCTTTTACAAGGACAAGTCCTGCATTGAAAATGTTACTTAACTAAAAGTCTATAAGTATCATCACAGAAATGTCCTTAAAGTATTAAAAGTAAAAGTACTCAATGCAGAAAAAATTGTTTTAGAAACCGGAAACGATCCAAACAGTTCTGTCAATCAACTAGGTGTTTTTTCGGCTTATCGTTTCAGCTGTACAGTACAAGTATACCTTAAATATTTACTTAAGTACAGTACTTTTGTAAATGTACTTAGTTACATCCCACCACTGCAACGCAATCAGAGCAGACTGGGCTTTTTGGGAGTGGGTCTTAAGGTGCTAGTGCTAAAACAGAGTGTTTAAGTATAGAGAAAAATAAAGTGTGTTTTTAACACTTCTAGTTTTTTTATAGTAAGGAAACATGTTCTAATCATAGACCGTTAAAATTAATGGACAGAGCATCCGGTTCAGCAAAGTGAAGCAAATGCGGAAGTAACTTAAACCTGCATTCTATCTGAATTCCTGCAGAGGGCGACACGCGTGGTTGCAAAAGAAGTTGGTTTCTATAGAAGTCTATGGAGAAATGAGCCACTTCTCACTTGATTTATTACCTCAGTAAACATCTTCATAATGAGTTAGTGGTCTCGATCGCTAGTTTTAAGTATTCTGCAACACAGAATGATGTTCATTTTTTAATATACGGTCTCGTTGATTTTAAAATCGGCGATAAAGCCGGGGTTGTTTTGGGGCGTGGCTATGGTGTGATTGACAGTTCA
Organism: Etheostoma perlongum; assembly: GCA_026937815.1. Taxonomy (NCBI): domain Eukaryota; kingdom Metazoa; phylum Chordata; class Actinopteri; order Perciformes; family Percidae; genus Etheostoma; species Etheostoma perlongum. The sequence continues at coordinate 26,053,525 of CM049393.1, read as the reverse complement.
CGGCCTGTCAATCAAAGCTTGTCCATGGCACGGGGGTTGCCTACGTTTCATCGCAGTGACTTTGACACTTTGGTCGGATAATATTGTCTTGTTTAGCGGTCGGTTGCACGGCAAGACACTCAAAGGAATCGGCAGTTCAGTTTTTCTGGTAAGTAAAATTATATTTAGTTTTAACACAGTTTTTCGTTAGCCAACGTTAGCATCTCAATTAATATCAGTTAGCTAGCTACTAGATTGCACCTTGCTAAGCAAGCTAGCGGGCTAACTAATAATGCTATGCAGACCGTATAAACGCATACAGTCTATGTATAAACGTATTAAAATATTTTTAATGTTACAGTCGATTACAGTATATGCACCGATCTCGCCTGTGATCTGTAATAGGTGGTATTAGTGCTAATCGATGCGCATGTAATGGTAACGTTAGCTTAAAATCAAATCCTGATGTAGCTAACGTTATATTGCAAATTCATAAACCCTATTAGCACGGGGTAAGGTTGTTTTGGGACAGCGTGTGATTTAGAAATAACCCCTCACATCTGAGTTTCGTGTGGCGGATTTGTACGTCAAACGTAGACCTGCTTTTGACTCAAATATATCCCGAAAGTTTGGGCAACGTTACCCGGAGGCGGGCAAAGGACGGCCAGGGCGAGCCCGGCACACCTCACCCCAGTCGGGGTTGCATATCTTTCTGGGCGAGAGGTTACCGGGCATATACCCTGTCACCCTCGCCGCGGCAGCACCCACACAGCGGACAAAGCTGCGGGGGGAGCGCGTTGACTTGGAGGTCTCCGGGCGGGGGAGTGGGTCAGATTGTTAGCGATAAAATGGCGCACATGAAACAATTAGACATTATTGTAAAGTTACATTGGGGTATTACATTATATTAATCTATTAAATATACATTTAAATAATTTGCATTACAGATGCATACAGCAGATGTGGTGCCTTGTTAGTGTAAATTGATAGTATATACACCTTCGGGATGTATGAAACATGAATTTCTTTCCAAACAGACTTCCTTTTGATGATGCCAGGCTGAAGTAATGGTTGGTGAACATGAGGAGAGAGAGACCAGCATATGGAAGCACGAAAAGTCCCGTCTGCTGTTCACACTTTGAGGAAGATCAGTTTTTCAGAGACAAGCAGGTATTATTAATTTAAATGCATTATTTAGTGTGTCTCATATATTAGCTCATATATTAATATAATTAATTGTGATCTACCATGCCTTAACTACATGTTTGTCTTTTACTGTAACTACAAAGGTATCCACACTGAAAACTGAATGACCAGAGCCTACAGAAGGAAGACCTGGTGTATAGAGCGGTGTATTTGGTGCCATTTCATCTGGATGTGGAAACCAGACTGCGTTGACCACATCCAAAGTTCTCAAATGTGTTCTGATTATAATGATGCCAGAAAATAATTTTTGGTTCAGCTTCTTCTGCTGAAAGGACGGACCAACTTTTAGCACTTGGTATTTAGAGGTTCAACTTCTTGTGGTTGACTTAGTTTCTGCTGTAGTTTGATAGGTGATCGTAGTAACATTAAGTAGTGGATTAAAACTATTTTATAAATATTAACTGGAATAAAATAATGAAAATGCTCTAGCAGTCACCACTTTCCCAGGTGAAAGTATTTTTGGTAATTTCACATAAAGGGTCTTGTATATTTTATGTATTTATGTACTGTTAGAATTAAATATTGACATTGCATATCCTTGTATGGTTTTTAGTTTTCATACTTTGAAAATGTCTAACTGTAATGATTAAATCAAATGTACCTAATACATTTGATTTAATCATTACAGTTACGGCAATTAAATAAGTTGTTTAATTCTCCTTAGCAATTTGTGATCATAAGTTATGATTTTACAATAGCCCTGCACAGATTAAACAGCACCTAGTGCAAAACGTTTATATTTATGTGTATTAAAGCCAAAATAGAAAGACACTTTTAATCAATTACAAATTCTATGAAATTTCCAAAGTCTTCTTGTATGACTACAATGCTGGATGTTCCTATTATAGTTACTTCAGAAAAACAACAAATGTAGCTTTAGAAGTACCTTTATTTCACATTGAAATGGGCATCAACTTAAAAATACATACACCAAACACTTAAGATTTTTAAAAATGTATGAATTAAATAATGTACTTCACCTTTTACAAGTGTAAATTCCACACATAAAACACTGCTGTGGGTTAAGGTAAAGGCAAACTTAACTGTCACAAGACATGTCTGCATAATAAAGAGGTTGTTGAATCTCTAGTGTCACACTGTTAATTACAGTAGAAATGGTTGACATTACAAATCACAATATAAAAATACAGCTTAACATATAAAGCTTATAGCACTTGTGCTATCATGCCTGGATACTGCAGGTGGAGGTGCTGCAGGTTCTCGTTCATTCCTGCGAAGAGGTTACCGGCCTTGACATCTCTCAGGTCTCAGTGAATAAGGAGGACGTCCGGGACAGCTCTTCCTTGTAGGGACTGGTAAAAGAAAGGGACCGCAGAGAAAAGGATAAATGAACAGCACTCTTAATTACACACTATTTGAAAATGCATTATTACCTTGGCTTAGTTGTACAAAAGTCTGGTAAAAGTTTAATGTTGTACAATATATAGCAAAAGAAAATGAACTATTACTATTGCTTACTTCTGGGGCATTGGGGGGGTGAACATGCCATCGTGGCTCTCAGCACTCTTATTTCTGAAAGAATCATCAATTTCCATTTGAGCCCCTCATTGTTAAATATCTATGCACACTAGCATGTAACTGTACTTGATTAATTATCCAGGAGAATACAATACACATGAATCAACAGTCCATTGTTCTTTAGTGTAACTGTAAGTTAAATGAGCTTATTTCTGCTAACATTAGGTCTTAACAGCATGTCAAGGTTAAATGCCCCAACTATAGACTGAAAGGGGAAACAGTAGCACATTATCGGATCATTATGGTTATTACAGTTAGCCAAACGTTATAAGAAACTTGGTTATACATGTGCTAATAGCGTTACATAATGATAAGCATTGACAATCGTCGTTTTGCATTTCGCTGACGAGAAGTAAACTTCGATTTGCAGAAAATTAACGTTAGCATGTTTACCCATAGCTAGCTAAGTGGCAAGCTAACGTTACAGACAATTTACATGGTAACTTCAGACACATTTACTTTGCAATGTGACTCTTATATGTTATATAACCATATACTATATGGGACAAAGATGTACTTAAAACCTAGCGTTAGTGAAGCTAAATCTTACCTTGAATTATTCAGCAGCAGTTGCATCCACATTGGCAGTGAAAGTGGTTAGCTAAGGTAACGGTAGAGCAGCGGTGCTAGCTCTCAGCTAACGTCAGTCAGATCCCGCCCATAGACTGTAGATCCCGCCCACCGGTCTGTGGCTCCTCTCTCACTCCGCCCTCTCCTCTAAAATCGTCACATCCGCAACCACGATGGCTGCGCCCATAAACGCAAACTCGACGACTCATTTCTGATCTCCACAAACCAATGGGTGACGTCACACATGCTCTGTCCATTAATATTAACGGTCTATGGTTCTAATACAAGCCCAAAATAAGTTTGACCCTGAAAATGAGCATGCTATGTCTCCTTTAACTACTACCTTTGTCTGTGTGGTGTGTATGATGCGTACTACGGGTTTTGTTAAATGGTCAGTGGAGCCATCTGTCCTCAAGAGTAACAGAGAGACGGCTGCATTCTCTCTGCAGACGGCGACATTTCTTTTCTTCTCAAGGAAGAAAAGAAATTTCAAGAAAAAAGGCTCATCATGGCTAATAAGCACAAACGTCGAGCAAAACATAGGTCTGCATCTAGTCTGGCTTTGTCAGACCATCCACATGCTGCGAAGCAGAGGAAGGTCTGGCTAGGGACCAAAAAAGTGATCTAGTTTATTGGCATTCCTTTAAACCAACCACAATCAACGTGGGCGGCGCCAAGCTCCGGACGGAGCCGCTGCAAAATAGTTGTGCGAGAGAAAACTCAGGTTGACAGATAGTCCAGTCTAGCTGCTTGGATTTACCCTGCAGAGATCTGAGGAGCAGTTAACCAAAGTCCTCAGAAATCCACACAAAGAAAGGAATCAAACAGAAAAGACATGCATTCCGCGGAATTTCCTGTGGCACCGCAGCAAGTGGAACGTCAAGGATATAGACTTGTCTGTGACTATTTCCTAATTTATTGTTGTTGATTTCTTTTGACTTTCGTTCTTGTGACTAATAATTCAGTCTGTCAAATGTCAAAGAGTTAATAACAAGGAGAGTGTCCCTGGATCTCCCTATAAGGGCTTGGTTTCAAAAAGGTTAACTTTTTCAACCTACTTAAGTTTACAGGCTTGACATTATTAGTATAATTGAATCAAATCCACCTGACATGCAGTGAACCAGTAATTCAGTCTTGATTTGGACGTTTACACAATACTCTGACTATAGTTAATACTTGTAGGGAGTTTACCAAGTTTACTTGATAAGTGTCTTATTGGAATTTTGACAGACGTTTTTAATTAACCAAATAATACCTTGGAAATGTTTGCAGAGATCTTGATGCCCCAGACAGAGTGAGAGCTCAGCCGGTTACTGTTGGCAGGAAGGAGATGAAGAGTCGACACTGACTCCCCCGCTCCACAGAGAGAGGGACCTGGGGCAGAGGAGACAGCATTGGTGCATGTGCACACATATGCATTCATGCATCTAGCCATTGCCCTTCCTGCCCTGTGCTGAGTTTTGGAGGTCACTCTAAAATACCAGTGCCGGTGTTCCTGGTCATGTGAACGAGGGGCCTGGTTTGGCTTGCTGTGAGGAATTTGCAGTGGGAGGTATCCACTCCACATATGGCCTGGAGAGTCTCTGCAAAGCAGAGAGGAAGCTCACAAGAGATGTCAGATGGACTACAGGCTCAGCATGAGAGTCATGAGAAGGACAAGCTTGTAACTACATTCATGTTACATCTGTTACTGCATACAGCTGGGCTTCTGCTGTCTATTTGTAAAGATCTGGATCACAGTTAGAGTTTCTCAGGACTTCACTGTGGCCTCATTAACAACATGAACAATACTTTAAAAAAGCTATGAAAAGTTAAGCAATGTAATTCGCATGCATTCCATGTTTTTTTTGCTTCATGCACCACATTGACTACTCCTGTATAAGAACACAGTTGAGGTTGGGATAGGTGGGTGTAAAAACACAAAGCTTTCAAACCAGGGAACGGAGTTTGGAAACAAAAGACTTTCACCCAGGAAATGTGTGTGTCTTGGGACTGTTTTAATCCAAGCCACAATCTTTTTTCTGAACTTAAGTAGTTGTTTTGGTGCCGAACTAAACTTTCGTTCATAACGCATAGTCACATAACGCTCACTTTTTGTCACCTTAACCCTAATGAATGCTTGCTGTTTCTGTACCCAACTCAAAGTCACATACAGTATAATGTGAACGCACCAACAATTCCTCATGGGTGCTGCAGAAACTACGCACTATAGCTTTAAGACCACTAAACTCAACTTATGCGTCATCAATACCAAATTCAATCTAATTGGATGGGAATATACATAAGGGATAATGTACAGTAGAGCAAGGCGGTTATTATAGCGAATGGGTGATCAGGATCTTGAATCAGCCTGAATTATTGTTATAATGTGCTGCAAATCGTGCCAACCGAAACGCCACAAACTGCTGGCTTTTAATAATAAACCATCAAATTTGAAAAAACACATGGAGGTAAATGCATCTTTTTGTTGTTATAAATAGCTATATGTTGTTTGTTTCATTAACTTTATTAAGTTAACGTTAATGGTCAGTTACATTTGTTCTCCTGCTAGCAATGACCTTGGTTCTCTAGCACAGAGGTTTTCAAATTGGGTGAAAAATGAGCCTCCCCTTAGAGTAGGTAAGGACAGCCGAGCCCCCCTTTCCTCAAAATCCCGTCCGCCTGCCCTAACCCACACACACACCTCTGCAGTGAATGCCATCTTTTGTGTGTTAATAATGAGTTTAATAACTCATTATTCATATTGTATTTAAAAAAATTGTATTTAAAGACATTTTATTTCCACAACTTTTTTAAAAGTGCATTCATAAACAATTCTTTGCAACAGCAAACAACTTCATGCAGGCTTAATTGAGGCTACTTTTAAAATCCCTGAACATCAGTAGGCCTATCTACAAGTCAATAAGACATGCTTAACATGCACCAACATTTGGCCTAATCATAACTGGCCTGGCAACCCAAAGGCCAAGGGTCCACCCCCTGAAGATATTGAGCAATAAACACTTCATTTGACAATTCTTCACTTCAATTATACATTATTCATTGTAATGAATTAATAAAAACCTGGATTGTAATATTTCAGATGTGTTTGAGCAAGATTTCTGCTTATGTTCATCACTTTGTGCACATTCAAAATATAACTCATCTGTGTTCTCTGAGGTTTGGAGGAGTCGTGATATTTTGTAAAAAAATAAATAAAGTGATAATAGGTTATTACAAGAATAAAGTCACTATATTTCAGAAAATAATCTACCTGTACCATAGCCTGCTGTGCATCATGTGATTGCTCTGCTGATACGGTAGATCTCAGACATGACAGACTCAGAGCCCTGTTTGGGTCTCTGGTCTCTGAATAAGACAAAGGTTAGGAAGTGGCTGTACGCTGTTCCACATCAGAGGTGGAAAACAGGAACTAGGGCAGAACTCCACGAAGCTCAAACATGTCACATCTGCCGCAGCATGTCCACAGCAGAGAGCGTCCATTACCTGAAGCTGCACAGCTTTTTACAGCAAGAGGGGACACTAAGCGACGTCTGGTTTCATATTAGTCAACTTTTTAAAATACTTTTTAGGCTACACTCAAACTATTTGGGACTGAAGCACCAGCAAAATCAGCTGACGCATGTCGCGCCTTCCCTGTTGCTCTTTGGCGCCCCAGGGGAGACACGCCTCGCCTGTTGAAAACCGCTGCTCTAGCATTTAGTTAAGTAACCCAAGTAACTTTATGGTTAGCGAGCGTATAGTTTATTTGAAAATGATCTAATACTAGCTGATACAATATCTGCATATACAGTGAGGAAAATAAATATTTGAAAACCCTGCTATTTTGCAAGTTCTCCCACTTAGAAATCATGGAGGGGTCTGAAATTGTCATCGTAGGTAACTATTTATTTGTATGATACAGCTGCAAATAAGTATTTGAACACCTGAGAAAATCAATGTTAATATTTGGTACAGTAGCCGTTGTTTGCAATTCCAGAGGTCAAACGTTTCCTGTAGTTTTTCACCAGGTTTGCGCAAACTGCAGAAGGGATTTTGGCCCACTCCTCCACACAGCTCTTCTCTAGATCAGTCAGGTTTCTGGGCTGTTGCTGAGAAACACGGAGTTTGAGCTCCCTCCAAAGATTCTCTATTGGGTTTAGGTCTGGAAACTGGCTAGGCCATGTCAGAACCTTGATATGCTTCTTACAGAGCCACTCCTTGGTTATCCTGGCTGTGTGCTTTGGGTCATTGTCATGTTGGAAGACCAAGCCTCAACCCATCTTCAATGCTCTAACTGAGGGAAGGAGGTTGTTTTTCAAAATCTTGCAATACATGCCCATGTGCACAAAAACACCCCCAAAGCATGATGCTACCACCCCCATGCTTCACAGTAGGGATGGTGTTCTTGGGATGGTACTCATCATTCTTCTTCCTCCAAACACAGTTAGTGGAATTATGACCAAAAAGATCTACTTTGGTCTCATCTGACCACATGACTTTCTCCCATAAATCCTCTGGATCATCCAAATGGTCATTGGCAAACTTAAAACGGCCCTTGACATGTGCTGGTTTAAGCAGGGGAACCTTCCGTGCCATGCATGATTTCAAACCATAACGTCTTAGTGTATTACCAACAGTAACCTTGGAAACGGTGGTCCCAGCTCTTTTCAGGTCATTGACCAGCTCCTCCCGTGTAGTTCTGGGCTGATTTTTCACCTTTCTTAGGATCATTGAGACCCCACGAGGTGAGATCTTGCATGGAGCCCCAGTCCGACGGAGATTGACATTCATGTTTAGCTTCTTCCATTTTCTAATGATTGCTCCAACAGTGGACCTTTTTCACCAAACTGCTTGGCAATTTCCCCGTAGCCCTTTCCAGCCTTGTGGAGGTGTACAATTTTGTCTCTAGTGTCTTTGGACAGCTTTTTGGTCTTGGCCATGTTAGTAGTTGGATTCTTACTGACTGTATGGGGTGGACAGGTGTCTTTATGCAGCTAAGGACCTCAAACAGGTGCATCTAATTTAGGATCCTCACTGTACATTAAAAACAAATTCAGCAACTTGATTTAGTTTAACCGTGCTGTAGTAACGTTACTCAAGGCTGTTCTTGTTTTGATGCCACTTAAGTTAACGTTAACGCTACTTGGTCTCAAATCGACTTTATTTTGGGCTAATGTTAACGTTAATGTCTCAAACCTCTCAGACATAAGTTAGAGGACTCATGCTTGTATTCTCACAGAATCACAATTGAATTGAAATATTGCTGCTCAGTCAGAATCTTATTAACTTGGAGTCTAATAATCATATACGTGATGTTTTAGGCCTTTTGGCAGACATCCTTTTAAAATCTAGCCAACGGCATATAAAGAGCCTTTTTTCCATGTCCACTGAAGTTTCTCAACTTGCAATCTAGTAACATTTGTGTGGTCCAGGTAGCTTTGCATAAATAATGGTCGTCATTTGCAAGGCTACTTTTACTTTTGTATTTTAAGTAAATTTCCAAGCCTGTACTTTTACTTGAGTAAAGATCTTAAATCAGTACTTCTACTTTTACCAGAGCATTTTTTAACACAAGTATCTCTACTTCTACTTAAGTACGGGAAGTAATTACTTTTGCCATCTCTGCTCACCATTCAAGGTCCCAGGTGTTGCCTTTGCAGAACTGCTCTAAGTGGAGATATAGTTATGATCTAACTGTACACCATAAGCTCCAGTTGTTGAAGGTGGAATTGTTCCGTCTGACCCACTTGGCCCCTAGGCTTGCCAAACTTAATCCCTTACTGACAAAACACAAATGGTGCTTTTGTCCACATGCTGATTTATGATTGGTGCTGTCCGGGAGCTGCATGCATTTTGATTGGCCAGAGGCTTTAACAATGCTTCTCTGGGTAAACAGGCTGCCCTTGCAGTGTCAGTGAAGTGTAAACATAGGCGCACATAGTCATAGTCACATTTTATGTCTTTGTCTGCAGCTTGATGAATTCAACAATTTAACACATACAGCAGTTTACATCTCGTTATGTAATCCTGACCTGTATGTGATTTTGTTTTTGATACCCAGCATTGTGTACATTCACACTGCTGCACTGATGCTTACCTGGCTGTTTGCATGAAGAAGAAGAAAGAAAGAAAAGAAAGAAAGCACAGTTTCAGCAAATAAAATACTTGAATAGTTTCTAATTATCAGTTAAGCTATAATAATAATAATAAAAATGTATCCTTTATTAGTCCCACAAGGGGAAATTACAATTTAATAAATAAAAAAAAGAGTTGCAAAGCTGTTACAAATCACTTCTACTTATGTTAAATTATTATTCTAAATAACACAGAATTGTCCAAAAATGAATAATATGCACTAATACAATGTAATATTTAGCAAATAACCTACTTTAAAGGAAGTGTTCAGCATTTTGGAAAATATGCTTGTTTACTTTTTTTCTGAGAGTGACTCACAGACCATATCTGCCAATTAGCCCAAGGATGCTGCACAGTGCTAGGCGAAGAAATTTTGCCTAAAACCACAATATGGGCTTTTTACATTTCAAATTATTCAATTTCAATTCAAATCCTTTCTCCTACTATAATTGCATAGTAGTTTGTGCGTTTGTGTGTTTCTGTGTCCTCTCGAGTATTGCTCAATCTTCTTCACAATTGGCAGGTTTATTGCCAAGAACATTCACTGTCAAATTTTGACATGTTCAATATTAAAAGTCCCATGGCATAAAAAATGTCACTTTATGAGGTTTTTTTTAACATTAATGAGTTCCCCCAGCCAGAAAATGAAAGCTCAGATGGGCCAATCTGGAATCTTACCCCTTACGACCTCCACTTTCTCTGCTTTTCCCACCCAGAGAATTTGGCTCTCCCAAGAGAGAGAGACATCATGGCTTTCAAACGAGCAAAATGGCAGTTGGTCAAGGCCACAACCCCAGCCTCCACCTTGCCCCCCCTCTCTTCTCCTCAAAAGCTACAGACTCAGAAATGGCACATACAGTGCCTTGCGAAAGTATTCGGCCCCCTTGAAGTTTTCAACCTTTTGACACATTTTCAGGCTTCAAACATAAAGATATAAAATTTTTATTTTTTGTGAAGAATCACCAACAAGTGGGACACAATTGTGAAGTGGAACGAAATCTATTGGATATTTTAAACTTTTTTAGCAAATAAAAAACTGAAAAGTGGTGCGTGCAAAATTATTCAGCCCCCTTGCGTTAATACTTTGTAGAGCCACCTTTTGCTGCGATTACAGCTGCAAGTTGCTTGGGGTATGTCTCTATCAGTTTTGCACATAGAGAGACTGACATTCTTGCCCATTCTTCCTTGCAAAACAGCTCGAGGTCAGTGAGGTTGGATGGAGAGCGTTTGTGAACAGCAGTTTTCAGCTCTTTCCACAGATTCTCGATTGTATTCAGGTCTGGACTTTGACTTGGCCATTCTAACACCTGGATACCTTTATTTGTGAACCATTCCTTTGTAGATTTTGCTGTATGTTTGGGATCATTGTCTTGTTGGAAGATAAATCTCTGTCCCAGTTTCAGGTCTTTTGCAGACTCCAACAGGTTTTCATCCAGAATGGTCCTGTATTTGCTGCATCCATCTTCCCCTCAATTTTAACTATCTTCCCTGTCCCTGCTGAAGAAAAGCAGGCCCAAACCATGATGCTGCCACCACCATGTTTGACAGTGGGGATGGTGTGTTGAGGGTGATGAGCTGTGTTGCTTTTACGCCAAACATATCGTTTTGCATTGTGGCCAAAAAGTTCAATTTTGGTTTCATCTGACCAGAGCACCTTCTTCCACATGTTTGGTGTGTCTCCCAGGTGGCTTGTGGCAAACTTTAGACGAGACTTTTTATGGATATCTTTGAGAAATGGCTTTCTTCTTGCCACTCTTCCATAAGGCCAGATTTGTGCAGTGTACGACTGATTGTTGTCCTATGGACAGACTCTCCCACCTCAGCTGTAGTTCTCTGCAGTTCATCCAGAGTAATCATGGGCCTCTTGGCTGCATCTCTGATCAGTCTTCTCCTTGTCTGAGCTGAAAGTTTAGAGGGACGGCCAGGTCTTGGTAGATTTGCAGTGGTCTGATACTCCTTCCATTTCAAAATGATCGCTTGCACAGTGCTCCTTGGGATGTTTAAAGCTTGGGAAATATTTTTGTATCCAAATCTGGCTTTAAACTTCTCCACAACAGTATTACGGACCTGCCTGGTGTGTTCCTTGGTCTTCATGATGCTCTCTGCGCTTTCAACAGAACCCTGAGACTATCACAGAGCAGGTGCATTTATACAGAGACTTGATCACACACAGGTGGATTCTATTTATCACCATCAGTCATTTAGGACAACATTGGATCATTCAGAGATCCTCGCTGAACTTCTGGAGTGAGTTTGCTGCACTGAAAGTAAAGGGGCCGAATAATTTAGCACGCACCACTTTTCAGTTTTTTATTTGCTAAAAAAGTTTAAAATATCCAATAGATTTTGTTCCACTTCACAATTGGGTCCCACTTGTTGGTGATTCTTCACAAAAAATAAAAATTTTATATCTTTATGTTTGAAGCCTGAAAATGTGTCAAAAGGTTGAAAAGTTCAAGGGGGCCGAATACTTTCGCAAGGCACTGTACTAAGAAAAGCTCATTGTGGGACTGGCTCTAGTGGCTGTAATTCTGCACCAAGGCTGAATTTTGGGAAAGAGACTTCAGATACAGTATTTGGGGACCACTAAGGCCTATATAAAAGAGACTTCAGATACAGTATTAGGGGACCACTAAGGTCTATATAAAAGAGACTTCAGATACAGTATTAGAGGACCACTAAGGTCTATATAAAAGAGACTTCAGATACAGTATTAGGGGACCACTAAGGTCTATATAAAAGAGACTTCAGATACAGTATTAGGGGACCACTAAGGTCTATATAAAAGAGACTTCAGATACAGTATTAGTGGACAACTAAAGCCTACATAGAAGAGAACTCAGATATAGTATTAAGCGCAACTGTTGTTGTGATTTGGCGCTATATAAATAAAATTTAATTGAATTTTTCTCTTTTGTAACTGGAAACGTTGGCTGTGGTAGAACAAGTACCCTACTACTAAAGTAAAAGTCTTAAAATTAAATGTTTATTTTAAGTGAAAGAGAGGCATTATCATTGTCATATAATTCTGGATAGTTTAATGAATAATAATGCATCATATTTCAATTGTTAGTTAGTAATTCATAGTTTGAGAGTAAAATCTGAATCTGCAACATGTCTCTGTCAGGTAGTACAATATTGTCCTCTGAAGTAGAAGTACACAGTATATAAGTAGTAACAGGGTTGGCGTTAGAACAAATATCCATTGGGGAAACAAGGCTTACTGGTTGCAATGTTGTGGTTCTACAATCTTTGGAGCAAATGCCTTGCAAAACCCACCAGACTCCATTTAAATAAATATCACTTTTATCATTGTTAAATACACTTCATTTAGAGTCAAAAGCCGTCTTGGTTCATCTTTCCACTCTTCCAACAATCACCAATAAAAGCGAAATAAACACTCAATTCACCAATTTACATGGGAAACTATTATGCTTCTATACATGCTAGTAAAAGTATTGTTTATTTAAATGGAGTATAGTGAGTCAAAAATGATCTTACTAAAGGTCTATCTCTGTAGAGATCATTTATTTAATATTGTCAGTAACGTATATTATATATGATAATAATCTGAGCCCATCAGTGACAAAAACAGCACTTTTAGTTTTGTTCCCGCTCAAAAACAATTTTAAAGATTTTTGTTCACATTAGTCACTTAGACATCAATGCATGGGAAAATAGCGTTCAGGTTGAGAAAAAGTTACCTTTTAATGTGATTTTACTGTGTGACCTTAACAACGAAATAAAAATCCAGTAGAAACTTAAAAATATCTACATCCATTTTGGTTGCAGCCTCAACCAGCTTTGCCTTGTTCTCTCTAAATTTAACCCAGCAGCCACAAGGACAGAGCAGCGTATTTGCGCATCACAGAAATACACAACACAAGGACTATTTGCATGTCACAGAGTAGGAAAGCGTGAGGCACAGTGATGAAGATAGAGTGAGGCTGCTTTGTAGGGGGGCTTTGTGTTGTTATGTAACTGCCTGTTAGCCCCGCCTTCCATGCAACGTTCTCTCCAACACACACACACACACACACACACACACACACACACATACACACACACACACACACACACACACACACACACACACAATGAGCCTGGGCGCAGCTGAGTGGGCTCCTTTAAGAGTTTGGCATTCTCTCCCCGTTGGAGGACGAACTGGAGAGGAACTACAGCAGCCTATTGGGTGCCAGCCTGTATCACCACCACCATCATCACCATCACCATCATCATGTGTGACGTGCAGCATCAGCAGAGGCATGCAGGGAACAGCATGTTTATATGGATGTATGGTCCACCATTGACTGTCATTTCTATTGTTGGAGCAAACTGCAATGCATTCACACTGCAAAATGGAATGAACAATGAGCTTCTAATGTGTGAAAGTAAAACATTTTGTTCCAAAAATATAAAGTCATCTTGCCTCCTATTTGTGAATTATTATAGTAAAACACATCAACCAGAGCTGTTCTGAGGCAGTGAGGAGAGAAGGAAAAGGAGGAAAGGCTCTAGAAGTTGAATAATGTGTCTGACGTTCTCTTTGTCTCTGTGACCTAGTTACCCATGAGATGACCTCCAAACCTTGTTGATAGCAGAGACGGTTTAGAATAACAGGGTACAGTAAACCTTCTCCTAACTTTTTTTTTAGGAAGACAGAACTGAAGAGGATGATGTTATTTACATGTGACTGTATCAAGTATGTATCACAAATTAATAAAGAATCTTGATCAAATACACAGGTAGATAGATACTTACTGGGGAAATTCCGGTGTCCACAAACTTACTTAAAAGTCAAATAAATAAATAAAAAAAGCCAATAAAAAGTACTACATAGTCTTTGAAGGATTATTACACATAGTCCAGTGGGTATGGGGAGAGAGATAGAGCGAAGCCTCTGTTATCATATAATAATATGTAGGTCCGATTATATTAACGGGTGTAACCACATGTTTAAGCAGACTGGACAAAGTGCATCACTAAGTTGAGATAAGTATTTTCTCCACTACAATGAGACTCTCCCTGAAGCCTTATGATGTACAGGTGAAAGTCCAGCAGTGTGTGGGTCCACCCCAATAAGGAGTAACAGCCTGTCTAGTTTACAGTGACTATTTTTTTAGTCCAAAAAAGGCCCCAGTCTCTTATATTATTATATATTATAATACTGATTTTTTTTTTTATTGTTGTATTTATAATGCATAGCCTATTTTTTTTTAATTAATTTTACTTTTATCTTTTTGTTTGGAAAACTAAACTATGAGAATGAAATTAAAAATGAAATGTTCTGTCCTTAATTTAACACAGTGAGGGGCACTTTCAACCACATTTTGGCATCCATTCCTACCACATTTATGAACAGATGATTATATTTTGGGTTGCAATTTTTTAAATTTCTCTTCCATAATAAAAAAAATGCATTTAGGCTTATGGATCTCTTCTATGTTACAGTAAAATGAAAATGAAATGTGCCACCCACTTCAGAAAGTGAAATGCTACCTGAGTAGTCTAACTAACATGACATGCCTATGCCTCATTGATGAGTGGAAACTCCCCAAAAAAAGAAGGTATCTCATTAGCCTAGAGACAGGGAGGGATAACGAGTTACAGTTCTGAACTCTAACCATATTTTACAATCTTCCATGACAGATGGTTAAATGTCATGGTATTCAAGTATTGAGAGACCTCTGTGTGTGTGTGTGTTGAAGTGTGACTCAATGTCAATAAAGGCGTACATTTCATTTTAATTTTTGATTTATTTATTGTTTATTTATCAGGGACATTGCCTATAACACTATAACAACTGTGACGGAGCGCATGGCTGCCATCACGGTAGCGCTATCTATTTTAGCCCTCAAAGACAGACCTTAAATGTTGCCTGCATATATGTTTATTTATCAAGTTCATATGTTCCATTAATGATCACAATATTCAAATCCCCTGTTAACCTGGCCATTCCTCAAATTATTAATGTGAATTGTATGTGTAAATGTCTAGTTTAATAGCTATATTCTTTTTAGCTGTATAGAGCTTTTAAACTGTCTAGTCACCTGAGCCACCCATGCATTGTAGAGTTGGTATGTTCCAATTTGAGGGGTGGGCTTCAGGCCTATAGAGTCTGGCAGTTGTGTTTGCTCATGAGAGAGAGCATGAGGAAAACCTGAGGGAGTAAGGCATACATCCGTTGGATGTCCTCAGCAATGACTTGTCTACAGGTCAATAGGAAACAGTGTATGTTTTTTATAATGTAATCTTTTTGACTCTCACATCAATTTATTTTATTTTGTGAAAGTGTTTTGTTTTGTTTGCCTTGATTCAGTTTATTTCTGTATCACTATTTTGCCTCGTCCACCTTACTTGGGGTTAACAATAATATCCCATCTTATCAATGTCATATCAGACTCCCCTTGAGTGTTTTTCCACCTACTCAGGACTACTAGCTACATCTACCCACAACACAACCAAATGTGAGAGAGGTTTTTTCAAGAAGTCTGGATCTGCTAATTTGTAGTCCTTGTCCCTGGTCAGGCTTTTACAAAAACAATCCCAGCATCAAACACAGCACTACAGTTTATTACATTCTCAAAGAATAAAATCAAATAAAAACAGAATTTACATAAAAATGGCGTTGCCAATGGACACCATTAATGCTCACATCTCTGTTGTTGTTTAAGCCATAGTTTGGCTTTTGTGTCAAACCCTTTTAGTTATATTTGGGATTTAAGTTTGGTTGATAAAGAGCTCCATTAATGTACACGCTTTACTGACCAGGAGGTTTGACCAACAGTTGTTCTGCACATGTGGACTCAACAATTCTGGTTAACCACTACTCTTGTCATGGTCTGACCATCATTTCTCTATGTAATGAGCTCAGACACCATGCTTGGGGCCAGCCCATTTAAACACTTAATAATAACTTTAAAAAAAAGCAAAGTTTATAAGATTGTCAAAATTAAGTAGATTGTATTTCTGTAAAATTTTGCAGTGATGCCATGTTTTTGGTTTTTGATCTAATATTTTTAGAGCTTGTTTATAGAGTAATGCTAGAGGTCTGACTGTTGATTTGGAAGCCTGACCCCAGGCTGTAGTACAATAAGATAAGTGTGAAAAATAATAGCATGCAGATACAGATTAGCTGCCTTGAAGGATAAGGGTTCAGATTGGTTTTGGCATTACTGGAAGAATTGATATTGGTCTGTAATTACACCGGACTTAGAAATCAGGGTGATAATAACCGTCTCAAAACTTTGCAGGAATTTCCCCTCGTCTTTAGATACATTTATCAAGCGAAGCAATAGTCGTATGAAAATGGCATTGTGTTTTTTCAGCAATGAAACATCAAACCCAAAAACATCCATAGCTTTTGAATCATTTAGTTATTATGTTATTCATTTTGGTTTGATCGACATGTACAATATGAAAGGAAGACAGTTGACTGCTAGCTATACATCATTCCCACATTGTGATTGTTGAAAGTTTGATGTTAGTCCATTTACAGATTGTATGAAGTATGTAGCCTATTTAGTTTGTTCCCAATTTCCTTAATGTCGCTAATTTCTCTGCATTTATTTGTTTTTTTTTTGCATTATTTACAATTTGAAAGTATTTCAATATTTTTTGCTGAGGAGTTGTTCTTTTATGAGCCTGCTTTTCTTTCAGTCCATTCTGTTGCTGAGACGAGTAGGATAGTTCAGATAGGCCCAGTCAAAGTAGTGAAGTTGGACTAAAATGTTTTTGTAATAATAAAGTTGTGCTCTTGCTCATTTCCTGAAAGAGATTAGGGCTTTCTGCTGTAATTGAGAGCCATGCTGCGGGTCAGTGCTCAGACAATCCATTCCCCTTGTTGGGTTCATTGAGGGCATCAGCAATCCAGCAGTCATTGTGTTCAGCTGCAGGAAAAACTCTAAGGCACAGAGAGATACGGGGCTTGTGTATGTGTGTGTGTGTGTGTTGCTGTGTTCTGAGAGGCTTATCAACAGTGTGTGTCACCTATAGGAGTAATGTGTGTTGATTTATTGGAATTAGCCTAGTATCAAAAAAGTATTGTTCAGCAGTTTTTCCCACAGGTTTTTGTGTGACAATGGGGGGGTGGAGGGGGGGCTAGTGTAATGTACTGAATCTATGAAGAATCAGTGTTCTTCTACACAATGTTGTGTTCTTGTATTCACTTTTTTTAAACAATGTTTTTATAGCCTGTTCATTGTAATTACAATTTAAGATTTTTGACCCCTATGTGAATCCATCCAGGTCACAACCGTGCATCCTCCCCCTCTCCATCCCCCATCCCCATCCCCCCCCACTGAAACCTGTTCGGCTCCACACGACCACACCAGTCTTCTCTCCCCATTTGTCTGCCAGCCGCTGGACTCCGCACGCTGTCCTCCACCGGACCACATAACTGATCATATTAGCCTGCAGAAACTTGTATAAAAACGTAAGTATGCCTATTCTGCTTATTTTTAATGTATAATTTTATTTTTTCTTTGGCGGGTTCGGGGCTGCCGGGCATTGCATGCCTGCGTGCTGAACGCCTGAGCAGCAATGGATGCTCCGAGTTACAATGACCGCTGCTAGAAACAATTTCCCATCGGATGTTAAATGAAAGTGTCAGTAGGCTGGTGGTTGGCGGGCAGCCTAGCGTCATCAATTATTGTTTTATGACTTCGAAATTTGGATGATTTCAACATCTGATACTACAAGGTGTTCGAAGTGCAGCTACTGTAGCTCATTAATCTAGGTCTTTGGTGCAATTAAAGATTGTTTGCTTTTCTTTTACATTCCATCACTTTACCGTCCACATAACACTAGCTGTCTTTACGGTGACGTGTGACAATAAACACCATCCCAATGAACTGGCAGGGAGCCTAAACGTCTCCTCTCAGTTAAGAGTTGTATAGTATGTAGTGTATTCATGTTAACTGCACAGTTAAACCGTGCAGGTTGTTCCAACTAAGAAGCTACAGTCTCTTATCTCTCTCACCAAAATCAATGTAAAATCGGCTGTTACATAACCCCAAGTCAACTAAAATCAAGTAAAAGAAAGGAACTAAACCAGCATATCACCTCACTTAAATCAATTTCTTACAAGCTGTGGTGGAATAGTAGGCTAGGACGCATGCGCTAATCGAGGCTGGTGAACCGATTATGTAATTGATTTTGAGGAGGCTGAAGTGAGGGATTGTGTGGTTCAGTAGCTTTGTCTCCTGATACATCCCAGACAGCGGAACAGTCCCATAGAGCCTCGAGGTGTGTTCATTTCTGGACATAAAGCCCCTCCCCATTCACGCATACCTCAATTGTCCATATGTCGTTGATGTGAGCTGATATCTGAACTTGTTGGCAGCATGTGACAGCAGGCTAAATATTACAGGACAGACTTAACTGAGCTCACATGGCTTTGTTCTTTCTGCACACTGAGCTAAGGTCAGTGGTTCCCAAGCAGAGGGCCCTGAAACCTTCAGGGATCTCTGTTTTTTGTATCATTATGTATAATATGTAACAACTAGTATGACTTTCCTCAGTTTTACACTGACTGTGTCCCATTCTTTGAACAGCACCTTCTATTTGTCCCACAAATTTAAATAGTTACAGTACATTGTTGTAATTGCTACATCTGACCTTGATTTTTCAGCCTGTAATTCACTGACAGCTAAACAGTGCTGTGTTTGGGTCATGCACAATAAGATTAGCTTTCTGTAATTGATTGATCTCAGTTCAGTTATGTTTGTGTTTTTGCTTAAATAGTTTGTAATCTCTGGGCTTCCTATAATTTATCATTTAATGTCCCTTTGACCTTTGTTATGTACGAGTTAATTTTCCTTTTATCAAAACTGGCTGACGTGCACATTAGCACTACTGTCTATGAGGAAGTTTAACACTGAAGGACGAAAGTAACTTTTGACACAAGTTGAAAATGTTTGTGTGTAGTAAAAGACCGATCTAAACCAATGTTGGAATACATTGAATTTATTATGATATGCTGTAACCCAGATATAATTTATGGAATGACAGCAAAATGGGAGAAAGGGGAAAACGAGTGGAATGTGAGAGTCATGAGTTGTACAGTTAGTGAGAAAGGGGTAGGGGATTGAAAGACGTGTGTGTGTGTGTGTGTGTGTGTGTGTGTGTGTGTGTGTGTGTGTGTGTGTGTAGGTAGGTAGCTATTTAGTCACTCGATATTGTAGGGAGTTTTAGGGTAATTCAATAAATAATTCATAATACACTCACCTAAAGGATTATTAGAAACACCTGTTCAATTTCTCATTAATGCAATTATCTAATCAACCAATCACATGGCAGTTGCTTCAATGTATTTAAGGGTGTGGTCCTGGTCAAGACAATCTCCTGAACTCCAAACTGAATGTCAGAATGGAAAAGAAAGGTGATTTAAGCAATTTTGAGCGTGGCATGGTTGTTGGTGCCAGACGGGCCGGTCTGAGTATTTCACAACCATTTCTAATGTTTTCAAGGAAGGGTGTGAAAAGGGAAAAACATCCAGCATGCAGCAGTCCTGTGGGCAAAAATTCCTTGTTGATGCTAGAGGTCAGAGGAGAATGGGCCGACTGATTCAAGCTGATAGAAGAGCAACTTTGAATGCCCACTCGTTACAACCGAGGTATGCAGCAAAGCATTTGTGAAGCCACAACACGCACAACCTTGAGGCGGACGGGCTACAACAGCAGAAGACCCCACCGGGTACCCCTCATCTCCACTACAAATAGGAAAAAGAGGCTACAATTTGCAAGAGCTCACCATAATTGGACAGTTGAAGACTGAAAAAATGGTGCCTGGTGTGATGAGTCTCGATTTCTGTTGAGACATTCAGATGGTAGAGTCAGAATTTGGCATAAAAAATGAGAACTTGGATCCATCATGCCTTGTAACCACTGTGGAGGCTGGTGGTGGTGGTGTAATGGTGTGGGGATGTTTTCTTGGCACACTTTAGGCCCCTTAGTGCCAATTGGGCATTGTTTAAATGCCACGGCCTACCTGAGCATTGTTTCTGACCATGTCCATCCCTTTATGGCCACCATGTACCCATCCTCTGATGGCTACTTCCAGCAGGATAATGCACCATGTCACAAAGCTCAAATCATTTTAAATTGGTTTCTTGAACATGACAATGAGTTCACTGTACTAAAATGGCCCCCACAGTCACCAGATCTCAACCCAATAGAGCATCTTTGGGATGTGGTGGAACAGGAGCTTTGTGCCCTGGATGTGCATCCCACAAATCTCCATCAACTGCAAGATGCTGTCCTATCAATATGGGCCAACATTTCTAAATAATGCTTTCAGCACCTTGTTGAATCAATGCCACGTAGAATTAAGGCAGTTCTTAAGGCAAAGACAGTATTAGTATGGTGTTCCTAATAATCCTATAGGTGAGTGTACATCCCTATTGACACACTTTGCAATTTTAAATTTGGGCACCCCTGGGCTTTGAGAAGAACAGTTCTAATTAGAGCCTGAAAAAATAAATAAATAATTCAGAAACATTTCCCTAACATTAGCTATTTGTAGTTATTTGAGTTCTCACTAAAATACTTTTACTGTCACAACATAACAGAGGAACATCAAAATATATTAAAGTTCTTAAAATAAAATGCAAAATGCAAGATATGAAACTTGAAGTCCTTTGAACAACACAATAACAAAAAAAATACAACTGGGATGTTGTAGGATGCCCTCTGGGCAAACTATGCCCCACCAAAAAGTACATTTGGAGCACACTGTAAGTACTCTTATATGGACTCTTATTTCCGTTAAGATTATGTAGTTTGTCATGTAACGATAAGCCCAGTTCAGACCAAAGATTTGCGAAGAGATGAGTTGAAACTTGCAACTTCTTGCAACGCGCCAGTCTGCAGCGTGCTGAAACCTGCCAGTACACCAATGAGACAAGATGGTGTATCCTTTCCACGCCTTATCGGCGTATTGAAGCAAGATCATTTGTTTTGTCTAGATATGAATGTGGATAACATTAGTGATATTGAGGTGCCTGCTACAGTTGCATTTCTAGTGATGAATCACGTTTTTTATATCTCTGTGCTCCCTCTCTTCAGTCACTCTCTATCGATAAACCATAAACTGTTACTGTGCTCTCAGGCGGCTGGTTGAGGTGCCGTCTAAAACTCAACCAGCCAAATAACCAACTCAACCAACCAAATAAAATGGTTTATGGATAATTTTATTTCAATAGTTTAAAGCTGACTTTACCAGCTCACTTCTATGTTGGCTACCCTTACGTTCTAAAACCAACCTCTGCGACTTGAACAGCTGAGTCACAGCCACACAATCAGCTTGTTTGAGTCCAGCTGAGACGGGGTTGTTCAGACCGCTACAACTTTGCCCTGCGACACGGATCTTTGGTCTGATCTGGGCTTTAAGTGCAATGGAGGGAAGCCAAACACCGTTCATCTATTAATCCACACTACAGTGACACAAATCAGTTGAAAATTGGTGTAGCTTCCATTTAACATTAATTAGCTAAAGTTACACACACCACATAACGTAAGTTACGATTTTCACAACAAGCAACCTGATGTGTCAGACAACACAAGCATAAAACATGAGAATGGGTATCTCTTAGGTTTTCATGGCAATCTCAGTAGGCGCTAGCTTGTGCACTTAGCTAGCCAGAAAAATTAATGCAGTGCATTACATAACGCTACTTTAAAGTTTCCATAATGCATTGTAGCATTCCCAGGTACCAACTAGTTCCATTACAGAAATGGTTTATTTTGGGTTTAGGAAATGGTTTTAGTAGATGTAAAAATGGTTATTCGAAAGAGCTTGATTGAAGTGAAATAATCAATAGCCTGGGGAGTGCTACCTGCTTGGTTACTATTTTACTTTTGCTCAGAAAATAGTACTGAACTGGAATATTTAATGCAGAAAACTGCTGCTTTCTTCTATGATGAACTTTGTTGTAAAATTGATAAACATTGCCAGAAATTAGAACCTTGTCGTGTCTCTTTCTGTATGTTCCATTATCATAGTTACAGCCGGGACATCTACTGGGACATTGTTAGACACCGGGGATCAGCTCAGTGATCAGTGACAGTTCTTGTAAGACCTTGGTATTTAAAATGGACATGAAATGGAATGAGTTTTAGTCAAGGGTGTAAGCCAACCTCCACTAAGCGTAGCGCCAGTTTTAGCACTACTTGGCACTCACCTGCCGTTGGCATCCCATTAACTGCCATTCATTTTGGCGCTACTTTGATAGCAAATAACATTACATCTGAAGCGTTTGAAAACTCTATTTGTCCATTGTTTATTTCTAAAGAAATACAACAATGTATAAAAGGCTGCATTACCTTGTACCTCACGTAGCAGACATTTTTGTAAAAATAGGTCAACGATTGTGTCACATCCACGTGACTTACTGTTGCATAGTAGCACAGTAGCCTACAGGATTGAATTCAATTGGCAACCGTTTCGTGGCCTCTGGTTGTCCCCTTTTGCAACTACCTGTTCAATATAAATATATAAAGATAGAGATATCATCATCAAAACTGGAAAAGTCAATGTTTTATTTGGTAGTGTCCGTAAATTTTAAAGACTACGTTTGTACGCAACACATTTCAGCTGTTGTGCGACCGCTCTCTACACACGTGCGTTTGCCGCGACAACATACAGGTAAAATTTTGTGTTCATGTTAACTGTGCATATTAAAGTCAGGTGCATAATATGGTACCGGTGCCAGGTATCTACCGGACAGAATAGCAACGCAGATTTCAATGCATCATGGTGCCACATGTCTGCGCTGCGCTGTGTCAATTCATATCAAGAGTTAAATCAAGACACTTTACCTACAGTAAAGTGTCTTGATTTAAATCTTGTTATGAAGTAATTAACAATAATTACTAGTAATCTGCTGTTAAAAGACAAACCAGCCAAAAAAGTGTATTTTACTATAACTTTGAATGCACCATGAGGTTTACCAGTAAATGCAACATTCAGCTGTGACCATAGTGCTAGTTAGTTTTTTTTTTTTTAGAAGTCACAAAAAAGTTGCCAATTGACTCAATCTGGTTGCCAAAAGCAGTCCGGAAACCGTTACCGTCGAGCCCTGAAAATAAGATCATATTCCGAGTGAGCCGCCATGATGGTAGTTTTTTTTGCTTGTTAGTGGTCAAGGAAGAAGAACTGGTGACAAGCAGGTCGATCCCATCTGTGGCCAACTCCTTATTGGCTATTACTACGCAGCATTTTCCTAGCCAATGTCTTTCATAAACAAAAAGGATGATCTTTGGATGTGGATCACCACTTGTAAATGTATTGTGGACTGCAACATCATGATTTTTCATGGTAACATGGTAACAACGCAGCTGTGCTGTGTGGCCAACTCTGGCAGACTTGCTCTCCTCCACCTTTTCAACATGAAATAAAGTAATCAAACATAAAAACATAAAACATGGGAGAACTGTACTGTACAAACTATCAATAATTAGTAATAAGAAACATAATGTACATATGACAACAACAAAGACACAGATAATTAAGTGCAAGTAGTAGAAATTCCAATGCAACAATAAAAAGGTATAGTTCATTGTTGACAGCGGCAATTGACTTAAGAATGAAGGAGCCTTCAGCTCTGGAGCTCCTGAGCCGAACAACCCTATACCTCCGCCCAGAGGGCAAAAGGTGTAACTCATGGTGCAAGGGGGTAGATGGGTCAGCCAAGATGAAAATCATACATTGTGGTTTGTGGATATTTTATTTTATTTTTTTTTTTAGATTATGTCTCTCACAGTGGACATGCACCTACGATGACAATTTCAGATCCCTCCATGATTTCTAAACGGGAGAACTTGCAAAATAGCAGGGTGTTCAAATACTTATTTTCCTCACTGTAGGTACGCTGCTATATACAGTCCCCAGGCTGCGAATTGTATTGGAGGCTGATTGTTATACTTAATTAGTTTAGACAGATTGAAGCAGATAGTGTCCTGTCAGAGCTCCTGTGCTGTAGGACCCTCTAACTAGGATATGTCTTCTGTGTCTCCCTGCAGCTGTGATCATGTCCTCAGTGCTACAGAAGCTGATCAGCCCTCTGGCCAGCAGCCCTGCTGAGCCCCCCAGAAACAAGGTGACGGTGGTCGGGGTGGGCCAAGTGGGCATGGCCTGCGCCATCAGCATCCTGCTGCGGGTAAGACACAACACGTTCAGAATGTGTTTTTTTTTTTTTTTTTACAAGGCCAAATGGAAAAAAATAATTACAAATAATTATGTAAAAATATGTAAATATCATATATAATAAATAGTAGATGTCAGTGTTATGTATTTCACTAATATCCAATATCCAACAGTCACATGGCCATTTTAATGGTTGTCCAGTATATCTTTACAGCTACTAAAGCTGATATATTGTTCCTTACATTAATTAGATCCAAACTCTTCTTGTTGTGAGGCAACAGTGCTAACCACTCATTGACCAATGCAATACTATTTTTCGGTATGAGATTCTGACGTTATGATAACCTCCATCAAAAATACCAAAAGTTTCACAGTATTGCGGTATTGCAATTACAGCTTTGAAATGTATTATTTTGAAATGTCTGGGTAAAAAAATCTTCTATTCCTCCATGGAACACACTGTATTTTATTTTAAGTAGCATAGCCTGTAGTATATGTGTATATATATATATATATATAGTAGGGTGCATCAAATTTGAATGGGAAATTTTAATTTCAAAATATCAATTTGGCTGGCATTGCATTTTGTTCCAATTAACATAAAAATGACTTTTGCAAAGTTTTGAGGAATTCCATTGAGATTTAGGGGTGCCACCTAACACATGAACTTTTGTGAAATTTCGAAAAATGGGCAATTTTAGTCTAATTGCCAAAAGGTTGACCTGGAAATGTTGAGTACAGTGAACTTTTATACAGTAACATGTTCTATAGGGTTATCAAAAAGTAAAAGTTGTATGTTTGCCCTTTGGGCAACTTGGGCATTTCTCAGAATTCAACTTTCAAAGATTCTCCATCCATTCATTTTTTCCTATAGACAAAATGAATGGAGGTGGCCTCACGTGGCCTTACCCTGAGTTTTGTGCAGCAGTGATGGATGTTGGACACACATATAAAGTTTAATTGACTTTATTGTTAAACACAAGGAGCGATACTGACACACTTAAAAGAACAAACCCTCTCTAGTGGCTAATTCACTGGCAACTAACAGGGCCTAATGGTAAGAGCTGACACTAACTAAACTTTCAAACAATTGCATCAGTCTGTGCCAGAGGACTCTCCACTGAGGGCTGCTCAGGGATGAGCATGGGGAGACAACAGGGCTTGTGCTCCAAGATTGCACTGGCAAGTGCACAAATTGTCATCATTGGGCACCTTGCTGCTGAAGAGAGCCAGGGGTAGCATCTCACCTGTCAGGTACCAGCATGATGCTACCAGCCCAATGCCTTGATCGCTGATGCTGCAATGCCCTCATCTACAGCATTATATGCCTGCATGCAGGTGGTGGTAGAGTGTCAAAAGGTCGTTCCAGGCAGATCTCATCTACAGACTTTCTCCCACAGGTCAACCACCACTTTGCATGTGTGCAAACTTAAAAATGGCAAATGCCTGGAATCAGGGGCACCTGCTGTGCCATGGTGATTTGCCCATGGGAAGCTCCTCCCGATGTGCTGGGCTCCATCAAAGCCACCTTTTGAGAGTATAGAGCAGTTTGGCCATCCATCGTGCCTTGTGGAGCGCCCCGGTCAAGTTGGAAGGTCACTGCAGTCTGCTTCTTCCATTTTCTCCATCTGCATCCAGAAACACAAGACATAGCTGCACAAACTCACGGTAGTCACCTTTCAGCCTTGTGGTCATTCACTTCTTTTAGTGCACCTTTGGACAAGTTCAGTCTTGCCCATGGAGTGGTTGCTCGGTGTTGCCAGGAATGTAGCGGGACCATTGGGTGCTGGATTCTTGTGGTAACAGGTTCCATTTATCTCTCAGATGTGTGAACAAGGTAACCTCTGGCGAGCGTGATGACTCCACCTTTCAGGTCTGTGAAAACCTGGTTCAGGAGGACCTCACCAATGTGGTGCCGGCACCCAGACCAAAGCAGTGGTCGGCCCAGTGAGAGCTGTATGGCAACGCAGGATGCTGTGAGATGGTGGTGTTTGGATAGTGGTATCAAATGCCATGTTGACAACCTGGTCAGTGCAGCACCAGTCCTGCAGCAACTTGCATGTCAACCGGGCAATGATCCTCCCATGCCTCATTGGTCTGCTTTTGTAAACGCTGGGTGTTCAAAGCTTAGTTTCAGCCGCTCTGCATCTCCAACCACCACTGTAAGGAGGCTCCTCCAACTGGCGCACATTGCTGAGCATCGGTGTTAACAGATTGCTGTCCCAGTGTAGGGTGCACAATGGAGGTGGTGTCCACTGCTTGTGCTGTTCCTCACTGATTGTCTCCAGCACTTGGCGATCTTGCTCGGCCAGCTGTTGCGTAAGATGCAGAGAGAGATGTGTACATTCCGGGGTGGGCCTGGACTCTGCAACCAGGCCATCCGCGTGAAGGCAGCCTGTTGCATTGGTGACATCTTCAACCTTGAAGCCAGTGACACGACACTTGGTCGGCTAAGGATATCATGTGGAATGAAGACGTTTGTGCCAGTCTTCTTACGCAATTGACACTTGCTCCAGTCTTCTTACACTTGTGGGATGGTTCACCCTCAGATGGTGGACAGACTGTATTAGTATCCTCCTCTGGCTCCTCATCACTCTCCAACACCAAGCAACAGAAAGATCACCTTAGTTTTCTTGAGCTGCAGTGTTGTTTACCTCAGATCTCCATGGCGACCATTGAGCACTGTTTACCACTTTATCCAACAAAAACAGATGTGTGGTGGCACCCCTGAAAATCATCATGTATTGAAAAAAAATCTATTTTGCATGTGTTGTTTCTACATATATTGGAACACTTTTAGCACCCAGCCATATCAGAATTCAAGAATTGTGTTTTTTGATGCACCCTAATATATATATATATATATATATATATATATATATATATATATATGTGTGTGTTCAAATCATTCTATATTTTTTTTTATGTGGTGTTACGCCCCAGTCTAGGGGTGCCTAGGACGCAACACAACTTGGAATAACTTGCCCCATCTTCCCCGTCCCCCAAGCAGCCACAAAACATATGTGTTGGTCCCAATATATTTATTTGGACAATCATGTATATTTTTCACATAAAGGTTAAATAAACAAAGACATAACGTAACTAAACTATAGGGTGGCCTACGATCCAAACAACAAACAAAACAACCCTGTCTTGAAAGTAAAAAAGGTAACCTAACAAACCATAAAGGCCAACAGAATAACAATAACTTACCTTCCTAACTAAAGAAAACAGGAGAGAACTAAACACATTTAAAGGTCCACCCATACAATTAGAAACTGAACTATACATCAACAAAAGACACAATGTGGCAGTTTGGGAGGCGAGGAGAGATGGCGAACGCCTGCTGGCTTCCCTCTGTCTCTGGTGTCGTCGCCATGTTGCTCCCTTAAATAGGCGGTGGTACACAGCTGCCGCCAATCCCAGGTAGCTGCCTCCACCAATCAGCTGCAAGCCATGGCACAGCCTATTTACATAGAGGGAAAAACAGGGCATGCACACACACACACTACAACAAATACGACCCCAGTCGTAACATGTGGAAAGAAGAAATAGACCGACATGTTAATTTAAACGTAATCTGTGTGACAGTTAAATATTACATGATCTAATTGCTTTTTTGTAAAAAGATATATTGTGTGTGGGGGTGGTTGTGTAGCCTACACAATGGTGTGACAACAGACATGATACTAGCTCAATTTATTTTTACATTTCAGTAAAAGTACTAACTTTGCAGGAAAATGTGTACTTGTTTCCTTAGTGAAGTTAGGAAGGAAAATAGCTGACATTAGCCATGTTATCTGCCTCGATAGCAGCCTTAAGTAATTATTTCACTATTGTTAGACATGCCACTTTAACGCTCATAGCTGATTGCAAATGTTCATTCAAAGACATTGTTACGTTACCTTGAAATTGTTAGAGGCTTCTGTGCTTTTTTGGTACCTGGAGAATTCCCACATTCACTTCTCATCAGTCTTTTTAGATGTGCAGGAAGAGATCGGGGGTCTCCTCTCCTGCAGCCATCATGCACTGACACTCGCACCAACAGCAGGATGGGGAGGGGCCGGGGTACTGCACCTTGGCAGGCTGACAGATTTCTGAACTGCACTTTCTGTCCGCCACGACTTCTACAAAAACAACTCATATAATAATATAATGGAAAATTTAGTGGTTTTGAAAACCGTGACTTTTTCCTGCCGTGGAATACCTTAAAACCGGTAACCGGCCCATGCCTAACTGCAATATATATTTTAGATTAAATAAATTAAAGTAAATGTCATGAAAAAAATAACGTCAGAATGTTATAATAAAAGAACATTGCAATAATTAATACTATTGATTCGCAATACTTCTACATTTGCAATATGTTTACAATCACAATAAATGAAAATTGGGACAAAAGCATATCGCCCCAGCCCTACTGCCCTCCCTCTCCTCAACTCTCTCCGCTTCCTCCTGTGGACAGGACCTATGTGATGAGCTGGCCTTGGTGGATGTGATGGAGGACCGTCTCAAAGGAGAGATGATGGACCTGCAGCATGGCAGCCTCTTCCTCAAGACCTCCAAGATAGTTGCTGACAAAGGTCAGTACCTGCTAGGGTTGGCTACTGAATCCCGGTGCTAACATGGCACCGGTGCCTCAACGTCCTTCCTAAATCTACCGGACCAAATAGCAACAGGGATTTGGGTGCCTCATTTCTGTGCCACTTTAACGTCTGCGCTGTTCGCTGATGCTCCGAAACAGACATTAGAGGCAACAGAAGCATCACTGCACGTGATGCTAGTTCACGTAACACTAGGCATCAGGTAACATTAGTATCGTTAGCTAGCAGCTGGATTAAACACGTTTAAAATGCTGACAGAATGCTGGTAGCCTCATGGTGCATTCAAATTTATTGTAAGGGCGTTTCCACATTTTCATTGCCCCACTGGTGCAGTTCGTTTGGGCAGGTAAGAGTATGCGGGTGCACTGGGGTGCGCACCAAAAGCAGACCTATGGCCTTAGCAATAAACAAGCCGTCCTTTGTTCCATGTGTGTTTTTTGTATCAGTTCAGGCACCGTTATTTAAAAGTCAGTCACCAGTATCGGGAAAAAACCCAAACCATACCCAACCTTTCCTGCTGTACTGCAAAGAAAAACAGCCCCAGACATCCCTCAACAGATATCTCTCTCTCCCCCTCCCCTCTTCCTCCAGACTACGCAGTAACAGCCAACTCTCGCCTGGTCGTGGTGACGGCCGGCGTTCGCCAGCAGGAGGGTGAGAGCCGCCTTAACCTGGTGCAGAGGAACGTCAACGTCTTCAAGGCCATCATCCCCCAGATCATCAAGTACAGCCCCAACTGCACAATCATCGTGGTCTCCAACCCTGGTGAATACAATTACACCCACATTAAGGGATGTCCCGATCGGGAAGTATTGGATCAGAGCCAATATGGGCATTTTTTAACTGATCAGCAGTCACCCTAATCACCTTACTCCAATCATTAATGCCAGAACGTCATTAACCATTTTAAGTAGAAGTTGATTTAATGTGAGTTTAACTAAAATGCTAGCTGCACTTACTAAATGTATTAAGCTGAAGGAATCTTTTAGTTACTTTGTTTACTTAGTTATTTTTGTAAAAAAAAAAAGAGGTGTGCAGCTTTAAAATCTAGGCAATTAAAAGTATGTCTATGCCCTGCAGTGCCCTTCTACACCATGAACTACAACTACCATTTCTAGTCATAGTTCCATTATCTTTTATTGTGACTTTTCATCACACCCCCAACCAGCACCATCAGACACCGCCTACCAGAGCCTGGGTTTGTCCCAGGTTTCTTTCTGAAAGGGAGTTTTTCCTCGACACTGATGCATAAAATGCTTGCTCTTAGGGGAATTACTAGAATAGTAAATTATAAATGATAGTGTGGTCTAGACCTATTCTATCTGTAAAATGTCTTGAGATAACTCTTATGATTTGATGCTATGGCTGTGTCTCATACTGCATACTTCGTTAGTACTTACTGGCGTAGTGACCACTTTCGATGGTTAGTATTGTCCAAAAAAGGACCACTTACGTCAAAATGCTTACCGGAAATGACAAGCGCCTCTCATTATCTGACACAAATCTATTAAACTGACCATTGCCGATTTTACAAAAAAAAAAAAATATATAGAATTCAGCAACTGTATGGCCTATTTCTCGCTTAAAATGTATCGTCGTAATCCAAACGAGCCGCCGTGCTTAAAACTAAGTGTATTGAAGTGTGCAAGACACACAAGGGTGGTTTGAGACACAGCCCTTAAAATAAATTGATTTGAAATTGAAAAAAGTTTCTGATCAGGATTTGGAAATATTTTTAAAAAATTGGATCAGGGAAGGGGGGGCAAAAAAGCTGAACGGGACATCCCTACACACATTATCGTCTTTAGGTTTGGTCAACACAGTCTTACTCCCAGCGATCAGGGGTATTTGTTGTTAGTTACTGATGCAGAAAGGCTCCCCTTAGACGCAGGGGGCTATAAACAATATTTGGCGCTCTGGGTACGCCTTTGGCGCCCTTTCTCAACGTGCTTGGGGAAACATAAACGCTAGACTATCTGACCAATCTAAAGTCTCTCGCACGACTATTTTTCACCAGCTCCTTCCAGCGCTTAGCACTGCCCAAGAGGGTTGTGATTGGCTTTAAGAAATGCCAATAAACCAGAGCACGTTTTTCTCCCATCCCAGAATGCTTTGTGGAATAGTCAGACCCTCCTCCGCGTTGCGGCCTTGCGACACTAGGTTACAAAATATACGTTTCAGTGACACGTGGGTCAAGAACGGGACATGAATCCCGGTCTCCTGGGTGAAAGTCCTGTGTTGTTTGACCTATCACCCACCAACCTACCTCCTTACGCTAATTCTTTTTGTCTGTAATACTACTCAGTACCATTGTCGCTCATCATACTTTGTAGAAGATGCTACAAGGCTTCCTTTGAGTCTGTATCTGATAATGAGACTAAGCTTTTTTTTTTTTTGACGTGTTAGGGGTGAGAACAGGTTTGCATGTGTTGTGTATATTACATATCAATAACTTCTGGTTGTGACACACCCTCCACAGTTGATGTGCTGACCTATGTGACCTGGAAGCTCAGTGGTCTTCCAAAGCACCGCGTCATCGGCAGTGGCACCAACCTGGACTCAGCCCGCTTCCGCTACATGATGGCAGAACGCCTTGGCATCCATGCCAGCTCCTTTAACGGCTGGGTGCTGGGCGAGCATGGAGACACCAGCGGTAGGTACACACGGGGGTCAGACAGTCATTTATTATCACTCAACAATCCTAGGAATATCTGTCAATGTGGATGTAACATAACGCTCAACTCACAATTTGATCGATACACAATTTTAAGATTACAGTACGCTATTCTTTGGATTTTTTTAAACAGAAGGATCTGCAAACAAATGACTGAAATATTCCTTTATTTATATAAATTATGAAAACTTTTATGGATTAAACAGTCCTTATCAAAAGTGCAACTGATATTGTATTTTATCTTAAATACCCCACAAATCCCACATCAAAATAACTAAATAAAAGAAATCTCTTAAAATAAATAAACTAAGAACGCATAGTGATGTCTGACAACAAGCAAGTATAATCAAAGTAGATTACGCCCTAGGCCATTTAAAACATGAATCAAAATTATTTTTTTTGTTTTATCTCAACTGGTCGTAATCTTTACAAATTGCTATTGCTTTTACTGTAACCAATTTACAATGCATCGTTACATCCGTGTGTATCAGATATGTTGTCTGCAGGGCATCATCAGGTAAGTTACACTGAAAAAGGGAATGTCATTTGAAAAACACACACTGTGCGTACGTGCGTACAAATCTGATCTTACAGGAAGATTGCAAAAAAAAAGTTCATATATTTACTAGCAACCTACTTTTATCGCACTAGCAACCACCAGGAACACCATAGCAAGCATATTTGGCAGTTGCGTCACAGTGTGTATTTTCAAGTGATGATGTCAAATGCTTGTGTGTTTTCAGTGCCAGTGTGGAGCGGTGCTAACGTGGCAGGAGTCAATCTGCAGAAGCTGAATCCTGATATTGGCACTGAGGGTGATAAAGAACAGTGGAAGGCCACACACAAGGCTGTAGTGGACAGGTATGGTTTTTGAAAATGAGAGAGGGGGTTTAAACAAAACTAAATTGATATCTAATCTAAATAGCTCTAATATCTGGCAGTTGCATTGTTTTCCCTTCCGTCGTACAAACATTTTGGTGTCATATCTATTGACATCATCCAGTAGACAGGACTAATCAGATCCCAAAGATATCTAAAACAAGCCAAAGATCTGAAGTCTCTTTCTGTTCAGCTCATTCCACTAGCATCTGTGATACCCTTTAGTGGAGGCACAGTGCATCCATTTCAGGACAAATCCTTTCTATGTAAGTAGAATGATCCTGCTATAGGATTTACATACATCCAGTATAGATGTGGAGACACAGCCAGAGAGTTGGAGTCTGTAGTTTTAGCTCTGAGTGTAGGCTGCATTCTGCCATGGCTGTTAGATGGAGATAAAACATGAGACAAAAAGATTTAAGACGTCTTTAAATGATTAAATGGACTGCTATCATGTACACAATCATTGATTCTGTGTCAATATTTAACATGTTCCAGTGGCCTGTGTGATGCTGTGTTACAAATCTGATCTTACAGGAAGATTGCCAAAGTTTACATATATTTACCAGCAACCTACTTTTATCATGCTAGCAACCAACAGAAACGCCATAGCAAGCATGTCATTCATTGTATTCTTATAAGCATGTTTGAGGTTAGATCAGTGTGTATTTTCAAGTGATGTCAAAACCATATTTATCATCTTATGTGTAACAAAACTAAGAATTGGTGAATAAGGTTGTTGAATAATATATTATGCCATCTTAAACTGTGACTGTAAAAAGTTATTTAAGTTGACACACCCTGTTGATTGGTCTTTAATACACATACATGACATAATGAGTGAGTAGCTGCCTTTGGTGCACACTGCACAGCCCTTAAGAGAGCGCTGCTTTGTATCACAGTGCCTACGAGGTGATCAAGCTGAAAGGCTACACTAACTGGGCCATCGGTCTGAGCGTGGCAGACCTGACTGAGAGCATCGTCAAGAACATGAGCCGTGTCCATCCTGTCTCCACCATGGTCAAGGTATGACACACACACACACACTCTGTTACAAATGGCTACAGCTCACCTGGGCTCATAACACAAAGGCACACAGCAGCTTAAAGGTGAACCTAGCTGGTAACACTACCGTATTTTCCAGATCATAAGTCATTCCGGAGTAGAAGTCGCATCAGTCAAAAAATTTGTCATGAAGAGGAAACAAAACAAAAAATAAGTGGAGATATCAACTGGTAAAGTCAGCTTTAAACTACAGTGCCTTGCGAAAGTATTCGGCCCCCTTGAACTTTTCAACCTTTTGACACATTTCAGGCTTCAAACATAAAGATATAACATTTTTATTTTTTGTGAAGAATCACCAACAAGTGGGACACAATTGTGAAGTGGAACGAAATCTATTGGATATTTTAAACTTTTTTAGCAAAGAAAAAAAATTGAAAATGCAAAATTAAGACTTTGTAGAGCCATGATACAGGCAAGTCGCTTGGGGTATGCCCAGTTTTGCACATCGAGACCACTGACATTCTTGTCATTCTTCCTTGCAAAACAGCTCAAGCTCAGTGAGGTTGGATGGAGAGTGTTTTAGAACAGCAGTTTTCAGCTCTTTCCACAGATTTATTGGATTCAGGTCTGACTTTGACTTTGGCCATTCTAACAATAGTTTATTTGTGAACCATTCCTTTGTAGATTTTGCTGTATGTTTGGGATCATTGTCTTGTTGGAAGATAAATTCCGTCCTAGTTTCAGGTCTTTTTTGCATCCATCTTCCCCTCAATTTTAACCATCTTCCCTGTCCCTGCTGAAGAAAAGCAGGCCCAAACCATGATGCTGCCACCACCATGTTTGACAGTGGGGATGGTGTGTTGAGGGTGATCTGTTGTTTTTACGCCAAACATATCGTTTTTCAAAAAGTTCGATTTTGGTTTCATCTGACCAGAGCACCTTCTTCCACATGTTTGGTGTGTCTCCCAGGTGGCTTGTGGCAAACTTTCCGAGACTTTTTATGGATATCTTTGAGAAAACTCTTCCATAAAGGCCAGATTTGTGCAGTGTACGACTGATTGTTGTCCTATGGACAGACTCTCCCACCTCAGCTGTAGTTCTCTGCAGTTCATTGATCATGGGCCTCTTGGTTGCAAATGAAAGTTTAGAGGGACGGCCAGGTCTTGGGAATTTGCAGTGGTCTGATACTCCTTCCATTTCAAAATGATCGCTTACAGTGCTCCTTGGGATGTTTAAAGCTTGGGAAATCTTTTGTATCCAAATCCGGCTTTAAACTTCTCCACAACAGTATTACGGACCTGCCTGGTGTGTTCCTTGGTCTTCATGATGCTCTCTGTGCTTTCAACAGAACCCTGAGACTATCACAGAGCAGGTGCATTTATACAGAGACTTGATCACACACAGGTGGATTCTATTTATCACCATCAGTCATTTAGGACAACATTGGATCATTCAGAGATCCTCGCTGAACTTCTGGAGGAGTTTGCTGCACTGAAAGTAAATTAATAATTTTCCACGCACCACTTTTCAGTTTTTTATTTGCTAAAAAAGTTTAAAATATCCAATAGATTTCGTTCCACTTCACAATTGTGTCCCACTTGTTGGTGATTCTTCACAAAAAATAAAATTTTTATATCTTTATGTTTAAAGCCTGAAATGTGTCAAAAGGTTGAAAAGTTCAAGGGGGGAAGGCACTGTATATAAATAAAATGATCAATAATCCATTTTATTTCTAAAAATGAAAGACGGAATGATGGAATGCCCATTACCAGAGCAGTCATTCATCTGAAGGCCTTAGAAACATTTACTATTAAATATGACACTTTCATTGAAAAAGATATTGAAAATATTATTTTATTTAAAGGTGTTAAAAACAGCACCATACCTTGTTTTTACAAATGTGTTTTTCTTAGAATTATTTTCAAATAAAATAAAAAAAATAAAAACAAAATTTGGTCTTCAAAAAGTATTTATTTATTTTTTTCAAAAATGAGTCTTGAAAGAGGGGGGGTCGTCTTATAATCAGGGTCTTATGTTCGGACCAATATGGTAAGATGGTTAAGCACAAAACACATGTAGTATGTAAAATAGTGCTTTATTATGAAACCATATGTAGAGCTGAAATGACTAGATCGTTCAACACTTAGTTGATTGACAGGACTGTTTGGACCGTTTCTAGTTCCTACAATGTGAGGATTTTCCCACAGTGGGTTTAAAAACCTTGAACTACATTTTCCCGATGATCCTGTCATACTTTTACTGAAGTAACATTTTCAATGCAGGACATTTGCTTGTATTTTACAGTGTGGAATTTGTACTTAACTAAAGGATCTCAATACTTACTGGTGGAAACATTAAGTAAGGCGTATTTCCAAAGGCAAACTATTCACCCATAAACGTGCTTGGATACCTTTTCTACTGCGTTTCTACAAGTTTGTCTTTTTTTTCCCAGGACATGTATGGTATTGGTGAGGAGGTCTTTCTGTCTCTGCCCTGCGTGCTGAACAGCAGCGGCGTGAGCAGCGTGGTCAACATGACCCTGACGGACGCCGAGGTGGGCCAGCTGAAGAAGAGCGCCGACACGCTGTGGGGCATCCAGAAGGACCTGAAGGACATTTGAACACACCCATGTGCATAATACAACCCCATGATGCAGAGAGGCTTGTCCACACGCACACACTCCTTTTATAACGTTCCTCAATCTTAGACTGTAGCACTCTTATTTTGAAGGAGAATACCAGTGACTTTTAGAGTTTGTTCCAGGGAGAATTTCAGGTCTACACATACGTCATCCAGCCTGGTTGGTCATTAGGTCACCACCTACTACCTGCAAATCACCTTTAAGTCTAAACTGGTATGCTCCTTGAAAAAATTACCCACCTTTGCTACCCAACAGTTAGTAGGCTGACGTTGCTGTGTGGTTTGTGTTAAGAGGTAAAAGCCAACCTGTGTACTTTCAACTGGACCAGGATCACCTTCAAAAACTCACTGTCTTCCTCCAACACTTAGTGTACTGTGTCGTTCCTTTAGTCCCCTACCGGGAATGAGAGGGGACGCAGTTTTCCTCCTGCCTTCGTCTAAAAGTGGTACGCCCGCACACTTGGGTCAACACTGACAATGTGAGTGTGAAGTTGAATGTTTCTTGCCCTCCTGTTTCCTCAGTGTTAGCAAAGGGAGATGGTGTAGCAGGAAAGGAATGCAAATGTCCAGCTCCAGTTTTTTCAAACTTCAGTTGTTACTGTCTGACCTTGTGTTGTGTGTAACTTAATAAATTTGAACCTGATGAAGGGTAGTGTTTGTATGTGTTTAATTTTTCTAAAATGACTCAAAGCCTTTTATTTTTGGTGGAAAAATAAGCACCGCTTTACATAGGAATACACAGTTTAGAGAGAACAGAAGGAGGGTTAAACTAAATTTCTTCTTTTAAATTAAAGATTTATTCATTTGAATTGCACCTATAAGATCAAATGCTTGGAATTTAGGAATCATTGTACAATGGAATGATAAAGATTAAGTTGTTCCATATTCCTTGACTGCAATTAACATTTTCAAAGTTCGAACAGGCTGTGTTATCCTGCAAATGGTGTTTGAAACATTACTACAAGTCAAAGTATCTTTATTAGTATCCCTAAGGAGAAATTTATTTTGGACACTGAGTAAAGTAAGAGTTACAGCCTACAACAAAAACAGGGTTAAAACAAAAGACAAATGTACAGTAAACATATTTGTAATCTGGGTTAAGGATAGGGAAGATTAAAATAACCATTTTCTATTCTAAAATAAGATATAGGCCATCCTTCCTACATTCTTCTGTTCACCCATACATACCTTGCAACCACTCAATCCTACTTATGCATCCATGCATTCAGTTTTAGTAAACAATATATATATATATATTTAGGGGATCAACAAATTTGCTATTATTGATGACATGCAAGGTTATCTCCTTTTTAAATTGATAGAGAATCTACATATTTGCCTCTGACCATTTGAAAATGTACTGATATTGATACGTACATTTTGTGATATGGAGCCTAAAGCAGTTTATGCATTTATTTTTTGATTTTCTGTAATAAGTAGGATTTTGACAGAAAACGGAGCATTCTGTTTATTTAAATGTACCTCTTTGTGTTTTATTGGAAAATATGCTCTTATTTTCACATACATAGAGCAGCATTTTCTACAGCTTTCCCTAATATATTTTTTATTTAATAGAATTATACATACATTTCTTAAGAGCACCCAAACACAAGTTTAGCCTACATATTATGAAGAGTTGTTTGGTGAGTCCCATTGGTGAGTTACCTTCTATTTTACTACTATCGTCACTTTGTGTGAGAATAGCAGGTGCAGAAAGACAACATAGTTTCATAGCACCTACATTTAAATCCACTTGGGTCCAGTAGACCCGAACACCTCATGTGTAATAGTTCTGGGTAGGGCGGGGAAGGGGGTGTAGCCTACCGTGTGCAGTCATTGAAAATAATTGTTTATGTTCTTCACAGAAAATGAACCAAGGCCAATGAGTTTGAGTTAGAAGAAATAGAGAGCATTATTTTTGTTTCAGCAAACATTGAAAACGGGTCCCACAGACTCGAACACAAGGGTTAAGGTATTAACTGTGGCCTACCCCTGTACCAACTGCACCTAGTCTACCCCAAACTTTTGTTCAGTGGTGTGATCCAAATCACCTCCTCGTTAAAATAAAGAAAAGTGAGGAGAAGGTGCTGGACCATCGGTCAGCGGGGGATCATACTCCTTCCTTTTGTCCATTTCCTGCCCAGGGACTAGCCTACAGATGAAAATTAACTTATAGCTAACTCTAGTACTGCTAAGGAGCTGTGCATTGTCCCTGTCAAATGAATACAAATAAATAAATAATAGGCCTACTGCATTATTAGTTAACGGAAAAAGAAATCCACCACATTAATTCCTACAGGTATCTTGGTATTCACCTCGATAATCAGTTCAGTTGGAAAGATGTTTTACGTAGATTTGGGGTGTTTGGTGTAATCACTGTGGTTTGGTACACTCTCTGCTCAGCTAAAATCTAAACTTGCTCGTCTGGTACCATGAAGGTGATGGGGAGGGCTGAGAACTTCTCCGTTCAACCAATCATAGAGTTTTGTCGCACATCCTCCACCCCGAGGATGAGCTCTTACCATCCGGCCGACTGAGAGCGCTCAGCAAGACGGCATTTGGTTTTGATTTTGGTTTAATGTTGTTTCTGTTGACCTTGAGTGTGTTTCTTGATGAAAGAATCACTGTTTATTTAAATGGAGTCTGGTGGGTTTGGCTATACGATTTTTTAGTTTAATATTAAACAAAAAGAACCTTTCAAAGGTTGGCCTCTGTAGGGATCCATCCATCCAAGGATCCATTTCAACGTTTCAAGACCAATCTTAAAGATTGTTGTTACCATCGGTCACTAAGACACAAAAACATGGGAAAATAGGGTCCAGGTTTAAAAAATTTTACCCTTTATATAGTTTAATATTTTGGTTCTAATGATTGTTTTAATTTATGTAATACAAACATATATGATACTTATTTGCAGAATAATGCACCCCAAATCTGGCTGCTGAAGGACGTCTGTGTGTCATTTAAATAGGCACTGCAGTGTCATCTCATGGACGGATAAAGCCACTGCAGAAAATGATAATTGGGTCACCATAGAGTGCTTTTATTGTGTAATATAAGACGTCTTCCCCTTTATCATATAAGTCCACTGACTGGACTGTTTCAAGTGCGGCTCCTAAATACTGAGATGACTAAGAGCAAACAAATGTTATAAAATGTTATTTGATTATGTTTCCTTATCTCAATGTAGTTATTGTGATAGTTTCTTCAATTAGTCTCTCGTAATTCTTAAAAGAAATTCACAGTAAAGGTAGGTACAAAAGTTTTATTCACAGAAACATTTTTATCTGAAGAAAAAAGCCTTTTTAAACACAAATGGACCAATGGAACACAAATCCTCAGAAGACACGTCTGTTTCAAGTAGGCACCTCCAGTTCTCACGAGAAGAGAGAAAGGGGTGAAACTTTATTTGTCCTGGCTGTTTTAACGGCTCTTCTGTAAACATAGCCATTGTAACGTTTCCCGAAGCGGAGGCCGAATGGGTTGAAGTTGAATTTACTCCTGCGGTCATTGCACAGGAGCTGCCGCTGGTCTTCATTCTCTCTCAGGGAGAAACACGGGTTGGCGTCCTCCACCAACAGGTCTCCTGCAGTTCTTCTCCTGAGTGCAGAGAGGACTGATCCTGAGGACAACAGCAGCAAACATCAGCTCACAGCTGGACACATCAGCTGACTACATGCACCTGCAGCCTGCTGCTGGGATCAGGACAATAAAACAAATTTCATTTATTTGTTTATTTGTTTATTTGACAGGGACAGTGCGTATTAATCAACAGTAAAGTAACTGTAAATGAGCCAGAGTTAGCTTAACAGGCTAATTTCCATCTCTTGTCCCTGGCCAGTTTTAAAATAGCAAACTAAAAAAAACAGTAATATTCACAAAGGTACTCTGCATAACACTACATTTGAGATCAAGACAGCAAGTAAATTTATCATTATACGAAACAACAAATTTCCCTTCTACTGTTCAAATATAAGACACACACACACACACACACACACATATATATATATATATAAGTTAATATTATTTTTTATTTATTCAGTTCTGTTTTACTACATTTTCTGTAATTTGAACTGTTTCATAGACTGTAGAGTTAATTAAATTAGATTTCATAAATTGAACATATGTGTTTTCTAAAGAAAAGTATTCAGAAAAGAAACTAGGCCTATAGCTGTCAACTAAATGTAGTGGAGTAGAAAGTACTGACATATAGAAATTAGCATAAAAAGGAAATATTCAAGCAAAGCGCAAGTACCTAAAATTGTATTAAGTACTCAGGTTAATAAATCCTTCCTAGTAACCTCCCACCAAATGCACTCTTTCCATCAAGAATAAAATCAGATACAATCGCTGTATAATTATATATGTATATTAGTTCAAATTCATCTCATGAGGTTGCCCACCTGTTGCATGTGCAGAGTCAATTCCCGGCGGAGCTACTCCTCGCTCCCTCTAACAATCAGCCAGCACACCACAACCAGAGCCACAAGTCTCATGTTGGACAGAAGACACAAATCCTCTCTCACTCGTCGTCCAAACAATGCAGATTAAAGATCCACTGTTTACCTCCCTCAACAGGTACGAACACGTTCACTCCTATCAGACCTGTTTTATATTTCCACCAGGTGACCTTGTGCTCTTGCGGCTCACAGCCAATCACAGCCTCCTGCGTCTCTGCACTGGAAATTGCGGAGCTGTCTGTTGCTGGTGGCGGAGCTGAAATGTATCATCATTTCTGGGAAATGATGCCAGTTTGCTACTGGGATCATTCATCCAATACAAGATAATATGTTGAAAAATGGCAAAGTCATGGACATTTTAAATTAAAATAAGTGACGGAAAAAGGGCTGGAACATCAGGACGTGTAATTGCACAATCCAGGTTCCAGTTTGGCTACTGTAATGCAAAGATGGTGGGCTGAGTACCAGTGCTTTTACTCTATTCTATTTTAATTCTAGACTTCCATGCACGTAATACAGCAATGTGTTGCAGGGAGGGAGGCCCAAGGCACAAAGTAAGCATCACATGGCTGTGGCTCAGTAGTAGAGCGGTTGCCTGCCAATCAGAAGGTTGGTGGTTCAATCCCTGGCACTGTAGTCCCATGTCAAAGTGTCCTTGGGCAAGACACTGAACCCTGAGTTGCCCCCGGTGCTACGCATTGGAGTGTAAATGTGTGTTAGTGTTTATCTGATGAGCAGGTGGCACCTTGTACGCCAGCCTCGGCCACAGAGTATGTGAATGGTTCCTATATGATGTAAAAGCGCTTTGAGTAGTTGTTAAGACTAGAAAAGCGCTATATAAATACAGTACATTTACATCTGCTGGATTACTGCAATTCTTTTTTATCTCTTCCTCCTCTCCATCTGTATGCCGCCTCATTCCATTGATGCATGTTACTAACTCAACTTCTTCCCTTTCATAGAGTCTTGTGCTCTCTCACTCCCATAGTCTTGTGCTCTCTCGCCCCTCCCCTCAGATGGAAAGAGAGAAGAGAGGAGCCCAGTGTGTTGAAGGAAGTCCCCGGGCAATCAATTACTTTGACATCATAACTAGGAGCTGGTCCGAGGTAAACCTGAAGGATGCGTAACCAAACCATGACACAAAAGAAAAGGAAAGAAATGACTCAATAAAATCATTATGGTTTGATTAATAAAATAAGTGCTGTTGACCCGTTCGGCCCACAGCTTCACAGTTTGTATCAATGATGTGTCTTGAGGTGTATGATTACAATGATGATGATGACGACGACAATGATGATGAACCAGAATAATTAGAGATAAAAAAAATCCTTAATATGAAATTAAAGTTTGAGAATATTGAAATGAAACATTTTGAGAATATGTAATTTAAAGAATATTCTATATGTGTCATTTTGACCATGAGTGCCACTGTTTAGACCTGTGTGTTAACTGTTTTGAAAATGTGGAGGTTGAGTTGACTATTGCATCAAAGCAATCAGGAAAAACTGTAAAACTGGAAAAACCCCTAGCTCTTTGTCCACTGTTCAAAATGGGTAATCTGACTTTTGACCTTTACAAAAGCAGTGATTGTTATCCGTTAAGCGATTAGTGTTTGCACATGTGAGGAGTGTGGGTGTGAAGAAGTTTAGCATTTTAATTGGTTGTGAAGGAAAGCAAGTAACTTTCTGTCAGATTGTTGTGTCTTAGGTAGAGAATTGTCTGTAGTGTTATGAACATACATGTTTTCTTTACTTGAAAAAGCGTTTTATGCAATTGAAAACTGAGTGAAATGCTGAGCAATAGCTTATGGTTTTGGAGATTTGGTGTGTAGTTTTGCTCTTTGAGATTTCAAAATATTGTTTAACATGTAAAGATTTTGTGTAAGCATTTCTGCAGGTCTATATTGAAATAAATAGGAAAATCTTAAATAAACAGCTGATTTTATTGTGAGGTACTACACATTTAGTTAAGGTTTTCTGTAATTATTATTGCAGCCCTGGAATTTCATGTCATTGTTTTGTAAGGAAATGACTATATGCAAAGATATGAAAAAAAAAAAAGACATCAATGCTTGTTTCTATTTTATTCTTGTTTCTTAAACTTTAGTACTGTGAAATGGAAAGGTGTGATTCTTATTCTATAATGAAATAATGATATGTGTTAAAAATCATGCAAACTTCAAAGATGAAGTTCATAATTTATGTAATGCTCCCTGTTGTTTGCCTTTCTTAGGTCAGTGTGTCATGACGATATTTGCTGTGTGTTTTGGTCCTCCGAGCTCATTGTGAGACATGTGTGAAGTATTTTGGTGGTTTGAGTGAGTTTTTGAAGTGATATTACCTGTTGTCCAAGATGCTTGTTGGTAATGCATACTGTATGAAGAATTTTGAAAAATTGATTTCAGTATTTCCCAATGCTTGTTAACAAACAAGAAAACCCTGTAATATCTGGCCAGGGATAACAGATGAAAATAAAATAGAATAGAATGCCTTTATTGTAATTGTACCATTAAAAACACACAATGTACAAATTCAGAAATTCAGAGCTTTGATAGCCTATACCTGTGGAGCTGGG
This sequence comes from Etheostoma perlongum, assembly GCA_026937815.1. NCBI lineage: Eukaryota > Metazoa > Chordata > Actinopteri > Perciformes > Percidae > Etheostoma > Etheostoma perlongum. The sequence continues at coordinate 26,010,131 of CM049393.1, read as the reverse complement.
CGTGGTCTGCAATCAGCTGCAATGGAGAGAAGTGGCAGGTGAGTTATTTGTCTCAGCTGATTCTTGTTGGACTAATTCCACTCTCACTTTATGTGCAGTAGGTGCTGGACCTGTGGAGGACCCCCCCCCCCCCACAGAGTCAGCCCATTGGACTGTGAGAGATTCTTTGTTTGTTCTTTGTTAGAAAATTGTGAGCAATGGGACCATGCACCATGCAATGTAAGGCTGTACGTTTATGTTTAAAGTGTGTGAGCAGTCAAAACAAAGACTGCTGCTTGTAAATTGTCTGTCTTGGCTTTGCAATGTGCTGAGGTTGGCAGCAAGAAGTGACCCTATAACCTTATATTCTAACACTGGCTCATTCACAGTTTAACAAGCATGGCCCCTGTCAAATAAACTAAACAAAAAAAAAATGAAAAGCTAAGTAATGTAGCCAACAGTCTAGTACTGATGTGTATTGTAAATTAATGATTGGATACACTGTCATAGTGATATTTTTTGAGAATATAATAGCATTTTGTCCTGTCCTGAGACCTAGTTTCATTCATTTCCATTTCACAATCCCATTCACTTCAGCCCAGCAACAACTTAACAAAACCTTTCACCTGTGTGTGTGCATAAGCGCCTGGCTGTCCGTAGGTCAGCCATTGTAGTTGTGCTTGGAGCTCTTTGCTCACATCAGTCTGTATTATCTTGTTCTGGAGGACTGTCCCAGCAGAGCTCAGGCCGGTTTAAAGGATTTTACCGACTGCCGCATTCCAGGTGGTGTCTGTCTGACCTGCAGACATTTTAAGATGCCGCTGTCCCGTTCCCTGTCCATGACGTCCCTGAGCGGGGTGCTGCCAGCCTGGGAGGAAGCCGAGCTGCCTGTGGAGGACCTGCTGCTCTTCGAGGTGGCCTGGGAGGTCACCAACAAAGGTCAGATCAGAAGGGTTATGATGCTTTTATTTCTGAAAGAAGTCAGCTGTTTGAAATAATGTATCCAAGCAGTAAGCACAAGTTCAATCCTTCAAAGTATTAGGGCTGCAACTAACGAGTATTTTCATTGTCGGGTCCATCGTTTTCTTGATTATTTGATTAGTTTTTTGGTCTATTGAATGTCAGAAAATGGCATAAAACGGTGGATCAGTGTTTCCCAAAGCCCAAGATGACGTCCTCAAATGTCTTGTTTTGTCCACAACTCAAAGATATTTTGTTTACTGTCACAGAGGATAGAAGAAACTAGAAAGGAAAAAGCAGAAATCAGAAATTTCTTTCAAAAAAAATGTACTCAAGCAGATTTATTAATCAAAATAGTGATTAATTGAAAAGTTGACAACTAATCAATTAATCTTTGAGGCTCTACAAACTATTGCAAAATTATACAATATTTTATGTTCCTAAAGCACCTGCGGCGTACTAATTTCAATTATTTTAATCTATTTTGGATCAAAATCCATCAAGTGAAAAGATTGACTTTGGCAGAAAAGATTCCTCTAAATGCATAACAACTGTTAAATAATAATTTAATACAGAGCATTTCATTAAAAGTAATAAATGAACTACGTCCACTAATGCGTATTACTTAGCAGTTCAAAAGTCTTGTTGTTTTTGTATTTTGTTTAAAACTGTGTCTCTTAACCCCTGAGAGAGCAAATATTGAAATCCAGCGAGCATGGAGACAGAGCCTATTCCCTCTGAAGAGTTAAACATTAAACTGCAGATATGTTGTGAAAGAGCTTTTACTTTGGCCATTTTAGCCTTGTATAAAATCAATGGCCCAAACACGAACAAATTTAACACTGAACAAACTGGATATATCCATTCCTGGACAATAGGTGTCAAAATATGCTGTGAAATCTGTGGGGTGTCACCCTGTTTCACCATTTCTAATGACTGACTTGACTTGAGCCTTGACTGAGACAGAGCCATACTACCAACAAGGCTGAAGTCATGATCTCTGTACTTTGGGGAATGTAGAGGTTTTGTAACTTTGTGTAACATTCAATTTAAACAAATCAGGTATGGAAATGGTCTGCCAGTGATTACATGACTACATAACATTTTGGTTTTGGCACCAACATGTCTAATACAGTATCCTGTGGTGTGTAAAACCTAACAGAGTCGAACCATTTTGCAGAGGTGGAAAGAGTACACAAACATTCTACTTAAGTAAAACTACTATCACTTTGTTTAACTTTTACTTAAGTTAAAAGTAGCTCATAAAGTTTACTCAGATATTGGTACTTATTTAATATATGTATACTTATTTAATTAAATCGCCATCCTTTTGTAATTTGATAAAGGCTCAAAACCTAAAAACTCAAAGCATAAAACCATTTTGATTTTAATTTGTTGACAGATACTTTGCCAAAGCAAAGTTAGAGCTCATGTATTTACTTTTTTTTTTTTTACTCCTTCACAAATGTGATTTAAAATTTAGTACCATACTTCAAACAAAAAACATACGTAAGTAAAAGTAAAAATTACAGATATTGAAAACTACTCAGTTCAGAGTAACGTAAGTAATTGTAATTCATTACTTTCCACCTCTGCCATTTTGTAATGGTTTGGTTGAAAGACTGTCACAGATACCCTATCTGATTACTAAAACAAAATTAAAGGTATGGTTTATAGTTCCCATGAGGAATTAGAATTAATGACTTAAATGTAACGGACGTTCATTAATACCAAAAAGTTACGCACTAAAGCTCTAACAATTAGTTTTTCCAACCAAAACACTTCTTATCCAGAAAGCCCCATGAAGACTCATAACCTCATACATTTCTAAAATGCCTTTCTTTCCTGTATACTTTGATTTTGACTTGACAGCAACTGCAGCCCTTGAATTACTAAAACTTGCATGAATCTGCATGTTGAATATCTGTGCATTCACAGTTTTGAATATACTGTAAGTCTAAGGGAGTACTTCTGCTTCTATGCAGTACATCGTCATGTTGTCAAATAGTTAAAGGTTATTGACCCTTCTGCTTTTTTCTCTGCCCTCAGCTGTTATGTAACGCCTGCTCTCTGATGCACTTTAGACGTCATTATGGGCTCACTGATTTGTTGATGGTCGTTCATATCAATATTTGTCTATTTTTTTCATTTTTAAGTGAGAGACTGGGAAAAACACTTCCACATGTTCTGGCCTGTTGCAAAATAGAACATTCTTTTTGTGTATGACAAACTACACTAAATAGCTCAGTATCAACCTCAGGATTACTGGAGACCCATTTGAGCATTTAGGTTTGATAAGAGTATTTTAAAGCTATGTGATACAAGCCTTTCCCTGAGCGCGCACCATCCCCCACCCCTCCTCCATTATCTCCACTGAACATACTGAGAGATAAAGCTTGTGTGGAGCTGATGTCTTAATTAGCTTTGTAACAACTCATTTGGCAATGACTTGAATGTAACGGATGTTCATTAATATCAAAAAGTTATGCACTTAAGCAGAGATCTTTATCCGTAACCCCTAGAAGGCTCTCAGAATCACTGCAGGGGTGCTGCCAAAATATTTACGTACTGTACAGTACAGGCCCACACCTTCTCATTCAATGTGTTTCCTTTTATTTCATGCCTATGTATATTGTAGATTATCATTGAAGGCATTAAAACTATGAATGAACACATGTGGAATTATGTACTTAACAAAAAAGTGTGAAATAACTGAAAATTATATTCTAGTTTCTTCAAAGTAGCCACCCTTTGCTTTTTTGATAGTGCTGCAAACCCTTGGTGTTCTCTCAATGAGCTTCATGAGGTAGTTACCTGAAATGGTTTTCACTTCACAGCTGTGCCTTCTCAGGGTTAATTAGTGGAATATTCTTACCTTTATTAATGGGGTTGGGACCATCAGTTGGGTTGTGCAGAAGTCAGGTTGATATACAGCCAACAGCCCTATTGGACAACTGTTAGAATTCATATTATGGCAAGAACCAATCAGCTAAGTAAAGAGAAACAAGTGTCCATCATTGCTTTAAGAAATGACGGTCAGTCAGTCCGGAAAATTGTGTGTCCCCAAGTGCAGTCACAAAAACAAAACTGGCTCACATGAGGACCGCCCCAGGAAAGGAAGACCAAGAGTTACTTCTGCTGCTGAGGATGAGTTCATCTGAGTCACCAGCCTCAGAAATCACAACTTAACAGCAGCTCAGATTAGAGACCAGATGAATACCACACAGAGTTGTAGCAGCTGACACATCTCTAGAACAACTGTTAAGAGTAGACTGTGCGAATTAGGCCTTCATGGTCAAATAGCAGCTAGGAAACCACTGCTAAGGAGAGGAAACAAGCAGAAGAGATTTGTCTGGGCCAAGAAATACAAGGAATGGACATTATACCAGTGGAAATCTGGGCTTTGGTCTGATGAGGTCAAGTTTGAGATCTTTGGTTCCAACTGCCGTGTCTTTGTGCGACAGAGAAAAGGGGACCGGATGGATTCTACATGCCTGGTTCCCACCGTGAAGCATGGAGGAGGTGTGGGGGTGCTTTGCTGATGACACTGTTGAAAATGTATTCCAAATTGAAGGCATACTGAACCAGCATGGCTACCACAGCATCCTGCAGCGGCATGCCATCCCATCCGGTTTGCGTTTAGTTGGACATCATTTATTTATCAACTGGACAAATGACCCCAAACACACCTCCAGGCTGTGTAAGGGCTATTTGACCAAGAAGGAGAGTGATGGAGTCACCGGACCTGAACCCAATTGAAATGGTTTGGGGAGAGCTGGACCGCAGAGTGAAGGCAAAAGGGCCAACAAGTGCTAAGCATCTCTAGGAACTCCTTCTAGACTGTTGCGAAACCACTTCAGGTTCTTGAAGCTCATCAAGAGAATGACAAGAGTGAACAAGGGCAGGTGTGCTCTGTATATCTGCACTAAAGATTTAGGCATAGATTCTGCGGTTTTATAATTTGTCTACACAGACAACTACACCTACAGAAGTCTTTTCATGTACATGGTAATACAGACACACCTACTGGTTTATTAATGTAGCTGTACATTGAAATTTAGGGGCAACAAGTAGATTATGAAAATGTATGCTTCATCATTTGACATGTAGAAATTAAATAACAAAGGAAAAAAAACTAATAGGTAAAAATTAGTAAAAAAATGAGTGAAATTAAAAAAGAGGAGATTGAAAGGGAAATTTAATATTAAACTGGTAAAATGTATATCCTGAGATCAGTTTGGGATTTTTAAAAGTTTATCTGCATTAAAATCCTCCTCAGGACTCTCAATTTGATTTCAGATTTTTTTTCAGACTTTTAAGATCCAAAACAAACAGTTAATAAAAATTCCAATGTCGACTGCATAAAACCTCGAGATGAACTTTTGTCTTGGGACACGTACTTCTCCAAGTCTCTTAATAGCTCCAAATATGGATGTATTGCATATTTTCTTTGTCACAATAACTGTATAAACATTTGCATTCAAAATATATGATGGATTACATACACTTAGAATTTAGGTTTGTCTATAAAAGTTGTATCAGATATAACAGCTTATAAAAGAACAGTGACACAACTAATGACTTTGACTGTAAGGTGACTATACCTCTCTGACCAGTCTGCCATTATTATCATCTGGGAATATCATTACATTAATATCGTCACACTTAATCTTTGGAGCGCGTCCTGTATAAACCTGAAGCTGAGACCACGGACGCTGCGCTGCTCATCTCTACTTTTACAGAGAGAGTGGACACTGAAGCGACTGCCGCACACCAGGCAGCCTCGAAACAGTTCCGTCTTACCGGGTAAAGTCCCACTCCGCATCAGGGTGCCAGTGCAACCATTTCTAACCATCTAAACAACTGTAGTAGGGTTTAAATCAAACTCGCGACAACAATAGTGACAAGTAGGCTAATGCATGTTAATAAAAATAAAGCAGAACACATGCAGAAGGCAAAGGAATAACTGTTAAACACGTTTATTTCGGATCAGACGGCAGGTGATTTAACACATGAGACTCCAGGATTAATCTTAGCCTGGCTGTTAGCCTGCTCTGGACCAGGCTAGCCACAAAGAATAAATCTCCATGGTTACTTGGCTGGGTTTAATTCAATCTGGTTTCGTGCAACCAAGTCAAAGCTAAATTCATCCAGGATAACTTGAATATCCCGGCTTAATCCCTTATCCTAGTTTTGTGCAACAGGCCCCTGGTCACCCTTAAGTGTCATAACAAATAACAATGGTTCAGTTAGTAAAGCCACTTCTCATATTAAGTAGAATGGGACTCAACCAAACATTGATGTGCACATGTCAGTTCCCCTGCCGTAAAAAAGGTAGAGCTGGGTCCCAAATGTAAATCTGCATGATCTTTATCTTGAGAAGTTAAAAAACACAACTTCAGAGCTGTCTTTTCCATCACTGATTGTGAACCTGCAGTTGGAGGAATCTACACAGTGATCCAGACCAAAGCCAAGATCACAGTAGATGAATGGGGGGAGAACTACTACATGATGGGGCCCTACTTTGAACACAACTTCAAGACCCAGGTGGAGGGCTGCGAGCCTCCAAACCTCGCCATCAGGAAGGCCATGGACGCTCTCATCCACAACGGCTGCCAGGTGGGAGAGACTAAATGTCTTATGTCTAACTTGTTTCAGGAAATAGGGAGTGCTTTCATAGTTTTAATATCATAAGACCCCCTCTAAAGAAAAAAACAAGTTTTGAACCTTGGTAATGTGTCCATATGGTGTTTTATATGCTACAAAAAATATCATGAGTGAAATATGCAGTCAACGCCATGGCTGAGCATTTCAGCCTTGAAACTGCAAGGTACCAATGATAGTAATAGTAATTAATTTAGGCAGCCGGGGACACGTGAAACGTCCCAGACTAAAGAACCTCACCCGTCAACCTGTGGGTGGCATCAATAGCATAATGCTACAGCAAAACCAGCCCACTACGTTAAACAAAGAGTCAGCCCAGACAATAAAAGCAATATATTAATGAGGGAGAGTGAGTAGATGTGCCCCTTTTCAGTTTTTTCAAACTTTTTATGTGGGAAAACAGGTTAAACACACACATATATATGGAAAATAAGTATTTGAACACCCTATTTTGCAAGTTCTCCCACTTAGAAATCATGGAGGGGTCTGAAATTGTCATCATACAGTAGCTGCATGTCCACTGAGACAGACATAATCTAAAGAAAAAATTAAAACTATTTGTATGATACAGCTGCAAATAAGTATTTGAACACCTGAGAAAATCAATGTTAATATTTGGTACAATAGCCTTTGTTTGCTATTCCAGAGGTCAAACGTTTCCTGTAGTTTTTCACCAGGTTAGCACACACTGCAGAAGGGATTTTGGCCCACTCCTCCCCATAGATCTTCTCTAGATCAGTCAGGTTTCTGGGCTGTCGCTGAGAAACACGGAGTTTGAGCTCCCTCCAAAGATTCTCTATTGGGTTTAGGTCTGGAGACTGGCTAGGCCACGCCAGAACCTTGATATGGTTCTTACAGAGCCACTCCTTGGTTATCCTGGCTGTGTGCTTCGGGTCATTGTCATGTTGGAAGACCCAGCAGCGGAACCTTCCGTGCCATGCTTGATTTCAAACCATGACGTCTTAGTGTATTACCAACAGTAACCTTGGAAACGGTGGTCCCAGCTCTTTTTAGGTCGTTGACCAGCTCCTCCCGTGTAGTTCTGGGCTGATTTCTCACCTTTCTTAGGATCATTTAGACCCCATGAGGTGAGATCTTGCATGGAGCCCCAGTCCGAGGGAGATTGACAGTCATGTTTAACTTCTTCAATTTTCTAATGATTGCTCCAACAGTGGATTTTTTTTCACCAAGCTGCTTGGCAATTTCCCCGTAGCCCTTTCCAGCCTTGTGTAGGTGTACAAGTTGATCTCTAGTGTCTTTGCACAGCTCTTTGGTCTTGGCCATGTTAGTAGTTGGATTCTCACTGATTGTATGGGGTGGACAGGTGTCTTTATGCAGCTAACGACCTCAAACAGGTGCATCTAATTAAGGATAATAAATGGAGTGGAGGTGGACATTTTGAAGGCAGACTAACAGGTCTTTGAAGGTCAGAATTCTAGCTAATAGACAGGTGTTCAAATACTTATTTGCAGCTGTATCATAAAAATAAATAGTTAAAAAATCATACATTGTGATTTCTGGATTTTTTTTATGGATTTTTTTCACCAAGCTGCTTTTAGATTATGTCTCCAGCCACAGTGGACATGCACCTACGATGACAATTTCAGACCCCTCCATGATTTCTAAGTGGGAGAACTTGCAAAATAGCAGTTCAAATACTTATTTTCCTTACTGTATATATGTGTGTTTGTGTGTGTGTATGTGTGTATATATATATATATATATATATATATATATATATATATATATATATATATATATATATATATATATATATATATATATATATATATATCTCATAGAGTCTGGAGCGGGTTGGCCATCAAAGCCCTTTTAAGATGCGTGATTTGAACTGCGCTTGCTGCTGGGTTCAGTGCTCATCGTACTAGGTGTTTGGGGACAGAGGATATTCTATTCAATTCAATTTATAATAATAGGCAGGGTTTCTTGAAACTTCTACCATCCTTCAGCAAGGCGATGAACCTCAAATTGCTGTCCATGTGTTTGTATGTGAAGGGGAGGAATTGTCAGTCATATTGGACTTCTGTCAGGTATAAAATGTAATTCTGAATGTAATTTTATTTTTCCAAAACTTCTCTCACAGCACAACTGCTACAAGCTCAAATCATTTTATAATAGTAGTACTACTAGCATGCTAGCTACTACAGATAATGCCTCCACCACTACTGTACTGCTTTTAACCACTTCAAGTGGCACCATTAAAAAAAACTATATGATATTAATATAGCATTACTGCCACACCATTACTACTAATAATCAGGTTACCAATGTCTTCTCTCAGTAGTTCTAGAGGGAACATTCTATCATTCTGAAGAGGATTAGGGCCATGTGAAAAATGTATTTGAGTTCAAAGTTTAAAGTCAGAGTTCTGAGAACTTTTTAAAAGTTTCTTTAAAAAAAAGCATTCATTCTGAGAATAATTCAGAATTTTGTCTCAGAATTCAATACATTTGTTACATATGTGGCCCTAATCCTTTTCCGTACTATCAAGTTTGTGTTCAACGTTGATTAGATATTTTACTATTGATATTTTCTATTTGCATACATACAATACCAAGGTGCTAAACTACAGCTTTGAGAATGACTTTATTCTACCCTTCCAACAGTGTCACTGTGTACTGTGCATGTTACTGTTTACCAAACTCTCACTGAGGGGGCTGATGCTGTCTAGCTCTATCCACCAACAACTGGCCACTAGATGGTGATCATATACCAAAGACCCTGATGATCCAGGAGAATAGACAAGACAAGTCCCTTATGGCCAATATGCTATACACCATTTGTGTGTGCTATAGTATAGGCAGCTGCTTGTCTGATGAAATTAATCATCACTACATTTGAGTCCATGATTTGTTGTTTCAAGCTTAGAAACCTCAAGAGAACATAAGTAGCCAACAGTCCCTGACCACATAAAGATAACTTGAAAGTCACCGGACGACACAATCTTCTGAACACAGCCATACTGAGAAATACAGAGAGAGTTGTGTGGAGCTGTTGTCTTAGTTAACCTTGTAGCATCTCATTTGGCAATGGATTGAATGTAACAGGCGTTCATTATTGTCAAAAAGTTATGCTCTAAATCTTCAACCAAAGAAATACTACATGTAGGGATTCGATTTCTACTAAAGTGAAGACACTGAAAATTTTATCTACCACTTTTACTTGCCAGAAAAAGTGCCAGCAAGTTGTGTGTGTGAGCAAGAAGTTGGCATGGTTTCAGTGTACCCAAGCACACTAGAATTAGATTTTGAAAATGTATTTCTAAAATGGTCCCTCACTCACTGGGCTTCCTTTGCCATTGCTTTATTGATGCTGCAGGTTCATTTTGGCCGCTGGCTGATTGAGGGCAGCCCCTTTGTGATCCTGTTTGACATTGGCTCTGCAGCCTGGAACTTGGACCGCTGGAAGGGGGACCTGTGGGACACCTGCAGCATAGGTCTGCCCTACCACGACCGAGAGGCCAACGACTCGCTCATCCTGGGATCCCTGATCACCTGGTTCTTCAAAGAGGTGAGCTGGTGTTCAGCCTGTTGTTCAGCACACTACTTATCAGTCAGTTCCCTCCTGCTACCGTTTGTTACTACAAACTAGTAGTAACAAATATAAACATGTGAAATTCCCTTTTGCAACTTTAAATTTGTATATGCAGTATAATATGAACTTATAGGTAAACACTTGTATTTCCAACTCAGATGCATCTTTTGTTCTCCAGTTGACAGACCAGCTGGGAGACAAGCCCAATGTCATTGTTCATTTCCATGAGTGGCAGGCAGGTCCAGGGGTTATTCTCTCCCGCTGCCGCAAGATTCCCATGGCAACGGTCTTCACTACACATGCCACCCTGCTGGGACGATATCTCTGTGCCGGGAATGCTGACTTTTACAACAACCTGGACAAGGTGAGAGGTCAGGAGGGTTGGTCATGACACATACCGTCACTGCTGAAAACGATACTGTAACAAATATGGACACAACACAGGCAGTTGCCACCTTATTAATGTAGATGATGATTCAGATCCTGCATTCATTCCTGACCTGGTTGTAAAATTGTATCCAAGTGATTGGCTCTAGGGACAGGTGAAAACTCACTCACATGTCATGGCCAACACATTGAGATCTAATCACTCAGACCACATTCTCATAGCAGTGAGAACAGAAATGTGTCCTTGGACAAATTAAGGACTGCCTACTCAACTGTGAGCGTAACTACTACTCATTCAACTACTTCATTCAAGTATTTCTTTTTATTGCCAAAGAAACCACTGAGAGTGCATTGTGTGTTTTGGAAGATCATTCTGTCTGTGATGTAGCCAAGGCTTTGTTATAGTGCTGTCTGCAGCTCTTGGTCTGCAGCTCTTGGTCTGCAGCACTGTTTTTTTTATTTCAATGCAATTATTATGAAGCAGCAAAATCAGGAAAGTTGGTTCTTCATAAACAGTAACGTAACACAACTCCTATAATCAAACATAAAAAGTAATAGAAAGCAGCTATAGAACTTCAAACCACAATGATTCAGTTAAAAGCTACAAACGGTAATGTCCTTACATGGTGGTGCAATAACTTATATTCATTTTAGTGGTTCTATGAAAATACCATAAAGTTGCTGTGTTATGCTGTGGCCACTGTACTTGATAGGTACTTTTAGGTGACAGGATATACACATAATTAACATATTTATTAGCACTTAGGCCATGCGTTTCTGAGGGGAAGTCTGGAGTTTGTGTTTAAGTTTAAAACTTGGTTTTGTGGCTGTAAAACTATTTTTAAAATCAAAGGCTGAAAGAAAAACTCAAAGGATGAAGGAGTGAAATCAGCAACAAGGATCCAAACATCTTGTATAACAAAATGATTTGAGTGAGTTGACTTTGTGTAGGTTTTTGAAGCCAGCATCATGTAGTTAATGACTGCAAAAATGATTTCCTCATTGGTTACAATTGTTGGTCCTGATGGGGGCTGCTGGTTGGAAACAGGTGTCTTCCACATTCCAGGAACGATCACAAAGACACCTGTTTTCATCACGCAGCTACCATCATGACCTACAATTCTGCTGCTTGAACACAATCCTCCTGCAACGACTTTAGCATTTAGAGCTATAGCATTCTACAGGTTTTGACATTGTCCAGAAGGTTAGAAACTACTCTCTATAAAAAAAACACAAAATCCAAATATGATCTACCTTTTAACTAAAGCCAGAAATGGTTTTCTCATACTGCTTATGTGATTTACCATGAGTGATTATTACATATGGACATTGAGATTTTCCATACATGTCCACTTGTCTATATGAACAACATATTAAAGTCAACAAACCATGACAACAGCAATGTGCATTTAATTTGGGACACATGCACACTTGAACAATTTGGAACTTGAACAAACACACACACACACACACACACACACACACACACACAAACATTCATGATTCATTTTCACTTTCAAAGGTTCATGCCAAAAATTGCAGCCTTTTACAGCCTCTTAGTGCATCATTAGTGATGTTGAGCTGTGTGTGGAGGGGTCAGTGTGATGTTTGTAATTGGCTCTGTTCTGCTCACGTTCTAAAGGTCAGCATGGAGCTAAAGGCCACTCACCGGCTGAATGGATTATTGACAGACACAGTGTTAGTAACCTACAACCTGATAAGGAGGTCCAAAGGAAATTAACATCCATTCTATTGATGGAATCATATCAATATGCATTTTCAGTTTTGTTGACTGTTACACACTATGCAGCCAAAATAGTGGACAACAAGCCCATGGACCCAGAATAATAGAAATGCATCTTCCTCTTTGCTTATGTGGCAGTGGTTGGGATTAGTTTGTAGTAGTTTTGACAACGCCACCTGGGGGATTTTACCCCCAGGAAAATCACTTTGAGATTCAAAAAGGTCCCACAGGTTAGAAAACACTTAACTGGAGACGTGATTCCAAAAATAGATAAACATTTTATTAACAATATATTATTTCTTTAACCCTTGTGTTGTCTTCCCGTCAAAATTGAAAATCAATATTTTTGTTGACAAAAAGTTATGTTTTTTGACACTTGACACTTTTTTTTCAATGTTTCTCACTTTTTGGATGTTTTCGACACTAGGTAACACTAAGATTAACTCTAGTTTTACGGTTATTTTTGGAATTTATGGTCAATTATCCTCATTTATAGGAAATTATACCAAATGTTTGAGTTAGAAAAGTAGAAATTAGGAGTTATTTAGACTACAATTTATGTTGATGGATAATCAGACTGGAATATGTCAACTTTTACTCACCACTTCAACCACTTCAATTTTTTCTTCAAATGCTATAAAATTGAATAAGACGCCCCAAAATTAATGAAAGTAGAGATTTGTACTTGCCAAAGAGCGTTGTGTGGAATCAATCATGTTATTTGGGGTAATTATAATTGGGTAGTGAAAAACATTATTATAGGAAAACGAGTCCATTTGACCCGAGGACAACATGAGGGTTAAAATGGCAGACAGGTAAGCAGGGCTTAGTTTGTGATTCTAAAATTCTAAAGCTGTTCTCATGAACCATTCATACATACACTGTCACATAGAAAAGTAATGCACTGTAAGTCGTATGTATTCTATGTTTTTATTGCTGTATGCACCACTTTGACTACAGCTGTATATGAGCGCTCTGGTTTACGTAGTGGAGGTCAGGGTGGATGGGTTGGTTTTAAAACACAGGCCTTTCAAGTGGAGGAGCGGAGTTTGTGTCCCAGGGCAAACAAGACTTTCACCCAGGAAACACACTACTTAAGGGGACTGGTGTTTTAATTCAAACCACTCTTATTTTTAATTTTTTTTAATCTTAACTAGTCATTTTGCTTTGTCAACGCATGACGGTCACAATTTGTCGGCTAAACTCAACTGCAACAGCCGTTCAAAGGACCAGAAAGGATCTCACTGTGCCTGGTACCCGGCTCACAGTAACCTGTCATGTGACTGGTCATCACGTGACCAGTTGGCGGTCATTGTAATTCCATGGGATATTATATGAATTGGTGTGACTATGTTTTTGTACAATATCATACAAACCCGTTAATGAGAATTCTGTGGTGATTTTGACCACTACACACCATCCAAATGACACCCAGAGTGCTCTTTAGTAAGGGATAAGTAAAAGGACACCACTACCGGAGGATCATCCTGCCACCCACTTAGTGCCGATTCACATTGTACGCAGCATGCGTTGCGCTCGCCTCTAGGTTGCATCCTATTCCCAAAATATATTTGTCGTGCATGCCTCCGGTCTCAGAGCAAAAGGGTGTGGGTGCACAAGACCCTCAGGTCCTGAGAGCAGTTGGGGGAATTCTTGCTGTTGAAGGAGCTCTGCTTTCTCTGTGACCGGTTCCAGGGGTGATTTCCCAGTTGGGTTATGAATGGGTTTTCATTTGTAAATAAAATGTTGCATTTGAATGATATGTGTCATTGCATGTTTACATACATGCAGTTATTGCAGTTGGGTATAATAAAGCTAGGCTATAAGTCTAAATGCATACATTCATCATTATTTATTCATACTCTGGAAAGCGCTTTGTTTAATGCATACAGTATGTGCAATTAATTCCTCCAAAACTGGAGCCTACACACTTGGAAATGGATAGTTATTCCGTGTAAAAGCCGTATACTTACCCATGTAACTACATGTTTAACTTCAATGAAAATGAACATGACTTGTCAATCAGTCCAAACATATTTTACATCATATTGACATACTAACACAAATATATTCTACAAATACCTGTATGGAGCAGATCAGAGATGACAATGTGTAACTTTGTCACATAGGAAATAGTGCTCCCTTTCATGTGCATTGTTCATTATACTATTCTTTAATAACAACACAAAGCAGTTTCACTATCTTGGTATAAACAATGGCGTAAGGACTTGTCAGTTTGATTGGGTCATTCATATAAATACTTGCTTTGGACACAACCAAACATTTACAGAAATATACACGCTTTTGCAGGTCAGTCACTATTCGGTGCAGTTTACACCAATTGTTTTAAGAACTGCACTCACTGTTACCCACTTGATTTGACAAATGCACCAAAGTAACTGAGAAAAAATGTAATGTCATATAGTTAATAGCTGATTGTATTTCAGTGGAGACATGACCATGTTGATTTCACATAGCTAAAACAAACCTGAATGATTTAAATTAAGAGGCTAAAATAAGCTACACATCTGGCATGCCTATTATGGTGGACATATGCAACCACAGCATTGTTTTGCGTCCAAGGTCTCTGTGTAACCTCAAACCTGTGTCGTACAGCTCTGGGAGATTGCTGATGGCCAAATTCAACCTCTCGTCCATGTTCAGTTTGTGTACACGTGTATTCTGTGTTTACTTCATTTTTTTTTTTTTTTTTTTTCCAGAACCGTGAATGCACATCACAGCGTATGTCAAAGTTGAACCATGTTGAACTTTGACTGCGGCACGTGCAAGAGTTGCTAAGAAGCAAAATGTAGGCCAGTTCTTGTGCGCCAAGCCATTGACAATAATGGGTTTCATAGCGCAGCTCTGCCTCTTGCACGTACAATGTGAATTGGCCCTTAGGCCCAACAGTTTCTGTCCAGGGAGAGAGAAGCATACATTACATTACATTACATGCCATCTAACTGATGCTTTTATCAAAGCAACTTCCAATTAAGTACTTTCAATCTTAACGGCACAAACTCCAGACAAAATGAGTAAGTGCAAGTAGCTTAGCTTTAAGTAAGCCAAACTACAAAAAGCCATATGAAAGTGCAACTGTTTTTGTTTTTTTACTATCCATGGGGACCAGTGAAGGGAGCGGTGTAGTGTGAGAGATCTTGGGTAGGTTGAAGACCAGTCAAACTGTGAACTATATTCACAGAAAGACCGACTATAAATCCAGGGAACAGTTAAAAATAAAGGACAACTGGACTTGGTTAAAGGTGCTCTGAAGACGTTTCGTCTCTCATTCAAGAGACTTCTGTTGTTTTGACTTAATAGGGAAACCCATCTGTTTAACCTATGTGGGTTTAACCATTTGTTAGTCTGTAAAAATGTACAATGAAAAATTTAATGTTCATACTTTCAGTGCTTCAATACGTTTTTATTAAATCTACACTGAACCTGAAAGGTTAGAGAATCTTTAAAATAATTCCTCCTTACACTGTGTGTGTGTGTGTGTGTGTGTGTGTTGCAGTTTAACGTGGACAAAGAGGCGGGTGAGAGGCAGATCTACCATCGTTACTGCCTGGAGAGAGCAGCGGCCCACTGTGCTCATGTCTTCACCACAGTTTCCCAGATAACGGCTGTGGAAGCCAGCCACATACTGCACAGGATGCCAGGTGGGGAAGCCTTCGGAGGCTGCCTTCGTAGACCAATTGCGTCACTCCGATGTGACAAAGGCTGTCCCATTTAATTTTAAACGCTCCTTCAAATGCGGTCCACAAATGCGGCATCCCTATACAGAATTCAGAGGAACCAGTATTATTTTTGGCATTCAATCATAATTCAAATTAGAAGCATAGGAAACGTAGTTTTTTTTTTACAATTTTCGTCTTCTATTTCACTATTAAATTCACTTCTGAGAATGTTTTAGGCGAGAAATTAACTGTAAGCTTGCTTTCCATACACGTGTCAATCTAATTATCTAAAGTTCAGTAAAAAGATTCAAGCGAGTTAGCTGGTGAATGTGTGTTTCTAGCCAACGGCAAATAAAAACCTGTGCGTAATGATGTGACATGCTGTTTTGCAGTCAAATTAGTATTTTGAATTGATATGAGACATGTTAAGGTGCTTCCATTCATTTTCGCACTGAATCGCACAACCATCTTGCTGATATTTTTGAACAAAGCTTTGCCAGACAAAATGAAGCGCGCCATCAACCTGCAAATGATTCATATTGCACAAGATGTAGTTCTTATGTGCCAGCTGATAACAACATATCAAGCTATAATAAGAATAATAATAAAAATGATTGGCCCATCCCTTGACACAGATAAGCCATGGCCCTCCGGTTCCAATTGAGAAGCGTATTACAATTGCAATCTACAAACTGGCAACATGGGCAGAGTACAGAGTAGTAGTAAAATAATGGCAGTGTTGTGTTCAATTAGTGAGGTGATTGATTCTGTGAAGAAACAGGTGTCAATTATGGCCCATATTTAAGGAAGGAAGGTTGCAAATGTTGTGCATGCTGGTGTAAGGTTTAGAAGTGGAGTTAATTTATATTTGGAAAGTTGTAAGTCTTAGAATTTAATGTAATTTATATTTGAGTTTATTAGAAATGTATTTACAATGTTTAGTCAGTTAATCATTTACATATTTATGTTACACAATTATTAGTTACATATGTACATGTTTGTATATTTAACAGTCAGAATATTCTGCCTCTCTGATTTCCTCACGTTTACCTTGGTTTAAGTTCTCGCCTCTGATTGGTCAGTGCAGTCACGTGGAAGATGGGGGAACGAGGAAGTGTTGTTGTTATGTGTGTTCAGTAAAAGTACAGTACGGAGAAAGTTATCCGTCTCCATCTCGCTGTTTACTCCCATAAAGAATGAGCCACCACCACATATTGAACCCTCACATTACCTGGTTTATAGTGCATTTCACACTCTGCAAAAATATTCCAGAAATATCTCTGAGGAACAGCGGACTTTGATTAAAAAGTTGATTGGAGGGGGGTAAACATATAAAGAAGTGCAGAAAATTTTAGGCTGCTCAGCCAAAATGATTTCAAATGCCTTGAAATGGCATCCAAAGCCTTAACAACATGGGGGAAAAAATGTCTTGGTTCCAGATGAACCAGATTGATGTTATAGAGTGGCCAGCCCATGCCCAGACCTCAATCCCATAGAACGCTTGTGGGAAGACATAAAAACTTCTTTTGTGGGCAAAACCCAGTAATGCAGAGGAATTGTGGGATGTATTTCAATCATCCTGGGCTGGAATACCTGCTCACAGGTGCCAGAAGTTGGTTGACTCCATGCAACATGTGAAGCAGTTCTCAGAAATAATGGTTATGCAACTAAATATTAGTGCAATGATTTAAAGTAAAGCAAACCCTTGTGACATTTTTCAGTTTATACAGTAAATGTTTGAGTGTAAATGTAAAGAAAAATGCAAACACTGCTATTTTTTTTGAACAATTCCCTTTTCTTCACTTTCCGTAAAGGTAGAACACAAACTTAATAAATGTTGGGCATGTTTTGATTTGGAATAGAATGTGCAGTTTTCCCAATGCATAATTATGGAATTAAAAGCTATTCTAAGGATTTTGAGCATAATTCACTTTTTTAAACACACGGCTGTTATTCTGAACACAACTGGTGTATATACCTGGAGTGGATGAGGCGCATAAGATCTTGCTGTGTAACTCCAGAGTGCACACAGTGCCACAGGTGAATGGCACAATAGACAGGACTCACGTCCTGCCATTAGGCCCCCTGCTGAAGGCTGCAGATCGTGGTTTGAAAAAGGTTCTGCAGACCAGACCATCTCATTTCGGAGACCGCTCGGTTCAGCCTTCGTGGGCTTAGAAGGCTGCGGCTGAGGTAGACTTTGAAGGCTGTGGCCTCCGAAAGCTGCAGCCCCAGAATTGGGACATAGCTTTTATGTGTTTTGTTGTAAAGTTACAATCTGGAGGGTTTCTTTTTTCTTCTCACCTATTGAGATAAGCGGTAATTGCGGGGTGTTTTTGGATCTAACTTCCCAGAGAAGAAAGCAAGTCTGTTATGTTCACTCTGCCTAACATCTCTGGCAGACCGACCCCTGCTGGGTGATGGAAAATGCCTCAATAACTGTGCATGTCATTTCCCCCAGGAATTTCGCCACAGACACCCAGTTTGTAACACTGCAAATGCAGAAGGCTCTCATCAGCGGGTCATATACTCAGACACAATTGTGTTACCTGATTTGGCAATAGATAGCGACTGAATAGACATACATTTCAATGAAAATCTTCGAGATTAAAACTTTAAGGATGGTAATGTCGTCAGTTAGTCTATACATCCAACTAACACTTTGTCCAGATCCGGTCATCTGCTAACTATAAGTATTTAGTAGATACAGTAATAGTATTTATTAGAAGGATACAACCTTGAGATGAATCATCTTATTTTCAAGGGGGTCCTTAAATCAGCCAGACTAACATTAAAGTTCATGAAAAGTTATGGTCCCCAGAGGATAAACCAGATTCTCGCTGACCCCCTTTCTTGTCCTCCAGCACCACCATGAGCATGAGGACAAACACACAATTATATAATTGTCCATTACTATTGAGAAGATTGCCTGGGGACGGATGCTTGTTACCATAAGCCCATAGAAACAACTCATTCGGTTCAAGTGGATCCCATTTGATACACATACCATGTACCACCACAAATTTGCATTTTCCTTTCAGGTGATGAGGCTCTATAAGTTCAATTCAATTTTTTTTATAGTATTGATTCATAACAAGAGTTATCTCAAGACACTTTACAAAGAGTAGGTCTAGACCATACTCCAGAATTTACAAGGACCCAACAGTTCTAGTAGTTTCCTCCAGAGCAAGCAACAGTGCGACAGTGGCAAGGAAAAACTCCCCTTTGGGAAGAAACTCGGACAGACCCAGGCACTTGGTAGGCTGTGTCTGACGACCGGTTGGGGTTAGAATGAAGAGTGGCAATAACGGTCCCAAAAAAAATAGTAGTTTGTAGTAGTTCTTTGTAGTAGTTCATGGCATAGCAGGACACTGTGCAGCATTACAAGGCACAGCAGGACGTAGCTGGGCACCGCAGATCGTGGCAGGGAAGGGAACGTGTAGCGGGACCATGGCGACAGCTGCAACCATGATTTTGGAGGAGGAAACATGCTGGGAGAAAAAGAACAAAAGGACTCCGGGGAATAACTCCCCAGAGCTAGGTTAGTAACAAGCATTTCTGGGACATAGATGCACACAAAATAGGAAGATAGAAAGATAGGAGAGAGGAGCTCAGTGTGTCGAAGGAAGTCCCCCAGCTGTCTAAAACTATTACAGCATAACTAAGAGAGACAGGGTAAAGAGAGGAGCCTGGTCAGGCTAGAACTCTCCCCAACCAGATCGGGCTGTATGCCAAGTCTCCCTTTAGTTTTATTATATTCTTGATTATATGATATATAGATCTGACAACTATGACAAGAAGCAGGTGGGCCAGGTTAGGCGGACGCTGCGACTCCTCCCTCCCTAACAATATTCAATTCTATGCCCTAACTATAAGCTTTATCAAAAAGGAAAGTCTTAAGCCTACTCTTAAATGTGGAGACGGTGTCTGCCTCCTGAATCCAGACTGGAACCTGGTTCCACAGGAGAGGATCCTGATAGCTGAACGCTCTGGCTCCCGTTCTACTTTTAGAGACTCTAGGAACCACAAGTAACCCTGCATTCTGGGAGCGTAGTGCTCTTGTAGGGTTGTAAGGTACTATGAGCTCTTTAAGATAAGATGGTGCCTGACCATGAAGACCTTTGTAGGTGAGAAGAAGGATTTTAAATTCTTTTCTGATTTTACAGGAAGCCAATGCAGAGAAGCTAACAGTTGACAGATATATGCCAGAAGATTCCTCTATTATTATTTCCATGCAATACTTTTAATGGTTGGACCAACCATAGCTCATTCCCACCACTGTTTATGACAACGGTTATGACCGGGTCTTTAGTGGTCAAACAATAGGCCAGCCACTGTCAGCCAACTTTGTGGGGGAGTAAAATAATGTGGACGTGGTGGGCCTCCTGTTATCAATAGTCATTGTCCCCTGGTGGGACCGGGCCTGTTCCAAGTATTCTTCTTGGTTGGTTCTTCCTCTGGCTCCTTTTTCTTCTGCTTTTCTGTGAATAGATAATTTTGGGGAAAGCAATCTTTTGTACAAATCTAGTTATGTCAGCCTCTAGAATACACTGAGACGGTCTCTTATGCATGCGCCATATGTGGGAACAGGCATGGATCGTCACGCGTAGTAACTATTTACATCACTCAGGTATGCCATCTGCATTCATGGCCCAGCATCCACCCAGTTCAGTTTAGCATGTTCATATATCTTGGTTAGTTTGCCTTTGATACTCCCATTTACACTCCCCGCCATCACCTGAGATTGTGGATGGCGCACACACCCTTGTCTTTCTCTAATTCCTAGCTTCTGATAAATGTTAATGTTGTCTTAATTGCAGGAGTGAAGCCTGGTGTGTGGGAGTCAGGGTTCCAGCTGCAGCTTATCTACTCTAATCACCTCTGCTTCAAACACCCGGTCAACTTACCACTCTTCGTCATATCATACTCAAGATGACCACTTCCGTGAACCTGACTTCTGCTGCCACTTCGCTCCTGCTATCCACCACTCCTGCTCTCCACACTGGATCTCTGGATCATTGGACATGGATCCTCAGAAACACAGTAGCACACACGCTCTGTACAAAGTCTCTGTGGTCAAGGAATGGCAATACCCATAAACAGCTGCAGCGATTCCTGGGGTTTGCCAAATTTTATAGGAGGTTCATCAAAAACTACAGCAGCATTGCTGCGCCCCTCACTGCTCTTAATCCACCTATCAGTCCTTCAAGTGGACTGATGCAGCTAAATCAGCATTTGAGAAGCTGAAGAACTGCTTTCCTTCCGCGCCCATTCTGGTGCAGCCCGACCCCACTTGTCAGTTTGTCGTGGAGGTGGACGCATCTGACACTGGGGTAGGTGCCGTATTGTCACAACGTGCTACTGACAATAAGAAATCCTTGTGCTTTTCTCTCTTGGAAACTTTTTCAGGTGAAGCGAAACTACGATGTTGGAAATAGGGAGTTGCTCGCTGTGAAGCTGGCCCTTGAGGAGTGGCGGCAATTGGTTCATCATTTGGACTGATAACAAGAATCTTGCTTACATCCAGTCAGTGAAGCAGCTGAATTCCCATCAGGCCAGGTGGGCCCTATTTTTTTGGACAATTCCATTTTTCCCTGTCTTATTGGCCTGGGTCAAGCAACGTTAAGCCTGATGCCCTGTCTCGTGTTCATTCAGCTCTAGAGACTGGTTATAATCCTGAGCCCATTTTGCCTTCCACCTGTCACGTTGCAGCCATTACCTGTGATATTAAAAGGGTAGTTAGACAGGCCCAAACCCATCAAGCTGACCCAGGTAATGGTCCTCCTAACCATTTGTTTTTTCCTGAGTCTGCTCTCAGGTTCTGCAGTGGGCTCACTCTTCTGCCCTTCCCTGTCATCCTGGAGTGACCCGTACCTTGGATTTTTTGCATCGGCGGTACTGGTGGCCCAGGATGGAAGTAGACCCTTGTACTTTTATCGCTGCTTGTCCAGTATGTGCACGCAGTAAGAACTCTACCCAGCCCAGCGCTGGTCTACTCCGACCTCTGCCGATAGCCAGCCGTCCTTGGTCCCACATTGCTTTGGATTTTGTCACTGGACTTCCCTCCTCCTCACAAAACTCTGTCATACTAATTACTCTGATAATTGATCGTTTCTACAAATTTGCTTTTTTTGGCCCTACCCAAACTTCCCACTGCCAGAGAGACTGCTGACATCCTGATGGAACATGTTTTCTGCTCTCATGGTCTGCCTACAGACATTGTCTCTGACTCCAGTCCCCAGTTTGTCTCCCAAGTTTGGAAAACCTTTTCAACGGCTTTGGACTTTACTACCAGCCTGTCCTCTGAATATCATCCCCAAACCAATGGTCAAGCCGAAAGAGCGTACCAGGAGATGGAGACCGCTCTCCGTTGTGTCATTGGTGCCAACCCTGTTTCATGGGGCAACATGCTTCCCTGGGTAGAATATGCCCATAACACCCTGACTAACGCTTCCTCTGGTTTGTCCCCCTTTCAGTGTGCACTGGGCTATCAACCTCCCCTGTTTCTTTCCCAGGAGAGGGAACTGGCAGTACCCTCTCAGTGTGCAGTCTCACATGCGCAGCTGTTTCAAGGAGGAAGGCTAGGATAGCGCTGTCTCGTGCATCTTTCTACATGCAGAGGCAAGCCAACCGTCACTGTTCTCTGGCTCCCGTTTATGCACCTGGTCAAGAGGTATGGCTTAAGTCACGTGATATCGCAATGAGAGGGGAGTCTAAGGAGATGGCACCCCGTTTTATCGGACCGTTTCAGATTCTGTCTGTCATTAACCCCTGTGCTGTGAGACTCCAGCTCCCTGCCTCTCTTCGGGTTCATCCTACTTTTCATGTTTCCCAGATTACGCCTGTGTCTGTGTGTTCTCTGTGCCCACCCTCTCGTCCCCCTCCTCCTGTCTACACTGTTCGGCGGCTGCTGGACATTTGCCGTCAGAGCCGTGGGTTGCAGTACCTCGTTGGCTGGGAGGGTTATGGTCCTGAGGAGCGCTCCCGGGTTCCCCGGAACTTCATTGTGGATCCACGTGGGACCGGGATTTTTGTCGTCTGCATCTTGTTGGGCTTGGTCGGCCGCTAGGTGGCGTCCGTTGAGGGGGGGTACTGTTAGGTCTGCTGCTGGTGGCGCTGCTCTCCTCCTCCCCTCTGTCTGTCCTTAATTGCAGGAGTTGAAGCCTGGTGTGCGGGAGTCAGGGTTCCAGCTGCAGCTCATCTACTCTAATCACCTCTGCTTCAAATACCCGGTCAACCTAACACTCTTTGTCAGATCATAGTCAAGACGACCACTTCTGTGAACGTGTCTCCTGCTGCCACTTCACTCCTGCTATCCACCACTCCTGCTCTCCACACTGGATCTCTGGATCTCTGGACCCTCAGAAACACAGTACCACACACGCTCTGTACCCTGGATTCCCATTGGATTTTGTACTTGGCTTTTCCCTGTTGCATCCCCTAACTTGGACATTGAAATAAACCTGTTAAACTATCATTTTGTCTACATGTTGTCTGCATTTGGGTTCAACCTAGTTCCACACGTAACAATTATGGCATCTACATGTGTTCACATTGTTAATTTTGGTTAAATTTTATAGGTGTAGACTGATTCTATGGAATTGTTGTTGCGTATTGTCTACATGACAATAAATGACTTGTAGCTGACACTAAATCTCTCCTATTGCTGTGTTGATGGTACAGATGTGGTGACCCCGAACGGGTTGAATGTGAAGAAGTTCTCGGCCATGCATGAGTTTCAAAACCTGCACTCCACCAGCAAGGCCCGCATCCAGGAGTTTGTCAGGGGACACTTCTATGGGTAGGTTGAGTTTATTAATGTAATTTTAATCCATTTTATGTAGAGGTAGCCCAGTGTTTTTTTTTACTCTCAATTTTAAATGTTTCATTACAGGGGAGGGTCATTTACATATTGTCTGAAACAATCTACTTTAGAAAATAAAGTCTTGACTAGGGATGCACTGATTCGATATTGATATTATGTATACGGATATAGGGTTGACCCAATTAGCTGGATTGTGTATCGGTGACAATGAGGCCAATTGTTTGTATTTTTTTCACTCCACCCCTGTATAGTTGCACTCATCTGAAAACAACACACTTACCGGCTGGTAGAATGCAGCTAAAGACACAGGGTGATGTCAGCTATAACCTGCTGCTGCATTTTTCCAGACACCATGGCTACAGTTGGAGATGACGGAGAAACAAGAAAACTGGAAAATACTCCTGCTAATGGATGTATAATAACGGCCACCTGCCATACCATACTGTAACTAAAAAACACTTGCGGCCCAAAATGCACCATTGTAAAAATCTGTTAAACTGTTGACAGGACACCTCGAACCACAAAAAAATTTGAGTATAACTATTTCTCGTATGAATTTTTATCCAAATATACTTATACATTGGAAAAACTTTCTTCCAGCCAAGAAAAGTGAATTTGTTTTTTTTTTTTTAAACCTGTGACTTCACCACAATATAAAGTCTTTGGGCTGTCTCGGAAATTGCAGGCTGGGCCAGTGGGAGAAACTCTACTGTGCATATTTAGTTGGCCGCATATCACAGAAGTAAACCCAGAAACTCACAAATTTGGCGAATGCATCATGCAAGCAATTGTTATTGAACTGAATAGACGCCATTTTGGGATCAATTATCTGTTATTATTTACACATCCATGCCCTGAAGTCACCAGTCTTGCAAAAGTGAGTAATGTAAATAAACAGAACCTATTGCGTGTGGGCTACGACAGGACTTCAAATGGCCTTTGTCTCGTGATGCATTCAGGTTCAATTTTAATGATGTTGCCCTACACATCAAAGAATGATCCCAGTCACTTCCACACAGTGAGGTATACAGCTTATTAATTAAACACTGGCATCAGATCAGCTTTCAAAGTCGTTTTGGTGTATCCCTATTCTTGACTGGAGAGTTGTCCCTTTAAACCTGATTGTAATTCTCAGTTTGTCTCCTTCTGGTAGTCATCTGGACTTTAACCTGGAGAAAACCCTTTTCTTCTTTATTGCTGGGCGCTATGAATTTTCCAACAAGGGAGCTGATATTTTCCTTGAATCACTGTCCAGACTCAACTACCTACTGCGGGTAAGGTCCTTCAGTCTTTTGCATTCAGTAGCACTCTGCTGTATGCAGTAGTTTTGCAAAAGAATTTTGACCTTATAATAATAATAATAATAATAAGAATAATAATAATAATAATAATAAAAGGATGTGTATATTCTTTAGCATGCATTCATGTCCAAAACTTCATCCTGTTCCCTTTTTTCTTTTCTCACTCTATACAGGTACACAGAAATGATATGACAGTGGTAGTTTTCTTCATCATGCCAGCTAAAACCAATAACTTCAATGTGGAGTCATTGAAGGGACAGGCAGTACGCAAGCAGCTCTGGTATGCCCTCATGTGGTTTGCATAACAGTTCAATACTGATGTCATCCCAATGCTGGTGAATTTCATGAGTTTTGGGTAAATGGTAAAGAGAAAGGGACAATTCTAAAGAAGGTATCCTTTTGACTTTCACAGGGACACAGCTCACACTGTGAAGGAGAAGTTTGGTAAAAAGCTGTATGATGCTCTGTTAAAGTAAGTAAATGAGCACTGTAAGTGAACCTGTGTACATCAACCCTGGTACTCTGTGATGAATTATAATTACTTATGATCTATGCTTGTGTTTTATTGTTTGCTCTGTCCTCAGAGGACAGATCCCTGACATGAACTCAATTCTGGATCGAGACGACTTCACTATTATGAAGAGAGCCATCTACGCCACTCAGGTACTGCCGCTTTTCTCTTCTCTTCTTCTGTTTCTTCTGTAAACAAATACTGGCATCATTTTGAGTTGTTTGTTTGTTCTCTTCCATAACTTTATTTTTGCTAAAATGAAAAAACAAATACGTGAACAAGAGAGAATCCCAGAGTGGGGGATAAGACAGAGCTGTCACCTCAGAACATTCAAATAGAGACTATGAACAACATTAGGCCTACATATTGTATAGGATAAAACCGGGCTGACAAAAGATGCTGTGCAAAGTCGGCCATCCTATTCCATGCGGTTACCAGTAGGTCTATGTGGTCAGTATATGTACTAGAATATGTATATGTAGACAATGTTAATTGTAAATAAGGCGAGTAGTTGGCAGAACAAAATATATAAATGTATAAAGGTGGAAAGGAAGGAAAGAGAAAAAATTGCATTTGATCAAATATGTCTAAGTATATGCTGACACAGTTCCACAAGTCTGCAAGACAGGTCCCTAACATTAGTTAAACCACAAGCCATAATGTTTTTATCATGTCAGTTGATATTGTGATTAAGCCTAGTGGTGCATATTCCCAGAACAATTTGTACCTGATCAAATTAGCACACAAACTAGAGTTTTCCCCTAGTGTTCTGGGGCTTATTTTGACTTGTTGGCCTTGTCTTTTGAGGAGTATTCCATAGTTAGCTTGTATCAACATCCATAGAAAAATTTCTATTCCTATTTTTTTAACTACTATTTTCCCCTCAGTGATGTCAGCTCACAGGAAACAACTGTTATCATTTGTTGTGATGTGGCCAGAGGGGAGAGACAAATCATTTTTGTAGTAGCAAGTATCCCAGATTAGTGCCTTTTAAACTCAAGAGTTACAAGGTTCAAATGTTCACAGAAAATACAATACCATGAATACAACAAGATACAACAGACACATTATCTTTTAACTATAGGAATAACAGATGAATTTGTTATAATCAGGTTTGAAACTGTTAAAGCTATGGTGCGTAGTTCCCGTCCCCCCCATGAGTAATTCTAAGTAATTACAACAACACTGTCAGTGCATCCACATGATACAAGCCTTCTGTGATTGCGCACCCCCCCTAACCCTTCCTCCACACATTGCAACTAATTTGGCAATGACTTGATTATAACAGACACTGTTGCTCATATGGTTATATGTCTGCAGCCTGAGGTATCTAGGGACTGCAGTGAGACCACTATTGAAGTATTTCTCTTTGTATTAACTGGAACAGTGCTTTTTGTCTGATGAACCCCTACAGCCCTAGAAGATTTTTAGTACCCCGTCATTAACACCATCCATCATGTCCCAGATGTGTTAATTTATACTGATTTTAAAGTGTCTGACATCAGTCTTTATCATAATGATTAAATTAATTTGCAACCTTATCTGAGCCATCTAAGCCAGTGTCTCACCCCATTTAACAATCCTAATTGTGCCATTTCCTTTCATTGCTAGCTATGTAACTTTGCAAGTTATTATAGTTTAGTTTATAAGCAGTTGATTTTCAGAGGAATTTTCCTTGAAATAACTACTCCATTTTTACAAAAGTAAATGTTCATTCATTTTCATTTATTATCAAACTTCTCCCTCTGTATATCTTTAATTAAAATGGCTTGTATACACATTTCACATTTTTGCAATTTCAGTAAACCTGTTGTGCGCTGACCAAGAGGCCCCTGGGTAATGATAGCAATTAAAGAAGTGCACTGGTTGAAATGTCTATTTTTTATAATATGAGTACTTCTCAAGCTTTGTCTTCTTCAGGAACCTTTCTGTGAATTAACAGTCAAACAAATGTCAATATAAAATTAAGCGTCACTGGTTTTGTTTTGTGTCTTAATGTGGTGTGAGACAATAATCAGATGTTGTTCAATTAAGATAATGCCCCAACGATCAATACCTCTCAGAATCACATTCTGAAAGGTTACTAGTCACAGCCCACTGACTCATTTGATCATTTCTACTCACCCCACTTTAGGCATATGTCTTTGTATGTGTGTGATATACATATATTATATTATTATATATAGTATATGAAATGCAGCCATTCAAACATTTACATTCATGGAAATTCAGACACTAAATTCATAAATTCAGGAAAACTAGACTGAATACACATTATATATTTGTCCATTAGTGTCCACAGGTGTTTCAGTCTTAATCCAGGTGTGTGTGTGTATAAATATATAAGATTGATTGATTGATTGATTGATTGATTCAATCATTCATTCATTATCCTTGAGGGAAATTGATTTAAATCAAATCAGGACAACATTCATTCAGGACCCTGACCCCCTTAAACTGACATAATGATATAAATCTAATCTGGAATTTCATATCTTATCTGTTATGGAAATGTGGTGATTGAAAACTCTAAATTCCAGAGATCAAACTGACCTATGCCCGTCTTTAAAACAAAACCTGTATGCAGAGACACAGCCTCCCTCCGGTGACCACTCACAACATGCTGGATGACTCAACAGATCCTATCCTTTCCAACGTGAGACGCATCGGCCTCTTCAACTCCAGGAACGATCGTGTCAAGGTAGACAGCATACCTTTATACTTCCTTTATTTGTTCCCCATCATTATTTTCCGAGATGCCTAGTGATGATCAAGTACAATGTTTGACAATGTTTTGGTCAAAACAAGAATGTTTTTGTGTGAGCATGTGAAGAGGATTTTGTAAAAAAAAAAATTAGGATTCATTGGGGGCGGCTGTGGCTCAGCGGTAGAGCGCTTGCCTGCCAATTGGAAGGTTGGTGGTTCAATCCCTGGCCCTGCAGTCCCATGTCGAAGTGTCCTTGGGCAAGACACTGAATCCCCAGTTTGATCAAGTGTAAATGTTTGTTATCTGATGAGCAGGTGGCACCTTTGTACGGCAGCCTCGGCCACAAAAATGTGTGTGAATGGTGAATGTTTTGTGTGAACATGTAAAAGGATTTTGTTAAGACTAGAAAAAAAAAGCACATTTACATTTCATTGGCTTGGAACCGGAAATGTCTTTTACAATGATGTGTGCAATGCATCTTGTAGATGTGCAGATATTTTACAGAATAAGTGAAAACTGAAGGAAACATCAGGGATTCACCAAACCCAGTAGGATTCATCCTCTAGGAACCATGAATGTCTGTTCATAATCTCATGGCAATCCATCCAATAGATGTTAAGATATGTTTGTCTGGACCAAAGTGTTGGACTGACCAACCAGCCAATGGAATAACTTTGCTGTTAGCATTGCTGATAAGTGCAGCAGAGAATCCAACTTTAGCTAACTATACATTGGGCTATTTTTACGATTACATATTTTTGTTGATTGGTCTGTTGGTAAATGTACTGCAACTAGATAGATTGTCAACTAGTGCAAAAATAAGTGCCAAATGCATCAGTCAATTTTAACAAGTGAAATGCTAACTTCATATAGCCACTGTAGCCACAGTTTATTTGGTGAGAAGCCAGCTATTCACTTCATAAAAAGAAAAGAAGAAAGCCTTATATATTGAGTTTTAGATTTGTTTACCATTCACCAGATTGTAATGCAGTAGTCACATTTTTTGATGATATTGTAGGGAGCATCGATGTGTTCAATTTGCCAACAGGTGAAATGTTTGTTTGAAGAGTGGTGATAGTGGAAAGATCAGGATGTCACAACATAAATATCTAACAAATGTTGAAGCAAATCCATGTTATGTACAAACTTAACAATTTGGTTGTTAGTTTATGTTTTAATATCTATGTCATGCCAAACATCTGGCCCATCAGACACCATATTTTACAAAACATTCATCTTCCGATAATACATTTACAACAAAACAAAATACAAAATTGTATCAATGGCACTAAATCAAACTTTTTCAAATGTTGAAATGAAAAGTGTGAAAAATGTAAGGGCAATTTGCCTATTTTTATTATTTATGTGTACAAGAGGAAACATTTGGTCTAAGGGAATGGTAATAGCTGAAAGGTACCAACACATAGGGTTCATCCTCTGGGTCCCACCCACAGCAAATTTTAGGTCATAAAATATTTAGTGTTTCACATGACACATGCCAAATCCCAGTGGTTACTAAAAAAATACTTTTACTTCCATTGCCTACTCTTTATATCTAAAAGTCTGTCCTCCTCCTCTCAGATTATCTTCCACCCTGAGTTCCTGTCCTCCACCAGTCCTCTACTGCCGATGGACTATGAGGACTTTGTCCGTGGCTGTAACCTTGGAGTATTCCCCTCCTACTATGAGCCATGGGGATACACACCTGGTAACCTTACATTGTAACCTACACTCACCGGCCACTTTATTAGGTACACCTGTCCAACTGCTCGTTAACACTTAATTTCTAAGCAGCCAATCACATGGCGGCAACTCAGTGCATTTATGCATGTAGACATGGTCAAGACAATCTCCTGCAGTTCAAACCGAGCATCAGTATGGGCAAGAAAGGGGATATGAGTGACTTTGAACGTGGCATGATTGTTGGTGCCAGAAGGGCTGGTCTGAGTATTTCAGAAACTGCTAATCTACTGGGATTTTCACGCACAACCATCTCTAGGGTTTACAGAGAATGGTCCGAAAAAGAAAAAACATCCAGTGAGCGGCAGTTCTGTGGGCGGAAATGCCTTGTTGATGCCAGAGGTCAGAGGAGAATGGCCAGACTGGTTTGAGCTGATAGAAGGGCAACAGTGACTCAAATTACCACCCGTTACAACCAAGGTGGGCAGAAGAGCATCTCTGAACGCACAGTACGTCGAACTTTGAGGCAGATGGGCTACAGCAGCAGAAGACCACACCGGGTGCCACTCCTTTCAGCTAAGAACAGGAAACTGAGGCTACAATTTGCACAAGCTCATCGAAATTGGACAATAGAAGATTGGAAAACGTTGCCTGGTCTGATGAGTCTCGATTTCTGCTGCGACATTCGGATGGTAGGGTCAGAATTTGGCGTCTACAACATGAAAGCATGGATCCATCCTGCCTTGTATCAACGGTTCAGGCTGGTGGTGGTGGTGTCATGGTGTGGGGAATATTTTCTTGGCACTCTTTGGGCCCCTTGGTACCAATTGACCATCGTTGCAACGCCACAGCCTACCTGAGTATTGTTGCTGACCATGTCCATCCCTTTATGACCACAATGTACCCAACTTCTGATGGCTACTTTCAGCAGGATAATGCGCCATGTCATAAAGCTGGAATCATCTCAGACTGGTTTCTTGAACATGTCAATGAGTTCGCTGTACTCAAATGGCCTCCACAGTCACCAGATCTCAATCCAACAAAATCCGACAAATCTGCGGCAACTGTGTGATGCCATCATGTCAATATGGACCAAACTCCCCGAGGAATGCTTCCAGCACCTTGTTGAATCTATGCCACGAAGAATTGAGGCAGTTCTGAAGGCAAAAGGGGGTCCAACCCGTTACTAGCATGGGGTACCTAATAAAGTGGCCGGTGAGTGTATAATGTATCAAAACACACAGATGCTTCATATTCCTGAAATACAAATGCACTTCACAAATTTCTACAGCATCCACATGAGGCAATGTGGAGTAGTGCTTCTACATTCTATATACACAGTGCACTCACAATGCATGATGTTGCATTACTAATACATGACACATACTTTTGTGCCGCAATCTCAACTTTTGCAATGAGCCAGCCCATGGAAGTTGACGGACTTCATTATTTTGTATATCCAAAATACCCTGTTGCAATAAAGCAGCTTATGTAAACTGACTTGGACTTAAACATTATTTACATGCCAGTTGCTTAGGCAGAAATTGTATTTTGGGTGGGCCAGTACTAAAGTGAGTGGGCCATTTTTTCCCAGAAATGAAGTATCTAGCTTCACACCCCCCAAAGCATCCCCTGCTCTATCGTCTGTTTTAATATAAATGGGACCAAAATTTACTAAATGAAAATGTAAACTTTACAATATCATGCTGAACACTTTACAGTGTAAAGTGTTCACTGGTGTAATAAATCAAAGAAGAAGTAGGGTCCTTTTCTCATAGACTTCCATAGAAAGAGACTTTTTTGGAGCCAGTGGAGTCACCCTTGCTGGAAATCAGATATAATGCAGCTTCAAGGTGCTTTTGCATTGGTTTCACTTTTCAGATCGGTAAGCATTTGAATATTTTTCGTATAAAAATGTTTTGACTTACAGTATGTTTTTGGAACAGCCAGTTCCACCAGGCCCATCACTAGCTAGTGAACTGGTATATGCAATGCACCCTGCTGGTATTCTAACAATTAAGCAGCTTTCTTGATAAATCAGCACACTCTTTAATGCCAGGTGGTCCAGTCACATAGGCTTTTGGTGGCCCAAAAAGCTGAGGACCTTCAAAAGGGCTTCTATATGGTGTATTTTGTCAAATGATACCAATAACATGACAACTAACTGTGTAACACATTCAAATACTTTCTGTTGCTGTGTTGCATTTCCCCAGGTGAATGTACTGTAATGGGCATTCCCAGTGTGACCACCAACCTGTCAGGTTTTGGCTGCTTCATGGAGGAGCATGTGTCAGACCCTGCTGCCTATGGTGTGGACACAAACACAAACACACACACACACACACACGTTTCGGTCTGTGTTTTTCTCTTCTCTACTTCCCCCTCTTGTCTCTCTCAGGTGTGTACATCGTGGACCGCCGGTTCCGTTCGCCTGAAGAGTCCTGTAAGCAGCTGACCCAGTTCATGTTCAGTTTCTGCCAGCAATCTCTGCGTCAACGCATCATCCAGCGGAACCGAACTGAGAGGCTGTCTGACCTGCTGGACTGGAAATACCTGGGACGGGTCTGTTTCTGCTGCACCAGCACCAAATAGATGTTTGATAGAGGAGAGAATGCATCTAGCAGGCAGAATGCTTTATTCATGTCTGCACATGATATGAATCATAATAATAACCAATAAAACGGCATTCATGAATACATTTAGAAAGAGATTTTCATTTAAAGCATTACTGTACAGTGTGAGAATAAGCTGTAGTCAAGATAATGGTAGAGTAAGCATAGTTTAGTTGAATCCTCTACTGGGTGTAAATGTGGGAAAGAAACAGGAAGTCTTCTTTAGTGTATTCCTTTTTGTCTTTGACCCGTCTTGTGTCGTGTTGCAGTTAGTAACAAAATCGTAAAATGCCTTTTGAAAAATCTTAAGACAAAGTATAAAAACTTAGCAAGATCAAATGTTTAGTTCTTGATGTACATCTCTGCTGACTTGTGATTTGCAGTTCTACATACACGCCCGCCATCTTGCACTCAACAGAGCGTTCCCAGACAAGTTCAAGACTGACTCCATGGCCCCTCTGAAGGTGAGAAATACTGTGCAAGAAAATGAGGGAGTTTTTAAATAAATGACCATACTAGAGACTGATCCCCATTCATCTAAATTAGTTAGTTTAACAATGGTAATAGTTTGGACATCTCCTTGTACAGTATGCAGTTCAACTCATCTACTGTATATTAGGAAAATATTAAAAAAATTCTTGGATGTGGTGGTTTTTCCCCTATTGCCTTTCATTTAAAATGCCCAGTGTCCTACAGTCCTTGTGACTGCTTAAGAGTGCTCAGAGACGGTCAGAGGGGTGGCCAGGGGTGACATTTTTAGGGTCACCTCATACAGAGATTCTGATAGTATCAGAACCTCTGTATGGTGGTGACCACAAAGAGACACAAAAAAAGACCAGTTTAAAATTATGGAGCTACAAAGAACCAGACCAGTTTATTATAGAACCAGGGCTTTAAATTTGAGACACATTATACAAATTTCCAAACATGAAAGTGCTACCTGCCTGTCAGGCTAATTCATTTTATATAGTAAGAATTTTGACTGGAAGAAAGTCAGCAACAATTTCACACAACTTTAAGTTGTTAAACACAATATTTTATTTTGGCGGTTCTCTGAGAACCCGTAACAATGTCTTCCTCTAACTGCACATGCATGTACAGAATCCCTCTCATGTACTGACTGATGCACACATTGGATAGTTTGGGATTTGTCAGGTTTTAATTGACAGTCTAACATTTGGATGATTGACAGGACATCATGAAGTGTGCTGATGCCGATCCCTGTAGAGTAACATAAAAACAAGACTCCCCCTCTCTCCTTTTGCTCTTCCTTCTTTGATCCAATTGCTATGACTGATATCTAATACACAATTGTCAGGTTTGATACAAATTTAATTTTTAAAGTCACAATTAAATTACATTTTACTTTTCCATTAACATATGAACGGTACAATACAAGAGTTAAAATTATCTAGTTGTAAACAAAGGGGGGAAAGAAGCAATTTAAACAAGGGAAGGAAGATGGGAAACAGTAAGGAAAGGCAGGAAAGGAATGTAGGGGTGTTAAAAAGAGGGGAGAAAAAAGGAGGGTTGGAAAGAGGATGAAATTGGGGAAAGGAAAAATTGGAAAAGGAGTGGCCAGCAGTAAGGAGGTGAGGAAAACATTGAAAGGAAGGAGAAAAAGAAGGAAAAGGCAAGAAAGGGCAGGTAAGGAATAGAACAAAATGCGAGAAGGGAAAAATGAAGAGGACAGAGGGCTAGAAAATGGGAGAGAAAGGAAGAAAGAGGGGAAAAAAAGGGATGAATGAAATTGATGGGAAAATGAGAAGAAAAGACCAAAATAGTCTGAGATCTCTTAAGTTTTAGCTTAAGCACATGAATGAACCAACTGAGGACAATAGAACTCAACAGTGTGGTTCTGGGAAGTGAAAATCCCGTTAATTTTCTCCATAAGGATTTTGATCAACCATGATGTCCATCCAAGGTAGACTTACCATGAGCTACGAGATTTTAAAACAATGGGTTATGCCCCAGTAGAAGCCACAAGTCCAAGCTTAAAACTCTTTAAGCATTTTCTGAAACAACATTGTAGCAATTGAATGGAGAAAATCACTTCCGCAAGCAGAGCAGTTCAAAAAGCGTGCACTGTCACTGTTGAGCTCTATACAATCCATGAAGCAACTGATCTGAATCTATTCGCAGCAGGTTTGAAGTTTCTTCCAGGTGGTTTAGACATAAACCGAAAGCTGCTTAGAAGAAAGAAGAAAATGGTACGTTATACTTAATAAAACATTTAGCAAGTAATTTTGTCTCCACAGACAGAGGGATTCCGTTACCCCCGACCATACTCGGTGCCCCCCTCTCCCTCTGCCTCCATCCACTCCACTCCCCACCACAGTGATGTGGAGGACGATGATGACGATGATGAGCCTTACGATGAAGATGAGGAGGCTGAGAGGGACCGACTGAACATCAAGGTTCCCTTTATGCTGGGTACTGTGCCAGAGGGCAAGAAGAAGCAACCTGGGGAGTCAGGAAACTGAGATTTGCAGGTTTAGTCAGTCACACAGTGTTTCTGATAAATCTATATAAAGAAATAAACAAAACAAAGTTTCTTGAAAGTTTGTGGATTTAAGAAAGACAATAAAAGGCATGAACATGTTATGAAAATGAATGGTCTTGATAGTGCTGTTTTGCAATATACCCTAATCCAGGTCCATCACAAAACCCAGACTCCTGTTCTGAAGTTCAGTTTAATTGTGGTGTTTCCCAAGGCTCCATTTTTGGCCCACAATGGTTTCCAATATACATGGGTTAGTCATGTTTTACAGGAAAAATATATCTTCAATTGCAAATACTATACAGTTATATGTTCAATTAATCAAACTTTACCGTTAGCTGAGTTAAGACGAGAGAAAGCTTTACTTGTTGCTAAAGTGCTAACCGCTAACTGTCTTATAGCTGCTGTCAGCTAGTTAGATCAGTTGGCTGTGCTCGCTAGTTTTTGCTCAAGAGTAATCATAACAAAATTCATATGTACAACTGTTGTAAATATATGGCTGTATATTTACAAAAGCAGTGTATAAGTAAATTGCAATCTAAAACTGTAGGGAGCTAAATCACAAAAAATAACAATGTTACTTTAATTACAGTAGGCCTCATTCACTAATATTTGTTCTTGATTATTTTCCCAAAAAATGTGTCATATTCATGACATGTTCTTAAACAACAGTTGTTTGCATCTGTGTTTTTAAGATTGATGAATCCCACATCTTTGTAATTAAAAGCGCATTCCAGCCGTTCCTAATTAGCATAACAAAACACCAGCAAATGCCCATATAAGGACATTACACTTTAGGGCCATGTACAAGAAAAATTGGAAAATGTCCAAAAGACGGACAGATGGTGATGGTCCACCGAACAAAAACTGAACTTCAGTAATTCTGAAATAGAAATTCTACTGAAACTAAATTTAAAAGTTTGTGGATTTAAGAAAGATAATAAAAGGCCTGAACATGTTATGAAAATTAATGGTCTTGATAGGGCTGTTTTGGAATATACCCTAATCCAGGTCCATCACAAAACCCAGACTCCTGTTCTGAAGTTCAGTTTAATTGTGGTGTTTCCCAAGGCTCCATTTTTGGCCCACTATGGTTTCCAATATACATGGGTTAGTCATGTTTTACAGAAAAAGAAAAATATATCTTCAATTGCAAATACTATACAGTTATATGTTCAATTAATCAAACATTTACCGTTAGCTGAGTTAAGACCAGAGGCTTTTACTTGTTGCTAAAGTGCTAACCGCTAACTGTCTTATAGCTTCTGTCAGCTAGTTAGATCAGTTGGCTGTGCTCGCTAGTTTTTGCTCAAGAGTAATCATAACAAAATTCATATGTACAACTGTTTAAATATATGGCTGTATATTTACAAAGTGAAGTGTATAAGTAAATTGCAATCTAAAACTTAGGGAGCTAAATCACAAAAAATAACAATGTTACTTTAATTACAGTAGGCCTCATTCACTAATATTTGTTCTTGATTATTTTAAAAAAATGTGTCATATTCATGACATGTTCTTAAACAACAGTTGTTTGCATCTGTGTTTTTAAGATTGATGAATCCCACATCTTTGTAATTAAAAGCGCATTCCAGCCGTTCTAATTAGCATAACAAAACACCAGCAAATGCCCATATAAGGACATTACACTTTAGGGCCATGTACAAGAAAAATTGGAAAATGTCCAAAAGACGGACAGATGGTGATGGTCCACCGAACAAAAACTGAACTTCAGTAATTCTGAAATAGAAATTCTACTGAAACTAAATTTAAAAGTTTGTGGATTTAAGAAAGATAATAAAAGGCCTGAACATGTTATGAAAATGAATGGTCTTGATAGGGCTGTTTTGGAATATATCCTAATCCAGTGGTTTTAAAGCCACCAACAAAACGGAGGCATGGAAGGAAATCACAGATTATGTGAACTCTTTCTGGACAACGTTGCTCAATTGAAGATGTAAAAAGAAAAAGAAAAGGTTTGACTTAAAATCAGAGACCAAATAAAAAAAATCTATTGCCAAACATAGAGACATTTGCTGACCACTGGAAGGGGCCATGCAGCTGGTAGCCATCAAAGTTGGGTACATTGTGGTCATAAAGGGATGGCCCTAAGTTATCTGAGATTGATCAGCGAATTGGGGCCTTTATTGGTGAGATGGCGCACTCAGATGTGCCGTCAGCGGAGCAACTGGAGACAGACCAGGGCCCAATATACTATATATCAACAGCTTCATATCCTCTAAGGCTATCTTTCACAAGTGAATCAGATGGTAAGTCCTCCTGATTTTTTACAATTTCAATATAATAAGTTAACTGAAGGCATTAAAATAAAATACTATCATTGTAAATGACTGTAGAATTAAATAAAATGCAGTAACCAATTATTTTGAGCAAACTGTCATCAATCAAATGTGCGTGAGTGCTCTTGAGTGTGCATATTGTACGTAGCTAAAAACAAATCCAAGATAAAACATTAATGAATATCAGTCTTCATAAAAAGTGCATAAGTGGGCTTTAAAAACACATTTCCTTGTGAGAACGGTTGGTGAATGAGGCCCAGTTAAATTACAATTTTTCAAGTTTCAACCCTGTGTACTCCTAATATTGTATAATGATTATTGTTCAGTTATCTTTCAGTTAAATATACGTTTCTCGAAGTATTTAAGTATGTTTTATACATAATCATTTTTCCTGTTAAACTACATGGTTGATAAACAAATGAGGTCCAATACTAATGTCAGGTGTGGACAGAGGTGTCCGTATACTTTTGATTGTAGTGTATATGGCAGTGGTTCCCAACCTCTTTGGTCTGACGTACAAGACCAAAGGGGTGTATACCCCTAGAAACCCAGTGTGGACGCGACCTCACTTGTAAACACACATGCAACAACAATGGCTAGTTAGTAATTAGTCATTACTTTTAGCTATTTATTTCTACCATTTGTTCATTACTTTTAGCTATACTTCTGTGTTCGCTTACTGACTACGTGTAGTTTTCACACACTTGCAACATGCAGTGTTCAGGTGTTACAGTTACAGTCATGTTATTATGTGGATTTATTGTTCCAATCAAATAATTTCTATTTCTAGAACATTTGGCTCTGCCCCTGCATGTAATGCATAGCTCCTTTACATACATTTGACCTAAAAAGTATGTATTGGTTGACTTGACATGCATTTGTATTTGTGTACTTTTATCTGACACTTTGTGATTGGAGGAAGATACCTTACATATTTTGTCAAGGAAGTTTCAAAAACCGGACAAATTTAGACCAATAGTGCTATTTCAAACTCTTTTTATTAAAACACCACATTTCAAACATAGTCAGAGAATTCATATTTACAAAACAGCTGCTCCCTTACATAATCTTAGATAACACGTCTTTGTTTTGTCTGTCAGCTTTAGAAATGTATTAAAGATGATCAGAAGTATTCTCTCTTCCACACTGGCAGCTCCTGAATATACACCTCATCTGGGTTTTCATCGGCTATGAGAAAGTAAAAAAAATGAACATTAAATCAGGGAATTAGAATATCCTATATAATAATCGTAAATGAAATATACTGTAAGTGTTGAGTTAATGACAGAGCAAAAGACAGAATATTTCATTGGAATTTCAGAAAGTCTTTAAAGTGTTGGATTAGAGGATTTGACATGAAATTAGATCTTCATCTTTTATTAATAAAAGTATAAATGAAATTAATCTTGAAGTATTAGAAAGATCCTTAAATTTGATGTGTAGGAGGATGACGATGTGCAGGAATCCTGTGCTTCTTTCCCCTGTGTGTCTAAAAGTTTTGCTGACCAGAGAGACGGTCAGATGCTTTTTTGTACAAAACCATTAAAATGTCAAACATTGTGAGCATGAAAATGCAGATGAGTTGGTCCAGGTTGAAAAAAAAGGAAGTTACCCTCACTACTATGTCTTCCCTCACTACTACAAACCAAACCTCAGCCCTTAAGTATGAGCTGCATACTGTATACCGCGTACTGTATGTCAGAGCTGCTGTGTGGCAGCTTACTGATACATCTCTCACCTGCCTCTCGGGCCTGCTGCAGGAAGTTGAGCAGGACAGTGGCCGCCTGGTCCACGCTCAGCTTCTCTGTGTTTCGACTGCGGGTCTCTGACAGGGAATAAAACAAAGTTCAAAGACATTTTTGGCATGCTCTTGGACAAACATTCTTATGAAATATCCCCATCCAATAAAGAAGGTCGACAAAGTATTTCCAAAACTACACAAACAATTTTGCTTAATAACCTTAGTTTTACCTAAGTGTAATGTGTCGTAGACATCACCTTCTTTTCTGTCCTCTGAGATGAATCTTCGTCCTTCTGGGGGAAAAAGAACCGAAAAAGAAGCATCCCACACTCTGCAATGTAATGTTCAAACACATACTAAAGGACTTTATCTTTGTGTGCTCGATCAATATGGAGACCCAGAGTGTTCTTAACCCTCCGGTTGTCCTCGGGTCAAATTTGTTGCTTTCAACAAGTTTCTATATCAGAAATTTGGGTTTCTTGCAACCAAATTGTAAAAAGAAATAACATGGAAGGTTCCATACAATGCTCTTCACAAGTAATATAAATGATCAGTTCCCTACTTTCATTGAATTTGGTTGATTCATTCAATTTTATAGCATTTGAAAAAGAAAATGGTAAAAGAATGTTGAAAAAGTGACAAATATGTCATTGCATGGTATTAACATCGAAAAAAAAGTGGAGTGAAAAAACATTGGGAAAAGCAACAAAAGTTGTTAATATGAATTTAAGTAAACATACACACATTATGCAGTATACGTTTATGCAAGACTCAAAAATCCAGTACATTTTTCAAAATCAGTTCATTCTTTGCACAATAAAAGAGTTGTTTGATTACTTTTATTACCTACTCTACAAAGTCCCGTAAACATAACTCTGCTTTGTTTGTTTTGATTGATGGACAAAGACTGGTATTATGAAATAAAACAGACTTTAGAAGAAGAAGAAAATCCTTTTCAAATAAAATGCCATGATGTATCTGTTGGTCTTTTTGTTCATATTGTTGTATTTATCTAATATTGAACACTTTGGGTCTCCATACAGACATGGGATCATAAGATAAACACATACGAGTGCCCTTGAGGTACAGCATAGCCTGCGGGGTCCAGTTTCTTCGTTGGAAAGAGCCCTTTAATGAAGAAACACATGTTTGCATACATTTAATGCCTCTCCTTTGTAAGCCTGCCCTTCTGTTAGCTAACAATTGATCGTTTTGAGATGTCTTTCTTCAAATATTGAGTGAAAACCTCACAGTCTATATTGGAATAAAGAGAAATAAAGCAGCTTTACCTTCGGTGCGCTCCATGACTGTGAGATAAATGAGGCCAGCAGTAAAAGGGTGAGTAGGCCTACATAAGTTAATGAGATTGTCCTCAAACCCTGTGGAAGATAAAAGGTACATTGGAACAAACGTTTGAAATCATAATTTGTAACACAGCAACACAGAGAAAGATTCAATCCGTTACCCCAAATTAGTTTAGACTTTACTAAAAAATTGCGTGGAAACCCGTTAACCATTAAGTAAATAACCATTAAACCATTTGAGTTTTTACACAAGGTGAAACTTAACAGGTCTAACGAAATTAAGGTAAAATAAATAAATCAGGTTTTTTTGTAGTCATTACTCAAAATCATTAGTTGTCTTCATTTTTTTCAGGAGTCATGTCTAAAATAAGTATTTTAAGTTAAACAAGCAAAGAAATATATAATACAAAACTAACACATTACTTAACACTACTTCAAATAATTTGTTATAAATATAAATAAATGTTTGCGGTCCCTTCAGATTATTGTATTAAGTACATTTGTTTCAACAAACTGAAATGGAAGAAATTAAACAATACATT
The DNA here is from genome assembly GCA_026937815.1 of Etheostoma perlongum. Lineage (NCBI taxonomy): Eukaryota > Metazoa > Chordata > Actinopteri > Perciformes > Percidae > Etheostoma > Etheostoma perlongum. The sequence continues at coordinate 25,969,139 of CM049393.1, read as the reverse complement.
TCAATGTTCCAATGCGTTTTATTTTTTATTAAACTTTGCAAAGAAGTTAAAACATAAACCATAATAAACGAGCAGGGAGACATTCCAAACAATTTAACCAAGCAATAAACTCATGGAGAAACTTTGAAACTAAAGGGCAAAATAGTGTATTGTATCTTTTTTCCCATCAGCATTCAGATGATGCATTATATGCCAAAAGAATCTTGGGCTCCCATTTAGAATTTTTAGAATGCAATTAACATAGTGCTTTAATAAAATTGTATTTCTTTTATTGCAGTCCCATCAAATGAAACCAAAACTTTTCTTGCATTGTACTTACTTTCATGGTGTCGGAGATCCTGTGAGCCCGGTGTCCAGCAGAAAGGAGGAGAAAGTAAAAGGTTCAGGATACTTGCCCTCTCCCTGTATTTATATCCTCTGGGGCGGTGAACCCTCTGTGCTCCGCTCTCCTTCATGATGCCAGCAGCAATAGGTCACGCCAATGCGTTGTTTGAACGGGGGCGTTGAGAAGAGTGAATGAACAGAGCCATCGATCGATTCAGCTCCTTTCAATGAGAGCTATAGTGTACTGTAAATACTTCTGAATTAAAACACCTGCCATAAGCACTTTCAGCTTCCCGGAGTAGTTTTTCAATTACACATGTTGTATCTTCAGCATTCTTTATTGACTAATGTGTATTAGCTCTTGCTGTCACCATCGATATGAGGAGATATATACCCCCTTCTGTGGGAATATTGATGTGTTTGCACCTTGCTCACTGGAGCAGAACTCAGCGAGATGAGAGCTGGGTTTTATGAATCAAAATGCCACACTTCCAATTATGAATGTAATTACCCAAAGCCTGAATGAGTGAGAGACTGGGGGCACTGAATTTTCCTGTCAATACAATGATGTGAGGGAGTCTACGGTGATACCATTAACTGTCAGGGCACCCCCCAAGACTTTAAGAAATGAGGTCATGAGTCCAAGACAGATATAGTTTATTAATTTATTTGTCATACTGCATTTCTTTACCAAAAACAACGTAGTCGTTGGGTAGCTTTGTTTCCAGAGAATGCATTATGTATATAGAGAGAGATAAGACAAAAGACAAAAAAGCATAGCCACAAGTAACACTGTACTCACAAGAACATGAGTCCATTGAGTTTTATTGCTTCAGTTTGTTGAGGGCAGTAATGGCAGAGTGCACCAAGCTTACAGATCAGAGATCCTGATGGAAGTCAAATGAAGCATGAGTTCAGAGGGTGGCTAGGGTCGTGTGCGATGGTGAGTGCTTTGTGTGAAGGCAGTGTCAGTGAGGGCTGGGAGGTTGGGAGCAGGGAAACCAATGATTTTAGAGGCACTGGTAAAGAATGCAGAACAGTAGAGGAGGATTGGAATGTTCAAATATCTGAATGTTGCGGCCGCAAATTTTTCTCTGCTTCACGCAACTTTTTCTTGCGTAACAGGTTTTATAAATGAGGCCGCAGGACTCTTTCTAGATTTGGCTACTTGGCCAACCTGAGTAACCAGGGAAGAATAGCCTTGGTCAGACAGGTGACCAACAACCCAACGGTCACTCTAAGAGAGCTTTGAAAGTCCTCTGCCCACTCTCACTCCTAGCACGTCAAAATGTGATGCTTGGCATTTATTACTTACACAAAAACTGTCCTTTAGCGTCAGTGCCTTCAACGTCATATTTAGACGTGCTTGGGGTTACAAAAAGTATGTTTCAGTGACAAGAACTGGACATATCTCTTGGGTGAAAGTCCTGTGTTGTTTGATCCATCTACCACTCCAACCTGCCCCCTTTTGGTCTTTCATACTACCAGCTAGCGTTGTCGACTTAATAGTCAGAGCTGTTGCTATACCTGGTGCGTTCCAAACAGACGCTAGTGAGATTTTTGCGTCAGTACCTGACGCTGAGAGCCATAACTCAGTATTTTACAAGTTGGGAGAGAATACGGGTTGCCTCTGCACAGATGGGAGAATCTGCCGGAAGAATGACCATCTCTGCAGCACTCTATCAATCAGAGTGAGAAGACAGAAGCCACTCATAAGTAAAAGGCATATGACAGCCTGGGAGGACTTCATCACAGGCACTTTATTACATTTTATAAGACACACCTTTCTTTTCCTTGCACTAGAAAGGTTGCGACTTACCATAAAATAAGCTAACTTTGCCAATATGACTAAATGTTTCCAGTGAAAGATGTTTCAAGTGTCTGCTATTAGTGTACAGTTAAGTGAAACCAATGACTGCTTCTTGCAAGACAGGAAGTCCAAAAACCTGATGATGCAGCTTAGGAAAGCAGTTAAAAATACCTGGCAACACCAGCATTTAAAAAACATAATAGTTTGAGAGAAACCCACTTGCATGCAACCATGCTCTGGTGGGGTGTAACCTGGTTCCCGACTGGCTAGCATGTTAGCCGTTAGCTCATCAGCTACAGTAGCTTACTAGCTAGCAGGGTGCAACATTATCTTTTTTGTCCACCAGCCAAATGGCTAGTGAATGTTCAAATTTTACCAGGCACTCATTAGATTACCTTTTTTTTGGGCTGGTGAGTGAAGCAAAGCTACATGCATATTTTACCATCATCTGGCTGGTGGTTGGTGCTAATTTTGTACTTGTGCTACCTAGCCTTATGAGTAGGCACTACAGCATCAAGCTTCTAGCACCACCTTGATTAACTTCACCATCCACGTGTCATCATGAATTAGGTGTTGCCACTTTCTGGTGTGACCAGACTTTAATAGTAGTAGTAATAATAACAATAGTAACAAATACTAGTATGATCCCATAGCACCTCACCATACATGAAGTAAAGCACAGATCGTTTAAAAAATAATTTATACAGAAGTACTCATTAGCCAACCGTAAAACAGAAATGACATGTAACAAAGGGAAAATATTACAATCGCCACACTTGCTATTTAAACAGCTGCAGGACAAAAATAAACAAAGTGTCACAGAATCTCTGCAAAGAGACAAATTTCTGGACTTAAAAGCTTTTGTCCAAATTAAGTCAAAGCACAGGCACAGAAATGTGGCAACATGGCAAGCTGTCGATCCGCTTCTCAGCCTTGTGGAGGGTCAGTGGTTTTGTCTTTTTGTTCCACAGAGTAAGAAAGTCACGCAGACGGAGTCAAAGGTGCTTTGAGGGGGTCTTCCATCCTCCATTTTCATGCCAGATGCACTCAATGGTGAAGGATCAATAGCATTAGGAATATTTATTGTAGTGACCTTAGTAACTTCACCCTTTAGTAACAGACTGGTGGTACGACGCCCTGTCTGATGCACCCTTGATTGGTAGCACTGACCAGTGAAATTGCAGACAAACAGAAAGCAGTCTTGCTTCTGAACGTGTAGGAATCTGAATGTATAACCTTAGCTGTTTTATATCAGCCTGATGGAAGATTGCGTTGCTTTAAAAAACCTGTTGTCCTCAAACAGCCTTCTCTGGGTACAAAAAGTCACCGTTATACCATGGTGTTGCTCTCGCCCACTTTGTCCACATACTGGAAGAAAGAAAAAGAAAAGAAAAAAAAGACGTGTTAAGTGTCTGGTTGCTTTTCAGCATCACTTCTAAGCATGATCTGACACACAGAGCTGTGAGCTTTCAATGATATGCAAAGTGTTAGAATAGATTAAATCGATGCCTGGAGGACAATGTTGCCCGCTATCCTGAAGCATTTTTAAATGGAAGGCATGCATGACTAAAGAGAACACACCACAGGTGAACAGGACAAACACAATTACTCCGTCATTTTGGTTCACTCTTGGTCTATTTTTGGTCTATTTTTTGGGGATTCAGTCTGAACAGAAAGTTACACACTCACATCCTGTTATGTCTGATTTAAGAAAACGTTATAAGACCCATATACCAGCTTGTACTCAGTCTTTAGCTGTTTTTATTATTACAGAGTAGCTGTCAAAATGCTCTACATGCGATCTGTTGCTGATGTTAATGACCAACAGACTGAAGAGTCTGAACGTATGTTCTGTTGAATTAGCCTTCAAAGAAGTCAAATATCAAAACAGATTTAATGTTAACATGAAATGTTGTTAAGTTGATTCTGAACCAATCAGCTGAGAGCCAGGCGTTGATTCATAAAATAGTTGTTTAAATAAGTAGTTTTAGATAGATAATGAAAATATGAACCCTACATCTTGTTTCACCAGCGGTGTGTGCCTTTAAAGCCAGATGAATAAATTAAGATAAGAAAATATTTAAAAGGGTTACCAGCTTGCTATACATATGCTTTCTCTTCCATGATGAGATACTGTGAATATTGTAAAGCGAATATGTTAGCATGCTAGGGAAAATCGGCAGTGACTGACCACGACTGCTGATTGTCCTCAGAGCCTTACGAAGGCTTTAATATATAAAAAAAAAAAATAAGACAGAGAGACAATCACCTCAAAACAAAGCTTCGCACACAACAGCATGGAGCATGATGTCTAGTCACAAAACTCACTATGTGCTAGAACAGTGACAAACTCCATGTGCCTTACAGACTGGAGATAAAGCCCAGATGACCCACTTCATTTCCAGACAACGTTTTTGTTATTTAAATACTTGGATTTAGATTCCTTTGAATGAAGCTCTTACTACATTTACAGGCACTAATCAAGAAAAGCTCACAGCATTGTTTTATTAAACAAGCAGTAATGTGAAGGAGCTGAGCGGTCATTGGGGACACTTTGGATAATCTGTTGCAGTTGTTGGTGTTTAAACTGAGTGATTAACAAACAAGAAAAAGCCATGCTGTGTGTAAACAAAGCAGAGCTGCAGGACTGCTGCAGAGCTGGCTAATACATACTGCACTGATGAAGGGCAGGTTTAGGATGGAGCCGAGGACTGGTATTCTTCTGATAAAGCCCACGACAACTGGGAAGAAACCCCTGGATGTGATGAGAGGGAGAGAGAGAGCGATGGGGGGAGACAGAGACAGACAAGTTAGTCAGAGTCCTAAGTCTAAGATTTTTAAAGACCATTATGAATTTAATTTAAGACCTTTATCACAACATCAACAAAGCCCTAAATTCAGTTTTTCCAGCCAAGTATCGCTAACGTTCGAGCACTTTCCCAAAGCTGAGGAATAAAATCCGTTTTATGTCTGTGGTACAATCTGAAAAAACACTCGCACCAATAACACAAAAGCTGATTGGCTGCAATATAAGTTACTTGTTGGTCTCATTTATAATTGTAATACAGCAAATTATATTTGGACTAGCAAAGGAAAGAACTACAAAACCAAGGAATTTTAAAAAAAGCAAGCGCATTAATGGTAGTGTTACATAGACGTAGGGAAATTAAGACCAGTTTAAAATGATTTAAGACATAAAAGTTGATACTTCAGCTAATTTAAGACTTTTTAAGGCCTTACATTTTAATTTTGAAATGTTGCACTTTTTCAGACCCCGCGGAAACCCTGTATTAAAGATAACTGCTTGGAACAGAGAAAGACAATTCATGTGGACAAATAACATCTATACATGTTCAATCGTAGATTATTTGCTTTCAACATTAAAAAAAGGTCATACTTGATAAAAAAAGAGCCTTTTTGTGTCGTTTACCTTGTGTTTCAGGGTGTTCTGTTCTACTACTGACAGTTATTGGAATGAGCCACATGTACGTGACAAACTGTATGGCAAACATGTTTTCAAGTCTTAAGACATGCTAGTAGATTTCAACCAAACCCTTTTCCATTAAATCTCTAAGTCTGTCTTAATTTAGGGTCTGGATCCAGTGAAGGATGTGGGTTATAAAAAAAAGGGTCTTTGTGGATGACCTGAAAGCTTGTAAAACCCTCAACCTGTTCCCAAATGTGTTAGTGTAGCCTCACAGAGACCAAAACTTCAGATACTCCTCTGCATCTTGTAAATTTAGAATGATGCCCAGAAAGTTCAGTTGCTTTAATGCGCCAATCTTCTGCTCGTTTTCAGGTTCATACTTGTATTTTGAGGCTGTACCAGAATAGGTTTCAATGGTTTCATTTTCAAAAAAACATAAAAACACCATATTTTTGTTGTACTGCACATTGCTGCAGATCCTGTTTTCCCCATGTGTTTAGGTCTCTGTTTTATCTACAGAGTGAGAAATACCACTCTATACTATTTTTGCAGATGCTCAAAAGCTAGGTAAGATCCCATCAGCTAGAAAGCTCTTTCTCCAGCTTTGGTCAGTCCAAGGGCTAGCATGCTACGGTTAGCCACCTGGTCTTGGCTAGTGACGTAGAAAGCCATGCAGATGTTGCCCAGGGACTAATGGCGGAAGTTAGCAATTTGCTACAACCTGTGTTCATGTGTTTTGTGCACTGTCCCTGTTAAATAGATAAATTACAATTACAACACACAATCACAACATGGCACATAGAGCAGAACGCGTCACTTCAAAATCCACCGTTGTGTAAAGACAATCCCGTGCAACGTCCATGACACATCTTTTTTTACCCGCCTGCCAGTGAGGACCTTGAGTGGTTGAGAGGTTTATACCCCAAGTTTCACACCCCACTATGCAGGTGCAGTGAATATTTTCCGTCTGCTGTGTCTGTTTCTCAGTTTGTGCTGTTGTTTTCTCTTACCTAAACAGGAGGAAGAAGCCGTAGAACTCCAGCACAACTCCGACGATGGGCCAGCCAATCAGCACCACAAACACACCTCCCAGAAAGAAACTGGTGGCCTTCATTTTGTGCTTCTGGAAGAAGAAGCGGAAGGTCCTTTCCAGCCCAATGACAAAGGCAAGTCCAGCAACAAACAGTATCTGTAGTGAAAAAAGGGAGTGGTCCAATATTGGCCAATTGAAACTTCAGGAACACTGCCACCAATGGGATGCTAACTGCAGGTGATGGCTTCATAGCATTAAAATGGCCCCCTTGGGAGCTACGCTTAGAGAGGAGAGGCTTACCCCCTTGGTAAGCTGGCGTGAGCTTGGTGAGCTCCTATGGCGCCATTTAATGCTACAAAGCACTCCCCTGCTGTTAGCATCCCATTGACTGCCATTCATTTTGTCGCCACTTTGACAGTAAATACCTTTACATCTGAAGCATTTAAAAACTTAAGTTGTCCATTGTTCACGACACAACAATGTACAACAGGCTCCATTACCTTATACCTCACGTTATGGCTCCGTAGCAGACGTTTTTGTAAAAAACAGACTGTTTCAACTTACATTAGCTGTTTAGGTTTAATTACTAATGTTAACTAATATTTTAGTTAGCAGTAATTAGCCTGTGTCCATGCTTTGGAGCGAGACCAGTCTTCAAATGACTTTGTGAAAAGCAGAGAATGGGTCTCCATTTTGATATTACAACATATTTGAAACTTATTTTACACCAAGTGAAATGCAGTCAGTGTCAGCCCCAGCTAATATGGAGGGAAAAAAAGTTTTACCTTGGTGTTTCTCAACATCACATCATTTCAGTTTAATGAAGCAGGAACACTCACATTTCCAATAGCCAGGAGTGCTTTGTCAAAGAACAGGATCATCCCGAAGAAGAGGAAAAACACGCCGAAGCCTGTTAATCCCATTCCAATCTCTACAGGACACACAAATACCACAGGGTTTTAATTATTCTATCCAAGTTTGTTACTCACGTGGACAGCTGGACAACATGGTAACCAATATATGATTGGCTACATTTGTTTTTATGTCAATGACTTTACCCTGAAGCACACATTAAAATCACCTAGAAAGGGAAATTTGCATCATGTGTGGCCAATTAGGAATAAACTAAATGTCTTGTTATATTTATTTATTAATCATTTTCAATGCTGGGTATAGTGAATACACAAATAAATTATTCTTATAGTTAGAAGTATTAAAGTTGGCAGACCTGGTACAATTTCAAACAGCACAATTAATGTTTGAAGCAAAAAAAAAAATCAACTACCAATGAATATTCAAAAAATGTTCACTCAAACAGGCAGGAGTAGTTTCATTTTAAAACTGTAAAGGTGCATATAAGCACCGGGGACAGGGATGGATTTGTTTAACATATTTAGATTTGTTCTAAGCTTCCCTTTTCATTTGAGTGAATTTATATTTATTTACTATTTCTTTTTGGATTTCTGAACAAATTTATATTTTTGATGCTGAAACATATCAATGAGTAAAAACAATAAATAGGCAAGGAATTATAATATACAATTGATATGAATATATCAGAAATAAATGGTAATTTGTAAGACACTTGTTAAGTAAATTAAATTTTTAATACAACGGAGGAAGTTTGTTAATGAATAAATATTAGTGAAGGGGTTGATTGGTAAGTGTATACTTCTGCTGCGTTGCAGACACAGTTTTTCTCACGACATTGTAACGTTCCAGGCAAAGTCACCACAAACCCTTCTAGATAGCTGATATTAGTGATTTCTAGTCTGCAACATATTTTGGGCTTAATTTAATAAACATAACCTGTAGTAGTACACAATCGTATGTGTAGTGTTTTTGTTTCCAATGTGTGGAATTATGTCTATTTATTTAAATTTCTCAAGGCGTCTGTACAGCATCAACAGGGGTCGTCATTGTTTGTTTGTGTGTGTGTGTGTGTGTGTGTGTGTGTGTGTGTGTGTGTGTGTGTGTGTGTGTGTGTGTGTGTTGTCAAAACTGTAAGTACAACGATCTGGTACGAGCAGTTGCACTTCACAGGTAGAAGTTTATGAAAACATGAGTTACTGGTTGCCTGGAACGCAGCATTATTCCCACTCCTTTAAGGACATGTTAAAAAAAATAAAAGTGTTTGTTATTGTGTATCTATCATATGTTATCTATATCATTATTTACTGTATGACTTAATTTTCTGGTTTCTTTGCAAACGAAACGTACGAAATACATTTCAATCAATCAATCAATCAATCAATCTAGTTTGCATTGCTTTCCTGGCCAGACCACAATCAATTTCCCAGCTAAATCCATCTAATGAACCCAGGATGCTGCCATGCTATAGGCTACTTTTAACTGCAAGGGTTCGGTATTTTAAGTACCACAGCAATTTGTTTGGATACCTCTACAGGCAAACCCATTAATACATATTAAATCAATAAGGTAAAATAAATTAAAGTCAATATGTCTAATGAGAGCCACAGTGAAAATGAAAACAGTAACGTTAATTTCCCTTGAGCTTTCACTAGAACTCAGGTATTTACTTAATTGAGGCTTTATAAATACGAAATTACAACATGGACGTATGTTATTTTCAAGTAAGGGACTTGGCATGGAGCTACATAACTAGTAGCTAGCTAACGTTAGTGGGAGAGAGATGGTCTGCCATTTGGGATACAGGTTATGGAACACCACAAGAGATAAAATAAAGCTAACTTTCTTGCTAATTGCTAACGCTAGTTACCAAACTGCTGCATCTCAGATTTAGCCGGTTTCATAAAGAGGCCAGCAACATACAGAGATGAAAAGGCTCTTACTTTGGGAGTCCGTGAGCGAAATCATCTTGACGCCGAATAAACGGGTGAAGATGAAATAGAAAATTAGAAAATATTAAAGTAGCATTCGAATACTTCTCTAACAATAATTTGGATGACAGCTGCTCACTGGAGCAACCATAGACGGCAGCAACAGCCACGTCTTCCGGAAACACTCCTTCTAGCGACGTCATCTTCCGGAACAGCGCCGTGTTGCATTCAACGTGGCAACTCGTCCATAGACATATTAATATGCTTTAAACACATTCGTCCATAGACATATTAATATGCTTTAAACACATTCGTCCATAGACATATTAATATGCTTTAAACACATTCGTCCATAGACATATTAATATGCTTTAAACACATTCGTTCATATCCAAAAGTCCAAAAATAAACCTTACAAAACAGGAACAAAAGAAAAGACAATAACGTTAAAAAACGGACAAAATACACTTACATTAATAATGCCAGAATTTGTGTCATATAATTCCATATTGTAATCACTGAATAAATTAAAGGTCTTAAGTTTTGTTTTGTTTTTAACATTAAAAGAAATGGTGCTATATTGCTTACATTTATTGATAAAGTGCAGGAAAGTTGGCTTTTTCATGGTTTGGCAATTTTACAAAAATACTAAAGAGTTGTATGATATACTGTACATCATGTTATTTTTTTAAAATCTTTTCTTGACTAAAATAGACCACCACATAAAACATGTTTATTTCAAAATGTATCTAAAGTTTCGTTTTTACATCAATCCAGAACATTCTTGTACATATACAGTGAAAAAAAAATAGATAGGAAGTATCGCTTCTTCGAGTCCACCAGAGTCACACATAAAATGGGTAAATTCTATGTAATATCTTGAAAGACAACTATTTAATCTTGTTATTGATACAGTATTTATCACAAATTGTACATTCTTTATCCTTCAATTTCTTCTTAATTTTTTCAGGACAATTAATTGGATCGAAGTTCCAGTAACTTTTTTAATTATTAAGTGAAAATAAGACAGATTTACTAATATTCATTCTCAAACCAGAGACCACACTAAATTCTTCAAAAGGCTACACGCCACTGCTTTTTTTAATCTAATTTTAATCTTTAAAAAACCAAGTGTAATGTCACTGATACTTTATTTCTTGCAAACAAGACAAGCTAACGTTTAGCGAGAGATATGCCTACACAATACAATAAAAGAACTCTTAGGCTACATTTTCTCTCTACGTACACTACCGGTCAAAAGTTTGGGGTCACATAGAAATTCCCATTGCACTCCATTGTAGACAGAATGCCAGCTGAGATCAGTTGCATTGTTTTTTTTAACCAGGGCAGCCGTTTTCAGATTACATTATGTGCTTACATAATAGTAAAATGGTTCTCCAATGTTTTTCTAGTTTTTTATTTTTAAATGATAGATTAGTACACAGAATGTGCCTTTGGAACATTGGATGAATGGTTGCTGATAATGGGCAATGTAGGTATTGCATTAAAGATCAGCCCCCCCACCCAAATTAGCAGGTATTTTGTCTATAATGGAGTGGTATGGAAATGTATAAGTGACCCCAAACTTTTGACTGGTAGTGTACATTGTGCAAATATAAAACTCGTATAAAAAGAACACGTTGGCAAAAATGTAAAAAGAAAAAACAAACAAAAAAAGAAAGCTATATCACAGTTTCAACACTAGGGGGGGTAAAGATCTATGTAATGTGCATATGGCCTCTTCTCCACAGCAACTGTGGCCGGGGCTTATGGGTATTGTAGTATTTAGAACTATCAACGGACCTATCTCAGCCTTTCTTCTTCTTCTTGAACGTTCCGAGAACGTTCCGAGAACGTTTGCTGTAAACAAAAACGAACGTTCCCAGAACGTTAGGAAAACCTTCCAATTAACCAACAGACAACCGAAATACAACCAAAACAAACCTTCAGGGAACGTTCTGGGAACCAAAAATGTTTAGCTACATATGTAGCTAAAACTTTTGGACAGCACATGATTTTTCAGAAACAAAGTTAAAAGAGTTAAAATCGGTACCTATAACATAAATCCCATTGGAAGAGTCCCGTGTTTCTCTGTAACATTTATGATGTTTAAAGTTAAAATAGGAATAGGACTATAAAAGGAAACGACTCCTCCCACTTTGCAACTTGTTATAATTAATCATTTTAACATAATCTTTCTATTTATAATATATACTCTTCTTTAAATATATATAGTTATCTACACACATAACACACTGGATTGCATATGACAAGAATATTTACTGAAAATGAGAAACATTTTAATTAGAAAGGTCATTTTTCACTTAACATCTAGCCTATGTTGAATGCACCACACACGTGTTTGTCCCGGGTTTGGTCTGTCAGGCAGCGCCGACGTTGACATGAGGATATTTTGGTCTCTTATTTATTCAACACAGAGTGCAAAAAAGTGTATATCGTGCAGAAGGAGGGGGGAGTTGTAGGTAGCCTGGCAGGCGAAACTCAGGGCGAAAATGAATTGTGCCGGGGCGCTGTGTGGTCTACGGTCTGCTATAGCAACCGAGAAGTGGACTCACCAACAGTAAAGAAACTGGCCTGGACGAAGTTGGGAAGTGGTCAGTTCTTTGTATTTTATCCCTTTTAAAGGCTTGTCCCTGACGTATTAACGTTAATTAACTTTGCTCACAACAGAGAGGGGTATTTTTCATGTAACGAAGGTGGTTTAGAGCATCTTTAGCTTTATCTAGTTAGCTGGAGACGATGGCAGAGCTTAAACATGATGCTCCAGTATCCTTGAAAGGGTAAATTATCCATTAACATTATCCATTAACAAGCTAGGCTAACGTTAACGGTAACTCGCTGCCCCCTGTACGATGAAACAGGTGCGTCGTTGTCGATGTTAGCTAAATTAGCTTATGTTAAGATAGCTAGCTATTGTGGTCAGCTAAATTATGTGGATTGATAATACTAATGAGACAAAATGTGGCATTTAACGTTGTAACCACAATTCATATTTGGTTATCTTTGTTCTGGTTACATTGCGCCTTTATAGGCTAACTGACTGCTAATTGTTCCTAAATATGAAAGTTCCACAAGACAATAATTAAAAAATGTATCTTATGTATACATATTGAATAATTTATGTAACTAAGAATCAAATTACTGATTGAAAAACACTAAACAAAAAGTAGAAATAGGGTTTACTTACATTTACTAAAACCATCAATAACTAAATAGTAAATATGAGCACGTATAATAAAATTTCCGTCAGATATCTGTAAATGAATGGAGCCAGAAGTAGCCCCAGTTTGTGCCTTTCATCCTAACAAACTAGGACCAGCAAGAATGAAGATATTTGTTTGTGAAAAGGTAGTTCAAGGTTAAAAGGAAACCGTACTTTAAAATGGAATTTCGCTTAGCATGCCTTTCTGTCTTACAGGAAATTCTATCATCATCTCTGACAGTCTGATGGTTGGCTCCTTTCTCAGCAAATCAGTCTATGAAATATGGATGGTGGAAATAAAGGTAGGTCTATTCTTTCCATGCCAAGAAACAGTTATTTAGTCTCAAAACTACTTTGCATCAGTTGTGTTTGCATGAAAAACGAGCCAACCCTTATTAAAGCGCCAATAGTGCCAAGATGTAAACAGTTGCACGGTCCTCTGGCATAACCCTGCTGTTGTTTTTGAATGAGAGAATGGGGATTTTGTGGGGACTGATGACAAATAACACCCTGCCTCAGCTTTAAAGAAACACTAGGGGAGGTGCAAAGAGAAGCATCATTAGCTGTGGTGGTGTGATCCTCATAGGATTACTACCTGTGCAGGTGTGAGACCTGTCTTATTCCTTGTCAACACTATGAGGATAACTCCACTGAGAGAACCTTCTCCACGTGCTATTCTATAACATCCTGTCTATCCCTGTTTCCTAATTTAACACTAGGACTAAGTAGAATAAAGTTTCTCAAATCCAAGGATTGGATAGGCGGACTTGGTTGAAATGTGAAAGAACACTGGCAAAAAAAAACATTGGCTGCCTGCCAACGTTGCAGGTAGATTGACAGTTTCACCTGTCAGTGGCAAAATTGACCCGCATTTGGCGTGTGGTTGGGTGTTAATTTTTACAAAGTAGTGTGAAACTTACTCCTAATAAAGAAATTTTGGGAAGCCAATGAGAATTCATTCAGTGATTCATTAGTTTTCTTTGCTACTGTTCTTTCACATTTCAACCAAGTCTGCCCATCCAATCTTTGGATTTGAGCTCCAAAAAGTGTGACGACACATAACAGGAGTAAAGAGGCCCGCTGAAACAAGCAACCAGCAAAAAGATGAGGATGATTCGAAGAACAGGACCACAATGCAATAAGTCCTGGACTTTATTGTGTTTTTGTCCTCGATTGTATTAGATGTCTTTTCCTGTGTAAGGCATTTTTATTGCAATTAAATAAATCAAATCAAAAAGTAAAAGAAGACGTTTTAATACCAATGATACACTTTATTGTGTATCTTTAACAAGTTCAAGAATGATAGTCGTGCATTTCCTATATTTCACCTTTTACAATATGAGGCAAAAAAAGAATTGGCTGGTAAAAAACCTGTGTGGCTAGTGGATCTTAAAATCCACTTGCCAGACAGTAGTTGGTGGCCAGACAAGTCAACTTCAGCCCACACTAGTTTAAGTAACAATGGTTTGTTACTTAAACTAGTGTGACAAGTAGTAATTGAGAAATGTTATTTTGGTAAAACAACATTTCTCAATTATTATGTTTTTCTACAAACCCATGTTTTTATTGTACAAAATTTGCCAAACTGACAAACAGTGTTTAATGCCGTATTAACGCTACAGTGTTTCCTCTATGTTGATATGTTGATGGCAGCCCATGGTATAGGGCAGATGCACAACAGGGTTTCCGCGATGTACACCGCGCACTGCCGCTCCTTCAGCTGTATTTCTCCGACAAACTGTATTAACGTTAACTACTGTTTTAAAAACGTTTTCCTGGTTAGTGGAGGTGCATACCGCTAAAAAACCAACATGAAAAACATAGCTAGTAATGTTTACTCAGCGTTTTGGTTTTATGTTAAATTGTGTGAAAAATGAGCCGGGACGTTTTATCATCGGTTTCAGTTAACCTCCCTTACGGTACCGTCTATTTGCTGGATGGTTTCAAGGTAACAGTCGGTAGCTAAAATTAGCAATAATCCCGTTGACAGGGAGGTTATTGTTCATAACCCCCTTCCACCGTCGCAGCTGAAAAACATTCTAGAGGAAACACTGCACTAACTTATCTACACATGAACTATCCTCTAGGGCAATTAGCAGGTTGACATTTTTGGCTTTTATTGATACTAGAACAGTGCCCGTTCAAAATGTGCCTGACTGGGGGGTCATTGTCCGTATACACAACACGTTTTTTTCCCAGCAGCTAGTCTCTGAAATTTTCAGTCATGGCATACTTGAGGGCCAAGAACTCCATTGAACCGTAGTTTTCCATGTGCCATTCTGTGGGCTTAAGGCCATGACTAGCATAGGCAACAGGTCCACCCTGTTCTGGAGAGATCACTACACCCAGTCCACGGTAGCTGGCGTCAACCTCAAGGATGTTGGGTGAGGAGAAGTTGGCATAAGACAACACTGGGGCAGACACCAATTTACCTTTAAGGCCCTCAAAGCTTTGCTTGCACTCCTCTGTCTATATATCTTTATATATATCTTATATGTCTTTATATCTTTGTTTTAGTTAAAAGGCGAGCAGATAAGTTTTGGACAAACTGGAGCCGATTTAAAGATTTTTGGTGTAGACCCATATATAAAGAATTACAATAATCCAGCCGAGCAGTGATAAAAACTTTTTCAAGGTCTTTTAAAGGAAGATAGGCCTTTATTTTAGCTATAAGTCTTAACTGGAAGAAACTGGTCTTGACAACTGCACTGATTTGTTTACTAAAAGTAAATGAGGTATCAAAAATAACACAAAGATTTTTAATAGTGGATCGATTTTGGGAGGCTAAAGGGCCCAAAATGCCAAAAGGGTCACCCAGTGGGTCCGAACGTCCAATCGTGATGATTTCTGTTTTATTTTCATTCAGAGTGAGGAAGTTTAACTCCATCCAGGTTTTTACCTCCTTTAAGCAGTCTAACAATGGCTGCACAGACTCTTTGGTTATAGATTTCATAGGCAAGTAGATTTGGACATCATCAGCAAAACAATGATAGGAAATGTTATGTTTCTGAAAAATGGAACCCAGTGGCAGCATATACAGTGAAAAGAGCATAGGGCCCAGAATAGAGCCTTGAGGGACCCCGCAGGTAAGAGGAGCAGCTGACGAAGAGTGTTCAGCTAAATGAACAGAGAAGCTCCTATCAGTCAAGTATGACTGGAACCATTTCAAGACAATACCTTTGATACCTACACAGTGTTCAAGGCGAGATAAAAGGATTGTGTGATCCACAGTATCAAAGGCGGCAGTCAGGTCTAGAAGCACCAGCACAGCAGAGTTGCCCTGAATCCACCGTTAGAAGGAGATCATTAAAAACCCTTAAAAGTGCTATTTCTGTACTATGCCGTGGTTTAAAGCCAGATTGGAACTTCTCCTGGATGCCATGGTTGTTGGGGAATGTTTGTAATTGGTTCAAGACTATTTTCTCCAGCACTTATCGAGAGAAAAGGTAGTTTGGAAATAGGCCTTCAAAATTTCAAGGGAGACCTGGAACTGGTCTTTTTCCATTTCCTTTCAGCTTGTCTACAAATACGCCTAAGAGAGCGGGTTGTGTTGTTTAGCCATGGTTCTGAGGATGGCTTTAGGTGTTTAATTTTAAAAGGAGCAACAGAGTCCAGGATGTCAGTGCCAGAAGTGAGCAGCCTTGCACTGCACATGCTCATATGATGGTTCTCCCTAGGTCCTGTATCTGTAATAATGGATAACGCTAATGGTTGTAATTCACCATGTGTTCTATTAATACATTACTGGTATTATGTTATGATACATCCAAGGGATGAATGTATGCTCTAAAGCCTGTAACGTGGATGTAACATCATTAGCGTTTTCCAAACTGCTGTGGCTATCGGCTAGTAGGTAACATTATTGGTAGCTAGCAGTTGAGTTCTGATTGTAGGTCTATCCAATTGAGTGCAGAGGCATTTTCTTTCCTGGTTTGGTTGAAACCAAGGGGGTATAAGCATAGCTCCCATGGCGCCATTTTAATGCTGCAAAGCCATCACCTGCAGTTAGCATCCCATTTACTGCCATTCATTTTCGTGCCACTTTGACAGCGAATAACTTTACATCTGAAGCGTTTCAGGTCTCTATTTGCGCACTTATATTCTGACTTGAATCTGAGTATGACAATGTCAGGCTGATGTACTCCTACTTCAGAGAAAAACGTTGTACTACAATATTTACCTGACAAAATATCACAATTAAAATGTGGAGTAATCACAGATATTTACCTCATGGACTGGTGGTGGTGCGTCATGCGGCAGCCAATCCAGCCCGTAATGAGAGCAATCAGCAAATATCTGCATTAATCAACCACCAGAACCGGACAGAGTACAGAAACGAGTCGGCTCCACAGTGTGATTGTGACTTTGCCTTGCACAGTGGAGTCACGTTACGTTACTGCTAATGAATCCCCAACATCACATCATGCACAGCGTAAGGGGCTGCCATGTCCAAATCCACTTTTGCTTTGCAATCTTTGGTGTTGGATTGATTGATATTGAAATCAATCAATATCAATGAATGAGGTCTCTGTTTTGTATTGCAAAGTGACATGTAATCAATGAAAATCAAAACTAGGCCATGTGGCAGAAAAGTAATAATATGTTTACTGAGTATAACTGTCCTCCAACCATCTTTCCAGCCTGCCTCAGGGTCCCGGAGGGATTGCAAATTGCAGCCAGTCCCCCCCCTCAGCACAGTGGATCAACATACACTACCGGTCAAAAGTTTGCGGTCACTTACAAATTTCCATACCACTCCATTATCGACAGAATACCAGCTAATCTGAGTGGGTGGCTGATATTTAATGTAATATCTACTTTGCCCATTATCAGCAACCATTCATCCAATGTTCCAAAGGGTCATTCTGTTTACTAATCTGATATTGCTTTAAAAAAAACTAACTAAGGAAACATTGGAGAACCTTTTGCAATTATGTAAGCACATAATGTAATCTGAAAACTGCTGCCCTGGTTAAAAATACAATGGAGTGCAATGGAAATTCCTAAGTGACCCCAAACGTTTGACCAGTAGTGTATCTGCTTAGAATCCTTGTCGCTCACAGTTTTCCTGGTGTGTTTGTTCCAGATGTGCAGGCGGAGTTGGACTCAGTAGAGGCCGAGCTGGAGTTGGTGGAGCTGCAGATCGCAGAGCTCCTGCAGAAGCAGGCGGAGCTGACTTCTCGTAAAGATGCACTGCTGCAGCGGCTTGATGAGGCCTGCGATGCTGCACAGCCGTCCTCCTCTTCATCCTCATCTTCCTCAAAATCATCTAAAGTTGATCCAGCAATGAGCAAGCAGGAGATGCAGCTCTATGATGGCACAGGTACTCTACACACATACAGTTAGAGTCAAGTTGTTGTCTTGTGTTAATCATTTTATGTAAATATTTGTTTCTGTAGTCATTGTTATTGTTTAATATGTTTTATTTTTTCATGTATGCACCATTCTCCTAGGCAAATTCCACATACTGTACATGTAACTTATTGTGGCAATAAACCCTTTTCTGATTCTGATCATTTGATGTTTGGTAGATTTTCCATGGTCCAAAGAAGTGGAGCAGTACCTGAAGGACTCGTTCCATCTCTCCACGTTCAGACCACTGCAGCTGAGGGCCATCAACCTGACCATGTCAGGCAAAGATCTGTACCTGGTGATGCCCACAGGAAGAGGGAAAAGCCTCTGCTACCAGCTACCTGCTGTCTGCTCCAAGGGTACACTGAGACAGAAATACACAATGTTGGATCTAAACTACGGTGACCTCAGGCCGTACTACAAAGATTAATGAGAGGGTTAGCGAAGCCTGTTGAGTCTATAGCCAGGATTTTCCATGTCACAAAGGAGGTTCTCTTTTTTTAACCTGGCTAGATCACCAGGGTAACTTATGTTGCTCTGCTAACCTGGTCCGGACCAGTTTTTGGCCCGGGTTTTGTCTTGTTGTCGGCTAAAAAACCTTTGGAATTATTATCACCCTATATGTTACTGCCTGGCTTGACACATACGCTCGTGTATCGTGTGAAAAATAAAGAAGACGTTGAAACTATCGCTGCAGCGCACGGGCAAATGCGGTCACTACGCACCCGGTGTGGCTGGAACAGATTAGATAACATATCCACCATTATAGAAATAGCTGCGCTACACTCCTATATTTGATGCTTGTGCCTGCGGTGTATTAACTTTGCAGTTTAGAATTCTGAGATAATTCTGTTTGTCCTGGGAGTACCTACATGCTTATTGACTCAGTCTGTCCTACTGTTATCACACATCACATGTAATTGTTTGTGTTTGTGTTTGTGTGTGTGTGTGTGTCAGGTTTTACATTGGTTGTCACTCCCTTGGTGTCCCTGATGGAGGACCAGATCATGTACCTGAAGTCTATTGATGTGTCCGCAGTAATGCTGAATGCGTCGAGTAGCAAGGTAACAACGTATTCACTATTATTATTATTACTATTATTTCACTTCATCTCAGCTCTTAGTCTGTTGATCTCTTCCAACACTACTACATATCACTCTTTCACAAAACTGCATGAGCGTCAGACTTCGCATACACCCTTTTAAAGACCAATTCACTTTTCATTCTTGAAAATATTCCAATATAAAAAAAGAAATCCTAATTAATGATAAAACCACACAAGCAAGATAGTAACTTAGTTTTAAATTCGGAGTGCAGGAAAATCCGACTTCTCCGCACTGTTATTTCCAAATGATCAGATCGGATTTGTGTGTCCATCACCAACCTATCTGCATGGGTTGCTGTGGTAACGACATAGTAGCGTCATTGTAGCTACGCTGGTTGATGCGGCTTTCCAACGAGGAAGCTTCAGAAACGAAGTTCCGTCATTTCGCCCTCAAAGTCCCCAGTGAAGTCGCAGTACAGAACGGACTAATGTTGTCCTCCATAGCGCTCTGCTAGTAGCAGCATCTGCTCATCATTTGAGTTACTCTGGACCTGACATTGTTGTTGTGTATCACTATTTTGCTTTAAGTTGGACTTTTATTGTGAAAGGTAAAAATAGAGTACAGCTGCGTTGCTGTGGACAATGTTGAAGTAAATAAAGGCGTCTTACTTCATGCTGGCTCGGACTACAGAGCCTCTTTGAATTTATTTTATAATCTGCATAAGTATAGGCACAGTTCATACCCCTCGACTACACGAGTCACACAAAAAAAGACATTTGAAATCCGTTTTGAGCAGCTGACATCGCAATTCAAACCACTTCCTAATGTGTTTTGAACCCGATTTGCAAAAGTCACAGTTAATGTGGTCTATTGACCAGACCATCTAAAATCAATCTGAACGCAGTCTGGATATGCCAAAGCAGTCTGAAAAAAGGCCGTTGTGCATTGTTTTTTGCTTGTTACATGTTAGCGTCAGTAAAAGAAAAATTTGATCACAAAAATAAAAGTTGTATTTCGAGTTTTCTTTTGCATTGCTTTCATTGTTAAAGTCAACATAGTTCACATTAATGGCCTCTCATCCACCTTAACGCCAAAATGTTCTCACACTGAAGCTGTGTCCATTTATACTTATTCTTCCAAACTTTCTGTTTGGTCAGTAGCGGTCAGGAAAAACACCTATTAGCCTTGTTTGTTGTTTTACTTCACATGGTTCACTGTTGCTGTGTATGTGTGTGTGCGTGTGTAAGCAAAACTTTTTGTCTGTCAATTTGGCTAAGGCACCGTGAAAAATAGCTTAGGCGACAGGCCCTTTTAGGTATGTAGGCTACTTCCTGAACACATGCATGTGCTTTGTCTTATTTTTACAACTGTCCATTGATCAAAATATGTCAGTAAATCACTTGATTGTCTCTTTGCTGGTATTGCCAAGTAGCATTGCACACAAAACGTGTAGCCGAAAGGCCATAGATCACTTAAATCCGCCTCAGTAGAATTATTTGACAAATGTGAACTTTGTTGTATTATATCAACTGTAGTCTATATCCACAACGTTCACTTTCTGGGAATGCTCTGGTGCCACCGAAAATCCAGACCGCTAGCTAGACTATCTGTCCAATCTGAGTTTTCTGTTGCTCAGTTTTCTGTTTCTAAAATGACTTTTGAACGTACACATGTTCTACCAAAACAAGTTCCTTCCTGAGGCTATTCAACAGAGGCACCGTGGCTCCTTACTGTGCTTTGCACCGCCCAAGATTGGCTTAAAGTAGAAATGCCAATAAACCAGAGTACATTTTTCTACCATGCCAGAATGCTGTGTGGACTAGCCAGACCCTCCTCCGCAGCGCTGTGGAGGAAGGTCTGGCAATGCAAGACTATAATCAACTGTAATGAAACAAAGGCACAAATAAAGAGAAACAGAACCAAACTTTTTTTTTCTGCTGAGACCAGCAGTCAAAACGTTGTTAGACAACAGTTTTCTACATGTATTTACATTTGTATGAATAATGTTTTGGTGTGACAGCTTTCATAGTATGAAAAAGCAAATTGTAAAAAAATAAATCATAATAATACTTTTAGGAGCATGCCAAGACCGTCATGGCTGGCATGATGGATCCCAAGGCCACTTTCAAGCTGCTGTACGTGACTCCAGAGAAGATTGCCAAGAGCAAGCTGTTCATGTCTCGTCTGGAGAAAGCCTACAACATAAACTTGCTGAGTCGTATCGCTGTGGACGAGGTGCACTGCTGCAGCCAGTGGGGACATGACTTCAGACCAGGTGAGAAGTCTTCTTCACTTGGATGGCGGGGTGTGGATGTAGAGTTCTTATAAGGCACAGGTGTCAGACCAAATGCCCTCGCGTCAAATCCAGGCCCCTTGCAAATTTTGATCCGGGCCCACATATCATTTCAGGTTCACAATACATTTTGGCCTTCATATTTGCTCCAAACCAAAAAAGACATGAAACAGTTTTTCAAACTGCAATTACGCCACACTCACAGCACAATATGAGACGCAGAAATTCCCACACAGCCTGTGAAATAGGTTGTTCTTAGTCAGGTAGACTACTTTTAAAAATGAAATCTGAATGCATTGTTTTGCTTGATTTGCTAAATTCTATAATGGCTTTTCTATAATTCTATGAAGGAACTTGTTTGCTGAATTGGGGCTTCATGTGGCCCAAATAGGCTAAATGAGACATACAATACGGTCAAAAATATTTGACCTTTCGATTAAATAAAAGCATGTCAACAATCTATGCACGTCTGACCCTTGATGTGATTCACATTTTCCAGTGTGGCCCTCAGTGAAATTGAGTTTGACACCCGTGTTCTAAGGCAACCTAACTTACCCCCCTAGGTAAGTTTATGTGTGTGTTTGTGTGTATGCCCCTGTTTCCCTGTGCAGATTATAAACTGCTGGGCATTCTAAAGAGGCAATTCCCCAAAGTCCCATTACTCGGGCTCACAGCCACAGCAACCAGCAGCGTCCTCAAGGACTGTGAGAAGATCCTGTGTGTGCCACGGCCAGTCACACTCTCTGCATCCTTCAACCGAACTAATCTGTACTACGAGGTGGTAACCAGGGCTGCGACACTCTTACACACACCTTTAAGCCACTTGCTTCCTACACAAACACATGCACAAGGACTATATGTGCGGGTGCCTTGTAGGCTTATGCCGATTGGCGATCAGATCGTATATTGACAACCAATGATGTTTTTTCCTATGCCGATATTAAGGGGATTTTAACTAACTTACTGTCAGAAGTTGGATGTTATAAAATAATGTCTAGAATCTGCACCCTACTATGCATTTAAAGATGTTTCTGGGAAAGCAGCAAGTTTGTCCGCTAAGCCGCATTAAACAGCACGATGATGAGTGAATTTTAATTAAATCTTTTTAATTAAAAAATAGACACTTTCTGGTGTCACGAATTAATGTCTCTTTGTCAACCACACATCTGCTAACACACCTGTAAGACCTTGTAAAATAATCTGCACTGCCTTGCATCTGCTTATAAAACATGAAAGACCAGACTAGTGTATTTGCTGTATGTTTAGCCTATTATTAAAAAATGTCTATAACAATCATTTATAAATACTACACTACACCTGTCAAACAAATGTTATAGTGACCCTAACAGTCTGCTTGTTTCTCAGGTTCGTATTAAAGATTCTAACTCTGAGGCATCAATAAGTGACATTGCCTCTCTGATCAAGAACCGATACAAAGACCAGTCAGGTACTGCAGCAAGCAAGACTGAACACTCAAATAAAAGCAAATATAATTGCATCACTTAGTGGCTTATGTGCACAAAGTGATTTTAAGATATGACTGATTACATAAAAAGTATATAAAGTATACATACAGAGCAGTCCTACTCCATATTTCCTGATGTTTTGCCACAGGGATCGTGTATGTGTTCTCTCAGAAGGATGCAGAGTCTGTGTCATCTGAACTGCAGAAGAAAGACATCCTGGCCTATCCCTACCATGCTCACATGGAACCCGACGATAAGTCCCGCATTCACCGCAAATGGACCTCCAGCAAAATCCAGGTAAGGGGGGGGTAAATGGTTCAGCAACCTCAGCAAATGAAGGAATCATTAGAATCATTGACTTCACAGTCAAAACACAGTAATTGCATATTTGGTCAAAATTGATTATGGCCTAAATCTTGACTTTTTGATGTTTTGATATACCATTTATCATTTATCCTATAATCCTCACATTGGAGAATGTGGAACCAACATTTAACTTTTATTACATGCATGAACCGATTAATTTTCAATCCATCAACCAAACAATTAATGGATAATTGTTTCTGTACTACGTAGACATGTTTAATATCTGTGTAAACAGTAGGGCTGCACGATATTGGAAAAAAATTACATTGCGATATTTTTTTCTCCAAACGATATATATTGCAATATTTTGAGCCCTCAATAGAGGATGAAGTCAATAATTACCATAACATCATATTAATAATTTTCACTAATAAACAAGCTTCATTAGTGAAGTGAAAATGTAATATTTTGTCATTTAATATTTTATTCCAAAATTAGAATATATTTCTGTAAACAGAAAAGCAGAACACATTTTTAAATAAAAAAGCAGCTCTACACCAACCCCATGATTGGTTTATAAAAATATAACTAAAAATAAGTATGAAAGTCAACTTTTCTTAGCCAAAGGGCCAAAGTAAAACAGTGTTGGTCATCATCATAATCATGGCTAAACAAATGAAATAAACAAAATTAAATCAAACATTCAATAAATGTTGTGTTAAATCTCCTAAACAGAGTATTACTTAGCAGTATGTACCAGCACCTCTTCTGCACAGCCCCACTTCTTACTCAAGTCCTGGAGAATGGCCTTGTCAAGGTGTTGAAAGGTTTTCCAGCTGCTACCAAAATCTACACCCCCGACTTCGGCCCACGTTCTTTCAAACAGACGGCTAATGGTGGCGTCTGGATTTCCAATGGTCACTTTTGCTTTCGTTAATATTCACAAAACCAGCTTCTCTGTGAATACCTTGACATACATTTTTCTAATGTTATCATGTGCCGTTGCATCCTGTGTAGGTTTGCTACATGTCTCCTCACATACTGAGCGAGACGCTGCTGCAGTTGCCACAGGCTCCTTGACGACATGGACCTTTGGTAACTGTGGTGTTTCCAGGGACTGATTTTTTAATATGGTATTTAACACCTTTTCACTGTGGCCGTCGATCTGGGTGTTCAGCCACCACCCCATCAGTCCAAGGAAATTCCACACCTTGTTCTGTATGTCAGCATACATGTCAGCATGTGAATGAGGAACAATCCCGCTACTGCAGGACCCCTCTCTCATTGGTTCTGGGATCATCTCGGGTGCCATCCTATGGATGAGGTCCTTGTAGAGGATATTGGTAAGTTTCTGTGTGAATAACATCCTTTTACCGAGGGACACGTTCTTGAACTTGGGAATCACATTTACCACATCTCCAACTTGTGGTTTTTTACTGTCCGTTGTCTGAAGCAGAGTGTCTAAGCTCTTTATGACTTCCTGCATTGCATGCTTGCTTTCATTATTGGAGTCCTTGTTGAATTTGGTCCTCAGATCCTCCAATATATGATGAAACCAAGCTTTGGCCAAGCACATTGCAAAAAAGATCTTGAGCCTGCTCTCTATTGCTTTTATAAACTCTTTGAGCTTCTTTTGACATGTCCCACCCAAACTCTTAATTTGAGTAATTAACCGAGAAATGTCTTCTGCAACATTTTCGAGATGCCGAGCGCATTCACGTTGCAGCAGCTTATACTTAGAGTCTGGCACTTCATTCAACAGAGGACTAATGGTCGTACTCACCTCCTTCATGAGTATTTCTTCTACAGATGTTAATGTTAAAATCTCAATAACGCATTCCTCAGATGAGATGTTCCCTGGGATTTCTGCTTCCACACTTGTGCCTGGTGGGCGAGTGCAGTCATCAGTTTCATCCTGCTCCATATCTTCCTTCTCATGTTTTCTCTGGTCTTCAGTGTCTTCCTGTTCCATATGTCCTATCAGTTCTTCCTGGGAGGAGGTCTGACCTATTGTCTCCCTACGTCTGGTATGACTTGTTGTCCACTTACGTGTTTGAGTAAGGCACACAATTTCTTTCCTGAGAAAGCTTTTAACATGTTGAAGGCATGACGAATCATAGCATTAAGTCTGCGAGGGCGAGTGACGCGCTGAATAATTACAGGCTCTGTAGTAGGCATAGCAGTGGGGAGAGCCGAGTTGACACTTTGTGCAACCTCTTTACTAACTAAGCCTGTCAAGCGCTGTGAGCTGACACACTCCACCTGGTCCTCAGCGTTCAGAGCTCCTGCAAAACTCCGATGAAATATGTCGCCCAGACTGGACAGAACACGCTCCTCAGAAACACAACACTCCTCAGACGCCAAAACATTTTCGCTCCTAAGAGTCTTCAACCAGACTTTTGACAAGGCTGTTATGATGTCCAAAAGCAGGTCAGCCATCATGATTTTAGTGGTATCATCGGGGGTGCAGGATTTCAACGATTCCCACTGTTCTGCTGTTATCCTTTTGAAAAAGGATCCGATCAGTGGGCGAACGGTATCTTCTGAAACCTCCGGCATTTCTCCTTTTTGTGATATTTCAGTTGTAGACATGATTATTGTAAAATCCAACTGTGTTGGTCTTTGTTCCGTGACTTTTAACGTACCAGCGTTTTACTGTTTGTAAAATTAAGTATGCTGTTTTGTGCGCCAAGGACTGTTTTACGGTTTTTGCACTGTTATCGAAAGAGGTAGTAATAAGTAGCCTATAGATTTTTTATAATTGTTTTGTGAGAACACGTAAGTGATGAGAACTTCTTTCCAGCTCAGAAGAATAGAAATGGAATGAATATCCTATCTATAGTCCTATAGTCTATAGATGTGTATTATATCACAAAGGATCAAAACCTTTTAGACTCTGATGTCAGAGATCAGAAAGAGATCAGAGATCAAAGCTCCACCCACCCAACTGCAGGCAACACCAGCACACTGGCAGGTTTCTAAACTGCCAACATTCTGATGGAGTTTTAAAAAACAACTGCCCACAACTGATTGTTGGGATTGCCATCTCAGCCGCAAAAGTAGATTTAAACTAAGGCACCTGTGTTTGACTTCTTGTCTTCATTTTCAAAATCACAAAGTTTTTTTCAAAGCTGCAACCTACAAGCATTCATAACTCCTCACAATAAAGGCATTATAATTTGATCACAAGTTACTCCAAGCTGTCCAAGTGGTCACGGTGCCCAAAGCAAAACAATCAAATTTATGAGGCACAGGTACAGGGCCTGAAATTAACACCCAAACACCCGCCAAATGTGGGTGAATTTTGCAATTGGTGGGTAACACTGTCAATCTACCTGCCACAGTGGCAGGTAGCCAATGAGAATTGATTGATTCAGACAAGATGTACAGGATGACCTAAATTGAGGACACTTTGTAGTTGCAATCATAAGTTAAAGTCCAATTAGTACTTTATCAAACCGTATGAATGTGTGTCATAGACCAGGACAGGAAATTATGCCTTCATGCTGGATTATCAAAGGCCTAAAAATCCAAAAAAAAGGCCAAAATCTTCAAAATAAATAAATAAAGCCGTCTTTAAGTGTCTCTCCACGGTTCCAAAAATCAGCATTGATTGTTTCTGCGTCACATCTAATGGAGCACAGCGTAAATTCTTTCAGAAAGACTTAAACTTAATCACTTTTCTCTTTCTTCTAAACTGAAAAGCTGTTAGAGGCCTATAGACCATATTTTTGTTGTACTGCACATTGCTGCTGCTCTTCTTTTTCCCCTGTGTGTTGAGCTCTCTTTTTAGCTATTCCGTCTCTGTTGGGAGTCGCACATGCTCAGTAGCTAGGTAAGGACTACTAGCCAGTCAGAAGCAGAGTATGAGGGCGTGCCATGCTAGCAGCTAGGCAAGCATTATAACGTGTGTTACAAAGTGACTCATGTTTGTCTCTGAAGTAAAGGCTGGACTACAGTAGGGCTGTTTGGAGCAGTTTGTGGACAGTGTTTTCTGTTGGAGATGCTAAGTCCCTTTTGGGGGGCCTTTTTTACATTGTTAACCTATAACGTGCATAAGAAAGATATACAACAAAATAAAGGAAAGGGGAATAAGCATAATAAGGGCACTTAAATGTAGTGTGTCTGTGGTGTTTAATCTTAGTTTTTTGGTTAATTAGTAATGTTACTGTAAATGACAACGCTGAAGCGGTAATGCCCATCATACATTTAGCATTATGCTAATGTAGTTCAAAAGGGATTTGTGCTTTCATTTTTCTAATCTGTAACTTGTTTGCTAACTTTTGTTCAGGTCTTAAGGGGTATGACCGTTGATGTAATTGTTGATTTTGTGTAGATGTGCGAAATTGTAATTATATAAGTAATTATTGGTCGGACTGTTTAGCTAAAGCTATGCTAGTCGTAGCTGTCACTTGTTGCCATAGCAACTCTAAACATCCTAGGCTGTAGTAGCTTACAGCCAGAGAAATTAAACATGCTGTTTTTTGTGTATGATTCTTAATTTTTTTGTTGATGGGAAATGTTTTAGTTTTTAAAAAATTCGGTAATTTCAGCAAAAAATACAATGTTTGATGATGATAATAAAGAGTTGTGGTTTATTTTGTAGGCTCTGAACCTGCATATCTGGGTCATATAACAATGATAACAAAAGATGTATCCTGGGATTTATTTAAACTTTAATTTGATTTTCAGAGGCTTTGTTCAGCATGGGGTGAATTTTAAATCTCAATTAAAAAAAAAAAAAAAAAACAATTTGCTGTGTTGTCTTCTTAATTACAAAAAGTACACACTTACTGGTGTTTTTTGGTGTTATTTGATATGACCGTAAGTGATTTTGTTGTCCTATAGGTGGTGGTAGCCACAGTGGCGTTTGGCATGGGCATCGACAAGCCTGACGTCAGGTTTGTCATCCACCATACCATCAGTAAGTCCATCGAGAACTACTACCAAGAGAGCGGACGCGCAGGTAGACACTGTTTCCCTTCCATCAGGACAGAATGTTAGTTTATACGGTGCTAGTATTTTTTGCAGAAATAACCCCTCGGGCTGTGTATCTCCAGGTCGAGACGACCGTCAAGCAGACTGCATTGTCTACTTTGGCTTTGCTGATATCTTCAGGATCAGCACCATGGTAGTGATGGAGAACGTTGGTCAGCAGAAGCTGCTGCAGATGGTCGACTACTGCCAGAATATTGACAGGTAGTACACACACACACACACACACACAGTCAGTCCTTCACAAAGTGTTATTTAGTCAATTTATTGAAAATTGTTTAAATAAATTAAAATACAAAGTAAAACTTGTAAGCAAAGAAAAAGAAACAAGATCATCAGCGACAAATAAGCAATTCAAATAATATTGTTCATGTTCAAAAGGGGTAGGAAGAAGTTGTTTAGTCCTAGCCCCTCTTGATTTTCAAAATTGATATTAGAAATTCAATTTGGATCCATCAGTGTCCATGCTTAACTCAGTCGGCTTGAACAAATCAACTCTTGTAGACAACACAAGAACAAAATAATCTGTACAGATAAACCAAATAACCATTAAGAAACAAGAAATAATGATTCAATATTTTGTGTCTGAAGAGTTTTTTTGTGTTTGGATAAATTGTTAAACAACAATCCCAAAGCAAAACCTCTCCATCTCGCCTGTGACACACACAATCCTACGCCGTGTGGCGCAGCAGGTGTGGCAGGTTAAAACACACACATTCTGTGGCACAGCCGCTTCCCGAACGGTCCACATATGTTACACGTTCAGTGTAGCCAAAGCGTAAAACCCTTTGTTGTAATGTTTTTTGTATGTGTGTGCCTACGTACCATGACTATTGAGTCTTATGTTTGTTGCATGAAGGTGTCGGCGCTCTCTCATGGCTGTTCATTTTGATGAGGTGTGGGACGATGAAGGATGCAACCAGATGTGTGATACTTGTCGCCATGCAAAAGGTGTGTGTGTGTCTGTGTGTGTGTCTGTGCATGCGATATGTTAATAATAAATTAATAATAAATAATAATAATAAAATCCATGGTTGCAGAAAAGCCGTCTTCTCTAAAATTGGAGCTAGTTATTGTCTGACCTCTATCCCTCCAGACTACACCACCGTGGACATTACCCAGCATGCCAAGCAGGTGGTGCAAATCTTGGAGCTAGCAGCGTCCATGGATGAGAAGCTGACTCCTCTGAAGCTGGTGGAGGCATGGATGGGAAAAGGCCCAGCCAAGCACAGGAAGACGATCCAGACCACCACACTGTCTCGGCTGCAGGCTGAAGCGGTGATTGTGCGGCTGCTGCTGCAGGGATACCTCAGGTAACTTGTTAATAGGAGTCAATTTGTTAGGATTTTTACATTCGTAAGTTTTTTCAAATTTCTGTTTAAAGTTATTAGTGTGTTAAAATACTTTGACTTTACATAGACAAGATGTTTTGTTTTTACCACCAATTTGATTATTGAAAAGGCATGTGTCGGATCAGAGCCGATATGGGCATTTTTAAACTGATCGGCATTTACCCCGTTTACCTTACTCGGATCATGTACTGTACATCAGCTTGTAGTGATTGCTGCCTTTACTTACACACGCCTTGCAGCACAGACAGACCACCAGACTGCCTGGATGCCAGCACGCGTTATTATGAATCCCACGCAACTTCTAGGTGCAAGAGGCGTCATTAAGTGTAGATCTTAAGAGAACTGTTTTGGTGTTGAGAGAAAAGACTAATTTGCTGCACTAAGTTGAATGTATTAAGCTAAGACAAGATATTAAATTACTTTGCTTACTTAGTCATTTTTGTGAAGAAAACAAAATGGGTCGGGACTTGGTATCAGCAGATATTCAATATTTCAAAAATCTGGGTCAGAAAAGCTGATCGGGACATCCCTATTATTACATTATTGGTAGTGTTACAAGGGATTTAAGCTAACCTGGGCTTAAATCACAAAGGCACAGAGCTTCTCAAGTTTAACCTAGCTCGTAACATTAATCCCCCTGTCTTGTTCTCCCTGTGTGTTGTGTTCAACAACAACTGTGAATGAGAGTAACTTGCTTGGATGAGTGCATGTCCTTCCTACTTCTAAAGGGCTTTGTGTTGTGTTAAATTCAACAAGACACTGAATATGTTCACGTTCTGAAGCCGGGCTGGCTGGCGTCATTTGGAAGGACGGCCGTCTCTTGTTGACTAAGAACATAGTTGGCTGTCCCACCATTGCATAAGGGCTCCTCTACAAGATGTTGATTAGAACATTTTTTGGGGCAGTTTAGACTGTCTGACATATGTATGTAATTCTGTCTGTTAACTTGCAGAGAGGATTTCAGCTTCACTCCGTACACCACCTACTTCTACATGAAGCTGGGCCGCAAAGCTCCTCTGCTGAAGAACCAGACTCACACACTCACCATGAAGATGAGAACAGGGACTGCATCTGCGGTGGTGAGTAAATGCTGCCCACAGTGATATATTACAAAACCAATGTTCCACTGTGTCTGGTATATGGCATCATGTGCATGTACAAGCTGTAATCTAGGAGTTTAAAAAAAAAACATCTACAGTTCTCCCTTTTATGTCCTCATGATTTAAAAAAAAAAAAATATTTACAAGTGATTTGAGTGACTTTTAAAAAGCCTCTTTTTGGTAAGGGTTGGGTAATATGAATAAAAAAAGATAAGCACAAGACGTTCTTCAAATGGTGTCATTCATAGTGTCTAGAAAATACAAAGTTGACTTTTTTTTTTTTTTCGGGTTCAGGATTTGGATCAGGATGTTTATCAAGGATCGTCACTCTTAGGAATCACACTAAAAATGTGTTCTTGTTCTATTTCTTACTGAGAAGAGCAAAACTCTGAGGTGCAGCTTGTCACTAAAATGAGAAAAGCTGGTCCACCTTAAAGGTCAGTCCACCTTAAGTTAGTGAGCCGAAGTTGAAATTACACTGGGAGTAGTCGGATTTTAAGAATGGTTTTGAAGTGGTAATTTGAACAGCAACATTTTTGTTTATTTTTTTTATTTAATATAAAAAAGACAATAAATGTTATAATATTGCCCAACCCTAATCAATTCAATTTCATTCATAGTATCAAATCATTATCTCAAGACATTTTACAGATTGAATAGGTCTAGAGCACACTCTTTAATTTATAGAGACCCAACAATTCCCCCCAGAACAAGTGTTCAAGGAAAAACTTCTTTTCAGGCAATAAAAATCTTTTTAATTTAGATTCATATGGGGGAATCAACATGGGGCTTGGTTCAAATAGCTTTTGCAGATAGATCTTGGGTTACGTATTAACCCACTATATAATGACCGGAATGATTTGTTTTCAGATTGATTTCAGAAGATGTTAACTGACTTGAAGGAGTCCTGTTGTCCAGTATAGCATCTGCTGCTCTCTGCAGCTGAAAAATTAAGGACTCAGAAATTGGTAAAATATATGAGCCAACGAGGTAGTTTTTTCATGCTGCTGTTGGTATTGTAAAGCAAACATGTTTTGGGTGTAAAACAGTCTGATGATGATGCCTATAAGTAAAGTTATTGCTTTTCTCTCCGAGCTGACGTGCTTCAAACAATTCAGCCAGGCATATTGCCCACCATATACTGTAAAACCAATTTAGCTGTGACAAGTAAATAATGGGAGAAAAAACTACTGCAGATGTCGGGCTCCTCTCTTTAGTGCTCCACTGGATATTTTTTCTGTATCTTGTGTGTCTGTGTATTAATGTGACTTTTTTTCCAGTTCTTTTTGTTCTCTTTGTGAAGTCTCTCTAACCAGTTTCTTCTTCTTCCAACGTGTTCTAATGTCATTTTAAAATGTTGTCACGCACATGATTGTTTTTGAAAATCAATAGAGGTAAGTCATTGAAGCTAAATGTTGTGATTTGTACACTGCTTTGGTAATCATTCAGTCTATACAAAAGCCTGTTTGTCCACGTAGCCGCGTTTCCATTCACATATATTTATGCGCATTTTAAAGTATCTCATTCGAAATCTGTACGAAAATGACAAAATTCAATAAAACATTCCTCAATTGCTCAGTAAAAAAGGAGTCTACTCCCTTGAGTTTTTTTTTTTTTCCTTTGTCGAAAAAGAGTCAATGCACTAAATTAGATAAAATAATGCCTTTGCAGGAGAAATAGTGAATATTTAACTCACAGGACTGATCATCCGTTTCCAGTCAGCGTCTTCCCAGATACTCCCATAACATGTCTTTGTGTCTGGACAGCATGAAGCATGACCAATACTAGCTTACGTAAAAGAAAAATTAAAACCAAAAAAGACCTCCCATTTTTCTCTGGTAGATGGGTCAGATAACCAAGGCTCCTTGCTTTGTTTCCGGTTAGCTAACTTTTACTCACAGCCATGTGTCTACAGCACCGTCTGACCAAAACTACGCTCTAACGAGTTTATTCACTCCAATCTAGTTGAGAGAAGCTCCTAATTTGCAATTTTTTGAGTTTGCTCAAAATTTGCTTAAATTATTGAATTGAATGGAAACACAGCTATTATGATATATTATGATGAGGGTTTTTGTGCATTTTTTCTTGTCAAGATTTATAAATCTGTAAAAGAAATAATCATTACACTACTACCACATAGCTACTGATAATGATCATTATTAGTACCATAACATGATTAATCATAGATTAAATAGTAGATGTAGATTCCACTGCTGATCTTCATTTTGCTACTCTGATTTGCACAGCTGTTTAAAAGGTACGACAACTACTACCGGCATAGAACGCTGCAATAAAGGAGTTACCTATGGCTTTTTACTTACTGACCTTATTTATATATCTATATCATGGAATATCAAGTAGTGACCAGTTGACATCCCTAATGAAAGTATTGTACTTAAGTACTTTGACTCAATTAATAATTTAAAATGATCAGTCGTTGTTAATTTAGTCCACTTAATATATCTTTTTTTCTGTTTCTGGACTTTTAAACGCTTGTCACGGTCTTCATCAGCTATTGAAGTTGGCTCTGTTGTAATGGATGTAGTGTGTTTGTCATCACGTGGTCAAAGTATGAACTGATGATGATGATGAAGACCATGAGATGGGGTTGGAAGTTTTGGACATGGATTTTTTATTTATTTTTCCCTTAGTCATTTATCAAGTTAAAATACCAAACGTTAGCTGGTTCCAGCAAGCCAAATGGAACAATCAGCTGCTTTTGTCTGTTTTTTATTAATCTAAATGGAATATTTTGGGGTTGTTAAGACCACTCAATCCCTTACAATAGCATTCTTGACCATTTTATTTTATTTTTGAGCTCAGGTCCTAAAGCTGTTCCATGTAGATGTGGACAGATTGAGCAAGGAACCTGAAAGATGATCTGAGTACAGAGAGGCTTCTGGGATCCCCAGCCTCAGCCATTGTGATGATGAATGGAGGATTCTGTTGTTTATGTCCATGTGCAGTGTCCCCTCTAGTGTTCCCTCGTCCACTCCCTGTAGGTCTTTGAACTCTCTCAGGTAAAGACTGTTGTTAATGACCTGCAGGTAAAAGCCGTGAGTGGCCAGGGCAAAGCCAAAGAGGGAAAGAGATCAGTTGAAAGTGGTGGAGACGCCCCTGTGTCCAAGAAAGTCAAGACAGACCTCCCCTAACCCCCCGCCCCCTCCCCAAAGTACAGTCCATCATTCTTTATTCTGTTCACTACTGCTTCTGTCGGCATGGCACTGTTCAAACTTTACTTCATGCTTCAATTTTGGATCTGATTTAGCACTGAAGGGTTAATAAAAACACTAATGGTATGTGTCCACAGCGGCGTTATAGGACGGTTTCCAGCATTGCATTAGCAGATGTCAAAATACAGACTATACCCTCAGTAATACAGTATTAGGGGACCACTAATACAGCCATGGCTGCACCTGATTGGACGAACGCTTTACTTGTGGGGCCGTCTGCTCCCAGATTTCAAAACAGACAAACATGGCGGCTTATTGGAAAACTTTATCTTGTTTTATGAAAACGGTTCACCAAAATGTTTCTAAAAACATTTTACACGAGAGATAATCTGTAGCTTTCTTCATTTTAGATGGACATCGGTTGGGCTGCATAATTAATCGCTATTTTATCAATATTTGTTGAAGGCTAAATATGTGTCAAACCGTTGTGAATGAAGTATTTCTG
Source organism: Etheostoma perlongum (assembly GCA_026937815.1). Classification (NCBI taxonomy): domain Eukaryota; kingdom Metazoa; phylum Chordata; class Actinopteri; order Perciformes; family Percidae; genus Etheostoma; species Etheostoma perlongum. Next base: position 25,934,933 of record CM049393.1, on the reverse strand, counting down.
TGGTGCAGAGACGTCCCGGCCTACAAATCATAAGCATATCCTGCAAAACTTAGCAGAAAACATCACGGAAACAGAAAACAACAAAACAGCTCAACGCATAACCTAGCACAGGACAACTCACAACACAGAAGCAGAAAGATATACAACAAAGAAGAAGTAGCAGAAAGATATACAACAAAGAAGAAGTAGCAGAAAGATATAACAAAGCAAAGCAACATATACTGTAGTATAAGGTGGGGGGGAAAAATAGAAAAGACACAGCTGTTAAGAACAATAAAAGCAGTATTAAACTAGGAGGAAACAATTGTGAATTGCAATATCAGTAAAAATATAATTGCAATTAGATAATAATAATAATAATAATACATTTATTTTTATAGCGCTTTTCTAAACACTCAAAGACGCTTTACAGTTTTGGTTTCCTAACAAACAAAAAGGTAAGTAGACATGACAGACAAAACAAACATATTCTTCCTCGGTTAAAAAGATTTTTGTGAGTTTTCAAGAGGCGGCGAGTTGAGCTAGACGACCCTGTTTTGTAGCCTGGATTCAACTTTCCGCTTCCTCGAGAGTCATTGCGACGCTACTGGAATGCGTTGCCCGGCTGATCACATAGACAATGAATGGGAAGTGTGGAAATAATGCTTGTCAGTGGACACGTACCATTAGAATTTCTCTTTACCTAATTTGAAGTGCTTTTTAATGTTGTTAGATAATAAGCATGATATCATCTTATTGATCCTAACCAGCAGGCTTGGGCGATAAAAGGACATTATTGGCACTACAACCTCTTTTCGCTATTTTGTATGACTTAATTTAATTAGATCGATCTTCCTGGGGGCATTAATTGCAAGAAAATGTAAGATCCACTAATCTGCTTTTTATTCATCAGCTCTGCTAATGGATGTCGGCTCGTGTACGCTCACAAGCCAGCTAGCATGATTACACGATGTGCAGCTGTATGTCGCCGCTTAAAATGGAACTGCGATGCATGCTAGTCTTCAGTAGTCTAAAGATGCTGCCGTTTTACAAAAAAAGATTCACAGCTTTATGATCACAAATATTCACTGCACATTAGAGCTGTATATGCAAAATTAAAGTTTAAATTGATGCTAAATAAAGAAAGCTATGCTGCTGAATCACAGATTATTCTGTGGCTATGTATAAGCTGTCACTTATAGAGAAATTAATTTACAATGAAGAACTAAAGCGTTATTGGTTTGAATTATAGAAACACATAATCTAATGTTGCAGTCTTATCTTAAACTACATCTACAGTAAATGTAAAATGAATGAATCTTTTATTCGTGGGTTCTCTGCTGCCTTGCTTTAGTGACAAGTTAATGTGACTGGCAATTGCATTTTATAAACAGCTATTCCTTACAGTATTTCTCTTACTGTTTGGTTTCATGATTATCTGTTCAGCATGACTCGCCAAATCTCTTTTTTTCATTAGTAAAGAAAACAAGAGCATGGAACAGGGTATACAGTGGGTCAGATAGACATTTTAAGAGTAGTCTACCAGGCACAGCTTTGCAGATATAAACTGTGAATTTTAAATTCTAACAGATAATTACAAATCAAATATGTAATTTATTTGGACGTGCAAACAGTTTGAATTTTGAATAAAAAGTAACAGCTTTACCACCGTTTCACTGAAATTTTGGGGCATAAATGATCCCTTCTGACTGACAATTATGACAATTGTAAAAATGTAAGTATCGCCCAAGCCTATTACTTATGATCTCTGGTGCTAATGTAGCATGCTCCCACTAACGTCCACTAACATTTCATCACACTGGCTCTGCTAACATAATCAATTATTATAGAACTCTGAAAGCTAGAAGTAATGCATATTATGGTGACAAATTGAACTGACACTGTTCACTGACACTGTCTTCAAATGGTTCCAGGACACATCAGCCAATGAGGAGGAGATTGATGTGACCTTTGACCCCATTCTCATGGACAACTGCAGTCCCCCACAGCCCAAACAGAAAGTAATTAAAGAGCAGAGGAACCTGTCCAGGAAACGAGACCTGAAGCCAGACAGACAGACAGATAGATGGACAGAGAGGGCGAACCAACAGCTGACAGAGGTTGAGGAGAATAAAAGGAGGTCCATCATTCCCCAACATGAAATTGAGGTTGATGTTGAAATAAACATTGTGAATAACGGTGATGTTCAGAAAGCGCCAGCACATCCAGTTAAACCTTGTTCCAAACGCAAATCCACTACCCCTCAGAGAGTGAGGAGGAAATCCCGCTGTGACGTGTCAGCACCAGATGTTCCCTCTCCGTCCCCAGGTGGCAACATCGTGCCCAGCTCTCCATCGCACAACTCCATCATCTCTGAGACGGCAGCTGAAGAGCTCTGTGACCTGAGGAACTACTACAGCAAGCAGCTGAGGAGGATCAACTACATTTCCCATGAATACCTGGGGCAGCCTGCAGAGCCAGGAGTCCTGGCGTGCATCAGGGAGCCTCTGAGGAGCCTCCGTCTGCCCCGCAGGGTGACCATTGCCCAGACGGCCCGCAGCCTGTGGACAAGAGTCAGTGGCAGGAGGAAGCTGGTTCACTAGTGACCGCAGCAGTTAGATTTAAAGACTAACTTTTGTTTTTTATTCCAACCTGGACGCTATTTTCCTGTTTGTTGATGTCTAAGTGGCAGCTGTGAACTCGGCTGCAATGTATCAGACAAGTGCACTGTGAATTTGTGTCCATTTAAAGTTTATTTTTTTCTGCTGATAGACACAGATTGTTATTCTAAGTGACTGACAACATTATGGAAAGGCTCCCTAAGAGATAGACCTCTTTAGTTAAAGAGTTAACCAGAGAAATCGCCATTGCCGAACCCACCAGAGTGATGATTGTTGGAACAATGGAAAGATGAACCATGTTGTCTTTTGGAAGTTTTGATTTTTTTCTGTCAACTTTGAATCAGTGTGTTTTATGATAAATTTACTGTTTTTTTTTCACTAAAAGGTCTATCTTTGTAGAGATCCTTTCCATAATGTTGTCAGACACCAGCTGCCCAATAACTTGCATTGTAGCTTGTTTAACAGTGGTCTCTTGTAATACTGGACCAATGTCAAAAAGGAAAATAAGGTACAAGTTGAATCATTTTCCCCAATAGGTTTAATATCAAGAAGCTCTTACAGTGACTGACGGATGCTGTAATTACACACAAAGAATCAGCACAGTGCCTTTAAATGCCCTTCATAAACTTATAAATACTTTTCATACCTCACCTGCTGTGTTGCCAATGATGTGAATGTCTTAGTTAATACATTATTAATACAATATCAAGTTTTGACACTTGATTTAAAGCTGTACTTCTCTTTTTTTTTATCTTGATCTTAAATTGACTAAATGCAAAAAAGGGGCAAGATTTGGATTACAGATTGAGATCAATTTGGGGAATTTAAAAATATATTTTGTTTAAAGTAATCTTGTATTGTTGCTTAATTTCTAAAATAAGTTATTAGGCTATTAGAATTTTGACGGGTAATATAAGAAAGTAAGCAATAATGGGCATTTTACTTGGAAGTTAATGGTGATATTTAACAAAATCAGTCAAAATCACTGTTAATCACTGACACCTACCACACTGTGCTAAGCCCCCTATCATTCAGTATATGGAACCTTATTTGTTTGAATTGTTTGTTTTTATCATTTAAAACATACAATATATAAAATTTAGTTTATAATTTATCAAATCATAACCAGAGTTATTTCAGTACACGTTACAGATACCCAGCAATGAACAAGCTTGCCCCTTATGAGGTCATAAGGGGCTAGGTTACCTCCCCTTTCTCTGCATTTGGCCCAGCCTCCACCTTGCCCCCCAACCCCCCTATGGCAAAGCTCATTGTAGGACTGTCTCTACTAGCTGTAATTCTGCACCATGGCTGAATTTTGGGAAAGAGACTTCAGATACAGTATTAGGGGACCACTAAGGTCTATATGAAAGACTTCAGATACAGTATTAGGGGACCACTAAGGTCTATATGAAAGACTTCAGATACAGTATTAGGGGACCACTAAGGTCTAGATATAAAAGAGACTTCACATACAGTATTAGGGGACCACTAAGGTCTATATAAAAGAGACTTCAGATACAGTATTAGGGGACCTGTTACGGTTAGTAAGACCCAGAACCACAGAGATACAAAAAGTAACGCAGACAGGATAAAGTTCAGGTAGTTTAATGAGTGCAGAGGGGTTCAAACACTGGTGTAGACAGGTGGCTGGTTGGCGTGAGGGTGGAAGGCAGCTCGGAGGGAAAACAGATGGATCTACGAGGAGAGGCAGAGTTAGTAATTGAATACAAAAACAACAAACACGAGCGCAAATAACTAGGAGCCAAGTTACCACAATAGTGCATGTAACGATCTGGCGCTGAAAAGGTGGTCAGCCCGGGTTTAAGTATTGCAGTGGGTGATGAGTGATTAGGAACAGCTGAGTGGCGGAACGGAGATGGAAAGCCACGCCTCTAGGTCCCCTGGAACGCCCTCACGGCAAGACAGACAAAACAGACAAGACACACAGAGGAAAGGGAAGACACGACACAGGTTGGGGGAATGCAGCAGACCTAAACAGGACCAATAAGGTCTATATAAAAGAGACTTCAGATACAGTATTTGGGGACCACTAAGGTCTATATAAAAGAGACTTCAGATACAGTATTAGGGGACCCCTAAGGTCCATATAAAAGAGACTTCAGATACAGTATTAGGGGACCCCTAAGGCCTATATAAAAAAGACACAGAGGAAAGCGAAGACACGACACAGGTTGGGGGAATGCAGCAGACCTAAACAGGACCAATAAGGTCTATATAAAAGAGACTTCAGATACAGTATTAGGGGACCACTAAGGTCTATATAAAAGAGACTTCAGATACAGTATTAGGGGGCCCCTAAGGTCTATATAAAAGAGACTTCAGATACAGTATTAGGGGGCCCCTAAGGTCTATATAAAAGAGACTTCAGATACAGTATTAGGGGACCCCTAAGGTCTATATAAAAGAGACTTCAGATACAGTATTAGGGGGCCCCTAAGGTCTATATAAAAGAGACTTCAGATACAGTATTAGGGGACCCCTAAGGTCTATATAAAAAAGACCAGATACAGTATTAGGGGACCACTAAGGTCTATATAAAAGAGACTTCAGATACAGTATTAGGGGACCCCTAAGGTCTATATAAAAGAGACTTCAGATACAGTATTAGGGGACCCCTAAGGTCTATATAAAAGAGACTTCAGATACAGTATTAGGGGACCCCTAAGGTCTATATACGTAAAAGCACCCAAAGAGCACCATGTCATGGGACCTTTAACATATGAGTGTTTTCAATTAATTTGTGAAAGACTTATGTGCACATATTTGGCAGGGGTTTTGGGATAAATCCCTCAAGAAAATGTTAAATTTTTAAATTAAAAGGTATGCATTTTGACATCATTTTATACCATAATTATGACCATAACTGTGTCTTAAACATTGTAAAAGCTCGAGCAGATAATAAATGAATAACCCTCAAAAAGCTTAAAGACAAAAAAAATAATGACTTAATCTGTCTATAGTCTATATCCTTGACGTCCCACTTCCAAGATTGCTCCATTTCCGCGGGAAGATTGCCACTGGGTGCTGCACCTGAGGGTTATAATGGTAGGGAAATCCCTGCATGTAATATTTGTATAGCAGTTTAAGTTCTTTTCTCTCTGGTTGTGATACCAAGTGGAACTTATTTATGCAACTTGTGTGTTGGCGCCATCCTGTGGTCTTTAGAGGACGAGGCATTGAAGAACTACACTCAGAGTTGGAAATATAATTTTTCTCATTTAATTTAGTGCATTTACTTTAAAATGTTAAACAGTCCGTTTTGCCAGAAATCCTTAGTAGGTGTGCTACATCACTTTTTAATTGACACCCTGCAGCCAATCAGAATCAAGATTTCACCCAGACCATGGTATATTAATATATAATATTTTCATGGCAGTTTTATTGACGCTGACATTTTTGTCCTTTACAATGCTAGAGAGATTGTTTTTTAAAGGGAGGCACAAGGGTTATAAAAATAATTGGGATGATTTCACAGTGGAGTTACTGAGAAACCAGGATAGCAAGCTTTTATTGGTCAGGGACCAATGTGTTGTATGTCAAGTCTCTCAGCCAAATCGCAGAAAGAATTTAAGAGTATATAATTTCCTTCAAATAGGGACTATTGTATTAGAAAAAAATATTGTGTATTCTGAAGTCGGCATAACAATGGGAAAATAACGTGAAACTGCCAGTGTGTGCTTCTGCTTGTTGGACGGTTGATTAGCTTTGGAATCCATTTGATGCTGTGATTTCGTATGATATTCTACGAAATTAAGGCTATTGGTCACATGACGGTTAATTTGGGCGTCATGTGACTGGCTACACCACATATACATTCTGGGATAGAAAGGGGAAAAAGCTCTGGGTTGTTTTCATTTCTTTAAACCAATTACAATCATCTTGGGTGGCGTTAAGCTCCAGACACAGTAATGGTGGCTCTGCAAAATAGTTTCTGTAATTAAGTTGTTTTGATGAAACATTTGCACCCCATAAAAGAAAACATCACATCCAATATTAAATAAAGTTGACAGCACAGTAACGTGAGCTATTTAAATTAGCTGATACATGTTTAAAACTCATCGGCTCTTACCAGTGTATCTCGGTGTGTACTTCGTCCACAGTAATTTCACCAGTCAGTACCACAATGTCCCAGTTAGAGAGGAAATGCCCTAAACATATTCTTTGCTAATCTTTTCAATCATTCCCGGGAAGAACCAAGGAGGCCTGCCTAGTTGCACAATCCAAATTTTATATATTGTTCCAGAACTGACCAACAGGAGAACATTCCCAGACCGGGTGAAGAAATGTACCTTGTGCTTTTATTGGGCAGAAAGTGCAGAAAGGGCTGCTAATTATTTTCATGTTGTGCATTTTCACGGGGGTGAGATATGTCCTATGAATGAAATTGTATTGAATATGCTGATGGTTTGGATTTTGTCTTCTTCTTCTGGAATATATACCATACATCATGCCATTTGAGGACGAGGCCCTGGCAATCACGTGCCCAGATCCTTTCAATAGGAAGGGCAGAGTGGCCAGATATCGCTAAGAACTGATAATGTCTACCGAAGGTATTAAGTACCTTGGCATCGTAATAACACTACGCTGGATGAATTATACAATGCTAATTATGACAAAATAATGAATAAAATCAGACAGTATTCTGCCCGCTGGTCTTCTCTTCCCTTGTCCATGCTGGGACATCTAGAATCTATCCCTATGAATGTTCTTCCAAGGTTACTGTACCCATTTCAGATGCTCCCTCTTAACATACCTTTTCCAACATATCCCTGAAGTCCGGTAGGATAAATATGTGGACAAAAAACCCTGCCCTAATCTGGAGGGAAATACAGAAAAGATATAGGCTACCAAGCTCCAAATCCTCAATTAAATTTCAATTCAGTTTAATTCAATTTTATTTATTGTATCAAATCATAACAAGGATTATCTCGAGACACTTTACAGATAGAGTAGGTCTAGACCACACTATAATTTATAAAGTCCTAGTGCAGTCTAGTAATTCCCCCAAGAGCAGTCATAGTGCGACAGTGACTAAAAAATGGTAGTAGTCGTAGTTCATGTCATAGCAGGGCACTACAGGGCGTTACAGTATGTAGCAGGGTGTAGTGCAGAAAGACCACGGCGACAGCTGCAACCAAGATCTTGGTGCCATTCTAATCCAAGAAAATATGCTGGGCGAACAAAAAACATTAGGACTCCGGGGAGTAAACTAGGTTAGTAACAGGCATTTGTGGGATGGGATGCACGGGAAGCTTAGTGTGTCAAAGGAAGGAAGTCCCCCGGCAGTCTAAAACTGTAACAGCATAACTAAGAGAGACAGATTAAGGAGAGGCGCCTGGTCGGGCTGGAACTCTCCCTAACTGGATCGGGCTGTACTGGCCTGCCTCCCTCTAGTTTTATTATATTATTGATTATAGGGTAAATGAATCTGATGACTATGACGAGAAGCAGGTGGGCAGGGTTCCCTAACTATAAGCTTTATCAAAGAGGAGGGTTTTCAGATTATTTTTAAATGTGGTGACGGTTTCTGCTTCCCGAACCCAGACTGGGAGCTGGTTCCACAGGAGAGGAGCCTGTAACTGAAGGCTCTGGCTCCCATTCTACTTTTAGAGACTCTAGGAACCACAAGTAACTCTGAATTCTGGGAGCGTAGTGCTCTAGTGGGACAATAAGGTACTATGATCGCTTCAAGATAAGATGGTGCTTGACCATTTAGAGCTTTGTAGGTCAGGAGAAGGATTTTAAATTCAATCCTGGATTTTACAGGAATCCAATGCAGAGAAGCTAATAAAGGAGAAATGTGATCTCTTTTCTTAGTTCTTGTCAGGACACGCGCTGCAGCATTCTGGATCAGCTGGAGAGTCTTAAGGGACGTATTTGAGCAACCTGATAGTATGGAATTACAATAGTCCAGCCTGGAAGTGACAAATACATTAACTAGTTTTTCAGCATTGTTTTGAGACAAGATGTTCCTAGCTGTTCTTGAGGTTTGTTTTAGATAAGCGTTAAAGGATATATCCTATATATATATACTGTATATAACTCCTAGATTTCTGACAGTAGTGCTGGAGGCCAGGGCAATACCATCCAGAGAGAGTAGCTATATCTTTAGATAATGAGGTTCAGAGGTGTTTAGGGTCCAGCACAATTACTTCAGTTTCACATCAGAAAATTGTAGGTCATCCAGGATTTTATATCATAATGCATGCTTGAAGTTTAGCTAACTGACTGGTTTAGTCGGGCTTGATTGATAGGTATAATTGGGTGTCATCCGCATAACAGTGAAAGTTAATTGAGTGTTTCCTAATAATATTGCCTAGAGGAAGCGTAGATAAGGATAGAATAGAATTGGTCTAAGCACTGAGCCTTGTGGAACACCATGGCTAACTTTAGCGTACTTGGAGGATTTATCATTAACATTAACAAATTGAGATTGATCAGAGAAATAGAACTTTAACCAGCTTAGTGTGATTCCTTTAATGTCAACTAAATGTTCCAGTCTCTGTAACAGGATGGTATGGTCAATAGTGTCAAATGCAGCACTAAGATCTAGTAAAACAAGTACAGAGACAAGTCCTTTGTCTGCAGCAGTTAGAAGATCATTAGTAATTTTCACCAGTATCATCTGATTATGCTCTTTATCTACAATAGAATTCACTTCTACTTTTATGCCACTACGATTGGATGTAGGCTTCAAACACTGGGCTAAATATGGACTTTTGGATGATTTATATCAACCAGCTAGTTCAGTCAAATAACAGTCTTTGGGCTTCCAAACCCTGATCTCTTCAGGTTCCTTCAGACAGTTACTTAATAAGCATGAAGAGTGTGAGAACATCCGCTCACCATCTGCAGTAACTCATCAAGGTTCGATTAGGTGAATTTAGGAGGAAAATTATTTCTTGTCTGTACTACTGCCTCCAGAGTATGGAAGCACACAATACAGTATATCAAAGCAAAAAAGACAGAGCTTAGGCAAGATAGCTCCCTGGATTCCTGGGCTAAAATATGTTCTGAAGCAGAGAATTCAAATGGAAAATGACAGCAAGATTCTTTAGAACACCACACATAACATAAAAATATAGCTCTCCAGCAACAAATTGCTGCTGGAGGAACTGTGGAGAAACTGACTCAAACTTTGTCAACAGCTTTTGGTCTCGTGGGAAACTTAAGAAATACTGGGATGATATCTATTCAGCATTGGTTGATATTTTTAACGAAGAGATCCCTAAAGAGCCATTGGTTGATGGTTTTGATCTAGGGATGATAAATACATTAGGCCTACCGGTCAAAAGTTTGGTGTTTCTCCGAAATTTCCATTGCACTTCATTATAGACAGAATACCAGCTGAGATCTGTTGCATCACTTTTTTAACCAGTGCAGCAGTTTTCAGATTGCATTATGTGTTTACATAATTGTTAAAGGGTTCTCTGATGTTTCCTCAGTTAGTTTTTAAAAATGATATCAGATTAGTAAACAGAATGAGCCTTTGGAACATTGGATGACTGGTTGCTGATAATGGACAATGTAGATATTACATTAAAGATCAGCCCTCCCCCCCACTCAAAACAGCTGGTATTCTGTCTATGGTGGTATGGAAATTTGTAAGTGACCCCAAACCTTTGACTGGTAGTGTAGGCTACCTTCTGCAAATCCTTCTTGCTGCAGCCATTAAGGGTATCACTGTAAATTGGCTGAAGTCCACTGTTCCAACATTTCAGTGGTGGAACGAGCGGGTGTGGGAGCTCTACCGAATGAACTCACAATCTGAAGCTCCAGATGGACAAACTTTTGATGGACCCCTGTCTTGCTAAAAATGTTTTGAAAGAAGAGAGCAAACCCTCCTGACACCCCTTCTTTATTCATTCTGTTTTGCTATTTATTTATTTGTACTTATTTTTTCATATATTTATATTTATTTATTTGTATTTTTTGACGTTTTCACTTAATTTATTTTATTTATTCACTTATTTATTTCTAATTTGGTCCGATCAGATACTTATTCATCTTACTATGTATGTCTGTGTTGACTTTCTACGATAAAAAATAAAATAGAAATCACAATTCTACCTGTATTGTCTGACCAAGAGGACTAAACTTAAAGTGGAAGATTCCGTTGAACATCAATGGCCAGATAAGCATGAATAGCAGTTAGCTTCTCGATGTTGTCGATTCCCACCTGTTCCATGTTTAATATTATAATAATACGATTCTTTTTATTCTTTACATCTTTATTGCAAAACAAGTACAATGACAAATTCCAAAAGTCAAATAGGCGGATAAGTGATAAATACATTGTGAACGAAAAAAAGAATAATTTATATTTCAGCAGGTAATTTAATTAAGAAATTTGCAAATATGAGTCTTTAACCCAGCTAACAAATTTTGGTTCCCAGAACGTTCTGGGAACGTTTGTTTTTGGTTACATCAAACGTTCTCAGAATGTTCCCCTAACATGAGCCTAACATTGCAACCTTTAGAGAACGTTCCCCTAACATTATGCTAACATTGCAACCTTTAGAGAACGTTCCCCTAACGTTATCCTAACATTGCAACCTTTAGAGAACGTTCCCCTAACGTTATCCTAACATTGCAACCTTTAGAGAACGTTCCCCTAACGTTATCCTAACGTTGCAACCTTTAGAGCCCGTGATTAGGTGCGCGTGCACCGTGAGAGACGCCAGAACCGGATGTGGCCGGGGTGGATCTGGTCGCCCCCGGCGGAGCGTGTGTGCCGGTGGCCGGGTATATAAAGCTATGAGCGGACGCAGGCGCGGCCTCTGCGAGTCAAACATCACGGTCGGAGAGGGGTCGCCTAGTTCGGCACTTTCGGATGTCCAGCGTCTCTCCGGAGAGTATTCATCGCGCACGAGTCAAAGCTTCAAGGTGCGTCAGCTGTGTGTTTTCAATAAAATGCTTACGTGTGTTGTAATTAAACTTGAAATAATGGAAGTAAGGAGCGAAAGTTTCGAAGATGCTAACGCGAGTGTGTTGTCATGTCAAGGGATCTTTGCTGCAAAGTTTGTTTTTAACCGACTGCATGATCACGCCCGTGCAAATTAAGGCATTAAATCCCTGTCTGGGATGATATCCTGCTTAATTGGCTCCAATCCGCTGCCGAGCCTCAGAAGTATGACTCGCGGAAAATGCTGTATCACATGCACGCTTTTAGTTTTGCACGGTGTTTCTGTTGGGGTTTTGAGCTTTTGGCTTCTGTTGCTTTCTTGATTGATCCAGAATGAACACGCAGTTAAGTAGCCGCTATAAATGCAGTGTCACGGCGTTGGCGGCTGTCCAAACTGGGAAGAGTTCATCTGTTTCTCTACAAGCACTCTGCTTAGTACCAGCCCAGGGCGTAGGTTTTAGGGGGGGCACATAACAACTTTGGGGGTCCTCCCCAATGAAATAAAAAAATTAAATGTGTGTCAAATCCGGTGTAACTTTGTGTTAAACGTTGGGAGTTGATCTTTACTGTTTTTGAAACTTGGAAATTTTTGAACATATCATTATGCATCATTTCCTGCATTCAGGTGAATGTTTCAGCATCAGTTTGTGGTGCAAATTTCTTTGTTTAATAAAAAAATGAATAAATATGCGGGGGTTGTACTGGCCAGTTTTGACTGTAAACTACATCTATGCATCAAACATTCTGTTGACTTTGACTTGACTTTTCTAAATATTTGGTGGTATATCTCCGGTGTCTTTTCTCTGTTGCATCTGCATGGCATAGAAACCGCTCAACATTTGTTACTTTGATGAAATAGTTTTGCTAAAATGTGTCCCCTTTTTTTTATAGTGTGGTGCTCAACATGGTGCAGCTGTCTCCTTCACCTACCCTGGATGTCACCCCTCCACCTGAGCGCTCGGAGGAGGGGGAGGAAAGACTGGAGGACCTTTTGATGGCTGAAAGCCCCAATGTGGGCTCGCCCGGTGGTCTGAGTGCCCTGCAGCTCAGCCTGGAGGCCTGCACCCCCTACCACGGTTATGAGGCCTACATAGAAGATGGTCTCATCTGCCTCAAACACAAAGTCCGCAACTTGGAGAAAAAGAAGGTAGGCTTGGTTTTTGTTTTTTTTAGGGGAGAGTGAATGATGGTTGATAGGTTTTTAAATGGAATGGTCGGGCATTTACAGGAGAGGATTACGTCCACATGTGCAAAAAATTTGAGTTCTGAGTTTAAAGTCAGAATTCTGAGAAAAGTCAGATTTCTGACTTTGAACTTAAAACTCAAATTATTTTTTTTCATATGTAGTCCTAATCTTCTTCCGTAGTTACTAGTGAGGAGACAGACTGCTATTAATCTGATCTCCATGAAATTGAAAATAAAGTTTATTTTGCCTTGTTTTGGCCACATATCATGATTTTAAGATAAGCAATTATTTAACAAAGTCGAAGGCATGATATAGATCTGTTAGTTTGGTCGTTTTGAACATAAAACATTTTTATTTGCAGATTTGAGAACAAGCATGGGCTGAAAGCAAGACTACTTTGTATCGATGATTCTGTCTGGAAGTGATGTTCCCTGTCTCATTTTAGTTCTAGTTAGACAATTTATGGGTTACACTATTGTGTTGTGGCTGCTGTAAAATGTTTTCTTTCTGCTTTGTGTAGATTACGTTGTAAATGTGTGGCTATTGTGAACCTGACGCTGTGGATGAAATTACTTCTGTATTGGTGTCATGTAATTCCATGTGGGATTGTTTTTATTTTGTTTTTGTTTCCATAGTTGAAACTTGAAGACTACAAGAAGAGGCTAAACTGGGGCAGGAAACTAAACAAGGATCAGATGGTAAGACCTGCTGTATGGAGCTCAACAATCAAAACCCTGTCAGGATTAGCCATATAGCTAAATCATCCAAGCTAGACTGACCAATGATCTACGAGATAGTTAAATGATGGTTTATGCCCCTGTAGAAGCCACAAGTCTGTATATCATTGTTTTTATTAAAACACATTTTATGTCATGGCGAAGTACTACACTACCCACAATCCTAAGCGTGACAGCGACATCTGTTTGGTGGCGCTCGGTGTTACCATGGTAATGAAGTGCAGTCTTGTACCTTTTTTTCAATTTTGAATAATGTACTTTTGTGCTGAATCACTGATGCCCACAATTCATCTCATAGCTGGTTGGCTTTGTTCCGGGCTTTAAACTCGTGCTATGACCAACGTCAGTGGAGATGTTGAAACAGAAATTTCCCTTCCAGAGCCTTTGAAAAGAAAGGTTGTCACTGTTGTGCTCTATTGGCTAAATTTTATTTATTTTTTTCCCCAGGCGGCTTTGGAAAGGTACGAGGTGGTGCTGCATAACCTGGCATTTGCACGGGAGCTGCACAAAACTCTGGATACCTTGACTCAGACGGTATGACAATCTCTTTACTTTGGTTGTAATGGCACGTCAAGTCTAGTGGGGAGTAGGGGGAATCACCAGACGCCTCCCGATACGATATCATCACAATACTTATGCCACGATACGATATTATTGCGATTTTTTTTTAAATACATTGCAATATTTTGCGATAACTTACAATTTCTTATCTTTTTTTTTCCCCAACTTAAGTTTTCCCAATTTCAAATGATGTCCCCAAAAGGAAACTTTGTCAACATGTGTTTTATCTAAAAATATACATTTCTCTTTGTGTAACTTACTTCAGTTTTATTGCTGCAAAATGGGATTGTCAAGCAGACAAACTGACCAACCATAAGATTGATACTTGGCGTCTGATACAGTACTGACTGATCTGAAAATATCGTGATACTATTCTGTATCAATATTTTATATCAATACAGAATAGTTTGGTTAGTAGGAGCCTCTATTGTTCTGAGTTCAAAAGTAATTTTACATGCCATTAAAGTAGGGCACATTTTTAAAAGCTACGTGACCTAAACGGCTAGTTAAGGTCGTAGTTGGCACAAAGCGTAGTGGACATTGACACTACATGGTTCTCATGGTACAGGATTTTAAACCTGTAATTGTTTTCTGTCACTAACGGACAACTTCAAAAACTCTCACTTGACGTGACAATTTATTTAAAAAAAAAAAAAAGGGGGCTGATATAAAATTTAGGGGGGGGGCTTGAGCTTTTTTGTAATTTAGTTATCGATTTGTCTGTTTCGGCTCTATGTTGATCCAGTACTTGCCAATTTCTAAAACTACTGGTTATTTTTATTTTTTCAAGCAGAAATGGAATATGCTGTCTAGCTCCAGCTTCATAATAGTGAGGATTTGCTGTTTAGCTTGATGTGACGGTAAACTGTATATCTTAGGATTTTGAACAATTGCAAAGCAAGCAATATGAGCACATCACCTTGGGCTTTAGGAATTGACTGAGGTGAAACATATGTAGTGTGGCACTTACTATTTTCCCCTTGCTGGCTGTCACTTGCAAAGAATTCAAATTTCAGTCCTCCCAAGAAATGTGGACATTCAAAAATAACAAGGCCACTGTGTGTGTTTTTATAGGTAGCACTTGTCCCCCATTTCCCATGAGTTTTTCTTAAGTTCATCAACAGGACTGCCTCAGTGAGCAGAGCGAGGCACGCTGCCTCTTTCTTCCTCAGGACAGGGAGGAGGCGTTTGTTGTACAGTTTGTGCTGCTTTTTCGTGCAGTCATCAAACCACTCAATCTCATTCAAAAGTTTAAAACCGCCACCTTGTGGCGCTACTGTAAATCAACATGTATTCTGAGTGGAGTTGGATTCCCAAGGAAAACACCCAGCACAACATTTTCACCCTGGAAGAGTGTTATAATTCAATTTTTTTTTTTTTTTTCTTCTTAAACTAAAGTTGTTGTTTTGTTACCTAAAACTTAATTGCCATAGTCATATGGCACTCATCTTTTGTCAGCTAAAGTCAACAGCAATGGCCCCTAAAATAAGGTGACCAGATTTCTCCTCCGAAATCCGGGGACATTTTCAGCTCAGAATACTTCCAAAACGCATCATGTTTTTAGTTTTGTAAAACTTGAAACGGGGACACTAGACCTAGATACATTAGGGGGATGAGCCGCCCGCCCCCCCCCAAAGGTCTGATCCTAGAATCACCCCTGCTGCTACTTCATACTCCACTTAACTACACCTCAGAGGGGAATGTTTCAAGATAAAAAGCCCCAATATTTTATGTCATGTTTACTGAACTACATTTATCTGACAGCTTTTGCTTTATTGCTTCAGGCTTGTTTCTGCAGCAGTTTGAGTATCGGAGACAATAAAAACTATTGGACATATTTTCCTTTGACATTGATGCAGTATTAAATGAGATCGCTGCAGTCGGCAGCAGAGAAACAAGCTACAATGGAAGTTAATAAGATAATTGTCCAGCTTGTATTTACGTTCATAAAGTGCTCGTTTTGCTACTGACAGACTCAGATTAATATTCTAAGTGTCTGACAACATTATGGAAAGGATTTCTAAGGAGGTCGACCTTTCTGTTAAAGATTAAGATCCTTTTTTAAAACAAAAGTCTGCAAAATTGTGTTCGCTAAACCCACCAGACTCCATGTAAATAATCAGTGATTTTAGCATGGTAAAATATGGCTTTCTGAAACATCTCTGAGCAGCTCTGGCTGTCTAGAGCCTGCGTGTGTAGGGTGTGCGACTATCGGCTCTGTTTGGTCATTGTTTTCTTTCTTTCATTCCAATTTCGGGTCTGTCAGTCTAAGTGAAAACTGGGGACATTTCTGGGGACAGAGCCAGCCGGGGACAGGTCACCAAAACCTGGGACTGTCCCCGGAAACCGGGGACGTCTGGTCACCCTACCCTAAAACGACATCTGGCAGTGCCCTGTAGCCTGCACTCAGTAACCCTTTCTCGGCTAAACTCTACTATGTGCCCCTGATTTGACCGCTGGCACACAGAGCTCTGTACCCGGGTACCAGTAGCCTAGTTCAGCTTAACTTAACTACAATGTCCGGCCAATACAGCCAGTTTTCTGTAGCCAGCATCACATGACCAGCTGGAGGATGCCTAATTTTGTAGGATATCAACCTGTTTAAGAGAAGGGGTTGTCACATGGTGCTTGATCACACTGCATTTGATATAACCAAAGAGGCTAATGTTATCAGCCATATTTATATCTGCCGACTGTCCACTAAAATGACAAGGCCATTCTCTTTGCAGCTGTAAATGTTACTAGCTGAATGCCATGTTTTCACACTGCTGCCTGAATCCTCCTGCAGCTGCTGAGAGCCCAGAGGAAGGTGGCGAAGAAGCAGCAGCTGGTGAAGGAGGAGGCGGAGAGGAAGCGTCTGAGCACCGTGCTGCAGATCCAGCACCTCCTCCACAGCATGCAGCAGGAGCATGTCAGGCAGGACCTGCTGGCTGGGCACAAGCAGGCACCCCTAATCCCAGCCCAACGGCTGCACCGCCTGGGGCAGCTTGCCGCCCTGCTGGGAGTAAACAGGGATAACAGGCAGAGGTCAGTCACTGCATAGTCTATATCATGACCTTTTGACGTCTAGGATTGCTCAGTTGCCGCTGGAAATTCTGCCGTATGTCCTTTTTATTTTCGTTATCCAACGCTTCCTTTGTGTTGGAATTCTAAACTCCGGTGGATTTATGAAGACTGTTTAACTGCTCCTCAGATCTCTGCAGGGGAAATTGGCACCAGAGCTCCTTGAGGTGCCTAGCACCGACCAAGATGATTGTGACTGGGCATTTAAGAAATGCTCATAAACCAGAGCATGTGTTTCTCCATCCCAGAATGCAGTGTTGACTGGGCAGACCTTCCGCATCGCTGTGGAGGAAGGTCTGGCGGAGCTACCAATTCTATAAAATTTTAAACAAAATTTACACATTACGGCACAAATGTTTTTATTTATTTTTCAGCTCCTACGTGAGCTTTGTGCTTTTTTTTTTTTTTTTTTTTTTTAAATCTGCATATCTCTGATGTGTAACGTTGGATGGCATGCTGCTTTTACTGTTGAATGATTGCTGTTGAAACAATTTGTGGTTTTGGTTGTTTGTAACATCATCCTCCAAAGGCTAAATGGCATCAAATCTCAGCCCGAAGGTGAATAACAAAGCAGCATTTGTTCAGCAATGACATTGCGTTACTGTCAAATGTCTGCTTGCATTAGCTCTGTTTTGGCACAAACTATCAGAGGGGAGCTGGTGATTGTTCTCCATCAATTTCCATAAATTACACAATTTGCTTTTAAAGAACATTGCAATTTAATTCACATGATGCTGATTAAGATTTTGTTTGAATGGTCTAAACCTTTAGTTTAATTTTTATTTTTTAATCAAATGGCCACTTCATGCATCTTGGGTGGTTAAAGGAACACGCCGACTTATTGAGACTTTGGCTTATTCACCGTAAACCAACCCAAGAAAGTCCATACATAGCCTTCTCATCTCCGTGTGTGCTCAATCTGTCCGACACACCCACTGCTAGCCTAGCTTAGCACAGATTCTGGAGGTAAACGGCTTCAACTAGATACTGCTCCCAACAAAATAACATGTTCCTATTTACAGTACAGGCCAAACGTTTGGACACACCTTCTCATTCAATGTTTTCTTTATTTTCATGACTATTTACATTCTCACTGAAGGCATCAAAACTATGAATGAACACATATGGAATTATGTACTTATCAAAGTGTGAAATAACTGAAAACATGTCTTATATTCTAGTTTCTTCAAAGTAGCCGCCCTTTGCTTTTTTGATAGTGCTGCAAACCCTTGGTGTTCTCTCAATGAGCTTCCTGAGGTAGTCACCTGAAATGGTTTTCACTTCACAGCTGTGCCTTCTCAGGGTTAATTAGTGGAATTTCTTACCTTATTAATGGGATTGGGACCATCAGTAGGGTTGTGCAGAAGTCAGGTTGATACACAGACGACGGCCCTATTGGACAACTGTTAGAATTCATCTTTTGGCAAGAACTAATCAGCTAAGTGAAGAGAAACATGTGGCCATCATTACTTTAAGAAATGATGGTCAGTTGGTCCTTTAAAATTGCAAACATTTTTGAATGTGTCCCCAAGTGCAGTCGCAAAAACCATCAAGCACTACAACAAAACTGGCTCAAATGAGGACTGCCCCAGTAAAGGAAGACCAAGAGTCACCTCTGCTGCTGAGGATCATCTGAGTCACCAGCCCAGAAATTGCCAGTTAACAGCATCTTAGATTAGAGAGCAGATTAAAAGCAGAGTTCTAGCAGCAGACACATCTCTAGAACTCCTTAAGAGGAGACTGTGCGAATCAGGCCTTCATGGTCAAATAGCAGCTAGGAAACCACTGCTAAGGAGAGTCAACAAGCAGAAGAGATTTGTTTGGGCCAAGAAACACAAGGAATGTGTCAGGTTGGACATTATACCAGTGGAAATCTGTGCTTTGGTCTGAGTCCAAATTTGAGATAAAGCTTTTCAAAAGGGTTCCAACTGCAATCTGTCTTTGTGCGACAGAGAAAAGGTGACCAGATGGATTCTACATGCCTGGTTCCCACCTTGAAGCATGGAGGAGGTGTGATGGTGTGGGGGTGCTTTGCTGGTGACACTGTCAGGGATTTATTCCAAATTGAAGGCAGAAGAATTTATATATTTTTTTTTTTTGGTTCAAAGGACTAAGTTTTTTTTTTTTTTTTTTTTAAATACATTTTATTTATCAGAACTTGGTTGTGACAAAACAAAGTGAGAACTCATGACTACAAAAATCTAATGTTGGGGAAATCGGTTTTGTAACTTGTTTATGGATTTCTTTTTAAAAATGGAGGATGATGGTGTTTTTAAACAAATAATTTATGTCCAAATTGGCAGAAGAATTTAAAAATTTTTTTTTTGGTTCAAAGGACTAAGTTTTTTTTTTTTAAATAAATTTTATTTATCAGAACTTGGTTGCTGACAAAACCAAATGAGAACTCATGACTACAAAAAGCAGTGCTTCTGAGAATATCGTTCCCAGTATGTATACTGTTAGAATATGGCTGTGTCTCATGTGGCCTTATTTGTACATGCTGTGACTATACAAATCACAAAATGTATATAAGAACATGTTGGTGTTATTTTGTCACTTATTGGGAGCAGTAGGCTAGATGGTGCTGGTTACCTCAGCAGCTGTGCTAAGCTAGGCTAGCGGTGGGTGCACCAGACAGTTGAAGCACGCACGGAGATGAGAAGGGTATGTATCAACTTGTCTAACTTTGGGGGATAAGGTGGATAAACTTAAGTCCCAATAAATTGGCGTGTTCCTTTTTTTTTTTTTTTTTTTTTTTTTTTTTTTTTTTTTTTTTTTTTTTTTTATTTTATTTTTTTATAATTGGGATATAAATTTTGTCTGTCTGTGACAACTGTAATTATGTTTTAGTAAAAAAAAAGCTCATTACAGCATATTTGTGTAATACAAAACAACAAATGATTGGCAAGAGTGTTCTTTATTATGTTAAAGTTTAAAGTGCCCATATGAAACACTTTTTCTGGGATTTGGGGTGTTAATTTGTGTCTGTGGTGCTTTCACACGACTGCAAACTTGGAGGAGGGGGGGGGAGACTATCCGTGCTGTTTTGAGTGAGATCCGGTTTCTGAATGTCCTCTGCCTTCAGTCTCTGGGTGAGCATTTCAACATCTGCACGGCTTTCTACGTCACTAGCCGAGACGGGGTGGCTATCCATAGCGCATGCTAGCTCGTTCTCAATGGCAAAACACTGCTACAACACCCACTAGTGACCATAATCTACAAAAGAACTACTTCCATGTCCCTGTTCTGCAGCTATTCCACAAGTGGCCCTAGCTAAAACAAGTGAGATGTCTCACTCTGTAGCTAAAACAGACCTAAACACACTGAGAACAGGATCTGCAGCAATGTGCAGTACAACAAAGGTGTTTTGTTTTTTTGAAGAGAAAAACATGGAAATCTAACTATGAACCTGAAAATTAGCATATGGGTGCTTTAAAACGCCAATTTTTAAAAATATTGTGTACACATTGTAGTTAAAGTTAAAACAAATATATCTCTCAAACACAAATTACATGGAATAGAGCCTCCACAGGAGAGCTGCTGGTTACACATGGGCTCTTGACTTCTTGATGACCCTCCTCTATCTCCACTGTAGTTTAGAGGAGCAGATGGAGCAAGCGGCTCTGGCCTACTTGGACCTGCTAGAGGGCAAAGACAAGCCTGTGGCTGGATCCACATGTGAGTATAAAAGCATAGACTTCTTAGCTTAGTTGCTGGGCCCTGACTTTGTCATTATGCCACTTTGTCATTATGCCACTCCAGTTTAATGGTTTGCGTTAATCCTCATGCGGCGAACCTCAAAGGTACAGTAGATGGCAAATTTAGTTATCAGTCTTGGATCTTTTTTTTTTTTTTTTTTTTTTTTTTTTTTTTTTTTTTTTTTTTTGTGGGCTGCCTAGATCAGAAAACATCAGATTTAGCATATACAAGACAATACTTAGCAGTTACTTCGAAGATATGAGCAAAGTATCCTTAATGAAAGCAATGGCCAAGCTACAGAAATGAAAACCAACTTTTTAAGAAAGCCTACATGTCCTTGTTTGGGTCATCTAACGTGGAGTTTCTTAATTTGACTTATCATTTCAGTTAAGCTGTTCAAAGAAGAAGTCACCAGGCTGTTGAACTGCAAGTACTTCAGTTGTCTTCCACCTCCACCCAAGAAGTCTCCAGAGGTGCTCCTGAAGTCAAACAGCCACAGCAGTAAGGTTATGCTTACATTTACTGTAACAAAACACCTGGGTGGGTGAAGAGGGAGGATTTATTCAAACGGATAATTTGGAACAGAAGATTAGGGCTAGGCCTTAAAAAAACCTTGGCAGTATAACTTTTAATTGACTACTGAAACTCTTTTTTTTTTTTTTTTTTTTTTTTTTTAACTGAGTCAAAATATGGTTAACTGCCTATTTTTCTTTTTGCTCCTGTCAGCTACATCAAAGTCAAAACCAAATGAAGTTCCTAAGGAGGTAAGGCTAATATCCAGTTTTCTTTATAAGCTATATTTCAGTGCTGTATGTGTGGCTCTTTGCTTGTAAGCATGCTCCAGGATCCACTGATGCAATGTTGATATGGCAGTTTTTCAACAGACTATACCTGACTGATCCCAAGACTCCTCCCACTCCGAACTGGAAGGGGGACTTCCAGACCACGAGGGAGCCTCCTGACTCCTGGGACATGGAGGTCTTAGATGGACCCACGTCACCCCAAGCTGCAGTCGCCAAACCATGGAGAGGAGCTGCTACTTTTATCCCCAAAGGCCCAGTCACTAGCAAGAAGCAATATGCTGACTGCAAACAGGTGAGGTACCATCTAGTCTGGCTTTGCCGGACCCTCTTGCATTGTGCTGCAGAGGAGGGTCAGGCTAGTCCACACAGTATTCCAGCAAAGAAAAGAACGTGCTCTGGTTTACTGGCTTATCTTTAAACCAATTACAATCGTCTTGGGCAGTTCTAAGGCCACAGGGCCTCTGTTAAATAGCCTCAGGAAGGAACTTGTTTTAGTGGAACGTGTACCTTCAAAATTTGTTTTGGTTGTGTAACAGAAAACTCCGATTGGACAGATAGTCTAGATGGCTGTCTGGATTTACCTTGCAGAGATTTAAGGAGTAGTTAACATAGTCATCAGAAATCCACCAGAGGTTAGAACGCCTGCACAAAGAAAGCGGAAGGAACCAACATCGGTATAAAGACATGCATCCGGCAGAATTTTCTGTGGCACACAAGCATTCCCAGCAGTGGATCGTCAAGGGTATAGACTAGGTTCCATCGAACGATCGGTACACAGGACTTGGCATTGCAATTGTGTTGGGGCAAAAAAAACAACTTAATATGTAGTTTTAGCACATTTGTAATTTTGGCTTCCGCAATTATTTAAACTGAAAGCTCTAAAGCTCAATTTGTTGACTAGCTTTAGTGGTGGTTGGCAGGTAGGAGCAAAAACACATTTTATCTACTTTTTTAAATTGTATCAAATATTCAGGATGGCATTTACTAGCCAAATGTAAACAGACAAATATCTGTACGGAATCAAACAAAAAAGCCTGATTAACACAATTTTGAAGTATTGACTCATATTCAAATCATGCCGTGTCCTTTTAATTTTCACAAGTGAGACAAAGCATTTGTCACAGCAATCTCGGGGACTGTATATTTTTTTTACAAGCTCTTGTTTTTGTGACTTCATTTAGATCATGTGTCTTTTTTTTTTTTTTTTTTTTTTTTTTTTTTTGCAACTGCAAATTTTAATATAAAAGTTCAGATTCTGTAAGCTCTCACCTTTTGCACCATATTTACCTTCATACTAAATGCAAGTGTCTTTGCTCTGTCATAACTCCCGGATGAATCCTGCAAAGTGGTCTGCTTGTAGAAGCGTTCCTGTTAAATTACTGCGTAATCAAGCAAAACTAATAAATAAATTGGTCAGGCTGTTCAATTAACAAAATCACAAATCTGCCATAAGTAACAAGAATTTGCTTGTTTAAGGTCATTTAGTGGCTCAATTAGTTGAATAGCTGAATGTATTTGCCAGGTATGAGGACACATACGAGGATTTGTTTTTGTTTTTTCTTCTAAACAATATAGAGGCAATGAGTATAGGGGACCTATAGGACTATTTAACTCATCAGGGGAAAGGAATGAGTCTGTCTGTGCCTGCATACTGCAGAGGTGGTTTGATTTCTGACGTTATTGTACATGAAGTGTATTTTTCAACGATGGTGTCCACTTAATGATTAATAGTGTGATATTTTCCCCAGAGGAAAGAGAGGAGAGCAAAAGGAGAGCAACATGTTAAGTTGGTGAGTGTGAAACGGTTAGTTTAAAATATGCAGACATCTTTACTGGAAACCCATTTGTGACTATCCTCTTCCTAACAGGCAGTTGACATGGATATGCCTGTAGAGGTTTTCAACTCTCCATATGCCTTGCCCAAAGACCCTGTCCTGAGGAAGCAGCACCTAGAAGA
Source organism: Etheostoma perlongum (assembly GCA_026937815.1). NCBI lineage: Eukaryota > Metazoa > Chordata > Actinopteri > Perciformes > Percidae > Etheostoma > Etheostoma perlongum. The sequence goes on along the minus strand of CM049393.1, from coordinate 25,911,398 downwards.
CCTCATGACAAAGATCCATGGCTCCTTCAGTTTTATGCAGGTGCTGAAATCATAACCACCCAGTACAAAATGAAACTATGGTCTGGGTATTTGAGTCTTTGATTGTTGAGTTTTTAAAATGATCCTGTCCTCTTCAGGACTCTCATCTGGATGGTGAGATCTCCCCCACTAATGGCCACCCCAGACTGAAGAGACGGCCATCTGCATCTCCATCTCCTCTGGGTAAATTCAAAACAAGTCGCGTTCTCTAATTTGCCAGACAATCGCAACTCACTAACTTTTTCCTTGAGCTGTATACCATACCACATGGTCTTCATCAGTTGATAGGCAATTGCTCATGGAACTGAATCTCCAATTAAAATCCAAACCAGATGGTCTTTAAAAAATATTTGGCAATTGACCATGCGTGTCAAGATGAAATGTAAACAATTTAACATAACTGAAAGGTATTTCTAATCTATGCTTCTTATTCTAAACCTTAAAGTAAGGCTGTAGATGTGTGCAGGAATGATTTGTAAGATTTCAGTACAGTGTTCAGACGAAGCAAAAACACAAACTCTAGTATTAATGTGATTCACATATAGTTGAAAGCAGTGGCGGTTTTTAGGCACGGTGTAATGCCCCCCCCCTATTATAGATAAAAAAATCCTTGAAAGAGTTTCTTCAATTTATTTTGTCACTCTGTGGGGATTTGACGAATTGGTGGGGAGCAGATTTCATAAATCAAGAAGGCCAGAAAGGTCATGTTTTAGTTTTTTCTGTTCTTGGTGCATGATGGTGAAATTAGATTCTTTAGTGGGTTTACATTTGTTTATTGTGATGGATATTTGCATATTTTATATTCTCATTTTTATATATCTGATTGTGTGTACTTTTGGCACATAGATGGATAGATTATAACAAAAGTGAGAGAATTATTGCCGGCTGCATGGTGTGTCCGTTTTATTTATAAGACAAAGAAGGGTTAGACTCTGTAATGATGAAGTTTAATGTACCCTGTGAGTTTTTGACCCCTGTACCACTATAAAGCAATGTGATTACATGCATCCATGTGATACAATAAGTATTGTAACCAAAGATTGCCCACTATTGACGACATTTGGTGGTAGAAATGCACTGAAACGAAGACTGCTAGCTTTGAGGCTATTACACTCTGAGGGCTTGATGAAAGTGATGGGACATGTGGTGTGACCGGACGAGAGAGCGATCGAACCGGGAGACTTGGCGTTTAGCGGTGACAATATCAAGTGAATGTACAGTAGCTAGAGTCAGCAGTTTGAGCCCAAATAAATTTTGCAGCTCCACAAGACCAGCGGAAGTGTTCTGTGTCTTTCCCCGGCTGCTGAGGAGTGACTGGGGTTAGCTCAGGAGACTCATCCCTGCCTCCCCAAGTGCTGTCAGACCAAGCGGAAGCAGGAAAAACCAACGCTAAGCTTCTGTCAGATGTTGTATTTAATTACTGTAGGCTTGTTCAAATCCAAAATAATCGTTTATGTAAACAGGTAGGGTACTGGTTATGGACTGCAAATGCACTTGTAAAATGTGTATATATGGAAATGTATCTTGTGTAATTTTTTAATCAACCTTTTTTGTTTTGATATGCCCTCAAACTAACCAGGTCACACAGACTTGAGAAGCCCAGTAAAAGACCTGTCCGAACCAATGCATGTAAGCGTTCTTATCTTGCTTTTTCCTGTGATAAGTGTTGTGATCAAAATTTAAAATCACTTGAACTTCACTTCATCCTCATCCCCCACTCAGTCCACCCCCCTGCCTGCCAGGCTAATGGAGCGCAAAGCCACCCTGACAAACGGGGATCAGTGCCGGGAGACCTGTGACCGGACGTTTTCCTCGGTGGACCTACCTCATGTGAGAAACGGCACATTGGCTTTAAGATGCAATACATTTTTTAGCTTTAAGCCGTTGAAGCTGTCTTGTCTCTGCAGGAACCGCTGCAGTTGGCTGACATAAAGAAGTTTTCTTCTTCGCCGCCGCTATACCGCAGGGAGTCAATCATCTCTGGTGGTCAGGAGAAGAGCCGTCCGCAGGTAAATGAGCAGTCTTGTCGGTGTCGTCAGACCAAGAATTAAGGCTGAGTGCAGGTGTTGATGCGTATATTTGATTTATTTTTTTAATAATGGAGTTTCATTTTAACAGACATTCAGTATTGTAGACATCCTTAAAAACAATAGTAGAAAAAAACACATCTGCCTGCAATCACAGCAACAGACAAAATACAGAAAATTATTTTTAAAAACAATTATAAAATTTCATAAGAACAAAATTGCCTTACATTGGTCTTATCAACAAATCAAACTGTCATAAGCCAATATAAACATCTCTCTCCCACATGAAAAATGGATTACTCAGAATTCCCCTCATTTGCCAGTATATCTAAATAGATATATTTAGTTTTTTTTTGTTTTTAAATCCCTAGTTTAAAGTCCAAGAATGGTCCACAAACCTGTTTTGACGATATCTTTCTATCCTTAACCATGTATGTTATTCTTTCTATGGTTAGGCAAATGTCTCTATGCCACAGGCATTTTTTTTCTTTTTTTTTTTTTTTCAAATTAGGATCAGCTGGGTCTAACCCTAGGATAAATACTTAGGGATGGAGAGGCAAATATACAGACACGGATCATTTGTGCTACCTCTTTCCAGAAGTCTATGCTTTTAATGGAATTTTCCTTCTCTTGGTGTCCAGACACCAGTAACTGAGTCTGGGAAGCAGTCCCCCTGTAATGGGGTGGCATCTGGCACCTCCACCCCCCCTCAGGGACAGAGTTTCTCTACACCCCCCACCAGGCGAACTCTGACGTCTGCACAGTTTCAGAACATCCAGTCAGTAAGTCTTCCCAAAAGTGTGCATCATTTTTCTGTTAGGTTTCATACCATTAAGTCTCTGTCTTTTACATCTCTGGATGTTATGACATCTGGCATTACAAAGCTCCTTGACCCTTAGTCTCACAGTGCCAGACCTATCACCACAGCGCTAGGAGGAAGGTGTGGCAACAGGAGCATACACTCAAACGTTCAAGGGTTGTTAGCATTTCTTTAAACCAATCACAATAGTCTTGGACAGCGCTAAGCTCCGTACGCAGTCGGTGGCTCTGCAAAATAGTCTCAGCAAGGAACTTTTTTTAATGGTAATACAAAGTCAGGACTTTGACTGTGGTTTATCATTTAAACTTTGAACTATTTTTATCCCTAGCATACAGTTAAAGGGATATTTAAAGTTCTGTGTCATGTTTTTAGTTTTTGGATTAAAAAGCGATCTGTATTGAACAAGAAATTATAATTCATAGCCATATATTGTTATCATGGCTTGATTTGAGTTACCTTTTTATTTTAGAAATGTCCTTAATCCACCAGAACTAATCCAAAAAATGTAGCATAATCATGTCTTGTTACATTCCAGCCCTTGCCAACGAGTTCTCACAATGCCGATTGAGCCTATCATCGAGCTCTTATACAAGAACGATGCCGATACAGTTTATTTCTCTCTGAGAGACGCTAACTCAACGTTGTTACGTTAGCAAAAGTTCCACACCCCAGCTTCAACAAGACCTAAATGCAGTCTGAAGCTTGCAGTCAGTCTGCAAGCTTCTTTATTTTTTTATTTTATTACTTTATTTTTTTCATTTTATTTTTTTTTTCTCACTGTGGGTCTTTAAGGCAAATGCCTCTTTACCTCAAAATGGGGACTTGAGCTACCAACCAGATTCTGCAGTTTTCAATGAGCCCAGGTACAGCACTGCCAGTACCCAAACACCACCGGAGATGGCTCCCTCAGAAGATGAACTACAGCTTGGTATGTTGATTAAATGTTTGTTCCTAAACTCAACTGGCATTGGCTGAATGGTCAACAGCCAGTTGTCTGAGACCCATTTCTTGCTGAATCGTCTCTCTAGTGTACCAGGCAGATCAAATGGTCGGTAACGGTGGACAGATCTTCCTGTCCCCTGGCCAATCAAATGGAAGCGTGGGTCGTCCTGGCCAGTCATACTACACCAGAGGATCTGTGAGAGGTATGGCACGTGGTGGCAAGGGACTGGCACAAACCTTTCGCGCTTCTGGTTGGCATCGAGGTATCTATCTCAACTTTCCTTTTCCTCTTTTCGGGGTTTTCAACACTGCATTTTCCTCCTTTTGCAAAACATCTGTTCAGGACCAGGTGTTGTAGGGTGGCCTTGTCACATCTTGGCTACCATTTTGCTAAAATGGCTTTGACTGAGTTAGTTCTGTAGCTTACCGCTAATGTCTCCTCCTTAGGAGGATCCTACGTCCCACAGACTCATCTAAGGGACGCTGGACCTGTCCTCTATGCTGCTAGAGTAAGTGTGTTCTCTATATTTGCTCTGTGGCTCAGGAAGTAACTGACTAATGCCTATCATACACTCAAATACTTGACTAAAGTCTGACCCATCTCACGTCTAAAGATAATCATCTCACATATGTGGAGACTGTAGATCTTGCTGGGTCCAAAATTGCAAGACAACTAGATTTATTTTGAAAAATGTAACAAAGGTAGCTAGCTACCGTTAGCATTTGTTGCTTAATGGAAAGTTTTCAGATTTTCTGTTCTGCCATACATGCAGATAAACATTTCCATTCCCCGGAGGTCTGCGTTTATCCACCGGTAAAACTCCGGTTGAATGCCACTCTTTAGAAGGGTTGAAAATCAGTCCCTTACCCTTTTTAGCGTTTAGCTTAGCATGGGGCCATAGCAACCATAAACACTGGCTCAGCAGTTTGCTGCCCCTTCAGTGAACCATGAATGAGTAAAAAAAAAAAACATACCCAAACTGTCTGTTGTACACATCCATGAGTTTACAGTTCCAGCTTCAACTGATTTTCTTATGCAGTTAAGGCTATTCCAAAATTCAATGATATTTATGGTCTTTCAATAAACTCCTTTTATGAAATCACATTTTGAGAGTGATACATAATTATATCCTTTTGATTACAAGCACATACTAACATTTAAAAAAAAAAAAAAAAAAAAAAACTGATGGGAAATATTTAAGTTACGGTTTTGTTTTTACATCACTACTCGGTTAAATGTAATAAGAAGCTCACCAGCTTCTCCAACCTTTCAGCTCCATGTCCCCAGAACACAACTGTACATGGAGCTCAGGACACCATTCTCACTGCATAAAAATGGTGGAGAATAATACGTAAAGGTCCAATTGGAACTCAAATGTTTTTAAAAATAAAATTTTGTGAGTGTTTTCCAACAGCAGTGACTCCTGCCTGCAGCCAAGAATTATGCTTACTTGCATTTTTCTCTATTACGATCTCTAGTATTATTTCACTTGACACTGTTCCTTTTTTGCTCAAAAGTTCAAGAGTCTTTAATTCACACAGAAGTATGCAAAATTAGGCTTAACCATGTGGTTATTTCATATAGACAATTAAAGCACAAGAAACATTCTATATGATTTATTGTTATCCAGATAAGAAATGACCTATGTCTGGATAGATTTGGGCCATATCGCCCAGCCCTATATGCAGTGACCGATTAGAAGCACTATAGTGAAGTGGTTGAGAAAATTGGGCTAAACTGACTGAACAACCTGTCTGATCATATGACTGCTCATTGCCTTTTTCTCTTTTGGTCAATACAAGGTTATCACTGCACATGCAACGGAGGCCTGTTTTCATAGTTTTGGCCATTGTTGCTAATTAAGCAGAATTATTATAAACTAATGCTGGGGCAATAGGCTTCTGTCCAGATTCAATTCTTTGATACATTGGTGCTGATTAATTTGGTAGTAATTTTCATTTATTGCGATTCAATAGTATTGAAATTTTTTATTTTTACTTTAACAAAAACAAAAGTTGAATAATACACTTCTAGAGACCATATCGTGAGGCATTTCCAAAAACGAATTGGTTTCTAAAATGAATGCACATCAAATGTCAGTCTATTTAATTTGTAAGCAAGAACATAACATTTTTGCTTTTGGTCAAACGGATATGATGTAGTCGCCCACGGTGGTACCATATATACACAAAATATTTAGGTCAATCATTGGTGTTAAAGAGAGGGGGAAAAAAAATCAGTTCTAGGGAAAATATATTTTTTTTTTCTTTTCACCCCTATAATGAACTGTCCCCAGCTATATCAATCAAAACTGAAAGAACCATGTTAGTAAGTATGTAATGTAGATTAACATGCTACAGGCGATTGCATACTGTTAAATTAAACATGTGGAAGGGTAACTTTTTGATTTATTTTTCTCTTCAACCGGGACCCTATTTCCATGCATGTCTAAGTGACGAATATGCACAGTAAACTTTGGCATTTTTCCACGCGTCTCTACGACGTAACATTAGACATTCACCAGCATTATTAGATCTTGGTAGAAGCATGCTGCATGCACATTGGCTCAATGATGAGATTTGCTTCTTAGGTATTAAAATTGGGTATTGAATGACAAAGCACTTATTCGAAACTTGATACTAGGCAATTCGGTCGGTGCCTAAAAAGTCAATATCTCTTTAAGAGACTATACAAGATAAGTTTTATTAAACTCTGGTGGGTTTAGTGATGGTTCTTTGGAGTGTTGCATGTTAAACATATATCTCACTCTTTGACAACATTAAAAACTTAGATTAACAATCTGAGAATGTCAGTGGGAAAACTAGCACTAAGACAGTAGTAAATTGAAGGTGTCCGTTAACTTTCAGCTTGTTTTGTCGCCTCTGACTGCAGCTGTCTCGCTCAATACTGGACTGAGGGTTATTAATCAGTCACTTGGACACAAACGTAGGAAAAAGGGGTCCAGTTTGAAGGGGAGGGTGCTGTCTCTAAAATCCAGTGTCTGGTTTTATAGTTCGTCTGTGGTATTTTCTCAGGACTCTGGATATCAACACAGCTACAGACGTGGAGGAGGAAGGCGTAACTCGAGTGGTAAGAACATAATGTCTACCTCTAACCTGTGATCCATCACTCAAGGGTTTTTTGTAGCATACAAACGCTAAATTTATGCCCAAAGGATACTACTTTTATCACTCTTATCAGTACTGCATTTCTGTCTGGTAGTTTATTACTGCTTATGGTTTCTTAGAGGAAGAACATATTTTGATATCCAGCCCTGGTAATTAGGGGCACAAAATGTCATTCATCTCTCCGTGCAAATGGTGCTAGAATAAATTATTAACAGGTTGCTTATGTATATGCACAGTATGTATAGTGTATTTGACAGACATTTACATGCTAAACACTATCTGACATACAATGTATTGAAAGGTACATGTGATGTGTTGTAGGGTCATTGCACAGGGATAAGTCTTTCATTGCCAGCTGTTTCTCCATAGCGCTATGGAGTAAAGTCTGGCTACACCACACATACAGTACATTCTGTAAAAGGAGAAGGAGAAAAAAACGCCCTGTTTGTTTGCATTTTAGCAGCGGCTCTGCTAAATAGTCTTGGGAAGGAACTTTGCTTTGGAACATTTGCACCCCGCAAAAGACGCCACATACAATATTAAAGGTCCCTTGGCATGAAAATTTCACTTTGCGGGTTTTTTTTTTTTTTTTAATTAAGAGTCCCCCCTCCACTCATTGGGTAAATTTGTCTGAGAGTGAGAAAGCAACCGCAGGAAGGTCCTATCTGTGCAAACATCAAGAAGGTCTTGTATTTGGCTCCTAATCCAGACCAGACACAAATTCATTCTCTGGCTAGCTGCTTGCATAATAGGGTGTTATAACCTCGCTTTGGCTCAAACATGCAGTTCAGCTAAATCAGTTTTTGTTCAAAGTTACCAAGCATACCAAGGGGAAGGCAAACCTTCAGATTCAACCAGACTAAACTCGGTACTGCAGAGTCCACATTGGTGATTCCTAATCTGCTTTTTCTCTCAACCCTGCATCAGCCTGGAGTGACTCTTCCCAGGTGAGCACCCCAGACAGGGAGGGAGCTTTTACAATTGTGGGTCATGACTCTGGTCATGGGGATTCCCTGTCGGTTTCCACCGTGGATGTCCCTCTCACTCCCACGGCCACCATCACACCCTGCTTCCCATGCAACTCTACCCGCTCTCCCAGCCGATGCGAGTGGCCTTTAACGCCTCTCGCACGGCCAACTTTACTCCAGGCAACCTCGACCAGCCCATCGTGTTCGACCAGCTGCACAGCAACCTAGGGGAGATGTACGACACCCACATCGGCCGCTTCACTTGCCCCGTCAACGGAACCTATGTTTTCATCTTCCACATCCTGAAGCTTGCCATCAACGTGCCCCTCTACATTAACCTCATGCGCAACGAAGAGGTGATGGTGTCAGCGTACGCCAACGATGGCGCCCCAGATCATGAGACGGCCAGCAACCACGCCATCCTGCCACTCTTCCAAGGAGATCAGGTGTGGCTCCGGTTACATCGTGGTGCCATCTATGGCAGCAGCTGGAAGTATAGCACCTTCTCTGGCTTCCTGCTGTACCAGGATTGAACTTTTGGTCAAACAAATGGCTCTCTTCTAGTGTGTGGACTGTTTACTTTATACTTAATGGTGATTTAAACTGACATTTCAGTGTTGTGGTCAGGCTGCATGGCAATGGCCTTTTCACTATAAAGCTCATTCATAAATAAGATGTCAAATGTTGCCAAATGGTATGCTCTGTCTTCACAGCCATTGTTATATTTGAAATAGGGTCTGTGACTACTTTACATAAACCAAATGTAAGAGTCCATATGAATGTATACATGATGGTGGTGCTCCCTGTGAATAAGTAAAACCGATAACCTGCCATCTTGCTGTGAATCAATTCAAGTTTATCACCATCTTTAGCCCACAGGTCCCTTATTTCAGTGAGAACTCCAATGCAATGTTGTGAATTTGTGCCTTGTTTTCTGAATGGCTTTGGATGTTAAATTGCTAATTAACTGAATTATTGGCTGGTTTATCCAATGAATAATAGTTGACCCTACTGTCAGCACTTTGCTTGTTGCCGTGCTCCTATGCCTTCAGTCTCACCTTGCTGTATGTGAATGTGAAGCTGACAAAGGAAAGATTGTTCTTGGTGGTGGGTATGGTGTTAAACACGTACGGCCAAATTGTTGCACTAACAGACTACTGTGGAGAGATGAAAGTGGTTTCTTGATGTGCCTAAATAAAAGATACACGGTGAAAGTTGTCTTGTTTAAATTAGACATGCATCTGTTACTTTCAACTGTGTCCATTTACTTGGCTGATGTACTCCAAGCACTTGGGGGCTGTGGGCAATGCTTGGACAGTGCTGCAAAGGTAAAAATCTCTCCATACGGCAATAGAAACCAATTTTGTCAAGCATTGACCAACATGATAATCTGGGGGGGCCTCTTATCAACGGGAGTACTGTAATGCGTAAGAACATTGTCTTGCACTGTGGAATTTACCAAGGTGTAATTACACTACAGAATGTGTAATTATAAGCACCGCTCAGGCCCTGCTTACGAACGGAATCTAGGTAGAACAGAGACTACAAATGAGAACACATTGGTGTCACAGTATGCGTTAATAGAAGTTCTTGCAGACATCTCCATGCAGGAAAAATGCGTTTTGGCCTCTTCTGAGCTTCTGTGTAAACCTTGTTTCTGTCATTTAAACAGGTTTACATTAGTTTCTTGGCAGAAATTGCTATACAAAAATTTCCATGCAGGAAATGTTTTTTTTGAATTTTTTTTTTTTTTAACAGTTTCAGATTAGTTTCTTAAATCAACGTTGTGGTTTCCTTTAATTAGAAAACATCATTTCTCTAGTATTAAGCGAACAAGTGGCCTCATTTGTGTCAAACCCTATTGAAGAGCGGTGACAAATGTTTGAGATTAGCCATTGCACTTATATTTCAAATTACTGGAAGGCTTGGCAAACAATGTGCTCTGCTGTGACATGTTTAACTTTAGTAAACTATATTTATTTTTTTCTGGGAATTGTTTTTCCTCCGACCCAACGGAATTAACTGCATTGTGTATCTTCTCCCATGCAGCATTTTTTACTTTTGTAATTCCTCCTACACTGGGTGAACCAAACTCAACTTCATCTACCAGTTCTGTGTTTCTGTTCCTCTTATTTGCTCTTTGCCATTATTGCAGTGGGGGGAAACATTCGGGGATGTGTCACTATATATGGTTAGTTGGAGGCGTTTCTGAATACAAATGCCCTAATCGTAAACATGCATGGTTGTTATTGTAAAGAATTCAAATTTCCAAGTCTTTTCAATGAATACTCTTGTATTAAGCAAACGTGCAGGCCACATACAGGCAAGTGCTGAAACCTAACTCTACACTACTGCGTGAGTCTTACGTTACAGGAGATATATGCGTACGTGCGTAGGGACGTAACGCAATGCCCTTAAAGGTGTATAGCAGCAGATACAGACGTTTGTTTTTGTACAAAAGCACATACATTTCATGGGTAAGACAGAATTTAGAACCTTTTAAAAGAAAAGTGGCCTTATGTAATAAAAAGGTGTTACAAAATTAAACTTTAGGAAAAATACTGATTTGAAAAAATGTAAAACTTGAAATGGCTTACTGCTGTAAAATAAAATAACTCAGTTGGTAGAGTGGGCGCCCATGTATAGAAGTTTACTCCTCGATTCAGCGGGCCCCGGGTTTGACTCCGACCTGAGGTCCTTTGCTGCATTCTCCCCCCTGTCCTTACATGTCTTCAGCTGTGCTGTCAATAAAAGCCTAAAAAAATAACCTGCAGTAAACTTTTAATGATCTGGTATTTAGGAATGTATTGGATTATATTTTCTGTATCCATTCAGTAAGCTTTACTTCATTTTGAACACTTCAGTCTCTGTAGAGTTTAGCAGAAATGGTTCATTGGTGTCATCCCGTTATTTTGCCAGAGCAAGTCTATGTTGATTGAAAAGACTGACTTGTTTTATCTATCTGCGAGGTTGTGGAGTGTATGCTAGAGTGAGGACAAGTGGAATCCGATAGCTACGAAGAACCCATCCATCCATCTTCATCCACTTATCTGGTATCGGATCGTGGGGGCAGCAGTTCCAGTAGAACGAAGAACGCTGCACATTATTCATAGAAGATTTACCTACAACATTGATTAGCCTAGATGCAGAAAAGGCATTGATTGGGTGAATTGGGATTTTTATACATAACATTGGAGAAATTTTGATTTAATAAATCAATGCATCAGAACATTTTATAACTAGAGACTATCTTGGGATGGGCTCAAACCAGCCGTGACGTCAAATCGGGCTAGGGGCTTAAATGGCCTCTTCCCTACCTCTACCCTAACGCCCTTGCTCGGACCCTACATATTTGAGAACTCACCTTTCATTTTGATCTTCACTACACACCTGTAAAGTTTCATTACTGCATCTTGCACAGTTGTGACGTTATCGCGGTGATAAGATTTGTCCACAGACAGAAATATAAACACGTGGTGTACACCAGTAAACTCCCTCCCCCCCCAGTTTATATTCCAGGTACAAATTAAACATATCTAAAACTCAAAAATCTCATGTCTAGCTGTTCACCAAATCAAAAACTTATAGAATAACAAATAAATTGGGAAGCAAAATCACTTAAATAAGTTTTTAGTTATATCTATACTTATCTATATTGAAGCAAATGAACATATTGATGTCAACATAAGGAAAGCCATTAAGAGATGGTCCACTTACCCAATGGATTTATATGACTGGGTGTGAGTGAGGTTAAAATGAACATTATACCCTGTTTGTTATATTTATTTCAATCTAAGCCTAAAATTACACCACATTCATGCTTTTATATCATCCCGTGTAGACTGTTAATCTTCCTGGGCATTTCCCGCTCTGCATGGACAGTAAAGCTCTTTTAAGTTCGGCCACTGTAAAGGGTTATCCAGGCCTGAAGATGTTTCAGGGTCAATGGACGGGATGTTTAAGGACCTCAAAAAGTTTTCAAACTGTGAAAACTTTTGATTTGATGCAAAATAACAATTTGAAAACAGCAAAAAAAAGCAAAGGTACAACATTTTGTACATAAACTATCTCTACCTGTTTGAATATTTGCATGTGCGGTAAACATTTCCATGGTAACAACAAGTTCCACCAATCAGAGACATCACTGTTACGCTTCGGATTGTGGGTAGTGTAGTATTTATCCATAAGATCGCAAATAAAACATTATCTTAAAACAAGGTTGATTTTATGTTAGTCTTGCTTTGCCAGACATTCCTACACAACATTCTGGGATGGGAGAAAAACATGCTCTGGTTTATCAGCATTTCTTTAAACTAAGGTGTCCAGATTTCTCAGACATAATCCGGGGACATTTTCAGCTCAGAAGCGTATATACCTCCAAAACACGTCATGTTTTTAATTTTTGTAAAACTTAAAAAACACGTGACCTAGAGCTGAGTATCGGATACAATATAAACTATTGAGGAAAGATTTTCCTTTGACATTGATGCAGTATGAAACGAGATCGCTGCAGTCGGCAGCAGAGAAACAAGCAACAATGGAAGTTAATAGAATAATTGTCCAGCTTGTATTTACGTACATAAAGTGCTCATTTTGCCGCTGACAGACTCAGATTAATATTCTAAGTGTCTGATAACATTAAGGAAAGGATTTCTAAGGAAATCTTTTTTCTGTTAAAGATTAAGATAATTTTTTAAAACATAAAAGTCTGCGAAATTGTGTTCACTAAACCCACCAGACTCCATGTAAATAATCAGTGATTTTAGCATGGTAAAATACGGCTTTCTAAAACATCTCCGAGCTCTGAGCAGCGCTGCTCGATCGGCTCCGTTTGGTCAGAGTTTTCTTTCGTTCATTCCAATTTTGGATCTGTCAGTCACAGTGAAAACCGGGGACAGATCCAGCCGGGGACAGGTCACCAAAATCGGGGACTGTCCCCGGAAACCGGGGACGTCTGGTCACCCTACTTTAAACCAATCACAATTGTCTTGGGGGGTGCTAAGTGCTAGACGGAACAACGGTGCCTCTGGAAATTAGCCTCAGGTAGTAACTTGTTTTGGTCGAACGTGTATGTTCAAAAGTAGTTTTACTCATCAACAGAAAACTCAGATTGGACAGGTAGTATAACCATAGTCCTCAGAAATCCACCGGAGGTTAGAATTTAGAACACAAAGGAAGCCCAAGGCCTAAATGAGTAAAATTAACTTATATGAACTTCAAGCGTTTACAGGTGTAGAAACTTTTGTTTCACAACCTCGGAGCTCGTGGTCAGTCTACATCATTTGGTTTAGACATTATGGCTGATAATCAAAATACTTATAGAAAAAATTAATGGAATTTTCACTTCCAGAAGCACACTGTTGAGCTCTACATCCCTGGGTCTCTGTCACCTCTCGCACCGGGGGGCATCAGGCAATCACCTGACCCAGCCACCAATCTTTAATGCTTGGGATGATGTGACCAGTATGAAAATGAGTGTTTGATGTCATCTGACGGCTTTTAGCAGCTTTTGGAGCTAGTGCTAGCCACTTTAATTGGAAAAGAGTTGGCTACGCTGAAGTGTGTTTCTGACCCTGAGTAGCCGTGACCTGGGTGTGTTTTTCAGGGGCGGATTTGGTGATTTAGGAAAACAGCGTCTGGCTTTACTTTTCACCATTTCTCTTACTGGGAATGCTGGTATTGGCAATGGTTGAAGAAGTACTCAAAACATTTCTTTCTAAAGTAAAACTATTAACAGCACAGAACAGGCCCTGTATTCAAATGTTTACTTTAAGTGAAAAGAGAGGCATCAAATCAGCACACACATATTTAACGTCAGTTCAAGGTGGAGCTTTCAACTCTAATAAAATGTTTAATGAATAATAATGCATCATACATTTTAATTCTGATATTTTGTGAGTAAACTCTAAAATAAAGACTATCCAAGACTAATGAAATAAAAGTCCCCTGAAATAAATGTGTAGGCTACTTAAGAAATTAAAGTCCCCTGAAATAAATACATGTGTACTTATGAAATAAAGTTCCCTGAAATAAATACATGTGTAGGCAACTTATGAATGTAAAGTCCACTGAAATTAATAAATGTATACTTATGAAATAAAAGTCCCATGAAATAAATAATTTGATAAACATGCTTTTAAAAAAAAAAATTATTTATTGGACTATATTATCCAATGTATGTACTGTATGTATATTTACAACGATTTATTTGTTTATTGCCTCTTATTTATTTCAGGATGTATTTTTTATTTTATTTTGATCAGTTTATGTGTCAGGCACAATACACATTGCATTTTTACATCTAAAGTGCAACTGATAAAATGTATGTGGGACTTCTAGCCTTTAGCTAATCTGCAGTCCTTGTCCCTGGTTCATAAGCATATTTTTAATTTATGTATTTATTATTTGATGTTGAATGAAATGACATTCCATACAACAGCACTCTCTCTTGTGTGATATAATTATCTGGGAGTTATTCAGTGGAGAAGATGCTGGTAGTTCTCTTGACATTGCATTGGGTAGAGGAATATAAACAGTTTCAGTTCTCAACAGCCTGATGTCCTTTATTTCCAGCCATCAAGATGTTTTATTCAAAGTGTTACAGGTAGGCTACGTTCCACACTCATCCATCAAGGTATTTCAATCCAGTTTATGTGGATTCTTGCACATGTAGGCTACTGTATCTCTGAAGGGGAATGAGTTGGTGGACCTGTTAGCAAAACTAGCTGTAGCCTACAGATCTACAAATCCAGTTAAGTAAATCGCAGACAAAGTCAATAGTTTAGAAATAAAACAAGTGGCAAAGACAGTGGAACACTGAAATAATGGAAAGGTGTCTGTATAATAAAAAGAAATAATTTAATTTAAATGAGACTTAAAATCTATGGAATACACTCCAAAACTGAAGGTGGCGGCAAAACCCTTACCCCTTATTCCTGGCTAGTTTCTGGCAACAACAGCGCCAGCACTCTACCACAAAGCGGGCCTCCTAGGGAGCCATTTTGATGCTAACAAGTCATCAACCGCCGTTATCATCCCATTGACTGCCATTCATTTTGCCGCAACTTTGACAGTAAATAACTTTACATCTGAAGCGTTTAAAGACTCTATTTGTCCATTGTTTATTTCTAAAGAAACAGGGCAATGTATAAAAGGCTCCATTACCTTATACCTCACGTTATGGCTCTATAGCAGACATTTTTGTAAACATAGGCTAACGATGGTGTCATAACCGCGCGACTTACTTTCCCATAGTAGAGGAATTACCAAGGGGGTAAGCCTCTCCTCTCTAACCTAAGCTCACATGGCGCCATTTTAATGCTACAAAGCCAACACCTGCAGTTAGCATCCCATGACAAGACTCCATTTGTCCGTTGTTTATTTCTAAAGAAACACAACAATGTATAAAAGGCTCCATTACCTTGTATCTCACATTATGGCTCCGTTGCAGACGATTTTGTTAAAATAGGCTAACGATTGTGTCATAACCACACAACTTACTGTTGCATAGTCGACAAATCACCGTATTGCCTGGAGAAGCACACAGACAGTTTGGACTTACATCAGCTGTTTAGGTTTAATTACTAATGTTAACTAGCATGTTAGTTAGCAGTAATTAGCCTGTGTCTATGTTAATGTTAACTAGCATGTTAGTTAACAGAAATTAGCCTGTGTCCTTGTTATCTCCTAACATATACCTACGCTCTCCGTCTCTGCTGATTGGGAATGATTGAGATTTCTCTTGGCACAGCTACCAGAAGACTTACAACTATTATGGCGTTTTTCCACTGCTAACAGCTCGACTCGTCTTGTCTCGCCTGGACTCTATTCGACTCGACGCATTCTGCGTCCGTTTTCCATTGCAGATTGAGTAACGCCTCAGCGTGGCTGGTCACTATAGCTAAGAGTGATGATATAATTTTCAACGCGACTCACAACAGCACGTCGGCTACTCGCCACAGCCAGAAGAATTTTTTTGTTTCAAAAGAAGCTGAAGGAAGCATGACTATTGTTTGTCGACACAAAAGGGTAAGTTTAGTTTCCTGGTAACGTTAGCTAACATTGGCATGTGTTAGGGGCCCCAGTCACTATTTACTATACGCTACATAAAGTACATGAACTTTCGCAACCATGATTACACACCAAAATATGTCTGCTGTGTACTGTTTGTGTTTCAGAGCATTCACGCTTTGCAAAATCACCGCCGCAGACCGTCTGGTGGGCGTTCAATGTACGACTGGTGAAATCTCTGGTTCTGACCTGCTGTGCTTCGTATAATCTTTATGAGAGGCTTATGACAACGACTGGGATGCATCTGGGACAGCAGAGCAGGTGGGGACATTGTCACAGGGTGCAGAGGAAGAAGACCGGGATGTACGGGAGGGTTTAATGCGCTACTTGAAAAGCTAAATAAAAACATTTCTTTGATATATTGTCTTGGTTTTTTTTAAAACTAACAGTGTGCAATATTGGAAACGACATGCAAAAGCCCCTAATAGCCCTTAATATTGAACAGTTTAAAAGTGAGAATAGTGCAGAGAGAAGATAATCTGTCGGTGTCTGGCTAGATTTGTTTTTTTAAATGTCCCGTTTGTTCAGGACACACACACCGCACTCTTGTTTGCTAAAAACGCAGTGATAAGTGGTGATTCTCTCCGACCAACCAGCAGTCTGCAGGTTTCACGTCACCTTTTGGTATCACCTCAGCTCGCTTGGAACCTCTACTGAGGTAGTACTAAAAAAAGTACCTGGTAGCAGGTCCCAGGGACTTTATTTCATAATGGAAAACCAAAAAAGGCGAGTAGAGTCGAGGCGAGTCGAGTAGATACCACACAGTGGAAAATCGCCATTAGACACGTTGCCCACGTCACAACCACGTTGTCAAGCTCAGTTGGACGCTGCCCAGTAACGCCTAGCCATCACCGGAAAAGTGCTCCTATTGTACTTCACTGGTCTCCGTCCAGAACAGTGGGATCTGTTGGTCCACGTCTTTAACTGTCTATGGCAATCTGCAATGGAAAACTATGTTTACTAATGTTAACTAGCATGTTAGTTTGCAGTAATTAGCCTGTGCCTATGTTAATGTTAATTAGCATGTTAGTTAGCAGTAATTAGCCTGTGTCTATGTTAATGTTAACTTGCATGTTAGTTAGCAGTAATTAGTATGTGCCTATGTTAATGTTAACTAGCATGTTAGTTAGAAGTGATTAGCCTGTGCCTATGTTAATGTTAACTAGCATGTTAGTTAGCAATAATTAGCCTGTGCATATAATCTCCTAACATATACCTACGCTCTCCATCTCTGCTGATTGGGTGAGATTGAGATTTCCCTTGGCACAGCTACTAGAAGATTTACAACTTTCAGACACGTTAATCACGTCACATCTACGTCATCAAGCTCAGTTGGAGACTGCGCAGTAACGCTCAGCGTTCACAGGAAAAGTGCTTCTAATAGCCTTCACTGGTCTCCGTTGAAAACAACGGCGTCACATTATCCATTTCTTATACTGTCTATGACTATGACAGAAAAGAAGAGGAAGCCTGTAAATCGTCTGTTTACTTTGCTTTACGTCCACTAGTTGCCGGTAAACGGGGCAGGGCCATCGTCTTCTGTCAAGCTAGCCAGAGTTTTACAGAAAGACAAGCGATTCTTCCTTCACAATAAACGCACCACCGCTGTTTAAAAGACATTTTGAGTCTTCAGCTGATGAGCCATTTATTTTGAATGTATAGCGACCGGGACTTGTATATGTAACTCGGAGGTTTGACCCTGTTTGGGCCACAGTGAATGCTTAACGTTAGCTGAAATATAAGGCAGAAAGGTAAGCTAACTCTACATGTATGTGATAGTAAAAACACAGAAGAAACCGTGGAATTGAACACATATGGATCCTAACCGCATAATCCAGGCTCTGAAAGGGACTATCGACCCTAATTTGAGGATAGCGGCGGAGAATGAACTCAATCAGGTAAGTGAGCTAAAGTAGTCGGTTGGTTTTTGTTTTGTTTTTTTCAGAGGGACATTGCATTAAAGAGCGGACCGAAATGATGCCAGTGTTTGGAGGATGGAAGGCCGTGTTTTGGTGATTGCTTTGGCCTGGTGAGAACCCTGCTTTAAGGACGTTTATGTCAGGCATCGGATAACTGTTACCCATCACAGACTGTAGTTCTCCCCACACACACACTGTAGTTCCATACACACACAGACTCAGGCAGCTGCGTCGACGAACAATAGGAGTCCGATCTGACAGCACGAACCATCAGGAGCTATGGTGGCTATCCAAACTTTCTCATGTCAACACTGGAGTTCACACAAACACTTTTATAGAGCTCTGCTGCTGAATTACTCTATCTATCTATCTATCTATCTATCTATCTATCTATCTATCTATCTATCTATCTATCTATCTATCTATCAGGGCTGTGATGATATGCTTTTTACCCGATTCGATTCTTTCACGATACATGGGTGTTGATATGTGTTGCGATTTTCATTTATGTAACAAAAGAAGTTGAATAATACACTTCAAGAGACAATATCATGAGATATTTCTAAAAAAGAATTTTTCCTAAAAGAATGCATCAGAAATAAGTCAGTCTGACATTTCTTTACTTTGTGAAGAAGTAATATGAATTTTCAGCATTTTCTGCTTTTGCTCTGTTTTGCTGGAAACTGATATGATGAAGTCGCCATCTGCTGTAGCCTAGCGTAGAAATACAGTGAGGAAAATAAGTATTAGAACACCCTGCTATTTTGCAAGTTCTCCCACTTCAGAGGTTGTTAGCTGCATAAAGACACCTGCCCACCCCATACAATCAGTAAGAATCCAACTACTAACATGTCCAAGACCAAAGAGCTGTCCAAAGACACTAGAGACAAAATTGTACACCTCCACAAGGCTGGAAAGGGATACGGGGAAATTGCCAAGCATCTTGGTGAAAAAAGGTCCACTGTTGGAGCAATCATTAGAAAATGGAAGAAGCTAAACATGACTGTCAATCTCCCTCGGACTGGGGCTCCATGCAAGATCTCACCTCGTGGGGTCTCAATGATCCTAAGAAAGGTGAGAAATCAGCCCAGAACTACACGGGAGGAGCTGGTCAATGACCTGAAAAGAGCTGGGACCACCGTTTCCAAGGTTACTGTTGGTAATACACTAAGACGTCATGGTTTGAAATCATGCATGGCACGGAAGGTTCCCCTCCTCAAACCAGCACATGTCAAGGCCCGTCTTAAGTTTGCCAATGACCATTTGGATGATCCAGAGGAGTCATGGGAGAAAGTCATGTGGTCAGATGAGACCAAAATAGAACTTTTTGGTCATAATTCCACTAACCATGTTTGGAGGAAGAAGAATGATGAGTACCATCCCAAGAACACCATCCCTACTGTGAAGCATGGGGGTGGTAGCATCATGCTTTGGGGTGTTCTGCACATGGGACAGGGCCACTGCACTGTATTAAGGAGAGGATGACCGGGGCCATGTATTGTGAGATTTTGGGGAACAACCTCCTTCCCTCAGTTAAGCATTGAAGATGGGTCGAGGCTGGGTCTTCCAACATGACAATGACCCGAAGCACACAGCCAGGATAACCAAGGAGTGGCTCTGTAAGAAGCATATCAAGGTTCTGGCGTGGCCTAGCCAGTCTCCAGACCTAAACCCAATAGAGAATCTTTGGAGGGAACTCAAACTCTGTGTTTCTCAGCAACAGCCCAGAAACCTGACTGATCTAGAGAATATCTGTGTGGAGGAGTGGGCCAAAATCCCTTCTGCAGTGTGTGCAAACCTGGTGAAAAACTACAGGAAACGTTTGACCTCTGTAATTGCAAACAAAGGCTACTGTACCAAATATTAACATTGATTTTCTCAGGTGTTCAAATACTTAATTGCAGCTGTATCATACAAATAAATAGTTAAAAAATCATACATTGTGATTTCTGGATATTTTTTTTTTAGATTATGTCTCTCACAGTGGACATGTACCTACGATGACAATTTCAGACCCCTCCATGATTTCTAAGTGGGAGAACTTGCAAAATAGCAGGGTGTTCAAATACTTATTTTCCTCACTGTACAAATATTTAGGTGACTCATTGGTTAAAAAGAAATTGATTATAAAAATCGTCACAAAAAATTACGATACATACATGGATCGATTTTTCGCCCCAAAAATACATATATACACAAAGCTGTCTCCATTCCATCAGGAGTTAAATTAGTAGTGTATTTTGAAATATTTTGATTAGTTGCATTTATTTATATTGTCTCTTTTTTTCTTGTCGTATTTGTGTCCCCTTCAGTAATTACTCTAGAATGTAATATGCACGTTTATTGCCCCACGAGGAAAAAGAGATAGCAAAGACGATTTAAAGTGAGTTAACAGTAAACAATATAACAAGCTTCTAAAGACACGGTGGCTTAAGCCTGTTCTTCACTGGTTTTCATCATACTTGAAGGACAGGAGTTTTCATGTTTCAATAGGTAGTCCTAAATCTACAGAAAAAAACTTCTCTGGGGTACCACAAGGGTCACTTGATGGACCAGTCCTCTTTAATCTGTACATGCTCCTGCTTGATGTTGTCCTTAAGAAGCACAACTTATCCTACCAGTCATATGCCGTTAATCAGCTCGGTTAACAAACTAGTAAACTGTATTAAAAATATAAATTACTGGATGTCCAAATAACTTTCTAAAGCTAAAGACAAAAGATTTATTCACACCTGGATTCACTGGCCCTCATTTATCAACCTAACGTAGAAACCAGCACAGAAACGAGCGCAGAAAGCATCCTACGAAAGGCTTCACGTGAAATTCGTGAAATCGTGATTCGTATCACACCAATCAGAGCCTAAGAATGGTTGTACATTGATAAATGCAGCGGCTGGAAACAATTGTAATTTAAACATCACGCCCCAGTGTATTCTATAATAGAAGCGGCACTTTCCAGAGGTGGAGAATCTTTAGCAGCTACTGCAGATTTAATCATTGGGCCTAATTCCTTAGCTTGATGTTTGGGGTTTATTGCCAGAGTAATGTGGGGAACAGATTCACCTGACATCTTAAACTAGGACATTTGTTCAGGGGTGAGTTCTACCTCAGCAGCTACACCTTGGGGACCTGCATAGATACTTGTGGATTTTAAATCCCACTGTTTACCATATAGGTTATCAGAAAACCCATTATCATCTATCAACCCATCTCAGGTTCATATGCACTAACGTGTGTGTCCTACTTGGCAGCCTAAAAACTGGTATTGAAAGCTGTATAAAGAATTCAGAATGGAAAGACATCACTGATGCGGTCAACAGTGTTGATTAATTAATATTAAATTAGACTCCAGCTGAAGTTTAATTTATACATCCTTGACATGTGTATGCTATAGTCATAATAGTAATATACAGGCTTATATTGCAATCTCTACATGGTTTACCTATTGTTGGAGCTAAATCCTGCTCCATTCTCAGGGTTCAGTCAATTAGTAGTCATAATCTCAGATGTTGATGTTTGAATCCTTTTTATTACATAGGATATCCTGAGTCAAAGTTACATGGATCAAGCTGTCGCAGCTCTCCCCTTCCTTTGTCTGGCTCTCTGGCTCTTGCATCCCTAGTCTTATTCACAAATAATAAGGTGGGGTCTCTAGACCACAGTGATGTGATGTGTGTGCTTATTCGTTTACTTTCAGTTGAAATGTGACTCAGAGTTTATGACCCTCAGTTTAGGACTTGCAAAGCAAAAGATCAGTTGGTCCATAAAGAGGCACTGCAACCAGAGACAGGATGTCTCTTACATTATCAATTTGCTTCTGACATATTTAGGAGAGCTGGGTTATAACAAAATGTATCAGAACATCTTATATTATAAAACCAAAGTATTGCAAAACCACTTAATGCAACAAACAACAAACTATATACTTATAACAACAAACTTAATGCATGACACATGTCTTCTTTTATGTTGAAATAATGCTTTTGCCTTTTAGCTTAAATGTATAATGCAAATCACCCACAATGTTTAAGCACATATAAAATTTTAAATGCCAACACTATATTTAAATAAACACACAGGAGCAGAGTTTATGCATTGTCTCTTAATTTACTTGTATTTTTGTTCATCAGTCAGAGCCAGGCAACCGTGGGCTGTGAGGGAGAAAGCGTGTCCTACGGCTGAAAATCTGAAGAATAAATAAAAATGTTGTGCATCGTCATGTTTCCTGTATTGAACATCCTTGCCAAACATAACACTAGGATATACCTTTTAAAAGCGAGGAGTAATATCTTGTCTCCTTGGTATAGCCCCCAGTTGGGGCTGTGCTGGACCCTGCTCTCCGGGCAAAAGGTCAGCGGCTCCTTCACTACATCTATGGCGCCCTGTTTTCCTGCGCGATGTTGTTTAGAACCCCACAGGCTAAAACAATGTTGCAGACGTTTTCTGGTGCCCCCCACGGATGCAAGACAGAGCCATCTGCCCATAATCAATCCGATAGAGTGCTCCACCATGGCCCATATGTGTGTATGTGTGTGTGCACTGTTCTACCGGTGCATAGAGGTCTTCTAAAGGAGCCAGATCTGCCATTGCTGATAAGTGGTCAGCTGATGACTGCACACCAAGTCCACACTGACTCGAAAACTTGGGTACACAAGGTCAGACCAAAACAAGAGATTTTAACGCAGCCTACGCTCACGTTCAAATTTATAAATGCAGAGCTTTGCATAAGTTTTTAGGTTGTACGCACGTTTCATAAATGAGGCCCACTGTCTCTGAAACACCCTGTGACGCCCTGCAGTGACCAGCTACCACATTAAATACTACAACTATTCCTAGTCACTGTTCCATTATCTTTATTGTGACTGTTATTGCTGCTGTTCATCACACCCCCAACCGGCCCCGTCAGACACCGCCTACCATAGCCTGTACCAGGTTTCTCCCTTAAAGGAAGTTCTTTCCCGCCCCTTTTTTAGATGAATCGTGCAACCCTAATTGAGTCGTTTCTCTGGCATGGCAGCAGTAGAATTGTGATAATCTATAAAATTCTCTACTTATTTTGTCTTATATTGTGGCAGGAGAAGACATATTTAGCTGCTAGCCATGCTGGGCTTTTATCTTTCCCTAATAGAAAAAGAAAAGCTTTTTGTCCTCAGTGTAAGTTTGTGTTTTTCAAATTATTGAAAATGTTTGGTTCTTAACTATTCATACTTGGGACAAGTACATAAGAAACGCAATTCTGTTTTGATGTCCTGGCGGAAGTGTGTACAGACACGTTCCTCTTTCTTCTTCTACTACTTTTACCTGACAGAGAAACGTTACTAATTACATGCAGATTCAGATTTTTACAAAATATCACAGTTGCAGTGTCAATAGTTTTAGCCCACTAGTAATAGTTTTACTTCTAGTAGTATTACTTTGGAAAAATAAGTATTATGTACCTCTTTTACCAGTGCCAATGCCAATATCGACAACTAGGGACAAGTCCACAGCGGTCCGCGCAGTATTGCCAACTCTTTTCCAATTAAAGTAGCTAGCACTAGCTCCAAAAGTCGTTAGATGACGTCACACGCACATTTGCATATTTGTGATTGTACTATTCTATTATGTCATCGCATATCAATTGCATTAAGCTTAGTGGCTGTGTTGGCTGAGTAGCGGGACAGAGACCCTGTGGACTGTGCTGCTCTGAGTATCATGCTGTATGTCTGCCTGGCATATCCAGCAAGACATAAACACGGAGGGAGGGGGCCCCGCATCACCCTCAAGGTAGTCTATATCCAGGAAGTTCCACTTGCGAGATAGCTCCTGTGGCCAGATGCATGTATTTTCGCCAATGCCCCTTTCCTTCCGCTTTCTTTGTGTTGGAATGAAATGAAGAACTCACTGAGTAATGTTAATGGTGTAAGATATTCCAAAAACTCCATAATGTTAAGTTATGTTATGCTCAAGTATCTCTCTGACCTCATGTCAGCTAACGTTAAAAAATGTACATGTTAAATTAATGGACTGAAATATGCAATGATAACAATGATGCGGTTGTTTCAATGACAATTAGTTGTTGTCGCCTTCATAAAAATACCACAGATGCAATTATTATCTCTTTGTCTGAAAGTGCTCTCAGCGGAAAAGCCATCACTTTAGTGGAGAAAGATGTATATTGCAAAATATTATTTAATTGTGATTATTCTGGTGTTTAGACAGCAGGTTCTCTGATTTGACATTTACATGAATGCAAATTATATATTTATTATTATCTGGTCATCTGTCCTCTTCCGGTTGTTTGACGCTGAGTCTTCTGTGTGTTTCAGTCGTACAAGATCATCAACTTCGCTCCGACGCTGCTTCAGATCATTGTGTCGGAGCAGGTGGAGTTCCCTGTTCGTCAGGCAGGTAGGACTCTCAGCTGTGGCTTTGCATCTCACTGCGGAAAGTTTTTTTTTTTCGGGATATAATGTACAGGTGTAAAGATCCATCAATCCTCAGCGATCCCATATCGTCAGTACAAAGTGAAAATATCAATACATATCGTCATATTTAAAGGCTACAATGTACGTTAATAGGGCAATTGTCCAGCTTGTGTTTACCTTCACAAAAGTGCTCGTTTTGCAAAACGACACGCTCAGATTAATATTCCAAGTGTCTGACAACATTATGGAAAGGATTTCTAACGAGGCTGACCTTTCTGTTAAAGAGCAAGATCCTTTTTTTAAACATAAAAAATCGGTGAAATTGCATTCTCTAAAGCCACCAGACTCCATGTAAATAAACAGTAATTTTAGCATTGTAAAATACACTTCATTCAAAGTTGACAGAAACATAATAAAACTATGAAAAGATGTTTTGGGTTGTCTTTCCACTTTTCCAACCATTACAACTCTAGTTTCGGTTGAAA
The DNA here is from genome assembly GCA_026937815.1 of Etheostoma perlongum. Classification (NCBI taxonomy): domain Eukaryota; kingdom Metazoa; phylum Chordata; class Actinopteri; order Perciformes; family Percidae; genus Etheostoma; species Etheostoma perlongum. The sequence continues at coordinate 25,886,592 of CM049393.1, read as the reverse complement.
TAATCACATAGTTTACCGATTTACATGTGAAATATATTGGCTCTATACATGCAAAAAGTATTGTTTTTTTAAATTGAGTCTGGTGGGTTTAGCACTAGCAACCTCAGAGCTGTTTCTGGTTACACAGTAAGGTCTCAAAGAAGTTTTAAAGGTTTATCTCTGAAGGGATTATTGTCATATTAGGAATAGTAGATACATACTCAGTTAAGTGTGTTTAAAATATATGAGGTGTGGTTCATTCCCTGCATGTATTTTCATGCTTTGATGACATCATTTGCTGTCACCTAAATTAAGCATACGTCTGGTGTTATTCTGTATTGTTCTTAATGACAGCAAATCCCAATAAAACACCACCAGTGTGTTGGTTCAACTTTCTATCATTTCTGACTTCCCTACTCTGTTTGATGCTCTCAGCTCCAAGCCCATGGGTTCCTACTAAAGATGTGACTCTTTAAATGAACCTCACAAATATAATGGCTTTTAAAACATAAATAAATAAATTGGCTCAGTGATTTCCTAAAGAGTATTATTGGAGATTACTTTCAGCAGTGGATTAATCCACATTTGGAGCATGGAGCAACAATGGAGCATGTTGAAGATAACAGAAATAAAAAATATCACCGGGATATTCTTTTGAATCCAGTCTCTGTGATTGAAGATCAACTGGATAGATAAAGTTCACAATGATGTCTGTATGTGACTCCCTGTGTGTGTAGCGGCCATCTACTTGAAGAACATGGTGAGTCAGTACTGGCAGGACCGGGAGCCGTCTCTGGGCGAGGTGATCTTTCCTTTCAATATCCACGAGAACGACCGGCAGCAGATCAGAGACCACATAGTGGAAGGCATCATCCGCTGTCCAGAGTCCATACGGTACTCACACACACACAGACACACAGACAGACAGAGGTTTCTGCAATTTATAGATAGATTAGAGTCCATATGATACATATACTGATCAACAACTGAACAAATGCGTTATCACGCTGATGTGACCGAGCCCGACCCGTACATAAGTTTTGTCCGAACCCAGCGCGACTCGTCGGGGTCGGGTATCCGTAATCTAATGTGGACGTGCCAAGAGTTTTGTTGTCCATAATCTTGCTTACTGATTGATACAATAAATGACTCTATATGTTTTTATACTGCCCGTAGCGCCCAGCTGACCATGTGTCTGCGAGCCATCATCAAGCATGACTTCCCTGGCCGCTGGACCGCCATAGTGGACAAGATTGGCATGTACCTGCAGTCTCAGAACAGCGGCAGCTGGTACGGCAGCCTGCTGGCTCTCTACCAGCTGGTCAAAACATACGAGTGAGTAACGGGTTCAGTTACATTACAACTACAGTTTTAAAATAAGGGTTGTTCATTAATAAACTTCATAAGGCTTATGACTGAGAGAATAAGACTGAGAGAATAACTCTGAACTCCGTATTTAAATCCCTGCAATGTTTCCACAAAATGTTTTTAGACTGGTTGGTAAGCCTCCACTGTTATTTTTTACACAGAAAGAATTATCAATTTCAGGAATTATACGCCCTGGACAAGTATGGGCCTGTTTGCAGATTACCTGTACCAGTGTTTTATTTGCCTGATAACCGGTGAAGTTAATGAATTTAAAAGTGTTCTACTTTGACTCAGCTACAGCTCTGCTTCAGGGACTTAATGTCCTGCCCACAACACTATCTGACTCTTTTACTGAGTATTATGTTGAAAATTCCTCATTCATTAAATAATTGCTAAAAATATCTTAACTATGTTTTCTGTTTGTAACATTCCAAAATCTTAATATTGACTTTAAGATTTTCATTTTCTCTGTAAATGCATATCAGTTCCAAATATTGGATATCAGTTTTATTAACTACTAATAATCAGTATCGGTTTTGGCCTAGAAAACCAGCATCGGTTGATCCCTAGTACAAATCAAGTCTCAGCCTCCACATACAAACATCCTTGTAATTAGGAGGACCGGTCACATTTACCTGCAAAAACACCATTTCCTGAGTGTTTTGCATGTGAGCCAATGTAAACTATGCCTACACTTGAAAAACTGTGGTATTTTTATTTCTGCCTGATTACCAAACTTGGTATGTAGTTGAGAAGGGGTATGTTTTTGTGATGATCCATTTCTAACCCGCCATCATTGTTTTGTGTTGTGCTTCAGGTACAGGAAGGCAGATGAGAGGGAGCCGTTGTTGGCAGCCATGCAGATCTTCATGCCCAAGATACAGCAGCTTATAAGCCAGCTGCTGTCGGACGCTACCATCTTCTCTGTCCTCATCCAGAAACAGATCCTCAAGATCTTCCACGCTCTTGTACAGGTGCATCTGCGTGTGTGTTAAAAAGCCAGTGACCACAATTCTTTTCAATTAATAAATATGAAACGTATAAGAAAACTACGGAAGTGACTGTGATGATGATTATGATGATGGTGGTGACAGCTTTGAACTTATCGTTGTCCTGCAGTACTCGCTGCCTCTCCAGCTAATCAACAACACAGTGATGACTCAGTGGATGGAAATCCTCAGAGCCATAATGGACCGAGACGTCCCAGCTGTAAGTGATTCACACACACACACACGTTGATTTGCATGATTTTCTTGGACCTTGCTAAATGTTAACAGCTCAGCAGATAAAATACCTGTAAAACTGTACTATGATCCATACAGAAAGTTACTTGTTATCATTAATCTCAACACTGTTCCTTGCTACAGTGAGGGGAAAGAGTATTTGATCCCCTGCTGATTTTGTACATTTGCCCACTGACAAAGAAAGGATCAGTCTATAATTTTTATGTTAGATTTATTTGAACAGTAAGAGACAGAATAACAACAAAAAAATCCAGAAAAACGCATGTCAAAAATGTTATGAATTGATTTGCATTTTAATGACAGAAATACGTACATGTATTTGACCCCTCTGCAAAATATGTCTTAGTACTTGGTGGCAAAACCCTTGTTGGTGATCACAAAGGTCAGACTTTTCTTGTAGTTGGCCACCAGGTTTGCACACATCTCAGGAGGGATTTTGTCCCACTCCTCTTTGCAGATCTTCTCCAACTCATTAAGGTTTAAAGGCTGACGTTTGGCAACTCGAACATTCAGCTCCCTTCCACAGATTTACTATGGGATCAAGGTCTGGAGACTGGCTAGGCCACTCCAGGACCTTAATGTGCTTCTTCTTGAGCCACTCCTTCGTTGCCTTGGCTGTGTGTTTTGGGTCATTGTCATGCTTAAATACCCATCCTCACCCAAGATTTGACGGTACATGGCCCCGTCCATTGTCCCTTTGATGCGGTGAAGTTGTCCTGTCCCCTTAGCAGAAAAACACCTCCAAAGTATAATGTTTCCACCTCCATGTTTGACGGTGGGGATGGTGTTCTTGGGGTCATAGGCAGCATTCCTCCTCCTCCTCTGAACACGGCGAGTTGAGTTGATGCCAAAGAGCTCCATTTTGGTCTCATCTGACCACAAGACTTTCACCCAGTTGTCCTCTGAATCATTCAGATGTTCATTGGCAAACATCAGACGGGCATGTATACTGTATGTGCTTTCTTGAGCAGGGGGACCTTGCAGGCGCTGCAGGATTTCAGTCCTTCACGGCGTAGTGTGTTACCAATTGTTTTCTTGGTGACTATGGTCATTGACAACATCCTCCCGTGCAGTTCTGGGCTGATTCCTCACTGTTCTCCTGATCATTGCAACTCCACGAGGTGAGATCTTGCATAGAGCCCCTGGCCGGGGGAGATTAACAGTTCTTTGGTGTTTCTACCATTTACGAATAATCGCACCAACTGTTGTCACCTTCTCACCAAGCTGCTTGTAGTCCATTCCAGACTTGTGTAGGTCTACAATCTTGTCCCTGACATCCTTGGAGAGCTCTTTGGTCTTGGCCATAGTGGAGACTTTGGAATATGATTGATCGAGTGTTTCTGTGGACAGGTGTCTTTTATACAGGTAATAAACTGAGATTAGGAGCCCTCTCTTTAAACCCTCCCTTTAAGAGTGAGCCAGAAATCTTTCTGATTGAGAGGGTCAAATACTTATTTCCCTCATTAAAATGCAGTTAAAGTTATCAATTTTATAACATTTTTGACATGCGTTTTCTGGATTTTCTTGTTATTCTGTCTCTCACTGTTCAAATAAATCTACCATTAAAATTATAGACTGATCATTTCTTTGTCAGTGGGCAAATGTACAAAATCAGCAGGGGATCAAATACTTTTTTCCCTCACTCTAACTCTTGTTTAATCATAAGATTAAGACTAAAGTTAATTCTTGTTCATTTTGTTTGTTATATTGTTGTTTGTTTTTTGAAGTGTGAGGTTATTCCATGATTTGGGGATCCTAAACACGCTGTTCAGATCTCATCTGAGCAGATTTCTGTCATTCAAACAACTTTGAGTTGTAGTTAAAAACTTTTACAGACAATTTAATAAAAGTAGTGCAGTGCCCGTTTAAAATGTTCCTGTTTGGAAGGGACAAGTGCTTGGTCTGGGGTGTTGTTGGTTGTAGAATTCATCAAAACCAAATTGTACCCCAAAATTACTTACAGAGAGACCCCAAAGCACTTCATATGCCACACCCCTGTATACCCTACTACTAACTTACTGATTTACCTGACAGACAATGTTGCATAAGAAAATATCACAATCAAAATGTAGAGTTACCAGACATAGCTCCTTTGCACATTTTTGTGGGTCTGAGGTGTATGTCACATTGAAGCTGCCGATGCTCCGCTGCTTTCTTCGACCCTCTCTGTAGTAATGCTTTTGCAGCCATTTCAGGCATATTTGTTTTTGCAACGTATGTACAGCGAGGTATGTACAAACGGGCCGCACTGAGGTGAAAGCTCAGACTGCCTGTCGCGGCAGCTGAAAATGGCAAATTGCGCTTTTCCGTGTCATGCATATGCATTCATGAAAGAGTGAAGGGCATAGTGGGAGTTTGCCATAAAGAGATGGGAGGGGAAGCGTAAAGTGCACCTAATTATGAAAATTCTCCAGCTCAGGTGTAAACCAGCTGCAAGTGTGTTTCCAGGCATATGCCTCCTGGTGAAATGGCAGCAAGATAAAGACAGGCCAAGGAGACAAGCTGAAAGGATTTTGTCACAAAGATCACACTTTTTCAGTTCAATCATCAAGCGTTACAGATTAAGCAGCCATGCAATATTACAGTTACAAGATGACATTGAATCTTCGACTCAGCGTTCACATTCCATTCCAGCAGTTGTTAAACTCCTCGCTACATTACATAGAAACATACAATAATGGCATCAGGATAATTTCAAAAAGTCATAGCATTAGCAGTGGGAATATCTCAGTCTGCACTCAGTCGTATCATGGCACAAGTACTTAACATTTTGCTACAGCGTACATACATTTCCCCACCACGAATGCTGAAATAACACGCATCAAGCCGGATTTATTTGATATCGCCCATTCAGTTGCGCTTTTAAATGTGCACAATTTACGGTATAATGGGCGGAGAAAGGCGCTGATTACCCAATGAACTGGAGGTTTGGTAAATACGACGTAAGCTGATGTATCACAGCGTGTGCTTTCTGCGGGTTGGCCATGGTGCTGATAACACTATATTTGCTAATGTACATACATCTGGCCCTCAGTGAGCAGTGTGAGAGGGGGAGGGGCCAGCAGCTAGAGCGGCAAAAGCCAATGTGTTCTTCTCTTACCTATATACTGTATATTTAACAATATCTTTTACGTTTCTAATCCAAAGAATGTCAGATTTGGCACTGCATTTACTCATGCCCATAGGAAGACACCTGTTAAGTTTGAAAATGACGTTCGGGGAGCTTTCACAACTCTTCCTAGTAAAAAAGAACAATTCAGATATCCACAATGACAATTTTCCATTCATGTGTATGGGGCTTTCAATTTCAGATATCCACGTCATTCTTTCTATCCACAAAGAACATTCCAGATATCTGCAATAGAATTAGTACTAGGAAGAACTCCCATTTCAGATATCTACAATACAATTGTTACTTGTCAAAACTCTAATTTCAGATATCCAAAATGAAACAAACATTCCAGATATCTATATTGTAATTTAGACTATCCAAAAATCATTCTGACTAATAAAAATGTCATGGGAAAACAGGGCCAGGTTGGAAAAAATGGTAGTTACCCTTTAAGTACATTACTTGAGTAAATGTACTTGGTTAAATTCCACCACTGTATGAAGAGATGCGGGTGAGATGTTGTCACAAAAATAAATTGAAAAAAAACAGAATCATCTGGTATCCAATAATAACAAGAACTTATGTTATAATAACATGAAAAGTATAGTTACAATGGGAAAAGGGTTTTGTAAAAACTGAGAAATGCAGCAGTTTTTTGTCAATACGCTGCCACAATTGCCTGCGTTAATCAGTTGTTGTTTTTGTAATGGACACAATTGAGTTTCAGTGAAGCTTGGCTGTGGCGTTTCTGTTCTTTTGCTGTGTTCGTCCTCTCCAAACACTAGGACTGGGTACTGAATCCGACAAATTTCCTCTATAATATTGAGTATTGAAAAAAATGCCTCATCATTCAACACCAAATTTCAAGAGAGACATGCTGGAAAAACTCTGTGTTATGCAAAGAAGAAAAAGCTGAAAAATAAATATAAAGATTTGTGCACTAATGAGTAATTTCTTTCCGTTTTATAAAATTGGAATTAAAAAAAAAGTTGTTGTTTAAGACCCGGATGTCAAAGTCACGGTATTGATACCGGTATTAACACTTTTTGAACGATACCCAGCCCTACCAGAAACTGAACATAAAGTGTGGGTGTGGGTGTGTGTCAGGAGACGTTGGAGGTTGATGAGGACGACCGTCCTGAGCTGGCATGGTGGAAGTGTAAGAAGTGGGCATTACGCATCATCACCCGACTGTTTGAACGGTGAGTCCAAAGCTGCTCTCACATCACCATAAAGCAGATATTTGCAGTGAGCAGAGGGACAGTAGCCGCCATTCACATGCTTCTGGTCTGAATTCCAGATATGGAAGCCCTGGCAATGTGACAAAGGAGTACTACGAGTTTGCAGACTTTTTCCTGAAGACATATGCAATGGGCATACAGCAGGTAAGCATGTGTCACTGAGAGATGTTGGTTTAGATCGGGGATCGGCAACCTTTTCTGTATTTTTATGAGTCAATGTACAAAGATGAAGGGTAACGGTGTGCCAGTGGCATTTTTAAATTTTATTTATTTTTTATTTTTTTAAATTTATTTTCATTGTGTGCCCTGAAAAATAGTTTGGCCTTGTTTCTTATGATACAGTTGTAGATCCAGTTGTTCTTTCTACAGGCTCCCCTCTGTTACTCATTCACTCATACAAAACCACGTTGTGATAAAGGCTACTACTAATAAGCCAAATGTAAACTGGGCTTACCATTAGTAGTACGAGGTGGGGCCTTTCACTGCTCGCTCGCTCTGTCCGGTCTGTATGTTACTTTCAGATGCATGCATGCCTCTGGTCTGTCAGCTAGTCTATATCAACGGAAGTTTATTTCTAGGATGAAACATGACATCCGTCGCGTGGCTCACATGTCGCTCACCTTTCCCTCTCTGTGATTTGCTGTTCTCAAACTCCGTTCTCTTCGGGGAAACAAGAACAAGCTTCAAACTAGCAAGCTACACCCTGAAAATGGCAAGTTTTAAAGAAAATTTGGATGGTGCAGCAAGGCAGGCCTAATTGGTTCTTTCGGGGAATGATTGTAAAGATTTACAAAGAATATGTTTAGGGCATTTCCTCTCTAACTGGGATGTTTTGGGATTGATTGGTGGGATTGTGAAATCAACGCAGAGCTTTTTTTCCCCAAAATGTATGTGTGGTGTAGCCAGACCTTACTCCACAGCGCTGTTGAGAAAGCGCTGGCAATGTGAAACTAGTTGTCAGCCGACTGTGACATGTAGGAAGTGTCCACACTCTCATCTTCAGCCACACTGAACATCTTTTGTATTTTTCAGTGCAACAGTTGCCGCATTTGCCGCCATTTCAATATGCTCCTCTCAACAGGTCTTGCAGACCGTGGCGAGATGATGGTGTTTTTATTCGGTAGTCCATCAAACAAAACCTCTGCACTGTTAAGGAAAGCCTCCTTTGTGGATGGTTTCCTACATTTACTTTCTGATTTATCTCTGTAGCCTGATTGTTTTGGAGGTGATACATTGATTTAACTGTGCTATTCTGCTCAGCATACAGTGTGGAAAATAAGTATTTGAACACCCTGCTATTTTGCAAGTTCTCCCACTTAGAAATCATGGAGGGGTCTGAAACTGTCATTATAAGTGCATGTCCACTGTGAGTGACATAATCTAAAAAAAGAAATCCAGAAATCTGAAATTTGAACACCTGTCTATCAGCTACAAAAGATGACCCTCAAAGACCTGTTAGTCTGCCTTCAAAATGTCCACCTCCACTCCATTTATTTTCCTAAATTAGATGTACCTGTTTGAGGTCGTTAGCTGCATAAAGACACCTGTCCACCCCATACAATCAGTAAGAATCCAACTACTAACATGGCCAAGACCAAAGAGCTGTCCAAAGAAACTAGAGACAAAATTGTACACCTCCACAAGGCTGGAAAGGGCTACGGGGAAATGTCCAAGCAGCTTGGTGAAAAAAGGTCCACTGTTGGAGCAATCATTAGAAAATGGAAGAAGCTAAACATGACTGTCAGTCTCCCTCGGACTGGGGCTGCATGCAAGATCTCACCTCGTGGGGTCTCAATGATCCTAAGAAAGGTGAGAAATCAGCCCAGAACTACATGGGAGGAGCTGGTCAATGACCTGAAAAGAGCTGGGACCACCGTTTCCAAGGTTACTGTTGGTAATACACTAAGACGTCATGGTTTGAAATCATGCATGGCACGGAAGGTTTCCCTGCTTAAACCAGCACATGTCAAGGCCCGTCTTAAGTTTGCCAATGACCATTTGGATGATCCAGAGGAGTCATGGGAGAAAGTCATGTGGTCAGATGAGACCAAAATAGAACATTTTGGTCATAATTCCACTAACCGTGTTTGGAGGAAGAAGAATGAGTACCATCCCAAGAACACCATCCCTACTGTGAAGCATGGGGGTGGTAGCATCATGCTTTGGGGGTGTTTCTGCACATGGGACCGGGCGACTGCACTGTATTAAGGAGAGGATGACCGGTGCCATGTATTGCGAGATTTTGGGGAACAACCTCCTTCCCTCAGTTAGAGCATTGAAGATGGGTCGAGGCTGGGTCTTCCAACATGACAATGACCCGAAGCACACAGCCAGGATAACCAAGAAGTGGCTCTGTAAGAAGCATATCAAGGTTCTGGCGTGGCCTAGCCAGTCTCCAGACCTAAACCCAATAGAGAATCTTTGGAGGGAGCTCAAACTCCGTGTTTCTCAGCAACAGCCCAGAAACCTGACTGATCTAGAGAAGATCTGTGTGGAAGAGTGGGCCAAAATCCCTTCTGCAGTGTGTGCAAACCTGGTGAAAAACTACAGGAAACGTTTGACCTCTGTACTTGCAAATAAAGGCTACTGTACCAAATATTAACAGTGATTTTCTCAGGTGTTCAATTACTTATTTGCAGCTGTATCATACAAATAAATAGTTCAAAAATCATACATTGTGATTTCTGGATTTTGTTTTTTAGATTATGTCTCTCACAGTGGACATGCACCTATGATGACAATTTCAGACCCCTCCATGATTTCTAAGTGGAAGAACTTGCAAAATAGCAGGGTGTTCAAATACTTATTTTCCTCACTGTATGTGACACTGGCCTCCTGATGGGTTTGATACTCGGCTGTGTTTGACTCATCTTTTGTAGTTTTTCATGCTTAGTTCCAAATGATCACTTTCACAGTAAAATGCACATACGGCTCTGTCTCCTTTTGCAACAAAACCGAACTTTGTTGTTCAACTGATCTGAAAACGTAGGCTAGATTTGCTTGCCATGTCTCATGCAGATTGGTGCAGTGTGGTCTCTTTGCCAGGTGGTTACTGGTAACTACACCTGTGCTGTTGTCCTGCAGAACACTGTAGGGCATTAACACATAGTGTAGTTTAGTAGTCATCAACTACTCCACCAATAATTGAATATTCAAGATATGTATAAGTGCAATTTCGCCAGTAAACGTGAATGTCCACAGATTTCATAAAGTTTATGAATGCTATTCATTAATTGAAAAAAATCAATTGTGGCTGAGACAGGGGAATGAGCTGTCATGACGACTCAGATTAACACATTTATGAAAATAAGCTATAAACAGTGATTTTTATAGCCTAACAGTGAGAACAGAAATTCTAAACTTAGCCTACTCATCACAATAAAGTGCCATAATAAAAGTGCAAAAAATATCCAACATCTGTGTGATAAACCGACAGTTATTAGCTGTCGCTACAAACCTCATTTATTGTCTTCATGTTGCGCTCCTAGTCTCCTCTTAACATTTATTATTATTATTATTAATTTTTCACAATTAAACGCGTGTGCACATTTACATTTCCATGTCATGTGATGAAAGCAAAACTTGAATAGACAAACAAGAACAGCAAACATAAGTCAAAAGAAGGAAACAAAAGAAGAAAAAAAAAACATTTCATACATACATTCCAAAAATGACATAAGAAATGACTGCACTATCAATTAAATGTATGGTAATATTATTGTATTACCGTTTTAGCTCACATTACGATGTTTATATTAGTCAGCATTCAGCCCTCCTCTTCATTTGATAGTGCCATACCTTTCACAAACAAATTAAATCCTCTCCAAATCTTCTCAAATAATTCTTGCTTCCCTTTCTGTACATGTTATTTTTTAACATTTGCTGAACCCAATATGTAACACATGGTCTGCTTGTCTTTTTACAAAATAATGCCATTGATTTTTTTTTTTTACGTGCAAAAGACACAAATCCATCATTATTTGTTCCCTCTTTGTGTACTTGTGATCTTTGGGATAGATTTCTGTATTATTTATTTTTTTAGATTATGTTTCTCACAGTGGACATGCATCTACGATGACAATTTCAGACCCCTCCGTGATTTCTAAGTGGGAGAACTTGCAAAAAAGCAGGTTGATCAAATACTTATTTTCCTCACTGTAGCTCTGAAATAGCACCTTGGCTTAGACGGTCCTGGGACAGAATCTTTTCCAAGTTGTATGTTAAAGGTTTGGTTGTAAGGCTTTTTTTGGACTCGTTCTATTTTTGTATCGATGTCATACTTGCGTTTGATTTCTTCAGATGGCATCATATTGTCTGAGTTGGGCAGGTACAAGTCCTGAACCTTTTCTAATCCTTTTGATGCCAATCTTCTAAATACAGCATCTTGTGTCCCTGGAGTGAAGTGCTGGTTTCCCCAAATGGGACTGTACTGAGACAATATCTCAGCTTCTTTGATACAGTTTTTCACATCAAACATGCAGTGTCTTTTGTAATGTAGAGTCAACTTCTTTTATTATTACTAACCTAATTTAGCAATTTGTAATTATGGGACTGCACATAGGATATATTTAACATAGTAGTGACAGATGTCAGTCTTGTAGTATACTATTTGCTTTCTCATGTGCCACTGATTTTGTGTGTCGTAGGTTGCTGATCCCTGGTTTAGATTATGCCGTTTATGCCTGGTTGCTAAGGCTCTGACGGTTTTGGTTTGACTGTTGTTTCTGTGTGTGATGTGTTGTCTGTCCAGGTCCTGCTGAAGGTGTTGGACCAGCACCGACAGAAGCAGTATGTGACTCCTCGCGTCCTACAGCAGTGCCTCAACTACCTCAACCAGGGCCTGTCCCACTCACTGACCTGGAAACAAATGAAGCCACATATGCAGGTAGAACAGTCATGGAGGAGTTTGATGCTGAGTGAGTCTGTAGATGGCTTTAACATTAGCTGGATGCTTATATTAAATTAACATTTTGCATCTAAGTATCCGCATTCACTTTACATTTTCCATGGTAAGCATTTTACCATTAGCTGCCATTACTTTACCATTAGTTGCTGCCACATAAAGAGATATACAGTATAACTCTGCAGTCTGTTCTGGCTAGATCTTTGATTCTTAGTCCAAAACTTGATCAGACCAGACCAAATGGGTTCAGCTTTGGTAGGGGTCTAGTTGCCTCACAATTGGGTCAGGGTATATCGACTGTTGGTGCGTTTCTATCATGGGAACTTTCCTAGAGGTCCAAGAACCTCTTGAGGAACTTAACCTGCCCCAGGTGAAAAAAATAAATGTATCAGTGCTTTTTTTTTAAGATGAACTTATCACATTTTAATTGTACTAGAAGGGCATAAGCTTTAAATATTAACCACTGAGATTATCATTTAGATAAAGTCTATCAAGTCACTGTCTATTAACAAATGAGGCCCTGGCATTAGCAGTATTATGAACTGGGTGCCAACTAGTCTATGTCCAGGATGTTCCACTTCCAGGATTGCTCTCGTGCTGCCAGAAATGCTGCAGAATGTCACTCTTTTTGGCCAGATGTCCGTCCCCCTTCAAATGTGTCATTTCAGAATTTCAACACTCTGTCCACAGTTCCTGAAAGGTGGGCTTTAGAGGGATGCAAAGTTTCCTCTATCAATAGTGTTACATTTCTTTCCTTCTTATTGATTATTGTTTTGAGCCACTGTATTTCTCCTCCTGAGCTTATTTCTCATAAGCTCTTACATCCTCTCTTACAGACCATATGCCAGGAGGTCATTTTCCCTCTCATGTGCTACAAAGATGAGGATGAGAAGCTCTGGCAGGAAGACCCTTATGAGTACATCCGCATGAAGTTCAGTGAGTATTCAAACACTCGGGTAATCACAATCTCGCATACTGCTTTTGATGGTTGTCAGTTGGCTAACAGAAAACACACCATGTCTGCCAGCAAAAGTTTGTAGAAGAAAGGTCTTGGTAGCATTTAAACATAAATGATGTTGATTTTAGCTTTAATTACCATGCAGTTGTTAGACATTTATGCACAGTAAATTAATTAGAGCACAGGAAAACTCACAGGAAGGGATTGGACTTTTGTTAATCAACCACACTTTGTAGTTGTGATCATTAAGCTGCATTATTGCATCATACCAGAGACGGTTTAGAACTGAGACCCTCAGAGTCATATCTGTGTCACGTTGCTCCGCTACCACCACGCCTCTTTAGGAGACTGGCGGCAGGTCCTGAGTGTGTCGATTCCAGTGGTAGAAGTAAACGTGAACACAAATTATGAACCATTCTTTCACCCAAAGTAAATATTGTACACATTCTTTAGAAGCCACATATCTCCAGAGCATCTGACATTAAAATGGCTGTTTCTTTAGAAGGACACATCAGTTTGAGACCTGTTTTGGTCTCAGGACCAAACTCTCTCCAGATCTGGCAGAACAGAGAATTTTTTACATTTTTGTGAAGATTATTTTTTGGGCTTTTCCACCTTGAATTTATGAGAGAGAGAGAAAGAGAGAGAATCGTCAGGTCGGATTCAAACCCTGGACCTTTGTGTTGAGGCAAAAGCTTCTCAGTATGTGTGCGCCGGCTCTACCACTGAACAACCTGGCCACAAGAATCTTTGATTGTAATAAGTGGAGGAAGAAGGGTTTCCGCCATGGTGTTTGATCCCAATCTTTGTATGAGTGAGTGTGTGTTTTTCTCTGTTGAAGACCTCTATGATGACCATGCCCTACCAGCCACTGCTGCCCAGAGCGTCCTGTGTAAAGCTGCCCGCAAGAGGAAGGAGGTAAGGAGGAGCATTTTAGAACCAGTCCAGTGGAACTGAGTACATTTACTCAACTAGGGCACTTCACAGTTTCTAGGCACCTGCTCTTTGCATGAGTACATCAATTTGACAAGACTTTATACTTTTACTCTACAACAGTTTGTCTGATGGCTGTAGTTGCCGGTGGGTGCGTGATTTTACATGTAAAGCACTGCAAAGATATTACCTTGTACCTCAGGGCTTCTTATGCCAATGTTCTTTACTTTTAATGGGACTTGGGAAGGCAGTACACATGACCGCTACCTTCCTTGAAATACCTGTTATACCTGTTTATACCTGTTATTTCTGACAAATCGAGAAACCTAACTGTATATTATGCTTGAGTGAATGAAGCCCCAATTAACAAAACTGGTTTAAAAAATAATATTAACATTCAACAGACTCTGGTACAGCCTAACTCTGGAGATAAAACTGAGAGTAACGATTTTTGTTTTGTTTGTTCACCGGTTGTTTGGTAAATTGCTCTTAAAGGGTAACTACCGTTTTTTTCAACCTGGACCCTATTTTCCTATATTTTTGTGTCTAAGTGACTGATGGGAACAACAGTCTGTGACATTGGTCCAGTATTAAGCGAGATCCCTGCAGTCGGCAGTGGCAAAACAAGCTACAATGTAAGTTGATAGAGTAATTATGCGGCTTTAACCTTCACAAAAGTGCTTGTTTTGCTGCTGACTCAGATTAATATTCTGTTAACATTATGGAAAGGATTTTTAATGAAGGCGACCTTTCTGTTAAAAAGTAAGATACTTTTTTTAAACATTAAAACCCACCAGACTCCATGTAAATAAACAGGTATTTTAGCATCGTGAGATACACTTAATTCAAAGTCGATAAAAAAAAATAAAACTATGTAAAGTCGTTTTGGGTCATCTTTCCACTTTCCCAACCATCACAACTCTAGTTTAGATTGAAATAAACATAGTTTACCAATTTACATGTGAAAATATGTTTGCTCAATACACGCTAAAAGTATGTTGTTGGGATCCTTTCCATAATGTTGTCAGACACTTAGACACACACAGAATACAAGCTGGACAACTTACATCGTAGCTTGTTTTGCCGCTGCCGACTGCAGCGTTCTTGCTTAATAACGGACCGATGTCAAAAATTGTTGTTCCCATCAGTCACTTATTATTTTGGTGCTGGTGATTTTTCGTTGGGATTGGCTAAAACCTCTTTGGGGGGCGCCAAAAATGTCTCTATGCAGGAAAAAACCCTGTATGGTGTATTAGCAGTGAATCAACTGACAACAGTGACAATGAGTTTTAGTTTCTGCATCAACCTTTTCTACGTATAATCTTTGTTTTTCTTCATGGCAGGTTCTTCCTCAGATGATGGAGTTCTGCCACCAGATACTGATGGACCCCTCCGCTGACCCCCGCAGGAAGGACGGGGCACTGCACTGCATCGGAGCTCTGGGCGAGCTTTTACTGAAGGTACACACATCTACAGACACAGATACACCTCTGTGTGTGACTTGATTTATTTTCGGGTTAAACTGATCGGATAGGACCTTTTTAAGGTTTAAAGTTATTTTAATCTTCCCCGGGCTGGGATGTGTGTATGCATGCAATGTTGTGTTTTTAAGTCTTTTTAATTTTTATTTCCAATAGTATATTATTATTTTATTTTGCTGGCTCAATTTACTGTTATTGGTCTTTTTTTAGCAGTTGTCTCATGTGAAGTACTTTGTGACTTCGTTTGTGATAGGTGCTGCATCAAAACACTTAATTTGGGCGCCTGGGAAGCTCACATGGTAGAGCGTGCGCCCATTTCCCGGCTGCAGATTCGTTCCGACCTACCGCCCTTTGACCCCCCCCCATCTCTCTCCTCTTTCATTTCCAAGCTGTCTTATCAAATAAAGCCCTAAAATGCCATAACATTTAAAAAAACTAAAAACAATACCCTTATTATGTCTCATTCTATAGAAGCGGATGTACAGGGAGCAGATGGAGCTGATGCTGCAAAACTATGTCTTCCCTCTGCTCAACTCTGCTACGGGTTACTTGCGAGCCAGGGTGAGTGAAACCCTTAATAAAATGAGAAAATACTCATGTATGCATTTTATTTGTCAGGTAGTTCACACAGGAGTATAGAAAAATAGGCAAACCATGTGGTTTTTCAGGTAGACTATTTATTGGATTAGCAGATAACATGTTGTAACGTAATATATATTGTTATTGAGATATGAAATGACCAGTAGTGGAAGAAGTATTTAGATCCTTTATTTAAGTAAAAAATACTCTGTTACAAGTAAAAGTCCTGAGAAAGTCAATTCAGTAAAAGTATCATACGGGAAATGTACATAAAGTATTAAAAGTAATAGGGCTCAACGCAGAAAAATCCTTACATTTTAGAAACTGGAAACAATCAAAACAGGGTAGTTTAATTTATAAATATTAAATGTTAATTAAACATATTTTATACATGTGTTTTGTGTGCAAATGTTTTAATTGTTAAAGCTAGTAACTAAAGGTGTCAGATCAATGTAGTGAAGTAGAAACCTTTGTAGAAAATGTGTACAGTTAGTACAGTACTGAAGTAAGTAAAGCAGAGTTTCTAGCATGTACCGCCCCCTTTGGAAAGCTGAGACCTGACAGTGTCATGGATTGTTCTCAATCATCGTCTGGAAAGACCAAGTGATGGTGAAGGTTTTGAATGCCCAGTCTCATCTGACCTTGCCCCAACAATCAGCACCATGGCTTCTTCTAAGCAGTTGTCTAGAAAACTGAAACTGAAAATAGTTGACGCTCACAAAGCAGGGGAAGGCTATAAGAAGATAGCAAAGGGTTTTCAGATGCTAATATCCTCTGTCAGACTAGCCAGACTACATGTGTAGCAATATATAGTAATATTGAGGAGGTAAGGCAACAAGATGCGTTGTGTTATTGAATCGATTTAAATCATTGACAGGATAATGGTAACTGAATTGTGAGACTGGTGAAGATTCACAGCCCTAACTTGTAGTGGTGGTTTCTGAGATCTAAGAACACTGAGCTCCAACATGTCTGGCTGTTGAATTGTGACCTGTGCTTCTGTGCCGTATTGTGGCAGTCATGCTGGGTCCTGCACTGCTTCAGCCCCCTGCGTTTCCACGACGAGCTGGTGCTGAGGAACGCAGTGGAATTGGTCAAACAGGATCTGATCGACGACAAAGAGATGCCTGTCAAGGTGGAAGCTGCAATCGCTCTGCAGACGCTGGTCAGCAACCAGGAACAAGGTAGGGCTGCTCGATTCTGAAAAAACAAACAAACAAAAAAACGTTTGAACTTTTAGACACTTTTTAGACAAAATAAGAGTTTCCCTGACATGTGCAAAATAATTGTTCTTCTGGATTACTCCGTATTTGTGATTGTTAGGGAACAAAATCGTGATGGCGGTTCAAATTTGATTAATTGCAGAGCCCTAGAACAAGGTCTGTAGAGGAATATGGATGTTATTTCGAAGTTGATACCAATATGGAATACATTCCCACTTCAGTCAGTTGATACTACTGTTAGAAAAACAGATGACAGAACAAAAGAATGGTGCAAACTAATGGATAAAATACGACAAATGCAAAAAGTGCAAATAATGACTATTATACTGCATATAATAGTCATTATAGCGATTTGCAACAATGACCAGCTCGCAGCTGGTCATTGTTGCAAATTAGAACCCCGAAAGATACACAACACAACACAACACAAAACACACACACACACAGAGACTTAAAAAAAGAGAGAGACAACTAAAAACCCAGAGCCGTGTTGTGACAGGTTAACCAAACATTGAGCTAACTAATGCTCTGTTTGCACTGTAGCCATTAGCGCTGTTAGCACTCCCCATTTCCTCCACCCGCTCTCTCTCCTTCTTAGGGATCTGTGGATCAGCAGTATGAGCTCTGTATGAGCCCACATTTTAAATTTGAAAACAATTTCTGTTATTTAATAATAGTCCATCAGAGATAATGATCAGATTTCTGTCCATGGCAATGGTCTGGAATACAGTAACAACCAATCATAACTGTGTAATAATATGAAATAAAATGACTGTGATGGGGGATTTTAAATACATGCTTGCTCTGTGTTTGTGTTTGTGTGTGTGTGTGTGTGTGTGTGTGTAGCCAAGCTGTACATCAGGCCGTACATCCGGCCCGTCATGCAGGAGCTGCTGCACGTGGTGAAAGAGACGGAGAACGACGACCTGACCAACGTCATCCAGAAGATGATCTGCGAGTACAACCAGGAGGTGGCTGCCATCGCTGTGGACATGACGCAGAACCTGGTGGGAACTCAACACATACACACATTTCTGACCAGTTCATGTACGGCAAAGCCTTAAATAGTCTTCATTTGTATGATGCTGTTTTCTGTTTTTTCAAACATGCACTGTGTGTGTCTGTGTTTGGGTCAGGCGGAGATTTTCACCAGGGTCCTTCAGAGTGAGGAGTACGAGGAGAGCGAGGACAAGACCGTCATGGCCCTGGGCATCCTCAGTACCATCGACACCATCCTCACTGTAATGGAGGACCACAAGGAGGTCACACAGACACACACACATACACAGTTATTACAGCAAATACTTGAACATGCTGTCACTATATTGTGTTGTGTGTGATGTTTGATAGTATATGATTTTTCATTCTGCCTCTCAGATTACTCAGCAGCTGGAGGGGATCTGTTTGCAGGTGATTGGTCTGGTCTTGCAGAAGCCCATCATAGGTATGGCAGGTGTGTGTGAGCGGGCAATCCAGCGTTTTTACATGAACACACTCACTTACACCAATACTTTGCCCCTCCTTTAGATCATTATATTGGGGTATTCACACTGGCCGTGTAGCTAATATTCACATGAGTTTGATAACGGGATCATTTGTGTTTAGTTGCACTACTTGCATTACCTGCTGGTGTAGAGCTGTAGGCACCAACAACGTTTCTTTCCGTCATCAATATTGGCAAAATAGTTTAGCATTGTCAGTCAATCCAAAATACGGCTAGGGCCGTAACACAGCCAGTATACAGAAAAGGCATGCTCTAATTTGTGTATGTAAGAAAAAAATGAGAGTTGATGTAAAGTGGGTGTAATCCTGGTAATTGGAGCAGCTTGCCTTGCAGAGGATTGCATCCTTCCCACTTTGTCAATGAATGGATTAACTGATAATCTCCTGCTGGCAGAACGGAAAGCTGTGTTCAGGCAGAGGCAGATAGAGCAGCCGGAGATGGTCATAATGAACAAATGAAATGATAGAGACGTCAAGCAAATTACACTTCAGGAAATTTATTCCACACTCACATACACACTCACGGTCCAGCAACGCGGCGCTCTTACTTACTTTATTGTGCAAATCCCCGAGGAGGGGGGACTCAACTAGGAATGCACAATATTTAGTTTTGCCGTCTACATCACAGGATGTGCGATGTTAACGCTACACCTTTTTGCTGCTTAATAGAAAAGTAAACTTTCACCAGTTCTCCTTTTACATGAATGTTACCTGCCAACCTTGCCCCTTTAAGACAGGAAGCCATGTAGGCAACGTGTGCACTGTATGTGAAATAACGCTAGCTAGATTGTTGCGCCTCGTGATTTATTTTCAATGAGAGGCGAGCGGGCAGATAGGGAGGCGCAGGCGGTTTGACAGGTGGCGCAACAAGCAAGCGTCATCCCGTGAAAAAGTCTGGTTGGTGCTTGTCACACATAACTAGAGCTGTAATCAGGCCTTAGAAGTTAGTCCCAACAAGGCCGGAGCCTGACAACTACATTTTGATTGACAGCTTTTTAAACACTTGAGCCCATTAACTTAGTCTATAGGCCACTTGGAAGTAGGAACAAAAAAATAAAATAAGTTCTCTGTAACATTGTGACATCTCAGCACTCTAAACAGGCTTTTTGCCAGAGGTCAGAGATGGCAAAAGTACTAACTTCCCATACTCAAGTAGAAGTACAGATAATTGTGTTAAAAAAAAATACTCTGGTAAAAGTAGAAGTACTGATTTAACGTCTTTACTCAAGTAAAAGTAAACAAAAACACATAGCTTATTGGGACTCCAGGTTAATAAGATTCTGACCGAGTAGCAAGATATGAATTCAGTTGTGATTTTGTGAGAAGTCTGTGTATATTCCCATCCAATTAGATTTAATTTGGTATTGATGATGCAAAAATAATAACTAACTCCAGTGAAATTATTTTAAACTTAGTGAGGACTAGATTAGGACTGGATTTAAAGCTGATTCTAGTTTCCAACTTCGGCCCAGGTGTGTCTGTTAAAACACAGATGGAGACAACTTCTCTCTGTTGATTCTTTATTACAATCAAACATCAGTATAAACATGGGGGGGGTAGCTCTGCTATGGCTGTGTGTGTGGTAATAAAAGAAATAAATAACATTGTTAAGGCTACCATACACAATGCATAGGAATCATATATGCTAGTAAATAATAACAATAAACCCACTATTAATTACAGTTCTCAAAGTTGCACAGACACAATCTCAACTGATTATCCTCTGAACTCCGTGTGCCGTGCGCGCCCGCTCGCAGAGTGAGGCGTGTGTCCGCGCTATTCTCCGCTATTCACGATCACACTTGATAGACAAGCTTTTGTACAAAACTAAAGTAACGAGCCAATTTTATCAAATGTAAGGAGTAGAAAGTATTTGTGTTAAAATGTAAGGAGTAAAAGTAAAAAGTCGCCAAAAAAATAAATAGTAAAGTAAAAATATGTGAAAAATCTACTTGAGTACAGTAACGAAGTATTTGTACTTCGTTACTTCCCATCTCTGGCAGAGGCCAGCCTATGTTTCACCTCCTCAGCATCCATTTTTGCTCTAATTGAACCGCATCACCTGACCTTCCTCGTGTTTTCCTGCTAATTTCCAACTGCTACCAGTGTCCATCTACTCTATGAGCTGTTTGTTGCTCCTGTGCTGACAGTGTGTAGCGTGGGGACAGATCTGGCAACGAAAGACTAAAATCGTCAACCCGTAGAGGGCGGTAAACACTGTTCTTATCCTGGATTCTCTCTTCAGTGTCAGAATACAACAATGCAACTTAAGATGAATATAAAGTATGACTAACTGACTTTGATTTGTCCAAATATGGTTTTTGTTTTTATTTCCATCTGATTATAAGTGACCTACATTTCTACCTGGTTTATTGAAACTTTGGTCTTAATACTTTTATGATAACATTGTAGTCACCACATTCATAGCTGAGATCTGGGAACACGATAACTTTGCTACATCAAAGGGCCAATTTCCAATGGAGTTAACGTGATCGGTATCTTGATGCATCATCTCAATAATGACATTTACACCAGGTAATAGTCAGCTTTTTCATTATCTTAAGTCTGCCTGCTGTGGGGTATCATCTATAAAACTGTGGAACTTTATACACATACACAAAGTCTCTTTTTGTAATTGAGCATTGTATTTTTCAATTTCTGTCATAGATCTTGACGAATCTTGGCGTTTGCCCCCTGCTACCATTTGTTCAGCTTGGAGCAGTATAGCTACCAAACCATCTTTTCAGGCTTTACTGTAGGGGCCTTCAATGTTTTTTAGGCAAATGGCCCCTTAGCTGAAAAAGAGTCAGAGCACAGAACCCTTACTACATATTGTATAAATTGAGTTGCATATTAAACTGGGCCTACAGTAACGTGTAGAGCGGCCTAAAGCCTTTATACATACCTTTTATGGTGCATACAATAATAAGCTTTTAAAATAATAATTGTTGCCGTAATCATAGATTCATCATGTTTTAATGTTAAAATGTGGCACAGTGAATCCTTAAGCCTAACTGTCACTGTGGATGGCTACCTAATGGCTACCTTAGCTATAGGCCAGTAAGCCTATCATCATTGTACTTTGAAAAAAAATGTATCTTCACTAATATGTTGGATTCATGTTAATTTATATTTTTAGACAGCAATAATTTGGCGCACCCCCTGCAGCAACTCAGAGGACCCCCTAGGGGGTCCCGGACCCCCTGCTCTTTTTGAGGGTTCAAAGTCATTTTTTTTCCTTTCTTTTTCATGTCAAGCAGGCCATTTATACTCCTTGTTCCAAACGTGGAAAAGTAAATAAAATAAAATAAATAAAATCTTAAAATATATTCTTTCCTGTCCTCCGCAGAGTTCTACGAGGAGATCTTATCGCTGGCGTTCGGCCTCACCTGTCAGACCATCTCCCCCCAGATGTGGCAGCTTCTGGGCGTCTTGTACGAGGTCTTCCAGCACGACTGCTTTGACTACTTCACAGGTCTGGTTACATGAATGTGCAAACACATATTGACTCTTTCAGTAGTCCAGGAGAGGCTCTCTGTTGGTTTCTGGGAATGCGATAGCACTAACAGTACATAAAGGCTGCTGCAGTGTCAGAAACAGTCCCTCTCACTTTGTCTTTACTGATACTCTAAAAGCTTTGTTTCAGCTATGGCTTTGAATCAAGTGCGTAACTCTGTGTTCAACATTGGGGGTTGAGATTTCCACCTTTTTTAAAATTCAAATTTTAAATGTCAAACATTTCATTTCCTGCATTCTGGTGAATTTTTCTGCAACAATTTTTGCCTTTTCTGCATCAATTTATGGTACAAATGTCTTTATTTATGTAAAATAATTTTTTTATTATTTATATTTTATTATAAATAGGGATGGCACCCAAGATGATCCAAGCCACTCAGCATTTTTACTAGCCACTATTTTGTGGGATCTTGCAGTAATTGTATTTTGTATTTTTTTGCTTTTTTTCAAATAAATTTGACTTTGGTGTGCTACAATAAACTTAAAAAAAAGATTTACAGCCCTTTTAAATGTAAATAAGAACTTTAAACACCCAAATCAACACTACATAAAATGTATAAAAAAGTAGCTAGTGAGAGTGACTGTTACACTCCGCTGCCGAAATCTACCCGTATTTGGTGGGTTGGCAGGTGCTTTGGCGGGTTGGCGGCGACATTTTAAACGGATTTCTATTAGTAAATAATTCACAATAAAATAGGCCCTCCTGGGGTGGCTGCCGCCACGCCACGTACAGTGCTGGTTGCTATTGAACACAGTGCACAGCGCACAGCCTTCACTGTACAGTAAGCTAGCACAGACTTTTAGCACAGACTCTCCTTTGCTTATAACTAAAGAAAGGCACACACTAACTTGTAATTCACTCTGAGTGATGCTTATTGGGCAGAGGAATTCAAACATAGCTGTTGTATGCGGTTATTATACCATGGCTATGAACCAATCAGATTGCCTGATTTGAGCTACCTGTTTTATAAAATTTGATAATTTGAAGCATCTAGCCATCAGTGATTTCAGGCCACAAAATCAGTTAGTACTGTATTTGGAATTAAATACATTAATGGGACCAAATTGACAAAGATATTTTCTTATAATAAACCATTAACGTTTAATTTATGACAATCCAAATGGGTCAAACGTCTTTTTCTAATTTTAACGTGTTTATTCCAGCAACTAATGATGAGGCTGCTGTTCATGTGTTTCATATTCTCAAAAATCTGGTTCATGACGCCAGAAGCATCAGTAACACATGAATCGTTCAATTCAATTAGTCAAAAATTCTTCCTCATCCATTTTAGTGCAAGAACATTTCTAGACAAGACATTGGGACATTATTATTACCACAAATTTTTTGTGAGGCATTACTAAAATATATTTATTGTTGGACCACTTTTTTATTTAAAGGTCCTTACAGTTACTTTGTGGAATGGTGCACACTGAAATTGAGAAATTTAGAAATGTAGTTTTTATATGTGGAAACTGGTGTGTGAAACTTAAATGTAACATGATTTTTGATTGGATGGTATCTGATATTCATATATTTAACAGAATCAGCAGAAATGATGAAACAGAACCAATTTTGCTTTTATTTTTATTAAAGCAGGTATTTAATGTTATAAGGACTGAATGTGGGAGAAAACCGGAGCACCCGGGGTAAACCCAAACATACCGCCACAGTAGACAAGACACAAACTCAGAAAGGCTCAGGCCCGATCACCGAACCCTCGCCTTCTAGCTGTGAGCTCACGCTGTTGACCACTGAGCTGGCCCTGAGAGCTCGAGTCCTGCCCCCCATCTAGGTGGCCTCCTGTGTATTGGTTTCTATAAGGACAGGGGCCGGTGGAGGAAACGGTAACCTGGATGTGAGGCAGGACTGGAGCCCTTTACTGCTAATGTTGTTTTTTTATATTTTCTGAATGTGGGAGAAACACTCGGAGCACCCGGAGAAAACCCTAACGTAGCAGACACACCACGTTTCACTTAAATACAACCAAACCTGGTTCTACATCTGGAGATGTTGGAGATGGCTTTGCCCACAGATGAGAAGAACCTGGAGATGGTGCTAAACCTTTTTGGTGGCGTCATCAGGTGATGTTTGACTAAAGAGGCAATACAGTTTAGCAGTTCTGGTTGCTCTAGATGCATGGAGACCAGCACCTCTTCTGCACAGCCCCACTTCTTACTCAAGTCCTGAAGAATGGCCTTGTCAAGGTGTTGAAAGGTTTTCCAGCTGCTAACAAAATCTACACCCCCGACTTCGGCCCACGTTCTTTCAAACAGAAGGCTAATGGTGGCCTCTGGATTTCCAATGGTCACTTTTGCTTTCGTTAATATTCGCAAAACCAGCTTCTCTGTGAATACCTTGACATACATTTTTCTAATGTTATCATGTGCCGTTGCATCCTGTGTAGGTTTGCTACATGTCTCCTCACATACTGAGCGAGACGCTGCAGCAGTTGCCACAGGCTCCTTAACGACGTGGACCTTTGGTAACTGTGGTGTTTCCAGGGACTGATTTTTTAATATGGTGTTTAACACATTTTCACTGTGGCCGTCGATCTGGGTGTTCAGCCACCACCCCATCAGTCCAAGGAAATTCCACACCTTGTTCTGTATGTCAGCATACATGTCAGCATGTGAATGAGGAACAATCCCGCTACTGCAGGACCCCTCTCTCATTGGTTCTGAGATTATCTCGGGTGCCATCCTATGGATGAGGTCCTTGTAGAGGATATCGGTAAGTTTCTGAGTGAATAACATCCTTTTACCGAGGGACACGTTCTTGAACTTGGGAATCACATTAACCACATCTCCAACTTGTGGTTTTTTACTGTCTGTTGTCTGAAGCAGGGTGTCTAAGCTCTTTATGACTTCCTGCATTGCATGCTTGCTTTCAATATTGGAGTCCTTGTTGAATTTGGTCCTCAGATCCTCCAATATACGATAAAACCAAGCTTTGGCCAAGCACATCGCAAAAAAGGTCTTGATCCTGCTCTCTATTGCTTTTATAAACTCTTTGAGCTTCTTTTGACATATCCCACCCAAACTCTTAATTTGAGTAATTAACCGAGAAATGTCTTCTGCAACATTTTCAATATGCCAAGCGCATTCACGTTGCAGCAGCTTATACTTAGAGTCTGGTACTTCATTCAACAGAGGACTAATGGTCGTACTCACCTCCTTCATGAGTATTTCTTCTACAGATGTTAATGTTGAAATCTCAATAACGCTGTCCTCAGATGAGATGATCCCTGGGATTTCTGCTTCGACACTTGTGCCTGGTGAGCGAGTGCAGTCATCAGTTTCATCCTGCTCCATATCTTCTGTCTCATGTTTTCTCTGGTCTTCAGTGTCTTCCTGTTCCATATGTCCTATCAGTTCTTCCTGGGAGGA
Source organism: Etheostoma perlongum (assembly GCA_026937815.1). Taxonomy (NCBI): domain Eukaryota; kingdom Metazoa; phylum Chordata; class Actinopteri; order Perciformes; family Percidae; genus Etheostoma; species Etheostoma perlongum. Next base: position 25,861,165 of record CM049393.1, on the reverse strand, counting down.
GGTCTGACCTATTGTCTCCCTACGTCTGGTATGACTTTTTGTCCACTTACGTGTTTGAGAAAGGCAAACAATTTTCATCTTTCCTGAGAAAGCTTTTATCATGTTGAAGGCATGACGAATCATAGCCTTAAGTCTGCGAGGGCGAGTGACGCGCTGAATAATTACAGGCTCTGTAGTGGGCATAGCAGTGGAGAGAGCCGAGTTGACACTTTGTGCAACCTCTTTACTAACTAAGCCTGTCAAGCGCTGTGAGCTGACACACTCCACCTGGCCCTCAGCGTTCAGAGCTCCTGCAAAACTCCGATGAAATATGTCGCCCAGACTGGACAGAACACGCTCCTCAGAAACGCAACACTCCTCAGACGCCAAAACATATTCGCTCCTAAGAGTCTTCAAACAGACTTTTGACAAGGCTGTTATGATGTCCAAAAGCAGGTCAGCCATCATGATTTTAGTGGTATCATCGGGGGTGCAGGAGTTCAACAATTCCCACTGTTCTGCTGTTATCCTTTTGAAAAAGGATCCGATCAGTGGGCGAACGGTATCTTCTGAAACCTCCGGCATTTCTGCTTTTTGTGATATTTCAGTTGTAGACATGATTATTGTAAAATCCAACTGTGTTGGTCTTTGTTCCGTGACTTTTAACGTACCAGCACTGTTTGTAAAAATAAGTATGCTGTTTTACGTTTTTTGCACTGTTATCGAAATAAGTAACCCACAGATTTTTTATAATCGTTTTGTGAGAACACGTAAGTGATGAGAACTTCTTTCCAGCTCCGAAGAATAGAAATGGAATGAATATCCTATCTATAGTCCTATATATAAAGGACATGTATTACATCACAAAGGATCAAAACCATTTAGACTCTGATGTCAGAGATCAGAAAGAGATCAGAGATCAAAGCTCCACCCACCCAACAACAGCTGCAGCTAAGCAACTGTTGCTAGGCAACACCAGCACACTGGCAGATTTCTAAACTGCCAACATTCCGATGGAGTTTTAAAAACCAACTGCTCACAGCTGATTGTTGGAATTGCCATCTCAGCTGCAAAAGTCGATTAAAATAAGGCACCTGTGTTTGGCTTCTTGTGTCTTAAGTTTCAAAATCACAAAAAGGTTTTTTTTTTCAAATTTGCAACCTACAAGCATTCATAACTCCTCACAATAAAGGCATTATAATTTGATCACAAGTTACTCCAAGCTGTCCAAGTGGTCACTGGGTGCCCAAAGCAAAACAATCAAATTTCTGAGGCTCAGGTAGACATAAGCCATTACAGGCAGGCAACCAAGTCAGTGGTCATTGCCTGCTCCAAGCAAAGTATGCTCAGATTATTATTCTAGGTATCTGACAACATTATGGAAAGGATCCCTTAAGAGAGAGATCTTTTAATAAATAAATAAGATCCTTTTTGTTTAACATGAAACATCCCCATAATTGCTTTCACCAAACCCACCAGATTCCATGTAAATAAACAGTAATTTTTTATCACCGTAAACCACACATCATTCAAGGTAGATGCAAACAAAATAAAACAAAAGCCGTCTTTGTTTGTCCACTGTTCCAACAATCACAACTTTGCTTTGGTCACAAATAAACCCCTAATCAACCCATTTACATGTGAAAATATGCTGGTTCTATTCACGCTAAAAGTATTGTTGATTTACATGGAGTGTGGTGGGGTTGATGATAGTGATTTTGGGGCCATTAAATGTTACACAAAAAGGAACTTACACTAACTCTAACAAAAAAGTCCATCTCTGTAGGGATCCTATACTTACTACTGCACTAAAAAGATCTTTGTTTGCATTAGTCACTTAAACACAAAAACATGTGAAATTCTGGTCCAGGTTTAAAAATACTGAAGTTACCCTTTAATACACCAACCCACACCAATGGCGTTAATGTTAATGAAGGTCTGTGTTTGTGTTACAGATATGATGCCTCTTTTGCACAACTATGTTACCGTGGATACAGACATGCTCCTGTCCAACCCTAAACACTTAGAGGTCATCTACAGCATGTGCAAAAAGGTCAGGCTATAATTGTCTTCACCTGCTGTTCTCAGATCCATCAAATGTGAAGGATCCTATTTTTTTCCAGTGCTGCTGAATCAATGATGACTGGTCAACTATTTTGACCTTTGACCTGTTGTAGGTGTTGACCATTGATGCAGGTGAGGACGCAGAGTGTCACGCTGCCAAACTGTTGGAGGTCATCATCCTCCAATGCAGAGGCCGAGGCATCGACCAGGTCAGAAACTGCCCCACACACTATAGACCTTCCTTTTCATGGAATCACTTGTACTCTGGTGAATCGATCAGACGTTTAACCATAGGCGTAAATATCATCTTACAGTTGAGTTGGGGGAGGCAGTACATCTTTTTTAAGGGGAAACAAATATTTAGAGTACCTGCCATGAAACAAGGAAGAAGTGCTTGCCCTGCCTTGACCCAGAGACCGACGTGAGCCGCATGGCCACAAATAACCATTTAACATACAGTATATCTACGCTCTAACGATCTTTTTTTTAACTGTTAAATACAGATTTAGGGAATGTAGGCAGCAGCATAAGTAAATGTTTTGTTCTAGGACTGTCTCCCTTTGGAGGTCAGTGGAAACAGGGTAAAGGGGCCTAAGAGTGAAAACACACTGTGCACGTACTGTAAGTATCTTGTATAGTTGCATAGCGCAGTTATTTTTATTTTTATTTTTATTATGTTTTCCGATCTGTCTGTTCATACTGGGCGTGCAGCGGCCGCGTCAAGCTGCGATTGTTCTATTTCTTGCGTGACATGTGAGCGTATGTGTCAAGCCAGGCAGGTAATCACATGCAGGGAGACCAAAGTGCAGCCAGATACTTTACAAAAATAAAACTCATTTCAAAATGAAACACCTAGGTTCATGGTTTGGGATTTTGGCTGGAGAGAGACCAACGGACAGAGAGAGCGTGACACACACACACACACACACACACACCACAACAACATATAGGCTACAATTACCACCGTTTTCCCCACTCATCTTCTCTCTTTCTATTCGGGGTTAGAGAGAAAGAAGGATCACTTTGTGACTGGTGCTGAGATACAGTGAGGAAAATAAGTATTTGAACACCCTGCTATTTTGCAAGTTCTCCCACTTAGAAATCATGGAGGGGTCTGAAATTGTCATCGTAGGTGCATGTCCAATGTGAGAGACATACTCTAAAAAACAAAATCCAGAAATCACAATGTATGATTTTTTTATTTAATATATGTGGCCTACGTATTCATCTAATTGAATTAGGTGTAGAAATAGTTCCCAGTGTTCTACTATTCTTGTATTGATTTATTCTGCAGATGAAGCTGGACATAAACTCATTACAAATGCCTCTGCACGGTGCTTATTGATTGGTTGATCATCCAAATGGTCATTGGCAAACTTAAGACAGGCCTTGACATGTGCTGGTTTAAGCAGGGGAACCTTCCGTGCCATGCATGATTTCAAACCATGACGTCTTAGTGTATTACCAACAGTAACCTTGGTAACGGTGGTCCCAGCTCTTTTCAGGTCATTGACCAGCTCCTCCCGTGTAGTTCTGGGCTGATTTCTCACCTTTCTTAGGATCATTGAGACCCCACGAGGTGAGATCTTATATGGAGCCCCAGTCCGAGGGAGATGGACAGGCATGTTTAGCTTCTTCCATTTTCTAATGATTGCTCCAACAGTAGACCTTTTTTCACCAAGCTGCTTGGCAATTTCCCCGTAGCCCTTTCCAGCCTTGTGGAGGTGTACAATTTTGTTTCTAGTGTCTTTGGACAGCTCTTTGGTCTTGGCCATGTTAGTAGTTGGATTCTTACTGTTTGTATGGGGTGGACAGGTGTCTTTATGCAGCTAAAGACCTCAAACAGGTACATCTAATTTAGGATAATAAATGGAGTGGAGGTGGACATTTTGAAGGCAGACTAACAGGTCTTTGAGGGTCAGAATTGTAGCTGATAGACAGATGTTCAAATACTTATTTGCAGCTGTATCATACAAATAAATAGTTAAAAAATCATACATTGTGATTTCTGGATTTTTTTTTTAGATTATGTCTCTCACAGTGGACATGCACCTACGTTGACAATTTCAGACCCCTCCATGATTTTTAAGTATGAGAACTTGCAAAATAGCAGGGTGTTGAAATACTTATTTTCCTCATTGTATATGCGGCCGGTATGATTGGCCATGCATTCAATCAGGCATCATATCTACGCTGGTGTGTTTTCACTGTTCCACTGTAGCATACAGAGAAATGAAGGTGCTCCCAGCCTATCATAGTTGATAGAGTTGACTTTGGGATACTTGGTTTTCAATTATGAAAAATTAATATGTTGATTGAGTAATTAAAACAACTAATTAGTAATAAGTACAAGGTAGTTCAGTGGAACACAAGATGGTTTCCTTGTTTGGTATCATTTGAAATTAGAATCATTTTCACAACCAGCCCTCAAAGTACAACTTATTTTATTTGAACCTCATCAATCTTTGGGTGTGCTGCTGCTTTCTAATTCTTATCTTATCCAAGTGAAAACAATACAGTACATTAAAATATAGTTGGCAAAAAAGCCACACTGAAACACAAATCTTGGTCCTTTTTAATAGTTAATTTTCTTCCATATTCTCAAAATGTTCATGTGTTCTAAACTTGGTAGGGAAACGAAAGATTGTAAACATATGAAAAATCTTTATTACTCGGCTAAATTTACAGTGATTAAAAAGTTTCTGAAATCTCAAACCCTTGTTTTGGACGTGTCACAGTCTAGACTCACTGAACTCAAAAAAGCAGGAAACCAATCAAGAGTTAAAGTAATTTAAACAATATTTAATTGGAAATTAAAACATAAACAACACTAAACTGTAGTCTGTAACACAGTGGTGGTTGTAATGCATAATGTATGTATGGTGTTGTGAAGGTAAAAGGAAAACAAAATGGTGAACTGTGGGAGTAGCCACAGACAAATTTCTCTGTTTTTTTCTACGTGCAGTGCATCCCTCTTTTTGTGGAAGTTGTTTTGGAGCGTTTGATGCGGGGAGTGAAGTCCAGTGAGCTGAGGACCATGTGCCTGCAGGTGGCCATTGCTGCTCTTTACTACAACCCAGCCCTGCTCATTCACACTCTGGAAAACATGCACTTCCAGCTCAACCCTCAGCCCATCACCGCCCACTTCATCAACCAGTGGATGAATGACACTGAGTTCTTCCTGGGGTAAGGGGGAGGCTTTTGTTGTTTTGAACTTGTTAGGGTAGAAATCACAGGTATTAGCTAGGCTACATTTACATTGCTACGTTTTGGTTTTCAAGCCGAGTTTTGAGCCAAAAGTGATCTCCATGCAACCAAGTGTTTTAACTTTAAACACGCCCAAACCACACATCTCATCAACATTCTGGTATACTGAGCATAAATTGGAGGCAGCATGTATACTCCGCCCGTTGCTGGTAGTTGCCATGGTAACATTAGTAGCTTAATCTCAGAGAACGAGACAACGTGACCGATAAGACCCAAACAGGTGTCAGTGTCGATGTTGCCAAAGATCTCCGTTTTCAGCCGTTGAGACTGCAACACAACCCCGTAGATTCCAAACCAAAATGGGTCAGAAGTGTTTCCAAATTTCCAGATATTTGTTTTTAAACCAAAACATAGCAATGTAAATGTAAAATGCCTTAGAAGAGAATGACCAGAGCCAGTTGCTGCGGCAACTATGTAATTATGGGCCACTATTCCTTAATGCTGCCACGGGTCAATAATTTGATCACTGACCAACTTATTCTCCTTCACCCCCGTGAAAATGCACCACACGAAAATAACTAACAGCCCTTCATGCACTTTCTGCCCACTAAAAGCTCAAGGTGACTGACTCTAAGTGTAGATGCTATGCTATGCTCCCCCCTTGTCTCCCTCTCCTTATTGTGTCACTGTCCCGTCTCTGATTTTTTTGTGTCTTACATGTTCTGTGTGTTGAACGACTTAACTTTGGATGCTGGAGATGGAGAAACTGGAGTTCTGTTCTGTTCTTTTGTTGTTGGTGCGAACTTCAATGCTGTGTGAGACCCAAATATTGATCGGTTGAACGCAAAGGTCACTGAGGTTTAGACTCAAGCCACAAATGTTTTGAAATCATGGGCCCGCAGCTTGGGGCTTCAGACTTTATCAGTATCCAGTAAGCCAGTATCCAGGCTTTATCGGTCTTTAGTGATATCTGGCCACTCTGCCCGTCTTATTGAGAGGATCTGGGCATGCAATTACCCAGGCCTGAGTATCAATTTTGACTGGCATGATGTATGGTCTAACATTCCAGAAGTATCACACAATCCAGACCATTAGCAGATTCACTACACTTTCATTCATAGGACCTATCTCATCCCGTGAAAATGTACCACATGAAAATAATAATAACTTTCTGGATCTGGGAGTGCTCTCCTGTTAGTCAGTTCTGGAACAATATTACATCCAAAATTTCCGCCTTGGTAAATGTTACCATGGTTTGATTCTGAATGATTTGTCAACCTTTCAGCTCTGTAAACCTAAAAAATGTGCTATATTTGCTGGACTTACAGCTGCTAAGAAAATCATTGAAACCCGCTGGAAACCAACTCATGACTTGTCTGTTCCTCCATGGTTTCCGTTTTTGGATGTCGTGTACATGGAGCTCTCTACGGCTTGCGTGAATGGAACGCCAGGACTTTGGACACTTGGCTCGGCATTGCTGGATCTTTGAGATCCATGTTATAGACTTGTGTTACAACCTTCAATTCTGTTTGCGCATGTGATTGGTCCACTGAAGAGAATGACCAGTATAGGAAAAGATACAGTGGGTACGGAAAGTATTCAGACCCCTTTAAATTTTTCACTCTTTGTTTCATTGCAGCCTTTTTCCAAAAATCAAAAAAGTTCATTTTATTTCTCAGTAATGTACACTCAGCAACCCATCTTGACAGAAAAAAACAGAAATTTAGAAATTTTTGCATATTTATTAAAAAACAAAAACTGAAATATCACATGGTCATATGTATTCAGACCCTTTGCCGTGACCCTCATATGTAACTCAGGTGCTGTCTATTTCTTCTGATCATCCTTGAGATGGTTCTACACCTTCATTGGAGTCCAGCTGTGTTTGATTATACTGATTGGACTTGATTAGGAAAGCCACACACCTGTCTATATAAGACCTTACAGCTCACAGTGCATGTCAGAGCAAATGACAATCATGAGGTCAAAGGAACTGCCTGAAGAGCTCAGAGACAGAATTGTGGCAAGGCACAGATCTGGTCAAGGTTACAAAAAAATTTCTGCTGCACTTAAGGTTCCTAAGAGCACAGTGGCCTCCATAATCTTCAAATGGAAGGCGTTTGGGACGACCAGAACCCTTCCTAGAGCTGGCCGTCCGGCCAAACTGAGCTATCGGGGAGAAGAGCCTTGGTGAGAGAGGCAAAGAAGAACCCAATGGTCACTGTGGCTAAGCTCCAGAGATGCAGTCGGGAGATGGGAGAAAGTTGTAGTAAGTCAACCATCACTGCAGCAATCCACCAGTCGGGGCTTTATGGCAGAGTGGCCCGAAGGAAGCCTCTCCTCAGTGCAAGACACATGAAAGCCCGCATGGAGTTTGCTAAAAAACACCTGAAGGACTCCAAGATGGTGATAAATAAAATCCTCTGGTCTGATGAGACCAAGATAGAACTTTTTGGCCTTAATTCTAAGCGGTATGTGTGGAGAAAACCAGGCACTGCTCATCACCTGTCCAATACAGTCTCAACAGTGAAGCATGGTGGTGGCAGCATCATGCTGTGGGGGTGTTTTTCAGCTGCAGGGACAGGACGACTGGTTGCAATCGAGGGAAAGATGAATGCGGCCAAGTACAGGGATATCCTGGACGAAAACCTTTTCCAGAGTGCTCTGGACCTCAGACTGGGCCGAAGGTTTACCTTCCAACAAGACAATGACCCTAAGCACACCGCTAAAATAACGAAGGAGTGGCTTCACAACAACTCTGTGGCTGTTCTTGAATGGCCCAGCCAGAGCCCTGACTTAAACCCAATTGAGCATCTCTGAGAGACCTGAAAATGACTGTCCACCAACGTTTACCATCCAACCTGACAGAACTGGAGAGGATCTGCAAGGAGGAATGGCAGAGGATACCCAAATCCAGATGTGAGAAACTTGTTGCATCTTTCCCAAAACGACTCATGGCTGTATTAGATCAAAAGGGTGCTTCTACTAAATACTGAACAAAGGGTCTGAATACTTATGACCATGTGATATTTCAGTTTTTGTTTTTTAATAAATATGCAAAAATTTCTAAATTTCTGTTTTTTTCTGTCAAGATGGGTTGCTGAGTGTACATTACTGAGAAATAAAATGAACTTTTTTGATTTTTGGAAAAAGGCTGCAATGAAACAAAGAGTGAAAAATTTAAAGGGGTCTGAATAATTTCCGTACCCACTGTATGTACCTGACAACTTGTTTGATGCTTAAATGATGAAAATTTAAACCACAAACTAAAAGCTGGATTCAGTTTGCAGTTGGATATTGCACAGACTCAGTGAATCCATTGTGTCAGTGATGTCTACAGTGGTGTCCTGGAATGTGCTCCAGTCTGTGTCCGTCGCTTCTGGCCTCCGCGTCGTCCATTATTCCCTAACAATGGACACCTCGTTGTAGGGCTGGGCAACTTGAAGAAGAAAATCTTGTATCAAAAAAAGGATATTCTTGACAAAATACCTCAATGTCAATACTACAATGATATTGTAGGGTTGACAATTGATGCTTTCATAAAATATTTTCATAATGAGATTTTAGATTAATAATCATCAGTAATGTAGGTATACCTAAGTGGGTAAAGGCAAATAATAAAACCGCTCAAACAGTCTAATAAGTTCAGAAATGGAATTAAGAGTCACGAAAGCCGTTTCGAAAGACCGCAGGTCGCTCTTTGTTTTCAATTAGCAGGGAATTCACGCGGAACCATCCTTATGTTAAGCCCGCCCACCGACTATATCCACGATGTGATTAGCCTGACCAGAATTAGTTTTTTCCAGCTCGCAAGCCACCGGAGAGTGTGAGTGTGTCTGTGTGACTGTGTGTGTGTGTGTGTGTGGAGTGACAGGGAGACGGAGGAGAGCAGGGAAAGGAAATGCAGCTGAATGAATGTGTGTTTTAAATACTGTTAAAAAAAGATTAATAACGAAACGCAATGTATGGTGGCCGGTGTTGATTGTGTAGCGCACTGCCACCAATTATGTGTGTGGAAACACTGAAGACAATATCTTGTCTAGTCCCAGCCCTAGTCTTGCATCTGGTTTATTGGACTACAATAGAGCTGTCAGAGCTGGATAGAGTGTTTTTTTTGGAGATAGTAAGTGCCTTTGGGGTGGACTTTGGGCTTGTTCACTTTAACCTATAACGTGCACAAAAAAAGATAAATAACACAATAAAGGAAAGGGGAAAATCCAAAAAGCATAATATGAGCACTTTAAGACTCCACAGCTTCAGTTGCCCTTATTCATTTATTCATTCATCCCCTAGGCTCCATGACCGTAAGATGTGCATCATCGGCCTGAGCGTGCTGATGGAGCTGCCAAGTCGGCCGGCAGTGCTGGAGGGAGTCGCCGCCCAGATCATCCCTTCCATCCTGCTCTTGTTCCTGGGCCTCAAACACCTCTACGCCTCCCGCCTTGTCAACAAACCGGACCTGCTGACCCATGCAGGAGCACAGGAAGAAGACCAGAACGGTGAGAAGGGATCAGCCACGCACAGAACAAGGACGATGTTAGGAAACTAAAGAAAAGAACGGAAGATAGCATGCAGGACAGAGGCAAAGGGACTAATGTAAAACTAGAGAGAAAAAAAAGAAATAGGCTTAGCGATAATGAAATGAGATTCTCCATTTTTGCCAACAACAGATCTTCCACTACTCAAATCTTCATTCAGCACTGAGCTTGGCTCAAATTAATTGCACCACATTCACATTCTCTTCCCCACAGGCTCTTACTTTGCTTCAGTCAAGCGAATAGGAATTAGATTCCCAAACCTTGTCTACTGCTTGTGGGGCAGACTGATGAATTAACTTATCGCTACAGTGGCGGCTAAGAGTTTCTCCTCCGGCCTGGTATCTAAACTGCATTGATTTCACTACATTAAATAGTTCAGAATGGTGTATTCTTAAAAGGAAATCTTACTTTTTTTTTCAGCAAATGTTGAACGTGTTCAGGTTTCAAATCTGCTCCCAGTCATAAGACAAGGATATGAAAGGACAATGTTATTGTAGATCTCCATATAGCAAGTATTGTTTTCTTGAAAATCAGTAGACAGGCTAATAGTTTTTTATTAATGCACCAAGCCAGGGGTGGCCAACCAGCTCAACATAAAGTGCACCATAGCAAAGAGCCACACGATACATGTAGGTCCACACCACTAGCAGCAGTGACTTCCAGATGTAATGACCTTACTTAGATTGACTAAGTGGGAAACCTGACAGTCTTTGTTATCCACAATTCTTTTTATGACTGGCTTGAACTGGGTTGTAACTCTTTCCATAAGAACCGAACAATGTTTAGAATTTACTTGTTTTACTAGAAAACACTGATTCACAGACATAAGGTGATGCACATTGATTTTAGCTTGAGTTCAGCCTGTTTTAAAATTGGGATATCTGTCTGTGGGCACTGCTATCTCTGTGGTTCCCTCTCTCAATACAGTCATCCTTAGAAAGTTCAATCATCTACAACTGGAACACTGCACCATTTGTCACTAAAAGGGCTTTAAACAATTCAGCAGTAAAAGGGTCAATGAGTAAGGGGATCTATGCTCGCTCATTTTCCTCAGGTTACAGGATCTTATTGCAAAACTACAGCATTATTTTTTTTGTAAATGATGCATTCAAATGCGTTTTGCCTTATCTAAAATATGTTACACAAAGTGAACAGTCCCCAGCCTCAGGTCAGCCAAAGAGCCACAAGTTAACCACCTCTGCACAAGGCCATCAATTATAAGATAGAATTTCTTATACTATCCAATATTTAATTTATTTCTAAGCAGATTTTCTATTCTGTATTCTGATCAAATCCAGCAATATATATTATTGATTAATTTATTTATATAAATAGTTTGACCAACTAGAGAATCAAATGTTCTGAGCTATCCTGTTATGCAGTTGGTTCTGAGGTGGTCACGTGTCTCGCAGACTCCATGTTGTATACCAACATTCATTTGATTCCCATTAATAGAGTGGAGGGAATATTGGAAAAAATATAATAAATTATTTTAAAAATGGCTTAAATCACTGAAGAAATGCCCAATTGTTGCGTAGTTGTCAGTACTGAAAAACAGGGAAACGGCAAAAGATTTCACAAGTTTCCACGTGAACTAAAAAAGCAAAAAGTATGGGAGCTGAATGTGAAAAGAGCAAACTGGAGGGCAAAAATCTCAAGTTCTCTTCGATGTATGATAATACATTACACTGGACAAATATAGTTGTACCATTGTTAATGTGTACCATGCTGTCAAAAAAGTTCAAATACTGCTTTAGAAATGAATGAAGTTTGAAGTTAGCTAGCGTTAGCTTTTTCGCTAGCACTCCATGTACTTGCCATATCAGATGGCTTTTGGTCAAGTCCAGGTGTCTTTATTATGTTTGTAATAATATTGGAGTGAAAGTGAAATACAGCTTTCACGTTGTTCAGCTTTTCACAAGTTAAGACCGCTTGCTATCGATACGTTGCAGTTTGCTAACGTTAGCGCAACAGCGTTAGTCTAGTCTACTTACGTCTATCATCTATACGTCTATAGCCATATTACAACAGCCTTTGGAATTTCCTAACTATATCTGCGTCCACGTGTCAACATAAAACCTAAGGCGTGAGTCCTCCTTTTGTACCATAATTTTATTGAATGAAATATTAAGCTTTGCTACTTTGAGATGGGTGGATTTTTGTTACGCTACACACAAAGCTAACTGGCTATAGTTAGCATGGACGTATGCTAGCGGACTTATTAGAAAGGTAAACTGCTCGCAGACTTATTAGGCAACATGGTCGCTCACTACAATGGGCCTTTTTTAGCATTTACCATAAAGAAGGTAAATATGCACAGGAATATTTCCATAAGGGCTTTTTGCATATTGACAAACTAAGATAATAATGTGACTATGTCTGTTTATGGTGAAAATAAGACAAGATAGCATATTTGTCCCATATGGTTACACTGTAGAGTCATCTGATGATGGTAATACAATATGGCGCCCATGATTTGAGTTTGCCAAACTCTCTATATAAACGGCTCTGATAAAATCAAAGGATTTCTAAGGAGGGCAATCTTTCTGTTAAAGAGTAAGATCCTGTTTTTAAACATAAAAACATACCACAAATTGTATTTGCCAAACCCACCGGACTCCATGTAAATAAACTTAGTAATTAAACTTTGCAAAGCTGTTTTGGGTCGTCTTTTCACTTTTCAAAGCATCACACAACTCAACTTTTGGTTGAAACACAAAGTTTACCAATTTACATGTGAAAATATGTTGGCTCTACATGCTAAAAGTATTGCTTTTTTAAATGGAGTCTGGTGGGTTTAGCGCTAGCAACTTGAGAGCTGTTTCTGGTTAAACAGAAAGGACTCAAAGAGGTTTGAGTCTATCTATCTCTGAAGGGATCCTTTCTATAATGTTCTATAACATACAGATGCTTGTTTTTATGCGTGAGATTTTTTAATGTTACCTGTTGACTGCTGGAGCAGACAATGCATGAACATTTTCTGTGTGATCAGACAAAGTTTTATTTTATGTAAGTTTTAATCTTATCCTATATAGAGTCAAGAAACAGTTTGTACAATGTGATAGAAATACAATGACGCAATACAATTAATAATACATTATTAAGGCTTTGATCCTAACGGCTGTATTACTCTGTGTATGGGCAGAGGAGATTCCCAGCGATGAGGATGAGGTGAACGAAAACCATAACGGCATGCAGCAGCAGTCCAGCATGGCGACGGGCCAGGCCAGCGAGGATGATGATGAAGACGAAGATGACTACTGGGATGACGACGGCTTTGAGGGAACCCCCCCTAGAGGAATACAGCACGCCTTTGGACTACGACAACGGAGAGGACGAGTATCGCTTCTTCACCTCCGCCCTGCTCCGTAAGTTATCGTTCCAATATAAGACCAGGTGTCAGCTTAAATGTTTTTTTTTGTTCTTTTCTTCTCTATGTTCTCTGGTTTATTTTTGCCAGAGCTGTTCACAAGTCCAAAGCTTGACATCCACTTGTGAATCTATATAAGTACAATTGTCGCACAATTCATATTTTCTGATGCATTTTCTAATGTATTTACTTTAGATGCACTTTTTTTTAGTTTTAAAAGTTGGCATTGAATGTTTGGTCAGTTTGGTCAGCCTTATTTACTCAAGCAACTTCTGAAATTTAACATCTGCACTGTAAATAGTTCTTACGTCCTCATACATCCACCAGAGTTTAAAATTCCAACACAAAGAAAGTTGGGTGGTGATGGCGCAGTGGAAATGACACATGCCTTTTGGTGTGGGAGATCTCGGTTCAATTCCCACTGCGCTACATCAACCAAGGTGTCCCTAAGCAAAACACTTAAATCCTAAATGCTCCAGAGGCGTGAAGCCCCTGACATACAGTATTTAGCAATTATAAGTCACTTTGGATAAAAAAAAACGTCAGCTGAATGAAATGTAATGTAAGAAAGTGGAAGGAAACGGACATCAGTGAAAATACATGTGTCCGGCGGAATTCTCTGCGGCACCAGGGGAGCAATCATGGAAGTGGAACATCAGGGATATAGACTATGACCGAAAGAATGAGGTCCAGGGTACAAGCGGCTGAAATGGATTTCCATAGTAAAGTGGCTGGTGTCTCCCTTAAGGCCCTGACACACCAAGTCCACAGCCGGGGACTAGTGGCAACGACAGCTGACTGTGGTTTGGTCTCACGTCGGCCCTCTTCGCCGGCAGTCTTGACCAAAATATTGGCAACACACCGCGGAGACTACAGCGCCTGCGAGAGAGGAAATAACTCTTCCTTACAGCAGTTGGCGGAAATCTATTTGTCATTCAACAAGGGAAACCGGATAATATCGCTACTGCCACAACAAACAACATTTGCTCAAGCATCGGCAGAACCTAACAGAGCCTACGGTCCCTCTGATTTACTCCCCACTGGGAAGACAGCGGACACGGCGACATGGCTAGCCAGACTGTGCCTCTCCCGGGCTGTCATCAGTTGTCTTGGTAAAGAAGTCTCCAAACAGTTGAAGCATAGTGGAGCCAACAAATGGCCAGCTAGTGGCTCGTTAGCTAACATTAGCATGCTAATTTCACCTACCCAACATGCCTTCATCATACACCAATTACAGAAAATTAGCCAAACAAAATTGTCACTTAGATGAATTGGCGACAACCGGCATGGTGTGCCAGGGCCTTTAGAGATAGGGTGAGAAGTCATCCGTGAGGAGCTCGGAGTAGCTTCTATGCGTCGAAGAGAACCAGTCGAGGTGGTTTGGTATCTAGTAAGGATGCCCCCTGGGCAAGGGAGGTTTTTTATGGCAGGTTCAGCTGGGACGAGGCCTTGAGGAAGAACCCCAACCAGGACTAGGTGGATAGATTATATCTCCACCCTGGCCTGGGAACGCCTACGGATCCCCCTAGCAGAGCTGGTTAATGGTAGTTTGGGGTCCGCTGCTGGAGCTGCTGCCCCTGTGTCCCAACCCTAGATAAACGGATAGTGATGTATGGATGGATGAATATCGCAGGTTGTCTCTGAAGACTCTGAAAGTTCCCCTCATTTATGCTATTTGTTAGCTTCTTAGCTTGTTAGCTAAGGGGTCTTGGCGGTGGCTGACCGCTACAGTACGATGGCGGTCTGTTTTCACCCTCTGTACTGCTCTGTGCTGGAGGTTTCAGGTTTCTTTTCAAGCTTTTGCATATTAGACAGTGATTGGCTTTCGAAATCTGCGACGTAGCAACTGCTTGCTTTACAAGTGAGTGGAGGGGATCTTTTAGGATGTCAACACAGTATAATTCCTAATTTAAGAATCCTTTTCTCTAGTGATATCAAAATAAAGCTTCCTGAACCATTACTTGTATTTGATGATCCCACTAGATGGCACTCTTGATTTAAAGAAAAAAGCTCAGGGAATGCAATTCAGTGTGCTTTCAACCCTTGGTTGAACAGAGGCCCAACTAGTGGGCTCCCAATATTAAGACAATGCGTCATGGAGCTTCATTTGGACATCACTACCTTTTGTTACCTGGTATGGGGCTGGGTATCCTTATAGAAAATGGAGAACAGCAAATCCTCACATTTAAGAAGCCGGAACTAGCATTTATGCCTGATAAATCATTTGATTGATTATCAGAACTGTTAATTTTTTTTAAATCAGTTAATTCTCTAATCTTTTCATGTCAACTGTTGCTGCATTGAAAGCCTCACATTATAACCTTACTCTGTGTGTGTGTGTGTCTCTGTGTGTGTCTCTGTGTGTTAGGGGTCCAGAACACTGATGCAGCCTGGTACCAGTGTTTGACAGCTCCACTCAGCGACGAACAGAAGAAACAGCTGCAGGAGATCTACAGCATCTCACAGCAGAGGAGGAGCACCGCTGCCAAGGGCCAGTGGTGAGAGGCTACACACACACACACACACACACACACACACACACACACACACACACACACACTCACATGGTAGAATACAGATGGGGAGAGAGAGAGAAATCAGGTTTTTTAAACCCAATTTTTCATATTTCTTAGGGGGCTTATATTAAATATAAAATTACAGCATAGACATCTGGATGATAAAACTATATATATATTATATATATTATTATACATTGTTAGCATAAATTTAAAAAAAAAAATGCATCCAGGAGAATGTGAAGAAACTTCCAGGTTTCTCCAAGCATCGCCGTCTTGGTTTTTTTCAAATGTAATGATTTTAAACAAGAGGGTGGAGCTGGAGAGGATGGCATGGCCAAACCAGTATTGTTCGTGGTTGCAATGCTGCTAAGCTAAATGCTAAAGTGCAAGTTTTCAACCTTTCTGAAGCAAGTCATCCAGCGTTTTACCGGCCGATAAACACAGACCTCTGGGTACTGGAGGCATTCACCTGCATACAGCAGAACAGAAAATCATCAGACTTTCCCTCAAGTAACCAGCTAACACTAGTGCTAGCTTGCCAGCTTGGTTAGCATAACACTGAACAAGACATTTTAAGGGGACCCATATATTCCAGTTAAGGGGTCTAAGTTTAAGATGAAAACACTGACCCAAAAGCAAGTTTACCACTATTTTAAAGGTCCCATGTCATGAAGCTCAAAGCTCAAATGGGCCAATCTGGAATCTTGCCCCTTATAGGTTACCTCCCCTTTCGCTGCTTTTCCCGCCCAGAGAATTTGGCCCACCCATGAGAAAGAGACAACATGGCTTTCAAACGAGCTAAGTGGCAGTTGGTCAAGGCCATTAGTCTCCACCTTGCCCCCCCTTCCTCTCCTCCTCAAAAGCTACAGACAGAAATGGCAGATACTAAAGACAGATCATTGTGGAACTGGCTCTAGTGGCTCTAATTCTGCACCAAAGCTGAATTTTGGGAAAGAGACTTCAGATACAGTATTAGGGGACCACTAAGGTCTATATAAAAGAGACTTCAGATACAGTATTAGGGGACCACTAAGGTCCATATAAAAGAGACTTCAGATACAGTATTAGGGGACCACTAAGGTCTATATAAAAGAGACTTCAGATACAGTAGTAGGGGACCACTAAGGTCTATATAAAAGAGACTTCAGATACAGTAGTAGGGGACCACTAAGGTCTATATAAAAGACACTTCAGATACAGTATTAGGGGACGACTAAGGTCTATATAAAAGAGACTTCAGACACAGTATTAGGGGACCACTAAGGCCTATATAAAAGCATCCAAAGAGGACCATGTCATGGGACCTTTAATGTCCACTGTGTTAGCATGGTTAGCATTGCTAAGTCTCTGTGTAGCCATGTCTCTAAAACATCCCCTGCTTTATCATCTACATTTAAAATCAATGGGACCATAATTTACACAAATGAACATCCTGCTGTATTGAAGAAGACTTGAAACTAGCAATTGAAACCATAAACGCATTATGATAATGTTTATTGAGGTAAATCAAGGTGAGATGTTGGGTCATTTTTTACTTAGAAAACTGACTTCTTTTTAGAGCCAGTAGAGTCGCCCCCTGCTGGAAGTTAGATAGAATGGATGTTTAAGGCTTCACTTTACAAACCCGGATGCTTCGTCCAGTATTTTTACAGTCTATGGATTTAAGTTTGGAAAGAGAAGAGAGATTCAGAGACATTAAAAGTGGAATGGGGTTGGGAAAAATGCTCTATAAATTCAGTTAGGGATGTTTTTTAATTGGAACATTGGTCTAAAAGGTTGTCACAGTTTTCATAGTATGAGGTGGAGATTTCCAACTTCATGGAACGCAGCATGAGGACATTATTCATTCAGGCAATAAAGACCCAGAAAGGACATGGAAGAAAATATTTCAAATAGCAGGAAAACGAAAAAACTTAAGTTATCCCAAGAAATATTTATCTTATGTCCCATAACGACCACCAACACAAGACCTGTGGTTCAAAACTCTTCAGGATTAAAGCACATAAAAGCATCTCCTACGCCGTTAACTGATGGGAATACTTTAGTTTGGTCCAGGAAAACATATTAGCAAAAAAACTCTTCAAAATATCACATACAGAAATTACAAACATATATTATTAAAGGAACAGTTTTCCAAGATCACTCTTGGAAAACAAATAGGACTACTATTGATCTATTCCATTAATTGAATACTAAGCACAATAAATTAAAGATTTGGAGACAGTGTGCAGAAAGTATAATTGTACTGTACTTTTACTGTATTAAGTACCTTTACTTTAGGATCACAATATTATTTTAATATGTAATTATATTGACAGTGCATTAGAATTTACAGCTAAAAATGACACATGTACTGTACATACAGTACATTACTTTTCTGACACCTTCTGGTATTCTCACTTAGTAGGTATGATTAATACCCATTAAATAACAAATGACAGTACTACGAAAATTCTAAAAACGATTGCTTGGGGCTTTTATTCTGAAGTTAATCTTGGGAGGTCTAGTAAGAGCTTGCACAACTTTTGGTGAGATCAGACTTTTCCCCCATTTTTTTAAATGTTGTGTAGCAGACATTTAGAATGACCTGATGAGCTTTGAAACACATCCTGTATGTTTAGTCTTGAAACTGAATCTTGGGTTTTCAGAGCGCCAAGGAGACAGACCGACCACAGAATAAGAGGAGGGGGATTGAAGAAGAAAGGAGCTGGTCTGACCTGACCTGACCTGAAGTGGATTTCAGTCTAATCTGAATGATATCAGTCCAAGTCAGACCATGTCAGATGGATTTGATGCAACCCAAACCAGGTCCCAGGGTGCCATCAGAACTGGATGGAGGAGCAGGGGCTGAGTCACCATTACAGTTTGGACCTGGTGCATTGTAAAGATCCCCTACTGGAATATTCCTATTACCGGGACAGGACTGTGTGACTGTGTGTGTGTGTGTGTGTGTGTGTGTGTGTGTGTGTGTGTGTGTGTGTGTGTGTGTGTGTGTGTGTGTGTGGACTCCAGATAAAGCTCTGCATTCTAAATATAAATGTCCTTGACCAGCAAAAGTAGTTTAAGTTCCTGTACAGTGCAGTCCTTTGTGTGTGTTGTGTGTGTGTGTGTGTGGGGGGGGGATTGAGCAGCTGTAAGAAATAAAACCACAGAATGTGCGTTTGTACATACTCTAAGCATTTGTCCTAGTCTGTCTGTAGTTTGAACACTTTTTATCATCTTATGAAGCGAGGGCCGATGGGGGGGGGGGTGCAAGAAGAGCCCGTTTTTTTTTTGGGTGCCTTGTATACAGACTGTGGATGGACAAGAAGGTCAAAGACCTGTGGCCTCAAGCTATGAGGTCACACATGAAATGTGAAGGGGGGGTGATCTCGGGAGAAGCAGTGAATTGTCTTTCTGTTTGTCCTTGGGTTTTCAGAACTAATTTAAAAAAGAAAATCATAAAAGTTCATGTTTTTCAGAGTTGTTTTCTCCTTCCTTCCTACCTTTAACTAAACGTGTTTTTCCGGTGTTAATGCTTGCTGCCAATGTTACCAGATGTACCTGCCGAACATTAGCGTTTAATTGTGAGAATGTTAGCGTGAGAATGGTAGCATTTAGCTCCAAGGAGCACTGTGCCTAAGTACAGTCTCACAGAGCAACTTGTGTGTCTGTCTTGTTTTTCTTCTTTCTTTCTTCTTAGAATGTTGATTTTTACCATTACATTTGGAATTAAACAACACTGTGCCCTTTACACTCTAAGAGATTAAACAATAAAAAAACACCATATATGCCAAAATAACCTTGCATAGCCCATGACTGTCAGCTCACATTTTTGGTTAAATCCCCAAATCCTGCCACTCCGTGCATTAACATGCAGTTGAAAATAAACGATTATATTCGGGTTAAGGCATTACCCCGATTTCTCAAGAGCCATGTAACCACTGCCTGAGGTATTCCTGCATGTATACACCTGAACCGGAGTATGGTCGGGTTAAGCGTCTGCGCATGCTCCAACTGCCCCTCCACACTCCGCTGAAGTGGTTTTTGAACCGAAAATAATCCGTCAGCGCTGTGAATTGTAGTTATTGCTAAGATGCCATACAATCCATGGCTGTTAACGTTATGTGTTTGCAAAAAAAGTGGAGGGACAGAACAGCCCCCGCTGCGACTGCTGGTAAATGTTGGCTTTTTTATTCTACCCAACAGTGTGTAGATAGATCTAATTAGCCAAACAAGCTGTCAGTCTGGCAAGAGCACTGTGCTGTCCTATTTTGTGACAAGAGTGTGTAAATTTAAAAAAAAAAAAAAAAAACATTAAGTTGATACATTTTACTAATTTAGTGGTAAGGTTGGTGATAACAAAAAAAAGCATTGGCGAAGCCTACTGTCACTTTTCCCATTCTGCCCTGGTCATGTATACGGGGTAAGACCATACCCTGTTACTGCTGGGCATGGAAATGCACAGAGGCTATCCCAAACCTACCACATAGCAGCTACCTGGAATGGAATGGAAGGGTGTAGATTTGTTAAGAAGGCTGACCATGTTTTCTTCCCCCCTCCCCCCCATCTCGTATATTTAGTCTTTCCAAAGGTAAAACTTTAGAAAAACCACACAACTTATTTTTAAGTTGCGTGGTACCACTGTGTGACTGAGAGAGGCTTTTCATTTACCCACTGCTTTAAAAGTATACTACATAAACACATAGCATTCAAAGTTGGCCTCTCCCCCGAGATAGAGCGAAAGATGCGGTGGTCGATCTAGCGAGAGAGTGAATGAAGAGAGGGAGCTGTGCTAAGAACAAAGCTGTGAACCAGAGATATAATAACAGTATCTTCTGCTTGTTTCACAGCAGTTCCATTCTAAAGCACAAATTGAGACGCGCACCTTGGCTCACCTCCACTCAACCCTGTTGTAAGGTGTCGAATTGCCGGATTCTTTGTGAATGCAGAGCTTTATTCTGTCCCTGACTGACTACGATTGCATGCACATAATATTCTGTTTTTTGTCCTTATTCCAAAAAAGACAATATTCCTCTCCGTTTACATGGCTAATAAAAGTAAATATTCCGGTAATATACCTGTTTTCATTCCAGGTTGTCAAACAGACGCTAAAGGGTGCCCTGTGTGTCGGTGTCAGACTCGTGACAAAGCGCTGGTATTGGGAAACGAATGGACTGCAAATCCTGCCCGCTGTTATTAACTGGGGGGTTGTTACGCCCAGAAACGTCCCGCACACAGAAAATAAGAAAAGAGGATGGCAGGGTTTCTGCAGATACAGACACCACTGCATACTTGACTCTTGAGTTGTAAGTGACGATGGAGAGGGATTACTTTTGTATTAATGAAGTGATGGAAACAGGAAAGTGTCCAGAACAAACCAGGACGAGTGTATTCACAAAGTCTGTATAGATTAAAAACACTAATGGCAAAAAGCCAACAGCAACAACATTAAATGTGCTGTATGTAAATGTGCTGTATTTATATAGCGCTTTTCTAGTCTGAGCAACTACTCAAAGCGCTTTTACATAGTACAGGATACATTCACCATTCACACACATTCATACACTGTGGCCAGGGCTGCCGTACAAGGTGCCACCTGCTCATCAGATAAACACTCACACACATTCACACTCCGATGCACAGCATCGGGGGCAACTCGGGGTTCAGTGTCTTGCCCAAGGACACTTCGACATGGGACTGCAGGGCCGGGGATTGAACCACCAACCTTCCAATTGGCAGGCAACCACTCTACCACTGAGCCACAGCCGCCCCCTTAGAGGGGAAACTGCATGGCATCGACACAGTCACTTGATATAACTAGCAAAAATGCACAGGAATAATTTAAAGGCTATTAATATGCTTTAGGACCAATACGCACAATAAAAGAGCAATGAACTCCAATAGGATGAAATACCACTGCACACTTTAAAACACACACATTAGTTGTTTACTACATGCAGGGAATAATGGAAGACATAACACCTCAATCCACTCTAACAAACAATTACCAGCCGTAGAATTGTACAACGCCCGTCAGCGATATTGCACTTTACCCTTTAATATTAATATTTTAAATGAAATAAGACGAACAAACCCAATTAAAAAAAGAAAAGAAATTGTACAAATAAATGCCCGTTTCTCTAAAGTAATATGGGAAAAAACAGTGACAGTCAATATTGCACTCAACGACAGTCCTTTTAGTCATTTAGGTTTCATTCAGACCAGTAGCATGTATTAATGTCCTGATGACAGATAAATCATTATCTCTGCTTCCAGTTTGAGCTTATCCAGCTGACTGGAATTGTTTTAAGCGTGTCACGTCATGATTGACAGGCGATTTAGTCCAGCGGGTGTATGGGCGGGACTTTGTTACCCCGGCTCCAACTCCAATCATTACTCCTCAGACTTTGGCTCCAAATGACGCCACC
Organism: Etheostoma perlongum; assembly: GCA_026937815.1. NCBI lineage: Eukaryota > Metazoa > Chordata > Actinopteri > Perciformes > Percidae > Etheostoma > Etheostoma perlongum. Next base: position 25,839,078 of record CM049393.1, on the reverse strand, counting down.
TGCACAAGATGGCGGCGCCTGTATCTGGGATTATCCTTAAGTGTGAGGAAGTGGAGATGCAACGTCCATCTTTATATATTCTCTATGGTCAGTCCATCCATCTCATTCTCGTGAATGCCATATCTCAGGAATACGTTGAGGGAATTTATTCAAATTTGGATGAATTAGATTTTGGTGGTTATAGGTCAATCTCATTCTGACCTCACAAAACAATTTTGGCCTTAAAGGGTAACTGCTGTTTTTTTCAACCCTGTTTTCCATATATTTTTGTGTCTATGTAACTGATGGGAACAACAATCTTTGACATTGGTCCAGTATTAAGCGAGATTGCTGCAGTCAGCAGCGGCGAAACAAGCTACAATGGAAGTTAATAGGGCAGTTGTCCAGCCTGTATTTACTTTCACAAAAGTACTAAGTGTCTGACAACATTATAGAAAGGATCCCTTCAGAGATAGACCTTTAAAACCTCTTTGAGACCTTTCTATTTAACCAGAACAGCTCTGAAGTCACTAGCGCTAAACCCACCAGACTCCATTTAAAAAAGCACTACTTTTATCGTGTCAACATATTTGCACATGTAAATCGGTAAACAGTGTGTTTATTTTAACCTAAACTAGAGTTGTGATGGTTAAAAAAGTTGAAAGACGATCCTAAATGTCTTTTCGTAGTTTTATTTTGTTTCTGTCGACTTTGAATGAAGTGTATTTTATGATGCTAAAATCACTGTTTAATTACATGGAGTCTGCAATTTCGCAATTTCACATCTGTTTTTATGTTTAAAAAAAGTATCTTACTCTTTAACAAAAAGGTTGACTTCATTAGGAATCATTTCCATACTGTTATCAGAATATTGATGAGTCTGACAGCGGCAAAACAATCACTTTTGTGAAGGTAAATACAAACTGGACAATTGTCCTATTTACTTCCATTGTAGCTTGTTTCGCTGACTGCAGACTGCAGTGATCTCACTTATACTGGACCAACGTCAAAGATTGTTGCTCCCATCAGTCACTTGGACACAAAAACAGGAAAATAGATACAAGGTAAAAAAAAAAACAGTAGTTACCCTTTACCTCAATTCATATGTTAATTAATAACAGGGAACACTACAAACGTCATTTAGAGAGAGCAACAACTGCACAAATAAGTGTTCTATTAACGTGTAGAATCCATCTCTGCCTCCCCATCTTTCTCTCTCACACTCTTAAAAAGAATTTGTCCTGAATGTGAATGACAATGCAGCTGGTGGAAGCTGTTTTTTTGGCTGACGTATCTAGGCCAACCGAGGAGGCTGCTGCAGCAGTAACGTTTAAGTAAGCATTACATGTAAGCACTTAAGTAAGCAGGCAGCATTTCCACGCCAGAAGAAGAGAACTGGAGGGAGAAACACAGGAGCTGGTATGAAGCTTTGCAGTGAGGAAAAGTAAAGAGCAGTGGTCAATCATCACTGTTATGGAGCTAGATTTGTTTCTGTGTTACATGCGAGAAAATAAATGATCTGAGAGAAAAAAAAAGGTTGAGAGAAAAAGTTTTCATACCAATAGCGAAAAATAATAATATTTAAGACTAAAAAAAGTTTAAATATAAAATAAAACATTTTAAAATTATTTCTGAGGAAAAAAATCTCTCAAAATACTTTTTTAAACTCTCAAAGATATAGTTTTTGCTAACTGTGTGAAAAGAGTTTCTCTAAAAAAAAAACGTTTTTCTTCTCACGTTTAAAACCTCTTTGCTCTCGATATAATTCCTTGCTGTCATCTCAGGATTTTTCTCTCAATGTGAAACTAGTGTGAAACGTTCCTATTGGCCAGTTAGGTGAGCACCGTCTTGTCTTGGGAGTCCATCTGAATCATAACACCATTGTCACAGTCATAGATACTGTAGATAACTAGCAGCCAGTCCACTTTCAAATAAAACCTTTTAAATTATCTCAAAACTTTTTAACAGTCCAACTGAAACGCTGGCGGTGAGCTCCAGGTCCCTCAGCCGCAGACGGACCGCCATCAGCGGGGCCATCGGCATTTCTTTAAACCAATCACAATCATCGTGGGTGGAGCTAAGTGTCGGATGGAGCCACGGTGCCTCTGTAAAATTAGTTACCGTGGAGAGCGAAGGTTCGTTTCTCACTGGATTTGTCAAGCTGGAAATTAACTTTTTAATGGTTTCGCCCACAGTGCTGCATAATACAAGGTTTCTCAGATTAGTCATAGAGCCTTATTATTAGGCTCAAATGAAAGCTCTGCTCATACTGAGTTCAGTTATGGACAGTAAAATTACAACATATACATAGGTCATCAGATATATGGGGTGGAATCATTGAAAACAGGGAGACAGAGGAGGTTCTTTAGCTTGGAGTTGTTTTTATTAAAAAACAATGGGATTACATTACATTTGGCTGACACATTTTTAACCAAAGCAACTTACAACATGGTAAACAGTTTAAAGCTTTTTAAAACAATTCTCCCAACAATTCTAAAACAATTTAACAATTTGGGCTAGTAGGTATAGTGGGCGCCCATATGTAGAAGGTTACTCCTAGACACAGCGGCCCGGGTTCAACTCCCACCTGTGGCCCTTTGCTGCCATATGTCATAAAGGCCTAAATAATCCCCAAAAAATAATAATAAATAAATTATTTATTTATTATGATTTATTCATTTAATTAACTAAAAAGACTCTCCCATCTGAATCTGTTGAAACTCCACACTGACTCCTCTCATCATCACTGCTACTTTCATCTGAGCTGCTGGGGCTGGGGGGGGCAGGCAGTGACGCACTGGTCGACACTTTCCATTCACTAGTCCCCATTCATGACCAATGGGAGAAGGATGTTCCTGCAGATTGTAATTTAAAGCTGGAAATATGTATGGTAGTTTGTCCTTTCCATGTGAAAATTCAAAGAGTTGTCATCAGGTGGGAGACGGATTGTACACGTAGTCTTCATTTTGTCCCATTTGGAAATTCTGGCCTGCACTCAGCTCACATCTGCACTCTCACCATAAATTATGGAGAGGACAAATGCCTTCATATCCGCTCTGACTTCATGTTTTAATTCCAGACTCTCACCCACTCATCCCAGGAGCTCTCTTGCCTCAGAATTGATCTTCACCTTCTCCAACACCTTCTTCTTCTATCCATGCCCATAGAACCCCGAGGTGTGGTAACCGCTAGTGATCACATGGAGAGGTATGATGATATCTGCTACCTCTTCCAAGAGCATAGCACGGCATGCTTGTGTTTAATCAGCAGATCACCTCTGACTTGCTGCGAGACGTAAGCTGCTTGGACATACACATCTGTGTCCTCGGAGCCTAGAACAACAGGTCCAGTGTACTGTATCTGCTTCTGGATGTCTGAAGACATAGTCCCCATTAGCCAGGCCAGTGCTCAGATTGGTTGACGTTTCTTCCTCGCAGTAGTCACTCTGCTCCTGACGTGTGTTTCCAGCTGTTCCTTTATAAGTTTCTGTAGTCATGAGTTGGTTGAACTCAGCGGCACCTGAGAACCTGTCTTTGGGCTTGGGGGAAACATTTGGGCCTTTTGGATGTTTTGCTGCACGATGATCGTGCTCATCATCCTTGATGCTGAAAGGAAGGTCATATATGACATTGACAAGGATGATGAGGTATGCATTGGTGAGGCATGAGAAGATCATAGTGTCACAGCCCTGTCTGTGACCTCCAGCTTCCCTTAGTTTGTTTTTCCCTGTCAGTCTTTCCCTGTGTCAACTTCTCCATGTGGTGTGTGAGTGTGACTTCATCTGCAGGGGCATGGGGCTGTAGGCACTCTTGGGCACACCTGGCTTCTATCACAATTAACATCAGTACAAGAAACCCAGCTCTCCAGTCACTTGTCGCCAGATTGTTTCCACTCACCATGTGGTAAACTCCTCAGGCCTTCATTCTCAGTGTTTCAGTTTCTAGAGAAACCTTAGTTTTGTAAATTGTCGTACCGCTGAAAGTTAACTTTGTCTCTCTCATCTGCAGCCGTTGCCTGCCACACTCCCTCGCCACCTGTAAACCTCCGCTCCCATCAGGACTGTCACCTCACCACCATCCATTCACAGTCGGACTTACTACAACCCACAGTCAATAAACCACTTCTAACTTTTAACTTTGAGTCAGTGTTCTGAATCTGCTTCTGGGGTCCACACTAGAACTAACCCTAACACATAGTATGGATTTTATATGACGGTTTTGAAAAATTGACATACAAAAAGCTAAAAATTGATGGCCATTTTGAATTTTAAGTTAAAAAATAGGTCAAATCAATTAATCTACATAATTTACGAATTTCTTGACCCAAATAGTCTCAGAAATCATGTATCATGCAGCACTGTGGGCAAAGCCTTTAAATATTTTTATCTTGGCTGACGGCAGCCATTTGGCTATTGGGCTCTCGCAAAATCACGGTCCACGGTCACAGAGCTGCTATAGATGACCAACTAATTCCCTCGGGAAGGAACTTGTTTTGGTGGAACATGTGTACGTTCCAAAGTAGTTTTAGTCGTCAACAGAAAACTCAGATTGGACAGATAGTCTAGCTAGATGTCTAGATTTACCCAGCAGAGATCTGAGGAGCGGTGTGTCTTTTGTCCTCAGAGTGTTATGACCGAGGTTCTGAGGAACAACACACTGACACAACATAATGTTTTAATGAGTGCTGGATCGATGATGAAGAAACAAGACAGTGGTGTGTCCAAACTGTCTCTAAATTAAAATCGTAATACAAATTGAATCTGCTTCCATGTATCATGAAAGAATTGAATTGGGTCAAAAGCATACCAGCCCAAATGCACATATGAGTGGTCTGTCCCAATCCTTGAAGATACATAGCCTCTTTATAAAGGAAACAACTTGATGGTTGGACTGTACGCACCGTTTATGCTTCACATACACCAGGCCTTACGATGTAGCCTCGAAACCAGCTACAGTATGCAGATTCATAAATCAGATTTGCAAGCTCACAAATCTCTCTCAGCACTTAAATCTGCACTCATTATTAGTCTTTTAAACGATAGAGACGAAACCTTGGGTAGTCATTAAACAATGCCTGTACTGTATGGCCCTAACTTTATCAACCATGCTCATCTCATAATGGTTGCATTTATAATTTTACAAAACAATCATCTCCTTAGCACCTGCTTCATGTAGCACTTTAATGTCCTGAGCCTTGTTAATCACTTGTGTATTACGTGCTGGTCTTTCCGCTGCTTTGTCTTCCATGCTGTATCCCTGAGGGTCTTGTCAAGTGCAGGCGTCCCTGTGCTCTTCATGGCTGAGTGTCACTGTAATCGCCCTTTCCTCTAATGGCCTATTCAACCTATAACACCATGGGTAATATTTCATAGGCTCTATGCTCTGGGTGGCAGGCAATGGCAGTCGTTACGAGTGCCATCGCCGTTTAGTGGCAATCACCCAGCCTGTTGTAATTACAGATGAAGCCATCTATAATTTCCTGTGCCTCCGTGTTGGGGCCAGGACCCTGCAGTGGCCTTGGCTAGAATAAAATCCCCCGCAGAGCGACTCTGTGTAGAAATCAGTTGCAGTGGTGTATTTCTCAAACCAAGGGGAGCTGTGATTACTGTAGATGAAGTGGTTTACTGCTGGAAATATGCCAAAGCTGAATTCAGAGAGTGTGCAGGAATATGTCTTGGTTTCTCTACCCCTTTTAAAATGATTTTTATAACGATGAGTCTAATCTCCAAAGACTCTTTACATTTCATATTATGCATACTGTATGAACAAATAAACCTTTGCATATCTGCAACAAAGTCTTTCCTGATTGAAATTAGCCTGATTTCTTTCCTTATAACCAGAATATTTAGTTTAGTTTAATTTTATTTTATTTCTGTGTCATGGCAAACATTTGGCCCATCCCACTTGGGATTACATGATAAGATACCACAAACATATTTAGCAAATGTCTTCCAGTTGCATATACAAATCATTCGGAAAAATATTTTTTAAAAAGTATATATATATATATACATATATGTTGTATATACATCGTCCGGTTTCAACAGTAAAAGATAAATAAAACACCAGATCTCAACTGAGCACCAAGAGATCTTAGCCTTTTAGACAAATTATAACATAATTACATAATAATAACATAATTCTCTGTGCCATATTCAATTCAATTTCAATTCAATTCAATTTTATTTATAGTATCAATTCCTTAGACAGTTATCTCGAGACACTTTACAGATAGAGTAAGTCTAGACCATACTCCATAATTTACAAGGACCCAACAGTTCTAGTAGTTTCCTCCAGAGCAAGCAACAGTGCGACAGTGGCGAGGAAAAACTTCCAAGCTCTTGGTAGGTGGCGTCTGACGACCGGTTGGGGTTCAAATGAAGAGTGGCAATAACAGTCACAAAAAATAGTAGTTTGTAGTAGTTCTTTGTAGTAGTTCATTGCATAGCAGGTCACTGTGCGGCATTACAAGGCACAGCAGGACGTAGCAGGGCACCGATGTAACATGGCATTCAGATTTTATCATCACAAAAGTACGTAATTTTGGCTTAGGCCCGTTGCTCTTTGTCTTTAGCAAACACAGATTCTTTTAACAAACCAATATTCAGCCTTTTGTTATTACACCAAACCCATAGTTGCAAAACAATTTGCATAAATCTTTAGACCAGAACTAACAATGTGTCTATCCCAGAGAAAGGTTTTTCTCCTCATCCTATTTTCGTCCCTATCTAATGAATGATTCCATTCCCATCCCATGTTTCCCACTATAATCAAGTATAGGGCACACACAAGCTTGGAACAGTTTAGAACGGGTTTGGAAACTCAGATTCAGATTCAGATTCTTTGATTCCTCCCAAAGCTCGACCTGCTGAATTGTAACACTTTTTCTAAAATTCAAAATGTTCATCAAAATAAAAACCTAGATATTTATATTAATCTGCAAAGTTCAGCTTGTGTGATCCAATTTAAACTCATTAGATACTGCAACTAGTACAGGGGTTTTCTTAAGTGAATTACTTCGCTTTTCTTTCTATTAATAAACAGTCTCTATTTATTACACCACTCATCAATATAGGAGAGTATCCGCTGCATATTATCATCAGAGGGTGACAGTAAAACAGCGTACAGAAGAATACCCTGTTTCATTTCCATATGTTATCCCACAATTCAATGCTTTAATTTCCTTTGCCAAATCATTTATATAAATTGCAAATTCCTGTGGGAGGAACCGCTGGGGTCGGGTGCGCAGCCACATGGGTGGCGGCGAAGGTCAGGGACCTCGACGGACCAGACCCGGGCGGCAGAGGCTGGCTCTGGGGACGTGGAACGTCACCTCTCTGTGGGGGAAGGAGCCGGAACTTGTGCGGGAGGTGGAGCGCTACCAGTTAGATCTGGTGGGGCTTACTTCTACGCACAGTCTCGGTTCTGGAACCGTACTCCTGGATAGGGGTTGGACTCTGTCCTACTCCGGAGTTGCCCAGGGTGTGAGGCGCCGGGCGGGTGTGGGGATACTCACAAGCCCCCGGCTGGCGCCGCTGCGTTGAGTTTACCCCGGTGACGAGAGGGTCGCCTCCCTACGCCTGCGGGTGATGGGGGAAAACTCTGACTGTTGTTTGTGCATATGCACCAAACAGGAGTTCGAGTATTCGGCCTTCTTGGAGACCTTGAATGGAGTCCTGTATGGGGCTCCAGTAGGGGACTCCATAGTTCTGCTGGGGGACTTCAACGCACACGTGGGCAATGATGGAGATACTTGGAGGCGTGATTGGGAGGAACGGCCTCCTGATCTGAACCAGAGTGGTTGTTTGTTGTTGGACTTCTGTGCTAGTCATGGATTGTCCATAACAAACACCATGTTCGAACATAGGGATGCTCATAAGTGTACGTGGTACCAGAGCACCCTAGGCCAAAGGTCAATGATCGATTTTATAATCGCGTTTCATCTGATCTGAGGCCGTATGTTTTGGACACTCGGGTGAAGAGAGGGGCAGAGCTGTCAACTGATCACCATCTGGTGGTGAGCTGGGTCAGGGATGGGGGAGGACTCTGGACAGACCTGGTAAGCCCAAACGGGTAGTGCGGGTAAACTGGGAACGTCTGGAGGAGGCCCCTGTCCGACGGACTTTCAACTCACACCTCCGGGGCGGAGCTTTTCGTGCATCCCTGTGGAGGCTGGGGGCATTGAACCTGAGTGGACAATGTTCAAAGTTTCCATTGCTGAAGCTGCGGCGGCGAAGCTGTGGTCTTAGGGTCTTAGGTGCCTCAAGGGGCGGTAACCCACGAACACCCTGGTGGACACCGGTGGTCAGGGAAGCCGTCCGACTGAAGAAGGAGTCCTTCCGAGATATGTTATCCCGGAGGACTCGGAGGCAGTTGCAAGGTACCGACGGGCCCGAAGGGCTGCAGCCTCTGCCGTGACAGAGGCAAAGCAGCGGGTGTGGGAGAAGTTCGAGAAGACATGGAGAAGGACTTTCGGTCGGCACCAAGGTGCTTCTGGAAAACCGTTCGCCACCTCAGGAGGGGGGAAGCGAGGAATCATCCAAGCTGTTTACAGCAAGGATGGGACGTTGTTGACCTCAACTGGGGAGGTAATAGAGCGGTGGAAGGAACACTTTGAGGAACTCCTAAATCCAGCTGGCACGCCCTCTGTGGTAGAGGCAGAGCTGGAGGATGATGGGGGATTGTCGTCAATTTCCCTGGTGGAAGTCGCTGAGGTAGTAAAACAACTCCACAGCGGCAAAGCCCCAGGGATTGATGAGATCCGTCCAGAAATGCTGAAAGCTCTGGGTGTGGAGGGGATGTCTTGGTTGACACGCCTCTTCAACATTGCGTGGAAGTCTGGGACGGTGCCTAAGGAGTGGCAGACCGGGGTGGTGGTTCCCCTCTTTAAAAAGGGGGACCAGAGGGTGTGTGCCAATTATAGGGGTATCACACTTCTCAGCCTCCCTGGTAAAGTCTACTCCAAGGTACTGGAAAGGAGGGTTCGGCCGATAGTCGAACCTCGGATTGAAGAGGAACAATGCGGATTCCGCCCTGGCCGTGGAACAACGGATCAGATCTTCACTCGCAAGGATCTTGGAGGGGGCCTGGGAGTATGCCCAACCAGTCTGCATGTGTTTTGTGGATCTGGAGAAGGCGTATGACCGGGTCCCCGGGAGAAATTGTGGGAGGTGCTGCGGGAGTATGGGGTGAGGGGGTCCCTTCTCAGGGCCATCCAACCTCTGTATGACCAAAGCGAGAGCTGTGTCCGGGTTCTCGGCAGTAAGTCGGACTCGTTCCAGGTGAGGGTTGGCCTCCGCCAGGGCTGCGCTTTGTCACCAATCCTGTTTGTAATATTTATGGACAGGATATCGAGGCGTAGTCGGGGCGGGGAGGGGTTGCAGTTCGGTGGGCTCGGGATCTCGTCGCTGCTTTTTGCAGATGATGTGGTCCTGATGGCATCATCGGTCTGTGACCTTCAGCACTCACTGGATCGGTTCGCCGCCGAGTGTGAAGCGGCTGGGATGAGGATCAGCACCTCTAAATCTGAGGCCATGGTTCTCAGCAGGAAACCGATGGAGTGCTTTCTTCAGGTGGGGATTGAGTCCTTACCCCAAGTGAAGGAGTTTAAGTACCTTGGGGTCTTGTTCGCGAGTGAGGGGACTATGGAGCGTGAGATTGGTCGGAGAATCGAGCAGCCGGTGCGGTATTACATTCTGTGTATCGCACCGTTTGACGAAAAGAGAGCTGAGCCAGAAGGCAAAGCTCTCGATCTACCGGGCAATTTTCGTTCCTACCCTCACCTATGGTCATGAAGGCTGGGTCATGACCGAAAGAACGAGATCCAGGGTACAAGCGGCGAAATGGGTTTCCTCAGGAGGGTGGCTGGCGTCTCCCTTAGAGATAGGGTGAGAAGCTCAGTCATCCGAGAGGAGCTCGGAGTAGAGCCGCTGCTCCTTCAAGCGTCGAAAAGGAGCCAGTTGAGGTGGTTCGGGCATCTGGTAAGGATGCCTCCTGGGCGCCTCCCTAGGGAGGTGTTCCAGGCACGTCCAGCTGGGAGGAGGCCTCGGGGAAGACCCAGGACTAGGTGGAGAGATTATATCTCCAACCTGGCCTGGGAACGCCTCGAGGATCCCCAGTCGGAGCTGGTTGATGTGGCTCGGGAAAGGGAAGTTTGGGGTCCCCTACTGGAGCTGCTGCCCCCGCGACCCGACTCCGGATAAGCGGATGAAGATGGATGGATGGATGGCAAATAATGTGGGGGACAACGCATAACCCTGTTTTAACTGTGAACCAGTTTTCATGTCCATGTCAACACACATGATTCAAACAAAATGCTAGCTGCGTGGTTTCAGCGACAGTAGCTTAGCGTCGATAGCAACCACCCGCAGAGCTGATCAGTGCATCACACATGCACATTAACTGGTACACTATACCTTTATATTGCGTTTATTTAATTTCTATATACCTGCACACATAAATACTTATTTTACTATTAACCAGAACAGTATATACTTATATACTATATACAGTATATACTTATGTATGTATTACAGTATATGATGTTAGGATATCAATTTAGTGTTTTTCGAGTAGTTAGCTGATAGGGTTAATGCTGACACAGACATTTGGAGGGTGTGTGTGTGTGTGTGTGTGTGTATATGTGTATAAATGAGACGCTGACAACGCAGTCATTTGCAGTTGTGTGGATGAAAGATTGAGAAGATTTGCAAGAGTCACAAACAGCCTCAAGCGGACGGTTGCATGCCGGGCGTTTCTACACAGAGAACACTACTGAAGAGAAAGACGTTGAAAAGACTATTCTTGTTTTTGTGTAAATACACCTTTTAAAACCAAAACTACAACAACAAGGAAGAGCGGGGCTGGCATGGCGAAAACGCCGACGGACCCAAAGCTACGTTGTGGTCATTGGAGCATGCAGCCATCTTCAGAAGTGAAACCACGCAGATTCTGGGTGAGTCAGTTTAACACAGCACAAACCCTTCTAGAAGTAGAAAAGACATACACTCATCCAGGCAAGTTTAGCCTCATAACCACGTTGAAAGCAACACGTAGGGATATGCAAGCTAATGTTAGTTAAGTATCAGTGCTATTGATATTCTGTATATTGTTTGAGATTAATAGTCTAATAATAAGATATATTTCTCTGAGCAATATGAACAATATCAATGAAACTGAAATGATCCATTAGTATCTCCATGGTTCCATGCAGCTGTAGCTGGTCTATGTTACATGACATGAGTTGTCTGCCAGGAAAATCACAACATATGATTACGTTTATGTTGCATGGTAGACAATCCTTTTTCATCACTGACGCAAGGAAAAGTATCCTAGACGTTGTTCTAGCATTATGCACAACCAAGTTGTAGTTAGCCAAGCAACTATAAAACTTTAACCCAAATTTACACAAATAGTTCTGAATGATTCTGAATGGCAGATACGTACGAGAATACTTTGATTAGTTGATGGAAGTAATTATACATGAATGAGCACATATTGTGAAAGAACAAAGCGTTTTTGTTAAGAATCAACTCAAAAAGTTAAACAATGGAGCTTTAACTGCCCATAACCTGTTCTCATTACTCATATACATTTACTACATCACTGCACAACCTGTAATATTAGGTCTACAGTTTTTTCATTCTATCACTACTTTACACCAGGCTACCTCAGGACTATGTTTTATATCATTTTAATCTATTTTATATATACAGTATATATATAGTCTATATTATTACTAGATTTTAACTTCTGCAACATTTTACCTTTATGGGTTGGTTGGTCATTTTATCTTACGTGATTTCCTTTTTCATACATATGATGTATGAGCCTGAGAATAAAGAACTCCATTGCCAACAACTAATTCACTGAAGTTCTTGTACATATGACCAATCATGAACGGGTTTGTAGGATATCGTATGAATATTCATGGACACCAATTATGTATGATATCCCACAAAATTAGGCAACCGCCGGCTGGTCACGTGACGCCAGCTGTCGCTCGTATCAGGGGGACATTACAGTTAAGTTTAGCCCACATAAAGTGAGCATTACATTACAGTTAAGTTTAAGTACAAAAACCACTACATATTTATTTAGTCATTTTGTTTTGTTTAGCTTATTGTCTTTATCCTAATTGGGTTTGGACTATTTAAGACATCAGCCAATAAGTCTGGGAAGGGTTCTACTCGTCAAGAAGGCCCAGCTCAAGCTCAAAACCGACATGCTAATGAGAAAGCTAACCAGCCTTCTCCTGCACATGACGGCAACGATGATGAAGGAGGCCCGTCACTATCGCAGTTGGTAAAACGTATTGAAAGTTTCACGGCTGAAACCCAGAAGTCTACCATATACTCTTTTGGGACACGTCTCACTGAAGTTGAAGCTTATCTGCAAGACTGCGATGATAGGATTACTGTGCTTGAGGCCACATGTGAACAGCTAGTGAATTGCAACAAGTTGCTAATGGCTAAATCGGAGCAGAATCTACATGTTGTGGGTGTACTTGAAAACTTGGAGGGGCCGCAGGTCACGGCATTTATGACCAACTTCTTTGCTGAGACGCTGGGTGTGGATATTCCTGACGGGCCAGAGATGTTGGATCGGGCACATTGCCTAGCTTTCCGTCCAGCCTTGGGTTGTTTATTTCTATATTTGGTTACTTGTTGGCGCACTGGTGTGATGCACAGTTAGGATGCATAATGTAGGGTGTAGACGCTTAGTTCAGGGAAACGTTTTGGGAAGAAGGGCTGGTTTGGTTTCTTTTTCTTTTTCTCTCTTCCTTTTCTCCACATTGTGTGTAAGTCATGTTAATATGTTTATCAGAAGGTCTTGTACACAGAGTCTTATACTGCACAGGTATTACAGCAAATCTGTGGGATCATGATTGATATTGCAGAAATTAAATCAGGATTCAGGGCCCCATTAAACATAAAAAAGATTCTTAATTACTTAAAAAAAGAAATAGTACAGATTGCGTTGCTACAAGAGACCCATCTAGATGGCAATGATCATCTAAAGTTAAAAAGATAGTGTCTGGGTCATATTTACTATTCATCTTTCACAAGTAATGGCAAGGGTGTAGCCATCCTAGTCCAAAAATCTCTGCTTTAGTTAGGGCTGACACATCAGGCAGATATGAAATGATTAAAGGGACACTCTTTGGGGAAGCTGTCTCCTATTTAAATGTGTATGCCCCCCCCCCTTTTTTCCCTCAGATTTCTACACTAAGGTATTTTGTTTGTTCTCTGAGTGGATTATTGAGTCTTCAATAATAACTGTTGCCTAAACCCGTGCTTAGATAGCGCAAGTAAAACTGTACAGTCTAATATGGGGTAAGGTCGATCTCTCCTTGGCTGCTGCATGGATGACTATTTTCTTTTTGCCTCTAAAAATGCCCTTCAGAGGGTTATTTCTTGCTCTATTGGCAATATAGTTATTAGTGATCACTCGCCAGTGTTTTTAGTCATGTCCTGGAGGGCTCAAAGCATTAGAGGGCAAAGGCACTTTCCAAACCATTTACTTAAAAATCCCAATTATAAAACATATCTTAGTGAACAGTATTACTGAGAACAGTACCCCAGATGTATCTCCCAGTTTACTTTGAGAAACTGCTAAGGCCGTTATTCGGGGCTCTACTATATCGTTTTCTGTAAGTCTTGACAAGTCTGTAAGAAATAACAGAGAGCAGAACAACAGCTTCTTGAGGAGCAACAAAACAAATTGCATGGAGAATTTATCCTTACACCTTTGAAAGGCCTGAGGCTACAAATTGACACTATCACAGCAGCTCTGGACACTCTTCTATCTAAAGAGATTTAGAAATCCATACTGTTCGGTAAGCATATATGAATTTGGTAACAAGCCAAGCAAGTATCTAGCCAATTTGATTAAGGGAAATGCTGTCTCCCAGGCTATTCCAGTTGTAAAGAACAGTGCTGGTACAAGAGTCCATAGCAACAAAGATATTGAAAGGCAGATTAAGCTGTTCATAAGCCTATAAGCATAGTCTTGTATTTTGTGTTAATTCTTCCGAGCAAGTGTTAAGGCAGTAAATGCAACACAGCTAATCTAGATAACGTTTACAATCACAAGACTTGTGATTCAGTTCTACTAGTTGTTCGGCACTCATGGCTCCCTGCATGGACATTGCTAAAACGCTATCTGTGTATGAGCTAGAGGCCAAAACAACGCAACGTATCATCCAGAACATCGGCTGTGATTGTAAACTAACATGTACCGAAGTAAGTAAAGTTTGTAAAGAAGATCCGTTGTTGTGTGTCTCAATATACCCACGTACCTCCATCTCACCGGAAGATAAAGTACGACAATATAAATAACTAATTTCTTGATTTCTATGAACACTTCTGAACAATTCTGAATCAGATTACAGTCCTGGACAGCCTCTGAGACTCAGAAAGAGAGGCTTATTACCCGTAAGGAAAGGCTATCAGTGACTTACAAAATAACAAGGCCCCAGAACTTGATGGGCTGACCACTGAATTTTATAAAGCATTTGGAGAAGAAAGTGGATATTTCTTCTATATGCTGCCCCTCGCGCCTCTGTTATTACAAATGGCCTGAGGTCTTCCCCGTTCTCGGTATGATGGGGCACTAAATGCCTCTCCACTTTAATTCGCCCTCATCTCTGAACCCCTCGCAGAGGCCATTAAATCTGATCCTTTGGTGACAAGCCCCACGTGTCATAAAATCTCACTCTATTGTGATGATGTCCTCCTTTACTTCAGCAGTTCTGAATCTTCTATCACACGGGGTGTCGACATAATTAATTCCTTTGGCTGATTTTGAGGTTACAAAATTAACTACTCTAAATCTGAAGCTATGCCCCTCCCTTCTCATGTATCTTGGTCTCTGTAATGCGCTTGCTTTTTCTGCTGGGCATACACATTACTCCCTTACTCTCAGGCCTCTACAAAGCCAATTTTGTACCTGCAATTAGTAAGATTAAGGAAAACCTGGTCCGATGGACAGCTTTGCCACTGTCTCTCCTAGGTGGGGTGAATCTTATCAGAATGGCTATACTTCCCCGGTTACTGTATCTTTTCCAAATCCCAGCCCTGTTAACATGAAAATCACTTTCTTTTAGAAACAGCTCTTTGACTTCCTTTCTCTGGAGGAACAAGCAAGCCAGGTTGAAACTAACTATGCTACAGCGCCCCGTCGAGGAAGGGGGCTAGGCAGTACTGGATTTATGGACGCTGGACACTATCAGTTAGCATCTCTTTGCATTTGCCGCTGGTTTCACCAGGGTGCCGAATCCACCTGGCTTGGTTTGGAGGCTGCCCCAGTGGCCCCTATTCCTTTGCACCATATATTATATGCATCTAAGAGATGGCTCGCCTTAACTTTGGAAACATTATTTTAAGGTGCAAAAGAATCTTTGGTGTCGGATTGATCAATATTTAAATCAATCAAAATCAATAAATAAGGTATCTGTTGTATAATTGTGTTGCAAAGTGGGATGTAATCAATGACAAAACAATGCCATGTTCCCCCCCATAGCAAATATTTGTTTGTCGCTGTATTAATGTTCAGAATATTGAGTACAATAACTTGAGGCATTTGTTAACAATGTTGTCATCTTTCAGAAAACAACCAGTTTCAGAGAGTATTCTTCCAGTTTCTGGCAGTGTGGAGCCGCTATAGCAAACAGCACACAGGATATTCAAAGCACAAACTATCTTAACAAATGCAGAAATCAGCTCCGGAGGGACGCCCATATTTCAAACAGCTTATGGTGAATAATTCCTCCTGGCAGTTTCCCTTGTAGATCAGCAGGAAGTTGTGAGAGAAGAGAGATGGAGGGAGCAGGTGTTTTATTATTCTCTGATGATTCATAGAGAGCGTTGAATATCTGATGTGGTGATTATAGAGGCTGTAAGTACAGACAAGAGCTTGATAAGGACAGGCAGCCTCGCGGGGCTACCTGGCTACAGGACAACAGGTTTATCTTTCTGCCAGCTGAAGGGGAATGCAAGGCTGACCAATCTTGGGAGGGAGCAGTGCCAAACAGAAACAGAGCAGGGTTTCCCTAATGATGATGCTGATGAGGAAAGCTGGGAGGAGAGCAATAGGCCAGATGTGAAAAGTGTAAGGAGATGAAAGGATGGGAGAAGAGAGTTGAAGGTTTTTGGTCTGCACTTTCATCTCTTCCTCCACCCAGTCTCTGTCTCCTGCTCTTTCATCTGAGCATTCTGACTTCCCCCCGTCTTCCTCTCTCTTTCCTTGTACACCTACTACTAGCCTACCTAACCCTACCTACCTTGAAAGGGTAGGCCTAACCCTAGCCTAGCCTAACCCTACCTTACCTAAGACCATCTACCTAACTACATAGCTCCATTACTTGTAACATTCATTTTAAGATAATACTTTGATTAAGCCCCTGTCCAGCTTTGAACCTGTCCTCATGAGAAAAATGACAGCCAGTCATTTGTTTAAACACTTAAAATAACAGTATGTCAGTATCTGGTGTTTGGGTTAGGGTTAGGGTTCATCCATGAAGAAAACACCTCTCCAAAGTGCCAGACGCCATCAAATGTGAGCATTTGCCCACTCAAGTCGGTTACAACGATGAACTGCAGTCAGGTCGAGAGAGAGAGAGGGATGAACCCTAACCCTAACCATAATCCTAACCATAACAGATTTGTGAACAATATTTGAGAGAAATAAGCCTTTTGTGTACGTTGAAAAAGTCGTATATCTTTAAGTTCAACTAATGACAAATGGGAGCAAAGGAAAAGTGATGCGTTCATAATTTTGTTTAGTGTATTTTAACTTGACCCAAGACTGTGCTTATCCCAAGGCTTAGTTGTAGATCTAGCCAACTGCAACTGTATGGTTGGTACATAGCGGAAAGCAGGCTTGCAGAGACCCGAAGCCGACCGCTGGTAAGCAGACCCGGAGCAGAGGTTGCTCCCTACAGTGTGGACACCAAAGCTAGCAGCCCCGACTCCGGAAATTTAAACAGTGGCTGGGTGAGTCAGTTTAAGACAGCACAACACCTCTTAAGTAGGATGCTATAGACTCATCCAGGCCATTTTAGGTCTCACTTTCACGTTAAATGCACAAATGCAGGGAAAGGAGACAATATCATTAATGTTACAAGCTAGGTTAGCCTTTAGAAACTATGTTTGGTTCTTCTACGAGCCCTACTGTGGCAGCTTCATCATCCTCCTGTAATAGAAATTAACAATTTTTGTGTTTTACTTTAACCCAATTATAAAAAACCTGTGGAGTATTAGGAGTACAACTGCATGGAGGTCTTTCCAAAGCTCCACCAGACAGATTACACTATCAGTAGCTGGTAGAACTTGCGGAAGATTACCCAGAAGAGTGCCTCACCTAATTTGAATTTTGTTTTCACAATATTGTGCAGGCCACATCACAATTTTTCAAATATGTAACTCTGAGTCAACTTGAAGTAGAGAGCAATGTCTGAAGGACAACTAGGAATCTGAAGTAGCAGCAATCAATTGCGTAGAATTGTACTGCTACAAGAAAATCAGTGGCTAATGGATGGGTAAGCGCCACTGAGCTGGCAAAAAGATGAACATATATCATTAATTTCAATATGTAACCTCTTATGTAGGCCCATGTGTCTTGGGGGGTGGTAGGGTCAGATGAGCTTCATTCAGAGATGCCTTAAGCAATTCTTAATTTTTGGTCACATGACTGTTGCAGAGACTGGAGGCCAAAACACACTGGGAATTCTATAGAGCAAATTTTAATCTTTTATATCCCACAAGTGTTTAGATCACCTCCCAAAAGAGAAAAAAAACAAAGATATGTGTATAAACTGCAAGTTTTAGGCACATTTGACCCATGTACAGCACCAACTGCGGTGATTCAATCGTTAGGTTTGTGTATTTCCACTAGCCAACGCGCTAGCCAGCTTGCTATGCTGCTCATCAACTCCATGTTAATAACATGATGTTGTAACTTTCGCCACTGCTCATTTTTATAAAAGGACGGCGCAAGAAAACAAAAAAAGTGTCTTTGTTTACATGGTAAAATGTGCTGTTGGATTGCATTTCATTTAGCGATAGAGAAGGATGGCTTGCTAGTGCGCTAACGTTATCTACGCTAGCTAACACCGGCTGTCAGAAACAAACTTCTATGATCCAATGTCTTTTGGATAATCTACACGTTTTCTGCCTTTCTAAAATGAGCAGTAAAAGTTACTATAATCTGTTCAAGGAGTCGATAACAGACAGCATTAGCTGCCTATCTAATAAATTATAGGTTTTCTACTTCCACTTTAAAAACAAGTATGGTTACGTTTCTGCCAGAGCTGTCCACTACTTTAGCGATGTTTAGCTACATAATGTTAACAATAGGCTATCTTGTGTAGAATCCAGGTCAGAACAGAGGGAAGTATAAAGGAGCAGAGCAGACGTAGTAACGCTAAGCTCAAAAGGTATTTAAATGAAACAAGCTGATTGGGCCATGGAGATGGGAGATTCGGTTAGTATGACCACAGTCTTTAGTTGCATTGGTGGTCAGTTCAGTGTCAGTTGTCAGTGTTTAGTGTAAAAGAGGCAAAAAAGCTCTAAAATATAGTGCTCAACATAGGCCTACAGTCAGAGATGCAGGTAATTAGGAGCTGTGTTAACATGCACCATGACAGACTGGCCTCACTTTTATCTGTCGGTCCACTGTAAGAAGGAAGGTCAATTTCTTTTCAGCGTGAGCAGCTGTTGCAGGGTGCCGCAGTGCCAAACAAGCTCTGTTTCAGAGCAGGAGGCCAAGTGCTCAATGACCAGCTGGCCACCATGCAACAGGAATTGCAATGAGTTGGTCAGGCCGCAAGGGGACAAACCAGATGTTCAGCATGTTGTTGACTGAATCTCTGCTGTCTGCCCTCAGGCTCTCTCTCTCTCTCTCTCTCTCTCTCTCTTTCTCTCTCTCTCTTTCACACACAAACACACAAACTTTTTCTCTACGTCTCCCTCTTAAACCTCCTTTGCTTTGTGATCTTAAAATAATTCTTCTTAAAGCAATTCACAGGAAAACACAAATGCTTTAGGTCATGGAAAGATATATTTTCCTAAACAATGAAGTAGATATGTCTGTATTTTTACATTTGCAATATTTTAAATAAATGATTTGATATTTTGCAATGATTGTGTCCGTCTGGATTTAATAGCAGTACTTATGTATGAAATAAGTTAAACAAACATTTTATAAAATCTGAAGTTTAATAATAATTTAATAAATTACAGTATTGTACATTTAACCTAGGTTTTTACGGTGATGTTACTGTAATACAGTAACACTTAGTTACTGTAAAAGGAATATATTGTTCTGTAAGTACAGTATGCAAGTAATACAGTAAGTTACAGTAAAAACCTTTTGACATGTCTAACAGTGATAGTAATAGTTCAGACCTTCCAATTAGCAGACGACCACTCTCCCACTGAGCCACAGCCGCCCCAAACAAACACCCAAACAAGCCGTAACAAACACCATGCAGAATAACGCCCTTACTACACAATTCAAAGGGAGGGTTGGGCCCCAAAACTCAGACCGGTCTCTACTGGACCAAATGGCAATTCAGATTTTGGCGCATCAATTGATCAGAAGTGGACATTACAGACAAGAGGAGCGTCACTGCATTTTACGCTAGTTAACACTACACTCTGCAGCATTTATGGGGTTTGGAGGCTGCTTTTTACTGATCATTGATTTTGTTAAAAATACTGTTCCTCAGAGCCGGTAGTCTGTCTTTAGATTAAGTGTGTGGCTCTTAAAAGAGCTTTGTATTTGTGATTCAGGACCACATTTAAACTCTGAAGCCATACCGGGTGCGGCCCTGCCTCTTCATAGTGTACACCACATCCATAGCGCTCACTGCCTTCCTCTTGGCGTCCTGGGTGTTAGGTGATATCATGGATCACATTCTCCAGGAACACCTTCAGCACACCGTGAGTGTCCTCATAGATCAGACGACATTACTGCTACAACGCTTTTTGACTACAGAACGGGCCAAGGCCCAAATCACAGAATGTAAATCGCATGTCAAAGAAATGAGTGGTAAATTTGCCTTAACTTGTTATTAACCTGTTCATTTCCTGCCCTAATAACTATATCTTGATGAGTAAATTTTCCAAAACATATTGCTTATTTTGTATTCGTTTTTATCAGTCATGTCTCTTTTACAGGTATTTTCAATCAGCCAGTCAAAGTAGTGGGCTAATGTACAGGAGATATTGGCTTTTGCGACAGAAGATATAAATTTAGAACAAAGCCTACATGATATTTAGTAGGACTGTGATGACCAAGTAGCATGCTCTAATTGAGTGGATCTATCTATCTATCTATCTATCTATCTATCTATCTATCTATCTATCTATCTATCTATCTATCGAACACCGTCCATCCATCCATCCATCCATCCATCCATCATTCATCCATCCATCCATGTTGACTGGGTTATTTGACAGATGATTTAATTTGTCTGATTTAGAGCAAGCATTAAAATCCCGTACGTATTAAATTTTTAGCTCTATAATAGATAAACTTTCCCCCCCACCTTTCTTCCATGGGCTTTCATACAGGGTATAAAACTATATAAGACGAGGTGGCCGAGTGGTTAAGGCGATGGACTGCTAATCCGTTGTGCTCTGCACGCGTGGGTTCGAATCCCATCCTCGTCGCTAACTCTATTTAGGGTTTTGGGTTTGGTTCAGTGCGAAACCAAAGTACAGAGTGTGTATGGACAGATGGGCACTGCCAGGTGCTCTTCAGCAAGGCACCTAGCTGGCAGTTTCTGACATCACTCCATTTGTGCATGAATAGGTCCTGAGCATGTGTGTGAATTGCAGGCCTGTGTGTAGTAATTACTAATAAAACTGAGTGTAAATTGTAATTTACAATCAATAAATAGAGTCAATATGCTTATACTGCAAGAATTTGTAAGTGAAAAACTGTAACAGACAAATTTGTCAGTTTAACATTTTTATGAAACATGTCTGGATGGGACCTCAAAGATGGTTAATATAAAAAATTAATCTGATGGAAGTCATATATGACCAGGGTGGGATATGCGAGGAGAATCCAATATACTATAGGATTAGGCCTAACCCATTCTGCCAGTAATAACAGTTATTATATACGTTTATTTCATATTAATGTTTAATATGTTTGTTTGTTCATGCACCATTCCCCAAGGCAGATTCCACATAAGTGTAACTTATTGTGGCAATGAACCCGTTCCTGATTTTCTGATTTTGATTTCTAATATTCGCATCCTGTGATGTGTCTCCTTGCTCTGCGGTCACTATCCTCTTTTCGGAATCGTTAGTCTGAGGGTGCGCGGACTGCGGAGGAAAGATGTGTACCTATGCGATCGGGTAGTTTCCGCTGAGCTTCATTTTCGAATTTTTCTGCAGCTGATGTATCTGTCTGTGAGGCAACGTCCTCATGCGCATGCGTCCAGAGGCGGGCTCTCGGTGCTGATGCGTTTTTTAACTTCACATAAGCTCGTACATTCAAGACTGATGTCCCAACTATGCCGTTTGTCCACTATGCACATTTAATAATAGGCTACTATTTAAAATATTATTATACAG
The DNA here is from genome assembly GCA_026937815.1 of Etheostoma perlongum. Classification (NCBI taxonomy): domain Eukaryota; kingdom Metazoa; phylum Chordata; class Actinopteri; order Perciformes; family Percidae; genus Etheostoma; species Etheostoma perlongum. Next base: position 25,817,510 of record CM049393.1, on the reverse strand, counting down.
CCTGCTACAAACATCCGCCCCTCTCTTCCTTTCATTATTCCCACATAAACTCCAAGGGCCATGTCTTAAAATAATATTCCATTCCATATTCATAGCAATATACCAGTGTATTTAAATGTGTGCCAATCATAAGTGGGAGTTTCATTAGGCTATTTATGTCAAGTGTCTAGAGACATACAACATAATTGGAGCTGTTCAGTTGTATTTTTCTTCTTTAGAAGAATTTTTCCCAGCTATTTGTTCTTACTCTATAGTTGTTTATGTCATTAAGTTATATAGCTGCTATTAAGAAACAATTTACCTGTCACCTGTCTGCCGACACCCATAAAAAGAAATACAAGTCCATGCAGGCTCACATTCTTAATTGTCCCCAATTGTCTTTCGTTTCTGCTGTTCTTTTTTTGCATGACCTAACCTAGCCACATTCCATTAGGTTGAGAAGAAAGAAACACCCTTTGCATTCCATCCAATAATATCTTACTGCTTTGTTTTTACAGACCTTTTCTTTTTTTTCCTGAATCTCCCCCCCTCCAAAAAAAAAAAGACAGCCACTGGCTCTTGCATCTGAGAAAGCTGACAAAACAAGTGGACATTTAGTTAAGATGTTTTTCTTTCTAAACAACTGTTTTCGAGCTCAAGAATGAGCTTTCACGCACATATTTTGTATTTTAAGGCCACAAAAAAATTAGGCTATATTAAATAATAAAGTTAACCAATTAATCCCCAAGTAATGTTAAAAAATAGGCTATTACAAATCAAATTTAAATAATACAGTTAAGAAGAATAAATGTCTAATTTTCTATTTACATAGAAAGAAAAACCGGAGGCTACGCCAACAGCTTAAGACTCCGGTGCTTTCCAGTAAGCCGTGAGTATGACGTTCACCGACTGCACCTGAAGGCGGCACAACACAACCACTGTCTCCGCACTCCACAGCACACACAGCCGCTACCTGCAAGGCGGAATGGAAGTGTCCTCCAGTGCTCCCCGCTTCATCCTCAGCGCAGCGAAGCCGCGGGAGAAGCCAGGCCCGACATGACAGCGCCGGGACGGGAAAAGAAAGCCCGCCAGCAGCGGCGGTTGACCGTCCGGCCCGAGGCGGTGTGGGCTGCGGGGCGCTACGCAGTGCTGGCCGCTCTGTGCGTCCTGTGCTACGGCAACTCTCTCCACGGGGAGTTGGTACACGACGATGTGTGGGCTATCATTAACAACCCGGACGTCCGACCGGACTCCAGCCTCAGAAACATCTTCAGCAACGACTTCTGGGGCAAGAGGATGGCGGACAACACGAGCCACAAGTCCTACAGACCGCTATGCATCCTTACCTTCAAGTAAGTTCTTCCGACTCTTCAACTCCGCAGTTTTCCCCACACCTGGAGCTCTTAAAACAGCCACTGTATGCTTGTTTAACCGCAATGTTCCTTTCGCTAACTAGCGGATGAAAGCTATAAACGTTATTAAAGGTGACGTCACACAACTGTCCCATAATGGAAAGAAGCTGTTGCAGCCTCATAGTTAACTTTACACTTTGTTGTGGCTTCATTTAATATGGTGGATATAAACTCAGTACGGACGCAATGAAACTTCCTAGAATTCTAGCAATGGTTTATAAGACCTCCTAATCCGGTTTCTGTAGTGGTAATCGTATATAGATATCCTATATGATAAAGTCCAATAGGACTATATCCTAAAGGAGTGTTTACAAAATCAAGTAGGGAATTCCTTTTGGAATACTGTAGGACTTTTTTAGCTTTGTTAAGGGCATGTTATAGCCTAAATATTAGATTCCCATCCTTCAAACCTATGCTCTTACTCTAAATATTTATATTATGAGATAGAGCTGAGAGAGTAGCTTGACTGGCCACCTTCACATTTAACTTGTCCCAGCACATCCCAGCCCTCCTGCCAACAACCCTGATTTAATGGGACTTCAGGTTTCAGAATTAATTGAATACAGAGAGATAGAGATCATGTGGAAGTTGTTGTGCAGCTAAAGAAGACTTGCTCTTTCATGGTAGTGGAGTTTGAGATGCAGTGTGGGTAAGGATGTAAGAAGGTTATGTAAAAGTTCTGAACCAGCGGCTGAGGATGGGAAACCACGGCCTGTGCTGTGCTCCAGGAGGGCGGATCGGTTGCACCCAGCTTGGCGCTGGAATTCTGTCGGAGGAAGCAGGCGAGCATCCAGAACAGGGTGGGATTGTGTTATAAATGATATTATGTTGCACTGATTGCATGAGAAAAAGAAGGGCAGCCCGCATTGTGTTCCTAAATGAGGGGAAATGAGCCAGACTGAGCCTTTGCTGATGCAAGAGACCATTGAAACAGATTCAAAACACAGATTGTCAGCTTTCTTTTTTTTGTTTTATGTGTATAATAAATAAAAAAGTGGTATGTTAACAGGGTTTTTCCTGGCTCACAATGAGACTTTGGGGGACAGACATATTGAGTGGAGGGTCTGGGTGTCCTCCCCCAGGAAATTTTGATTGTCAGAGTCTTAGTTTCCAGTATTCTGATAGACTTTTAGGCATAGTCTACACTTATGGTGAAAACGTCTTTATTGATAGAAAACACAAAATTCTGACAACATGTAACAATTACAAATATAGAAATATGATGGAATATAATGCAGGAGGGGGCTTTCGCATCTGGGGAAAAAGTCCAGGTTGTTTAATTTATATGAACAGGGCTTGATGGGAACTTTTCAAGAAGCACAAGAAGCTCCTAAATTAAAAAATGTAGGATGGACTAACATAAGGTCGCCTCTGCAGCTTGTTCTGGGAGTCTATGGAGATAAAGCAGACGCAAAGTTGTTTTATGTGTACTCTCGTATGGTTTGCATGAGGTGTAAAAACCAACTGTACTAAAACACTGAACTAGACTACTATATAACTCAACTACGAGACATTTTTAACCATTTTGGAAAATAATCTAATCATGATTGTTTTCACCAATATTGTGATTTAATATGTGATTCTTTTTCAAGATCTTTGTCCTTTTGTATTATTCAATAAAGACAAACAAATCATTGTATAGTATGAACAACACAAGATTAGATGGATTAAACCAGCTGTTCTTTCCTGAAGGCTAGGCCTGTATGTGATGATGAAATTAGGTGCTGCATGAATTTATATGAATGACATGTTATGTTGAACTACTTCAATCAAAGTAGTATGATGAGCACTGACCAATATGATATGTGATATAGGAAAGTCAGAAATAAATCACACAACCTTAAGTGCAGATTGCAGAAATATAAAAACAAATATGTGGCTGTACCACACTTGGTAGTGTTTAGATTATTTACCACTAACAGAGGAGTAACGTTACCATTGACCGCTGTTCTGACTCGGGTGCCTGGGTCTGTTTCCCAAACGGGTCGGTAAACTGCAGTTAGCGTCCTTAGCACCAGAGTTAAGTGCTGACCGGGATAGCTGCTAGCCGGCTGGGGGCTGACTAGCAATATGGAAATATAACCTCACGATTATGGTGACCAAAATTATCACGGTATTATTTAAAAGTGTGTTCAATATGTTCAGAAAGCACTGATAGGTCGAAACAAGCTGAAATTGTTTCAAAAAGTGTAACAGGGTTTATGATATTACAAAAAATATAATAAGAACTTGAACCAGAGATGTCTGACTTTGAGATCCAGGAAGATTTATTTCCAACTCCAACATGAAGTTAACTATGGAGTTGTATTTGACATTACATGTGAACTTGGCTGTGGTTCTGAAATATAAGCAACTAATAATGCACATTAATAAGCATCTGACTTACTATGTACATTATTTACAAAACTAAATGTTATAGCCACCAGCATATAACAAGACACAATACTAAGAATTACATTTTTTCTCTGTAATAATTAACATAAATGTAAGATATTGCTCAGTAACACATATGCATGACAGAGCAAACAGTGTAATACACCTTTAATAGCTTAGCATGCGGCTCCACAGGCTAGTCTGTTTACTGGCGATAGCACCTTGCTAGCAAACACAACCTGCAAATCAACACGTGGCTGCACGAGTAATATCAAACAATCTGCACATCTATCAGCTATACAATAAGAAACACAGCAACCGCAATGTTATCAAGGTGATAATATCTCTCTCTCTCTCTCGCTCTCTCCCTCTCTCCAAATATATATCAAGTCGTAATACAGGTAAACCACATCGTAGCAGAACACTTATTGAAGATAACAAGGCAGTAAAACCTGTGACAGTTTAGCAAGCTACAGAGTAGTTCTGGGTTAGAGTTAAAGATAAGAAAAAGTCTTCTGAATACTTCTTGGTCTGTAGTAGTAGTAGTAGTAGTAGTAGTAGTAGTAGTAGTAGTAGTACCATAAGCTGGCCGCAAAAGTGTGGTCAGATTTGTAATTTTTTTTTTACCTATTATTTGATCAGATCACATTATAATGTCATAGCTGCTAAACATCAAGATAGCATCATTGTCATTGCTAGCATGCTGACGTTTGCATTGATCTGATACGGAGGCTAGCTCACTCATTCAAAGTATTTCCCATATCATAAAAACCAATGAGTGAATCGTGTGTTTTAGATGTTCTTATCATATTCTGTTAGTAGTGTGTTGGTTCTTTTGTTCCTGCATGCTGCCTGCTCCTATATCCCTGGCTATTTAGAGCTCTGTTCATTTTAGTTTCATAAAAAGTCCCTACATTCACCAATGTAGGACATTAGGCTACTACAAAACATCTCCTTCTGTTATTTATTAGTCACGCATTACCAGAGCTACAGCGCTGTCTGGAGTTGACGCTGAAATGCATTGCAATAGTCCTCCGTTATTCTTTATTTTTTTAATTTTTCGTATTCGAATGCTTCTATGAAGCAGCAAAATCAGGAAATGGTGGGGCTTCATCAGCAGGAACATTGCGTGACTCCCATAAGCGAACTTGAACCGTAAAATGAAGCAGTTATAATATAAACTAAACTTCAAACCAAAGAGATTCCGTTAAGCTACAAACATAATATATATATTATATTTTAATGTTTGCAGAAATTTTGAATTATTTAGACTAAAATTAAAGGAATGTACAGTATGTTGATGGATAATCACAGACTGGAATATGTCAACTTTTACTCAATACTATTTCAAAACCACTTCAATTTTTTTTTCAAATGCTATAAAATTTAATAAGACACCCCAAATTTAATGAAAGTAGATATTTGTACTTGCCAATGAGCGTTGTGTGGAATCAATCAAGTTATTTTGGGTAATTACAATTGGGTAGTTAAAAAGAACATTGATATAGGAATACGGATCAGGATATAATATGAGGGAGATAAATACTATATACTGTGTGTGTGTGTGTGTATGTATGTGTGTGTGTATATATATATATATATGCTGCAGTCTATGGTCGGCACACAGACAGCAGCACTTTTTCTTTTTAACAACAGACATTATAAAAACAAAACCAGCCTATTTGCAAATGATGTACGTGTTTATTTGCATATAGGGCGGGGAAGTAAGATCTGATCATGAGTGAATAAGTCAATGAGGACGTTTGGACTCACCTTCTAAATGACAGATGAAATCACGTACCTAGAGCTGTCCACTTGTGATCGGATCACTTGGATCGGATTTTTAATACCAGGTCAGAACAGGCCCAACACATTGCTGACACTATGGCCTAGTTCACACCTGGCATTAAAATCCGCCCTGAGTGATCGGATCACAAGTGGACAGCTCTAAGTACAGGTGTGAACTAGGGCTGCACAATATACATCGTTTTTTAATCGCCATCACAGTATCAACTGGCGCAATATACATATTTCATAGAATAGAATAAACTTTTTAAAGAAGATACTAAATGTTATACTGTTTTGAAAACAACTGCTGCATCATTTCTTGTAGCTCGCTGTGTTGTATAGAGGTGAAGTTGGAGAGAGTACTAGCAGCATGGCACTGAGTGGAGGAGGAATGGTTACACCCACAAGCAAAAGAAGCCACAATATTATTCCTACAATTGTAAATTGTGTATTTAAAGAATTAGGCAAATTCATTACGTTTCTCTCAAGTGTGGAGCTAGGCAGGTATTGGACTAAGAGCATTTAAGTTGATCAGTTGTGCTGAACAGAAACCTTTCGGTGATCAATAAAAAAAAGAAGTTCTGTCTTGACATTTTCTTTTCTTTGCATTTGTAGAGCATGTTCTTATAGATATTATCAGTGTTTCCCACAGGTTGAGAATTTACTTGTGGCGGTGGGTGGGGCAGGATGTGATGGTGCATGGGTTCAGTTAAAAACTAGTCCAACTAAGGTTTATTAGCTATTCCTTGAAAACAATTACTACATAACATTAAGTAAGTAAGTAAACTTTATTTATATAGCACCTTTCACAGACAAGAAGGGTCACAAAGTGCTTTACAGTAAAAACAAAATAAAACAGCAACACATAAAATACTAAGCCATATTGCTAGTTAAAAGCTTGTCTAAAAAGATGTGTCTTGAGGTGTTTTTTAAAAGATTCCACAGAATCCAAGGCTCTCAATGCTAAGGGAAGAGAATTCCAGAGCCTTGGAGCCGCCACAGAAAAGGCTCGATCACCTCTGGTTTTAAAACGTGTTCTGGGGACAGTTAAAAGGTCTTGGTTTGAAGACCTCAGAGAACGACCAGAAGTGTATGCGTGTAGTAGATCCTGCATGTAAGCAGGGGCTTGACCATGCAAGGCTCTATAGGTAGTGATTAAAATTTTAAAATGCACTCTAAAACCTATTGGTAGCCAATGAAGAGCCTTAAGCACCGGAGTAATATGTGATCTCCTGCTGGTCTTAGACAAAAGTCTTGCTGCTGCATTCTGAACAACTTGCAATTTATCCATAGATGATTTGTTTAAGCAAGTGTACAGTACATTACAATAATCCAAACGTGAAGAAATAAAAGCATGAACAAGCATCTCCATCTCTTTTTGAGAGACCACAGATCGGATCTTAGCAATGTTCCTGAGATGGAAAAAACAGGAACGAACCACAAATTTCACATGACTGTTAAAACACAGATTTGTCAAAAATGACACCCAGATTTCGCACATTACAGTCAGAGAGTGATAGAGCCCCAATGGCCTGCCTAATCTTAGGGGTAATGCTGTCTGGGGCAAAGATCAGCACCTCAGTTTTTTCTGAATTTAATTGCAGGAAATTGTCAGCCATCCATTTGTTAATGGAGGCTAAGCAAGTGTTCAACATGGACAGTTTGTCTAGCCTATCAGGGCTAAAAGATAAATATAGTTGGATGTCATCGGCATAACAATGGTAAGATATTTCCTCAAAACTACCAATAATCTTTCCAAGAGGAAGCAAATACAGACAAAACAGCAGGGGGCCGAGCACAGAACCTTGGGGCACACCACAAGACAGAGGAGCAGAGTCTGACATATAGGTTCCAATGGACACAGCAAAGGTCCTGTCTGAAAGATAGGAAGAAAACCAGTCCAGAGCTGATCCAGTGATGTCAACAGTATCAAATGCTGCACTGAGATCTAGTAGGACCAGGACAGAACATTTACCCCCGTCAGCTGCCATCAAAATGTCATTGGAGATTTTAAGAAGGGTAGTCTCAGTAGAATGATTTTTACGAAAGCCAGACTGATACTTATCAAAGATATTATGAGCAACCAAAACATTAGTTAGCTGGTTTGCAACCACTTTTTCTAAAGTTTTCGATATAAAAGGCAATTTAGAGATAGGCCTGTAGTTTTTAAACAACGTTGCATCTAAATTGTTCTTTTTTAAAATAGGCTGAACAAGAGCATGCTTAAAACAGCCAGGGACCTGACCCAGCTGAAGAGATAAATTTAAAATTGAAACCAAACATGGGCCAAGAAGATGTAAGGTTTTTAAAAGCAAAGATGTAGGAACAATATCAACAGTGCTTTGGGAGGGTTTCATCGAGCCCACAAGCTTAATGATGTCGTTCAGGGAAATGGGGCAGAAGGAGTCCAGTATTGAAGGTCTCTGATGAGTAGCTATATGTGAGATTGCTGATGGTACAATGTTTGCCCGGACAGCTCTGACCTTGTCCACAAAATGAGACAGAAAGCGGTTGCAGTCAACATTTGAGAACACAGGGACAATACATTCAGGAGGGGAAACAATGTTAATAATAGTTTCAAACAGAGCTTTAGGATTGTTTTTACAGGTAGATATCAGATTAGTAAAATAACAGGCTCTAGCATTCTTGATCGCTTCATTCAGGTCTACTAAGAGCTCTTTAAGATGCAGGCGATGGACTTTGGAGCTGAGTCGCTTTCCATAAACGCTCAGTTCTCCGACAGACCCGCCTCAGGCTGCGAATGGCGTCATTCATCCATGGGGATGAATTAAAAGAGGGAATTTCTCTAATGCTAAAGGGCGCAAATTTGTCCAACAGCAGGGTGCAATGATCATTAAAAGCCTGAACGCAAGGGTCCACGTCATCCGAAATAAAAACAGAGCTTAAGTCAAAAACGGCTGAAACAGTAAGCTGGTTAATCGAACGTGAACAGTACGCCCGTTTGACAGGCAGGGGATCCTCATTACGAGCAAGATCAAATAGGATGCATTTGTGATCACTAACAAATACATCTTCGATGCAGACATTATTAATGTTCATATCATGAGAAAAAACAAGGTCAAGCGTATGTCCCTTGCTGTGCGTAGGACCAGAGACATGCTGAGTAAAATTAAAAGATTCAGAGATATTTACAAACTCAGAAGCATTTTGGCAAGTAGCATCATCCACATGAATATTAAAGTCACCAACAATAATCACTCTTTCCAGCTTAATAATGGATGATAAGAAATCAGAAAACTCAGTAAGAAAGTGGGCCACTGGCCCAGGTGGCCGGTAAATTAAAATGCAATAAAATGTATTTGAACGACCAACTTTAGTAATCTGTAGTTCGAAAGAAGAGTACGTGCCGACGCTCATTGATTGACAGATGAAATGCTTTTTAAAAACCACAGCAAGGCCTCCACCACAGCCCGTGAGTCTTGGTGTGCTGATAAAAGTACAATCCACAGGACAGAGCTCATTCAGGTGAGCGTATTCCAGTTCCCGTTGCCATGTCTCTGTGAGCAACATGAAGTCCATGTTTTTGGAAGAGAATAAATCACAGAGCAAAAGAGACTTGTTAGCAATTGAACGGGCATTTATTAGACCCATCATCATTAACAAATCATTTTTAAAAATAATAACTATTTACATATTCAACAAACTAGACTGGAAGATGATACAGATACACATGGAGCGTATGATGTTTTTTGTAAGTTAAATGTGGTTAGTCTGTCAAATAGCAGATATAATACCTGATTACCCAAGCCCACATGTTATATACAACTTAACATTATAGTCATACTATGATCCATACAGAAAGTTACAGTCATGTTTTTTTATGAATATCATCTCAATGAATTACATCTCATCTGAGCAGATTTCTTTCATTCAAACAACTCTGGAATGTAGTTTAAAACTTTTATAATAACAGCCAACCTAATAAAACGTAGGCTTTTCAGGCTCAGATTCATAATACAGTGAATCGGTACGGGCATGAAGATGGAGGCGCCCAAGTAGAACCTAGGTAGGGGAAACACTGGCTTTCATGTTGCCATATATAACCGTTATATATCACGTCAGGCCCAACAATGCCCCTTTGCCAGAATGCAGTCACAACACACCACGGTCTGTCAGGAGCTACTGCTTAAACATACATTTGACTTTTTATTGTGTTTGGTTGTATGTGATGATTAAGAGTAAAGTTTGTTTAAAAACATTTTGTTTTGTAATGTCTACCTGTGCTTAGGGCACTCGGTGACCACTTGGACAACTTGGAGTAACTTGTGATCAAATTACAATGCCTTTATTGTGATTGTATTTTTAAAATACTTTCTCTGGTAATTTATTTTAGAACTTTGAACTCACAAGAAGCCAAAAGCAAGCCTCATTTTTATCAACTTTTGCATCTGAAATGACAATCCCAACAGTTGCTGGGATAGTTTTATCAGCTAGAGGGAGTTAGTTTTTCAAACTCCATTGGAATGTTGCAAGTTTTGAAACCTGGGTGCTAAAGTTGCCTAGCAACGGTTGCTAAGCTGCAGTCGGTTGGTTTTGATCTCTGACATCAGATTCTAAAAGGCTTTGATCCTTTGTGATGTCATACACATTTCTCTATATATAGGACTAAAGAAAGGAAATTCATTCTATTTCTATCTGTTGCTGGAAAAAGGTTCTCATCGCGTTCTCAGTCATACTTTGATACAATTGAATTTTGGAATATAAAAAATCTGTAGGTTTTTCAGTACCTCTTTCGATAACGGTGCAAAAAACGTAAAACAGTCCTTTGCGCACAAAACAGCATACTTATTTTTACAAACAGTTCTGGTACGTTAATAGTCACGGAACAAAGACCAACACAGTTGGATTTTGCAATAATCATGTCTACAACTGAAATATCACAAAAAGGAGAAATGCCGGAGGTTTCAGAAGATACCGTTCGCCCACTAATCGAATCCTTTTTCAAAAGGATAACAGCAGAACAGTGGGAATCGTTGAACTCCTGCACCCCCGATGATACCACTAAAATCATGATGGCTGACCTGCTTTTGGACATCATAACAGCCTTGTCAAAAGTCTGGTTGAAGACTCTTAGGAGCGAAAATGTTTTTGCGTCTGAGGAGTATTGTGTGTCTGAGGAGCGTGTTCTGTCCAGTCTGGGCGACATATTTCATCGGAGTTTTGCAGGAGCTCTGAACGCTGGGGACCAGGTGGAGTGTGTCAGCTCACAGCGCTTGACAGGCTTAGTTAGTAAAGAGGTTGCACAAAGTGTCAACTCGGCTCTCTCCACTGCTATGCCTACTACAGAGCCTGTAATTATTCAGCGCGTCACTCGCCCTCGCAGACTTAATGCTATGATTCGTCATGCCTTCAACATGATAAAAGCTTTCTCAGGAAAGATGAAACTTGTTTGCCTTTCTCAAACACGTAAGTGGACAACAAGTCATACCAGACGTATGGAGACAGTAGGTCAGACCTCCTCCCAGGAAGAACTGATAGGACATATGGAACAGGAAGACACTGAAGACCAGAGAAAACATGAGACAGAAGATATGGAGCAGGATGAAACTGATGACTGCACTCGCTCACCAGGCACAAGTGTGGAAGCAGAAATCCCAGGGATCATCTCATCTGAGGACAGCGTTATTGAGATTTTAACATTAACAGCTGTCGAAGAAATACTCATGGAGGAGGTGAGTACGACCATTAGTCCTCTGTTGAATGAAGTGCCAGACTCTAAGTATAAGCTGCTGCAACGTGAATGCGCTCGGCATATTGAAAATGTTGCAGAAGACATTTCTCGGTTAATTACTCAAATTAAGAGTTTGGGTGGGACATGTCAAAAGAAGCTCAAAGAGTTTATAAAAGCAATAGAGAGCAGGATCAAGACCTTTTTTGCGATGCGCTTGGCCAAAGCTTGGTTTCATCATATGTTGGAGGATCTGAGGACCAAATTCAACAAGGACTTCAATATTGAAAGCAAGCATGCAATGCAGGAAGTCATAAAGAGCTTAGACACTCTGCTTCAGACAACGGACAGTAAAAAACCACAAGTTGGAGATGTGGTTAATGTGATTCCCAAGTTCAAGAACGTGTCCCTCGGTAAAAAAATGTTATTCACACAGAAACTTACCGATATCCTGTACAAGGACCTCATCCATAGGATGGCACCCGAGATGATCCCAGAACCAATGAGAGAGGGGTCCTGCAGTAGCGGGATTGTTCCTCATTCACATGCTGACATGTATACTGACATACAGAACAAGGTGTGGAATTTCCTTGGACTGATGGGGTGGTGGCTTAACACCCAGATCGACGGCCACAGTGAAAATGTGTTAAACACCATATTAAAAAATCAGTCCCTGGAAACACCACAGTTACCAAAGGTCCACGTCGTCAAGGAGCCTGTGGCAACTGCTGCAGCGTCTCGCTCAGTATGTGAGGAGACATGTAGCAAACCTACACAGGATGCAACGGCACATGATATTAGAAAAATGTATGTCAAGGTATTCACAGAGAAGCTGGTTTCGCGAATATTAACGAAAGCAAAAGTGACCATTGGAAATCCAGAGGCCACCATTAGCCGTCTGTTTGAAAGAACGTGGGCCGAAGTCGGGGGTGTAGATTTTGGTAGCAGCTGGAAAACCTTTCAACACCTTGACAAGGCCATTCTCCAGGACTTGAGTAAGAAGTGGGGCTGTGCAGAAGAGGTGCTGGTCTCCATGCATCTAGAGCAACCAGAACTGCTAAACTGTATTGCCTCTTTAGTCAAACATCACCTGATGACGCCACCAAAAAGGTTTAGCACCATCTCCAGGTTCTTCTCATCTGTGGGCAAAGCCATCTCCAACATCTCCAGATGTAGAACCAGGTTTGGTTGTATTTAAGTGAAACGTGGTGTGTCTGCTACGTTAGGGTTTTCTCCGGGTGCTCCGAGTGTTTCTCCCACATTCAGGAAATATAAAATAACAACATTAGCAGTAAAGGGCTCCAGTCCTGCCTCACATCCAGGTTAACGTTTCCTCCACTGGCCCCTGTCCTTATAGAGACCAATGGAGCAGGAGGCCACCTAGATGGGGGGCAGGACCCGAGCTCTCAGGGCCAGCTCAGTGGTCAACAGCGTGAGCTCACAGCTAGAAGGCGAGGGTTCGGTGATCGGGCCTGAGCCTTTCTGAGTTTGTGTCTTGTCTACTGTGGCGGTATGTTTGGGTTTACCCCGGGTGCTCCGGTTTTCTCCCACATTCAGTCTTTATAACATCAAATACTATATATAACTGCTTCAATAAAAAATAAAATAATAATAAATAGTAAATAATAAAATTAGTTCTGTTTCATTTGCTGTTTGAGCTCAGAATGAAATTCTGCTGATTCTGTTAAATATATGAATATCAGATATCAAAAATCATGTTACATTTAAGTTTCACACACCAGTTTCCACATATAAAAACTACATTTCTAAATTTCTCAATATCAGTGTGCACCATTCCACAAAGTCTGTTTTTAACTGTAAGCACCTTTTTTAAATAAAAGTAGTCCAACAATAAATATATTTCAGTAATGCCTCACGAAATGTTTGTGGTAATAATAATGTACCAATGTCTTGTCTAAAAATGTTCTTGCACTAAAATAGATGATGAGGAAGAGTTTTTTACTAATTGAATTGAACGATTCATGTGTTACTGATGCTTCTGGCGTCATGAACCAGATTTTTGAGACTATGAAACACATGAACAGCAGCCTCATCATTGGTTGTCGGAATAAACACATTTTAAATTTAAGCAATTATTCGAAAAAGAAGAGTATCCCATTTTAATTGTCGTAAATGATACATTAATGATTAATAAAAAAGGAAATATCTTTAATCGTTATTTCTCCATTAATGTCTTTAACTACAGTACTAACTGATCTTGTGGCCTTAAATCACTGATGGCCAGATGCTTCAAATTATTATCAAATTTTATAAAACGGGTAGCTGAAATCAGACAATCTGATTGGTTCATAGCCGTGGTATAATAACTACATACAATGGCTAAGATTTGAGTTCCTTTGCCCAATAAGTATCACTGTGAGTCTGAGCAAAAAAACCTTAGACTTACAAACTGATAGCTGGTGCCACGAAGGAACGGATGGAACGGGACATGAACCTCTGCTCTCCTTAATGCCACCAGACGTTTTTGATGTAAACAGTTATTTTACCTTACTACTCTACTGCTGCCTCCATCAGATTGTTGCTTGTTTACTGCTGTCTCGATCAGGTAGTTGGTGTTATTGTTTACTTTCTTCAGCTTTAAGCAAAAGCAAGTTCGTGCTACAAGTCTGTGCTAGCTGATAGTGAAGGCTAATGGTAACTGCACTGCGTTCCAGACTAACGAGCTTGGTATTAGATTAGATTGACTTTATTTATCCCAAACTGGGAAATTTCAGTGCTACAATAGAAACATTTCAGACACACAGCACATATACAGAATATACAATAAATAATAATACATGAATTCAAGAACAAATATTCGAAAAATATTTCAATTTATTTATAGTACCAAATCATAACAAATGTTTTTTTAAGACACTTTACAGATATAGTAGGTCTAGACCACACTCTTTAATTTATAAAGTCCCAACAATTCTAGTAATTCCCCCAAGAGCAAGAAACTACTACGACAGTGGCGAGGAAAAACTTTTTTTTTCCTTTTGGGAAGAAACCAGGACAAACCCAGGCTCTTGGTAGGTGGTGTCTGACGGTGCTGGTTGGGGGTGTGATGCACAGTGGCAATAACAGTCACAATAAAAATAATGGAACAGTGACTAAAAAAGGTAGTAGTAGTTTATGTCATAACAGGGCAGTGCTGGGCGTTACACAGTATGTAGCGTGGCAAAGAAGGGAATAGGTGGACGTAGCAGGACACAGCAGGACACAGCAGGATCAAGGCAACAGCTGCAACCAAGATCTTGGTGCCATCCTAATCCAAGGAAATATGCTGGGCAAAAAAAAAAACTTAGGACTCCGGGGAGTAAACTCCCCAGAACTAGGTTAGTAACAGGCATTTTAAAAGTTAAACCGTGAACAGGGTGAATCAAGATCGTGATTTTATAACTATTAACCATGCAGGTCTAGTTAGCAGGTACCTGCGGTTAATTGTTGGCTCCAGTTAACTCCATTACAATGATTGGCGTAGCACGCTGCTGCAGTGAACACACAAAGGAAGTGTTAAGCTACAGAAATCTGGTCGAAAAAAGGACATGGGGCGGAATTTCCAGCGGCAATGGTGCACTCCCGGAAGTGGAAGGTCGTGGATATAGACTGATCCCAAGGCACACAACACAAGCAGTGTGATAGTACTATGGCTGTAACCTCCCAGTCGACTGGTCGATTTATTGGTCGATACGTTCTGGGTCGACCAAAATTCTGATTGGTCGATTTTTTGCCGTGTTAATTTCATCAGGTGGAAGCATACACTGTATATTATTGACGATCTATGGGTGGAAGCATAGACCGTTACGGTCTATGGCAGGAAAGCACTAATTGCTAATGGGGGTATTTTCAGAGCACCCCTGTTTCACAGGTAACAGTCTGTCTTCAGAACACCCCCCTTGTTTTCACCTTTTTTGGATTAGCCCAACCCACCGGAGACAGCTTAAAGAAAGTACTAGAAAGCCTTCGTCTGTTGGTTTACTGAATATTTATTTAATTTTGAGTGTTTAGTTTCCAGTCAGTCCTCCTCTACCATGTCGAAGACATCGGCAGTGTGGCAGCATTTTACAAAACTAGATAACGGAAAAAAGTTGAATGCAAAGTTTGCAAGCAACAGTTTGCATATCGCAGCTCGACTACAAACATGGCGTATCACCTAAAAACGGTAAACTAACCTGTCTGTGTTAGGTTGCCCTGTCTGTTTGGAGTAGGCTGTATGAACATATCAGAGTTGGCATATTTCATAGTCTAATAAGCGTTTTATAACTACTGGCACACCCACCCGTTCCCCAGACACACCCACACCACGCTGGATGTTAAGCCTCTATCATCCAAACGCTAAAATAATATCACGGAAGGAATTGTGGACTTTATGTCTCAGGATATGAGGCTGATGCAGCGCTGTCAGAGCCGACAGACGAGTCATTTCAGTGCAAAACAATTACGTCCAAAACGATTTAATATACTGCAAATAGCCTACAAGGACAAGTAGGCCTACTGCAGGACAGTACAGTTAATTAATCTAGCATTTTTTTCCGCACCACCCCCCCCAGTCGATTTTTAGTCGAAATTTTCACGACTTTTGTCGACCAAGATTTTCTTTGGTTGATTACAGCCCTAGCTAGTACCATCAGTGAATCGTGTTGTTGGTGCTGACACTGTGTCACACATAGGCAACATTTTACAATATCAATAATCATGAAATTTTACTGGTAATGTAATCCATGGCTTTTCATTTCTTCCACCGTGGTATCGAGTATTTTTGTGGACTTTCTGTCATGGAATGGAAATTTCAAATGAGTAACAAATACTGGCTTTAGCATTGTTGTCAAAAAAGACAATCACAACTTAGCATGTTTCCTTAACCCTCATGTTGTCCTCGGGTCAAATTGACCCATTTTTCCTATATCAATGTTATTTTTAACTACCCAATTGTAATTACCCAAAACAACATGATTGATTCCACACAACGCTCTTGGGGCGATTTTGATGGGTAATTTTGGGGTGTCTTATTCAATTTTATAACATTTGAAAAAATTGAAGTGGTTTTGAAATAGTATTGAGTAAAAGTTGACATATTCCAGTCTGTGAATATCCATCAACATACATTCCTTTAATTTTAGTCTAAATAATTCCTAATTTCTGCTTTTCTAACTCAAACATTAGGTATAATTTTCTAAAAATTAAGTTTAATGACCATAAATTCCCAAAATAACTGTAAAACTAAAATGAATACGTTAGTGTTACATAGTGGACAAAAATGTTTAAGTTAATCAGTTGTGCTAAACAGAAACCTTTCGGTAATCAATAAAAAAAAAAGTTCTGTCTTGACATTTTCTTTTCTTTGCATTTGTAGAGCATGTTCTTATAGATATTATCAGTGTTTCCCACAGGTTGAGAATTTACTTGTGGCGGTGGGTGGGGCAGGATGTGATGGTGCATGGGTTCAGTTAAAAACTAGTCCAACTAAGGTTTATTAGCTATTCATTGAAAACAATTACTACGTAACATTAACAAATCATTTTTAAAAAGAATAACTATTTACATATTCAACAAACTAGACTGGAAGATGACACAGATACACATGGAGCGTATGATGTTTTGATGAAGATGGAGGCGCCCAAGTAGAACCTAGGTAGGGGGAAACACTGGCTTTCATGTTGCCATATATAACCGTTATATATCACGTCAGGCCCAACAATGCCCCTTTGCCAGAATGCAGTCACAACACACCACGGTCTGTCAGGAGCTACTGCTTAAACATACATTTGACTTTTTATTGTGTTTGGTTGTATGTGATGATTAAGAGTAAAGTTTGTTTAAAAACGTTTTGTTTTGTAATGTCTACCTGTGCTTGGGGCACTCGGTGACCACTTGGACAACTTGGAGTAACTTGTGATCAAATTACAATGCCTTTATTGTGATTGTATTTTTAAAATACTTTCTCTGGTAATTTATTTTAGAACTTTGAACTCACAAGAAGCCAAAAGCAAGCCTCATTTTTATCAACTTTTGCGTCTGAAATGACAATCCCAACAGTTGCTGGGATAGTTTTATCAGCTAGAGGGAGTTAGTTTTTCAAACTCCATTGGAATGTTGCAAGTTTTGAAACCTGGGTGCTAAAGTTGCCTAGCAACGGTTGCTAAGCTGCAGTCGGTTGGTTTTGATCTCTGACATCAGATTCTAAAAGGCTTTGATCCTTTGTGATGTCATACACATTTCTCTATATATAGGACTAAAGAAAGGAAATTCATTCTATTTCTATCTGTTGCTGGAAAAAGGTTCTCATCGCGTTCTCAGTCATACTTTGATACAATTGAATTTTGGAATATAAAAAATCTGTAGGTTTTTCAGTACCTCTTTCGATAACAGTGCAAAAAACGTAAAACAGTCCTTTGCGCACAAAACAGCATACTTATTTTTACAAACAGTTCTGGTACGTTAATAGTCACGGAACAAAGACCAACACAGTTGGATTTTGCAATAATCATGTCTACAACTGAAATATCACAAAAAGGAGAAATGCCGGAGGTTTCAGAAGATACCGTTCGCCCACTAATCGAATCCTTTTTCAAAAGGATAACAGCAGAACAGTGGGAATCGTTGAACTCCTGCACCCCCGATGATACCACTAAAATCATGATGGCTGACCTGCTTTTGGACATCATAACAGCCTTGTCAAAAGTCTGGTTGAAGACTCTTAGGAGCGAAAATGTTTTGGCGTCTGAGGAGTGTTGCGTTTCTGAGGAGCGTGTTCTGTCCAGTCTGGGCGACATATTTCATCGGAGTTTTGCAGGAGCTCTGAACGCTGGGGACCAGGTGGAGTGTGTCAGCTCACAGCGCTTGACAGGCTTAGTTAGTAAAGAGGTTGCACAAAGTGTCAACTCGGCTCTCTCCACTGCTATGCCTACTACAGAGCCTGTAATTATTCAGCGCGTCACTCGCCCTCGCAGACTTAAGGCTATGATTCGTCATGCCTTCAACATGATAAAAGCTTTCTCAGGAAAGATGAAAATTGTTTGCCTTTCTCAAACACGTAAGTGGACAACAAGTCATACCAGACGTATGGAGACAGTAGGTCAGACCTCCTCCCAGGAAGAACTTATAGGACATATGGAACAGGAAGACACTGAAGACCAGAGAAAACATGAGACAGAAGATATGGAGCAGGATGAAACTGATGACTGCACTCGCTCACCAGGCACAAGTGTGGAAGCAGAAATCCCAGGGAACATCTCATCTGAGGACAGTGTTATTGAGATTTTAACATTAACAGCTGTCGAAGAAATACTCATGAAGGAGGTGAGTACGACCATTAGTCCTCTGTTGAATGAAGTGCCAGACTCTAAGTATAAGCTGCTGCAACGTGAATGCGCTCGGCATATTGAAAATGTTGCAGAAGACATTTCTCGGTTAATTACTCAAATTAAGAGTTTGGGTGGGACATGTCAAAAGAAGCTCAAAGAGTTTATAAAAGCAATAGAGAGCAGGATCAAGACCTTTTTTGCGATGCGCTTGGCCAAAGCTTGGTTTCATCATATGTTGGAGGATCTGAGGACCAAATTCAACAAGGACTTCAGTATTGAAAGCAAGCACGCAATGCAGGAAGTCATAAAGAGCTTAGACACTCTGCTTCAGACAACAGACAGTAAAAAACCACAAGTTGGAGATGTGGTAAATGTGATTCCCAAGTTCAAGAACGTGTCCCTCGGTAAAAAAATGTTATTCACACAGAAACTTACCGATATCCTCTACAAGGACCTCATCCATAGGATGGCACCCGAGATGATCCCAGAACCAATGAGAGAGGGGTCCTGCAGTAGCGGGATTGTTCCTCATTCACATGCTGACATGTATACTGACATACAGAACAAGGTGTGGAATTTCCTTGGACTGATGGGGTGGTGGCTGAACACCCAGATCGACGGCCACAGTGAAAAGGTGTTAAATACCATATTAAAAAATCAGTCCCTGGAAACACCACAGTTACCAAAGGTCCACGTCGTTAAGGAGCCCGTAGCAACTGCTGCAGCGTCTCGCTCAGTATGTGAGGAGACATGTAGCAAACCTACACAGGATGCAACGGCACATGATATTAGAAAAATGTATGTCAAGGTATTCACAGAGAAGCTGGTTTCGCGAATATTAACGAAAGCAAAAGTGACCATTGGAAATCCAGAGGCCACCATTAGCCGTCTGTTTGAAAGAACGTGGGCCGAAGTCGGGGGTGTAGATTTTGGTAGCAGCTGGAAAACCTTTCAACACCTTGACAAGGCCATTCTCCAGGACTTGAGTAAGAAGTGGGGCTGTGCAGAAGAGGTGCTGGTCTCCATGCATCTAGAGCAACCAGAACTGCTAAACTGTATTGCCTCTTTAGTCAAACATCACCTGATGACGCCACCAAAAAGGTTTAGCACCATCTCCAGGTTCTTCTCATCTGTGGGCAAAGCCATCTCCAACATCTCCAGATGTAGAACCAGGTTTGGTTGTATTTAAGTGAAACGTGGTGTGTCTGCTACGTTAGGGTTTTCTCCGGGTGCTCCGAGTGTTTCTCCCACATTCAGGACATATAAAAAAACAACATTAGCAGTAAAGGGCTCCAGTCCTGCCTCACATCCAGGTTAACGTTTCCTCCACCGGCCCCTGTCCTTATAGAGACCAATGGAGCAGGAGGCCACCTAGATGGGGGGCAGGACCCGAGCTCTCAGGGCCAGCTCAGTGGTCAACAGCGTGAGCTCACAGCTAGAAGGCGAGGGTTTGGTGATCGGGCCTGAGCCTTTCTGAGTTTGTGTCTTGTCTACTGTGGCGGTATGTTTGGGTTTACCCCGGGGTGCTCCGGTTTTCTCCCACATTCAGTCTTTATAACATCAAATACTATATATAACTGCTTCAATAAAAAATAAAATAATAATAAATAGTAAATAATAAAATTAGTTCTGTTTCATTTGCTGTTTGAGCTCAGAATGAAATTCTGCTGATTCTGTTAAATATATGAATATCTGATATCAAAAATCATGTTACATTTAAGTTTCACACACCAGTTTCCACATATAAAAACTACATTTCTAAATTTCTCAATATCAGTGTGCACCATTCCACAAAGTCTGTTTTTAACTGTAAGCACCTTTTTAAATAAAAGTAGTCCAACAATAAATATATTTCAGTAATGCCTCACGAAACGTTTGTGGTAATAATAATGTCCCAATGTCTTGTCTAAAAATGTTCTTGCACTAAAATAGATGATGAGGAAGAGTTTTTTACTAATTGAATTGAACGATTCATGTGTTACTGATGCTTCTGGCGTCATGAACCAGATTTTTGAGACTATGAAACACATGAACAGCAGCCTCATCATTGGTTGTCGGAATAAACACATTTTAAATTTAAGCAATTATTCGAAAAAGAAGAGTATCCCATTTTAATTGTCATAAATGATACATTAATGATTAATAAAAAAGGAAATATCTTTAATCGTTAATTCTCCATTAATGTCTTTAACTACAGTACTAACTGATCTTGTGGCCTTAAATCACTGATGGCCAGATGCTTCAAATTATTATCAAATTTTATAAAACGGGTAGCTGAAATCAGACAATCTGATTGGTTCATAGCCGTGGTATAATAACTACATACAATGGCTAAGATTTGAGTTCCTTTGCCCAAGTATCACTGTGAGTCTGAGCAAAAAAACCTTAGACTAACAAACTGATAGCTGGTGCCATGAAGGAACGGATGGAACGGGACATGAACCTTTGCTCTCCTTAATGCCACCAGACGTTTTTGATGTAAACAGTTATTTTACCTTACTACTCTACTGCTGCCTCCATCAGATTGTTGCTTGTTTACTGCTGTCTCGATCAGGTAGTTGGTGTTATTGTTTACTTTCTTCAGCTTTAAGCAAAAGCAAGTTCGTGCTACAAGTCTGTGCTAGCTGATAGTGAAGGCTAATGGTAACTGCACTGCGTTCCAGACTAACGAGCTTGGTATTAGATTAGATTGACTTTATTTATCCCAAACTGGGAAATTTCAGTGCTACAATAGAAACATTTCAGACACACAGCACATATACAGAATATAAATAAATAATAATACATAAATTCAAGAACAAATATTCGAAAATATTTCAATTTATTTATAGTACCAAATCATAACAAAAGTTTTGTTGAGACACTTTACAGATAGAGTAGGTCTAGACCACACTCTTTAATTTATAAAGTCCCAACAATTCTAGTAATTCCCCCAAGAGCAAGAAAAACTTTTTTTTCCTTTTGGGAAGAAACCAGGACAAACCCAGGCTCTTGGTAGGTGGTGTCTGACGGTGCTGGTTGGGGGTGTGATGCACAGTGGCAATAACAGTCACAATAAAGATAATGGAACAGTGACTAAAAAAGGTAGTAGTAGTTTATGTCATAACAGGGCAGTGCTGGGCGTTACACAGTATGTAGCGTGGCAAAGAAGGGAATAGGTGGACGCAGCAGGACGCAGCAGGACACAGCAGGACACAGCAGGACGCAGCAGGACACAGCAGGATCAAGGCAACAGCTGCAACCAAGATCTTGGTGCCATCCTAATCCAAGGAAATATGCTGGGCAAAAAAAAACATTAGGACTCCGGGGAGTAAACTCCCCAGAACTAGGTTAGTAACAGGCATTTTAAAAGTTAAACCGTGAACACGGTGAATCAAGATCGTGATTTTATAACTATTAACCATGCAGGTCTAGTTAGCAGGTACCTGCGGTTAATTGTTGGCTCCAGTTAACTCCATTACAATGATTGGCGTAGCACGCTGCTGCAGTGAACACACAAAGGAAGAAATCAGGTTGAAAAAAGGACATGGGGCTGAATTTCCAGCGGCAATGGTGCACTCCCGGAAGTGGAAGGTCGTGGATATAGACTGATCCCAAGGCACACAACACAAGCACTGTGCTAGTACCATCAGTGAATCGTGTTGTCTTTGCTGACACTGTGTCACACATAGGCAACATTTTACAATATCAATAATCATGAAATTTCACTGGTAATGTAATCCATGGCTTTTCATTTCTTCCATCGTGGTATAGAGTATTTTTGTGGACTTTCTGTCATGGAATGGAAATTTCAAATGAGTAACAAATACTGGCTTTAGCATTGTTGTCAAAAAAGACAATCACAACTTAGCATGTTTCCTTAACCCTCATGTTGTCCTCGGGTCAAATTGACCCATTTTTCCTATATCAATGTTATTTTTAACTACCCAATTGTAATTACCCCAAACAACATGATTGATTCCACACAACTCTCTTGGGGCGATTTTGATGGGTAATTTTGGGGTGTCTTATTCCATTTTATAACATTTGAAAAAAAAAAAATGAAGTGGTTTTCAAATAGTACTGAATAAAAGTTGACATATTCCAGTCTGTGAATATCCATCAACATACATTCCTCTAATTTTAGTCTAAATAATTCCTAATTTCTGCTTTTCTAACTCAAACATTAGTTATAATTTCCTAAAAATTAGGTTTAATGACCATAAATTCCAAAAATAACTGTAAAACTAAAATGAATACGTTAGTGTTATGTAGTGGACAAAAATGTTAGAAAAAGATTAAAAAACATTGACAAAAAGCATCAACTAAATTGTTGATTTTCAATTTTGACAAGAAAACAAAGCAAGGGTTAATATCTGTTGTATTGTGGTACTTTTTTGATTTAATGCAGTAAATCTATTACAGATTGGAAACTTTTCCTTTTAATATTACGAAAGAACAACCAGACTATGCAGCTCTGTCCACTTTGGCTCTGGGAATAGTTTTCAGGGGAATTAATTTGGGGAAAACCTAGAAGAGAGTTGTGGAATGTGAATGGCTGCTTTGGTGACAGACATAATGTGTCCCCAGGCGGAGCTTTATCAGCACACGCTGCACTTAAGAAAACTAAAACAGCAAGTGTGTGACTTTGAGTGTGGGTACCCTGGCGTTTGTGTGGTCAGACAGCAGGATGGTTTCACTGTTTGGTGATAGTCGGTGTAATTACCCAACAGCGTAAAAGCCCTCAAGCATCTGCTCGCCAGTCCTCTGTCTGGCAATACAGTGGTTGATGGCGCCTTACCGCTTCTCCTCAGAGCAGACAGTGTGACTTGCGGCTTTGCAGTGGAACATCATAAACTGTAGTAAATGATAAGTGAGAGATCAGATATCACGATATTCTTGACCAAATACATCAATGTCTATTTTGCAAAGATATTGCAGGGTTAACAATTGGTGCATTCACAAAAAAAGGGTTACCCTGTGATTTTAGATAAATAATCATTAATGTGGTAAACAGTTTCAAGGGAGATTATAGACATAATTATATTTGTTTTTCCCCAGCTATTTACTTAATATGTTTATATGCATTCTCAAAAACTGTGTGATGTCAAAACAAAACTTAAATTCTTCAAATGATATTAGCTCAAAATGTCTCACAAGAGATGTTCTGAGAAAATTGAGTTAGTGTGTGCTGATTATCAATTTAGACAACAAAATTGTATGTCACGATATCGCGGTATATGATTTGTTAACGATATTCATTAAAGATGATAAATGATCATATTGAATTATTGCCCAGCCCTAGGCTACAGTATTAACCAGATACAATGGAGGGGAAGATGATCTTTTAGGAGGGACAGGTGTCAGGTGATCATTAAGGATCAACAATACTGGTTTTTCCAATACAGATTATTACCGCTAACCAATATTTGGAACCGATATGCATATTTCGTCTGCACGATTAGAGGAAAATATGCAATAAGGTATTTCAATGTCGCTATAACGGTTATATAAATGGTGTTACTCAGCTGTGAGTACTGCTTATACTGCTTTCAGTATTCTGTTGAAATACAACAAACTGCTTGTTGAATTTAAAACAAATGAAATTAATTTCCAACATTCTTTTATTAAACAATTTCAAGATTGAATTGAAGATAAAAGTTCACTTTTAAAGTGCAGTTTGCTGCTGATATTTTCTTTCAACCAACACAAAAATCAGTGTCTTTCGTGATTTGTTGCAGCCTATCTTGATATGGTTATTGCGCCAGTTGATATCGCCAAGACAATAAAAAAACGTTTCCAACAGAAAACTTTGTTGAGATGTTTTAACAAAGTATTTAATGAATGAGAAACTTTCAACATAATACCCAGTAAAAAAGAGATAGTGTTGTGGGCGGGACATTAAGTCATCGGAGCAGAGGGACAGACACAGAGCTGTAGCCGAGCCAAAGTAGAACACTTTTTAATTCATTCACTTTATCAGCTATCAGGCAAATAAAACGCCAATACAGAAACTGCCAAAAATCGGGTCGATAATTGGCCCGGGCCCATTCGCCGGGTCAATGCTTTGGGTTGTAGCTTCCACAGCTGATTGACCACATCATCTTTTTTTAGTTTGTCATGTTGGGGATGGATGAGTAGCTCCACTATTTTCCTCATCTGGGGAGATAGCCTTCAGTACGTTCAAAAGTAGTTTTAGTCGTCAACAGAAGACTCCGATGGACAGATAGTCTAGCTAGCTGTCTGGGTTTACCCTGCAGAGATCTGAGGAGCAGTTAACCATAGTCCTCAGAAATCCACCAGAGGTTAGAACGTCAACACAAAGAAAGCCCAAGGGATAGCCGGCCTAAACTAGTGAAATCCGGAGCAATCCCGGAAGTGGAACATCGTAGATATAGGCTAGTTCAACTCTAACTGCTATCAAGACTTTGCATATTAAAAGTATAAACAGATAATCCTTATGAAATGGAAAATAATTGATAAGGCCATGCCATTTTGATGACAGACAACATGGTTTTGCTAATGTGTGATATTTTGCATCTGTCATAGTAAGGGCAAGTTTTGCTTTTTGAATACCAAGTTTCAGCAAAATCCCCTCACAGTCATTTTATCTGCTGCAGCTGTTTCAGCAGGATGTATGATTACTTTTAGAAACTACAGAAAATGATAGTTTATTATTAGTATAGATAGTTTTATTAACAACATTTTCTCTGTAGTGCCATACATGAAGATAAATGGCGGCAGTACTTGGAGATCCGTGTTTATCCGCTGGTAAAACTGCCATGTGTCTTGCTTCATCTGCTTCAAAATAAACAACTTTACCTCTTTAGTGTTTAGCTGAGCAAATTGCCAAACTCGAGTCTTAAAAACAGTAGTCTACAAACCAATGGGTGACGTCACTGCTGCTACCGCCACCATCTTTACAGTCTCTAAGGAAGACACATGTATGAACATCAGCCAATCAGGGGAATGCATCAGTGTTATATGAGGAGGGGGATACAGGAAAGAGTTCACAGTCCTGATGGCTAAGGGAAGAAAACTGCTGGTTGGGTTTTAGTGGACGGTGACCTGTAGTGCCTCCCCGAGGGAAGGAGCTGGAGGCGTGAGAAGGATGTGAGGAAATAAGGAAGAATGTTGGCTTTGTACAGACTGGAGTCAATCAGTAGACCTACTTAGAAAGGCTCAGTGCCTAACTTCTAGTGAAGTTATCTACTATCACATAAGGCTCAGATGTACGCAAATAGAGCCCAAAGATTCCAGGAATGTCACGGCTCCAAAAATCTGTCAACGTGCTGCGAAACATTGTCATTGGCCTGACATTAAGCATGTGTGTCTCTGTGTGTATATACAGCAGCATGAATTACAGCAGGGTTGCCACCAGTGTATTGCATACCAGGCCAGAGTCGAAGCCCCAGGACAATTTTAAGATGTTTTTTTCTTAACATAAAAATGTTTGAGGAAGATTAAGCCAGTACATAGGCCGTGTGTCTAACATGAGAGAGAGAGAGAGCGAGAGAGAGAGAGATATGGTGAGTATGAAGTTAGCATTAGGCTGTGAACCTTTCAGCTGTGAGCGTAGCAGTGCAATGTGTGTACAGTTTAGACTATTTGTCCCAAAAAATAAAAAATAAAAATCCTTCAACTCCAAGACCCAAGCCAAGCCCCACCTGCTGACTGAAGTAAGGGGGTTAGGGGTGCCTGGGAAGCTCACCTGGTGGAGTGCGCGCCCAGGTGTTAAAGCTCGGTCCTCGCTGCAGCAGCCAAGGGTTTCCCCTCTCTCTCCCCCTTCAGATCTGGGCTGTCGTATCAATAAAAAAGGCCTAAAAATACCAAAAAAATATCTTTAAAAAAAAATAATGTAAGGGGGTTAGCCCCGAAAAGTTAGCGACAACTTTGGCCTTAGCTCACTTAAAGTGGACACATCGTTTTTCTTCTTTTAGTAACTGACCACTCACCAGGCAGCAGCAAATCAAAGCAGCGAGGAGTCAGAAATCATAATAAAATGTAACTGCAGTAAACCAGTGCGGAATGTCATGTCAAATTTATTTATAAAGCACATTTCAGCTCGACAGTGTAAGGGCCACAACAGCAAAGGCATGGTCATCCCTGAGCTTCAGTCAATACTGAACCAAACTGAACCCAATGAGCGGCCAGCACTGCCTCCGCACCAGTGAACACTGTAGGGCTTTTGGGATGCTATGAAGGTGAAGGACACACATAATTTCTAAATACACACACACACACACACACACGTCACTTTTCTAGCTGAGCCCTGAACTGAGTAGTGATTGTGGTGAGAAAACAAGGGAGATAGGGAGAAAGAAATAAAAAAAAATGGAGAGAGATAGATAGCAAGAGGCCATGTGATTAAAATAGAATCGCAAGGACAGATGACACAAGACATGGACGGATGCTCTTCGGATAAATGAGGAGGAGGAGGAGGAGGAGAGGAACACAGCAGATAATAGAAAGAGACAAGAGTAGGAGATGAAGAGTGAAAAATACGAAATGAGAAACAAGGTTAGGGAAGTGATGGACGGTGCTTTTAGAATCCGAGAGAAGCTGATTCAGATGATGCGAATGCTTCGTTTCCCAAAAGCTTTTAATAACTTTCAGAAGAAAAATGTTATTACTTAAAGGTCAGGTTAGGGACGTGGTGTCATTCTGGTCATGCCAGCCATATTTCAGAAAATGGACTTTGTTTATCCCATACTCCAATCTTATCTAGCATATTTTATTTAGTTGTCTGCCCCCTTTGCCTGCAGTGTTTTATGCCGATTATTTGAAATTGCAGAGATCCGTTGGAATGCTTTCCAGAATATTTAATAACCTATTTTATAAGGGAGGGAATACAAAATTGTATCTATCGTGATTATTTTTTATGATTATTTAAAAAATTGATTCTTTCCCCTACATACACTACCGGTCAAAAGTTTGGGGTCACTTATACATTTCCATACCACTCCATTATAGACAGAATACCTGCTAATTTGGGTGGGGGGGCTGATCTTTAATGCAATACCTACATTGCCCATTATCAGCAACCATTCATCCAATGTTCCAAAGGCACATTCTGTGTACTAATCTATCATTTAAAAATAAAAAACTAGAAAAACATTGGAGAATCATTTTACTATTATGTAAGCACATAATGTAATCTGAAAACGGCTGCCCTGGTTAAAAAAACAATGCAACTGATCACAGCTGGCATTCTGTCTACAATGGAGTGCAATGGGAATTTCTGTGTGACCCCAAACTTTTGACCGGTAGTGTACATACATACATACATACATACACACACACACACACACACACACACACACACACACACACACACACACACACACACACACACACACACACACTCACACTCACACTCACACTCACACTCACACTCACACACACATACACAGCTCTGGACAAAATTAAGAGACCACTGCATTATTATCAGTTTTTCTGGTTTTACTTGACTGGTAGTCACTTTAAATAATGGCAGGTGTGTAATGACTTCTAATTAACATGAGTTTGAATGTGTTTGGTTAATTCTGAACACAGCCACATTCCCAGTTATAAGAGTATAAGCTCAAACAGAACCATTACATTTTTATATTTTGGCTTTCGTGCATGCAGGCTGTAAATCACTGTGGTGTTTTGTCTGGACTAAGCCGCTAACGTAAACTAGCTGCTGGCTAATTTACGCAGGGCTATGTTGTCTGTATCAGCCAAGAATGGAGAAATGTTGAGTTAAAAGCGAGCAGTCTGACATTTGAAGAGGTCTGTATGGTTATACTGTAGCAGCCAGGTGTCCTTTTCAGGTGATTTAATAAAGGGAAACATTAGGGTTTGGTCGGTATTTATGGAATGGACCAGCAGAGGAAAATAGGGGAGGGCCATGTCTTTTTATTCTTTGTTGAGGGGAGGGTCACCCAACATTTTTTAGTCTTGGATGGGGGGTCACCCAACTTTTGTATTCATGAAAACAGGAACATTTGAAAGTGGCTTGTTTGGTGCATATTTTTCCATGTAGCATTGTAACCATGTCAGTCACGGCCCCCATTGCTAGCAGATTGGTCCGACCCATACACGGAGTTTGCCCTGGTGGCTAAAAACGGGTAATTGCATTGTTTAAAAAATGACGTCTGTCATGACCAGATATTTTATAAATATTTTAAATAACCCAAAATAACTGAATGGTGATAGGTAATACGTCTGATTTCATAAACTTCTTTAGTGAAACGATATTACCTGGCTGACGATGGGAGCAGCAACAACAAACGTTACTGTTCTTTCACTAGTCTGGACATGTTGCCATGCCAACGTTGCAATAAAGGTTTCCTAAATGCCATGTATATAAATTTGATGTCAGCTTACTAATTGATTGCACATTTTGTGTAGAGTTTGACTTATTCCACTTTGTTTAAGTGGCGAAGGCCTCGTCCACTTGTTTGGAGCTGGCGGGTGGATGTGACGGTGCTAGATCCACCGGGACCCTTTTTGTAGATCTACTGATCGCTGTGATTACTTTTTTCCCCATGTCATTGGATTACTACAAAATATGGATCTTTTTTCTTAAGGTGTCTTAGCGTTTTATGGTGTGATAGCACTTTGTTTCTGCGTTTGGCGGCATCTCAACAGGCTGTAGGTCCCACACTGATTGGTCACTGTTATATTTTAGTTGAATTTAAGTGTCGGGGCATTCCGCCACCGTCTGACTATTGCGTTCCAAGACAGCTGTGCCACGATTGGATTTCATAAGGGCGAATTGTTAAATTGATATATTTTTATCATGTAATTTAAAATCTGCTTTAAAAATAAACATATACAGTATGTTTTTTTAGCATGTTTGTTTTCTTCATATGTGCTCATGCTCTGTTCCCCACGTACAATGAGGTATTTTCATTTTTTTTGCCCCCCTGGTTCGAATGTCTAACTCCGCCTTTCTGGCACCAATACGCTGGCTCATCTTCAACTATCCTTTCTTTTCCCAGGGATTTGAAACGGTGCAAACCACAGCCTTTTCAAGTCATTTGAGAAGGAAGGAGTGGCAGCATGCAAGCTTGTCTGAGAAATGGAGTTTTGAATAATGTTGAGCTTCGGCAGCTTTACCTATGTTAAAATATACAATGACTGAGGAAGCCTAGTGACGAGTCCATAGCAACCAGTTCACATGTTGAACTTGTTATTACCCAGTGTGCTTTGTTGAATGGTGTTGATGTTTTTTGTTTTATTTCATGTGAATACTAGTTCACTAGAGGAGTATCTTAGTATTTGAAGTAATGCAGGGAGTGTGCATTTAGTTTCCATGCTTATTGTGTTTCCACAACAATGTTAGTGAGTAAGTCTACTGAAATGGCACCATAACAGTGGAGTGTGATGTGTAAGATGAGTAAGATGTAAAAAAAACAATAGCTACTGTATCTTTACATCTTTGCCAAGCGCAAACCAGAAAAGAAGGCCTCAATAAATTGTAGGGGAGGGTCAGGCCTTTTTTCCCAATCATTTTGGAGGGTCATAGAAAATGTATTGCTAGCAAAGGCAGGGCCAAGTCGTTTTGACTAAAGATCCCTAAACTCCTCCGTTGGCCCCTTAAATAAATAAGGAACAGTACCTAATGGGTGGAACAGTGCACAGAAGTCAAGGTTTGGTTCAATGGATGGGAAAAGAAAAACAAAAAGGCAATATATTTTTTATAGTTTATGTCTCAAGCTGTACCACCTAGTGTCATACAGTCTCTCTCCTGAGTGTGTAAAGTAAGATGTAAACAGTGAACAATAAGTACCCACATCATCTCCAGACTCCATCTGGAACTTGTAAACAAAATAATCAGCTATAAAACTGAAAATGCTGCATCTCTGTTCTGTGCAAAGACAAATTAAATCAGCTGTTTAATGCCACATTATCACAACATCTCCCGGCCATTTTTCACAGCAGAAAGCTGCTCCCTGCCTGGTAAAGCTGATATTGTTAGCCTGAAGAAACAAGGCGTCTGGCCCAACTAACGTTATGGTTCGGAGCCGCAGCGCTGGAAACGTAACACTAATCTACAACATCAGTCTTATCCACCAAGGAAAAACTTCCTTTAAGAGGCAGAAACCTCGAGCAGAACCATGGCTCAGGTTGGGGGGGGGAAAGAGACAGGCAGAGAAGAGAGAGAGAGAGTAAAGAGAGCGACAGAAAGAAAGACGGACAGACAGGCAGAGAAAAGACAGAGAGAGAGAGAGACATGGAGAATTGTAGCAGAGGGTGTTGAGCAGGAACATGGAGGCAGCAGGTGACTCCAACCACAGCTCCAGAGCCAGAAATACCTGCAGGAAGCGATAGGAGGAGAGTGGGGAGGGGCGAGAGAGCACAAGACTCCGGGAAAGGGAAGAAGTCGAGTTAGTAACATGCATTAATGGGATGAGGTTGCATACAGATGGAGAGAAGGAGTAGGAGAGAGATGCCCAGTGCATCATGGGAAGTCCCCTAGCAGTCTAGGGCTATAGCAGCGTAACTAAGGGATGGTTCAGGACTCTCCTGAGTCAGCCCTAACTATAAGCTTTATCAAAGAGGAAAGTCTTAAGCATACTCTTAAATCTCAAACTTGCGATCCTTTAACTCTTTGCCACCACTCGCCATACTTGTTCTTAGTGTTGCTATCTCTGACTCACTAAAACAGAGCTCGGCAACATACGGCACGACAACCAGAGCGTGTTTTTTTTTTTCTTTAGGTGTCCCTAAAGAACCTGCGTATTATACAGTAGTTCCGCATTACATTAATTCATTTGCACGCAAGTTTTATTTATTTTTATACTGTGTAGTCTCAATGTAAATTCATGCATTGAACGAACCGTTTCTGTTCAATACGAATACATGAACCGTTCCATCCCTAGTAAACATATTGTGAGTGTTCATAACACAAACGCTCTAGTAAAGGCACCGGCTGGCTGAGCATTCATTCACAAACACTGCGTCGGCCGTCACTTGTCATAGTCCGGCAATGTTAATGCTCCTATACAGCCGACAGAGACAATCTCATCTAGACAACTGCAGTTTCACTTCGGCTTTGGTCCCCCCCGCCCAATAACTTTATGTGAAAAAGAATTCTGAACAATCCTTTTTGACTAAAATCTGTGAAAAATGCCCTGAATCGTGATTGGCTTGGTTTTTTTCTTGAACCGTTCCATTAGGATTGGGCAATATATCGATTTTATATTAATATCAATATATGAGGCTAGATATTGTCTTAAATGTGTTTTTTTCCTGGTTTTAAAGCTGCATTGCAGTAGGGTGATTTAATTATCTGAACACACCATACTGTTCGACCCACATAGTTATTATATCAACATAACTGATGATTATTTATCAAATATCTCATTGTGCACATATTTTGTGAAAGCAACAACTGTCAACCCAACCATATTGCCACAATATCAATATCAAGGTATTTGGTAAAAAATATAGGGATATTTGATTTTCTCCATATCGCCCATCCCTAATGTATTATCATCATACAGGCCTGGTCAGGCTCATTGTTATTCATGTTTGAGAGTAGTGGTTATACATCACTAAAAGGAAATAGATTAGATCTCTCCAGCAGCCAGTATGTGTCCATCAGCAGCCACACTTCCTGTCAAAACGTCCTTGAACAGGACACTGGACCCTGACCTGCAACTCTTTGGATAAGCACATCAGCTGAATGCCTCAAATGAGAAATTTGAATTCCTCTGAAGCCTTCACATCGCTGATGGGTCAAAGACCTTGGCCGGCCCTCTGGGAAATTGATCTCTGAGCCCTTCACTTTATTAGCATTAGATCCGATCAGCATCAGCTAAGGCCAGGGTGAGATAATGGTGAGGGTTAATGTGCTCTCTGCAAGCTCAAGCAGTTTTTTTATGTTGTCCTCATTGAATTATGAATACAAGTGGAATAGTGGAGGCCAGAGTCTCGTTCATCACACTACACAGTACACTGGATGAGGGCTCACAGAGAACCCCATTAGAACTGATTATAATCACAAATAAGGAGTTCAGATGTGAAGCCCTACTCTATTCAGCTCGTCCTTTTCATCAGCAATAAGGTTGGAAAAATCATATTCCACTCTCTCACCCCTACAGAGATCTGAGGAGCAGTTAACCATAGTCCTCAGAAATCCACCAGAGTTTAGAGCGCCAACACAAAGAAAGAGGAAGATAACGAATAGGGAACGGTATTGAACCCTGGTATTAAATGGGCCACGGGGGTAAATTATGAAATCGTTAAGCTCTGATTCTATCGGTTTTGCTACAGGTACTGGAGAAACAATAATTTATGTATTTGTTACTACATAAAAGCAATAATAATTTCCTCACAACTCCAATATTGTTTAGATTTACAACATTGATCCTTAATGCATTTTTGCTATTCCCAATCCAAAAGAAAGATCTCTCTCTCGCTCTTGCTCTCTCTCTCTCTCTCTCTCTCTCTCTCTCTCTCTCTCTCTCTCTCTCTCTCTCTCTCTCTCTCTCTCTCTCTCTCGCTCTCTCAGAACACCCTTGTGCAAGGGGCGGGAGCAGCTGAGCTCTCATTTGGTGTGGAGAGAACTAAACCTACAGAAGTGTGGTTACCCTTTACTGTAATGGATGCTGATATTTTGCATGTAAGGGCAGAAACACAAGTAATCTTTCAAGACTAAGTGAAGTGAAGTCCAACATACAGTTTTAGACCATCTAGCTTGTTCATCTCTGGTTGCCCCAGGTATGTTGTATGCTAGCTGCCTGGAGGCCACACACGGAGTTAAGTCAATTCTACGAACATGAGTTAATGATTACAAGTAACTATTAGCCAACTGATTGTTGTGGGCGCGTTCATAATTCAAGGTTGATTGATATACAGTACATATGAGAAAATAAAGCACCTTCAATTCTGTTTTCCTTTATAGGTCCCATGGCATGAACATTTCACTTCATGAGGTTTTCTATAATTAATATGAGTTCCCCTAGCCTAACTATGGTTTAAAATAAAGCTGTGGGTTTGAACAAAAAATGTTTCTCCTTCAATTACCTCGGTAAATAATCTTAAAATCTATCTACTCCTTGTCCCTCTTTGAAAATCCACAATCTATAAATATGCACATATTTATTGTTTCTGAAGTTGAAATGTCTCCTACTCCATCGATGAAATAAAATGATATGAATATGATAGAAAATAAAATCTAATATCATGGAACGGCAGCTGGAACCTAAACCACTACAGTGCTTTGATTAGGTTGTTGATATTCTGCTGGGTGGGAAGGGAATTGTCACAGTGTAATAGCAATTTATGATAAACCAAGTGAAAATGGCTTCTCACTGTTATTCTTCTCTGATGGATTAGCTGCTGGAAGTTCTTAAGCAGGGTGTGATTCCAGACACTTTTATTTGATATTCATGGCACTGCAGAAAATGGATTGAGATTCTGTTCAGGATAATAAGACAATCCCTTCATC
Source organism: Etheostoma perlongum (assembly GCA_026937815.1). NCBI lineage: Eukaryota > Metazoa > Chordata > Actinopteri > Perciformes > Percidae > Etheostoma > Etheostoma perlongum. The sequence continues at coordinate 25,783,538 of CM049393.1, read as the reverse complement.
CAGGAAATGTAAAAGCTAATTTGCCTTGGAGATACCCTCCATAATCCCACAGCGGAATAAAGAGGAGTGATTGGTTTAGATAAAGTTGCCCCTTTTTTTGTCTGTATATGGTTATGGTTTATTGAAAAATGAATGACATTGACTGTACTTATTTATCCATCACTCTGTAACTGTTTTTTTGTATGAATTTGAATCATATCTGATATCTTTTACGCATGAACTTTCACACAGCCAGAGATAATGCAAGTGCAGCTCCTGTCTTATCTTACAGTGCTTAATATTTCTCTCTCTGTCTGTCAGGTTGAACATCCTGCTGGGCGGCATGACACCTCTCTATTTCCACCTCATCAACGTGTGTTTGCACTGCGCCGTAACCTGCCTGCTCATGCACACGTGTGAGCGATGCGTGTTTGAAGACTGGCGCCTGGCCTTTGTCACAGCACTGCTCTTCGCCGTGCACCCCGTCCACACCGAGGCTGTGAGTACGCGACACACAGAGTTCAACCCTCTGGGTTCTACCATGGCATCTTGAACACAATACAAATTGTTTTGCCTTTTCTCAATCTAATTTGAAATTTTGACCTTTTACACAATGTCCCATTTCATTATTTAGCTGATATAAGAGCATTGACCTTTAAAAGCACTGCCAGCCATTTTGCAAGCTCTAATGAGGGCATCAACCTTGGGTCCTGAGGAGAACTTTAAAGGAATACCTCAGCGTTTTGGGAAATGGTTATATGCCGGACTATTTCTTGGCTGGGACCAGGAACTTCCTGGAGTCTCTTCCCTTTTTCTTGGGAACTGGTCCCAGTCAAGAAATAGTCTGGAATACAATCCCAAGTTGAACCGCAAACTGCTTATGTGAATTACTAAGCCGTAATGGTAGGCTGATTTAGTTATCTTCAAAGTGAGGTGGGAAAGCTCTTTCCTGTTTCCAGTAATATGTCAGTGATTGATGAATTGTATTAACAACGCTCACCTTCTCCGAGTATAAATGTATTTTAGCGGTGGCAGTAAATGGAGAGAGGAAGTCAGAGCAACAGTATTGTTTGTCCCCTGGACATCCGTCTAGCTGGGCTAACCTTAGCTACGGTGAACCACACATCAGTCCATCATGTCCCTCAGGCCTGCAGACGGGAGCTCCGCAATTTCAAATTAAGTCAGTATATTGTGTTATTTAGTTTATCCTCCAATGAACTTAGTGTTTACTTGTTACTTGTTCTTTTTATTCTTAATGAAGCCTACTGCGTTGACACAGTCATCTCCAGGGTTGGGTATTATTATTATTATTTTTTTTCTAATACCAGTGCTAAAACAATACCCTTTTATGTTATATTAGAGTGAAGATAATCACCTCTTCTGAAGAGAGTTTTTTGAATCCTCCATATCCTCCTTGGTTACTAGCAACTGCGTGGAGAATGGGTGGGGGGGTGATCACGGAAGCCTTATATCATGTGGATCATCCCAGAATTGTTGTCATTACTTAGAATTCCTCATGGGGGAGACAGAAACTGACGGTGCGCCACACAATCAACAGCGGCTGCCACACATTGCGTTATAAATTTTTTTTTAACGCAATTTAAAACACGCATTCGTTCAGCTGCACTTTCCCTACTCTCCTCCGTCTAATCTACACGCACACACATACACAGCCCCTCCCCTCCGTGCACACAGTGTCTGTCTTCATGAAAACAGTGTTGCTAGCGACAAATCTGGCGTCTTTCTGTAAAAACGTCGCCAGTTTGTCCAGCAAGCATGCAAGCTATTTCTCTTTTGTGAGAAGCAGCGCCTCCCCCCGTGTGCGTAGGCAGGCAGGTAGAAAGAGGAGAAGGGAAAGAGTGGGGGGGCCGGTGTAGGTAGGAGAGACACCGGGACGCAACAGGACAAAGACGCAGTTGAGCTGGCCTGGCCCTGGGCAAGCCAACCTTCTTTGAGAATTCTTTATTGATCTTTTCCCCTCCATTTGTAGAATTACTTTTTTAACTTTACAGATAGGCGACCTAAGTAGGATAACTTACTGCATAGAAGTATTATAAGGTAAAATAAAATCCGGCTTTGGAATTTGTGATTATTTTGGTTAAAGTTTCTTTCTATCTACCTCGCTGACCCAACCACTAAGCTTTATGCATTTATGATTGCGTAATGATGTCACAAATATGCAAATAAGAGTATGCAACCCCCCCCCCCCCAACACACACACACACACACACACACACACACTAATTGCTTTCTAATCTGTAGGTAACACTGATCGCTATAGCTTTTCTTACTATGACAAGTCAAAATGTCTGCTATGAATAAAGGTCTATGTTGCTCCTGACATTTCCATGTCTGAATGGAAAGCCATCAATGTGGAACATTTCTCCAGGTCTCATTAATTCAGTTCAGATGGCGTCAGCGGAAACCAATAGAAAATCTTTTGTCATTCACTAGTGCATAATTACAAGCAGTAATTTATCCTGTGGTTGGATGATTGGTTGAAAGAATTGTGGAATAATGTTTGAGCAAATTGATTGGCCATGGAAATGCTCTTGCTGATTTGTTTATGAATTACATTTCCTTTTTTAATAGGTAATAAATTATAGTTATTTATCATTTGTTCTATTTAAAATGCAGCCTCCTGCAAGACAGCCAAATGGGAAGCAGAGTCAGGGGCACAAATTTATGCTCAAGCTGATTCAGAGTGTATTCAGAGCCTAAAAACAGACGACATTCCCCTTGGGGTCTGCTTGTTCTGTCCCAATTGAGTATATTGTACTGCTGCTTCCTATTGGACAAACATGACCACCTCATACTTATTCAGCAGTTCTTTTTGTGACTGTGAGGAGTTCTATCAAAATTAAAAAAGGAAAAGTACCTCCCTAACTAGTCATGACCAAACTGTGTTTCCAGTGCCAAACTTTTATTCTGAGTTTAGTTTTATGTGCTTGGAAAACATAACCACTATAGCTGCAAATAAGGATTATTTTCACTAACCATTTCAATGCAGACTAGTTTCTTATCAAGCCAATCATTTTGAAAATGTGATCTACAGTGGGTACGGAAAGTATTCAGACCCCTTTAAATTTTTCACTCTTTGTTTCATTGCAGCCTTTTTCCAAAAATCAAAAATGTTCATTTTATTTCTCAGTAATGTACACTCAGCAACCCATCTTGACAAAAAAACAGAAATTTAGAAATTTTTGCATATTTATTAAAAAACACAAAAACTGAAATATCACATGGTCATATGTATTCAGACCCTTTGCCGTGACCCTCATATGTAACTCAGGTGCTGTCTATTTCTTCTGATCATCCTTGAGATGGTTCTACACCTTCATTGGAGTCCAGCTGTGTTTGATTATACTGATTGGACTTGATTAGGAAAGCCACACACCTGTCTATATAAGACCTTACAGCTCACAGTGCATGTCAGAGCAAATGACAATCATGAGGTCAAAGGAACTGCCTGAAGAGCTCAGAGACAGAATTGTGGCAAGGCACAGATCTGGTCAAGGTTACAAAAAAATTTCTGCTGCACTTAAGGTTCCTAAGAGCACAGTGGCCTCCATAATCCTCAAATGGAAGACGTTTGGGACGACCAGAACCCTTCCTAGAGCTGGCCGTCCGGCCAAACTGAGCTATCGGGGAGAAGAGCCTTGGTGAGAGAGGCAAAGAAGAACCCAATGGTCACTGTGGCTAAGCTCCAGAGATGCAGTCGGGAGATGGGAGAAAGTTGTAGTAAGTCAACCATCACTGCAGCAATCCACCAGTCGGGGCTTTATGGCAGAGTGGCCCGAAGGAAGCCTCTCCTCAGTGCAAGACACATGAAAGCCCGCATGGAGTTTGCTAAAAACACCTGAAGGACTCCAAGATGGTGATAAATAAAATCCTCTGGTCTGATGAGACCAAGATAGAACTTTTTGGCCTTAATTCTAAGCGGTATGTGTGGAGAAAACCAGGCACTGCTCATCACCTGTCCAATACAGTCTCAACAGTGAAGCATGGTGGTGGCAGCATCATGCTGTGGGGGTGTTTTTCAGCTGCAGGGACAGGACGACTGGTTGCAATCGAGGGAAAGATGAATGCGGCCAAGTACAGGGATATCCTGGACGAAAACCTTTTCCAGAGTGCTCTGGACCTCAGACTGGGCCGAAGGTTTACCTTCCAACAAGACAATGACCCTAAGCACACCGCTAAAATAACGAAGGAGTGGCTTCACAACAACTCTGTGGCTGTTCTTGAATGGCCCAGCCAGAGCCCTGACTTAAACCCAATTGAGCATCTCTGGAGAAACCTGAAAATGACTGTCCACCAACGTTTACCATCCAACCTGACAGAACTGGAGAGGATCTGCAAGGAGGAATGGCAGAGGATACCCAAATCCAGATGTGAGAAACTTGTTGCATCTTTCCCAAAACGACTCATGGCTGTATTAGATCAAAAGGGTGCTTCTACTAAATACTGAACAAAGGGTCTGAATACTTATGACCATGTGATATTTCAGTTTTTGTTTTTTAATAAATATGCAAAAATTTCTAAATTTCTGTTTTTTTCTGTCAAGATGGGTTGCTGAGTGTACATTACTGAGAAATAAAATGAACTTTTTTGATTTTTGGAAAAAGGCTGCAATGAAACAAAGAGTGAAAAATTTAAAGGGGTCTGAATACTTTCCATACCCACTGTATAAAAAGAGTGAATGGCCTATTACATTTTTTTGAAGTCCAAGGTGTCGCTTTCAAATTTCTTGTTTTGTCCAACCAACACTCCAAAAACTGAAAGACATTAAAGGCCCTATTGTAATGATCTAAACGCACGGCATGAAGAGCACGCCGCAGGTGCGTTAAGGGCGTGTCCAATCCGCTTTTGCTAGTTAGATGGCAAAAAAAAGGGTCCGTGCGCCGGCTGCATGGTCATAAAGAGTTGTACTTAGTGTCTTCATTAATCATAGGTTAACATGCACTCAACCAATCAGAGGTCCTCTCCCATTCCCTTTAACAGCCAGGCGCATTTGGACCTTGGCTCATTGCTATTATGATGGAGGATTTGGACATCATATTTTTATTTGTAATCTTTTGCATGTGTGTGCGCTTCTGTGCTTCCCTGTGTGTGTAACACGCATAGTGTGCTCGCACATTGTATAAGCCTAGGAGCAGTTTACTAATGCACTGTTAAAATAACAATGAAATGCTGCACTTTAGAGGTTTTTGTTGGTCAATGGCGCCATCACTTCCCGCTGCCTCAAGATAGCAATACGCCCAGAATGCACCTGAACACACTTCCCTGTAAGACCATTACGCCCAGAATGCACCTGAATACACCTCCCTCTAAGACCAGCATGCCCAGAATGCACCTGAATACACCTCCCTGTAAGACCAGCACGCCCAGAATGCACCTGAACACACCTCCCTGTAAGACCAGCACGCCCAGAATGCACCTGAACACACCTCCCTGTAAGACCAGCACGCCCTTAATGCACCTGAACACACCCTGTTAGACCAGCACGCCCAGAATGCACCTGAACACACCTCCCTGTAAGACCAGCACGCCCATGGGTGCAAAAATGGGGCAGGTGCATTTGCTATTTAAACAACGTGGGCGCTGGATGGGAAATTAACAACTGCATCTGTCTTAAACTAGAAAAGACACTTGCATCGGGTTTTGCGCTGCGGTACTGCGGGTGTAAGATATGATATATGATTTAAGCCATTTTACAGTAATACTGTGAGGTGCTTCACAAGATGGGAACTGAGAGGCCACCATCATCTCTCCTCCTCTGTAGAGAAGACATCTTAAGTCGCGGCTGCTTGCCTTTCCAGATAAATTCAGATACCGCTGATTTGTAATTTACACCAATAGCCAGCAGGAGGGGAGAGAGGTAGCATAGAGCTCACAAAATCAATCCTGGGTAAAACATTCATTTTAACCACTGAGATACAGGCTTGAATCAACATGGGGAGACCCATCCATTTTTCCATGTCTTTCAAAACTTTGTTCAGGGTAACAGAACAGTTGCTTATTGCTTAATGATCTGGTTTAAGCAGGGGAAGACCTCAATGCCTAAGTATTTAAACTGTTTAACCATGGGGATGTTATCAGAGATGGTTGAGTTGCGGGCAGAGTCATTTAAATGTAGTACAGACGTTGACCAGTTAATTTTAAAGCCTGATAAGCTACCATACTCCTCGCATAATGATAGAAGGTGAGGAAGAGACTGTACAAGTAAAGTACAAGTACCTCACGTTTGTACTTAAGAAAAGTACTTGAGTAAATGCACTTAGTTATATACCACCACTGGGTAACTCTGTGTTCCCATATGTCAGGTAATTTAGCTCTCACACACTTCTTTCCATTTAAAACCTCTACTTCCCATGTGATTCCCAAAGGGGTAACGTTTCCTGTTAGCTGACTCCGAAAGGTTGTGAGTCAAGTTGTGCAAGTTGTGTCATCTGTGTGTAGGCAGATAGATTATTATTATTCCTCTCCCCTGCTCCAATAGGTAAGGTGACAATACAAGGCTCGGATGTTCACTATTTGAGCGCTGTACAGAAATTGGAATGGGTACGTGGGGGAGGGCAGGAGATGAATGGAACAGAGGAGTGTGTGCAACACGGAGAAAGAGTTGAGTGCAGAAAGAGAGATGCATGAGACGTGGTGAAGGATGATGAAAGGAAACGAGAGACAGGCGGAGAAGGAAGGAAGGCAGCAAGCGAGGAAGAGATGAATGGAGAGCAACAGGTGTTGTAGCAGGACAGGTCTCCTGCCAGGGTGCTCCACTGACTCCCTGCACAGAGAGACGCCAAGGCACAAAGGAGGAGGAGAGGAGAGAGCAAAGGGAAGGTTCAGAGGAGAGGGAGAGAGAGCGAGCTGGGAGTGAGGGAAGCAAAAGGACGAGACAGAAAAGAAAGTGAGAGCGTGAAGCGTGAAGGAGGCAGAAATAAGGTCTCAAAGTCTCCAGGCTGGGGTAGGAGAGAGTTTGGATTTCCCTGCTCATCTACCAGCGTGCCAATCAAATACAGGCAGAAACACTTGGGACCGGACTGGGAGAGAGGAGGGAGACCTGGCTACTGTTTCTGTTTATTAGCATTTTATTAATCCACTTAACTAGGGCTGCACAATTAATCAAATTTTAATCACGATTTTGACTTCCCACGATCAAAGTTGCGTGATCGAGCGTTTTTTTTTAATTTTTTTTAATTAATGCGTCATTTCATAGAACGCTCCGGGGTTTTTTGCATAGCGCATCTACCGCTCAGTAAACCATTGTCTGATCATGTGCCAGTTCAAGTTGTTCCCTGCATTGCGCAGCTTAGTTTCTAGATGTAGACAGTCACAGAGAACAGTACGGGAGGAAAATTCAACAGATAGCAGTCGGTCTCAAGGTTTACCAGTTTACCAGTGAACGCAACATTTTGTCCCGTCTGTGTTATTCAGACAACAGCAGTGAGCAGTGCTAGTCGGTGGCGGTGCTAGTTAGCTTCTGTTAGCTCACAGGCTCTAGGGCGCGAGTAATATTTTTCCTCTAGGACGCACCGGTGCACCTAATGTCCTCACATCCGCTGCAATGTTGTTTATATGGATATGTTTTAATTTTGCGTTTCATGACCCATTTCTTCTGTTAAGCCGTGCCTGTGTTGGATCTCTCCTCTACTCTCTCTCCTCTTACTCTCCGCGCAGCCCGGCCACACAGCGCCGGTCCACACTTCTGACATTTGTCTACAGTTTTAATTGTTATTAACACAGCTGTCTATTCTTAAATATTAGGGGCAAACCTGTATTTGTACCATGTATTCGATACAGACATTTCATTCACACAACGTGTGTATCCGCTGTTCCCGTTCCGGACCCGTTCATAATGAGTCAGCCGTCTCTCTGAGCCTATGTGACAATAACATTTGTTTTGGTTAAAATCAACAAAAAATTGTGAGAATAATTGTGATCACAATATTGATCAAAATAATCGTGATTTTCATTTTGTCCATAATCGTGCAGCCCTACACTTAACCCTTCTGTTGTCTTCCTGTCAAAATTGAAAGCATTTTTGTTGACGCTTTTTAGTCTTTTTCTTACGTTTTTGTCCCTTTTTTGAACACTATTTTCAATGTTTGTCACTTTTGACATTTTGACGTTTTCAACACTACGTAACACTAACTTATTAACTTTCGTTTTACAGTTATTTTTGGAATCAATCATGTTATTTTGGGTAATTATAATTGGGTAGTTAAAAATAACATTGATATAGGAAAACGGGTCAATTTGACATCATGAGGGTTAAGAGTCTATTTAGGCATAGTTTTCAGCATTTTTGTCTTGATTATACATTTCTTAGTCTTTATCCACAATGTTCCACTTCCGGGATTGCTCCGCCCCCGGATGTTACTCTTCTTGGCCTGGTCCTCAGATCTCTGCAGGGGTAAATCCAGACAGCTAGCTAGACTATCTGTCCAATCAGAGTTTTCTCTTGACAACTAAAACTACTTTTGAACGTACACATGTTCCACCAAAACAAGTCACTTCCTGAGACTATTTAGCAGAGGCACCGAGGCTCCGTCCGGCGCTTAGCACCGCCCAAGACAATTCTGATTGGTTTAAAGAAATGCGATAAACCAGAGCACGCTTTTCTCCCATCCCAGAATGCTGTGTGGACTAGCCAGACCCTCCTTTGCAGCGCTGTGGAGGAAGGTTAATCGTTGGTTGATCCTTAATTCTCCTACGAGAATAAATGTTACAGTGCAGTAACAGAGACAAACAATTATTTAAAGAAAGGCAGCATCAAATAGAAAGGTCTTCAGCATCACAGCTTGATGTCACCTTTTTCCCTCCGTTCATCGTTGTTATGTTCCAAATAGCACCGGGGTCAGGGTGTCCGGTTTCAGACAGACTTTACTGTTTTCTTGGGTCCAGAATGGCCGGTCTGGCAGTTGGTCAATGGGACTCCTTTCACTGAGCTGAAAAGCCTCCATTCATCCATATCTCCTCTCCTCTCTCTGCTGATAGCATGCTGACCATGTGTGGACATCGTTGGCCATATGTCAGTCACACACACACACGTACACACACACACACTCAAAGCTGTCTTGAGATGAAGCAAAGGGACAGGAGACTTGAGACACAACTCTAACAGTCTGTTTGTAAAAAGCTCCCTCTGTAATTGAGTTTGGGTGTGTTTAAGCATGCTGTACTTTTACACTTCCTCTCCCCCTGTCCTGGGGTTTGGATCCAGAGAGGCAGCTGCAGCTGAGCTCAGATTCCTGAATAATTATGTAATAGACACAAATTAGAGAGAGAGAGAGAGAGCAAGAGAGATAGACAAAGACAGAGAGGGGTTAGACAAATAGGTACGTTTTTCTCCTCCTCCTCACTTTGTCACACTGCCAGCATCCATATGGAGTCATTTATGTCGGCTAATAATGAAACAAGCAGCTGAATTACAATTAAAGGGCTAGTCCAATAAATATTTTATTGCACTTTTATAAAGTTGGAGAAGTGCAGTCCAATTTGCAATTTCCAGAGGCATGCAGAGTAGTATATATAAATACAGTAACATTTTAAAAATAAAAAAGGATAAGCAGTACACATTCTACTTGTTTAACACATACAGTACATGATGCACACAGCACAATCACAAATGACATTGACGTGAGAATGTTGATAACGCAACAATAAGCTTTGCACATTATGAATAATGATAAGAGCATAGATAAAAGAACAATGGCCCAAATCTATGCAGCAAAAGCAGAGATATCCTGACTTTTAGTCCCTAGTATTAGAGTCAAATATGAAAAGAAGTTGATCCTACACTTCCCATGGTGCACCCAACAGCATTGGAGAATCATTAAAGATTCAAAACACCTGGGTAACTGTTTCTCTCTTTCTTCTTCTGTTGAGGTTGGGAAGACGGACTGCTGGCCTGGTTTATCCCCTGGTGTACCTCCATCATGCACATATAATTATTATTATTACACTGTTTTAACATATAAATTGAAGGAAGTGACAGGATTACATTTCACTCCTGGAATTGCAGCTCATGAGCCCGTATGGCTCTGGTAATCCACGGTTTCTAGTTGAGGAATGATTAAACTGTAGTTTTGTGTACAGTTGCTGTTGTTTGACATTTTAAACTAAAGGCTTGCTCTTTTTTTTAAATTACTGTAAGTTGGGTCTTTGTAAATTATAGAGTGGTCTAGACTCTATCTGTAAAGTGTCTATAGATAACTGTTGTTATGATTTGATACTATAAATTATATTACATTGAAAATGTCGTAGAATCATTCCTTCTGACTGGTGACATCTTATCCCATTACAACTCTTTGTATCAGAAACGGGGTTGGTAATGTTGAAAGGCTAGCAATTTGAAAGCGACATCTCCTCAGGGCTCCTTTTAACCCATCCCCCTGCCCTCGGGGCTCCGCCCACACACAGATTTCTCGAGCATTGCTGCTTTGCTGCTCCAGAGCAGAGCGGAGAGACTATTTGACTTCATTCACCGGTAAGCAAACCATTAGTCGAAGGGAGGTCTGCCATGTCCGCACAGCAATCTGGGTATGGGAGAATAACGTGCCCTGGTTTATTGGCATTCCAATCACAATTGTCTTGAGCGGTGCTAAGTGCCGGACGGAGCCACGGTGCCTCTGCTAAATAGTCTCAGGAAGGAACTTGTTTTGGTGGAACGTGTGTACGTTCAAAAGTAGTTTTAGTCGTCAACAGAAAACTCAGATTGGACAGATCGTCCAGCTAGCTGTCTGGATTTACCCTGCAGAGATCTGAGGAGCGGGTAACCATAGTCCTCAGAAATCCACCGGAGCCAACGCCAACACAAAGAAAGCGGACAGGCACGGACATCTGAAAACGGACAAGAGTGACATCTAGCAGAATTTCTGGCTGAACAATCCCAGAAGTGGAACATTGTGGCTATAGACGAGCAAACCTCTGTTATCATTCCCAATGTTTAAAACAAACATGACTGCTGTAAGCTATGCATCGACGGTGTGCATTGAGCTCAGACTTGTGCACTGGAGGGGTAGAGCACACGGAGCGGGGCAACAAGGCATTTCATTGGTTCTTTTCCAAGCGGACTGCAAGGCAGCGACTGGTTATCTGTTTATTGCAGCTTACTTTTCAACCATGTTAGTTATTATTCTTTATTATTAGTGTGTGTGAAACAAGAGACAGTCTTCACACACACTGATATTTTATTCATGCAGAGAAAGACAAGTCTTCCCTGCTTTCTCAATCCCCCCTCCCCCACCCTCCCCCCAAACTCGTCCTTTAATCTTGCATCACTCTTCATCCCTCACTTCTGTTCTCCTCCCTTTCATCTCCGACCGTCCCGGCCCCTCAAAGTATTTGTGGGTGACTAAGCAATGTGTCTTCAGTACACGCACGCACACACACACACACACACACACACACACACACACACACACACACACACACACCACTTACAACTCAACACTCTACCATCTACTTAAGGATGTAAATAATCTCCTTTCATCTCACTGCTTCTAAGGGTGTGTGTGTGTGTGTGTGTGTGTGTGTGCGTGTGCGCGTGTGCACCCCTTAAGAAGAGACACATATTTTGTATGTTTTGCAACACATACTTACAGTATACACACACACACACACACATATATAGTACATGCACATACACAAACATCTGATATCACTATTGTGTGTGTATATATATTTCCTAAATTACAGTCCACCTGGAAATGCTTGCATGTCGATCAGCCTCATATCTACAACCCAACATTCAACTAGGACGGGCCGATATGGCAAAGGATATATTCACAATGTATTTTCCCATTTTAATCAATATCGATATTTATCAGAATATAATTTTGTTGACAATTTAGAATACAGTTTATTAAAGCTCCATTGTGTAGCTTTTGGAGTTGGTTCTTAGCACAAACAAATATGTGCTGATTCATGTGTAATTTCCACCAACTAATCATCAGTATTCTTGTACGCGTAGTATCTGCCATTCATTCAGAACATACACGAGCGACCCACTCGTACGTGGTCTGCCATGTTGCGCCTCCATCTTTAAAATATATTCGCCAAAGAGGGGCATACCTCTGCATTTTGCGCTTTTACACTCAAAAGATTACTCAGAGACTGCCGGAAGATTTGAAAGCCGGTTGGAGATGGAGCATTGCGCCTTTTCTCTAGGACATGTAACAGAGTGGCCAAGGAAGTTAAAAAGATAATTAAAACGACAGAGACTAGCTACAACTAGAACAGCTGCATGTAACCATGGAGATACTAAGGGATTATTTAGGTTTCATTGATATGATTGCTCTTACTGCTCAGAGAAATATATTATAACGCCTAGGTGGCGTTAGCTTGCCACCTAGGCGTTATAACGCGCTCGGAATGGGAGTTGTGGAAAGTAATATTCAGTTGGTTGTCATATACAATTTTAACACTAGATGGGACAAATTCTTACACAATGTAGCTTTAACACATACGATGAAAAAACATGCAGCACATTCAGCTCAATGTTTTTGTTGAGGTGAAATGCACATTAAAGCTGCATGCAGTGTTGAGCAAGCCCTCGCTCCTCTGCCCGTGTCGGGGTTACTGGCGGACGCCGCTCCCTGCGACTCAGACACTACAAATGGTCACCAATGAAAAGGGAACTCCCTGCTGAGTTCAGTGATACTACACATGGGACTACATCATTATCTGTGAAAGGGGGCGTGGCCAAATCAAAGTGGTTGGGGCAAACCTTTACCAATAAAAAAGGAAGTCTCTGCTAAGTTCATTGATACCTCACATAAGACTTTACCTTTATACCTTTATTTTTATTTTTACGTATTTGACTTAATTACTTAGATATCGCATTTTTACTATTATTACTATTTTGTTCCCCTCTTATTTTCTTCCACTCATTCCTTTACTGTACTGGTACTCACTTATTTTTACCATTCAAATGTAAATGTGCTGTATTTATATAGCACAGTCCACCTTCAATGGACAATTATTCTTGTTGAGATCTGGATTTAAAGGGACAAACTGATATGGTTGGATTGGGGGTATCTTTCACATTGGTTGGTTTGTATACATTGGTCCTATATGTTCTGTAGAAAATGCTTCATGGTTTAATGGAACAAAAAGAAAAGAAATGCTATTAAACCAGAGCATGGTACTACTTATAACTTGCAGGCATTCTTTTATGGAACAAATTGAACAGGAAATTGAATATCCATAAACCTGAGCCCTGGATTATGATTAGCCCATAGGTGTTAGCTCAAGCTTGACATGTTTCGGCCATATTTTAATTTGACTTTACACAATGTCCATTGGCTTTTGACTTGTTTACTGAGCCGTCCATTGCTGCTGTCTTTCTTCATAATGCCTGCAGCAGTAGGATGGGTTACGAGGAAGTATCAGGGAAGAATGGCAGCTTGATGATAAGTATAGGCGCTGCAAAGGGTCAAAATAGAAGCCTAGCTCCAAGAGGCCGTAGATGTCAAGGGCATGATGTGAAGCCGAGTGAAGTGTAAAATAAATTAATAAATGGCTGCATGTGATTAAAAAAACTGAACGCGTTATTCTTGGCCCTTAATCGCATCGCAATTAACACGTTAATGCTGACAGCCCTATTTTATACCGACGTTTGTGTCTTCCGTGGTGTGTCACAGCCTTTTGCGATGTGTATCTTACACCAGCTGATATTGCGATAAAGCAATACATTGTGCAGCCCTAATGGCCTATGCTACTTTCGGACATTCAATCAGCCTCCCTGGCTTCCCTGCTGCTAACTGGGGACGGCTAACAGGAGCTACATTATGTTAGCACCAGCTACCGGTGGCTAACGTTAACGGTTGAGTTTCCCCTGGTCGGAGCCTTGCCTCCAACACAGCAAAGAAACCACAGTTAAAAAGCTAAAGATATAACACGCCGATCAACAGAGACCCAGAGAGTGAGCGGGAGAAGCCATTGCTAACTGCTAAGCTAAAGTAGTGCTTGAGTGAACTAGTGTGGGTTTCAACGTAAAGGGAGACAATTATCCGCCGTAATGAAGAAAGTGACCAAATGAATTGCGTCAAGACCCTGTCAGCAACACAGAAGCATCGTCAGCTGGAAATGACGGAAGTTAGGCTTACCGCTGCATGCTAGTACATCAGCCAAGCAGGTGGCAGGACAACCAAGCCGGTGTGTTTCATTGAAAAAAGCTGCTCTGCATATGCATAATATATTATGTCCAATTACATGTTCAACAGATTTTGGCATTAAATACCTTGGTAATGAACGCTTTTGAGTATTCTAGCCAGGCCTAATTGGATCCTGTTGTGGTTTAATATGTCTCGCCTGTTCTTTTATTTCCCCCTCCTTGGGCCATGGTGTGTGTGCACATGCATGCGAGCTGCTGAGTTTCTCTTTGCTCTTTTTATTTATTTATTTTATGAGATAACATGAAAGTTCCCCCTCCTCCTCCCTCTCTCCTCTCTCTCGCCATGTCTGTCTCCTGTTCACTGCCCTCCATCCTCATGCCCCTCCCGGCCTGCTCTTTATCAGTGTCTGCTCGAAGTGTTTACTGCTCCTCTGCCAGGCTTTGGCTGACTGCTACGCCACCACACACCAAACACACCAACTGGACCTGTGGCTCTTACTGTAGATCAACTTTATGGAGAAACACCACAGCATTAAAGAAGATATACAGCACATACTGTATATTACTCGCCAGACAGGAAGCTAACAGTTTTGTCCATTTTCCCCAGTCTGCAATCCATCCTAATATGTCCCAGCTGCTTAGGTGGCTGGTAGAGCAGACCCACATAGCAGCCAGAGCCAAGCAGCATTTGGCCTAATCCCTGAACAGATATCTATGTTCTTTCCCAGTTTTGATTGTTCTGAGAAAAACATCAACCCAAACAGTGCACATGCTGACAGTCACCATAGAAAATCTTAAATACTGATTCTTGGCTGTGATAATGGGCACCTGCATGGGCCATAATCCATGCGTAATCTCTAAAATCTGTGTGTGTGTGTGTGTGTGTGTGTGTGTGTGTGTGTGTGTGTGTGTGTGCGTGTGCGTGCGTGTGCGTGTGTGTGTTTTGCAGGTGTCTGGTATCGTGGGCAGGGCTGATGTCTTGGCCTGTCTGCTGTTCTTGCTGACGTTCCTCTCCTACATCAGGTAATATGACTCTGCATCTCACACACACACACACACACACACACACACACACACACACACACACGACAATAGACTTTTTATGAACACAGCTTTGACTACAAAGAATGGTCATATAAGATTAGGTGCTAGTTGGGGGGGGGGGATCTCTGGGCACCTCACAATTTGATTCCGAGGCCAATGATTCGATTCTAAACCGATTATTGAATTTTTTAATGTACATTTCCATGCGTGATTTAAAAAAATATATACATATAAATCTGAGTTTGTTAGATTTTGACATATATTATATTATATTTATTATTATATTTATATAAGAAATGAAATGTTTTGTCTACTGAGGTTTTTATTGTGTCACATGTAATGTGATAAAGTAGATCTACAGCCTTTATGTGTTTTGCCTAGTTATTTTATGTATGTCTTATTAGATCATGTGTACTGTGTATATATACAAAACGTCTCTTTTCTATTTTTGCCATTTTTGTGTGGTTTTTTTTCTGCACTCTTGCCTAAACTCTAAGTAGTCCATTATCCCATCCTCTTTCAGTCACTCTGTTTTCTGATTCGTACATGCCTGGAGACACAATCAACACATTTAAAAACTGTTGTTGTGTTAGTTAAAATATGTTTTTTTTTTTTTAATAATCTATTATTAACTTATCAGAATCGATTGTCAAATTGTTCTAGAAAGAATCGTGAATCATTAAAGAATCGATCATTCCCCCCCCCACTAGTTACCTGAGCTCAACTGTTCACATTACCTGCAGAACTCATTCACAGCAACACAACTCAACACACACACACACATACACACGTCTCAGAACAATCCTCTCTGAGACAACACACTCTGTCACTCACAACACACTGAGAGTAAAAACACTGGCATCAAACACCAAAACAGAACATACTAACTTTCTCATCTTCACAATTTGAGTTACTTCACACTACTCAATAGTTTCTTTAAAGAAAAGATTTTACAATATATTGTTCTGTAAGATAAACAAGAAGGAATGAAAATCAGCAGTTTGCTTCAATATAGTATTTTGTCTCTAGTAATTTATGGAATTATTGGAAAAAAAACTAAAGTTACATAACACTAACATAGACCATTGTGACCATTGTGTAGTTTTCTTCATCCCACTGGATGTCTGCATCACCTCTAATTACTAATTAATGGTGTGTTTCCATTGCTTTCACCTTCTTTACTTTCTGAAAAACAGTAAGAACGCAGTTTTACTATTGTAAAGATATAGTGTTTCACTGTTCTTTTTATAGTTGTGTATATAACCGCAGATATCTGACCTGGACGTTTTGGTATCTTTGCTTTTTTTACCTGTTTGTTTTACGGTAATTGTTTACTGTAATTCGTATTTGGTGATTGTATAAAAAAATCTTTCTGAGCATTCTCTATGTAAATACCATATATGTTCATTAACATGTATAAAACAAGACACATGCTTAGTCTTTCATCTGAAATTGCTATCAGCAGTATTTGATAATCACCAGACTAAAATCTATTCTAAACTATAACAGCTGATGATTTCTATCATTATTGGATGGCCTGGCTCAGCTTAAACAATGAATGCCATATAATTTTGATGTCATAATGGAAAAAGAACAAACTTTTTTTTAAAGTAGACATTCTTCAGGGCTGTGTTTCTTGCCTTACTGGACTTTATTTTATATTGCAGTGTTCCCTGCCACAATCTTATCAATAGTAGAAATGAAAACCCCAAGTTGTTAAAAAAGACGACAAAAAACAGATTATCATTTAATGTAACAAATGGGGCTGCACAATATAGCGCTTTGTTTCAATTGTCATTGCTATATCATCTGTCACAAAATACATATCGCAAAAGGCTGCAACATATCGTGAAAGACCATAAGATATTTATTATGAAAATATTACAAAACTGCACTGGCTGAATCTCTCTGAATTCCACTGATTCATTCGACTTGAAACAACATGTTTTGGGCCCAACACATAACCCTGACCACACTCTTGACTCTTTCTGTTTCAAATTAATCTTGTTAGTACCTTTACATTTTTTTCAATTAATTTTTTATTTTAGACCTTTATTTGTGACATGACAGCTTAGAGATAAAAGGGGCAACAGAGGGGTACTTTGCAGCCCTTTGTACTTTGGTACAAAGGGCTGCAGGTGGGATTGAACCTGTGGGCGCAGCGTCCAGGGCTAAGTCTCTGTATATGGGCGCGTGCTCTACCTGGTGACCTACCCAGGCACCCCTCTCTCTCATTTTTTATTTAATCATGTTTATATAAACGCAAACACTTAATGTGTCTTAATGTTGTGAAATCTTGTTGTTGTACAGTGAGTATTAAGGCTGTAACACCGTTCAAATGAGACATAAGAATAATGGTAATGGTAGCAGTAATGGACAATTCCTCTTCCAACCTGTAGGGGGACCAAACAGGAACAGTGCTTTGGTGCCTACTGTAAAGGTGCTAGTTGTCAAGCAAGAAGCTAATGCTATTGCTTGGTCTATAACGTTCCTAACTAATTCTTGGTGGGCAACATAAGATTACAACATTGTTCAACACGCTCAGTTATTTTAAGTATGATTGTTTTTAATAACTCTACTCTATACTCTAACTGTATAGATAGAAGACTACTCTAATGGTAGTTTAACTAGCTAGCATACCCCTGTCTGTCTGCCTCGCTCTCCCGGCGCTGCAAGACACATTCGCAGTCAGCCCCCAACCAGCTGCAGCCATCCACTATCATTACGGCCCTGGCCCAGAGACACATCCACAGTCAGCCCCTAACCAGCTGCAGCCATCCACTATCATTACAGCCCTGGCTCGGAGACACATCCACAGTCAGCCCCCAGCCAGCTAGCAACCATCCCCGTCATTACTTAACTCCAATGCTAAGGATGCTAACGGCAGTTTACTGAACCGTCAGGAAACAGACCCAAGGACCCGAGTCAGTACAGCCCATCATCCTCCAGCTCTGCCTCTACCATAGAGGGTGTATTAGCTGGATTTAGGAGTTCCTCAAAGTGCTCCTTCCAGCGCTCTATTACCTTCTCAGTTGAGCTCACCGGCGTCCCACCCTTACTGTACACAAGCTTGGATGGTTTCCTGCTTCCCCCGAATGGTTTTCCAGAAGGACTGAAAGTCCTTCTCCATGTTTTCTCTGAACTTCTCCCACGTCTGCTTCTTTGCCTCTTTCAGAGCCCTTCAGGCCCTTCAGTACCTTGCAACTGCCTCCGGAGTCTTCTGGGATAATATATTCCGGAAAGACTCCTTCCGTCGGACAGCTTCCCTGACCACTGGTGTCAGTGTTTGTGGGTTACCACCCCTTGATGCTCACACGCTTCAACAATGGAAACTTTGGACATTGTCCACTCAGGTTTAATGCCCCCAGCCTCCACAGGGATGCATGAAAAGCTCCATCGGAGGAGTGAGTTGAAAGTCTGTCGAACAGGGCCCTCCTCCAGACGTTCCCAATCAACCCATACTACCCGTTTGGGCTTACCAGGTCTCTCCAGAGTTCTCCCCCATCCCCTTACCCAACTCACCACCAGATGGTAATCTGTTAACAGCTCCACCCTTCTCTGCACCCAAGTGTCCAAAACATACGGCCTCAGATCAGATGAAACAAATACGAAATCCATCATTGACCTTTGGCCTAGGGTGCTCTGGTACCAAGTACACTTATGAGCATGTCTTTGTTAGAACATGGTGTTTGTTATAGACAATCCATGACTAGCACAGAAGGCTAAAAACAGACAACCACTCTTGTTTAGATCAGGGAGGCCGTTCCTCTCCAAGTATCTCCATTATCGCCCACGTGTGCGTTGAAGTCCCCCAGCAGAACTATGGAGTCCCCCATTAGAACCCCATACAGGACTCCATTCAAGGTCTCCAAGAAGGCTGAATACTCCAAACATTTGTGTGGTGCAAATGCACAAACAACAGTCAGAGTCCCACCCCACAACCCGCAGGCGTAGGGAGGCCACCCTCTTGTCCACTGGGGTAAACTCTAATGTAGCGGTGCTCAGCCTGGGGCTTATGAGTATACCCACACCCGCCCAGCGTCTCACACCCCGGAGAAGAAAAGTGTCCAATCCCTATCCAGGAGTATGGTTCCAGAACCAAGACTGTGTACGTAGTTACTTTTTTTGAGGGGTGCACTTCAGGCTACGGTGTAGGGTACAGTGAAGGGTCTGTATTTCCACGTACCAACATACATACCTGTTACGGGACGGAAGGAGGACCCAAATGCAGTGTAGCGGTAAAGACGGCAAAAAAGGTTTATTAAACGAAAACAAAGCAGCAACAGAGTCCAGGAACACCAAAAACACAAGGGGGAACAAAAAACCGGAGCACCAGGGCTGGAAAACACACAGGGGACGGCAACCAGGCAAAACGAGACGACGGGGTGACTTCAGGAGCTGGAACAACGAAGAGGTGCAGACAGGCGACGGAACAAGAAGGATCTAACAAGAGACAAAGGGAACACAGGGGTTAAATACATGAGGTAATGAGGTAACGGGGAACAGGTGAGACGTCAGGTGCAGCACATCAGGGCGGGGCTGGACAATCAGACAAACAAAGCAAAGCTAGACAAGACAAGACAAGACAAGACAAGACAGGAAACCAAACCATTAGAAAATACAACAGGAAGTAGAACAAAAAGGCACAGGGAAACAAGACAGGACCAGCAACATAAGACCAGAGAGAAAACAAGGACAAAAACACAAGGAGGCCAAAGAAAAGGGGAAAATGAACCCAAACAAAACCCCAAACCATAACAATACCCACGGTGTTGATTTAATGCAGAAGCATGAATTGGCTTTTACGGTGCAATTTTTTTTCGTAAGTATGAACAGTAATGGGGACAACCTGATCTGATACAGCCTTGCAGTGGTTTTCAGCATGCTTGTCAGACCATTGTTTTTTTGTTTCAGCTGTCTTCTTTTTTTAGCACCAGTAATATTTGTACTGCCCCAGGGTGCAATTTTAGGACCAATCTTATTTCCCCTTGGTCACATCATACGTAGACATGCTGTTGTATTTCATTGTTACACGGGTGATAGCCTGTTATTTCTCTCCATAAAACCCAATCATCCTTCTGATCTATCCTGTCTGGTTAAATGTCAAGCGGATGTAAAAGTTTGGATTTCAGCAAATTTTCTTAAATAAATTAGAACGACGATATTGTAGTTAGACAATTAGGTTAATTTATAGTTTTAATAGAAGTTAGAGCTGCAGTTATGTAATCAAAGAGCTCTCAGACCTTTTTTATTTCTGACAATGCTGCCAATTGGCATTCAACCTTTGTAGCAGTGATTGTATCTATGATTAAGTTTCTTGTATTGCACTTATGTTCCTTTGTCTGATCCTTGAATATGAACATTTCAATGTGACATTTCTTATTTGCAGCCTAGACCCAGATCTTAATTAACTTAATGAAGCAATTCATTTCACTTATTTTATCATCCTACAACATGGCAATTATAGTAATGAACAGTAAGTGTCTTGTCCTCCTGCCATCCTCTCTCTGTGAGGCCTGTTATCATCTGCCATTATAAATCACCGTCTTTCTCTGTCTCTATGTTTCAGGAGTGTGGGCATGTGTGTCTCTGTGGACTCTCTGCCCTCCACGGTGTCGGCAGGGTGTCTGCTCGTCAGTTTGTTGCTGGGCACCTGCGCCATGCTGGTCAAGGAGACGGGCATCACTGTGTTCGGAGTGTGCATTCTCTATGACGCCCTGGTGCTGTGCCGCAAGCCTCTCATCCAGTAAGCACACACAGTTTTTAGCTTTGTTCTTTTGTTTTTTCTTATCTTGATTTATTTGGCGACTGGTTCACTGAGCGAGCACAGTTATTGGCTTTATATATATACACTAGTTTATACCTGGGAGCTGCCCACTGCCACCATAGATAATTTGTTTCTGAAACTGTTTTCACAACAAATAGCTGAGATAAGAGGACTTTTTTATTGTATATGTGGAGTTGTATTGTGATCCATGTGGTATCCAGTTTTACACTTGAGATTGGGGTACACAGTACACAGAGGTGTTACGTCTTAGATTTATAGTCCATAATTGGTTGCAGTCCCTCCTACATGCACCGTTTTGTCTCTTAGTGGCTTTGATAGCTCCCTGTAAATCATGAATAAAGAAAATCATTTTATTTAGTGAAGAGTACTGAAACACAGTATTAAACAAGCCCCGGGGCAAAAACTGTAGTATTTGTCATCACGCTGCAGCCTCTCCCCTGCTCTTTGTCTGGGCTGAGATGTAACACACACATACACAGACACACACACACACACACACACACACACACACACAGAAGTCTCTGTCGGTTGTCCTGACATTTTGGAAACCAATTGCTGCCTTCAAGGAAGGAAACTTACATCAATCAAAAAAGAGGTATGCTTTGGAAAAGGGTCAGCAGTGATATATAGACTATGTAAATCTATGTAAATAAGCGATAACATGAAAACACACATCAATGTGGGTCTTTAATGCTGCACTTTAAACAAATCTCTCCATATTCAACCGGAATGTTTGTGTTAGCCATATCATTGTGTCCACATGTTGCTGTTAGGCTGATAAATAGCTTCCCTCTGTCTGCAGAGTTGCAGTGGGGAGTGAGGAGCGTGTATGTGTCTTTGTCTTTGTGTTTGTTTGTGTGTGTGTGTGTCTTTGTGTGTGTGTGCAGGGCTCGACAGTAACAGCCCTTGGCAACGGATTCATGGCCTCTGGTTGGCAACCACCTCTTAAGTATATATATTTTTTGTATATAAAAACAAAACAAAACTTACAAAACTAGAAACTATTTTTTTAAAAATGCCAATATTCTATTTGTTTGTCTCTGTACAGTATAAACACTACGTTGGTGCGCTACTCAACATTTCAGCTGTTGTGTGAAAAGATATTAAGATTATTTTTTGACAGATGAACGGGGGGGAATGACATGCAGCAAAGGGCCGCTGGTGGGAGTTAAACCCGCGGTCGCTGCGTCGAGGGGTAAACCTCTACATATCTGCACCCGCTCAACCAACTGAGCTAACCTGGCCAAACACAATTTTCTGTTCCCGTAAGAGCTCATGTTGAACCTGTTTCGGAGCCTCTTTACGGTGCCACCTAAATGTCTGATGCTCCGAAACAGACGCTTGAGGCAACAGAAGCACCGCTGCACGTCATGCTAGTAAATAATAACACATTACACTTGGCAGCAGGTTAGATTAGCCTACCATTAGCTACATTAACAACTGGATTAAACATGTTAAAATGCTGATGGTTAAACGGTGGAAAGGTGTGACTGTGTTTCACTGTAGAGGATTCCAACAGTCTGCAGCTGCAGCTATGAGCTAAAAGACACAAACTAGCACTGTGGTCATTGCTGTTGTTGAAAAACAACAGACATGACTGAATGTTGCGTTTACTGGTAAACCTCATGGTGCATTCAAAGTTATAGTAAAATACTCTTTTCTCATCTGTTTGTCTTAACAGCAGTTTACTGGTAAAAGAAGTAATTATTGTTAAAAGTAATTGTTATTACATTTTTAATAATCATTTAATTCCCCCCCCCCCCCCCCCCTTTTTCTGTTGACGTGAAAATTGATCCGATCTGTGACTCAAAACCATGATCCCATCCATGAGTTTTGGGATCCGTTGCGCCCCTATTCAGGAGGGATGGGAAATTAAATTAGAAAGCCATTCTCTCATTGTTTCATTATTGAAATGAGTGGTATAGTTACATAAGAAATGAATTGCTCCAAATATAGGTAGTAATTTCGGCAACCAAAAGCTGATGCCTGGTTGCCATGCCGGCAACCGCTTTAATTAGTGATTAGTGAGTGTTGCGCCCTCGTTTGTGTGTGCGTGTGTGTGTGTGGGGGGCGGGGCATTTGTGTGTTACTCCCCATTTGTTGTGTGTGCATGCCCTTATATGTGAGTCTGACCATGTCAAAGCCAGGTCCAGATGTTTTGGGAGCCTCCCTGCTGTGTAAACTGGCCTGGAATGTACTGGAATTAGCCTGCTGCCACTGGGCTGATAACACACTGAAACACTTTGTGCTTGGGGATTTGTGTGTGTGTGTGTGTGTGTGTGTGTATGAGTGTACATCTTCCTGCATGTATTTGTGTTTCCTTGACTGGCACTTTAGATTATTTTTTTGAGTGACATGACAGTATTTATGTATGTGATTGGATTTCTAACTAAATTGGGGTAATGTTATGTTGAAACTTAAAGCGAAGGGGAAATTTACAGGATTCTCACACTTATTAGTTACTATGTGGTATTTAAAGAGGGATAGCCTGTTTTTTTTCTAGGAATCTTTAAGAACTTAATTATTGGTTCCATATTTAGTTCCTGTGCCATACATCACACTCCTTGAAAAAGTCCCTGCTCCAGCAGCAGTATTTTTCAGTTGCTGTGAACTACTGAGGTGTAGTTAACAGGGTTTACTGTTTTCATTGGTTGAACATGCTACATCATGGTGCTTCTAGTGAAGTACACGCAAACAAGCAGTGAGTGACAGTGCTCTGTTGATTGCATTCTGGGTGAAAGGTTTTGCTGCATTATTAATATTTTGCTTTGAAGAGATCAATTCACACTTTGAGTAAGGACCAGTCAGTTATGCCGTTACGCGGCGGCTGCGTTTGCCGATAGTTTTTTCCCGGCATTCTTTCCAGACAGGTGTCCACAGGCAGCTCTGTGTTGCTGGAGATGCTGCAATTCACGTGCAGACCATGCACTGCCCCTCCCCCACTAGCACCATGGCAGTCTTAAGGCCCGTACACACCGGGACGAATATCGCCGGGCGTTATTCGTCAGCGTTTTTCGACGCGTTTTTTGTGTTCACACCCAAGCGATTTTCGCTGCCGATGAGCCGAATGAACATGCAAATTCATTATCTGTCACTAGATGGCGCTTAATGTAAAACAGAAACACCCCCGTACATAGGGTGGCGCTGCGCAACTTTGCGCTTCTGATAATCGCTTGCAACTCAGAAGAAGAGCAGAGAAGAAGAGAGCAAGTATTTAGAACATTTCTTCTAAATCAGATATAGCTCTTTATGTTCCCGAAACCAAGGAGACCAGCAGCTCAACATTTATTTTGGACATCGTGCTTTGCCTCTTCCTCGTCTTGTGGCAGTGATGACGGTGGCGTATGTCTTCTTTGTTGGTGTGCTCGGTAAGACCGTTTTGTGCTTGAGCGCCGCCAAGTTGTGTTTTAGTGTAACTTCAGAAGCACAAGACACGTGAGCAAAAGGGCCGATTTCATTGGTCGGATAGTTTTTGACGCGGCGCGTCAAACCAAAAAATCGAACCCGAGGCGTTTTTTTAAAAATGACGCTTTTACGCGTGGCGATTTTCGCGTCGGTGTGCACACTCTCATTGACGCCCTTTGTTTAGTCACGACGCGTTAAACGTCGGCGAATATCGCGCGCGAAATTCGTCCCGGTGTGAACAGGCCTTTAAATTACAAATCAAGCACTTTATTTCACTCACAGTTAACCATATGCAGTGCACCCATCCATATGATGCACATTGCACACATCATTTGGGTGATATGAATGGAAGATGATTGCAGAGCTGACACTGATCTGTGTTTTTATTGTTTTTGAAAGAAATGGCAGAGCAGATTCCCAAAACAAATCCAGTGTGGCAGGGTTTACATTTTTATGATGTAAATTGAGGGAGAAAAAGCAGTATCGGCTCAAGAAAATCGGTAGACGGTACCGGCACTAAAATATCCATATCGGCCAAACCCTAGTGTGTGTGTGAGTGTGTGAGCCAGCATAAGCCTGTGTAATAGCAATAGCAGTGGTGTAAAACTCGCAGAAGGCTGCTGCTCTGCGATAATGCTGGCAGCCTACATGAGGGTGGAGGGATCAGATGTCTCTTTCCAGGATTCACATCTTTTGGTGTTTCTTTCTTTTTCTCTCTGTTGACTTTGCTCCTGCCTCAGTCCAAATTACAAGCGCAGCCTGCTGGGGAATAGCTTTACTGTAGCGTTCAGATTGACACTGACACTGACACACACACACACACACACACCATTAGCGTCTCTTTAGAGATGGCACATAACATATGTCATCCTTGAAATGCTACAAAGCACTTTTATGAGTCTCGAAAAAGGTGAAGTCCCACACACACACACACACATTGAGAGTTAACCCTTGTGTTGTCCTCCCATCAAAATTGAAAATCAACACTTTTGTTGACACTTTTTAATCAATCTTTTAAACTTTTTCTTACATTTTTGTCCCTTTCTTCAACACTTTTTTCAATGTTTGTCACTTTTTTGACATTTAACAAACAACAATTTAACACTAACTTATTAACTTTAGTTTTACAGTTTTTTTTTGGAATTTATGGTCAATAAGCCTAATTTTTAGGAAATTATACCTAATGTTTGAGTTCGAAAAGCAGAAATTAGGAATTATTTAGACTAAAATTAAAAGACTGTATGTTGATGGATATTCACAGACTAGACTATGTCAGCTTTTACTATTTTGAAACCACTTCAGTTTTTTTTCAAATGCTATAAAATTGAATAAGAAGCCCATAAACATAACAGGTCAATTTTACCCAAGGACAACATGAGGTTGAGCAGAGAAAGAAGTAGTTGTCAGTTTTTTGCTGTTTCTGTGGGATGTATTGGAGGAAAAACTTAAATACTGATAGAAATAGGTTATTAACTGTATTCCAAACCATAGCAAACCTTTGCCTGTTAGGATTATGTTTCTTCTGCAGTTCACACATCTTCACCTATGGTGGCAGTTAATGGAGAAATGAGGTGGGACTGCTGTGAGACCAAACAAAAGGCCAGCATAGTGATCTTTTAGAATAGGCGGCTAGAGTTACCAACCAACAGAGAGCCAAAGTGAAACCAGAGCTCCCAGGTTCTGTTCCAGGGGTAAGAAAACCTTGTTCAAAATCCCATTGACAACACAAAAAACTAAAATCAAAATCCTTAGAAAATAGCCTTAATCAACAGTATGTTGTGTTGTTCACTCCATATGTCTAGAGAGGGATGTGATGAAAAGCATCTAATATATACTTGATTATTCATTATTTCTGTTTTAAGTGGCATTTCCAAACGGCATACCTTGCCATTTGGAAAGTGACTGTTCTCTCTGGACTTATGACAAGCTTCTGATAAATAAATGATAAATAATAATCATTTCCAAAGGGCGTTAGTGTTTTAGTGACCATCATGCTTTGTGGCAGGATATTGCAAACGTTTGAACATTATACTGTATATATTAGGGTTTCCGCAAGATCTTTAACAGTGGGGAAAAAAAATCTAAAATTTCTAAATCCAATTTTGAGGCCTTATAAAGTCTTAAATTCACTGAAGTATTGTGTTATAAGTCTTAAAATAATTTTAAACAGGTCTTAATTTTCCTACGCCCAGGTAACACCACCTGTAATGCTCATTGGAATGTTCCCGCAGCGATTTAGAATATATATTTTTGTATTGGATTGTGGTTGTTGTAGTGGTGTTGTAGTTCTCCAAATATAATTAGCTGTTTTACGACTACAAATGAGACCAACATGTAACTTACATTGCAGCCAATCAGCTTTCGTGTTATTTGCGCGAGTCTCTTTGGGATGTACCCATAGACCGTTAATATTAATGGACAGAGCATGTGTGACGTCACCCATTGGTTTGTGGAGATCAGAAATGAGTCGTCGAGTTTGCGTTTATGGGCGCAGCCATCGTGTTGGATGTGACGATTTTAGAGGAGAGGGCGGGGTGAGAGAGGAGCCACAGACCGGTGGGCTGGGATCTACAGTCTATGGGCTGGGATCTGACTGGCGTTAGCTGAGAGCTAGCACCGCTGCTCTACCGTTATGTTAGCTACCACTTTCACTGCCAATGTGGATGCAACTGCTGCTGAATAATTCAAGGTAAGATTTAGCTTCACTAATGCTAGGTTTTAACTATATCTTTGTCCCATATAGTCTATGGTTATATAACATATAAGAGTCACATTGCAAAGTAAATGTGTCTGAAGTTACCATGTAAATTGTCTGTAACGTTGGCTTGCCACTTAGCTAGCTATAAGCTAGGGGTAAACATGCTAACGTTAATTTTCTGCAAATATTAGTTTACTTCTCGTAGCATTAACGTAGTGTCAGCGAAATGCAAAACGGCGATTGTCAATGCTTATCATTATGTAACGCTATTAGCACATGTATAACCAAGTTTCTTATAACGTTTGGCTAACTGTAATAACCATAATGATCCGATAATGTGCTACTGTTTCCCCTTTCAGTCTATAGTTGGGGCATTTAACCTTGACATGCTGTTAAGACCTAATGTTAGCAGAAATAAGCTCATTTAACTTACAGTTACACTAAGAACAATGGACTGTTGATTCATGTGTATTGTATTCTCCTGGATAATTAATCAAGTACAGTTACATGCTAGTGTGCATAGATATTTAACTATGAGGGGCTCAAATGGAAATTGATGATTCTTTCATTCTTTCAGAAATAAGAGTGCTGAGAGCTAAGATGGCATGTTCACCCCCCTCCCCCCCCAAATGCCCCAGAAGTAAGCAATAGTAATAGTTCATTTTCTTTTGCTATATATTGTACAACATTAAACTTTTACCAGACTTTTGTACAACTAAGCCAAGGTAATAATGCATTTTCAAATAGTGTGTAATTAAGAGTGCTGTTCATTTATCCTTTTTCTCTAGCGGTCCCTTTCTTTTACCAGTCCCTACAAGGAAGAGCTGTCCCGGACGTCCTCCTTATTCACTGAGACCTGAGAGATGTCAAGGCGGTAACCTCGTCGCAGGAATGAACGAGAACCTGCAGCACCTCCACCTGCAGTATCAGGCATGATAGCACAAGTGCTATGCTTTATATGTTAAGCTGTATTTTTATATTGTGATTTGTAATGTCAACCATTTCTACTGTAATTAACAGTGTGACACTAGAGATTCAACAACCTCTTTATTATGCAGACATGTCTTGTGACAGTTAAGTTTGCCTTTACCTTAACCCACAGCAGTGTTTTATGTGTGGAATTTACAAGACTTGTAAAAGGTGAACTACATTATTTAATTCATACATTTTAAAAATCTTAAGTGTTTGGTGTATGTATTTTTAAGTTGATGCCCATTTCAATGTGAAATAAAGGTCCTTCTAAAGCTACATTTGTTGTTTTCTGAAGTAACTATAATAGGAACATCCAGCATTGTAGTCATACAAGAAGACTTTGGAAATTTCATAGAATTTGTAATTGATTAAAAGTGTCTTTCTATTTTGGCTTTAATACACATAAATATAAACTTTTTTGCACTAGGTGCTGTTTAATCTGTGCAGGGCTATTGTAAAATCATAACTTACATCATTTGGGGTGCTAAGGAGAATTAAACAACTTGATTGCAGTAACTGTAATGATTAAATCAAATGTATTAGGTTTTTGATTTAAGAAAGTTGGCAGAGCAAAGTATGAAAACTAAAAACCATACAAGGATATGCAATGTCAATATTTAATTCTAACAGTACATAAATACATAAAATATACAAGACCCTTTATGTGAAATTACCAAAAATATTTTCACCTGGGAAAGTGGTGACTGCTAGAGTATTTTCATTATTTTATTCCAGTTAATATTTATAAAATAGTTTTAATCCACTACTTAATGTTACTGCTCGATCACCTATCAAACTACAGCAGAAACTAAGTCAACCACAAGAAGTTGAACCTCTAAATACCAAGTGCTAAAAAGTTTGTCCGTCTTTTCAGCAGAAGAAGCTGAACCAAAAATTATTTTTCTGGCATCATTATAATCAGAACACATTTAAGAACTTTGGATGTGGTTTACTGCAGTCTGTTTTCCACATCCAGATGAAATGGCACCAAATACACCGCTCTATAGACCAGGTCTTCCTTCTGTAGGCTCTGGTCATTCAGTTTTCAGTGTGGATACCTTTGTAGTTACAGAAAAAGGTGAAAAAGACAAACATGTAGTTAAGGCATGGTAGATCACAATTAATTATATTAATATATGAGCTAATATATGAAATCACACACTAAATAATGCATTTAAATTAATAATACCTGCTTGTCTCTGAAAAACTGATCTTCCTCAAAGTGTGAACTGCCGGGACTTTTCTTGCTTCCATATGCTGGTCTCTCTTTCCTCATGTTCACCAACCATTGCTTCAGCCTGGCATCATCAAAGGAAGTCTGTTTGGAAAGAAATTCATGTTTCATACATCCCGAAGGTGTATATACTATCAATTTATAACAAGGCACCACATCTGCTGTATGCATCTGTAATGCAAATGATTTAAATGTATATTTAATAGATTAATATAATGTAATACCCCAATGTAACTTTACAATAATGTCTAATTGTTTCATGTGCGCCATTTTATCGCTAACAATCTGACCCACTCCCCGCCCGGAGACCTCAAGTCAACGCGCGCTCCCCCGCAGCTGTGTCCGTGTGGTGATGGTGATGCTGTGTGGGTGCTGCATGCTGGGTGAGGGTGACAGGGTATATGCCCGGTAACCTCTCGCCCAGAAAGATATGGAGGCAACCCCGACTGGGGTGAGGTGTGCCGGTATTCGCCCTGGCCGTCCTTTGCCTGTCCGGGTAACGTTGCCCAAACTTTCGGGATATATTTGAGTCAAAAAGCAGGTCTACGTTTGACGTACAAATCCGCCACCGAAACTCAGATGTGAGGGCTTATTTCTAAATCACACGCTGTCCCAAAACAACCTTACCCGTGCTAATAGGGTTTATGAATTTGCAATATAACGTTAGCTACATCAGGCTTTGATTTTAAGCTAACGTTACCATTACATCCCATCGACAGCACTAATACCACCTATTACAGATCACAGGCGAGATCGGTGCATATACTGTAATCGACTGTAACATTAAATATATTTTAATACGTTTATACATAGACTGTATGCGTTTATACGGTCTGCATAGCATTATTAGTTAGCCCGCTAGCTTGCTTAGCAAGGTGCAATCTAGTAGCTAACTAACTGATATTAATTGAGATGCTAACGTTGGCTAAAAAACTGTGTTAAAACTAAATATAATTTTACTTACCAGAAAAACTGAACTGCCGATTCCTTTGAGTGTCTTGCCGTGCAACCGACCGCTAAACAAGACAATATTATCCGACCAAAGTGTCAAAGTCACTGCGATGAAACGTAGGCAACCCCCCCCGTGCCATGGACAAGCTTTGATTGACAGGCCGTGAACTGTCAATCACACCATAGCCACGCCCCAAAACAACCCGGCTTTATCGCCGATTTTAAAATCAACGAGACCGTATATTAAAAAATGAACATCATTCTGTGTTGCAGAATACTTAAAACTAGCGATCGAGACCACTAACTCATTATGAAGATGTTTACTGAGGTAATAAATCAAGTGAGAAGTGGCTCATTTCTCCATAGACTTCTATAGAAACCAACTTCTTTTGCAACCACGCGTGTCGCCCTCTGCAGGAATTCAGATAGAATGCAGGTTTAAGTTACTTCCGCATTTGCTTCACTTTGCTGAACCGGATGCTCTGTCCATTAATTTTAACGGTCTATGGATGTACCACAGACATGAAACGGATTTTATTCTTCACCTATGGGGAAGTGCAAGTTTAACAATACTTGGCTTTAAAAAGCTACATTTAGGGCTTAGTTGAAGCTAGTGCTTACAAGGTATTTATAGGCTACTGCTTCTTATGAAAGAAAGTAATTAAACTGGGAACTTTTTAAAAAACTGGGATACATCTATCTGCTGTGAAAGGTCTCCAGATAATGGGACCAGGTTCCAGGTCAGGCATTCAGGCACCAAAATGACTCGTTAAGCTTAGGAAAAAAATGGTGGTTTGGATTAAAACACTCCGAGGAATGAACAAGCGTGGGTGGAAGCCGTCCCTCAGCCTGGTGGTGTGTGACCGGTTTGTGGGACAGCTTGTGGGTGGGGTGGTTTGGTTCTCTGATGAAGCTGTTGTCTTTCTTTCTGCACCACAGTGGATTCTGGGTAACCCTGCCAGAGGCTATTCTCTCTGTGTCTCTGTATCTGTTTACGTACAACATAATAATTTGATTACAGCCAGATTAACCTCTTTAACCCTACACACTCACTTGATGGCAGGTTCCTAATTACAGACTCTTGTAATGCAGCCATCCTCAGCTCAGAGCCGCAGAACTGTGGACAATTAAACATTTAAAACTGTCCACAAGACAGCTCAAATTTTCTATTCAACCCTTGGCTTTTTAATTTTTCGATCTTTGTGGCTGTGTTAACCCTCTGGGTTTAAAATTAATGTATTTAGATTAATAGCTTCACGAGTTGGCATGGCAAAATATCAACAGAAACCTTATAATTTACCCTTTCAAATACATCAACTGCTAAATAATGTGATTTTTAAGATATTAGGTTGGATCAAACTTTTTACATTACTCAGTCACAGCGGGTTACATTCCACAGAAACAGCATAACCGCGCTGTCCATATTTGCATCTTCATTTCCATTTTCTTTCAGTATTGCTGGAGGATCTACAGTGGGTACGGAAAGTATTCAGACCCCTTTAAATTTTTCACTCTTTGTTTCATTGCAGCCTTTTTCCAAAAATCAAAAAAGTTCATTTTATTTCTCAGTAATGTACACTCAGCAACCCATCTTGACAGAAAAAAACAGAAATTTAGAAATTTTTGCATATTTATTAAAAAACAAAAACTGAAATATCACATGGTCATATGTATTCAGACCCTTTGCCGTGACCCTCATATGTAACTCAGGTGCTGTCTATTTCTTCTGATCATCCTTGAGATGGTTCTACACCTTCATTGGAGTCCAGCTGTGTTTGATTATACTGATTGGACTTGATTAGGAAAGCCACACACCTGTCTATATAAGACCTTACAGCTCACAGTGCATGTCAGAGCAAATGACAATCATGAGGTCAAAGGAACTGCCTGAAGAGCTCAGAGACAGAATTGTGGCAAGGCACAGATCTGGTCAAGGTTACAAAAAAATTTCTGCTGCACTTAAGGTTCCTAAGAGCACAGTGGCCTCCATAATCCTCAAATGGAAGACGTTTGGGACGACCAGAACCCTTCCTAGAGCTGGCCGTCCGGCCAAACTGAGCTATCGGGGAGAAGAGCCTTGGTGAGAGGCAAAGAAGAACCCAATGGTCACTGTGGCTAAGCTCCAGAGATGCAGTCGGGAGATGGGAGAAAGTTGTAGTAAGTCAACCATCACTGCAGCAATCCACCAGTCGGGGCTTTATGGCAGAGTGGCCCGAAGGAAGCCTCTCCTCAGTGCAAGACACATGAAAGCCCGCATGGAGTTTGCTAAAAAACACCTGAAGGACTCCAAGATGGTGATAAATAAAATCCTCTGGTCTGATGAGACCAAGATAGAACTTTTTGGCCTTAATTCTAAGCGGTATGTGTGGAGAAAACCAGGCACTGCTCATCACCTGTCCAATACAGTCTCAACAGTGAAGCATGGTGGTGGCAGCATCATGCTGTGGGGGTGTTTTTCAGCTGCAGGGACAGGACGACTGGTTGCAATCGAGGGAAAGATGAATGCGGCCAAGTACAGGGATATCCTGGACGAAAACCTTTTCCAGAGTGCTCTGGACCTCAGACTGGGCCGAAGGTTTACCTTCCAACAAGACAATGACCCTAAGCACACCGCTAAAATAACGAAGGAGTGGCTTCACAACAACTCTGTGGCTGTTCTTGAATGGCCCAGCCAGAGCCCTGACTTAAACCCAATTGAGCATCTCTGGAGAGACCTGAAAATGACTGTCCACCAACGTTTACCATCCAACCTGACAGAACTGGAGAGGATCTGCAAGGAGGAATGGCAGAGGATACCCAAATCCAGATGTGAGAAACTTGTTGCATCTTTCCCAAAACGACTCATGGCTGTATTAGATCAAAAGGGTGCTTCTACTAAATACTGAACAAAGGGTCTGAATACTTATGACCATGTGATATTTCAGTTTTTGTTTTTTAATAAATATGCAAAAATTTCTAAATTTCTGTTTTTTTCTGTCAAGATGGGTTGCTGAGTGTACATTACTGAGAAATAAAATGAACTTTTTTGATTTTTGGAAAAAGGCTGCAATGAAACAAAGAGTGAAAAATTTAAAGGGGTCTGAATACTTTCCGTACCCACTGTAAGTCACACTAGAATACGCCCATGGGAAACCAGAGAAAATGCCATGCAGGTTTAAGCACAATTCATTTAAAGACGAGCACCACGGCGAAGTGACAACTAACGTTATAGCCTAGTAAGTGCTATGACACCTGCATATGGCATTTTTCTTCTTGAATATTGGAAGTTTAACCTCAGCTCCTTTTAATAAGTCTTGAAATAATTTGTGCAGCCAAAATACAAACACGCATTACTTTAAAGGGGGTATTTGCTACTTATACATCGGATTTCCAATTTGTGTTGATGGTAAATATGGTCAATTAAAGGAAATAAATTCTTTAGTTTATGCTATATTACCCAAGAAAGCTGATCCTTGGGAGTCTTTTTCCGACTGTACTTACATGTACCAGGATGCATTGTGTGCAAGTGGGCTTACACAAGCTATCTTAGCATTTTAAAAGTCCCATGACATGGTGCTCTTTGGATGCTTTTATATAGGTCTTAGTGGTCCTCTAATACTGTATCTGAAGTCTCTTTCCCAAAATTCAGCCTTGGTGCAGAATTACAGCCACTAGAGACAGTCCCATTTCTGAGTCTGTAGCTTTTGAGGAGGGGTGGGGGATCAGGGGGGCGGTGGTCTTGACCAACTGTCACTTTGCTTGTTTGAAAGCCATGATGTCTCACTCTCATGGGTGGACCAAATTTTCTGGACGGGCAAAGCAGAAAGGGTAGGTAACCTTGCCCCTTATGACTTCATAAGGGGAAGATTCCAGATCGGCCCATCTGAGCTTTCATTTTCTCAAAGGCAGAGCAGAATAAACAGGGCTCGGTTTACACCTATCACCATTTTTAGCTGGGGGGGGCATAGGCAGGCTGGGGGAACTCATTGTTAAAATAAGTGAAAATGTTCATGCCATGTGACCTTTAAATCTAATAAACAAAATAAACAAAATGTCATGAAAGGAAGTATTCTTACACCTAAACAGCAAAATACAACCGTTCTGAATTCAAGTCTGTCCAAATCAGTCTTCCCACGGTTACAATCACCAACTCTGGTTTGGTCGAAATAAATCTTTAATTACAGAGTACGATGTACCCCTCATAATTTAAAATTGCCTCTGACAGCAGGCAGATATCAACAAAGCTCATAGTTGACGTAAACTATTTGGCTCGGTTACGGGAGGTGAAGGGAGGAGGACCCAAATGCAGAGTCGGAGCAGGCAGAGGGAACTTCAACAAAAACACTTTATTGCAGTCCAAGAGAAGAACAACGCGAACAGGCAAAGTCCAAAAAATAGACAATCCAAAATACAAAGACACGAAAAACAGGTCTCGGCAAGGCAAAAGCAGGGGAATATCACAGGGGAGTACTCACAGGGAAAAACTCCAGGAACACTGAGGCACACAGCACAACGGGCTCAAAGACAAGACAAACGATCAAGCACTAGACAAAGGGAAGACAGAGGTTAAGTACAAGAGGTAACGAGGTAAGGGGGAACAGGTGAGACGTCAGATGAATCACATTAGGGCGGGGCAGGACAATCAGACAAGCACAAAGCAAAGCTAGACAAGACAAGACAAGGCAAGACAGGAAATAATACTACCAAAACAAAACAGGAAGCAGAACAAACAGACACACAGGGGAACACAAGACAGGACCAGGGAGAAAACTAAGACAAAAACACAAAGAGGCCAAAGAAAGGGGAAAATAAACCCAAACAAAAACCCCAAACCACAACAGGCTCCTCCTTATTTGGCTCTGGTCTCTATCTTTGTCACCCCCCAACATTTACATAGGCTACACCACTTATCTGAGATCAGGTAGTCTTGTGAAAAGGTTGCGCAGATCTCAGAAATACGTTGTTCTATTTCATAGAAATTGTTGTGCTATTCCATAACTAAATTCACTTCCGAGGCTTTTTAATGCGAGAAACAACTAGAGGTCAAATATGTGCCATTTTACGAAAATTGATGGTTAATTGCAAATTTAGTCTAACTGTGCGGCCGGCAGCCCGCGGCGCTCCATACCCACACAAAGTCACCGTTTCTGGGTTACTGGACTACCAAACGCTGCTGCCCTGACAGACCTCCAGGACCAGCAGCTCGCTGCTCTCCCGCCCCTCTTCCTGCTAAATGGCCGGTGTGTGTGAGTGAGAGCTCGGTCAGCGAGCTCGTTATGACCACAATCTCTTACCACAGGTTCCAGTTCATATTATGATGGATATTTGTGTTATTTAGTTATTTAAACAACCGATTGGGGGAATAAACGCCTCTTGTCCGTGAGTCTGAGTCTTGTACGCGTTTGGTAGTTCAGTGTCCCAGCAACGGTGATTTTGCGCTGGTTATGGAGTCCAGCGGGCTGCTGCTGTCTCGTCAGACTGTGTGGAGCTCCTGAAGTCCAACACCGTCTTACCGAATTTGCAATCGGCCATCAATTTTTGTAAAACGGCACCTATTTGACCTTTACATTGATTTCTCGCATCAAAAGTCAAACAATGTATAACATTGCAGTGTCTGATCTCCACTAAATATTCATGAGTAGACCATATAAGGCAGAAAACCGCTTGTTTCAATCCAGACCCATTAACAGGGGAATATCAGGACCCATAAAAAAGCAAATTTTTGATATGTCAAAAACGAGTGAAGAAAATGCTTATGACAAATTCTCAGGGCCCAAGGTGAGTGTGTGTACAGTATAGTAAAGTGAATGCTGGGTAACCCTGGCATTTAAACAGATGAAGCCCAGCAGGCAGCCAGAGGCGATTCCCTCTCTATATATATCTGTTAGTGAGTTTACATGCAAACCAATACTTTGATTACAGCCAGATAAACCTCTTGACCCTACACACTCTTTGGCAGGTTTCTAATTACAGACTCTTGTAATGCAGCCATTCTCCCAAGGTGATGTCTTTAAATTGCTTGTTTTGTCCGACCAAAAGTCCAAAACAATATTCAATTGACAGTGATATATTGTATGTCAACAAAAAACTGCAAATCCTCACATTTGAGAAGCTGGAACAAGAGGATGTTTGGCCGTTTTGTTTGAAAAACTGACTAAACCGAATGATCCGTCATCAAGATAGTTGTAAACAATTTTCAGTTCATCAAGTAATGGATTAATCAATTAATCATTTCAGCTCTATATGTATGAACAAAACTTATGGACAGTGAGAACACGATACTACCACATACCTCCAGAACTGTGGTTCTGTGGGATTAGTGGTAAGCAAGTCAATCTTTTTGTTCTAAGGACATACTATGGACCCTATTTCCTGTTCCAGTATTCCTTTGGGAGAGCATTATTTGCTATGAGGCCCAGGATGATATGGTATAACATGGTGTGAATGCTTGTGGTTGCTGTTGTTGGATATGAAGACATTTGCACCGGTTAACCCCCCCCAACAAATCTTATCATAATGATGTCTGTAAAGTATTGTCGTTAGCTGTGATACTAAAGCAGTTTTAGCTTTCCCATCATGCTTTTCAAAGTTTTTGACCAATCAGATGAGTTGATTTAAGACGAAATAAAGTCGAAAAAATATATACAGTACTTGGACATGCATAGATACAGGGGTTGGCCAATGGAACTGAAACACCTCTCATTTTAGTGTGGGAGGTTTCATGGCTAAATTGGACCAGCCTGGTGGCCGAACTTCATTAATTGCACATTGAACCAATAAGAGCAGACTGTGAAGGT
Source organism: Etheostoma perlongum (assembly GCA_026937815.1). Lineage (NCBI taxonomy): Eukaryota > Metazoa > Chordata > Actinopteri > Perciformes > Percidae > Etheostoma > Etheostoma perlongum. The sequence goes on along the minus strand of CM049393.1, from coordinate 25,746,572 downwards.
CCATTTAGCAGGGTAAGAGCACAGTTTTGCTCAAAATATTGCAATGCACACAACATTATGGGTGACATACCAGAGTTCAAAAGAGGACAAATTGTTGGTGCACGTCTTGCTGGCGCATCTGTGACCAAGACAGCAAGTCTTTGTGATGTATCAAGAGCCACGGTATCCAGGGTAATGTCAGCATACCACCAAGAAGGACGAACCACATCCAACAGGATTAACTGTGGACGCAAGAGGAAGCTGTCTGAAAGGGATGTTCGGGTGCTAACCCGGATTGTATCCAAAAAACATAAAACCACGGCTGCCCAAATCACGGCAGAATTAAATGTGCACCTCAACTCTCCTGTTTCCACCAAAACTGTCCGTCGGGAGCTCCACAGGGTCAATATACGAGTGACCTTTGGTCACTCGTGCCAATGCCAAACGTCGGTTTCAATGGTGCAAGGAGCGCAAATCTTGGGATGTGGACAATGTGAAACATGTATTGTTCTCTGATGAATCAGCATGACAATGCACCAATACACACAGCAAGACTGGTGAAAGATTGGTTTGATGAACATGAAAGTGAAGTTGAACATCTCCCATGGCCTGCACAGTCACCAGATCTAAATATTATTGAGCCACTTTGGGTTTTTTTGGAGGAGCGAGTCAGGAAACATTTTCCTCCACCAGCATCACGTCGTGACCTGGCCACTATCCTGCAAGAAGAATGGCTTAAAATCCCTCTGACCACTGTGCAGGACTTGTATATGTCATTCTCAAGACGAATTGACGCTGTATTGGCCTCAAAAGTAGGCCCTACACCATACTAATAAATTATTGTGGTCTAAAACCAGGTTTTTCAGTTTCATTGTCCAACCCCTGTAGATAGATAGTTGGAGTCAACGTCCGTGTTTTGGTCCAGTTGGTTTTTACACCTGATGCTAACCATATGGGAAAACAAACTAACTGTAAAGACCACTCAGTGGACTTGAGCATAAATGTGTTCACACTTATCAAATGAGCTGGACCTTGGGGTCAACTTTAGGATCCGGGCCCAGGTCTGTAATGTAAAAGCCCCCTTACTGCCTTATATCCCATTATATTTTTATACTTTGAATTTCCACTTGTATTTCCTTCACATAAATAAAGGTATTTCCAACATAAATTGGTGCATTAAAAGAAAATGATTGACGCTGAACATGTCCAACCCCCCACTTTCATGCCAGGAAAAAAAAGTATGTATATACGGCATTTATAATTATTTAAGGTCTCAGCCCCCCCAATGTTGAACCCAAAGTTCCGCCCTTGGGGTGGAGTGAATGTCTTCCCGCAGCTCTTTGACTGAGAGAGGATATGATGATGGAATTCCAGTCCATACCCGGAATTGAATCAATGGCCCAAAAACCTGCTTCAAGACAGACAAACGTGTTGGCATTCTACCACAACAAATACAATGTAAATGATTTTGAGAGTATGAGAGCAAATTTGAATTTTTCATTGTAAGGGAGGTTACTAATACAGTCATGTACAGTCTCAATGCTGTTTTGGGATTTGCTACAAGGAGGCATTATGGAATGTTGCCAGCGTCACAGACAGCTTGCCCAGTCCAGAGGTCCCTGTTTGGTATACAGAGGAGATTAAAGTGTTGCTGATTTAATTTAAGCCTTAATTAAACCTCCACAGCTGCCAGTAGAGAGAGTTTGGATATCTCAGAGATAAAGTGTCAAAAAGAAAGATGAGAGCAACGGGCTGGGACTGCATAGAAATTCATTAACAGCTGTTAAGTAAATACTAACACTGGAGCACTTATCTGTCTGTAAACAACGTTTGAGAGCCAGCAGGAACAACATTCTGAGTAAAAAATCCTGATTGTGTGCATGTTCTGTGTAAACTCTGCTTTTAACCCTGTACTAGAATTTCTGGAATGGCTTTTTAATGGCTTTGACATTGGCCACTTTTAATGCCCTAAAGAGTTTGCTTATCCTCAGTGATCAGGGGGAATCTACCAATCAGCAGGGCTGGACGAGCCTGGGCTTTGACCTCTTCTTCCTCTTTGCTTTGGTTTGGCACAGTCTATATATTGCTGTTTCCTCATTGCGTGTGGTGTGTTTACGGATGGCTTAGAGATAGTGGTCTGTCAATTATGTCTTTTGTACAGGCTTCTTCCCCCAGTATGTCACATATAACAAAGGAATTCATATTGTTTGTTCCATGTATGTAGTTGTGGTTGCAGATTTTGTACTTCACTGCATTCATACATATTCAAAAAATAAAAATAAACACAGCTGAACTGTAAGCTGCTCTTTAGCATTAAAGGTTTGGAGAATGTATCCTGTTTCAGTTGATATAGTGTCTTCAGTGCATGAACAGAAGCACGCAAATGCGTTAAATCCAATTTCTTGCTGGTATTTCTTCCTGGGAAGAGGGAGTAGATTTTTGTGAGAATTCTATAATCAAGGTATTCAAGTCTAATGTGCATATGCAGGATGGTAAAATAGTAACTTAACATTACATTAACAGCTCCAGCAGGGGACCACAAACATCCCTTTCCCAAGCCACTTTAGCCACCTCCGACTGGGGGATCCCGAGGCATTCCCAGGCCAGGTTGGAGACATAATCTCTCCACCTAGTCCTGGGTCTTCCCAGAGGCCTCCTCCCAGCTGGACGTGCCTGGAACACTTTGGTAGGGAGGGGCCCAGGGGCCATCCTTACTAGTGACCTGAACCACCTCAACTGGCTCCTTTCCATGCAATGGAGGAGTGGCCCTACTCCGAGTTCCTCATAGATGACAAACTTAATGTACATGTACACTCCCTTTATCATGCCATCAATTCACTCGGGTCTTATTACCCCGCGCATAAAATGTGGGCCACTATTGAGCCCCCCCCATTTTCTGTTCAACTTAGTTTTGGTAATAAATTCTATAATACAAACTTCAGAGGGTAAAAAGCATTGACGCACACAGATTTATTTTAGTGTTGTCAAACGATTAAAATATTTAATTGTGATTAATAGCATTAACTCACAATTAATCTTTCATTTTTATCTATTCCCTTGATTTCTTTTTGTCCCTTTATTTTTTCTCATTTTAATGCTCTTATCAACGTGGAAAAGTGGATTGGCTTGTTTTCTGCAAATGTTTTTTATTTAACACAACATTGGCTTATAGCCTACTGTAGTGTTCAAGTCCCCCTCCCCCCGCCATCTGCATATAGCCTACTGTACATTCTCACTAGGAGCAAATAATCTGTCACACAATGTAACACTGTCCATGGGGGGGTAATTGGCAGCTGTGTGTGGTATTTCAGACCAAACACACAGATCAATTTGGTCTTGTCAATGGAACATTGGGCAACTTTTTAAAAAGTAAACTTTTCCATCCAGAAAGCGTCCATTTTAGCATCTCGCGCTCGCCATCCACGAGCCCGAACAAGTGTGTGCCGCATGTCTGTTGTCTTGTTTCCCGTCTAGCGAGATGTGGTGGGTGTTGTAATTTTTCAAACGTTACTAGTTGTTGCAACAGCATGGAGAAAAACTGTGGAGCTGGTAGTAAATACTATCCAGCCATGAGCGGCTTCTGTCAGACGCCATGTCTCTGCTGGAAAAACAAGAAGTTGGGTGGAGCTTTGAGAGTCACTAGAAGAACATTAATGGTCCTTTAAGATAGAGTCACTGTGGGTACCTGTCTTTTAGCGACGATAGTGGCTCTACTATGAGAGGCTCTTCTGCTGTCTGAGGTGGAGTGTAAATGCTTGCTAACATTACCTTAAGTGGCACAACTGGAGATATTTTCAGCTAGTGTTCTGCTACCGCTGTCATGAAAAATATACCTCAGAGTATGGCCTATTACATCACAGTTAGGAGAGGCCACAGAATTAGTCTTAAATTAACTTTTAAATCCATGCAGACATACACTTCCTTTCAGAAGTTTAAAATTGCCTGCCACAAAAGCTTGATTCAATTAAGTCAGATGTCTGAGAACCCAATAATGTCAACCCACACAGAACCGACTGCTGGTATGTATTCACTTACCAATACTTAATTTCTTTAAAGTTGGACCAAAGATGCCCAGGGGAGTTCTGCTCGACTGCTGTAACAAGCTGTGCTGTCTGCCCTGCACAGCTTGCTCCACCAAAAAAAAAGTAATTGTCCTCCTATTGTGTGATGTTATGATCTCTGGTAAAGCATGATTGTTGTTGTTTTTGTTTTCTCTCAATGGGGGAAACTGCAGAGGAAAATGTGATGTATAAAAGTGATGAAGATGACAGAATGTGACAACAATTCAAGATGCATCAAAGACAGCCTCTGAAGTGTGTGTGTGTGTGTGTGTGTGTGTGTGTGTGTGTGTGTGTGTGTGTGTGTGTGTGTGTGTCATTAGAGGCCTGTAAGCTGTGTGATCATAATACTTTGAAGAGTTGTGTTTGTTCAGACAGAAACCTCTGAAAATCCAACAGTGTGAGGCTGCGTTGGGGTTGGGACCCACGGTTTTAAATTGCTGCAGTCAAAAAAAGCAGTTCAGATGTAGTATGAAGAAGCATGTAGTATGAAAAGAAGAATTATGAAGTGAAAAAATAAAGTTGAAAAGAAGATCAAAGCAGGTCATGAATCGCTCGCTGGATGTCTTTAAACTGATGTCTGTATCAGTACAACTTTGTTAAAAATAAAACAAGGAAAATAACTAGGCTAATTAGCCATCAAATGTACTAATAAAATTACATTCGGAATTCAGAATCTTTTCTGAATTTGTCTGATTGGTCCAATGTGTGGGAATTTCTCCCATCTAGCTTTTACATCGTATACCGCAATATATATTATATATATCTATAGATATAGATATATACAATATATCAACTCTCTCGCACCACGCAATTCAAATTACATATACAGCTACGGTAGCCTTCACGCTTCAAAAAGTCTTTTTTTTTTCTTTTGCTTTTTTCAATATCCGTTTTATTTTTTTGGATGAAGAAGACTCCTGTTCCCGGACTCCTGTTCCTGAAACTTGGATTTTGAATACGTGCATGAGGCCGCTCCCTCAATTATACCAACAGGCTATGAAATAACATAAAATAGCATAAATGGCTCCAACATGTGAATGGTACTTTTTCTGTATAAATAAAGGACTGTTAGAGGTGATTGTTGTCATGGTGATTGTGATGCTGCTTGTGTGCATTTTCACTAAAATTGAGGTCAGCTGCTGCACATAGACATAGACAGGGCACTGGACACTGGCAAATATTTGACTCATTCACAAGCTGATTAAGGATCAAGTGCTGTGAGCATAAAATGTGGCAACACTAAAAGCCTCAGCCTATATTGCACAAGCAGAAAAGAATAAATTACTACCAATGCTGTGTGAAACAAAGAACAACCATCAAATGTCTCCTCCAGCTGCAAATACACAAAAATCCCATTTCCCAGTTGGATTTAAATGCTTGCATGTTTAAATCCAAATCCAGTTACCTTGGACTGCTTGCTCAGACAGACTAGTACTACATACTGCAGCCTCACTTCATGTCACATGAAGGCTGTTAGCAGTTAATGCCCTGCAGTCAAAAGGCAAAGCAACAATCTCACAAGCAAACTTACCAAAACTGTCCACAGCATGTCACAAACAGGCCACAGTGTGAAAATACAGTGTTATAATAAGATGCCAGGTTATACGGTCTTACTGTATTACTATGAATGGGACAGCTGGGTCCTTTTGTTTTATTGCGATCACAGTGTTGATTGTGTTGTCCCACGCCGCTGGGTAGTGTTAGTAACGGTGGGTGAGGTTAATAAGCTTTCTTTGACATTCAAAGGTTCAGACTGCAACATTTGTTTAATTTGTCTTGAGAGTCTCAACTCTCGCGGTTTCCTTGCCATCTTTGACTATGGCTTGGCTTAGCCATCCACGTGGTCATGACATCATTGTTGTGGCTCCACAACGACAATTAATGTTTGCATTTTTCAGAGAACCCTTTTGACACAGTTCAGTTTTTGGTCCCTGAGTCCAGGGTGGTGCTCTGTTTACTATTTGTTCAATTTGAGAAAGTTACCAATATATCCATATTCATATCTTTATTAATACTGATAAAATACCTTTTGATAATTGCTAATAACTGAGCCTGTGCCCCCTAAATTCCCTAAGCAGTTCTGTCTGCAGTTACCTTCATTCATATTAGATTTCAGTGCTGTGACTGTCTCCAAACACCTGTTCAAGTAGGATGACACAGGAACTCCAGCTTCATTCTGTGTGTATTAATGCATGTTTGTGTGTCTGAATATTTGTGTTTTTTATCTCTCTCTGTGTTGAGTGTGTGATCATTCACAATCCATGCAGGTGAAGTAGAAGAGGAGGAATGTGGGTATAATAAGGACCGTATTTGTATTCCCATCTTAGTGGAGCATCTGCTCCATGTTCCTCCCAGACGTGGCTAATTAGCAACAGGCGAGGCAGGTGCACATGCTGTTGCTGTTGAAGATTCATCTCCTTCTACCTGTCAGATAGACTCGACTCAGACTGTCTCACTCTGGCTGCACTTACTGTAAATACTGAAATACTGCACTGCTGCCACAGCTTGATTCCTCACCTTGTATTCTTAATTAGAAAGGCCTTCTTTAGTTGCAAAATTCTTTGTTTAAAAAAAGCCGATATAATTTATATTGCTGTGCAACCATTGTTGTTGCCAGTTTTGCTAACGTTACTCGATCGCGCTAACGTTACCTGGTCGTGTTAATGTTACTCGGCCGTGTTAATGTTACTTGGTCATGTTAACGTTACTCTGCCGTATTAACGTTACTCGCTCATGCTAACGCTACTCTGCCGTGTTAACGTTACGCGGTCGTGCTAACGTTACTCGGTCGTGCTAACGTTACTCAGTCGTGCTAACGTTACTCAGTCGTGCTAACTTTACTCGGTCGTGACTTGTGATAATGTTACTCTGCCGTGTTAACGTTACTCCGTCATTCTGTTATTACTCTGCGGTGTTAATGTTACTCAGTCGTGCTAACGTTACTCTGCCGCGTTTACGTTACTTGGCCGTGCTAACGCTACTCGGTCATGCTCACATCGTGACCAGATTTCTCAGACAAAATCTGGGGACATTTTCAGCTCAGAAGCGTAAATACCTCCAAAACAGGTCATGTTTTTATCTTTGTAAAACTTAAAACGGGGACAGCGTCAGGCTTTTCTTCAACAGCTTACTGAGTATCGGATACAATAAAAACTATTGAGGAAATATTTTCCTTTGACATTGATGCAGTATTAAACGAAATCGCTGCAGTCGGCAGCAGAGAAACAAGCTACAATGGAAGTTAATGGGATAATTGTCCAGTTTGTATTTACGTTCATAAAAGTGCTCGTTTTGCTACTGACAGACTCAGATTAATATTCTAAGTGTCTGACAACATTATGGAAAGGATTTCTAAGGAGGTCAATCTTTCTGTTAAAGATTGAGATCCTTTTTTTTTAAACATAAAAAGTCCGCAAAAATTGCGTTCGCTAAACCCACCAGACTCCATGTAAATAATCAGTGATTTTAACGTAAAATACGGCTTTCTAAAACATCTCTGAGCTCCGAGCAGCGCTGGCTCTGGCTGTCTTGAGGCTGCGTGTGTATGGTGTGTGACTATCAGCTACATTTGGTCAGTGTTTTCTTTCTTTCATTCCAATTGCGGGTTTGTCAGTCACAGTGAAAACCGGGGACTGATCACCAAAACCGGGGACTGTCCCCGGAAACCGGGGGACGTCTTGTCACCCTATGCTAACATTACGCGGTCAAGCTAACGTTACTCTCATGGCAGCAGAAATTAGGGGTGCGGAGGGGGCTGTAGCACCCCCTAGCAAAAGAACAAACAACTACAACCATAATTAAAAAAAAAAACTAAACAAAAACATGTATTTTTAATAAATGTATTATTAATATAAACCTAATCCCTTTCATTAGAAATTGTGTTTATTCTGTGCCATTGTCGCAGCCGTGTGCCTATATCCTGCGTTACCCGTGCCTAGTTGGTCCTGTCTTGTATTATATGGACTTTATTCTTGTAGCGGTAACGGTCTATTATTTTATGATATTTCCGGGTCAGTAGCCTATGGCAGGCTAATTATTGTCTTGGATAGGCTATTTATAATGAATTGAATCTCTATACAGTTCAATAAATTGTGATGGATGCAGTTAGGTGTGTGCTGGTTGCTAACGCTACTCGGTCAAGCTAACGCTACTCAGTCGTGTTAACGTTACTCAAAATACATATCACCTCAACGTTACCTGGGGCCAAGGTAGTCCCAATGTTAAAGTTGTTGGTATGTACAGTATATTTTACATTTTTCTCATAGTATTTTTTAAAGTTTCTAGACTTTCAAGTACTTGCTTGTATTTTTATTTCTGTTTGTTATGCACCAAAATACCAAGGCAAAGTGCTTGTATGTGAACACGGAAAGTATTCAGACCCCTTTAAATTTTTCACTCTTTGTTTCATTGCAGCCTTTTTCCAAAAATCAAAAAAGTTCATTTTATTTCTCAGTAATGTACACTCAGCAACCCATCTTGACAGGAAAAAAACAGAAATTTAGAAATTTTTGCATATTTATTAAAAAACAAAAACTGAAATATCACATGGTCATATGTATTCAGACCCTTTGCCGTGACCCTCATATGTAACTCAGGTGCTGTCTATTTCTTCTGATCATCCTTGAGATGGTTCTACACCTTCATTGGAGTCCAGCTGTGTTTGATTATACTGATTGGACTTGATTAGGAAAGCCACACACCTGTCTATATAAGACCTTACAGCTCACAGTGCATGTCAGAGCAAATGACAATCATGAGGTCAAAGGAACTGCCTGAAGAGCTCAGAGACAGAATTGTGGCAAGGCACAGATCTGGTCAAGGTTACAAAAAAAATTCTGCTGCACTTAAGGTTCCTAAGAGCACAGTGGCCTCCATAATCCTCAAATGGAAGACGTTTGGGACGACCAGAACCCTTCCTAGAGCTGGCCGTCCGGGCAAACTGAGCTATCGGGGAGAAGAGCCTTGGTGAGAGAGGCAAAGAAGAACCCAATGGTCACTGTGGCTAAGCTCCAGAGATGCAGTCGGGAGATGGGAGAAAGTTGTAGTAAGTCAACCATCACTGCAGCAATCCACCAGTCGGGGCTTTATGGCAGAGTGGCCCGAAGGAAGCCTCTCCTCAGTGCAAGACACATGAAAGCCCGCATGGAGTTTGCTAAAAAACACCTGAAGGACTCCAAGATGGTGATAAATAAAATCCTCTGGTCTGATGAGACCAAGATAGAACTTTTTGGCCTTAATTCTAAGCGGTATGTGTGGAGAAAACCAGGCACTGCTCATCACCTGTCCAATACAGTCTCAACAGTGAAGCATGGTGGTGGCAGCATCATGCTGTGGGGGTGTTTTTCAGCTGCAGGGACAGGACGACTGGTTGCAATCGAGGGAAAGATGAATGCGGCCAAGTACAGGGATATCCTGGACGAAAACCTTTTCCAGAGTGCTCTGGACCTCAGACTGGGCCGAAGGTTTACCTTCCAACAAGACAATGACCCTAAGCACACCGCTAAAATAACGAAGGAGTGGCTTCACAACAACTCTGTGGCTGTTCTTGAATGGCCCAGCCAGAGCCCTGACTTAAACCCAATTGAGCATCTCTGGAGAGACCTGAAAATGACTGTCCACCAACGTTTAACATCCAACCTGACAGAACTGGAGAGGATCTGCAAGGAGGAATGGCAGAGGATACCCAAATCCAGATGTGAGAAACTTGTTGCATCTTTCCCAAAACGACTCATGGCTGTATTAGATCAAAAGGGTGCTTCTACTAAATACTGAACAAAGGGTCTGAATACTTATGACCATGTGATATTTCAGTTTTTGTTTTTTAATAAATATGCAAAAATTTCTAAATTTCTGTTTTTTTCTGTCAAGATGGGTTGCTGAGTGTACATTACTGAGAAATAAAATGAACTTTTTTGATTTTTGGAAAAAGGCTGCAATGAAACAAAGAGTGAAAAATTTAAAGGGGTCTGAATACTTTCCGTACCCACTGTATATAATATATAATTATTCTGAAGAGAATAGAGAGCTCCTCCACCTCCTCCTTCTCTCTCTGTCTCTGATTTGATGCTCATTAGAATGCTTTGCCGACCATATCCATCTCTTGATCTTTTCCCAGCATTCCCTAAGTAATGTCTTTTAGTCTCTTCTCATACATTTTCTGTGCTGCAATGGCAATGCGTTCCCACTCCGAACCCTTCGGCGTGTTTGTAGAATGTACTGGGGAGAGCAGCAGCTACACAGGGATTAGTGATTAGTATGTAAGGCAGACATTCTGCGCAGGGAGGTTGGTGGCTGAGTTGATCAGATGTCCAGGGCCTATAACCTTTGTCCACCATACTATATGTACTCAGCCAGAGATTAAGAATGTTTCTGTTCATAGCAAATGGATGGATTTTGAAATTTGACAGAACATTTCTTTTTAGCTCTGAAGGAGATCACAAACAATCGGGGAAGCAGATTTGATTTTTTTAACAAGCTATCAAAGACATCTCACTCTGTTGGAGTTGGAACAAAAGAAACGGTGGAGGTTCTTCACTAGGGCTGTAATCAACCAAAGAAAGTCTTGGTCAACTAAAGTCCTGAAATTTCGATTTTGGCAGTCTTGACTTCTCAGCTGTGACGAGAGCGAGACAGGAGATCAGGCAGACTGCAGCCATTACTATGGCCAGCCACGTGTGGGTGGCGGTGACAACTCGCGCCGGGACACGATCCGCGGTCTCTGGACGAAGCAGCAACGGGGAAATGAATCGCCAAGCTCCGGCAACAACAACAGGACGGACCGCCACACGCGGGACACGATCTCCGGGCACAGGGACACTATCCACAGTCTCTGGGGGACGCAACAACAGGGAAATGAAACATGCCGGCCACAACAACAAGACGGTTGTGGTTAGGAAAAAAGAACACGGAAAGAAACTGCAACACGCAGGACGCAATCCCCTGTCTCCTTGGTGATAGTCCTGTGTTGTTTGACCCATTTGCCACCCCACTAACCTCTCTGCGCAGATTTTCAAGTTTTCAATAATACTCGCATCGTTCTGTGATCATGAAATAGGCTTCCCATTGAAATACATTACTTCAAAATTTGTAATTGACACCTGAAAATAACAGCATTAACGTGACCTGTACATCAATCAGTAGATTAAATAACGAGACCATTTCACAAACTGCCATGAAACTGGGCTGTTGTGGCACTTTGTGGCCAGTGTGTCCCTGTCCTTAGGAAGAAAAATAGCTTCCTTTTGAATATAGATGATATTTCTACACACTTTCTATGAGCATTTGTACGAGGATGTGTGATGTCCATAAGTCTCATGAGTACAAAACACTCCCTGCAGCTGGATTGCCTCTTCTGTTCTGGATTGAGGAGATTGCAATAAGAAAAGAAACATGTTTCTCCATGAAGACCCTCAGTAAAATTAGAGGTTAGAGTGAAGATGGATGGCTTCAATATGAAGACAGTGCTCTTTCTAACTGAGGAACGGCTCCTGAGATCTCACAGGAGAGATAGGGTTTAAGAGTGTGTGTGTGTGTGTGTGTGTTTTGTGTGAGAAAACATCTCTGCTGTGTCTCTTTGATTAATGAAGAGGTTCTTTGGGCACTTCAGGCTGTATCTTACAGTGAGGAACACACACACTCTTACACAGAGCAAAGCTCTCCCTGGGAAAATGATGAGCAGTGTTGGAGCCTTTTCTCTGGGAAAGGTTGTGGCGCTGTAACGATGCCTGAGAGTAATCCTCGGCTGGGTTTTATGCAATGCAGATTGGACCTAATCTGGCAGATGGATGAGTGATTTTTTTGGATGCTGTGTGTATGCTCTAAAGCACACAACCCTGATCATGGCGCAAAATATGGTCAACTGCGAGGGGAGGGGGGTTATAAAAGCATTTTAAGCCATATCGATGATTACATCACTGTGCCAAGACTCAGCAATTCACTCTGAACTAGCAACTCCTGCATGTCATTAAAACCTCCTTCTTTCACCTCCGCAACATCACCAAAATCAGACCCTCTCTCACACCCCCCGCTGCTGAAAGTCTCATTCACGCCTTTATTTCCTCCCGACTGGACTACTGCAACTCACTTCTCCATGGCCTCAGCTCTACCAACATCAACCGACTCACACTGGTCCAGAACGCAGCCGCCGACTCATCAGCCGCTCCAAATCCTGGCACCACATCACTCCAGTCTTAAAACAACTCCACTGACTCCCCATCTCCCACCAGATCACCTACAAAATCCTGGTCCTCACCGACAAAGCCCTCCACCATCTGGGCCCCTCATATCTCACTGACCAACCTCTGCAGACCCTTCCCCAGGGCAGCTCCCAGGCTCTGGACCTCCCTCCCCCCAGAGATCCGCGACTCTGAGTCCCTCACCATCCTCCAGTCCCACCTCAAGACCCATCTCTTCACCTCTGCCTATCTGTAGCACTTCGCCCCACTCCCTTTTCATCTGTGCCTGAATCTTGTTCTGTTTCGTTTTGTGTTGTTCTGTTCTGTTTTGCATTGTTTATGTTTTCTACCTCCCCTGTAAAGCATCTTTGAGTCTGTGAAAAAGCGCTATATGAATTCTATTTTTGTTATTATTATTATTATTATCTCAAAACAATTTACAGATAGAGTAGGTCTAGACCTCACTCTATAATTTACAAGGAACTAAGAATTCTAGTAATTCCCCCCAGAGCAAGCCTCTTGAGTGAGAGTGGCAAGGACGTTCTGTGCTGACAGACGATGATCCCACTTGTGGACTGGACACAGCGGTACACACATTTATTTTAGTTTAAGGGGGAGTAAGAGAAGCCAAAGATACAGTTTTATTTCCAATTAAAAATAAGAGTGTTCTCTCTTTTGCTTTTCATAAACAAATGCAAACAAGCAGTGTTTTTATGAGTGAGTCCCTGTTTTGTTTGTTTTGTCCATGAGCTGAAGGACACTACCTGCTCATATGCTGCCGGTTTAATTATTTCAGTGTTGACTGTAACGGGCCTGTTTAACCCTTGTGTTGTCCTCCCGGGTCAAAAACAAACAAAAGTTTGACATTTTCGTCCCCTTTTCAGACTTTTTTTTAGTTTTTAACACCACCTTACTACCACTAGTTTTTCAGTACTTTTTGGAATTCATGGTCAATAACCCTCTTTTATATAGAATCACACCTAATATTTGAGTTAAAAAAGCTGAAATTATGAATTATTTTGACTAATAGTTAAGATCAGAGGAATGAAAGTGATCAATTGTATTTGCAAAGAGCGTTGTATGGAATCCAATCCATTTTTTATGGTAATTTGGTTAAAAAGAAACTCATATTTTAGATAGACATTGTTTAAAGGGGTCAAATTTGACCCAAGGACAACAGGAGGGTTACGATGTGGAAAGGACGACTGGCAGCTAGCAAACATAGATGTAAAAAATGTCACGACACAAATAGTACTGGTAAAATTATTTATTTTAGTCCTAGGGGATTTCGTCAGTAATGGCTGTACCAGCCACTAACAGGTCACAACAAATCTGGATGCCTTGGTTGGAGGAATGTAACTCAAATCGATTCGATTCAATTCACAATCTGAACTTTACCATACGATTATTTCACGAATTTTTTTTTTTACAGAATGAAATGACTGAAACATGTTCCTTTTATTTATATGCAAAACAACAGATGTGTCCTCTGCAACTGAAATAGTATTTTATTTTCAATAACAAAAAATGGATAAAAAATTGAAGATTAAAGAAAGGCTTGGTTATTGCTATGGCCTTATAGATACTTTTAAAGGATTTATTTAAAACGTAATAACAATAGTTAAACAAAAGTGTTTAAGCCAGCTAACGGTACTAGCTAACGGTAGGCTAACTTAACCTGCTGTATGTTAACTAGTGTCAAGCTCCTAGGCTGTTGCATCACGATTCATTTTTTATCACAACCTGTTGTAATCTTTACACAATTAAATTGAACCGATTGACTATGCATCGTTACATCCCTAGGTCACGTCAGGCAACCAGAGAATCCCGGAATTCCTGTTTCCTGTTCAGATGTATCAATATATTTTTGGTCCTTTCAGGTGGGCGGACTGCCTTTGTGCTACTATGCTGAAAAAGATTTCCCTTTCAACAGTAAGGGAGATTGGCCAAAATGGGTTGATGCCTGATGCATTCTTCTCTTTTTGCACACCGCCAGCCCTTTGCTAAGCTTTGGGTATTTTTTTGCTTCTCCTACACCAGGGGTGTCAAACTCATTTTCACCGAGGGCCACATCAGCATAATGGCTGTCCTCAATGGAACTTCTAAATGTAACTAAATGTAATCGAATGTAATGTAAAATAAATGTAACTACTCCTTAATGTTAAATAACTCATTATTTATTATAACTTATTCAAGTGACAATTACAGTTGCATAGAAAACATATGTTTGCTTGTTGCTCTAACATAAATCCTTTTAAATTTTGTCAGCTTATGAAAACCCACATAACTCCATTAATGAAGGATCAAACTGTCCAAGTGAATAAAGAAAAATAACATAAAACTGAGCTGCAAAGAACATGTATGACACATGTAGCATTTTACAAAAAAAGGCTGCACACAGCCTGGCATCCAACTGATGGTATGATGACAACAATTTGTCTGCATACACACATAAGACCTGCAAACATGAAATAATTACAACAGCAGCTACACATAAATAATATATAATCAACTAAAATACCAAAATAAAGGTTGACTCAGTTCACAACTATATTGGTCAGGTTTTTCGGTTAGTCTTTGATGAGGAGATGCTGCCTGTCCTTGAACACACCAAGTGCAATGCAAAAGAGCAATGTCTTCCCTGAGCTCAAAAAATCGCTTGAGGACTTTGCTCCTACTCAACCACCGATCTTCAGCATGGTAAAGCACATCCCCGTGTTCCCGAGCCCATCTCCAGCAAAAACTGCTGGAACTGACGGTGATTCAGGCCACGCGCCCGAATGAAGTTCACTGTTTTCATGACTGTGGTCACAATGTCCTCCATCCCCAGCGCTTTCCCACACAAAGCTTCTTGATGGATAATGCAATGACACGTTATCAGAGGCGTGTGACAGTTCATTTTTTGCATTTTCCCCTTCATTAGTCCAACCAAGCCCACTTTTCCTCCACACATTGCCGGTGCACCGTCTGTAGTTAATCCTACCAAGTTTTCCCACTGCAATGCATTTTTACTTACGGACTTCTCCACCGCATCAAAAATGTCCTGTCCCGTCGTGGTCCCATGCATTGCAGCCACATCCAACAGCTCCTCAGTGATAGAGAGGTCCGACTTTACGCCTCTGATAAAACTTGATAACTGCGCTGTGTCCGTGTTATCTGCTTTCATCAACAGCTAATGAAAAAGCTGTGTGTCTCCTCGGCCAGCTGTGTTGTAAGATTTTGTGCTAGTTCCTTCACTCGGTCAGCGATGGTGTTTCTTGATAAACTGACATTAAAAGTCTGTAACTGGTCGGGACACACCTGCTCACAGACCTTCAGCATGCACTGCTTCAAAAACGCTCCCTCTGAAAAGACTTGGCAGCGTGGGCGATTTCTTCAGCCACAATGAAGCTAGCTTTCACCGCGGCCTCGTTGTGGCTGTGGATTTCATGAACAAACTCTGCTGCGACCGCAGTTTGCCTTTTAATTCTTGGGCAATTTGTTGCTTTTCTTAAAGGCTAGCTTTAGCGTACTTAGCTCCGTGTTTGGTGTCAAAATGTCAACGCAGATTGTACTCTTTGACAACCGACACCGCCTCGTAACACAAAAGACATACCGGTCTTTCTCCTTGAAGCACAAACAAGTATTCGCCTTCCCATTTTTCTTGAAACAGTCTTCCGTCTGCATCAACTTTTCTCTTTCTGGACATTTTGGGATCATTATTTATGTCTCAATTCCACTCGTTGGCATGGACACTGCCGCGGCTAGCGTAGTCGAAAGGCATTGTGGGAAATGTTGTTTTTGGTCAACGCTCGCTCTTAATTTATTTTGTGGTATTTATTTTTAGACACTCAAAACTTTTAAGCTCTCGCGGGCCACATAAAATGACATGGCGGGCCACATCTGGCCCGCGGGCCTTGAGTTTGACACATGTGTCCTACACTATTTTCATGAGAAAGCACAGGACATCACGTGCCTTCTTGTAGAACCTATATGGTACTCCGTCAGACCCTGCTCCATTCAGAAGGGCTAGATTGAATTCAGGTGGTTGAATTGGTCGGATGTCCGGCGGGGTGACTATCTGCTCATGCTTTTTGGTATCGTAGTGGCCGTTTTCCAGGTGTTTCTCCAGTTCCTGCTTTGTTACTTCCAAAGTTCAGTTTTTTCCTTTGTGAAGAGGTCTCTGCCAAACTTGAAGGGGTCTTTAAGAAACATGTTCTTTCATGCTCTTTCTTCTTGGCGAATCTTCCTCAGATTTTCTCACCAGGCGGCTCCCATTTCCACCTTAGTGCCACGATACCTTCTCTCTTGTTGTTTTCCATTGTTGGTATAATTGTCGCCTCTCTCTGACTAGCCTCTCGATCTCTTGCTGCCTCCTAAACCTGGCTGGTGCTGGTACTTTCTTTTCCCTTCTCCCTTTAAACACTCCAAAGCACTCTTCTACACTATGTCGCCCATCCTTCCAAGCCTTTTGTTGCCAACTTTGGGCCACATCACACCAGGTTTGTGCCCTTTGATCTTGATCTTTGAATTACTGTGCTTGTATCATTTTCTCCAGTGACAGGGGTGTTGATGCTCTTCGAGCTTTGGTTAGCATCTTGTCGCTGTGCTTCACTCGACTGATTTGAGCGGTTCCCTCAGACAAAGTGCTGGTCAGTGTGAGGCCCAAGTCTCTGCTCTCTCAAGCCCTTTTCCTCCCTTGGTGGATCCTCAAGCCATTTACTGATGTTATTTTCTCCAACCCACATGTACACATGCTACAGATGACTTTCTCATGCGCTTTGCTCTCCTTTTCCATAGCTGTTTCTGTACTAGGATCTGTAACCGTGCTATCAATAGTAATAGTATAGTGAGCTATCACAGGCTCTAGGGGGAACTTTGTCGACTTTGTAGTATATAGTGGCTGACTCCAATTAACTGAACTAGGGGACTGCTGCCAAGGGTAGCTAGCCCATGACAGCCCCATTAGGGTCTGTTCCTTCTTGTCAGCTGTCTCTCCAAGCTGTCACACAGACTTCCCCATGTTGTCAGCTGCCCTTTCACAACAGTCACTGGACTTGTCCAGAAGAGGATATAAATGCCAAAATTGATTTGAAAGGTTTCAGCATTTGTTTCATGCCTTTTAGTTTTACACTACTTACAACTCTAAACAGAATCCAAAACAAATACATTGTTGTTTTTTTTAAATGTTTTTATTATGAAAAATTATTTGCGGAAGAAGCTCACAGAAACCTCAGGAAAGGCTCAAGGGAGCTGGTACTTTAATAAATAACATCACACCCCTGGACAAAGGTAAAACATGTGGGTCCTGACAGGACTTCATGGTGCATGCAAGTGCAGCTTTTAAACTCTTGGTGCATTCAGGTCCCCCCGTAAACTCAGAGAAACTCAAACTGTTGTAAAGTAGCCCCCTGCCATCTGTTGGCTGCTATTGGAATTGACAACAGTGCTGACATTTCATTTTAAATTGAATCCTATCGTGGATTTGGAGTATTGTGACACCCCTACACATTTAGGTCACTACTTGGTTAAGGAAATATTGTCTATATGGTTAAAAAAATTGGTAGTAGACATGATGCAAACCACAGTCTATAGTGCCGATGTCCGATGCTTTATATGCTCAACAGACCTGCTGTCTACGACGTGTTGCAGGGGTACAGCAATATTACAGCTCACCTGCCTTTGCTTCTGGGAAATGATAGTTAATATCTGCAAGCACCACAAGTTCTCCTGTCCTAAATAGAAACATATTGTTTTAAACATTCCACACTGATCGGCAGTCTTAAAATATCCTTTAATTATTACATTACATGTCATTTAGCTGATGCTTTCATCCAAGTGACTTACAATTGCTATGAATCAGAGGTCGCACGCCTCTGTTGCAACAAGGGGTTAAGTACCTTGCTCGGGGACACATTGGTTGATGTATCGCAGTGGGAATCAAACCCAGATCTCCCACACTAAAGGCATGTGTTATATCCACTGCTCTATCACCAACATGAGTTAATTCATTAAATAATTAATGAATGAATGAATTAATTAATTAAACCCTTACTAGCTTACTGTTGTGTCAATGGATTTCCTGTGAGTCATGCAACATTGGCCTCCGCTCTGCCTTTGAGATTTCAAATGACTTGATTTTGTTAACATGGCATCAAGTGCTGAAACTGCAATCTTGGTGACAGTTTTGTAAGCAGAGTGACAGCAGTTCCAGGACTGAAGTGTCCAGTTTTAGATGGAACATTATGTGGCGGGTGTTCAGGAAGGTCCACGGACATAAGATGATCTGAGGCTTTTCACACTTTAGTTCAGTTAAATGAACAAAAAAGGGCACCTAACGCGCGCACACACACACACACACACACACACACACACACACACACACACACACACACACACACACACACACACACACACACACACACACACACACACACACACACACACACACACACACACACACACACACACACAGATAGCATGCAGGCAGAATGTCGGTTTTGTCCATGTCAGAGAGCTGTGAAGGGTTTCAGCTCTGTGACTGCCCCAGAGCTGCCCTTCACAGTTCTCACTACATCACACATCATAAGACATTGCATGGCATAACATCAACTCTGAGAGAGTGTCAGACAGAGAGAGAGAGAGAGATGAGAGATAGAAAGAAGTGATGACAAAAAGCAGCAAAACAGGGAGGGTAAATAAGGTCTATTAATGTCTGTCCTGCATAAAGCTCTGACACATATTCTGAGAATTGCTATCCTTAAATGTTAGAAATTCCTGGAAACTGAAAATTTTTATTAAACGACTCCAGACATGGAGGTTTTTAAATGTATGTTACGGAACACCCATAACTGTCCATGTTTTTGTCAGAAGTAGATTCCTTTACATCATATAGCCATTTGGAGACATTGTCTATCTCATCATTATCATGATCTACAATCGCTGATAGCATGCAGCAGTGTTGTGTGTGTGTTGGCCACTACAGACTACTACTACTACTGCACCCATTCAGTGACTCAGTCTTAGCCTGGAGTGTTGTGCATAGGCCCTGTCGTTTTTCATTGGCTGGGTAAGTTTAAATAACCGTGGTACATAGTGAGGAAGAGGAGGAGGAGGAGAGAAAATGCCACTGAGAAGGTGGAATTATAAAGAATCTCAGCTGCGAGTGGAGTATCGAGGGCTTTGACCTGAGCTGCAGTCCTTTACCGTCTCCTGTTCATGTGTGAGAAGAAGCTGACCCTGACCTTTCTTCAAAACAATCAGCCACACTCTATTTTCTGTCTCACTTCCTACCTCCCACAACACCTTCCCACAAACACACACCTCCTCCCCTCCATTCATCCTTCTGTTGCCACGGTAACAGTTGTCATGGTAAATTAGCATCCTGCCATGCCGATACACAGAATCGTCTTTCCCATGATCCTATGGGAAAAGTTGAGGCCCAGGTCGGAAGACACTAACAACATCTGTCTGTTCCGCTCTCTTTCTCTCTCTCTGTCTCTCTCTCTCACAGTCTCTCTTGCTGTCTCTCTTTCTCTCAAATTTTCAGTTTGCTTTATTGGCATGACAAAAAAAAATCCATCTGTGTTGCCAATGCATAAGAACAAGCATACATACTGTATAAGGAGCACAACAATCATTGCTATAGTGCATATTTATTATGTAGGGGTGGGAGCTAGGGCTGCAACTAACGATTATTTTCATAGTCGATTAATCTGTTGAAACATTTGTTTCAGCACAATCTGCTTTACCATTCTTAAACTATGGAGTCTTGATTCGTTAGTCAATCAATCCATTTTTGTTTGTCACACACAATTGTACGAGGTAGAATTCCAGTGAAATCTAATTCCATGACGTCGGTATTTAAGATGCAGATGGACGCAGAGATAGTCTTGCTTGCCACATAGTCCGGGTCGTAGCCAAAGGTCGTAGCTGGTAGCCGTCTTCACCTTTTACTCTTTGTCTACTAGCGAAGTCAGCACAAGACTATAGTCATTATCTGAGCCAGTGGAAGCATGTAGATGTTAAAGCTGCGTAGATAGTCTAGGCTAGGCTAGCTTGGGCTCATTTTCTCCACATTTTCGGTGGTGTTTACTCTGATGTTTACATTTGAAAACTTGATTGCCCAGCTGGCTAGCTAGCCGAGGCTAGCAGGTTTGCAGGAGGGTAGCAGAGTTGGCAGGAGACTGGGATGTTGATTTCACGACCCTGATGAGGGACTCATAGCCACATGCCATCACCATCTAACGTCAACCCCTATTTGTCAAATAGACAATTCAGCATAAATTTAATAATACATTTATGGAGCCGACCAAAAGGACACTGCAGAGGAAGGATAGTGGGTGTTATGCCCACTACAACTGTCATTTACATTTATAAATTCTTCTTTAAGGGCGCATTTCATGGTGCATTCACACCTGCCTCATTTAGTTAAGTAGAATCATTAGAGTTTGTTTTCCCTCTTGGTGTGGTTGTTTTGGTAGAGTGTAATCTTGCATTGCCAGACAGGCTAGTCCACACAACATCTCCATTAGGATAAATATGTACTCTGGTTTATCGGCATGTCTTTAAACCAGTCACCGTTGTCTTGGGCGGCACTATGCACCGGACAGGGCAACGGTACCTCTGCTAAATAGTCTCAGGAAATAACTTGTTTTGGCGGAACATGTGTACGTTCAAAAGTAGTTTTAGTTGTACAACAGAAAACTCAGATTGAACAGATAGTCTAGCTAGCTGTATGGATTTACCCTGCAGAGATCGGAGGGGCAGGTAACCATAGTCCTCAGAAATCCACCGGAGGTTAGAACGCCAACACAGAGACAGAGGACGGGGACGGACATCCTGCCAAAAATGAGAATGTTAGTCATGTAACAGAAAACTGGACAGATAGTCTAGCTAGAGTTTAGAATGCCAACACAAAGAAAACAGAAGATGGGGACATCCTGAACTGAAACTTTGTCGATCTAGACTACAACAACAACAAACCCAGGTTTGTCTCAGACAGGGTTGCCGTCTATTTGCTTTACAATAACATACATCTTAAACTGCACAAATCTCTTTACTGTGAACCTTTGCACATCAACCAACTCAATATGTGTTCACATCCTGCACAACAACTGCTCTCTCATTCTAAAACAGTTACATTGTACATAATTGATATAGAATAGTCTTTTTCATTCTTCTATTCTATAATTATACTTTTTTTTTTTTTTTTTACTTTAGAAGTACTTTGCCTGCATGTTTATTGTATGCACCGCAGCCAATTTCTTGTAAGTGAAAACCTACTTGGCAATAAACTTAATTCTGATTCTAATAACAATGGTAATACAAAAAAGAAGGGACTTATTCATGATCCTGAGTTTCAAATGCCATGTCTCAATCATCTAAAAACTCATGAGAACCAATATTTATATTCATACTATTTATATATTCTGCTTCATGACTGCTATGGTTGAACACACCAAATAATTAAGGTATCAATGCTTTGACCTGGATTCTCTCCAAAGTGCACATTGCTAACATTTTTACCTTCAGAGATTTTTATTGAGAGCTTATGAGTTTTAAGCCTATTAAAGGTAAGTAAGTGCACCACTCTCTAGAGACAAGTTCAATGGTGTTCATCAGGGAAAAAAGCCTGGCTCTTTTTTTTTTTTCTTTTTTTGCAATGCAGAGTGCAGCGGCTGCAGAGACTGACTCTTTGTCATTGTGTCTCTTGGCTCCGCAAATCTCAGCAGAACAGACAGAGCAAAGACAAATATAGAGTAAAGGGAGTCGAGAGCAAAGGGAGAGAGAGGCAGAGATGAAACAGGCGGAGACAGAGTGTGAGACAGACAGAATGTGTGTAGAATTCCTGTGAGATCTCTTCTCTCACCGTCTCTAGAATGCTTTGAAAGCTCTGCACAAGGGAAACATCTCAAAGTGACGGGGTGTTGAATGGATTCTCCTTGCTTTTCCTTTCAGTAGTATCTGTATGATCCCTCCCTCTCATCCTATTCTCTTGCTGCCTTTTTCTGCAGTTAAAGCTTTTTCTTTTGTTTCTGCCTCAGGTTAATCTATAGGACTCTGTGGTCTGGGGGGGGGGGGGTTTCATAAATTATCTTTATTGAATGGCTGGATCAATGAATGTGTGTGGTGACTTTGAAAACTTTGCATTGCAAGAATGCAGACACGTACATGTTGTTAACTGGATACTTTTTAATGACAAAACTACTGAGAGGTTGCAACATGTCCTTAATATGGAAGAAGCGTCAACATAACAGAGTTTTGATGGAGAAGACAGACTTGTGAGTACAGTTAGATTAATTGGTGTGTAGTTTGCTGCCGCCAGGTACTTTAAAGGTCCTATGGCATGAAAATATCACTTTATGAGATTTTTTAACATTAATATAAGTTCCCCCAGCCTGCCTATGGCCCCCCAGTGGCTAGAAATGGTGATAGGTGTAAACCAAGCCCTGGGTATTCTGTTCTGCCTTTGAGAAAATGAAAGCTCAGATTGGCCGATCTGGAATCTGTCCTGTGCCGTAACAGCACAGCTTAGGCCTACATTAAAAGTTAACACTAAACCAGCCTGCTTCTTTTTTTTTAATGTATGAAAAAAATGGCAGAGATAAACAGACTTGAGATTTGGAGGTTCCAGGTGAACTTAAAGAAGACGTAGCAGATTTGCGGTTTTAACACATCTGTGAGGATTCCTGTGGAAGTGCAGTCTCTCTCCAGTAGTCTATGTAAATTACTCGTAAACCATGCCCATTTTGACCCTCCCCTCAGGCCCCTCCTCCCTACGCCAAAACAGTGGCACAAAGTTAAAACTGAAAACCAGTGACATTGTAAAAATCTTGAAAGCGTAAAAAGAAAAGCTGTCGCTGAAAAGACACAGCCATCAAGAAAAAATGTAGATTGACATTAAAAAACCTGTCACAATGGAAACAAATGTCAAAGTAAAATAATATAGGATTGTGAAATTATTACTTTTTGATGTTTGTGTTTTATATAGCAGCTCAACGTTTTTCAGTGCCAATATTTCTTGTTTCAATGCCAAATTTTATTTTCAATACCACAGGTTACTGTCACTGTTCTAGCTCCATAAGGTCTATATACAAGCATCCAAAGAGCACGATGCCATGGGATGTGTAAGGGTTGGGTTGTCAACAAAACAGTACCAAATGTTGCACACACAAGAGGAAATCTTTACTTATTGGGGACTATTTTTAGTGGCGGATTAATCCTTATTTGGTATTCTAGTCAGTATTTACAGTGTGTGTGTTTGTTCATTGTAATGAAGGAACTCTTTAAATCATTTCACAGGGACAGTGTATAATAATAACATTGAAAATATGCCAGAGTTAGCCAGAAAGGCTATATTTCATCTGTAGTCCCTGGGCAGGTAATAGTATAAAGTTCTTACGTTAAAATAAAAGCAATAAAACGATAAAAGCAGTGGGAAAATATGCGAATATTAACAGAGCCTACACTACATATACAACAAGGGGAGACTGCTCTTATGACACACAGAGGCATGACAACAATATTGGGCCTGGTTAGGTGTGAATATTACAGTGCCTTGCGAAAGTATTTGGCCCCCTTGAACTTTTCAACCTTTTGACACATTTCAGGCTTCAAACATAAAGATATACATTTTTTATTTTTTGTGAAGAATCACCAACAAGTGGGACACAATATGAAGTGGAACGAAATCTATTGGATATTTTAAACTTTTTTAGCAAATAAAAAACTGAAAAGTGGTGCGTGCAAAATTATTCAGCCCCTTTACTTTCAGTGAAGTAAACTCACTCCAGAAGTTCAGCGAGGATCTCTGAATGATCCAATGTTGTCCTAAATGACTGATGGTGATAAATAGAATCCACCTGTGTGTAATCAAGTCTCTGTATAAATGCACCTGCTCTGTGATAGTCTCAGGGTTCTGTTGAAAGCGCAGAGAGCATCATGAAGACCAAGGAACACACCAGGCAGGTCCGTAATACTGTTGTGGAGAAGTTTAAAGCCGGATTTGGATACAAAAAGATTTCCCAAGCTTTAAACATCCCAAGGAGCACTGTGCAAGCGATCATTTTGAAATGGAAGGAGTATCAGACCACTGCAAATCTACCAAGACCTGGCCGTCCCTCTAAACTTTCAGCTCAGACAAGGAGAAGACTGATCAGAGATGCAGCCAAGAGGCCCATGATCACTCTGGATGAACTGCAGAGAACTACAGCTGAGGTGGGAGAGTCTGTCCATAGGACAACAATCAGTCGTACACTGCACAAATCTGGCCTTTATGGAAGAGTGGCAAGAAGAAAGCCATTTCTCAAAGATATCCATAAAAAGTCTCGTCTAAAGTTTGCCACAAGCCACCTGGGAGACACACCAAACATGTGGAAGAAGGTGCTCTGGTCAGATGAAACCAAAATCGAACTTTTTGCCCACAATGCAAAACGATATGTTTGGCGTAAAAGCAACACAGCTCATCACCCTCAACACACCATCCCCACTGTCAAACATGGTGGTGGCAGCATCATGGTTTGGGCCTGCTTTTCTTCAGCAGGGACAGGGAAGATGGTTAAAATTGAGGGGAAGATGGATGCAGCCAAATACAGGACCATTCTGGATGAAAACCTGTTGGAGTCTGCAAAAGACCTGAAACTGGGACGGAGATTTATCTTCCAACAACACAATGATCCCATAGAATGGCCAAGTCAAAGTCCAGACCTGAATCCAATCGAGAATCTGTGGAAAGAGCTGAAAACTGCTGTTCACAAACGCTCTCCATCCAACCTCACTGAGCTCGAGCTGTTTTGCAAGGAAGAATGGGCAAGAATGTCAGTCTCTCGATGTGCAAAACTGATAGAGACATACCCAAAGCGACTTGCAGCTGTAATCGCAGCAAAAGGTGGCTCTACAAAGTATTAACGCAAGGGGGCCAAATAATTTTGCATGCACCACTTTTCAGTTTTTTATTTGCTAAAAAAAGTTTAAAATATCCAATAGATTTCGTTCCACTTCACAATTGTGTACCACTTGTTGGTGATTCTTCACAAAAAATAAAAATGTTATCTTTATGTTTGAAGCCTGAAATGTGTCAAAAGGTTGAAAGGGGGCCGAATACTTTCGCAAGGCACTGTATGTACAGAGACTATGATTAGCTGGAGGAGCACTTACACTAAGCATAATAATGACAAGTAAGACAGTAATCAACACAAAAACACCTATGAGGTACGCGCAATACATGTTAATAAATGCATAAGATGGCGTTGTTTGCTGGTGTTGATTTTCTTGTTGACAATGTCCTTTTTTTTAAGAAACATTGTTAATGCTAAACATTGTTCATTTCACTTTGTGTCATTTGGAATATCTCCTTAATGTAAGACAGGCTCTGTGGAACACGCTCTAAGGGGTCTGCTATCCACCAGTTTAAGTTGAATTCACAGTCACAGTAAAGGAGAAGACCACTTTAATAGTCAAAACACCCAGTAAGACTTAAGGCTGTGAAGAGTGAGACTGACCTGGTGTATGTCTGTGTCCCTCAGTCACCTGTCTGGCTCCAGATTCAGGGACCTCCAACACATCTGCAGCCCCTTCATCAAGCGAGCCTGCCTCGTCTCTGCCTATGTAAGTATTTATTTAGATTATTTTACCATATAAGTAACATTAGGGTGATTCTGCATGCTTTAGTCAATTGCCTACTAATTGTAAATACTTACTATTTGTAATGGCCATTTTCCAAAGTAAAACACAGATTTTAAAGGTGTAATATGTAGGCTGTATCACTTCTGCTTGTAAACACACAGCAGAGAGAGAGAGAGAGAGAGAGTGCGCAGTAGTGGGCGAGCAAGCTAGAGAATGAAGAAAGTTCCCAACAAAGCTGTAATCAGCGACAAAAACATGCCATTTTCTAATTATTGTTTTCACAGCGGTTGCGTTCATGACACAAAATAATAATAATAATACCTTTTATTTAAAAGCGCCTTTCTCTGTACAGGGTATACATACATAAGACATTTTAAAAACGGGGGGGGGTGACTTGCAGACAGACTAAGTGCTTTGCTCCCCGTGGTGGTGAGATGGGTGGGGGGGACAGAGAGGAGTATGGAGGAAGAGGATCTGAGGGAGCGGGAGGGAGTGGGACTCTGGAGGAGAGCAGACAAATATGGGGGGGAGGTTGTGGATGACCTTGAATGCAAACAGGAGGACTTTGAATTGGATACGGAACTGGACCGGGGGCCAGTGGAGCTGTTGGAGGACAGGAGTGATGGATGGATGGAGGGGGTTCAAGTTATGATGCCTGCAGCTGAATTCTGGACCATTTGAAGATTGTCCAGGGATTTGTGAGCGAGACCGAAGAGGAGAGAGTTACAGTAATCCAGACGGGATGTGACATGACTGTGGACAAGGATGACGGCAATGTGGAGGAGCGGAGGCGATTGATGTTTTCTAGGTGGAAGTAGACCGGGGTAATGTTATTGATATGGGGTTGAAAGGATAGTGTGCTGTCAAGGATGACACCCAGACTCTTAACACACTGACCAAGCTAGGCGGGCTAACACGCTGTGGTCGACAGCCCGGTAGGTGGAGCGTGGAGGGCGACGAGAGCTGGACCAGATGGCCTTTATTCCTGTTGAGCTGTTGTGGGGGAGATTCCGGTGTGACCCTCGGTTAATGTATCTCCGGCGGGGCTGGAAGACAATGTCCGGGTGTAGGTGGAGAGCCTCCGGCGCAGGTCGATGGCCGAGTACTGCAGCAAACCCATCACTAGCAGGAGAACAGGCAGTAGAAAGAGCCAAGCACACACAAACACGTTGTATGGCCTACCGGCCCACATTCTGGATCAGGACTTATGCAGTGTCAAGGTGAGGTTCAGACCGGGAACAGAACATTGAGCTAATAGTGAAAACTCACACAAACGGTAGTGGTAGTATTCCAATGAAGGCAGTTACACTGTCCAATAAGGTGATTCTGGTAAGTTAAGAAAATAAAAAGTTACCGGCGAGCAGTGGCAGCAAGTTGTGCACACACAGCGGACCTGATTAAGCACGGTGGCTCAGCTATTAGCACTTCTACCTCACAGCAAGAAGGTTCTGGGTTTGAATCCAAGTCGTTCCGGGCCTTTCTGTGTGGAGTTTGTATGTTCTCCCTGTGTTTGCGTGGGTTTCCTCCGGGTGCTCCGGTTTCTTCCCACCATAAAGACATGCATCCTAGGTAACTAGGACTACAGTTGAAAATAAGCCGACTGGCCAGCACTGGCGCATTTACAGTAATTCTAATTAATGTGCATTGTCCTAATCAAATAAATAAATCTACATACATGATTCATGAACACTTCCACACACACAAACCTCTGCTTGTGTGTCTGTGTGAGGTCCACTTGTGCGTCACTATGATATACCGGAGGGCAAAGCGGAGGTTGGGAAGGAGAAGGCTGTTATTGGGGGTTACACACACACACACACACACACGCAGCGATTTGCACAGACATTTGGGGGGCAGGGGCTAAAAAAGGGCCATGGTTCTGCTCAAGGTTTCTGCTTCTTCAAAGAAGTTTTCCTTGCCTCTGTGGCCGAGTGCTTGCTCACTGTGACAATTGTTGGGTTTAAATTTATATAAATTATATAAATAAATAAATAAATATGCCTTTGAAATACGTTATGAAATAAATAAATGAGGCAACAAATACATCATGAAATAAATAAATGAGGCAACAAATACATAATTAAATAAATGTAAGTATTCATATAAAAATTAATCAATATACTGTGTGTATATATATAATAAAATGTTTTACTTTTAATTATTTCATGGTACTTTTTATTTCATAAGTCCATGTTTATTTATTTCAAAAGACTTTTATTTCCTAATGCCACATTTATTGATTTCCCTCTCTATATACACTCACCTAAAGGATTATTAGGAACACCTGTTCAATTTCTCATTAATGCAATTATCTAATCAACCAATCACATGGCAGTTGCTTCAATGCATTTAGGGGTGTGGGCCTGGTCAAGACAATCTCCTGAACTCAGACCTGTCAGAATGGGAAAGAAAGGTGATTTAAGCAATTTTGAGCATGGCATGGTTGTTGGTGCCAGATGGGCCGGTCTGAGTATTTCACAATCTGCTCAGTTACTGGGACCCAACCATTTCTAGGGTTTACAAAGAATGGTGTGAAAAGGGAAAAACATCCAGTATGCGTCAGTCCTGTGGGCAAAAATGCCTTGTTGATGCTAGAGGTCAGAGGAGAATGGGCTGACAGATTCAAGCTGATAGAAGAGCAACTTTGACTGAAATAACTCGTTACAACCGAGGTATGCAGCAAAGCATTTGTGAAGCCACAACACACACAACCTTGAGGCGGACGGGTTACAACAGCAGAAGACCCCACCGGGTACCCCTCATCTCCACTACAAATAGGAAAAAGAGGCTACAATTTGCAAGAGCTCACCAAAATTGGACAGTTGAAGACTGAAAAAATGGTGCCTGGTCTGATGAGTCTCAATTTCTGTTGAGACATTCAGATGGTAGAGTCAGAATTTGGCGTAAAGCACCATGTCACAAAGCTCAAATCATTTCAAATTGATTTCTTGAACATGACAATGAGTTCACTGTACTAAAATGGCCCCCACAGTCACCAGATCTCAACCCAATAGAGCATCTTTGGGATGTGGTGGAACGGGAGCTTTGTGCCCTGGATGTGCATCCCACAAATCTCCATCAACTGCAAGATGCTATCCTATCAATATGGGCCAACATTTCTAAAGAATGCTTTCAGCACCTTGTTGAATCAATGCCACGTAGAATTAAGGCAGTTCTGAAGGCAAATACAGTATTAGTATGGTGTTCCTAATAATCCTATAGGTGAGTGCATTTCCAACTCTTATATGCAGATCAGGGGGCGTGGCTATCTTTCACATTTTGGAAAAGGTTTGAGTGTCGTACCTCTGTCCTGCCCTGTTCTCCTGATGTACGCTATTACTTCCTTCAATATTGGCTTCCATTTTAAAGTGTGTATTGTCATTGTACACTATAAATGGACTGTAAACAGGAAGCTGTTGGTGGATTCTATAATCCCCCCCCCTCCTCCAGGTGGTGGTCATCATGTCGGTCAGGCTGTGGCTGATGGGAGGATCCATGCCTCTCTTCTCTGAACAGGACAACCCTGCCTCCTTCTCACCACACCTGCTTACCAGGTCAGTGTCAGACACACACACGCACACACACGCGCACACACACACACATATGCACATATGCACACACACACATGCACACATATGCACACACACACACACACAAAGAGACAAAGACACACACAGACACACACACACAAGAACATACACACATATACACACACACATACACACTGACACACACACACACACACACACACACACACACATCAGTGCATGCCTAGTAGTGTATTTGGCTCTAAGGGGATGAACATAGTGGTAATACTGACAACTTTTGCTAATGACCAAACTTTCTCCAGTAATAAAAACTTCTTATGTCTTAAGAAAATAAACAGCCTATAAACAATCAATTAATTCACGGATGTTGTAAAAAAATTGTTTCAGAGACTAGTATTTAGAAACTCAGCAACATGTTGCTGTTGAGGCAACACATCTAATCATAAAGCAACCTCCTATTACCTCACTAAGGGAAAAGTCTGCTTTAAGGTTTTGAATGACATAACTATTGGAAGGAATGTGTCTTCTCAGTGGATTGGTCCAAAATGTTGTATAGACATTCATGGTTCTCAGATGATAAATGATAAATATTTTTTGATATTTGTCATGGTGGTTTGTCATGTGGTATAGATATTCTTTTTCCCCACACTCCCCTTTGTGGACTTGTAATCTACCACCCTCATCAGGTCAAAGCTCTGTTTAAAATGATAATATAGCAAAGAAGAGACATGGTAAAACAGTGTGGGGGGGGGGCAGTAGCTCATTCTGCAGGGAGTTGAAACCGGAAAGTGGTTCAAGTCCCCATAGGGACCAAAGTATGGTGGTGGACTAGTAGTGGAGAGGTGCCAGTTCACCTCCTGGTGCTCTTGAGCAAGATATTGAACCCCCAACTGGTCGGCCTGTCCATTGACATCTGCGGCCCCCTCACACTGACATCTCTCCATTAGTGCATGTATAGGTTCTGAGCATGTGTGTGTAATTCAGACCAGAGTGAAAACATTGTAATTTCCCTTGCAGGATTAATAAAGTATAAATATTTTTTTTATAAATTGTTACCATTATTACTATTAGAAGAGGGTATATTACAAGATTAGAATGTGGCTGTAGACTCTTCTGTTTCTTTTTTGTTGTTGTTACAGTCAAATCTGTACATGAGAGATATTATAGTAAAAGCCTAGTCTAAGTTACCAGGATTGTTCCGGTGCTGCTGGAAATTCCGCCAATGTCCATCTTTTCAGCTGGCTTCCTTTGTGTCGGCGTTCTAACCTCCGGTGGATTTCTGAGGACTATGGTTAACTGGTCCTCAGATCTCTGCAGGGTAAATCCAAACAGCTAGCTAGACTATCTGTCCAATCTGAGTTTTCTGTTGACGACTAAAACAACCTTTGAACGTACACATGTTCCACCAAAAGTTCCTTCCTGAAACTATTTTGCAGAGGCACCGTGGCTCTGTCCGGTGCTTAGTGTCGCCCAAGACAATGGTGGAATCCAGGAATGCTGTGTGGACCATCCAGATCTTCCTCCGCAACGCTGTGGAGGAAGGTCTGGCAATGTGGGACTAATGAGATCCTAGTAAATTAGTATTAAGGATTGAGGTGCAGACAGCAGTAAGGTCTGATGGTCCTCTCAGCAGTGTCAGGGTTTGTCGGCGTCGGTGGGCGATTAGAACAGCAGTGGTGAAAAATAGCTCTCCTCTCCCTCGGCCACCTGGGAAATTTACAGCGGATTCTCATATGTCTCGCTCTGTCCTTCCTGCTCACCTTCATTTCTTTGTCATTATTTCTGCTCCCCAATGTCTGAGCCTCCAGTATTCCTTCATCACCTATATGTGTGACTGTCTGTCTGTCAGTGTATCCTCGCTCCATCCATACTGGTCTTCTCGTGGCCGTTCAACATTGACAGCATGCAGGTAGAAATATAAAATAGCTTTTTAAATTTGATTTTGACTTATGGTCCCAGTTTCTCCAGGCTTTGTTTGGGGGCCTCTACTATCCAACATGTGTATATGCTTTAACTAAATGAGTAGGATTCCCACTGAGCCAGTACTGAGCCAAAGTTGGTTTTCATATATATATATATATATATATATATATATATATATATATATATCATACTTTATATACACTCACCTATAGGATTATTAGAACACCATACTAATACTGTGTTTGACCCCCTTTCGCCTTCAGAACTGCCTTAATTCTACGTGACATTGATTCAACAAGGTGCTGAAAGCATTCTTTAGAAATGTTGGCCCATATTGATAGGATAGCATCTTACAGTTGATGGAGATTTGTGGGATGCACATCCAGGGCACGAAGCTCCCGTTCCACCATATCCCAAAGATGCTCTATTGGATTGAGATCTGGTGACTGTGGGGGCCATTTTAGTACAGTGAACTCATTGTCATGTTCAAGAAAGCAATTTGAAATGATTTGAGCTTTGTGACATGTTGCATTATCCTGCTGGAAGTAGCCATCAGAGGATGGGTACATGGTGGCCATAAAGGGATGGACATGGTCAGAAACAATGCTCAGGTAGGCCGTGGCATTTAAACAATGCCCAATTAGCACTAAGAAAACATCCCCCACACCATTACACCACCACCACCACCAGCCTGCACAGTGGTAACATGGCATGATGGATCCATGTTCTCATTCTGTTTACGCCAATTTCTGACTCTACTATCTGAATGTCTCAGCAGAAATTGAGACTCATCAGACCAGGCAACATTTTTCCAGTCTTCAACTGTCCAATTTTGGTGAGCTCTTGCCAATTGTAGCCTCTTTTTCCTATTTGTAGTGGAGATGAGTGGTACCCGGTGGGGTCTTCTACTGTTGTAGCCCATCAGCCTCAAGGTTGTGTGTGTTGTGGCTTCACAAATGCTTTGCTGCATACCTCGGTTGTAACGAGTGGTTATTTCAGTCAAAGTTGCTCTTCTATCCGCTTGAATCAGTCGGCCCATTCTCCTCTGACCTCTAGCATCAACAAGGCATTTTTGCCCACAGGACTGCTGCATACTGGATGTTTTTCCCTTTTCACACCATTCTTTGTAAACCCTAGAAATGGTTGTGCGTGAAAATCCCAGTAACAGCAGATTGTGAAATACTCAGACCGGCCCATCTGGCACCAACAACCATGCCACGCTCAAAATTGCTTAAATCACCTTTCTTTCCAATTCTGACATTCAGTTTGGAGTTCAGGAGATTGTCTTGACCAGGACCACACACTCCTAAATGCATTGAAACAACTGCCATGTAATTGGTTCATTAGATAATTGCATTAATGAGAAATTGAACAGGTGTTCCTAATAATCCTATAGGTGAGTGTATAAAGTATATAGAAAGTATATTTTGGGGGTGGCAGTAGCTCAGTCAGGAGTTCACCTCCTGGACACTGCCAAGGTGCTCTTGAGCAAGGCACTGAACCGCTCAACCCTCAACCGTTCAGGGTGCCTGTTTAGCACTGGCAGCCCCCCCCACTCTGACATCTCTCCATTAGTGCATGTAAAGGACCTGAGCACGTGTGTGTATTTAAGGCCTGTGTGTAGTGTGTAATAACAGAGTGTAAATTGTTATTTCCCCATAGGGGATCAATAAAGAGTATAGATTATTATTATTATTATTAATATTATTATTATTTTTTATTATTATTATTATCTCAATCATCAATAACGAGTTTTGGACGAGAATTGGACGGGCAGTTCCAAGGGCCTGCATGCATACAGTGCAGTACTGTCAGTACTATAAATAGTCTTACAGTAAAGGTGGTACATGGGACCATAGAAACAGGGTCTGATAAACAGTTGTGTAAATAACTCAGTATATGTTTTAGCTCTATAGAAAAAATAGCCTTGTTGTGTCTTATTTCCTGTTCTAAATAAAAGGGGGCTTTTATTTTGAAAGTCACCCGCTGGCACGTTAACTAGTTTCCTGCTGTATGTAACGGAAAAAGATGAAACAGTAACGGCCACACAGTTAAATATATAATATTTTAGCGCCTGTTCGAAGAGGCACAAGGTTAGTATTTCTCATAATACAGTAAAATGTATATGTTGGTGGTGTTTATAAAGTAGTTTTGAACAACTGTAGCTGTTTCTAGCTATTTGTTTAATAGGCTGATGCCGGTGTGATACCCCTACTGGTTTCCACAACAACTGGTTACCGTCATAAACAGTTAAAGAAAGAAAAAGGTGTCTGTATGTTGTGTTTACCTAACAGCTGCTGCTGGGCTGCCTCTGGCACCAGATTCGTCACACAATCACAAACATATCCCTTTTTCAAATCGTTTCCCAAATCTACTGGCGCGAAAATGTTTGTCTAAGTAAGCACCACATCACTACCACCTACAAAAAATAAGCTTTAAAAACAATATAACTTTGGGTCGAGGTGGTTGCGATCTTGTGGCAAAAATAAGAGTTCCCACCACAGCCCGCAGCTTTACGCAGTGAGCTATCATAGCGCTATAGGAAGCTGCTTCCAGTTAACTGGTTGCCTTGTCTTAGTTTATGAAAAACCCGATGTTAGTTATCACGTTTCTTTGGTCGCATCTACGGATAAATTGACTACTAGTACTTCATCATAGCCACCTACTAAGCTACACATGGTGACTGACACACATTTTAACAGATCAAATAGTCAAATATTATCAAAATACACAATTGCCAACGAGTCACAGAAAAGTGGTAGGCTAATACACAACGTAATTTGAATGCATGGTGTAATGATTTACAGTCATCGTCTCTCCTTTTGTGTAGCCTATATGGTATGTGATATATGGCAATATCCTTGGATTTGCACAACAAAGGCTTGTAATAGCCTACAGTGTTAAAACCAACCCTAGTTTGGCTCCGAATTAACAAAGCATTTTAATGAGTCTTTCATCAAATCATTCCATCCAAACTGATGTCAAGTTGTTCTGAAATCAAACTCCGACACAGCACAGTAGCTATTGATATTCTTTAATGACATTATTCATCTTTAGTGATATGACTTTCTCTCTGGGTTTAACCAAGTGTGCCCCTTGTGGACAGGATATGACACCAGCACGTTTATTGTTTACTAAGATATCAGCATCGCCTGCCATTATCCTTCTCATTATAATCGATGTTAGCAATCATTGTTAGGCGATTAATGCATACAGTGCCTTGCGAAAGTATTCTGCCCCTTGAAGTTTTCAACCTTTTGACACATTTCAGGCTTCAAACATAAAGATATAAAAATTTAATTTTTTGTGAAGAATCACCAACAAGTGGGACACAATTGTGAAGTGGAACAAAATCTATTGGATTTTTGAAACTTTTGAATTAATAAAAAAATGAAAAGTGGGGCGTGCAAAATTATTCGTCCCCCTTGCGTTAATACTTTGTAGAGCCACCTTTTGCTGCGATTACAGCTGCAAGTCGCTTGGGGTATGTCTCTATCAGTTTTGCACATCGAGAGACTGACATTCTTGCCCATTCTTCCTTGCAAAACAGCTCGAGCTCAGTGAGGTTGGATGGAGAGCGTTTGTGAACAGCAGTTTTCAGCTCTTTCCACAGATTCTCGATTGGATTCAGGTCTGGACTTTGACTTGGCCATTCTAACACCTGGATACGTTTATTTGTGAACCATTCCTTTGTGGATTTTGCTGTATGTTTGGGATCATTGTCTTGTTGGAAGATAAATCTCCGTCCCAGTTTCAGGTCTTTTGCAGACTCCAACAGGTTTTCATCCAGAATGGTCCTGTATTTGGCTGCATCCATCTTTCCTCAATTTTAACCATCTTCCCTGTCCCTGCTGAAGAAAAGCAGGCCCAAACCATGATGCTGCCACCACCATGTTTGACAGTGGGGATGGTGTGTTGAGGGTGATGAGCTGTGTTGCTTTTACGCCAAACATATCGTTTTGCATTGTGGGCAAAAAGTTTGATTTTGGTTTCATCTGACCAGAGCACCTTCTTCCACGTTTGGTGTGTCTCCCACGTGGCTTGTGGCAAACTTTAGACGAGACTTTTTATGGATATCTTTGAGAAATGGCTTTCTTCTTGCCACTCTTCCATAAAGGCCAGATTTGTGCAGTGTACGACTGATTGTTGTCCTATGGACAGACTCTCCCACCTCAGCTGTAGTTCTCTGCAGTTCATCCAGAGTGATCATGGGCCTCTTGGCTGCATCTCTGATCAGTCTTCTCCTTGTCTGAGCTGAAAGTTTAGAGGGACGACTTGGTAGATTTGCAGTGGTCTGATACTCCTTCCATTTCAAAATGATTGCTTGCACAGTGCTCCTTGGGATGTTTAAAGCTTGGGAAATCTTTTTGTATCCAAATCCGGCTTTAAACTTCTCCACAACAGTATTACGGACCTGCCTGGTGTGTTCCTTGGTCTTCATGATGCTCTCTGCGCTTTCAACCGAACCCTGAGACTATCACAGAGCAGGTGCATTTATACAGAGACTTGATCACACACACAGGTGGATTCTATTTATCACCATCAGTCATTTAAGACAACATTGGATCATTCAGAGATCCTCGCTGAACTTCTGGAGTGAGTTTGCTGCACTGAAAGTAAAAAGGCCGAATAATTTTGCACGCACCACTTTTCAGTTTTTTATTTGCTAAAAAAGTTTAAAATATCCAATAGATTTCGTTCCACTTCACAATTGTGTCCCACTTATTGGTGATTCTTCACAAAAAATAAAAAAATTATATCTTTTTGTTTGAAGCCTGAAATGTGTCGAAAGGTTGAAAAGTTCAAGGGGGCCGAATACTTTCGCAAGGCACTGTATGCAGCTCAACTTTTTTCTTTGTCTTTCCTGCAATTGTAGGCCAACTGAGGCATTATGAATGCGCATTTAGAAGTGTCTTGTATAAGGCTATGAATGTGATGTTTTACAAGTTGTAACGTGCTGGTGTCATATCCTGTCCACAAGGGGCACACTGCTGTGTCGGAGTTTGATTTCAGAACAACTCGACCCAAAGTTATATTGTTTTTAAAGCTTATTTTTTGTAGGTGGTAGTGATGTGGTGTTTACTTAGACAAACATTTTCGCGCCAGTAGATATGGGAAACAATTTGAATATCGCCAGGGATATGTTTGTTATTGTGTGACGAATCTGGTGCCACAGGCAGCCCAGCGGCAGCTGTTAGGTAAACACAACATACCGACACCTTTTTCTTTCTTTAACTGTGTGGAAACCAGTAGGGGTATCACACCGGACTTTTGAGCTAGTACAAACCTATGCTAATGCTCTGAATCTATATGATAAGGTAGCTAACGCATTTATTGTTTGTGTTTGTTTCTTTTTGTAACCAGCTCTTACTTGGTTTTGGGATTTCCAATAAATCTAAAATCATCAGTTAAAGTGTCAGACCATCTTTCGGAGGGTATGCTACAAGTAGTACATTACAGGAAAGAATGATAAGGAAATATTACAGCCATAGATAATTTTGTCTAATTGGTTCATGCTCCATGCTAACTGGTGACAATGAATCTCTGTATCTTGAAACATTAAACATGGAATATTGTTTCTGTCTCCATACAGCTATGCATTAAGAGTAATGCAACAGTTACTCATCATTTAGAGCAGTTGTATCCATTGATAGTTAGATCACTGGAATGAAATGAATAGACAATCATTTGAAATGTAATGGGTGAATTGCTTTTTGAAGAAGTAGTACTTTGATGTTAAGTTGAGTCATATTGAACAGGTGATCTTTGTTAAATGAATGAATGATCTTAGGTTTATGTGTATTGTATCCAAGCAATTGAAACAAATCTTAGAAGTTTGAAAAAATTTGCATTTTGATCATTGGTTGTGAGTTTTGTGTCTAGAGTAATTGTAAAAAACTGTAAATATGACTAAAACTCACCTCAACGTTGGATGTTAGGATGAGAAATAAGCTGACCAAATGACACAGAACATTACAGAACTTTGAGTTTGCTGAATTTTTCCTCTGAGCCATTTTACTCATTGAGATTGCTTTGTTGTATATGCAAGCATGTGTCTGTGTATGTTTGTGTGTCTGTGTGTGTGAGGAGGTATAGAACAGCTGAGTGCGCTGCTTTCCACCTCAGGAGAGCAGAACGTCGAGGTGCCACCTGGCAAATGACTCGTTTTCTATTTCTACGCCCCGATCACTAACTACTTTTATCCTAACTTCTGTTTTTTTCTCCTGTCTGCGAGCTTCTGTCAAGTGTGTGTGTGTGTGTAGGTGTGTGTGTGTGTGTGTGTGTGTGTGTGTGTGTGTGAGTGAGAGATAATTTGTGGTTAGAGGGGCATGAAAAGTCTGGAAAAAGGAATTGAATTTATGGCCCAGACCCATCACATGACGACAGGTGGAGAACATTCTGCTGCATGCTAAACAACCTGTCAGCACTACCTTAGTGTGTGTGTGTGTGTGCGTGCGTGCGTGTGCGTGCGTGTGTGTGTGTACTCAAGACAACCTTTGAAAGTCCTCTGCAGGTCTTTGTATGCCCATTAACTCGGTTCTGTATTTATTTTAAACTTTGCCTCCCGTGTCTCTCCCTAGCCGTCAATCTCTCTAATAGCCGATCTGAACAGCACTCGGGGGAAGAAGGGGAGACATCAGAGGGCTCGGGAAGAGGGAGGAGCAGCACTAGCTCCTTTTGTCTTGCTGACATGTTTTAATTGTCATGTTCAGATGGGATTCAGCCTGTGTCACACACACACGCACCATGGCCCGTCAGCAGGTGGCTTCACAGCCACGTTGAGCGTCAGAGTCTTCCCTTAGATCGTCCTGGAGGAAATCAATACCTAAGCTGTGGCCTGACTATTTAGATTTCAGTCCAACACGAGCTCTGTCAGAATCAATGAGGACTTTGGCTCAGCGTCTTTTGTGCTGTTACCTCATTTTACTGGAGTCAGAGGGGAGAATCAACTTGAAGTGGTTGCTCTAAATTTGCTGGAAGTCAGTTGTGGGAGAGGAATAATAATGGCAGATGAAAGAATGACTCTGTAAAAATGAAAACACAATGGTCAAGCCCGTCTAATATTACTAGATGTTCTACTATGCCCTCATTTGCAGCCATGTCTCCTTAAATTATGATTATAGGGTAATTAAGAGGGGCCATTCCAGGGTTATTTATTTTATTGGCACAGGGTGGGGTGGGGGGGGGGGACCAGAAATCAGTCAAGGGGGGCCCAAGAGGATTTTGATCTAGAATACAGCAGAATACAGAGATAATTTGCTTAGAAATATAGCAAATATTGGATAGGATAGGCCAACACGATGCAAATTTGGTAAATAAAACACATCAAATTCCTTATTAATTTAGCTTTTCATCACTTTATTTTCAATACACATTTTTTTTATGGGCTCTTAAGGTAAAATTTGGATAGTCATCATAGAAACATTAATTGGTAATTTTTTTAACAGAAGCAAATACAAATAAAGTGCAATACACTTCCAATAAACTTGCCTCAAACTTCAACAGAGAAAACCCTGCTGTACACACTTTTCAGATGAAAACAGAAATAAACTGTGATACACACTTATTTCCAGTGTTGGGCAAGTTACTTTTAAAAAGTAATTAGTTACAGTTACTTAATTATTTAGTTACTTCTTCCAAAAGTAACTAAATAAGATACTCAGTTACTAATTAGAAAAGTAACTAGTTACTACAGAAAATAACTAATGCGTTACTTTAAAGTAAATTTTGAAATGCTCCAATGTGACCCCCCCCCCCTTCTTTAACGGAATATAAAATACATGTGCATGTTCAATTATTTTTGATAAATCTGAATATTATAATGAAATGGACACTTAATACAATACATTATTAACAGAAACAATGTAAACACATCTAAACTCTTTTAATGTTGCTGTGGGACAAAGTTAGACTAGCCTCCAATCAGATGCTATGTACGTAGATATTATGTCTAGTGGATCCATACTAATAACAACATCAATGTTTTGGAACTGTTGATATTTATTGCCCCTTAACAGGCCACGAATGGGCAAAATGAAATAATGCTTGTTAAGCACTATAGCAAAAATAAATAACAAATATATACACTCTTTGTAGTGCAAATAATGCAAGTGGCCAGATGTTTGGTTGGTGTGTGTGTGTGTGTGTGTGTGTGTGTGTGTGATAGAGCGAGGGAGAAGTGAGAAAGTGACAGCAATTCGCTTCGGAGTGAGTAGCCACTCCAGAGTCAGTGCCTGTTTTCTGACCACGGTGGGAAATCTTTAGCAGGAAAAGTTACCCCCCCTCCTTGATTCCATAACGCCATAAGCTGTTATAATAACGCTGTTATTTCCATCCCCGCTTATTTCTTACAGCCACAAGTGCTCTACAGCGAGTTTCATAGGTTTCTAAACTGGCCTCAACATTTCAACAAAGTACACAGTGGCCGTACAATGTATGTTTAAAATATGAATCTTTTACCATTTACCAAGTGGAAATGCAGCAATTGGCAGAACAGGCAGCAAATTGACAGTATTCTGATCCAATGGAAATCAAATTACTGGGAGGATTTTTGTATTTAACCAGATCATGATCTATCCCTAGCCTTAACCAAGAACTGTGAGTGCCTGAACATACCCATAAACAAGTTTAATAATTCTAGCAGTCTCTGGCACTGTGCTTCTTCTGTGGGGTTAGTGTAGTGTGTGCTCGGGGCTAGCATAAATGTGATCAGTCACAAGACTCACAAGAAAATTCTGCCGTTGGGCATGCTAAAGCACTCCACATTGCCCATGCTCTATCTCTTTCTGCACTTTACTCATCCCTCCTCCTTCCTCAGACCATGTCCCGCTCTGTCGGACCCTGCCCCGGCTGTTTCCACTGAAGCAGATAGCTGCCACACTGTGGACACATCAATACTCCAGACTGTTATTTACCAATTATGGTAAATAACAAATTGAACTTAATAGTTTGACATAATTGATACTTATGATATTTCTCTGACTGTCTATTGACAGGTCAGGTTTTTTTTTGTGTTTTGTTTCTTTTGTGGTGAAGTTGTTTCACCCAGGATTGATGGCGAGCATTCCCCCCCAGGAATTTTTTTATTTAATTAACTTGAACATCGAACTGTAAACCTGAAGTGTAGTATGACACAGGTTAGAAATTTGCACCAAAAGAATTAGAACTAGAAAAAAGATTGTAGAATCTTTATTTTCCAAAATGTCAATTTTGGTATTCAAGCTGTTGTCCTTGTCAAATCACCTGTTGTATGCGGATCCATTTACCATTTCTTTATATAAAAAGCCGGCATTGCTCAACTTCAAACCGCTATTGTCTGAGTATCTCTGTGCTCCAGTAGTCAAACCTAAAATTCTTCTGGGCCTATAGTCATAGCAAGAGAGTATTTGTTACAACTGCATGCCAAATGAATAAGAGCACACAAGGCACAATTGCCTCCTAAGTTACCAAACGGAGTCCGATGCAGTCAGTTGACATTAAACACACCGCGGCTACATTCACTTCCTGCTAACTTCAGCATCAGCATCAAGTTTTAACCAAAAAATCTGACTGGCTCAGCTAAAAACACCAGATCTGCAGCACGTTAGCAGGTTGCTACAGTTTATTTGACGCTGACTTAACCAGATAGTCCGGGACTGTCCTGCTTTTATTACAGACTCACAAAAGACAATTGCCGTGTGCATGGACTCGCAGCAGACACACTGGAATGGATATTTGGCATTGTTTATACAAACGGGAACCACTGATGTATGAAACTGCCAATTTAACCCCTGCTCATGATTGATTGAAATTCTCGTTAGGCTTAACAATGCTGTGTGATTCTAATTTTCCTTGTCTTTTTTTCTTCTTTCCCATCTTCCCCGCACCCTCCGTCTCTCTCCACATCCTCTCTTCAGGATTTTGACCTACTCCTACCTGCTGTCTTTCAACGCCTGGCTGCTGCTGGCCCCCATCGTGCTGTGTTACGACTGGCAGGTGGGCAGCATTCCCCTGGTGGAGTCGCTGGGTGACCCGCGCCACCTGGCCACCGTGCTGCTGGCCGTGGTAATGCTGCTTCTCTGCCTACACTGCGTCTTCTCACTGCAGGTAAGAGCAAGAAAGGGATAAGTAGCTGAAAAGCACCAAAGGCTGAATTTCCCATGAACTCTGTTGCCTCCTGAAGCTTCTCGGTCCTTGTTCCATCATGCAACTACATAATTTGAAGAGTGGGAAGAGCTGTAGAGATGTAAGAGCTGGAAAAAGCCTACAGCTAGCAAGGTTCTAGTAGAAGCCTTATGTTTACATGAAAGGTACAGGGACAGTTAAAAGCTTCTGAAATTGAGAATTTTCTGTTAAATCTCATCAGCAACTATACTTTCATTGCAAATGCCCTACAATTAGGCAGTATAATACAAAGAATAGAAAAGGTATGAATTCTCTTTAATTATCAACCTTGCACACTTAAAGGCAAATTTTGTTTTGTGTTGACCTGGACCCTATTCTCCCATGCATTTGTGTCTAAGTGACTAAACTAAAATATTTGAAATTGGTCCAGTATTGAGCAAAAACCCAGTAACTGGCCACCATTAAACGGGCTGCAATGTAAGCCTACCTAATTTCTATACTAAAACTCCCGGAGCGCTGTTCACCCGACTCAAGTTCCACGCTCCAAGCCGCTGTCTTCAGATACGAAGTCACCTTGTGAGATCAATAATGGGGTCAGACACTTTTAGTAACAATTTGACAACAAAAGTATAGTGGCCAATAATTGAGGATACACAATTGCCCCATAGGGTTACATTGCTGCCCAAAATCCAGAGAGAGTTTTGTGGAGCTGATAGTCTTAATTAGCTTTGTAGCAACTCATTTGGCCATGGCTTGACTGTAATGGACCTTCATTGTTATAAAAAGGTTACACACTAAAGCCTTAAGAGCTACCTGCTCCTGCTACCTGCTAACCAACTGACGTCAATGGATTTTGCAATGAATAATTATGGCCCCCACAGAACGAGTCCTAATTATTTTAATGTCCTCTTGACCTCTCCAACAAAAGAGAACCAGACAAATGCCATGAAAATTGTAAAATCCTGTTTCATTGTCTTAGAGGTACCTGAAGGAACAACCACACGATTTTTTTTTTAATGTGCATGACACAATTGACGGAAAACAGTGGCCCATACAAATCATAGTTTTGTTAACACGCTGTACATGAGCCAAACTTTTTCACACTCTACTCTTTTTGGCATTTCTTTGGTTTGAAGAAACGCCAATAAACCAGAGAAGGTTTTTCTCCCATCCCAGAATGCTGTGTGGAATACAAGACTACTTAAAAAAGCTAAATATTGCACTGGGCTGTGCTCAGTCACACACTTCAAACACACAAACACTCACGCAATGCTACATGTTTTCATCTAGTCACCAAGGTTAAGGTGTATGGGAAACAAACACACACATTAGATACACATCCTTCCTTTCTATTACTTTACATTTTAAAGCCAGGCTCATCTCGCACACCTCCTGTTACTGTGGAGACAGAGCTTGAAAGTGTGTTTGTGTATATGTAATGTACAGTGTGTATTTTCCAAGGGAGTGTTTTCTCTCTCTTTAGCAGATCCAGCTTTTTATTACCTTTCCTCCCTCAGTGCTTTTCTTCTTTTTCCCACATTGCATCTCTGCTTATGTCTGTCTTATATTTCCGATGGAGTCTTTATTGAACCATGCTGTTGATTTGTTTTCTTGGCAGAAGAAATCATTTAGTTACACTAAGGCTGAGTCCCATCTTCATATTACCCCTTACCCCTTACCCTTGTCCCTTGAAACCAAGTGGTAAGGGTGGCTAGGGGTGAAAACATACCCCTATGAAATGGGACACCACTTGGTTACATCACCATACAGTATTGATCACAAACTGTCTGTGATGCTGTCAATTGCGTGGGTTTTGACAAGAGTGTCATATGCATTTATATACAGTGGGGCTCAAATGTGTGGGTACCCCAGGTAAAAAATTGTATTAATGTGCATAAAGAAGCCAAGAAAAGATGGAAAAATGTCCAAAAGGCATCAAATGACAGATTAGACATTCGTATAATATGTCACAAAAAGTTAGATTTTATTTCCATCATTTACACTTTCAAAATAACAGAAAACAAAAAAATGGCGTCTGCAAAAGTTTGGGCACCCTGCAGAGTTTATAGCATGCACCGCCCCTTTGGAAAGCCGAGACCTGACAGCGTCATGGATTGTTCTCAGTCATCGTCTGGAAAGACCAGGTGATGTCAATCTTAAGGTTTTAAATGCCCAGACTCATCTGACCTTGCCCCAACAATTAGCACCATGGCTTCTTCTAAGCAGTTGTCTAGAAAACTGAAACTGAAAATAGTTGACCCTCACAAAGCAGGAGAAGGCTATAAGAAGATAGCAAAGCGTTTTCAGATGCCAATATCTTCTGTTCGGAATGTAATTAATAAATCAGGAACAGTGGAAGTTAAAGCAAGATCTGGAAGACCAAGAAAAATATCAGACAGAACAGCTCGCTGGATTGTGAGAAAAGCAAGTCAAAACCCACGTTTGACTGCACGATCCATCCAGAAAGACCTGGCAAACACTGGAGTTGTGGTACACCATTCCACTATAAAGAAATAATTGTACA
This sequence comes from Etheostoma perlongum, assembly GCA_026937815.1. NCBI lineage: Eukaryota > Metazoa > Chordata > Actinopteri > Perciformes > Percidae > Etheostoma > Etheostoma perlongum. Next base: position 25,702,654 of record CM049393.1, on the reverse strand, counting down.
AATATGGTCTTCATGGTGTGATGTCACGAGAGGCTGCGTTCTGGAGGGACGCTACATTCCCCTGAGATGGCTGCAGTCACAGACAGTTTTGGCTCCATCTGCTGGTGGAGTTGGTAACTCCACCCCTCGAGCACATGACATCCCAACACACCTGAGACTGATCAGGGCTTAATGAGCTGAAGGGCTTTGTAAGGCCCAGAGACACAGTTGGCTAGAGGGAGAGTTGGAGAGACAAGCTGTGTTGTGCACTGAGAGGAGCCAGAGGTCGAAGTGGCACTTTCCTTGTGAAGGACTGGAAGATTGGAATACTTACCTGAAGATTGGAATACTTACCTGAAGGTTGGAATACTTACCTAAAGACTTGTTTTCAAGGAAGAAATGTACCCGAGGGGATCGGGTCTATGATTTAAGGTTTGAAAAGACATTGTTTAAGTTTTGGACTGTTACATAAAGTAACCATATCCTTAGTTACCCTTTTTGGCTTTGGCATTTCTTGTTTTGTTATTTCCCAAGAACTTTATTAAAAACCCTTTTGAAATAGTTTACGTTTGTGTCCTTGCACTGTTGAACAGTCCCGTCGAGAGCCGTGCAGCCTCTCATGATATCACATATGGTGGAGAATGTGGGCATGTTCACGCGCTGATAGTGCATGACGGAGGACACCGAATTCGGAATACCTGTTACCTGAATTAGCCGTGGACCGCCCACAACACAACATGGAGGCCGTGTTGCAAGCCCTGGTGGCCGGCCAGCAAGCTCAGACGCAAGCAAACTTGGCTCTCTTGGAGGAGCAGAAGAGAGCCAACCTCCTGAAGGCGGAGGACCTACAATTGCAGAGACAGTTGGCCGTTCGTAATGCCCGGCCAATAAGGGCGAGTGATTTTATATCCAAGATGGGGGCCACAGATGACGTTGAGGCGTATCTGTACGCCTTTGAAGCTACAGCCACCAGGGAAGCGTGGCCCAAGGTACAGTGGGTTGGACTGTTAGCGCCCTTTCTGTCGGGGGAATCGCTGAACGGCAGTCCGAGACCTGGCCTCGGACAGGGCGGCTGACTACGATGCACTGAAGGCGGAGATCCTCAGCAAAGTGGACTCACCAAGTTTTGCATGGCCCAGCGGTTCCACAGCTGGATCTTTCAGCCCGACCAGCCTCCTCGTGCCCAGATGCACGAACTTGTCCAAATCACGCGGAAGTGGCTGGAACCGGAGAAGAGTACGGCAGCTGCAGTAGTGGAGGCCGTTGTGGTGGACAAATACTTACGAGCCCTGCCTTATGAGGCCAAACGGCTCATTAGTCAACAGGCCCTGACTACAGCGGACCTGACCATTGAAGCCGTGGAAAGGTACCAAGCCACAGCCGAGATGCTTCGGGCTTCCAGGAAGGAGCCCCAGAGTGCGTCCCCGCCACAGACGGGAGGAACCCGGCAAAAGAAAGGATCCAACCCAGCCGCTTTAGGAGCTGTCCCGGCTCCAGGGGGAGCCCGACACCAGCCGGCACCAGGAAGAGGACACCGGGAGAGCGAAACACGCCAGTGTTACAGGTGCGGGGAGATAGGACACATCTCCTGGCAGTGTGGGAAACCGGCGGAGGAGCCTATGCCCACTGCTGGGTCCTCCAGCTCACCATCGGCCCACCTTTTTGCTTCGCTCGTGGGAGTTGTAGATAGCGCCCAAGAACGACCCCCCACCTGTCCGGTGACGGTGAATCGCCATGACGTAGAAGCGCTGCTGGATTCCGGTAGCCGGGTCACCCTGGTGCACAAAGACCTGGTGGATCCATCGTGTCTGACTTCAGAGAAAGTCCTCCCAGTTTCCTGTGTCCATGGAGACACCAGAGACTACCCCACCACTGAACTTGCAATGACCACCACGAGGGGAACCGTTATCACGACAGCGGGTGTGGTTGATTCCCTACCCGTTCCGGTCCTAATTGGACGAGACTGCCCAGCCTTTTACCCACTGTGGAGGGAGACTCAGGAGAGGCCGACCCGAGCACCCCGGAAGCGGAGAGGTAGGACAGGCCCGGGGAGTACGTAAAACCAACCCTCAGAACCACTCACTACGGCCTGTGTTCTTGCAGGGATGGCAGGTGCCCAGGCGGATTCAGCATCCGGTCCGGACATGGAGGAAGAGAACATGGTCCCAGGAAGTGCGCCGATCTCCAGCGAGGAAGACGTCCAGGGCACCAGAGAGCTTCCCCCTCTCACAGGCCAGTATGGTGCCGCCCAGTTGCAAGATCCCACTCTTGCAAATGCTTTGAGTAATGTGCAAGTGATAGAGGGAGTGGTGTTAGGGGATAGGACTAGCCCTACCTACCCCCATTTTGCAGTAAACAGGGGTTTAGTGTATCAGGTGGTACAGAAAAATGATGAGGTGCTCGAACAGCTCCTCGTACCACAGCCCCACCGGACCACCGTACTCAACCTAGCACACACCCACCCGCTAGGGGCCCACCTAGGGGTGGAGAAGACAAAAGAAAGAATCTTGCGACGCTTCTTTTGGCCAGGGGTGCACAAAGAGATAGAGAACTACTATCGTAGTTGCCCTGAGTGTCAGCGAGTGGCGCCAAAACCCACATATAGAAGCCCACTCATTCCCTTGCCCATTATCGAGACCCCGTTCGAGAGGATCGGGCTGGACATCGTTGGGCCCTTACCAAAGAGTGCCAGGGGACATCAGTACATTCTGGTCATCCTGGACTATGCAACCCGATATCCTGAGGCCATCCCACTGAGGAAGGCTACGTCCAAACAGATCGCCAAGGAGTTGTTCCTTCTGTCATCTAGTCTGGGGCTCCCGAAGGAGATATTGACAGACCAAGGAACTCCATTCATGTCCAAGGTTATGAAAGAACTCTGTGCTCTGCTGAAAATCAAACAGCTGAGAACGTCGGTCTACCACCCCCAGACAGACGGGCTAGTAGAACGTTTTAACAAAACCCTGAAATCCATGCTGCGGAAGGCGATTGGGGAAGATGGGCGCAACTGGGATCAGCTGCTACCGTACCTGCTGTTTGCGGTGAGAGAGGTACCTCAGGCGTCTACTGGTTTTTCACCCTTTGAGCTCTTGCTGTCTTACAGACCCCGAAGACTGCTGGACATCGCCAAGGAGGCCTGGGAGGAACAACCGTGCCGACAGCGGACCCTGATCGAGCATGTCGGGGCTATGAGAGAGAGAATGAAGGCTGTCTATCCCATGATACGGGAACACATGGAGACCGCTCAACGGCAACAGCAAGCCTCCTACAACAGATCTGCTCAACCCAGAGAGTTTAAGCCCGGGGACCGTGTGCTGGTCCTAGTGCCAACCGTAGAGTGCAAATTCCTGGCCACCTGGCAGGGGCCATATGAGATCATTGAACGGGTGGGAGAAGTGAACTACAAGGTGAGACAACCTGATAAAAGAGAGCCTGAGCAGATGTATCATGTCAACTTTTAAAAAGTGGCACGCCAGGGAGGCGTTGTTCAGTTGTCTACCCCCACAGAGACCAAGGAACCAGGGAGAGAGGAGGTTCAGGTGGGTCCAAGCCTGTCCCCGCATCAACGGCAGATGACCCTGGAGTTGGTGGATTGCAACCGAGATGTCTTCTCCTCCCTGCCTGGCCACACGGAGGTGGTCCAACACGAGATCCGCACCATGCCGGGCAAAACGGTGAACCAGAGCCCTTACCGCGTGCCGGAGGCGTAGAGATGATTCAGGAGGAGGTAAGGAAGATGCTGGAGCTGGGGGTGATCGAAGAGTCCCAAAGTGCCTGGGCAAATCCCATCGTACTGGTTCCCAAACCAGACGGGTCGCCACGGTTTTGCAATGACTATCGGAAATTAAATGAAGTGTCTGAGTTTGATGCATATCCCATGCCTCGGGTGGATGACTTGATAGACTCCCTGGGGCATGCTCGCTTCCTAACCACCCTTGATCTCACCAAAGGCTACTGGCAGGTACCCCTGGCCCCGGCGTCAAAGGAGAAGACTGCTTTTGCCACGCCAGGGGGGGCTCTACCAGTACACCCGGCTCCCGTTTGGTCTCCACAGAGCGCCTGCCACGTTCCAGCGTTTGATGGATCGCGTCCTCGCACCCCACAAAAGGTATGCAGCAGCATATTTGGACGATGTGGTCACACAAAGTCCCGATTGGGCCAGCCACCTACCACGAGTACAGGCTGTGATTGATTCACTCAGGGAAGCGGGGCTCACGGCAAACCCACAGAAGTGCAGGTTGGCCTTCAGCGAGACGAACTACCTGGGGTACACCATTGGGCGGGGGTTGGTCAAGCCTCAGGAGGCTAAGTTGAGGGCCATCCAGGACTGGCCACGGCCCATCACGAAAAAACAGGTGAGGTAATTTTTGGGCCTAGCCGGCTACTACAGACGGTTTATCACGGATTTTGCTACCATTGCTGCACCCCTATCAGAGCTGACAACCAACCGCCACTCACGGATGGTGAGGTGGAATCCCGAGGCGGAGGCGGCCTTCGTCAACCTGAAGCAAGTCCTGTGTTCCAGTCCGATCCTGGTGGCGCCGGACTTCAAGAAGGACTTCATTGTCCAGGCGGATGCTTCGGAGGTGGGTCTGGGTGCTGTACTCGCCCAGGCACAGGACGGCGAGGAACATCCCGTGCTATACCTCAGCAGGAAGCTGCTTCCAAGGGAGAGGAACTATTCCACGGTGGAGAAGGAGTGCCTCGCTGTGACCTGGGCCCTGGAATCCTTGCGGTTCTACCTCCTGGGACGAAGGTTTACGGTGGTGTCCGACCATGCCCCTCTACAATGGATGGCTAAGAACCGGGAGTCTAACAGTAGGGTTACCAGATGGTTCTTGAGCTTGCAAACATTTAACTTCTCTGTTGTGCACAGGGCTGGCAAGCGCCACGGCAATGCGGATGCCCTTTCCCGGCGCGACGCCTTCTTCGCCTCCTTTGCCCCGACGAGGACGTCGGCCTTGAGGGGGGGATATGTGATGTCACGAGAGGCTGCGTTCTGGAGGGACGCTACATTCCCCTGAGATGGCTGCAGTCACAGACAGTTTTGGCTCCATCTGCTGGTGGAGTTGGTAACTCCACCCCTCGAGCACATGACATCCCAACACACCTGAGACTGATCAGGGCTTAATGAGCTGAAGGGCTTTGTAAGGCCCAGAGACACAGTTGGCTAGAGGGAGAGTTGGAGAGACAAGCTGTGTTGTGCACTGAGAGGAGCCAGAGGTCGAAGTGGCACTTTCCTTGTGAAGGACTGGAAGATTGGAATACTTACCTGAAGGTTGGAATACTTACCTGAAGGTTGGAATACTTACCTAAAGACTTGTTTTCAAGGAAGAAATGTACCCGAGGGGATCGGGTCTATGATTTAAGGTTTGAAAAGACATTGTTTAAGTTTTGGACTGTTACATAAAGTAACCATATCCTTAGTTACCCTTTTTGGCTTTGGCATTTCTTGTTTTGTTATTTCCCCAAGAGCTTTATTAAAAACCCTTTGAAATAGTTTACGTTTGTGTCCTTGCACTGTTGAACAGTCCCGCCGAGAGCCGTGCAGCCTCTCATGATATCACAATGGAGTCATCAAAAGAAAACCTCTTCTACGTCCTTACCACAAAAACGCGTTTGCAAATGAACATATAGACAAGCCTGATGCATTGTGGGAACAAGTTCTGTGGAACGATAAGGTTAAAATAGAAGTTTTGGGCCGGAATGAGAAAAGGTACATTTGTAGAAGAAAGGGCACAGAATTTAATGAAAAGAACCTCTGTCCAACTGTTAAGCATGAGGGGGATCAATTACGCTTTGGGGTTGTATTGCAGCCAGTGGCATAGGGAACATTTCTCAAGTAGAAGGAAAAATGGATTCAGTAAAATTTCAGCAAATTTTGGATGCTAACTTGATGCCATCTGTGAAAAAGCTAAAGTTAAAGAGAGGATGGCTTCTACGAATGGATAATGATCCTAAACACACCTCAAAATACACGGTGGATTACATCAAGAGGCATAAACTGAAGGTTTTGCCATGGCCTTCACAATCTCCTGACCTCAACATAATTGAAAATCTGTGGATAGACCTTAATAGAGCCGTGCATGACAGACAGCCAAGAAATCTCAAATAACTGGAAGAGTTTTGGAAGGAAGAATGGGCGACGATACATTGCATTAACCACGAGTGACATCGGCATTTGGCTAATTTTCTGTCAACGGCGTGGCAACGGGGTAACGTTAAGGCTGAATTAGCAAGCTAACAACTATTACCGGCTGACTGGCTGGCTGGTTCCACCGTGCTTTTATGCTGCATTGCTTACAGAGAATGAGCTGAACAGTGGGCTGGGTCTAACGTTAGCTGTCCACTGACCCACTTCTGCTGGGTGTAACGTTAGCTGTCCACTGACCCATTGCTGCTGGGTCTAACGTTAGCGGGTAGCATGGCATTTTATTTTGTTTGAGTTTTAACTTTTCCAGTGGGGCAAGTAAATTTGTCTTTCACTTGCCCTACAAAAAATCCACTTGTCCTGGACAAGCTGACAAGCTTTAATACCCTTGGTCTAGCTGTCTGGATTTACCCTGCAGAGCTCTGAGGAGCAGGTAACCATAGTCCTCAGAAATCCACGAGAGGTTAGAACGCTGACACAAAGAAAGAGGAAGGTAACGGACATTGGCAAAAAGACATGCAATCCCAGAAGTGGAACGTTGAAGATTTAGACAAAGATTTGACATACAAAACATGTGATCAGATTATAGAGTATGATTCATCATTATAGATTTAATAATGAAATAAGTATTACATTAGTTCCACCACGACCAGCCACAACATTAAAGTAGCACTCACATATTAAAACATTTCCTCAATGATATAATATAACATGGACAGGGAACATTCTACAAATAATTTTACTTTCAATAGTACATTGATAATACTTTATGTATTTTTACTTAAGTAAAATGTTGAAAGCAGGACCCTTGTAATGTTATACAGTAGGTTTACGGTATGGTATTGCTACTTTGACTTAAGTAAATGATTTGAATACTTCTGCTACCGGTCGTCAGACACCGCCTACCAAGAACCTGGGTCTGTCCGAGGTTTCTGCCTAAATGTTTTTCCTCGCCACTGTCGCACTGTTGCTTGCTCTGTATGAAACTACTAGAACTGTTGGGTCCTTGTAAATTCTGGAGTGTGGTCTAGACCTGCTCTATCTGTAAAGTGTCTCGAGATAACGCTTGTTATGAATTGATACTATAAATAAAATTGAATTGAAATTCTACCGCTGTTCTTCCACCACTGTTGGATTCAGCCACTCACTCTCCAGAGACTTGTGTTTTCTGCAGTACATACAATGTTAAGTATTTTGGAAGAGACCGACTTGTTTTCAACAAATAAAATTGGACCATGCACAGTAAAACAATGTGGACTAAAGCTAGGATTGTGCCATTTCCAGGGATTTAGTATAGGACCACAGTGCTTATGTGATAAGTACAAGAATTATGTGCAACACTGCATCAGGTCAGGCAGGGTAATTATTAATGACAGCTGTACTGTTTAAGCACCATGGACAGCCCTCCCCCCCATGGACACCATGGACAGCCCTCCCCCTCAATACCCTCTCCCTCAACCCCGCCATGTAATTGACACGTCGCTAATGACCTCATGGTGAGTCCAGAGCCTCAGCCGATTCTATCCCAACTTCCTTCCTGTGGTAAAGGAGAGGTGAGGTTGCTTCATTTTGGTCCACAACAGAAGGGGAAAAGGAGAAAGAAAGTCCTTGTCCTGTTGGATCTCATATGCACTAGGGGTGTGGGAACAAAAATAGAAAATTGTATGTAACACAGAGTTTTTTGCAACTATTTTTAGAATTACTTTTTTTCCCTAGAATCAATGTTTTTATATTTTTTATTTTCAATATATTATTACTTTTTTTTTTTAATTGTTTATATGGTATTTAGACGAGCAAAAGTGCTTTACCCGTGCCGGATACTCGTTTCAGCCGAGTATCCGGTACGGGTAAAGCACTTTTGCCGAATACAAGTATTATACGAATAATACAAGTCAATATCTGTGCTCGGATTGAAAAAAACTCCTCATTGGGTAGTGGACTGACTCTCTCTCCCTCTCCCTCAGTCACTCAGGTCCGCTGGTCTTTTCCGTTAACGTTTAGGGTTTCTTTAGCTTCAGGTTAAGTAACGTCCACACTGTGTGTGTGTGTGTGTGCTTCTTTCAGGGCCAGTGGTCAGTTTTTCTGGCCAGGCCCTCTGTGGTTGTGGTTGGCCTCTCCAGTGTGGGTGGCAGGTCTTCAAAAATGTATACGTTATACATTTAAAGGCAACGTTATACATTATATTTTTATACGCCTGACATTTTGGCATCTGCCCCATCGTCATCAGCCTTTGTTTAAATTGTAAACAAGTTGCTGAGGTTGGCACATTTGGCCGCGTCAGCTTGTACAGTATAGATTATTTTTAAATCGTGGGCCCTGCAGCTCCCCCTTTCATCTTTCTAGTCATCATCTCGTCTTTTTAATCTACTTATATTTTTCTTTCTTCCTCAATCACATCTTCTACCTGGCTTCTGCTAGTGTAGCCTGTTGGCAGTGTGAAATATTTTTAACATTACTGTCTTTAAAAAGCCGTAACGGGTTTTGTCTTAAAGCTAGAGTAAGTTTCAAATGAAAAAAGACCATACAACCATGACATGCTAACTTGTCAGAGTGTGTGCAAATAATGTTCCCAAGTTAGACTAAAGTTTAGGGACAAGGGAAACTGATATATCTATAGATATCTGTTTCTGAGATCTGTGCTCCTAAACTTGAGATGCTTATACATGCATTTATATCCTCTCACATTGACTACTGTAACGCGCTTAGTATGTCTGCATTTGATCGCTTTCAGTTGATCCAGAATGCAAGACGATCTCACACTACCCATGTTCTTAAAGGTCCCATGGCATTAAAATGTCACTTTGAGTGTTTTTAACATTAATATGAGTTCCCCCAGCCTGCCCATGGTTCCCCAGTGGCTAGATATGGAGGTAGGTGTAAATTGAGCCTTGGGTATCCTGCTCTGCCTTTGAGAAAATGAAAGCTTAGATGGGCCCATTTGGAATCCTGCCCCTTATGACATCATAAGATTACCTCATCTTTCTCTGCTTTGCCTGCCCAGAGAATTTGACCCACCCATGAGAAAGAGGCATCGTGGCTTTCAAACGAGCAAAGTGGCAGACTACAGACTCAGAAATGGCACATACTAAAGAAAGCTCAATGTGGGACTGGCTCTAGTGGCTGTAATTCTGCACCAAGCCTGAATTTTAGGAAAGAGACTTCAGATACAGTATTAGGGGACCACTAAGGCCTATATAAAAGACACTTTGGATACAGTATTAGGGGACCACTAAGGTCTATATAAAAGAGACTTCAGATACAGTATTAGGGGACCACTAAGGCCTATATAAAAGACACTTTGGATACAGTATTAGGGGACCACTAAGGTCCATATAAAAGAGACTTCAGATACAGTATTAGGGGACCACTAAGGTCTATATAAAAGAGACTTCAGATAAAGTATCAGGGTACCACTAAGGCCTATATAAAAGAGACTTCATATACAGTATTAGGGGACCACTAAGGTCTATATAAAAGAGACTTCAGATACAGTATTAGGGGACCACTAAGGTCTATATAGAATTCAATTCAATTTTATTTATAGTATCAATTCATAACAAGAGTTATCTCGAGACACTTTACAGATAGAGTAGGTCTAGACCACACTCCAGAATTTACAAGGACCCAACAGTTCTAGTAGTTCCATCCAGAGCAAGCAACATTGCAACAGTGGCGAGGAAAAACTCCCTTTTAGGCAGAAACCTCGGACAGACCCAGGCTCTTGGTAGGCGGTGTCTGACGACCGGTTGGGGTTAGAATGAAGAGTGGCAATAACAGTCACAAAAAATAGTAGTTTGTAGTAGTTCTTTGTAGTATTTCATGGCATACCAGGGCACTGTGCGGCATTACAAGGCACAGCAGGACGTAGGAGGGCACAGCAGAGCGTAGCAGGATGTAACAGGGCATTGCAAAACATGTAGGGGAACCATGGTGACAGCTGCAACCAGGATTTTGGAGCCTCCCTGATCCAAGGAAACATGCTTGGCGAAAAAGAACATAAGGACTCCGGGGAATGACTCCCACGAGCTAGGTCAGTAACAGGCATTTCTGGGACATGGATGCACACAAAATGGAAAGATAGAAAGAAAGAGGAGAGGGGAGCTCAGTGTGTCAAAGGAAGTCCCCCATCTGTCTAAAACTATTACAGCATAACTAAGAGAGACAGGGTAAAGAGAGGAGCCTGGTCAGGCTAGAACTCTCCCCAACCGGATCGGGCTGTATGCCCTGCCTCCCTCTAGTTTTATTAAATTATTGATTATATGATAGATAAATCTGACAACTATGACGAGAAGCAGGTTGGCCGGATTAGGCGGACGCTGCGACTTCTCACTCCCTAACAATATTCAATTTTATTTTATTTATATAATGCTAAATCACAACAACAGTTATCTCTTTGACTATAAGCTTTATCAAAGAGGAAAGTCTTAAGCCTACTCTTAAATGTGGAGATGGTGTCTGCCTCCTGAACCCAGACTGGAACCTGGTTCCACAGGAGAGGAGCCTGATAGCTGAACGCTCTGGCTCCCGTTCTACTTTTAGATACTCTAGGAACCACAAGTAACCCTGCATTCTGGGAGCACAGTGCTCTTGTAGGGTTGTAAGGTACTATGAGATCTTTAAGATAAGATGGTGCCTGACCATGAAAAGCCTTGTAGGTGAGAAGAAGGATTTTAAATTCTGTTCTGGATTTTACAGAAAGCCAATGCAGAGAAGATAAATCAGGAGAGATGTGATCTCTTTTCCTGGTTCCTGTCAGAACACGTGCTGCAGCATTCTGGATCAGCTGAAGAGTCTTTATGGACTTTTTCGAGCAGCCTGATAATAAAGAATTGTAGTAATCCAGCCTAGAAATAACAAATGCATGGACTAGTTTTTCTGCATAATTTTTAGAAAGGATATTCCTGATTTTTGCAATATTACGTAGGTGAAAAAAGGCAATCCTTGAAATTTGCTTTATGTGAGAATTAAACTTTGATGTCCTGATCAAAGATAACTTCAAGATTCCTCACAGTCGTGCTGGAGGCCAGGGTGATGCCATCCAGAGTAATGCGTGAAGGAGGTGCTTGGGCCCCAGAGCAATAACTTCAGTTTTAACTGAGTTTAACATTAGAAAATTACAGTTCATCCAGGTTTTTATATCCTGAAGGCACATTTGAAGTTTAGCTAACTGATTAGTTTCATGCGGCTTGATTGATAGATATAATTGAGTATCATCTTCATAACAATGAAAGTTTATGGAGTGTGTCCTGATAATATTACGAGCACAGATCCTTGTGGGACTCCATAACTAACTTTGGCGTGCACGGAGGATTCATCGTTAACATGAACAAACTGAGATTGATCTGATAAATAAGACTTAAACCAGCTTAGAGCAGTTCCTTTAATGCCAATTAAATGTTCCAATCTCTGTAATAAGATATGATGGTCAATGGTATCAAATGCAGCACTAAGATCTAATGACACCAGTACAGAGATACGTCCTTTGTCTGATGCAATTAGGAGGTCATTAGTAATTTTCACAAGTGCTGTCTCTGTGCTATGATGAGCTCTAAATCCTGACTGAAAATCCTCAAATAAGCTGCTGCTTTGCAGAAAGTCACACAGCTGTTTGGCGACTGCTTTCTCAAGAATCTTAGAGAGAAATGGAAGGTTGGATATAGGTCTATAGTTGGCTAAAACATCTGGATCAAGATTGGGCTTTTTCAGAAGAGGTTTAATTACAGCTACTTTAAAGTACTGTGGTACATAGCCTGTTAATAAAGACAGATTGGTTATATCTAGTAGAGAAGTGTTGAGTAAGGGTAAAACTTCTATTTTCCTCTATTAATGACGAGTAGTACGCTGCTCTGGCATTATGGAGGGCCTTCCTATACGTTTTAAGACTATCTTGCCAGATTAGACGTGAATTTTCCAGTTTGGTGGAACGCCAAATCTTCTCAAGTTTCCGCGATATTTGCTTTAATTTGAGAGTTTCAGTGTCATACCATGGAGCTAACCATCTTGGTTTTATCATCTTCTTTTTTAGAGGGGCAACAGAGTCAAGTGTCATTCGCAGCGAGCCTGCTGCACTAATGAATGAATTAAAAGCTGATGGAATCACATCCTTAAATTTAGCTACAGCACTATCAGATAGACATCTTGTATAGAAGTTTTTGCCTACTGGCGTGTAGTTCAGCAGTATAAACTAAAAAATTATCAAACAGTGGTCAGATAAAAAGGGATTCTGTGGGAACACTATTAAATGTTCAATTTCAACACCATACATCAGAACAAGATCAAGGATCTGGCTAAAACGGTGAGTCGGTTTATGAACACTTTGAGAGAAGCCAATAGAATCTAATAGAGAGATAAACGCAGTACTAAAGCCATCATTCTCATTGTCCATGTGAATATTAAAATCCCCTACAATAATAACTTTGTCCGTTTTAAGGACTAAATTTGACAAAAACTGCAAATTCAGATAAGAATTCAGAATATGGACCAGGTGCTTGGTACACTATAACAAATATAACTGGTTGCAGTGATTTCCAACTTGGGTGTGAAAGACTAAGAACAAGACTTTCAAATGAGTTATAATTTAGTTTAGGTTTATAGCTGATTAGTAGACTAGAATCGAAGATAGCTGCCACTCCACCTCCTCGGCCTGTGCCTCGAGAATGTGAGTATTAATATGACTGGGGGGGGGGGGTGGATTCATTTAGACTAACATATTCTCCATTACCCAGCCAGGTTTCAGTAAGACAAAATTAATCAATATTAGAATCTGATATTAATTAATTTACTAGTACACCTTTGGAAGAGAGAGATCTGATGTTTAAGAGTCCACATTTAATTCTCCTATTCTTTTGCACTATTGCACTTGTGGTTTTAATTGTATGAATGCCGTCTCTTCAAATCAGACCAGGTCTTCCCCAGAAAGACTGCCAGTGATCTACAAAGCCCACATCATTATTAGAAGATACTTTAGATACAGTATTAGGGGACCACTAAGCATCCAAAGAGCACCATGTCATGGGACCTTTAAGTGTCTTCCCTGGCTCCCTGTTCCACATAGGATTCAGTTTAATATTCTCACTCTTACATTTGTGGTCAGGCTCAACCCTCACGATCTGCTGTTACTGTGGACTCTTTGTAAAAATCAGATAAAGACCTTCCTTTTTAAACAGCCGTTTGGTTGACCTGTCTGCCAAACGGCTTTTTTAAATTTATTAATTATTACTTTGTAATTTACACTGTGTATCATGTTGTATGATTTATGTGAAGCACTTTGGGATATGTATCTGTGTAAAGTACTGCATGATTAATCGTATTTTCTTACACGCAGTAGTTGCCCACGAGTCTTCCCTTTAGAGACCCACTTTATGCTAATCCCATGCAGTTTTGGGCTAATACCATGCTTGCAGTTTTTCTCATGCAGAACAAATGTGTTATTTTTGCCTATTTTCAAATGGTGTATTACAGTATTTTTGCATTCTGAGGTCCCTAAACAGTCCTGGAAATGGATGCATTGGGTGTGCCTGGAAAGCATGTTATTCATGCGTGATGGTGTTAGTCCCCATATTGGCTAATTCATTTCAGCAAGACCATTTTTTTAAAGCTCGACATCACTGTATAAAATGACCTTTTGTGACCACTAGGGTAATCACATCCTCATATAACTTTACAACCATAAACTAGAGACCTAGGACACCTTCTGAGCAGTTTCCAGAACAGAAGTGCTGAATCACTGAAAAATGCAATTCTTAAAGAAATCTCCAAAAGCCAAAACATTTTGATACCAAAGAACAGCATGGATTGTGTGCCTCGATGTCTTGGTGTCTTTATGTGGTATTTTCTTGGTATGTTTGCCATAATATCCTTTAATCATAATGTTTTAAGCCCTTATACTATTCACATTTAAATATGTTGCTAAACAAAACACAACATTGATATATACCTAGAAAAACTTGACACACAGTTCTAAACTGCATCTACAATTTCCAGCTTTCAGATGATGAACCATATTCTATGTGGCGCATACTATTACTGTATACTGAAGTGTTATCTCCCCCCTAAAAGAGACACACATGGCTGTCTTAGGGTTAATGTATTTGTAGTTTGGTCAGGTTGACACAAAAACTTGGTTAGGTTTAGGCAATACATTTACTTAGTTATGTTAAAGCTATTTTACGTAGTTTCTGTCACCCCCATGAGTAAGTAACAATGTCTAAATAACGACTGTTGGCACGTCCACATGATACAAGCCTTTCGTGACCACGATGCATTAAAAATAATGCATCGCATAAGTACATAAGATGGATTTTTGGCATTTTCTGCTTTCCCTCTGTTTTGCTGGAAATGGATATGATGTAGTCACCGTCACCGGTAGCATAGAAACAGAACATTTTTAGGTCAATCATTGGTTAAAAAAAAAAACATCTGCTAAAAAAATGACATTACATACGATTTTTGATTATTATTTTTTTTCACCCCGAGATGTCACTGTAGGGCCATGACCAGTCTATAATGCTGTAAGCAACTATCTCTTTTTTTCTAGATCCTCAAAGTTACTGTAGGGGGGCCACCATGTGATGCATAGTGATGATCGTTTTTTTGTTTTTGTTTTCAAAACTAAAAAAATGTTTGAAAATATACATAAATATACATGCCCGCGGGAACTAGGGGTGTGGAGGGTGCTGCAGCACCCCCCTAACAAAAGGACAAACAACTACAACCATAATTTAAAAAACAAAAACATTTATTTTTAATAAATTGATTATTAATATAAACCTAATCCGTTTCACTAGAAATGAAATGTAATACATTTTACAGTTTTGTAAGTAAGCGATAAAGACATAATTTGATTAGAATGAATCTGCCGATTTTGCCAAGAGCGAGGCGCGCTGTGGGCCTCTGACGCTGGTGAGTGAAGGTAGTTGTGGGAACTTTCCCACAACTACCTTCGGGTCAACAGTACAGATGTTCGCTAGCCATGGCACAAAAGCTCATTTTGGATTTCTTTATAAATCAACCACAGGCTAAAAAGCCTAAAAGGAGGAGGAGGAAGGAGCAGCACCTCTCCACCCTCACACTCCCAGAGCAACCTGCTAGCAACAGACCACCAGGCAGCTAATGTTGTTAGCCAAGCTAGCAGAAGCAGGGCAGCCGCGGAGGGAACCTAAACAACGTCAACTCAGTGCTGCAGCGTCAGGGTCCCACTTGGTAGACGTTTTGGAGATGAGGATTTTTTGTGTTATGACTGCAGCACAAGGTTAGAATGCTGGTCTATTATTATGCTGCCGCCGTGCAGTAAATCGGCATCAACTGTTCAGTAACAGTTAAACGGAAAGTTTACACGAATTATTGGAGATAATTGTGTTTTTTACATGCGTGTAAAGCCTTCTTATTGGAAAACCAGAATGAGATTGCATCTATATTTAATTATCCTATATCCTACCTATATTTTAATTATCCTACCGTATTGTTATACAATTACTAGACCCTGTTAAGAACTGTTGACATACAGCCCATTACCTTTATGCCTTAAATTTGCTATTGCTGTGCTACAAAAACTTAAGGCTGCATTTCTCTATTTCAATGTTTGTGTCAGAGCTGACTGGCTTGCTTCACTTTCATTTGATTTAAAATAATTCAGTGATGTGTTTATTCTGTGCCATTGTCGCAGCCCTGTGCCTATATCCTGCGTTACCCGTGCCTAGTTGGTCCTGTCTTGTATTATATGGACTTTATTCTTGTAGCGGTAACGGTCTATTATTTTATGATGTTTCCGGGTCAGTAGCCTATGGCAGGCTAATTATTGTCTTGGATAGGCTATTTATAATGGATTGAATCTCTATACAGTGAAATAAATTATGCAGTTAGGTGTGTGGTGGTTGACTTTGGCTGAAAACTAAGCTTCAGCTAAGGGGGTCTTTGGCATAAAACACGTTGAATACCTCTGCTCTATAAAATTCAGGCCGTTGCCAGTCGAGGATTGAGTCAGTAGATTAAAGTGTTTTTCCAAATGTGTTTGTTTATTGTGTATCTGTAATATCACTGTAGGTCCCTTCCTCAGGGATGGTCTCAGTAGTTAACGAGGAGCCCATCTACAGCAGAACAAGCCTCTGATTGGAGCAACACTAATCAGAATGTCACACTTCTCTTGCTCTCATTACTGATGAGCCACTCCACTGAACCCAGCGCAGGCCTGTCGCCTCAGCCTATTAGAGGCCTGCTTGTTCAAATAAACAGCCATAGTGGGTTAACATGGAGGGAGAGAAGGTAGAGGCTGTGGGTTGTATGAAATGTGAATGGCCTCAGAAATGGGCTCCATAGAAAAAGGAATTAACTGTGAATTGATCGCCTTAATTGCTTCTCTGTTGCACAGATGATTGTTAATATATAAGACAGATTGGTCACAGCTGCCGTGTGTGTGTGTGTGTGTGTGTGTGTGTGTGTGTGTGTGTGTGTGTGTGTGTGTGTGTGTGTGTGTGTGTGTGTGTGTGTGTGTCCGCTTGTGTGTGTGTTGGCAGAGTGGGAATAGCACATATTACCATTCACAATGGATGTGCTTTTCAGCCATGATGTTTAAAGGGGCGCGATGCAATTTTGGCAATTTTTTCGCTGTTTTCTCTCTTTTTGCTCACAGGTTTCTCAATAGAGCCCCCCTTACAGGTTTGTTATAGAGCTGGTTACACTTGGAACTTTTCGACCTGGTTTATTTAGAAATTGTAATGTTTTTTTTTTTCTCTCTCTCTCTCGCTGTCTCCCTGCAGAGCCAGAAGAGCAAGGAGGTATTGGTGGGAATGTTGTTTCTGGTGTTTCCCTTCATTCCAGCCAGTAACCTCTTCTTCAGGGTGGGGTTTGTCGTGGCCGAGAGGGTTCTCTACATGCCAAGGTGAGTGTGTGTGTGTGTGTGTGTGTGTGTGTGTGTGTGTGTGTGTGTGTGTGTGTGTGTGTGTGTGTGTGTGTGTGTGTGTGTGTGTGTGTGTGTGTGTGTGTGTGTGTGTGTGTGTGTGTGTGTGTGTGTGTGTGTGCCCTACCTGCATGTTCTATTGATTTTGTATGATTTGTACTCCTGCTTTTCTATAGAGAGTAAGTAAATGCAATTTCTTGAGAAAAACATGGTTTTAATTTGGAAATCAAAGTTTCAACAAATCTGAAGGGTCTTTTGTTCCTCTTCAACCATCCTTCTGTAGGCCCTGATCACACTGCACACACATTGAGCAACACAAATCGTTTAGTTGTTTGGTCCATGAAATGTTAGAAAATGGTTAAAATGTGGATCAGTGTTTCCTAAATGTCTTGTTTTGTCCACAATTCAGAAGTACTCAGTTTACTGTCACAGAGGAGAGAAGAAGGAATCAGATGTTAAAAAAAATATATTTAAAATGACTTAAGTTGATGAATTATCAAAAATGTTGGCGATACGCCACCGTTGAAATATGGTTACACACATGTCCTCTATTTTTATATATTACAATATTATATAGTCCCAAAAATCAGGTTAGTCATATCTCTGTACAGGCTGTCTGAGCGCAGCCACCGCTCTGTCTCACTTACATTACGCTTCAGTAAAATATTTTCATGATCATCATGTTATGACAACCCACGCTTCCATTTGAACCTAGTGTACTCACGGTAGCTGTGCTCACAGTTTTCCTGGGCAATAAGGGATTTAAAGGTCTCATGACATGTTGATCTTTAGATGCTTTTAAATAGACCTTAGTAGTACCCTAATACTGTATCTAAAGTCTCTTTATATAGACCTTAGTGGTCCCCTAATACTGTATCTGAAGTCTCTTTTATATAGACCTTAGTGGTCCCCTAATACTGTATCCAAAGTCTCTTTTATATAGACCTTAGTGGTCCCCTAATACTGTATCCAAAGTCTCTTTTATATAGACCTTAGTGGTCCCCTAATACTGTATCCAAAGTCTCTTTTATACAGACTTTAGTGGTCCCCTAATACTGTATCTGAAGTCTCTTTATATAGACCTTAGTGGTCCCCTAATCCTGTATCTGAAGTCTCTTTTATATAGACCTTAGTGGTCCCCTAATACTGTGTCTGAAGTCTCTTTTATATAGACCATTGTGTCCCCTAATACTGTATCTGTTGTCTCTTTGACCAACTGCCACTTTGCTCATTTGAAAAGCCATGATGTCTCTCTCTCATGGGTGGGCCAAATTTTCTGGGCGGTCAAAGCAGAGAAAGGGGAGGTAACCTTGCCCCTTGTGACGTCATAAGGCGCAAGATTCCAGATCGGCCCATCTGAGGTTTCATTTTCCCAAAGGCAGAGCAGGATACCCAGTTCTCGGTTTACACCTATCACCATTTCTAGCCACGGGGGGGCCATAGGCAGGCTGGGGGAACGCATATCAATGTTAAAAAACCTGAAAGTGAAAATTTCACGCCATGGGACCTTTTAAGATGTGCTCACTTTCAGTTTGCACTCCAAATGAAGTGGTTAAGATTAGTGTTCCCAGTGAATGTATTTCCACTATAATTCCATCTATAAGTAACACTATGACAGAATGTATGACTGTTTTGATAATGGGTTTCATTCATTTTCTGTAATAAAACATCTCAATGCAAAAATCCTATCAGATGGGCGACCCTGGGACAAAATCTTAACAAAGGAGGCTCTGTGGTCTAATTATGGCGGTTTTCCACTGCGTGGTATTTACTCAACTCGCCTCGACTCTACTCGCCTTTTTTGGTTTTCCATTACGAAAAAAAGTCCATGGGACCTGCTACCAGATACTTTTTTTAGCACTACCTCAGTTGAGGTTCCAAGCGAGCTGAGGCGATACTAAAAGGTGACGTGGAAACCTGCAGACTACTGGTTGGTCGGAGAGAATCGTCACTTATGACTGCGTTTTTAGCAAACAAGAGTACGGAGTGTGTGTCTGGAACAAACACGACATTTAAAAAAAATCTAGCCAGACACCGACAGATTATCTACTCTCTGCACTATTCTCACTTTTAAACTATGCAGTATTAAGGGCTATTAGGGGCTTTTGCATGTCGTTTCCAATATTTCACACTGTTACTTTAAAAAAACAAGAAAGAAAAGTTTTTATTTAGCTATTGAAGTAGCGCATCAAACCCTCCCGTACATCCCGGTCTTCTTCCTCTGCACCCTGTGACAGTGTCCCCCCCGGCTCTGCTGTCCCACATGCATCCCAGTCTCTCATAAAGATTATACAAAGCCCAGCAGGTCAGAACCAGAGATTTCACCAGTTGTACATCGAACGCCCACCTGACGGTCTGCGGCGGCTATTTTACAAAGCGTGAATGATCTGAAACACAAACAGTACACAGCATACATATTTTGGTGTGTAATCATGGTTGCTAAAGTTCATGTACTTTATATAGCATAAAGTAAATACTGACTGTGACCCTTAACACATGCAAATGTTAGCTAATGTTACCAGGAAACTTAACTTACCCTTTTATTGTCGGCAAACAATAGTCATGTCGACGTCTGAACTCCTTCGGAATTCCCAAACTCCGTTGAAATTCCCAAACTCCGGTTTTTTCTTCAGCAATGATTTTTGTTGCTTCCTTCAACTTCTTTTGAAACTAACATTTTCTTCTGGCTGTGGCAAGTAGCCGACGTGCTGTTGTGAGTCACGTTGAAAATTACATAATGGCAGTTTCCGGCTGCGTAGCTATGGTGACCAGCCACGCTGAGGCGTTACTCAATCTGCAATGGAAAACAAACACAGAATGCGTCAAGTTGAGTAGAGATGAGGCGAGAAGAGCTGTTACCAGCAGTGGAAAAACACCATTAGTGTCCTTAATGTGGACAAGTATGGGAACCACTGATTTACTCTGGAAAAAACTTTACAAATAGTTTTTAAAAAAAAAAACTGGAATTTTCCTTTTTAACTTAGATAAAATAAACGTAAATACCAAACAGTGAGCAGTTATGAAAATGTATGTAATGCATGTACAGTGAGGAAAATAAGTATTTGAACACCCTGCTATTTTGCAAGTTCTCCCACTTAGAAATCATGGAGGGGTCTGAAATTGTCATCGTAGGTGCACGTCCACTGTGAGAGACATAATCTAAAAAAAATATCCAGAAATCACAATGTATGATTTTTTAACTATTTATTTGTATGATACAGCTGCAAATAAGTATTTGAACACCTGAGAAAATCAAAGTTAATATTTGGTACAGCAGCCTTTGTTTGCAATTACAGAGGTCAAACGTTTCCTGTAGTTTTTCACCAGGTTTGCACACACTGCAGAAGGGATTTTGGCCCACTCCTCCACACAGATCTTCTCTAGATCAGTCAGGTTTCTGGGCTGTTGCTCCAGACCAAAGAGTTTTGGTCTGGAGACTGGCTAGGCCACGCCAGAACCTTGATATGCTTCTTATAGAACCACTCCTTGGTTATCCTGGCTGTGTGCGTCGAGTCATTGTCATGTTGGAAGACCCAGCCTCGACCCATCTTCATCTAACTGAGGGAAGGAGGTTGTTCCCCAAAATCTCGCAATACATGGCCCCGGTCATCCTCTCCTTAATACAGTGCAGTCGCCCTGTCCCATGTGCAGAAAAACACCCCCAAAGCATGATGCTACCACCCCCATGCTTCACAGTAGGGATGGTGTTCTTGGGATGGTACTCATCATTCTTCTTCCTCCAAACACGTGGTTAGTGGAATTATGACCAAAAAGTTCTATTTTGGTCTCATCTGACCACATGACTTTCTCCCATGACTCCTCTGGATCATCCAAATGGTCATTGGCAAACGTAAGAAGGGCCTTGACATCTGCTGGTTTAAGCAGGGGAACCTTCCGTGCCATGCATGATTTCAAACCATGACGTCTTAGTGTATTACCAACAGTAACCTTGGAAATGGTGGTCCCAGCTCTTTTCAGGTCATTGACCAGCTCCTCCTGTGTAGTTCTGGGCTGATTTCTCACCTTTCTTAGGATCATTGAGATCCCACGAGGTGAGATCTTGCATGGAGCCCCAGTCCGAGGGAGATTGACAGTCATGTTTAGCTTCTTCCATTTTCTAATGATTGCTCCAACAGTGGACCTTTTTTCACCAAGATGCTTGGCAATTTCCCGGTAGCCCTTTCCACCCTTGTGGAGGTGTACAATTTTGTCTCTAGTGTCTTTGGACAGCTCTTTGGTCTTGTCCATGTTAGTAGTTGGATTCTTACTGATTGTATGGGGTGGACAGGTTTCTTTATGCAGCTAACAACCTCAAACAGGTACATCTAATTTAGGATAATAAATGGAGTGGAAGTGGACATTTTGAAGGCAGACTAACAGGTCTTTGAGGTTCAGAATTCTAGCTGATGTTAAAATACTTATTTGCAGCTGTATCATACAAAAAAATAGTTAAAAACATCATACATTGTGATTTCTGGATATTTTTTTTTAGATTATGTCTCTCACAGTGGACATGCACCTACGATGACAATTTCAGACCCCTCCATGATTTCTAAGTGGGAGAACTTGCAAAATAGCAGGGTGTTCAAATACTTATTTTCCTCACTGTATGTATGATCTCAGCATTTCTCTGGATCAGTTGTACAAACGGTCTCAGTCACTATTGCTATTACCGTTTTAGGGATATTAATCATTTGAAAGAGGTGACAAGCTCTCACTTTGCCTCAGCTCCGGAGAGGTGTGTGTGTGTGTGTGTGTGTGTGTGTGTGTGTGTGTGTGTGTGTGTGTGTGTGTGTGTGTGTGTGTGTGTGTGTGTGTGTGTGTGTGTGTGTGTGTGTGTGTGTGTGTGTGTGCGTGCGTCTTACACAGCAGTATCTCTGTTCTGCAATTCACTCTCAAGTCAAGCATCTCTCCTTACTATGTTTTTCTGCTCTCAATCGCTCTGTCCTCTTCATCTGTCTATCATTCCTTGCTTTTAAACTTCTCCTTTTCCCTTAATCCCTCCATCTTTATTTCCTTTTCTGCATCTGTGTCTTACATCCTCCTAGTCTCCACAGTTAATTGCAGTCTGTCAGAGCTCTGTTTTTTCTCTCTCCATCTTGGATCCCATAGGCAGTTTATCCTTTAGGTTTTGTGCTGCATGAAGTGTGTTCCTTATGAATCATGAGATCCTTAGTGGCTGTGGGTAACCACGATTAGGCTTAGAGGGCCCATGGGGTCCACACATACACATTTACACACATGCTTTCACAGTGAATCCTCTCTAGGAACAAGGGGCTTCAGCTGGAAGCACATAGGCTCAGAAACCCTCTGACTGTATCTCCCTCAGTGCTCCGTTCACCTGCTGCATGGCTAATTGCAGTGTAACTGTCAGCAGACGCTTCTGCTGCTTCCTGAGTACAGTTCCATGTAATGCCTTTCAAGTGCTTGAAAAAAAAGCACCACAAAGGGCTGGGCAATAATTCAATATGATAATTTATCGTCTTTAAATGGAATCATGTTGTGATTCATTCATATTTTGAGATATTGTGATATACAATTATGGTGTGTAATTTGATAACAAGCACACACTAAGTCAATTTTCTCAGAAAATCTGGTGTGAAGCTTTTGAGGGAATATCATTTGAAGAATTGCAGATTTGTTTTGACATGCATGTAAACATAGTCAGCATAAAGCTGGGGGAAAACATTTATTTTTTTTCTCTATAATTTCACTTGACTGCTAGATTTAGTTTTGGAGTTAGCGATGAAAGTGACTGAAAGGCATACATATTGTGGATGTTGTAAATGTACTAGCTGCGGGCTGTGAGTCATTCATCCATAAACCTTTGATTAGACTAGTATAAATAGAATGGAATAAGAATAGAATAAATCTTTATTGTCCACCAGGGTGGAAGTTATTCTTTGGCTCACCAGACCTACAAGACAGATAAACATACAGACAACATCTCATAACATAGTAACTAATGGATTAAAGATTAAATAAAAAATATCATATAAAAAATGAATAAATATGCTTAAATTCATTAAAATAGCAGCTTAGTTTGATTGTTACTTGATTCGGTTGAGGATACTGATGGCATTTGGAAAAAATGATTTAAAAAAAATATATACATTAAATATATATTTGGGTGTATTAAGTTTATTTGTATGTTAAGATGTTCAGCATAAAAGTCTGCTATCGTCATGCCAAAGCCTACAGTATTACATGTATAACCCTGTAATACTGTACTGTATATTATTGGAGTGATCACAATTACTGTGTAATGTGGACTTATGTTAGAGTTACTGTCTCTAAGACAGTAATGACAGTAATCTAAGCTAACTAATGAAGTTGAAATTACAGTGTATACTAATAGCATCTAGCATTGGCTTTACCCTCGTTCCCTTTACAAATACAGTATATATATATATATATATATATATA
Organism: Etheostoma perlongum; assembly: GCA_026937815.1. Lineage (NCBI taxonomy): Eukaryota > Metazoa > Chordata > Actinopteri > Perciformes > Percidae > Etheostoma > Etheostoma perlongum. The sequence continues at coordinate 25,679,204 of CM049393.1, read as the reverse complement.
TATATATATATATATATATATATATTTACTTGAAGGGAGGCAATGCTTCTTTTGTAGATTTTTTTTTTTTGTAGCTTATTTTAAATTATAATGGGAAATATGTGTGTGTATATTTTTGTGCAGCTCATACTGCAGTTCTTCTTTGCAACATTAGTTACTGTGTCTAACAGGATACGTTATCCAGTGGTGGTCTTTGCATAACCTGTGTCATGGCCAGCTCAGAACCATGGCACAAAACAGGAGGTGATACAAGGGGCGGCAGCAAAGAAACCATGTATTGATAAACTATCATAAACAGCTAGATGTCAAAATGTTATGATGTGGTGCAGTAACATTTGTTTCATAAGAATGGTGCAAATTAATTTCATTGTGCTTTCTATGTAATAATGTTTCACATGCTCTCTGTTTAACATTGGCCTGCAGTACATGTCAGCCAGCAGACTTTAAACAGCTTACAGACACCTCCATTCCTTCTTTTCCACTTGCTATCTGTCTCCCATCTTCTCTCTTGACTTTGTGTTTCTCTCTCTGGACTGAGCCTTCTTCTAAGAATTGCTCTTCTTTCAGCCTTATCACCATTAACCAAGTCATGCCAGTCTAAGCCTTACTTGATATCTTTCTTCCCTTTTTTCCGTTGTTGTTTCATCATCATCATCACTTTATTTATAAAGCGCTTTCACATCAGCAATAGCTGAACAAAGTGCTGTACATGAAGGCAACAAACAAACATAAATAAAATAACAGTCACAAAATGATAAACAGGGGGTGAAAATCTACCCAATAACACTATATAAAAACAGATAGGATCAAGTCTCAGTTTGGGTTGAAAGCCAAAGTGTAGAAGTGAGTTTTAAGAAGAGTTTTAAAAATCGGTACTGAGGAAGCCTTACGAATGGTCAAAGGTAGGGCATTCTATAACTTTTTCAAGTTTTCAAGTTTTTTTCAAGTTTTTAACGTTTCAAGGCACATATTAGTGTATTTGCACTTGGATGGAAACTCCACTAGTGTGGAAAGAATGGAAAAAAAACCTTCTTGCCTTAAGCCATCAACTACTGTATGACAGCAAACACCGAGGACAGTTACACTGAATTATTTTACCGTGTGACCCAGGTCAGAGGATTCGTCAAAAAATGGTTGAGATGTTGTTTTTTTATGTTAAGCCACAGCAGCCACCCATGGTGAATATATGGGCATCCATGGTACCTGAAGGGATTTGGGGCAAAGGCAACATTTGGGGGTATTATGTTATGTCACATTGTTTTGATAAGGCGGATGTAGAGCCAACAAAAACATCTGGGTCTGAAAAGTAAAGCCAATAGTTGGAATTGATTACCGGCGACTGCAGATTACGGATGATCTACAGTCTTATTGAAATCAGAAATGGAGCAAAACTTGCCCTGTTTAGGCCTATTGGGTGCTAACTCTAGCAGGAGGATAACATTGTGTAGGCAGCACCGATTGGTCTCATTTTACTGATTACTGACAGCACTCCAAATTTACTTTTTTTAAAAAAAAATGTATACCGGTAGAGAAGGTTGGTAGCTAAGCACCTATCTGCTACAGACAAAATCCCTCCTTGGTCAGTTTGTTGTTCAGCTTTTCCTGCTTGCAACTTTGACGACTTAATCCTACAACCATGACGGTTTTCCTTATCTACTGGCCCCCCTAAACCCAACTCTTCTTTCATCCCTGAAATGTCTGATCTCCTCACAATACTCTGTACTACATCCGCCAATAACATAATCCTAGCAGATATAGATAGATTGTGTCAATGGAGCGTCCCTCTCCTTCCCCCCACACCAAACCAAAGCAACAGATCCACTCCAGAAAACTGAAAAACATTAATGCAGATGCCCTGGTCCTGGACCTTCAACTTCTCTCTTCTGACTCTACTGACTTCCTTTCTGTTGCTGACTTTGTGGATTTCTATAACCAGTCCCAGAGCAGTCTCCTGGACCTCCACGCCCTCTTAACATCCAGGTCAGTCTCATTCATGTGCTCAGCACCTTGGTACACCTGCAAGTTGCGAAAGATGATGGTGGCTGGGCGTGTCCTTGAGTGGTGGCTCAAGGCCTCTGGACTGACTGTTCACAAACCTGCATACGGGAAACACAACAGGGCGTATGCAGAATTACCGCGGGATGCACGGTCTAGGTTTTATTCTACCATCATAAACAGCAGCCCCGGTAACTCCAAACAACGTTTTTCAACAGTAAACCACCTTCTCAAACCCCCCCTCTCTCTCCCTGGCTATAGCACAGGAAGAGCCTTGGTCAGAGTCACCAACGACTTCCTGATGGCAGCAGATGCTGGTTCCCCCATCTCTACTCCTCCTTCCTTCTGGACCTAACAGCTGCTTTTGATACAATAGACCACAACATCCTTCTCCACCGCTTCCAATACACCATTGGACTCTCAGAAAATGTTCACAATTGGTGAATTTCATACCTGACTAGCAGAACTGAGCAAATCTAAATCACACACCCACAAGTTGTGTGTGTGTGTGTATATATATATATATATATATATATATATATATATATATATATATATATATATATATATATATATATATATATACAGTGAGGAAAATAAGTATTTGAACACTCTGCTATTTCGCTAGTTCTACCACTTAGAAATCATGGAGGGGTCTGAAATTGTCATTGTAGGTGCATGTCCACTGTGAGAGACATAATCTAAAAAAGACAAAATCCAAAAATCACTATGTATGTTTTTAATCTGCACTGTATTAAGGAGAGGATGACCGGGGCCATATATTGCGAGATTTTGGGGAACAACCTCCTTCCCTCAGTTAGAACATTGAAGATGGGTCGAGGCTGGGTCTTCCAACATGACAATGGCCCAAAGCACACAGCCAGGATAACCAAGGAGTGGCTCTGTAAGAAGCATATCAAGGGTCTGGCGTGGCCTAGCCAGTCTCCAGACCTAAACCCAATAGAGAATCTTTGGAGGGAGCTCAAACTCCGTGTTTCTCAGCGACAGCCCAGAAACCTGACTGATCTAGAGAAGATCTGTGTGGAGGAGTGGGCCAAAATCCCTTCTGCAGTGTGTGCAAACCTGGTGAAAAACTACAGGAAACATTTGACCTCTGTAATTGCAAACAAAGGCTACTGTACCAAATATTAACATTGATTTTCTCAGGTGTTCAAATACTTATTTGCAGCTCTATCATACAAATAAATAGTTAAAAAAATCATACATTGTGATTTCTGGATATTTTTTTTAGATTATGTCTCTCACAGTGGACATGCACCTACGATGACAATTTCAGACCCCTCCATGATTTCGAAGTGGGAGAACTTGCAAAATAGCAGTGTGTTCAAATACTTATTTTCCTCACTGTAGGTCCGTATGATTGCTCTGGATGTCCGTCCCGTTCCTCTGTCTCTGTGTTTGTGTTCTAACCTCCGGTGGATTTCTGAGGACTATGGTTAACTGCTCCTCAGATCTCTGCAGGGTAAATCCAGACAGCTAGCTAGACTATCTGTCCAATGGAAGTTTTTTGTTTTCATCATCCTGGAATGCTGTGTGGACTAACTAGGCAACCCTCCTCTACAGCCCTGTGGAGGAGGGTCTGGCAATGCAAAACTAATGGTGAAGAGCCCAACTCTAAAAGGATATAGGTGTGCAGTAACAAATTGAGAAGTGTTAATTATAACATAATAATAATACCTTTTCCTCTCCTCCTCCTGTCCCCTTGCTTACAACTCCCTCCTCCCCTTTCCTTTTCTAGTATGGGTTACTGTATCCTGGTGGCTCATGGCCTGGGTCGGCTGTTTTCGGTGGTGGGCCGTTGGGGCACAACAGTCCTCAGTGTCTCTATGCTGCTGCTGCTCCTGCTCTTCTCCTGGAAGACCGTCCAGCAGAACCGCGTCTGGCTCTCCAGGGAGGCCCTCTTTCGGTAAAAAGTGTGTGTGTGTGTGTGTGTGTGTGTGTATAAACATCCATAAAATAGGTTTAGGCCCACACACCCAAACACTGTCAGCAAATTTCCTTATAAAATCTGACAAATCCACACAAAAAAGGTATCCCCAGTGTATAATTGTACCGTATATAGTCCCTGTACTCTAATGACAACTATTCACTGAGAATTGCACTAAGCAGACATACAGTTCTACAAGACTCTGATTGGGATCTGAATAAAAGAGAAGTGGTCAAGACATCCCCTTTTGGCCAATTTTATTGACTACAGATTTTTTGTATGTGTGTGTGTGTGTGTGTGTGTGTGTGTGTGTGTGTGTGTTTTCTATATATATGTTGAAGTAGGTCCTTTATTCATTTCAAAACAAAACATTTTTATAAAGGCTGTATTTTTTTTGACTCAATCTACACATAAAAGACACATTTCATATTTATGATGAAAGAAAATAAAAAAGTAGGAGATCCACTTCAAAATACAAGGACGTCATTCCGGAAAGCAGGTCCATCTACGTAGTTTGTTGGTTGTCACAGTGACGTTGCTCAGATGTCCGCAGCTTTTCCCTCCTCTTCCTCTGTGTTTCAGCTCTGGTATCCAGACTCTTCCACACAATGCCAAAGTCCACTACAACTATGCCAATTTCCTGAAAGACAGCGGCCGGCACCAGGAGGCCATTCACCACTACACTACTGCCCTCAGGTCTGACTCTAAACTCACTGTACTGACCCAACACATTCTAACTCCTATTCTCCACCACTGCTAAAGATACGCGAGCTGCGGGCCAGCGAGAGCATCCAATAAATTTATCAAAAGATACTGCTTGAATTCTACATAGCAGTTTGTTAAATGTCACAGACTTTGTTATATGTCACAATGTCAAGGTTTCCCTTCATTCATACCTTACACCTGATACTTTTCTCTTGGTGCCACTGTGGGTTAGCTCTGTTTTTATGCATAGTCTGCAAAAACTGTATGGTGGTAATGGTCTATGTAAACTTTGCTTAAGACACTGTTAGCTTTTTAGTATGGTTGTCGTTTACACTCAACAACTATGTAGCTACATGCTAGTTACTTTTCTGAATCTGACTTGAGGTGATCACCTAAATCAGGGGTGTCAAACTCGTTCATGGGTGACATACCCCTAATGTGATCTCAAGTGGGCCAGGCCAGGAAACCTCTCCAGAAAGACCAGAAACTCGATCTGCCAGTCTAAGTTGCTTGTCTTGATTTTGGCAAACGCAAGTTGCTTCTGCTACTACACCGTTCTAAGGCCATTGTAGGAAAAAATAATGATGTTACAGACTCAAGAGAGAGTGGTTATTTTCTGAGATAAAACTCTATAATTTCTAAGATTAAAGTAATACATTTACGGGAAATAACTGATATTCTGTGATGTTAACATGGTAAATTTGGAAATGGAATTAATTACTTTTAATTTTCACACCACAAGGGGGCAGATCAGGGCTAAATCATCCCTAGCTGACACCAGAAGATATTCCTTGACAACTTCCGAACATAACATGAACAAACAAAAACAAATGTTTGAAAGGGCAGAAAAAGCGTCAGCGGCGCCATCGTAGATGGAATGTTAGGCCTTTAAACCAAGCACGTCGTGACGTGGCATGTATATTTCTCTCACTATGCCAATGACAGATATCTATGATGTCGGATCAGCCCGCTAACTCCACACCACAACACACACAGTGAGCCAGTTAGTTCAGCATAATATACTGCCCCCACGTTCACGTGCTAAATTGCATCTTGGGGGCGCTTAGCGTTAATTTCTGAAGACGTGCACTCTTGCGCTCCAAAGGAACGCAAGATATGTGTGGCAACCATCTTACTCCTATTTCCCCCCTCCGCTCTGCTGTCTTTGCTTTCCTCCCCTCCTCTCAGGTTATACCCCCGCCATGCCAGTGCCATGAACAATCTCGGCACTCTGACTCGCAACCCAGAGGAGGCTGAGCGCTACTACAGGAAGGCACTGGACACCAACCCTCAGCATAACAGAGCTCTGTTTAATCTGGGAAACCTCCTTAAGTAAGACACACACACACACACACTCTGACACACTAACAAACAGCTATTGGAGAACAAGGCCTTTATTTACAGAACATTTCATCTTACCACCAGAAGGACTCTTTAACAAAACTTCCTAGCTAAGTGCTTGAGCCGCCCTAAAAAGGCTCTAAAATTGCCACTGCTTACAGGTCAATTTATTCTAGGCACGTCCGGAGATTTAAATACCTGTGCCTTGTGTGTAAATTTGCACAGGATCCTTTGATTTGGAGACACTTGTGAGTCTCATTTCCAGACTTTGTGCCCTGCTGCGCAGACTGTATAGGTACAGTAAAATTGAGAAGTTAAATGGGAAAAAAGGCCCAACCTGAACGACTTAACTTACAGACCTCTAGCGTATCTATTCACCACAGGAGGGATGAGGAATGGGGAATGTGTTGGAAGATAGACCCTTATTATTCTTGGATTGGCTTTGAAGCTCCTCTGAACTGTTACAGTAAAATATGATGGACCCTTACATTGTCCAGTATAACACTTTAATAAACTGTTAAATTTAAGTTACAGAGCTATATTTCTTCTCCCTCCTGCTTGGGTGGCTCTTTAAATTTGGGGACTGCCATGTTATCACTCGTTTAGGACTCAAAACTTAAACTTTAAGACTTGGATTTTAGGAACTTGTTGGTCTTGAATTGGAACTTGATACTGGACTTCATAGCCAAGGCTACCTGGTCTCAACTCTTCCACTTCCTATGTGATAGTGGTTTTTAAAACACCTAGAATTAATTACAATGAACATGAACAACATGAATGCCTTTGAAAGTGTGATCACTGCATCACCGCATTTAGAGTCTTAGAACACAGTTGGTATCAATGCATCGGTATAAAAGAGAGAACCTGTGAACGCCAGTGTCTCCCGAATAATATTATTCCTGGGGTTGAAACAATTTGCCAAGAATGTTTTTTATTGTGAATGACTATCAGGTCTGTGATTAAAGTGCAGCTTGTCAGCCACATTAATTTCAAATAACTAACCATTATTAAACTTTGATGACCATAATTTATTGCACTAATGATGCAGAACCTCAGAGTCATGGTGTGTCAATGAGGACACAAACAGATATGTTGAACCGTAGCCTCAGTACTCAGATGTAAATCAATGGTCAGCGGAACATGTACTGGCATTAGTCATACTGGAGTCAGAGACTGTAGGTCCTGAAAAATAATGACTCAGTACGCCCCCTAAATAGAGTCGCCAATTACCCCGACTCCTGACACCGCCGCTGTAATCTGACAAGCTCTTTTTGGTTTGATTGTTTGTTATGCGGTCAAACAGCATGGACTGGCCTGACCTCTGCTGGCTGTAATAGAAAATCACATGAATAAAAGAAGCTGAAATGAAATAGATCATTATGTTTTAGCTACACTACCATCTCCGTGGTAACAGTGGAGCTGTGAGAACAAACCAACCAACCAAGTGGGTCATCGATCCACTGCTACAAGCCCACAGCAGCACTGTCTGTGTATGTGTGTTTTGACCTCCAGCAGTTAAGGTTAGGATAGCTGATTGGTCAGGGGATTGGACCTGAACCAATCAGGGTTTCCGTTATCTCGCGCGAGCATGGATCCCTGGCCAATCGTAGCACGCAAATGCTATTTAAGGGCGAGTCTTAGGTTCCTTGATAAAAGCACACAGCTGCAGTAGCTTGGAAAATAGTGATATGGGGCTTTGGATTTAATGAATGTCCTGTTTATCAGACTGTAAATGAGACAAGAATTAGTACGCTAGTGCGCCCCACTGCCCCTCCGTCCCACTCACTCTGAGACGTCTTTGCCGGGGAGGAGAGCCGGAGACGAACCTCCACTTAGCGCCTCAAGTTTTTTATATTCAGCCAGGTATAATCTTGCATTTATTTGACAGATTGTCTAGCTAGCTGTCTGGATATGTAAGGTAAGGTAACAGGCATTTCCGGCTGCACCTGAGCAATCCCGGAAGTGGAACGTTGTGTATATAGACCCTATCTGCTCCCACACTATTGAAAAAAATCCTAGAGGGAACGCTGGATGATGATGATAAGCATAATGATGATAATGAGATTGATGATAACATTGCTGATGATGACGCTGTGTTCCAGATCCCAGGGGAAGGAGAAAGAGGCTGAGACTCTGCTGAAGGACTCCATACACTTCGGCCCACATTTTGCTGATGCTTACTCCAGTCTGGCATCCTTCTATGCTGAGCAGGTAAAATATCCAGAAAACATTCCCCCCTCATCTCTCTCTCTCTCTCACTCACTCACTCACTTACACACAAACACACACACATTATATACCTTACTTGACTTAGGTGCCTGGAGGTGCGTAATAACTCATCACTACTTAATGACTCTTGAATCAAATTAGTCTTAGCTGTAGATAGTTAATCTCTCTGTAGGGAGCCACGAAGCAGCATTAGAAGCCTGTTCAGTTGTAGACACTCCAGCTTCTTGTAACCTTGGTCTAGTTCATTCTTGTTTTAATCCTGTATTTATTTCATCTGCATTCTCCCACAGAAACGCTTTGCTGAAGCAAATGAAGTGTATCTGAAAGGTATAGAAAACTGTCCGGACAGCTCCGACCTGCATAATAACTACGGAGTGTTTCTGGTGGATACGGGTGAGTTGAACTTAGTGGCTCTCTGGCCCTGGGGCTGCTGGGTAAACACAGTCCCATTACCACTATAGTCTTCTGCTGCATAGACCGACATGCACAGGTTTACCTTAACAAAAGGATTGAACCACTGCCTAAATGTTAAGTTTAAAGTGGCTTTTATTTTTAGATACTTTTTTGGGCATTTTAGGCCTTTATTGACAGGGACAGCTGAAAAAATGAAAGGGGAGAGTGAGGGGGAACGACATCCAGCAAAGGGCCGCAGGACGGGGGGCTCTATAGCGAAACCTGTAGGGGGAGCTCTATAGAGAAAGGGGGCGCTCTATAGAGAAACCTGTAGGGGGAGCTCTATAGAGAAACCTGTAGGGGAAGCTCTATAGAGAAAGGGGGCGCTCTATAGAGAAACCTGTAGGGGGAGTTCTATACAGAAACCTGTAACAGTTTTTCCAAGTTTCTATAGAGAAACCTGTGAGCTAAACGCAATGTGATTCATTCATTTATTCATACATTCAACCTTTACTTATACTCAAGAAATCATCGAGGGGCTCATTTGCAATAACATTGAGACAATTTACAAGGACAGAAACAAAACAACATACATCACAGAAAAGAAGTGACACCATTATAATAAAAATAGAAACTTTCTAACCAGATTTAAAATCATTCAAAGGGAGTTGTGAGTTGATTTTAAGGCAGTGCTTAGTTAAAAGCAGTTTTTCCAAGTTCAGAGCTTGTGGAACATGAAGTAAAAGCAGAGCAGTCAGCAGAGCAAGTCGGATAATATCCCTCTGAGTAACAGAGAAGTTCTGGAAGGTAAAATGGCAGTTTCCCAATAAAAGCCTTATAGATAAAGAGATACTAGTGAGTATAATGTCTTTCTTGGAGAGAAGACCACCCAATACTTTCATGTGAAATACAATGATGTGTACCAAAGACATCAACAGTTATGAATCTTGGAGGCTGCAGATCCAGAGTTTTATCCAGGGGGGACTGAGTGAGCAGGGATCCGGTGCAGAGCAGCTTGGTGGAGGCAGAACCATGGACTTGACCAAGCAAACTGGAAGGAGCAGACACTGGTGTAAGGACAGGCAGGCCTGTGAAGGCAGGTTTATACAAGTGCACAAAATCTTCCCTTTACCCCACAGCACTGCTGCCAAAGCAATGCTTTCCTGTCTGGCATGGTTCAACAGTCACATGCCTTTAGAAAGCAAACCCTAACCCAGTTAAGTTCATATTTTAGTTGCCTGCTGCAGTGCCTCCAGCTGCAAAACTTAAACTTACTATTTGTTTTAACAAATTGTGTGTGACATACTGTACTGTATTTGTGCAAGTCTCTGCATTTGTGTACTTCCAGTATGTTTCAGGCTGAAGCAATGTCTGCTGGAGAGGGAGCAAATCAATCTAAACACCAGTGATGTAAAGTCAACACTTGTTCTATTTCTTGAACTAAAACACAGCTGTGTGGTCCTCTAGGTAATACAGAGTGCTGTATCAGGGTCACCTCTGCTATGATGGAGTGATACATCTGCTTTGATTTTGTTTAAAATAAATGTAGAATTTATGGCCCCATAACCACAAGGTTAGCGGTACAATCACAGGCTCTTCTGGCCACATGTCAAAGTGTCCCGAGCAAGACACTGAACCCAAGTTTCTCCCCGGAGGCTGTATACATAGCTCTCCACTGCTCCTAATACTAGGATGGGTTAAGAATGCAGAAATAAAACTTCACTAAATTGTACTGTGTGCATGTGACTATTAAAGCTATGTTGGCACACTTGGTGTCTTTTTTGACTAAAAAAACTTGACCAGGGTGCTTCTGTAGTGAAAAGATGAAGCTGGCAGCGTTTTGGTTCCAAAAAGCAGCCAAGAGCTTCTTTTGTTGCTATAACAACAGCTAGTGCTGCAGTATCCTAAAGCATTATAAGGAGCAGTGCTAACGTTACTTAAAACAAAGCGAGTTCCCTGAACAGGGAGCATCTGTTCATGTCATATAAGTCGCAGTGCTCCAACTCCATTTTTCCTTGTCTGCTCGGGACTTTAGTGAAAACACGGTTTACTCTATACAGGATTAGAATGTAAAACAGACTCTGGCAGCTTAAATAAAAGACGCCTAAGAGAGCCTAAGAATAAAGTTTGTTTTGTGTTTTTTATCAGCATAATACACATTTATGCACTTTACCAGAACTTATTATAATGGGACATTTTTACCAAATACCACACAAGTATGAATGGTTGTGTTATTGTTATCATGAACACTGAATACTTTGAATGTTTTAAAACTCTGTAGAATATAAATGAACAGGAGCAGGTTTCAATTTGTAAAAAACTGGTCACATTCTGTACATTTGATACATCTGTCTCACTTTGCTCACATCCTTTTTTTTTTTTTTTACTTACTTTATCCTTCTTCTCTTTCCCTACTGCATGTTTCTCATTCTTTCCTTATTTCTTCTTAATTCCTGCCTTATACTGTTAATTCCTCCATTCCTTTCCTCTATCCTCCCACTTCCTTTCCTTCCTCCCTGTTCTTGTGTTCCCCAGGAGAGGGGGAGCTGGCAGCCGCTCACTACCAGCAGGCTGTTAGACTCAAACCAGCACACTACGTTGCCATGGTGAACCTGGGCCGCCTGCTCAGATCATCCAATGAGAACACTAAAGCTGAGTCTTGGTACAAAAGGTGAGTAATATATGATATTTTAGCAGCATGATATTTCTACTCAAGGAGGCCTGGAGCACAAATATTTATCAGCTCCAAGGCTACTACTTTATACTGCTGTGTAGTTGACCATGACCTTTGACCTCCCAGAAGTTTTTATTTAATCCAAACCAAATTTAAAAAATGGGTTGATGGCTAACATTCAACATTCAAGGTCAAAGGAAAAGTTATCAACAGAAGGAAAAATAATCCATTACATCAATTAATTACACCCCAACAGTATGGGAAACCAGTAAATCAGAATATAGCATCTTATAACTAGGGCTGGGTATCTTTAAAAAATATTCAATATCAGTACCGATACCAATACTGTGACTTTGACACCGGTTCCTAAAAGATACCTTTTTCAATATCAATTTTATGATAACAAAAAGAAAGTACAACATCACAGCACACTTTATTTTTATTTTTTTAGCTACTACGTGAACGTTTCGGTGTAACGCAGAGTTTTTCCTGCATGTCTCTACAAAGTATAGCGTTAGACAGCCAATCACAGACATTATTATTTTATTATATTCCTTAGAGGCAATTCAGTCAAAGATGGCCAAACTCAATGGGTGATGTCACTGGTGCTACGTTCATTTTTCTTAGTCAACAATCTGACCATATTTTTAAAAATATTAATATATGGTGATATATATCAGTTGGGTGGATCTTTGTGAAGGCCTCATGTGCTTCGTTTTCCACTGCGAGCCAACAGGTCAGAAGGCTGCCGGACTGCTTACAGCAAGGTGCAACAAGAACAGGGTTAATGAGAAATACAGTCTACTAATCATATCATAGACATTTTGTTGTTTTAAAACTGTACGTTGCAGCTAAAACACTTGTTTTAAAGTGAACAGCAGTTGTTGAAGGCCATCCTTTGTGACCTTTGACCTTTTCCTGCAGGGCGCTGCAGGTGACGAGGAAGGTGGACATCCTGACTCCGCTTGGAGCTCTGTACTACAACACGGGCCGCTACGAGGAGGCTCTGCAGGTGTACAAAGAGGCTGCTGCCTTGCAGCCAGACAGCACCGACATCTGGCTGGCTCTGGTGAACAGACACACGCAAGCACGCACGCATATACACACACACACACTCATTGAATCATGGAATGCCAGAATATCTGTGTGGGTAAGTGTGTGGTTTGGGAAAACTGCCACTTTCTGGATATTTACTAAAACAACATCTGTCTGGTCTCGAACATTTAGCCAAAACCTGGAAAAAAATGTTTCACACACACACACATACACACACACAAACATACATATACACACAAACATGCACAAATTCACACATGCTATTTCTGTTCCAGGCTCAGGTGTTAGCCATGGCTGGTCGTACCAAAGAGGCAGAGAAGATGACCCTGGACATCATATCCAGAGAAGGCAGCTGTATCGAATGTTACCGCCTCCTGTCTGCCATCTACAGCAAACATGGCAACTACACAGAGGTGTGTGTCTGTGTGTGTGCGAGCATGTGTGTGTACAGACTTGGTGTCTGGTGCTCAGAGGTAAGATAACACAACGTTAGGGAGGATAAACTCTCAGCAGGAGATGCTTTCTGCTCCAGCAGTTACCGTGGAAACTAATCACCTCTGTTGCACATCAGACCAGCAACCCCTTTTCCTCCCACTCTGTTCTATCACCACCATCAGCACTTGTGCTCGTCTGTCTGACACTTTCACTGTCTCACAGTAAATATGAATTCTGTGTTTTTAAGTATGCAGAGTGTTCACACTAGACGTCTACAGTACAATGATGTGCAAACACACATACTAATACCAATGACAGTGTGGTATTGGGGGACATTATTGTCCCATTTGTCTCATCTTTTTATCGCAGAAAGAGAGGAGCTACTTACAACTGGAAAAAAAAGTGAAGAAATTGCACCCCAAAAATGCAACATTTTAGGTTCAACTAAAACTGATATTAATACAGTATATAAGTGTACAAATGTGAGTCCAAGCTATCACAAGAAGCGTTTGTTACCAACAATGGCATTGTATAACCAAACTGTAGATCAGTCAGGACTGAAACGTGTCACTAAGACAACGTAAGGATGTATTTTCTTGTTTTTGAGATTAGCCACTATTATTTAAATAATTATTAGTGCATGTCCTTGTACTGTATGTGACAAATGTTGCAGATGCAGTGCTACACAGAGCTGGTGTGTATGTGTGTGCATTCACTCCGATCCGATCACAAGGAGTGTAATGTCATTACCGTGACCAGTGGGTGGAAGAAGTATTCAGGTACATGTAGAAATACAATACTTTAGAAATACAAGTATCCAAAAGTTATACTGTAGTACTATAATTATAAAAATGGCCCTGTCAGTGTAACTGTTTATTTTACTGTTTGAGGTACTTTATATACAGTGGGTACGGAAAGTATTCAGACCCCTTTAAATTTTTCACTCTTTGTTTCATTGCAGCCTTTTTCCAAAAATCAAAAAAGTTCATTTTATTTCTCAGTAATGTACACTCAGCAACCCATCTTGACAGAAAAAAACAGAAATTTAGAAATTTTTGCATATTTATTAAAAAACAAAAACTGAAATATCACATGGTCATAAGTATTCAGACCCTTTGTTCAGTATTTAGTAGAAGCACCTTTTTGATCTAATACAGCCATGAGTCGTTTTGGGAAAGATGCAACAAGTTTCTCACATCTGGATTTGGGTATCCTCTGCCATTCCTCCTTGCAGATCCTCTCCAGTTCTGTCAGGTTGGATGGTAAACGTTGGTGGACAGTCATTTTCAGGTCTCTCCAGAGATGCTCAATTGGGTTTAAGTCAGGGCTCTGGCTGGGCCATTCAAGAACAGCCACAGAGTTGTTGTGAAGCCACTCCTTCGTTATTTTAGCGGTGTGCTTAGGGTCATTGTCTTGTTGGAAGGTAAACCTTCGGCCCAGTCTGAGGTCCAGAGCACTCTGGAAAAGGTTTTCGCCCAGGATATCCCTGTACTTGGCCGCATTCATCTTTCCCTCGATTGCAACCAGTCGTCCTGTCCCTGCAGCTGAAAAACACCCCCACAGCATGATGCTGCCACCACCATGCTTCACTGTTGAGACTGTATTGGACAGGTGATGAGCAGTGCCTGGTTTTCTCCACACATACCGCTTAGAATTAAGGCCAAAAGTTCTATCTTGGTCTCATCAGACCAGAGGATTTTATTTATCACCATCTTGGAGTCCTTCAGGTGTTTTTAGCAAACTCCATGCGGGCTTTCATGTGTCTTGCACTGAGGAGAGGCTTCCTTCGGGCCACTCTGCCATAAAGCCCCGACTGGTGGATTGCTGCAGTGATGGTTGACTTACTACAACTTTCTCCCATCTCCCGACTGCATCTCTGGAGCTTAGCCACAGTGACCATTGGGTTCTTCTTTGCCTCTCTCACCAAGGCTCTTCTCCCCGATAGCTCAGTTTGGCCGGACGGCCAGCTCTAGGAAGGGTTCTGGTCGTCCCAAACGTCTTCCATTTGAGGATTATGGAGGCCACTGTGCTCTTAGGAACCTTAAGGGCAGCAGAAATTTTTTGTAACCTTGACCAGATCTGTGCCTTGCCACAATTCTGTCTCTGAGCTCTTCAGGCAGTTCCTTTGACCTCATGATTGTCATTTGCTCTGACATGCACTGTGAGCTGTAAGGTCTTATATAGACAGGTGTGTGGCTTTCCTAATCAAGTCCAATCAGTATAATCAAACACAGCTGGACTCCAATGAAGGTGTAGAACCATCTCAAGGATGATCAGAAGAAATAGACAGCACCTGAGTTACATATGAGGGTCACGGCAAAGGGTCTGAATACATATGACCATGTGATATTTCAGTTTTTGTTTTTTAATAAATATGCAAAAATTTCAAAATTTCTGTTTTTTTCTGTCAAGATGGGTTGCTGAGTGTACATTACTGAGAAATAAAATGAACTTTTTTGATTTTTGGAAAAAGGCTGCAATGAAACAAAGAGTGAAAAATTTAAAGGGGTCTGAATACTTTCCGTACCCACTGTACACCTGGATCGATGTAACAATACATTATATTTTACAAAGTGATCATGTGTTTCTTATGTAAAAAGGTCATTTTGGGTTTTTTCAACCTGTACTCTATTTTCCCATTCATTGGTCTCTAATGTGAACAAAATCTTTAAAATTGACGGCTAGACATGTACCCAACCCTATACGTAAATGTAACTGTAGTTGCTTATGCATATACTGTACGGGGTTTGACTCAGAAGAGATAACATTAAGGGCCCTATTTTAACGATATAAGCGCACAGCGCAGGTGCATCAAGGGTGTGTACAAATCTACTTTTGCTAGTTTAGAGGCAGGAAAAAGGGTCCGTGCGCCAGGCGCATGGTTCAAAAGGGTTGTACTTTGTGTCTTCATTAATTCATAGCTGTGTTTTGGACATAACATGCAATCAACCAATCAGAGGTCTTCTCCCATTCCTTTTAAAAGTCAGGTGTGTTTGGACCTTGGCGTATTGCTATTATGAAGGTGGATTTGCTAAGCAGCAAGGAGAGATGTTCACGATAAGAAACTGACAGAGCCGTGAGTTAATGTGTGTGTGAATGCACTCGTTACGATTTCACATTGATTTTATTTTTAATCTTCTGCGTGTGTGTGTGTAACAAGCATAGTGTGCACGCATTGTTTACGAGCCTAGGCGCATTTTACTAATGCGCTGTTAAAATAACAATAAAATATTTCAGACCAGGTTTTTCTTGGTCATTTTTGCAGCCTCAAGGTAGCAATTCGCCAAGAATGCACCTGAGCACACCTCCCTGTAAGACCAGCATATGAATTGTAAGGCATAGGTTTTCTTACAATATCATATGAACCTGTTCATTACAATGTGTTGCAGTCAGATATGAGATATCGGTTTCATCTAACTCATGGCAATATAATATTTCCAAAACCGTGTTGTTGTTCTTTGTAATAATTGTACTTGAACTTGTATTCACCTGGAAACAGACACCATTTGTGTCTTGTTTGAAATGTTCTCCCCCCAGGAGAGTACCTGAAGCCAAGAGCACAATTGAAACATGGAGTCTGCTAGAGTCCCACCAAATAAAAAGCACAAATCAAATCCTTTCATTCTCTCTCTCTTCTCACTTTGAGTGAGAGGGAGTGATAAAGCTGACGCTGCACTCTCTCAGAGAGACAGGAAAAAATTATCATACTCTTCATCTCCTTCCCTTTTTGTCTGGCTAGCTCTGCTGTACATCAATTGAGACTTCCTCTGCTCTGGGTCATCTGTTTGTTCTTCTCTTCCCTCCATCCCTGTGTCCTTCAGAGGCCTTAATGGTTCAAAGTAGCTTTTTGTAGGGCCTGCTGTGACTATTGCAGCGACTCAACAATCGCACCAGGAATGCAGTACGCTCAAACAGCAAGACGCTCAACTCTAAGAGAGGGGGCATTTTTTGTGGGTATATTAATTTATGCGTGTGTTTGTTTGTATTTGACTGTGTGTGTGTGTGTTTTCGGTGCCAGGCGCTGGATGCTCTGGACCGGGCCTTGCAGCAGAGTCCCAGTGATCTGACAGTGAGAGCAGAGCTGTAC
The DNA here is from genome assembly GCA_026937815.1 of Etheostoma perlongum. NCBI lineage: Eukaryota > Metazoa > Chordata > Actinopteri > Perciformes > Percidae > Etheostoma > Etheostoma perlongum. Next base: position 25,662,341 of record CM049393.1, on the reverse strand, counting down.
TTCTCCAAAGGAAACCAGCTCAGAGAGATGAACCAGCTGGACCGAGCCTTTGAGGTACTGCTCTCTTCTTCTTCTTCTTCTTCTTCTTCTTCTTCTTCTTCTCCCTTTCATTCTCAATTTAATTCAAGGGGCGTTATTGGCATACAAGTTTCGATAGCAATTTTGTCACAGCATTAAAAGCAAATGTTCACTTTGGTGGTGCAGAGGCAGATGTTCTTATCTGTGTAGTAATTAGGTCTGTTTGCAATACATATGTGTATACAAACACATGGGGTGTTGTATATACAGTCTATGCGATATATACAGTCCATTCAAGGCAGAGAAATGCGGGACTGTTGTGCAAATCAACATTAACGTTAGCGGTTAGCGATTAGCATTAGCATAGCAAGCTAGCAATTTAAAAAAAAAAGTTTCAGTTAAGAACATGGTTACAAGTATAATAATGTCGTAATTTTTAAATCAATTATTTAAGCCGAAAATACTTACTTTTATGGGTCTCTCTGGTCGATGCGGCAGCCATTGTTGCCCGTTGCACAATGTATATCGCTACCCCTCGGTTTCAAGTAAGCTCGCGTCCTACCTTGGTTTTTTTATTCATTGTCTATGGTTCCAAGGGCCATACACCCGTTACCCCTCGATCAAAAAGAGTAATGGGACAGCACTAGGTCTTGCGTGAGGGGTAGGGGTAAGATAGAGAAATGAGATTCAGCCGTAATGTAGCATTTTATGTGGAGTGAGCACTGTGCAAGACTCTGTTTAAAGCTTAAGTTTGTAACTTTTTGATGTTAATTAAGCTAATTAAGACTATCAGCTCCACACAACTCTCTCTGACTCTCTCAGTATGGAGCTACTTAACGAAGTTTGTTCACTGATGGCTACAAGTTAGCATCAAACACAACAGAGGCCGTCAGTTGAATTGTGTTTTGAGCTAACGTTAGCACTCAAACAATCATAGATAGCTAAAATGTTTTTTAAATGATTCCCATCTTCTGTTATTGTTTGTAATGAGAAAAGTTTATTATTTTATGGATTTCACACATTTCAGTATGACACGTTATGCTGTAAACCGTTTAAATCCTAGCATGTGTGACTCACATCTGCACTCGGCTCACATCGTGGAGAGACAGAAAGCAAACAAACCAAAAAGAGGCAACTGAGCACGTAGTGGAAAACACTGATGTGGTGGAAACAAGATAGTAAGAGCCAAAGAGGACATCTCAGGTCACTGCAGCTTTAAAGAGAGCAGGGTTTGTGCAGGGGAAACCGCTTCATTAGTTGATACAGATAATGGTGTGATGTATTATTCCTCTGGCATTATCACAGTCTCTGGAGGAGCAAAACAAACACAAGGCGAGCAGCCTGAGAAAGTGTTTGAAGTGCAGTTTAAAACGGGTTATTTTAGGTCGTCTGTCTGGTTTTTGTCTCAAGTGTGTCAGAGCAGAAAGTCTGGCTTCTGATTCAAACATTCACAGCCCTGCCCTAATCCCTGCAGACAAGAAGCATAAATAAAGGAGGCGCAAATAGTGAGGCTTTTATATAATACAAAATGTTTCCATTGCTTTATTTTGATAAACATTTTAGGTTGTATCTTAATGAGACCATGGTTCCAGGGCGGCTATGGCTCAGTGGTTGAGCAGTCGCCTGCCAATAGGAAGGTTGGTGGTTCAGTCCACAGTGTATGAATGTGTGTGAATGGTTTCTGTACTATGTAAAAGTACAGAAAGTAGTCGTTGAGTAGTCGTTGAGACTAGAAAAGCGCTACAGTATATAAGAACACTCCTTTTACATTCCATCAGTAATGTCATGTTATTTAGAGAGAGGGACACAGCACAATTAAACATTAAAGTGCCCATATTATGAAAAAAACACTTTTTCTGGGATTTGGGGTGTTATTTTGTGTCTCTGGTGCTTCTACACACATACAAACTTGGAAAAAAAACTATCCGTGCTGTTTTGAGTGAGATCCGGTTTCTGAATGTCCTCTATCTTCAGTCTCCGGGTGAGCTGTTAAACATCTGCACGGCTTTTTACGTCACTAGCCGGGACGAGGTGGCTAACCGTAACATGCTAGTGCTAGCATGCTAGCTCGTTCTCAATGGCAAAACACTGCTACACCCACTAGTTGACCATAATCTCCAAAAGAACTACTTCCTGTCCCTGTTCCGCAGGTATTCCAAGTGGCCCTCGTCTAGAAGAATTCTCCCAGCTAATCCTGCCTTGGACTGACCAAAGCTGGAGAAAGAGTTATCTAGCTCATGGGATCATACCTGTCTTACTCTGTAGCTAAAACAGAGACCCAAACACATGGGGAAAACAGGATCTGCAGCAATGTGCAGTACAACAAAAATATGGTGTTTTTTGAAAATGAAACCATGGAAACTTATTCTGGAAAATGAACATAATATGGGCGCTTTAACCTTGTATAAAAACAAGGAGAGATGCATTGTACATAGTAAGCTGTATGCACAGTACTGGTTTGCTATGGAATGGCATATCTAAATGGTATGCAGTTACCAATAATCATATTAATTACACCTGTGCTTTCCTGCTGTGCCAGAATCATTCCAGTGCACTAACAATTCAGCTCCCTATAGTATGAAATTGTAAAAAGCTGTAATTTTTTTCCATTGTGGTCTCACTGTTACAGCAGTATAAACACAGCTGCAGCTAATAGTATGAATAATAAGTAAGTCAATAACGTCATTAATATGCAAATGAATACTATACTAAATAAGGTTTTAATTTTTTAATAATTTTTCAAAGCATAATTATTCATTTTTCAAAGCATAATAATTTAATCTTCACAGCTCTATAAAGAAGGAAATATCTCTCCATTCCCGGTCTCCCGTTACAAACCTTTTCTCCAAGGAAGACGGGGGGAAAAAGTAAATCTGTTTTACGGGTGTAACTACAGCATTAGTCTGTTAGGCTCTGACCCAGTGCCAAATGAGCTCCAGTTAATACTTTGCCTGAGCACATCCTGTGTTTGCAGCCCTGATCTAGGAACAGCTGGAAAACTCTGTTCTGTTCTGGAGACCTGAAGATCCCTAGAGTAATCAGAGGACCCAGCAACTCCTTTCAATACTGAGGTGCAAGACTATGTAGAGTAAATATTTTTAAATCAGTTCTATAAGTGACGAGGGTCAATGGAAAGAAGCTAAAAGAATAAAAGCCACAATCTTCTGAACATGGAAATACTGAGAAACACAGAGAGAGTTTTCTGGAGCGCATAGTCTTAATTAGCTTTGGATCAACTCGTTTGGCAATGGCTTGCCGTAATTGACGTTCATTTGGGAAGGTATTTAGTTGGATTCAGTGTGTCCGGAGGTAGAGTTCCACAATCCAGAGCCGTGTGTGCAGGACCTCTGGTCCGTCTGGTTTTATTTTCTAAAAAAGCGTGTAAAACATCAATCTTGTTGTCCACTGTCAATCTATGAACACTGTTTTTTTCAGGAAAAACTGAGCTATTAGAATAGTTGTGCTGCAATGGGGTCACAGGATTTGAACAGAAAATATAATAATAAAAAGAGCAATAAAAAATGTTAAACCAAATGTTAAACCAAACTTTAACTTCTCGATATTGATTTCATTCATCGTTCAGCCCTACTCTCGCCGCGAGAGAGCTGCTGGTTAGTAAATACACAGGGACATTACAAGCCTGGGTAATATGGGGATAAATACTTGGGTGTCTACACAACTGTGTGAGTCAATTGACTTCAAAAAGTTCACCACTGTACTCGAACCAAAGTTCAAAACACATGTCATGTGTGGCTCACAAATGGGTTGAATACATGCTGCTATATAAAGGAATAAAGGATGCATTATATGTTGTAAGTTGTTTCCTGGCACATTTTATACTTATGACAAGGTCTTGTGTAGGCTGTTTACATATTAACGATCATATGTACATTATATGTACTGGCCTTCAACATATTGTGAATACATATTTCTAAAATTGTATGATGTGTGTTGAGTTTTTAAAAAGACTAAAACTAACAAACTAATCAAAACTAAAACTAAGCATTTTCAACACAAAAATAAAATAAAATAAACTAGCAAACCCGCTTTAAAAACTAATTTACGAAACCTTACCTTCGTACCTTCTCATTTGGAATCCGACCACATGAGAGACTTAAATTCAGTGGTGAACTGGGCCTAGATCTGTCCTCAGACAAGCTGTTGCTGTTCTCTCATCATATGACGCTGACCAGTCTCTTTTTGTAACCCCCCCCAGAGCTACAAGCTGGCTGTCGAACTCAAACCTGACCAGTCCCAGGCCTGGATGAACATGGGAGGGATCCAGCACATTAAGGTTCTTTTCTTTTATATTTACATTTTATTACAAAGAAGAAAAAACAAATCACACAACACAAGGACACGTCAGTACGTGTGCTACGTCAGAGGTTACAGAATAAAATATATAAATACAATATATAAATACTTACTTAGGATATAATTTAAAAAGTGCTAGCCATGCTACTTCCAGGATTGCTCCGTTTCTGCTGGAAATTCCGCCGAATGTCCCTCATTTCAGCAGGATGTCCGTCTCCTTCCTCTTTCTTTGTGTTTCTGAGGACTATGGTTACCTGGTCCTCAGATCTCTGCAGGGTAAATCCAGACAGCTAGCTAGACTATCTGTCCAATCAGAGTTCTCTGTTGCACGTCCTCACAGAGGTTAAGTAGCCTGTTATTAGTGTGAAAGATATGAAACATTATCCACATAAATGATCAAACTTTTACGGAATATTAGTGGCTATAATTAGGTTTTTTCATAGACAACATCACAGACATATGCCAGTAAGTGAAGTGTAAACGTTATTTTGTAATGTTTGGTAATTTTAGGCACTTTTACGTTCTCACTTCAGTTTTTTTATACATCACAAAGTGACGAGTGAAGCAACATTTATACATGAGGCCCCTGTAGTCCTACACCTTCTAGCAGTTCTTACCTGTGTGTGTGTGTGTGTGTGTGTGTGTGTGTGTGTGTGTGTGTGTGTGTGTGTGTGTGTGTATGTAAGTATGTACACTCACCTAAAGGATTATTATCAGAATTTGGCGTAAACAGAATGAGAACATGGATCCATCATGCCATGTTACCACTGTGCAGGCTGGTGGTGGTAGTGTAATGGTGTGGGGATGTTTTCTTGGCACACTTTAGGCCCCTTAGTGCCAATTTGGCATCGTTTAAATTCCTCAGCCTACCTGAGCATTGTTTCTGACCATGTCCATCCCTTTATGGCCACCATGTACCCATCCTCTGATGGCTACTTCCAGCAGGATAATGCACCATGTCACAAAGCTCGAATCATTTCAAATTGGTTTCTTGAACATGACAATGAGTTCACTGTACTAAAATGGCCCCCACAGTCACCAGATAACAACCCAATAGAGCATCTTTGGGATGTGGTTGAACGGGAGCTTCGTGCCCTGGATGTGCATCCCACAAATCTCCATCAACTGTAAGATGCTATCCTATCAATATGGGCCAACATTTCTAAAGAATGCTTTCAGCACCTTGTTGAATCAATGCCACGTAGAATTAAGGCAGTTCTGAAGGCGAAAGGGGGTCAAACACAGTATTAGTATGGTGTTCCTAATAATCCTATAGGTGAGTGTGTATATATACAGTGAGGAAAATAAGTATTTGAACACCCTGCTATTTTGCAATTTCTCCCACTTAGAAATAATGGAGGGGTCTGAAATTGTCATCGTCCACTGTGAGAGACATAATCTAAAACAAAAAATCCCGAAATTACAATGTATGATTTTTTAACTATTCATTTGTATGATACTGTTGCAAATAAGTATTTGAACACCTGTCTATCAGCTAGAATTCTGACCCGCAAAGACCTGTTAGTCTGCCTTCAAAATGTCCACCTCCACTCCATTTATTATCCTAAATTAGATGCACCTGTTTGAGGTCGTTAGCTGCATAAAGACACTTGTCCACCCCATACAATCAGTAAGAATCCACCCCATACAATCAGTAAGAATCCAAAACTAACATGGCCAAGACCAAAGAGCTGTCCAAAGACACTAGAGACTAAATTGTACACCTCCACAAGGCTGGGAAGGGCTACGGGGAAATTGCCAAGCAGCTTGGTGAAAAAAGGTCCACTGTTGGAGCAATCATTAGAAAATGGAAGAAGCTAAACATGACTGTCAATCTCCCTTGGAATGGGGCTCCATGCAAGATCTCACCTCGTGGAGTCTCAATGATCCTAAGAAAGGTGAAACTGTTGGTAATACACTAAGACGTCATGGTTTGAAATCATGCATGGCACGGAAGGTTCCACTGCTTAAACCAGCACATGTCAAGGCCCACCTTAAGTTTGCCAATGACCATTTGGATGATCCAGAGGAGTCATGGGAGAAAGTCATGTGGTCTGATGAAACCAAAATAGAACTTTTTGGTCATAATTCCACTAACCGTGTTTGGAGGAAGAAGAATGATGAGTACCATCCCAAGAACACCATCCCTACTGTGAAGCATGGGAGAGGTAGCATCATGCTTTGGGGGTGTTTTTCTGCACATGGGACAGGGCGACTGCACTGTATTAAGGAGAGGATGACCGGGGCCATGTATTGCGAGATTTTGGGGAACAACCGCCTTCCCTCAGTTAGAGCATTGAAGATGGGTCGAGGCTGGGTCTTCCAACATGACAATGACCCAAAGCACACAGCCAGGATAACCAAGGAGTGGCTCTGTAAGAAGCATATCAAGGTTCTGGTGTGGCCTAGCCAGTCTCCAGACCTAAACCCAATAGAGAATCTTTGGAGGGAGCTCAAACTCCGTGTTTCTCAGCGACAGCCCAGACACCTGACTGATCTAGAGAAGATCTGTGTGGAGGAGTGGGCCAAAATCCCTTCTGCAGTGTGTGCAAACCTGGTGAAAAACTACAGGAAACGTTTGACCTCTGGAATTGCAAACAAAGGCTACTGTACCAAATATTAACATTGATTTTCTCAGGTGTTCAAATACTTATTTTCAGCTGTATCATACAAATAAATAGTTAAAAAATCATACATTGTGATTTCTGGATTTTTTTTTTTTAGATTAGGTCTCTCACAGTGGACATGCACATACGATGACAATTTCAGACCCCTCCATGATTTCTAAGTGGGAGAACTTGCAAAATAGCAGGGTGTTCAAATGCTTATTTTCCTCACTGTATATACACACACACACACATACAAAGCTGTGATGTCACAAGAGGCTGCGTTCTGGAGGGACGCTACGTTCCCCTGAGATGGCTGCAGTCACAGACAGTTTTGGCTCCATCTGCTGGTGGAGTTGGAAACTCCACCCCTCGAGCACATGACATCCCAACACACCTGAGACTGATCAGGGCCTAATGAGCTGAAGGGCTTTAGTTCTTAGTTAGTGAAGAGACACAGTTGGCTAGAGAGGAGAGTTTGAGAGACAAGCTCAAGTTGTGCACTCAGAGGAGCTAGCTACAGGTCGAAGTGGCTCTTTCCACGTGAAGGACTGGAAGATTGGTCCCGCCGAGAGCCGTACAGCCTCTCATGATATCACAATGCACAGTAAACACCACTAATATTCCCGTTTACATGTTTTCCAGCGGTGGAGGACTTGTTGGCGCGTCTCTATTCCATTCCTTCAACCAGCTTCTTAAAAAGGTTGCCCTAGCGATGTGTGCGCATGTGTAAAAACCTGTTAATATCCAAGTCTTTGACAGTGTTTAAAAGTAGGTTGTTTGGCTTGTTGTACAGTAATCATAGCAACACACAGAAATGACTTTAAGCCGTAAAAAGGCCATAAACTGCAGTAAAAATCTTAATTGAGACGCATATTCAGAATGCCCTTTATACATGTCCAAAGAATGCCTCTTTCAGTAGTTATCCATCCCCTACCAATTTGGCCTTACATGTTTTTTATACTATATGTATATACATACTGACTCCATATTAAAAGTGACATTTCTCACAGGAGTGAATTATTTAGTGTCAATTGTTTGGTTTTATTTACTTCAGAGATTGGGGAATAGGTTGAACTCTATTATGGATTTTAGAATGGATTGCATTTCCCACCATCTGAGTAGACAATAATAAATATGTAATCCTAGAATATGAATTATGAACCTTAGAGTAAAGTGTGTATTCATGCACATCCTCATTAATACATCTCCAAATGTCAAATGCCACGGCCAAGCGTGGGATCAGCTGGTAAAGCCTGCTTGGACCGGTCAACACTGGGCTGAGCTGCTACAATTTCTCTATTACAAAGAAGTCCTGACACTATTATTTATCTCCCTTCTTTGTCAGAAATTACTTTAAGCGGTTCAATTGGGTAGTTTATCTTCATTAAATGGGATTTTTGTGTTATAGCAAAACCACATGCCCAACATTTTAAATGTGAAAGTATTAATTTATTATCACGTTTAACTTTGTTTGATATTTCATTAACATTTCATGATAAAGTCTCAAAAAGCAGTCCCATTTTTACTCATTTTACAAGTGATTCAACAATTTACTCTGTTCCTCTGACAATACCATGACACACATAAAAATAACACTGACAAATACACCATAAGGGAATAAACAACACTTATATAGGGACTCCAGGAGATCCAGGGTACAAGCAGCCGAAATGGGTTTCCTCAGGAGAGGGGGATGGCGTCTCCCTTAGAGCAGGGGTCTTCAACTGGGGGTCCGCGACCCCTAGGGGGTCCGCGGAGGTACTGCATGGGGGTCGCAAAAGTTTTGGTTGATTACTTTTTTCTTTTTTTTTTTTTTTTTTGGAGCAAATGTCCATTTGAATAGCTTTTATGCATGATTACATGCAATTGACAGACATTGTTGACCTTGGCAGGTATCAGTTTATTGTGTTATGTTATGTTTATAAATGGCAGTGGCATGGCCACCCTACTCACTGTGCCTCGCACATGTTTAAAATTAAAACATGAATATATGAACCTGTGTATTATTTGAGTATCTTATTATTGAATGCACAATAACAAGGTACATTTACACATGGCACTATAGGACCAGTTTGATATAACACAATTTTATACAATATATATAATTAGGGGGTCCCCGCTCCATCTCGCCATCAGTTTGGGGGTCCTTGGCCTGGAAAACATTGAAGACCCCTGCCTTAGAGATAGGGTGAGAAGCTCAGTCATCTGTGGGGAGCTCGGAGTAGAGCCGCTGCTAATCTATGTAACTCTAGTTTCGGTAGTAGATCAAATAATTTCACTGACTGTCGTCCATATTGTTATTAGCCACACGTTAGATGGGACATGTTTGACCAGGTCTTCATGCGCCTCTTCAAGAGTTTTATAGATCATATTTTTCCCAAAGCATATATTTACATGCGTTACCATGGTTGCTCTACACAAACCAGCCAACAGTTTGCAAGGAAGCAGACCTGATAAGAAGGAGAAACTCAGCCAATTGTAAACATTATCAAAGACTTGGATATCAACAGGTTTCTGGATATGTGCACACATCGCTACGGTGACCTTTTCAAGAAGCTGGTTGAAGGAATGGAAGAGAGACGCTGTATTCGCACGGTCCAACAAGTCCACCACCGCTGGAAAACTTTGAAAAAAAACGAATTTTACACGGCTGCATGTAAACGGGAATATTAGTGGAATATTCTCTTTCATTAGCCATGGAAACGCTTAGTCAGAATATCGTCTTTTTTTGGAAGAAGAGCAAAAACTGGAATGTTATGTATACGTAAACATCAGTGTTGCACACATATATTGTTTGTAATGTGTGTGTGTGTGTTTGTGTGTGTGTAGGGAGACTATGCAGCAGCCAGGATGTACTATCAGCGAGCCTTGCTTCTGAGCCCCAGCTCCAAACTTCTGAAGGAGAATCTGGCCAAGCTGGACCGGCTGGAGAGGAAACTGACAGAGGGAGCATAGACCACCACGGTTCCCCAGAGACTATACCATCCTGGGCACAGATCAGGGGAGGAGGGCACAACCCTATCTCTCTGGAGCCCAAACACCAGCCTCCAGGCTGCTGGATGAAACCAACCTGACCTGGTTGCCTGGACGAACGGCGTAAGTGAGAGCAGAGGAGGAGGATGAACTTGTCCGTTCTGCAACGTGTTCGCAGGTGGACTAAGTGTGCTGGAGTCAAAGAGACTAGTCGGGCCACAGTCCAGAAACCTTTCCTGGGGTAAGGAGAAGAGAACGGCTGGTTGAAAACCACTGGGAGCACCATGTGTTACCCTGTCTGCATTGGCTTTGCATTCACATCTGCTTTGTGTTTGATTGATTTCTCTTTTAGGTTCATGTGAAGACATTTTCTATATGGCACTTAATCATAGATTGTAATTCAGTCCTCTGTGAGAACATTTCATGTATTTCCATTAGTGCAGTGAAAGTGTTTGGAAACATGTTATTATTATGAAGGGAATGAGCATGGAAACAATGTGTGTAATAAATTCATCTCAGCTCAAAGGTACACAGCTTTTCGAACTTTCAACCGCATCTCAAAGATTTCTGCGGCAAGTGGACTTTGCTCAGGTGTAGTAAGGTGACACCCGGTCACACAAACAGACATTGGTCACATGACAATGCGGTCGGTGTCATCAACCAAGAGTCAGTGGACGGCTCCATTCAACGAAGAGATACGATTGAAAGCTCTGAAAATCTAGTAAGTGGACCATTGAATTTAAATGATTGTGTTACAAAAGAAGGGAATATCTTGACACAAAACTTCACTCTCTTGTGAAGTATATCAGCATATAGAGTCTTACAAACGGAAACATCTGTAAAGATCTCAGATTGTATGAGAAATGTATTAAGATTTATAACGTGTTCTTTCTCTTCAGATATAAACTATATGATGTTCATCTGACTTCTAGTTCCAGAACTGGCTACAGTGTGAAGGCCTTTTCACATGGGGAGCGATTGTGGCGCCTCCTAATTCATTTCAAATGAGATGTGAGCAAGCAGGGGCGCGCAATCCCTTGCAACTGTTGCGTTTGTGCCCGCTGCAAGAGATGAACTGTGTTGAACTTTTCCCTAACGTTAGCTACCTACAATAACAGTGCGTGGCTAGGAAAGACTAGGATTGCCACTATTTGTTATAAATCAATTTGTGATTAGGAATATACAGCTAATCTCGTTCAGCTGTACAACAGGGATATACCAGTGCACAGAATCCGTGTGGTCAAACATTGATCACCGAGGGCGTTAACTCGCAGAACGTTGTTCGCCTGTATGTTCACCTAAAGGTGTGTGTCCGTTTCCCCGCTTCCCATTCATTTTGTGGGAGAAGCAGTGCAAAGGATTCTGGTTCAGGGACTTTGGAGAAGTGGGGCGTTGAGTTGTCCGCTCCTCATTTGCATAAAGTTGAATCCAGCCAACTTTATGCAAACGAGGAGCAGCCGGCTCGGCTCGACGGCTCTCAAAAGCTCACAAAAATGAAAATTGAAAAACTGACCGTTGTTGATCTGAAATGAAGACAGATTCAGCAACTGAAGGCCTGTTTCTCGCTTAAAACGTTACCATAAACACGTTTCGGTGAACTAATTTTGTAAAATACGAATCGTATTCCAAACAAGTCGACATTATGGCCGGTTATGAAATTCAGGAGCAGCCAACCCCACGTGGCGACTTCGTCCAATGGGGTGCAGCCATCACGGTGGTAGGTGGGTGTAGACTGTTTTCTTGGCATGTTAGTGGTAAGTGAAGAGAAACTGGTGGCGAGCACACTAGCGTGTAATGTTGGGTAGCGGAGCGATACCATCCATGAAAGCAACATATTATGGACACGTACTATGAGGCGCGCAGTGAGACTCCACGGATCCACGTGACTACGCAGGCAAAGTGTTGCTCCCCGTGTCAAAAGCCTTTAAGACCTGATGTCGTGAGCCTTCCGCAAGTAAAATAAGCTAGTGAGTCTACTCCTGTGTGAGGAGTTAGTTTGTGGCTTCATGCATACTATAACCTCTGAAGAAGGCTGTTTGGTTGCTTGTTGTGGTTTTGTTGACATTGATGTTTATTGTGAATACATTTTGTTATGGAATGAAAATGAAGTGACTAGTGCAATGGCTTACTTGCACCAAGAAGAATAAAAGTATATGTTTTATTAAATGGTGTTTGGAGTTATTACTATTAGGGCTGTCTCGATTCTCCAAATCCACGATTCAATTCAATTTAACTTTTTTGTCAGCAGTGACCGCAATGTTACAATAAGAGTCAATAGATGGCAGAAGGGTAAAACAACTGTTTGAATTGTTCAAATTAACAAAGTGAAATTGAAAGCACCATAAGTTTACAGAGATCAACCCGTTCTCACTCCGAACTCATGAAATACTGACGTTTGGGCAGTGGCTGTAGCCTTCCAAACGCGCCAGGGAGAGCAGCAGCTACACAGGGTTTGAAGATGAAGTAGCACTTACTTAGAGAGACTTCAGTAGCAAGTAGTATGAAAGACCGAAATCTGCATAGGGAGGTTGGTTGGGATGGTGGACGGGTCAAACAACGCAGGAGACCGGGGTTAGTGTCCCGTGTGTCATGTTTCCTAAACCCAACCGCCCTTTCTTCTTTTCTTAAATCTGTTTTTCTTCCTAAACCAAACCATCCTGTTCTTCTCCTGCGTGTCATTGCTATCCCGTTCTTCTTTTCTTAAACCCAACCGTCCCATTCATGTTCCGGGTGCCATGGAAACATAAGCCCACCCACAACCTTTTCCTTAACCGAACTGCGTCAATAATCCCACCAAGCGCGTTTAGATAAGCGTGCGTACATGTATCTGTATTTTATGCGATGGGAGTTGAGAATGTGTTGCCGAGGGCCACCTGAATGCACCAGGAATTCCTGTCAAAGCCCACATGCATTTTCTTCGTTGTTTGTTTCCATAACTCACTCACAGGGAAGGCAAAATGTTGCCACACCGGTGACTTAAGGGAAGCAGAAGGATTTTCCAGTTCGGTTCTCCGTCATTTCCAAAACCTGCACTGGCCATGATGTTTGGAAATAGCAGATGCAGGCTACCTGTAAGCTAACGTTATGCTGTGTCTTTAGCTGCATGCTAACAGCCAGTAAGCTTTGCCGTGTCTGTTGTAGTTTTTCTTGCGCAAGTAGGCAGGCGTGGAGGCTTCTTTTCCTGTTTCAATAGCTTATTTCAATCAATTTTCTATTTAAAATGAAAATCTTGACACCCTTAATTACTATACCGTTATGACCCTGGCTCAAGGGAAAAAACAGGTGGAAGGAATGAAGATGGCTAAATAAGTTTTTAGGTTGATTAAAAAAAAATGCAAAGTGGTGTTGAGAGACTGCTGGCTGAGAGAGAATGCTGCAGGGTGAAGCAGGGGCTTTCACTCAGGAGCTCAGAGTAGTGGCCATTTAGGTCTGGTATGCAGAGCTCCACCCCTGGTCCACCTGCAACCACACAGAACCGACATAATCAAAGAAAACAATGTCGTTGGACACAAACACGCCAGCCAGCACCATTTGGAGGCGACTACAAGTTTGAAAAGTAAAAAAAAATCTGGAGAAGTGGAGTCAAGTCTTAGCCTCTGTAACTCGCTGCTCATCTCTGCTGCAGCTGAGAGGCTCCAGGTTACATTAGTATGGAGGTACATTTGTCTCATTATTTGTTTGAATTCTTTAATTTGTAGAGCTCAATTCTACGGTTGTGGATTTGCATTTAACACTTAGTTTCGAGACAAACTTTCCGCAACTCTAGAGTCTTTCTATGTTTAGTTTTTATAAATAACATGCATTCATTGGCATATTTTATAATGTTTAGAAAATGTATAAGTAATACATTGAACAAATGAACAAAAACCTAGTGTCCTATTAACATATTCCAGTATTTGTGCTAGGCTAAAGGCTAACCCCAGCAGACCAGCTCTCCCAAATGTTTTTACAGCAAATGTTCACTCGTTGGACAAGAAACTGAACTAGATTTTTACAAAATTACTTTCCTCTATGTACTGTATAATGATGTAAGACAATAAAATATCTTATCTAAAAGTTTAGCATTTACCTTCAGCCCTGAGCCTTTGCCCACAATTATCGGAACTTCCACCAAAGGGACATCCATGCACATCTCCATCTGGAGAACAGCCAATAGGAATGTTTTCCTCTCCCCTCTCTAAAATGGCCTGTGACTGGCCAAAGTCTCTTTTTACAGGCTACATTTTCTAAAGCCTGAAAACAGAGCCAGGTGGAGGTGCCAGAGTCCACTTGACTTGCAATATGCTGAAATATTACTATGGAAACACTGCCAAAATGAACTGCCTGCCCCGGCTTTAACAAATACCACTGGCTCCCTGGTCATCTTCGTCTTTGTAAATTAACACACGTTGCTGATCCCTTATATGCTCACAATGACAATGTCAACATGTTGATGAAAATGGAAAAAGGTTCACCATCTTACTTTGAAATGCAAAGATTTTAAAATTAACACTGAAGCTGATAGTAATGTTTAGCAGGTATGTGGCCATAAACTATAAGGTTAAATACCTGATTGTAATGCTAAAAGTAAAGTTAAGGAATCACCAAAGTGATTACAATCCTCCCTCTTGGAAACATGAATCACTGTACCAAATCTTATTGTATTCATTTCTTGACCAAAGTGGTCAACCAACCAACCATATTACATTTCTAGAGCCTCACAAGATAACTGTGGTAACTAAGTGTGGCTTACTAATAATGGTGGTTTTTCACTGCGTGGTATCTACTCGACTCGATTCGCCTCGACTCTACTCGCCTTTTTTGGTTTTCCATTACGAAAAAAAGTCCCTGGGACCTGCTATCAGGTACTTTTTTTAGTACTACCTCAGTCGAGGTTCCAAGCGAGCTGAGGCGATACCAAAAGGTGACGTGGAAACCTGCAGACTACTGATTGGTCGGATCGCTGCGTTTTTAGCAGACAAGAGTGCAAAAATCTAGCCAGACACCGACAGATTATCTACTCTCTGCACTATTCTCACTTTTCAACTGTTCAATATTAATTTCATTTAATTTCAATTTCAATTTATTTATAGTATCAATTCACAACAAGAGTTATCTCAAGACACTTTACAGATAGAGTAGGTCTAGACCACACTCCAGAATTCACAAGGACCCAACAGTGTCCTCCAGAGCAAGCAACAGTGCGACAGTGGCGAGGAAAAACTTCCTTTTAGGCAGAAACCTCGGTCAGACCCAGGCTCTTGGTAGGCGGTGTCTGACGGGCCGGTTGGGGTTAGAATGAAAAGTGGCAGTTACAATCCCACACTGTTACTTTAAAAAAACAAGACAATATCAAAGAAAAGTTTTTATTTAGCTCTTCAAGTAGCGCATCAAACCCTCCTGTACATCCCGGTCTTCTTCCTCTGCACCCTGTGACGGTGTCTTCCCCCAGCTATGCTGTCCCAGATGCATCCCAGTCGTTATCATAAGCCTCTCCATGACTCTCATAAAGATTATATGAAGCCCAGCAGGTCAGAACCAGAGATTTCACCAGTCGTACATCGAACGCCCACCAGACGGTCTGCGGCGGCAATTTTGCAAAGCGTGAATGATCTGAAACACAAACAGTACACAGCAGACACGTTTTGGTGTGTAATCATGGTTGCGAAAGTTCATGTACAGCGTATAGTAAATACTGACCGGGGCCCCTAACACACAGAGCCGAGGGAACATATTTTGAATTGGGGGTGCTGACAAATTTCCAGTGAGGTTTTCAGCCAAAGTCAACCACCACACACCTAACTACATCAATCATAATTTATTTCACTGTATAGAGATTCAATCCATTATAAATATCCTACCCAAGACAATAATTAGCCTGCCATAGGCTACTGACCCGGAAACATCATAAAATAATAGACCGTTACCGCTACAAGAATAAAGTCCATATAATACAAGACAGAACCAACTAGGCACGGGTAACGCAGGATATAGGCACACGGCTGTGACAATGGCACAGAATAAACACATCACTGAATTATATTAAATCAAATGAAAGTGAAGCAAGCCAGTCAGTTCTGACACAAACATTGAAATAGAGAAATGCAACCTTAAGTTTTTGTAGCACAGCAATAGCAAATTTAAGGCATAAAGATAATGGGCTGTATGTCAACAGTTCTTAATAGGGTCTAGTAATTGTATAACAATACGGTAGGATAATTAAAATATAAGTAGGATATAGGATAATTAAATATAGATGCAATCTCATTCTGGTTTTCCAATAAGAAGGCTTTACACGCATGTAAAAAAAACACAATTATCTCCAATAATTCGTGTAAACTTTCCGTTTAACTGTTACTGAACAGTTGATGCCGATTTACTGCACGGCGGCATATAATAATAAACCAGCATTCTAACCTTGTGCTGCAGTCATAACACAAAAAATCCTCATCTCCAAAACGTCTACCAAGTGGGACCCTGAGGCTGCAGCACTGAGTTGATGTTGTTTAGGTTCCCTCCGTGGTTGCCTTGGTGCTGCTAGCTTGGCTAACAACATTAGCTGCCTGGTGGTCTGGTGCTAGCAGGTCGCTCTGGGAGTGCTGGGGTGGAGAGGTGCTGCTCCTTCTTTCGGTTACAGTTGCTGAGTTTTCTGCCTCCGATCTTTTAGGCTTTTTAGCTTGTTGTTGATTTATAAAGAAATCCAAAATGAGCTTTTGTGCCATAGCTAGCTAACGTCTGTACTGTTGACCCGCCGGGAAAGTTCCCACAACTACCTTCACTCATCAGCGTCAGAGGCCCACAGCGCTCCTCGCTCTTGGCAAAATCGGCAGATTCATTCTAATCAAATTATGTGTTTATCGCTTACTTACCGAAGTGTAAAATGTAATACATTTAATTTCTAATGAAAGGGGGGGGGGACTGTTTTCTAAGGATCAACTAGGCAGATGCTGTTTCTCAAATCTGCATTGACTTTAATGAAGCCAGCTGACGGCAGAGACTCAACAGGAGTCGCATTTAAACCAAGCAGCATGTCTGAATCCCCACGTTTACCAGAAATTTACTGGTTGCTGTGTAAGTACCACAAACCGAAGTTTAAAAACAAACCTGAAGCTGAAGAAACTCTAAACGTTAACAGAACAGACCCGCGGACCTGATTGACTGAGAAAGAGAGGGAGAGAGAGAGAGAGACAGAGAGAGAGAGAGAGAGAGAGAGCGCTGTTCACAGTGATCCGAGTGAGCAGAGTGTGTGTCTGTGTGTGTGTGTGTGTGGGGGGGGGCGCTGTGACTATCACAGAACGCAGAGACAGTCAGCTGAGGAGTTTAATTTAATCTGAGTACAGATATTGACTCGTATTACTCGTATAATCTCTCAATGATCCTAAGAAAGTTGAGAAATCAAACCAGAACTACACGGGAGGAGCTGGTCAATGACCTGAAAAGAGCTGGGACCACCGTTTTCAAGGTTACTGTTGGTAATACACTAAGACATGCTTAAACCAGCATGGGAGAAAGTCATGTGGTCAGATGAGACCAAAATAGAACTTTTTGGTCATAATTCCACTAACCGTGTTTGGAGGAAGAAGAATGATGAGTACCATCCCAAGAACACCATCCCTACTGTGAAGCATGGGGGTGGTAGCATCATGCTTTGGGGGTGTTTTCCTGCACATGGGACAGGGCGACTGCACTGTATTAAGGAGAGGATGACCGGGGCCATGTATTGCGAGATTTTGGGGAACAACCTCCTTCCCTCAGTTAGAGCATTGAAGATGGGTCGAGGCTGGGTCTTCCAACATGACAATGACCTGAAGCACACAGCCAGGATAACCAAGGAGTGGCTCTGGAAGAAGCATATCAAGGTTCTGGCGTGGCCTAGCCAGTCTCCAGACCTAAACCCAATAGAGAATCTTTGGAGGGAGCTCAAACTCTGTGTTTCTCAGCAACAGCCCAGAAACCTGACTGATCTAGAGAAGATCTGTGTGGAGGAGTGGGCCAAAATCCCTTCTGCAGTGTGTGCAAACCTGGTGAAAAACTACAGGAAACATTTGACCTCTGTAATTGCAAACAAAGGCTACTGTACCAAATATTAAATTTTCTCAGGTGTTCAAATACTTATTTGCAGCTCTATTTACAAATAAATAGTTAAAAAAATCATACATTGTGATTTCTGGATATTTTTTTTAGATTATGTCTCTCACAGTGGACATGCACCTACGATGACAATTTCAGACCCCTCCATGATTTCGAAGTGGGAGAACTTGCAAAATAGCAGTGTGTTCAAATACTTATTTTCCTCACTGTAGGTCCGTATGATTGCTCTGGATGTCCGGCCCAGAAACCTGACTGATCTAGAGAAGATCTGTGTTTTTCTGCAATGTGTCAAACCTGGTGAAAAACTACAGGAAACATTTTTTTTTTAGATTATGTCTCTCACAGTGGACATGCACGATGACAATTTCAGACCCCTCCATGATTTCTAAGTGGGAGAACTTGCAAAATAGCAGGGTGTTCAAATACTTATTTTCCTTTGAATTCATTTGAATTGAACTGATTTTTTTTTAATTGAATTTATTGAATTGCTTTGAATTACATTACTTTGAAGAAGATATATTTCAGTTGATTATAATTTAATTAAACAAAATTATATAAAATACAATTAGATGAAAGGACGTGTTCTGGTAAGATCCGAGTCCTTGTTGCTGCGTAATGACTCAGGAAGGGTGTCTGCACAGAGGGAGTGTGATTGGGGGATAGCGTGAACCTCCAACGTGTTAGGCCCTCCCAGGGAAACCCTTGTGCAGAGAAATAAAAGGATGGCGACACCATGTCAAGGAGGTTCATATGTCTGTCGACGCCCACCCTAGACCAAGAAGAGTCTGCATTGCAGGTTATTGCATTAGTAACAGAAGGAGTGCATCCGCCCATATACAGAGGTTCACTCCTTGATGCAGTGGCCGCGGGTTCGACCCCACCCTGCATCAAAAAAGTGACAAACATTGAAAAAAAAAAGCGATAAAAAGGGTTGAAGAAATAGGACAAAAATGTAAGAAAAAGTTAAAAACATCGATAAAAAGCATCAACAAGTGTTGATTTTCAGGAAGACAACACAAGGGTTAAGCAGTATTTATAAAGAAAACATTACAAACAAAGCTGAGAAAATTATTAGTGACCCCTCCCATCCAATACACAGCGAATTGGAACTCCTACCTTCAGGCAGTACCAACAGCAAATAGAAACATCTTTAAGAAATCCTTCATCCCCAATGCTGTGAAGGTGCTAAATAACATAAATGGAATGTAGAGTGAGGCAGACTTCCAACCTGCAGGTTCTATGCACGGCACAGCATTTTTAGTAGGCTATATTTATTTATTTATTTACTTTTGTAAATGTAACTTTTGTAAGTCACTTTTTAGGAAATGCATTGTCTGTTTTGTCCATCTTGTTGTACTGTTTGTAATGTCCTGTCTCTCGTATTCTTGGTAAAACTGAAGAAAGAAAGGTTTTTCATATTCCTAATATTAACAACTCATTTTCAATGGAAAGTTAATCATTTTTGAGGTAGACATTTAAAATGTTCAAGTCATTGGTAGAAGACTGCATCCAGACCCCAAGTTGATCATTTTGTGCTCAACGGAGGGACTGAACACACTGAGAAAATTTCAGAAAATTTGAAAAATGTTATCTCATATGGTCTCATAACTGTGAACAAGGTTTTGCCTCCACACTGAAAGAAACCCAAAACTCCCTCAATAAAACATCAATCAATCAGTGGCTTAACAAACCTTCTGCATCTGGACAGAGTCAGGTTTGCTCTAAAAGACAAGAGGGCAGATTAAAAAAAAAAATAATAATAAAATATAACTTGGTCTCCCTTTGTTGTTTCTGGGAGAAGCTCACACTGAAATGGACTCCACTCATTTTACACCATCATATGAATCCGAAGAGAGCAGCAGCTCGCTGTAGGTTGTTGAACTATATGTACAGTGCCTTGCGAAAGTATTCGGCCCCCTTGAACTTTTCAACCTTTTAACACATTTCAGGCTTCAAAAATAAAGATATAAAAATTTTATTTTTTGTGAAGGATCACCAACAAGTGGGACACAATTGTGAAGTGGAACGAAATCTATTGGATATTTTAAACTTTTTTAGCAAATAAAAAACTGAAAGGTGGTGCGTGCAAAATTATTCGGCCCCTTTACTTTCAGTGCAACAAACTCACTCCAGAAGTTCAGCGAGGATCTCTGAATGATCCAATGTTGTCCTAAATGACTGATGGTGATAAATAGAATCCACCTGTGTGTAATCAAGTCTCTGTATAAATGCACCTGCTCTGTGATAGTCTCAGGGTTCTGTTGAAAGCGCAGAGAGCATCATGAAGACCAAGGAACACACCAGGCAGGTCCGTAATACTGTTGTGGAGAAGTTTAAAGCCGGATTTGGATACAAAAAGATTTCCCAAGCTTTAAACATCCCAAGGAGCACTGTGCAAGCGATCATTTTGAAATGGAAGGAGTATCAGACCACTGCAAATCTACCAAGACCTGGCCGTCCCTCTAAACTTTCAGCTCAGACAAGGAGAAGACTGATCAGAGATGCAGCCAAGAGGCCCATGATCACTCTGGATGAACTGCAGAGAACTACAGCTGAGGTGGGAGAGTCTGTCCATAGGACAACAATCAGTCGTACACTGCACAAATCTGGCCTTTATGGAAGAGTGGCAAGAAGAAAGCAATTTCTCAAAGATATCCATAAAAAGTCTCGTCTAAAGTTTGCCACAAGCCACCTGGGAGACACACCAAACATGTGGAAGAAGGTACTCTGGTCAGATGAAACCAAAATCGTACTTTTTGGCCACAATGCAAACGATATGTTTGGCGTAAAAGCAACACAGCTCATCACCCTCAACACACCATCCCCACTGTCATGGTGGTGGCAGCATCATGGTTTGGGCCTGCTTTTCTTCAGCAGGGACAGGGAAGATGGTTAAAATTGAGGGGAAGATGGATGCAGCCAAATACAGGACCATTCTGGATGAAAACCTGTTGGAGTCTGCAAAAGACCTGAAACTGGGACGGAGATTTATCTTCCAACAAGACAATGATCCCATAGAATGGCCAAGTCAAAGTCCAGACCTGAATCCAATCGAGAATCTGTGGAAAGAGCTGAAAACTGCTGTTCACAAACGCTCTCCATCCAACCTCACTGAGCTCGAGCTGTTTTGCAAGGAAGAATGGGCAAGAATGTCAGTCTCTCGATGTGCAAAACTGATAGAGACATACCCCAAGCGACTTGCAGCTGTAATCGCAGCAAAAAGGTGGCTCTACAAAGTATTAACGCAAGGGGGCCCAATAATTTTGCACGCACCACTTTTCAGTTTTTATTTGCTAAAAAAGTTTAAAATATCCAAAAGATTTTGTTCCACTTCAGAATTGTGTCCCACTTGTTGGTGATTCTTCACAAAAAATAAAATTTTTATATCTTTATGTTTGAAGCCTGAAATGTGTCAAAAGGTTGAAAAGTTCAAGGGGGCCGAATACTTTCGCAAGGCACTGTAAGTCTAAGGAATTAACTATAACCCCATCCTGTCTTATTTTTTTCTTCCCTCTTTTTCCCACTATTTCTGTTAAGTCTAACTTGATTTTTAAATATCCACTAGCACTTGTTTGTCCACCATGTTGGTCTGGTTGGTTATGTGTGCATTTATGTTCTCAGTTCTACCACTTTTTTGTAGTTTTGTTACAGAAAAAGAAGCCACTATAATGCTTCACTGTTTCTACTAGACTTGAAAGACTAGAAAACAAATTCACCGGAGTAAAGTAGATTGATAGATTGAGAGATAGATAGATTGACTTTATTAATCCTAAACTGGGAAACGATTGTACAGCAGCAGGTATAAAACACACAACATCCATACAGAAATACAAGAAATATTAAATACAATAAAAATTCCAGAATACCTACAAACATATGAGAAATAATGATTCATTATTTCACATAATGAAAAACAATTTATAACAAGTAAAAAATAAAAATGTATAACCAGCAAACACACATAGTATGAATAAAAATATGTAGTCTAAACATGAGTGTGCAATTTGTGCTTTAGTGCAATATTTTAATAAATGAGATAATGGCAGTGTGAGCTGTGAAACGTTGTTTTATAAAGTTTTATGGTATGTGGTATGAATGATTTTCTCTAGCAGTTCAAAGCTCTCGGAGCCAGTGGACCAGTTTGGGGTGGAGAGGGTGGTCGGGGTTATCCATGATTGATAG
This sequence comes from Etheostoma perlongum, assembly GCA_026937815.1. Lineage (NCBI taxonomy): Eukaryota > Metazoa > Chordata > Actinopteri > Perciformes > Percidae > Etheostoma > Etheostoma perlongum. The sequence goes on along the minus strand of CM049393.1, from coordinate 25,640,175 downwards.
CAGTTGGTTCAGACCCACCCAATTACAGAGGAGGACAGAGCGCTGGCCACAACAGACGGATCCCCCCCAGAGGTCAGGGCTAGATTTGCATACTCCAGTCCATAAGGTGGCGCTATTTGTTATCAACCCGAAATTATCATTAGGGGAAGAAGAGCCAAGTGTTTTTGCATGGAGCTGGCTGCAGCCCAGGGGTTGTGAGGTATGTGGGTACACGATCCGTCCTGCTAGCACAATCCGTTCTGCGCATGTGCAAGATGTTCGCGCATGCGTATATGATCATGATGAACGCGTATTTACGACACTGCACGATCTGTTCACACACAGTTAAAGAAAGTCTGTTAGCCTCCACCGGAAAGCTAACGTTAGTTTAGCTAACAGCTAATTCGGCTAACCGCTAGCTGAGACCATAGACATATATATGTCTATGGCTGAGACAGCATGTAAAATGAATGAATGAATGAAGTTAACCGTTTAAATATGTAACAGCTGTTACGTCAGTTCTACTTTACTTGTGCTCATTTAAAATACAATCACTCAAGAATTGTCTTTATTATTACTATAAAGTCTTAATTTAGCTGTAGCTGCTTTCCCCACTGTTTAGTTTGAGTAACGTTATTTTAGGCTGAATCAAGCTGTCAGCTAGCAGTTAGCCGAATTAGCTGTTAGCTTTCCGGTGGAGGCTAACAGCAGACCGCTACTGTGGAACGGATCGTGCAGTGCCGTAAATCCCTGGTAAATCATGATTATCATCTGCGCGTGCGCTTACATTTTGCACATGTGCACACGGATCGTGCAGGCAGGACGGATCGTGTACCGACAAGGTATGCTAATAAATATATCACTTTAGCTTTGAATTATTTAGTTGTACAAGTGGATACATTTATTATCTTGGAGTCATACAATAATGTATAGTATGCAACACAATAGTTAAAACCTGGAAATTCGCTGCATGTTAAGCTTTGTTCAGATAACGTTATATCTCTGAGCTAACGTTGGCGCTAACGTTAGCATTGTGTAGTTGTAGTAACTGTCGACAGTAACGTTAGCTACGTGTCTTTACTAAAGAAATGGCAGTTTAACTTTGCCTTGCTGGTCGAAAGAAATACACTTTGTTAGAGCAGGACTTCGGTTATTTAAAAAAATCCTCAAGATTGGATCGGCAATATTTGTTTTAAAATGGTTAACATATTACTATAAATTAATGTTACTAACATGTGACGTTAATGCTAAGCATGCTTCGCACATACTATTTTGTCAATCTCATACACTTAAAGGACCACATTATACTGTAATCAAGTCAGTTTGATATATGTTTAAAGTTAGTTAAGTGTGTTTTTAAAGTTAGTTCAGATAGTTATTGCATGATTGTTGAATTTGATTGCATTACATTGAAAGAGGCAATGCGCGACTAGTAAACTGGTAACAGTAAAGAGGATCTATCTCGATGAATGGACTTTTGGATTCAGATCCAAAAGGGCTTTTTATTTGCCAAGTGATTTGTTACAACAATATGGTTTTAATTGTTTTCAATGTATATGGGTACAATTCTAATGTAGTAAACATCCAACTATTTGCTGACATAGAGAATAGACTCAAACATTGGTTAGCAAAACTTGGCTCCCCACGTGGCTCTGACCCTGGCTCTCCAAGTGGCTTCCCTTGTATCTCTGACTCTAGCTCTTCAAGTTGGTTCCCTTCTATCTCTGACTCTAGCTCTCCATGTGCCTCCCCACGTGGCTCTGAGCCTCGTTTGTCAAGTGACTTCCCACGTGGCTCTGACCCTGGCTCTCCAAGTGCCTCCCCTTGTAGCTCTTCACGTTCGTTCCCTTCTATCACTGACTCTAGCTCTTCATGTGGCTCTCCAAAAGGCTTGCCACATGGCTCTGACCCTGGTTCTCCAAGTGCCTCCCCACTTGGCTCTGAGCCTTGTTCGTCAAGTGGCTTCCCACGTGGCCCTAACCCTGGTTCTCCATGTGGCTCTGACCCTGGCTCTCCATGTGGCTCTTAAAAAGGCACTCAACATGGCTCTGATCCTGGCTCTACAGGTGCCTCCCCACGTTGCTCCCACCCTGGCTCTCCAAGGGGCTCCCTACATGGCTCTGACCCTGGCTCTCCTGTTGCCTCCAGTGAGCTTCCACTGTTATGGAACAACCCAGAGCTGAAGTGGGTGAAGAACATGACACTTTTGATAAGGAGGGGAAAACCATTTGGCAGCAAGAGAACCACTGAACCTGCAGGTAAGTCTGGTCCTGGCTCTCCAAGTGGCTCCCCACCTGGCTCTGACTCTGGCTTTTCAAGTGGCTCCTGTTGTAGCTCTGACTCTGGCTCTTCAAGTGGCTCCCCTTGTAGCTCTGACACTAAGTCAACCTGGATAAAGGAGGGATGCTGGACCTCTAGGCCGTCAGATGATCCTACCAAGAACCCTCAAATAACGCTGAAGAGGGTGACCTACTCTGACCAACCTCAGGTACCCACTTCACCTTTGAAAGCAGGCCCCTCTAGAAGACCATATGCACCTAGTGCTCCTCCGCCGTTATTTAGGGGCCGTGAGCAGAAGTGGGTGAAGAACATTAGGAGTTTAATGAACATGAGAAACCAGGGCAGGGGGCGCAAGAGAGCCGCTGCAGGTAAGTCTGCTGGTAAGTACTTTTGTCTTTAAATTGATTTTTAATTCAGTGTTTCTGATTTGTGCTAAACTGTGTTAAATTTATTTTAATTACTTTGCTTTTAATCTTTTGAATTTTTATTTAATTAATTTGAATTGATCTGAATTTATTTAAATTGAATTTATTAATTGCCTGGAATTTAAATGCTTGGAATTCATTTTAATTGCTTTGAATTATTTGACTGATTTTTTTGTATTTATTTGAATTGAACGGAATTCATTTGAATTGCATTGAATTTAATTGCTTTGAATTGATTTGAATTGCTTTGAATTATTTCAAGTATTTGAATTGAACTGATTTTTTTTAAATTTAATTTATTTGAATTGCTTTGAATTACATTACTTTAAAGAAGATAGATTTCAGTTGATTATAATTTAATTAAACTAAATTATATAAAACATAATTAGATGAAAGGACGTGTTCTGGTAAGATCCGAGTCCTTGGTACTGCGTAATGACTCAGGCAGGGTGTCTGCACAGAGGGAGTGTGATTGGGGGATAGCGTGAACCTCCAACGTGTTAGGCCCTCCCAGGGAAACTCCCTTGTGCAGATAAATAAAAGGATGGCGACACCATGTCAAGGAGGTTCATATGACGCCCACCCTAGACCAAGAAGAGTCTGCATTGCAGGTTATTGCATTAGTAACAGAAGGAGTGCATCTGCCCATATACAGAGGTTCACTCCTTGATGCTTTGGCCGCGGGTTCGACCCCGCCCTGCGACCCTTTGCTGCATGTCATTACCCCTTTCTCTCTCCCCTTTCATGTCTTCAGCTGCCCTATTAAAATAAAGGGCTAAAATGTCAAAAAATAGTAAGGAGAGAGGCAATAATAAGCAGCAACCCTCTTGTAAAAGGTAAATTTTTTTTTTATTGTATAATTAAAATGATGAAGAGAGAATATTCATGTTTACCTTTTATTCTATTTAAAATGTAACTACGTCCTGTTGTCGGCATTTGGTTTTTACAGAGAGAAGGCAGAGGAGGGGCAGGATGGCAAAATTAAGCTTCAACCCTTTCATGCAAAAAGTAAATATGAAGTTCTTTCAATAGTAAAGTAGTAAAGAGGGATGGATCTCTCTCTCCCCATCTCCTCTACACAGTGGGATGGGATCCGGTTGGGGAGAGTTCTAGCCTGACCAGGCTCCTCTCTTTACCCTGTCTCTCTTATTTATGCTGTAATAGTTTTAGACTGCTGGGGGACTTCCTTTGACACACCGAGTTCCTCTCTCCTCTATCTTTCTATCTTTCCATTTGTGTGCATCTGTGTCTCAGCAATTCTTGTTACTAACCTAGCTCTGGGATGTCATTCCCCGGAGTCCTTATGTTCTTTTTCCCCCCAGCCTGTTTCCTTGGATCAGGGAGGCTCCAAAATCATGGTAGCAGCTGTCGCCATGGTCCCGCTACACGTCCTGCAATGTCCTGTTACATCCTGCTACGCTCTGCTGTGCCCTGCTACGTACGCACAGTGCCCTGCTATGCCATGAACTACTACAAACTAATATTTTTTGGGACTGTTATTGCCACTCTTCATTCTAATCCCAACCGGTCGTCAGACACTGCCTACCAAGAGCCTGGGTCTGTCCGAGGTTTCTGCCTAAAAGGAAGTTTTTCCTCGCCACTGTCGCACTGTTGCTTGCTCTGTAGGAAACTACTAGAACTGTTGGGTCCTTGTAAATTCTGGAGTGTGGTCTAGACCTGCTCTATCTGTAAAGTGTCTCGAGATTGAACCCCCTGCTGCGTGCGCAAACCCACTGCCTTTTATTTAATCATTAACGACTTTCTGTTGTTTGCATTTTGTTTTTAAAGAGAGGAAACAGGAGGTGGAGGCAAAATGAAGTATGAGGAATGTCATGTGTGAGACAGGCCTTCCCTCACTTGTACTTGCACTGTCTCTGTCATACTGATAACATTAATGGCGTTTTTCCATTAATGGTACCTGCTCGACGCGACTCGACCGCGGTGCCCGTCCTCCTTTTTCCACTGCAGATTAGTACGGCCTCATGCGTGAAGCGTGCCGTGGCTGGTCGTCATAGCAGAAAACCGTGACCTAACGCGACACACACACAGAACTTCAAAGGTGTGTTGCTTTGATTCTCGGCATGTTGCCTTAGCCAGAAGGGAAATTAGTTTTAAAAGAAGCTGGAGGCAACAAGTCCATCTGTCGCTAGCAATGATGAAGCAGTGATTAGTGACGATTCTCTCTGACCAATCAGTAGTCTGCAGGTTTTCACTACAAAAAGTACCTATTGGCAAGTACGAGGGACTGTTTTTCGTAATGAAAAAAAAAGTAGAGTTGAGGCGAGTGGAAAAATACCATAACATTAACATTGATCAACAGAAACAAGAATCACCTGAATCAGCAGCAAAGAATCACCCCATCATGCGTGAGAACAAGCTCCGCTTTGCTGAAGATCTCCCTCTTCCTGTCAAGGAGGCCAGACTGAAATTGTGGCCTTTAGTGAGTAAGACACGCAGTGAGGGAAAGCCTGCTTACTTTGTTGGAGCACGAGCCTTTATTTTAGTTTATTTGTGTTACCTTATTATTAAGCCTGGACATAAGTTTTGTTTAGAAAATGTTTCTGTTGGATATAATATATCTCCTGAAGAATATATTTACTGACCAACATTCTGAGAGACTATTATTTTAAATATGTTGGTCTCTTCTCTTTTTTGGATCTCAACACTTAGACTTGATTTTCCACCAATAACCCTGTTATTATCCCAAGGTGCAGGTCGATGCTCGGTATATCAATCTGTAGTCTACTTCTTTCGATAACCCTGCAAAAACGTAAAACAGTTCTTGGCGCACAAAACAGCATAGGCCTACTTATTTTTACAAACAGTGCTGGTATGTTAATAGTCACGGAACAAAGACCAACACAATTGGATTTTACAATAATCATGTCTACAACTGAAATATCTCAGACAGGAGAAATGCCGGAGGTTTCAAAAGATACCGTTCGCCCACTGATCAAATCTTTTTTCAAAAGGATAATAGCACAACAGTGGGAATCGTTGAAATCTTGCACCCCCAAAGATACCACTAAATTCATGATGGCTGACCTGCTTTTGGACATCATAACAGCCTTGTCAAAAGTCTGGTTGAAGACTATTAGGAGCGAAAATGTTTCGACGTGTGGGTTTTTGTTTGTTGTTTTGGCGTTGGAGACCCTGACGTTTTTACAGCTTCTATTTGTGGTTGGGTTACTTTTTAATTCCCATTGTTTATCATCCATATATCTATATGTGTGTATAGAAACTATATACGACTAACTATATACCTACATCTAAGTTGCGTAATAAAACATACTTGTGACGTGCTTTGACTTGTTAGTCCCTCCTTGTGTTGGTTGTGTTTAGTTGTGTTACGTCCCAGCTTCCCCTAGACATAATCGTAAGGGCCGTAACAGGACCTATGGAGCAGGAAGACACTGAAGATCAGAGAAAACTTGAGACAGAAGATATGGAACTAGAAGAACTGGATTACTGCACTCGCTCACCAGGCACAAAGTAGGGGTGGGGGAAAAAAAATTGATACAGCATAGTATCGCAATATTTCCCGTGGCAATACTGTATTGATACACAGACGCCAAGTACCGACCTTTTATTATTTAAATTGCACATAAGAATTTAACTTTTTGGTAGTAGAATAATCAAATCAATTGCTTATTCAGTCCACCAGATGGCTGTTTGTTTTCTGGTGAGGTCAGCGGGGTGACTGTCAGCGTGCAGGAGGATGTAGATAAAATAAACATGGCAGCATCAGAGAAAGAAATCAGGAATGCACCGTCTGCGTTTAAATCAAGTGTTTGAAACAAGAAAGGGACAACTGAGATGGTGTTACGATCTGGCTCGATGTTAAAGCCCATGTTGCAAGTTAACCACCACTGTTGATTATTGGGTACAAAAAACACTCAAGATATGTATATCATTTTTAAAAATGTCTCCAAATAGTGTTAAAAGTTAGTTTTTGGTCATTTTTGGTGTTCGCGGGTTTATGAAGTGAATTTGGCGATGACGTCAGACTGGGGAGCGAAGTCTCAGCCTAGCACTAGAACTACGGTGACAGACTGGGAGGAGGAAGAGGAGGAAAGGCCAGCAGCCGAATAATTACGAACCTACCAGACGTGAGAGGGCAAATGAGGAATTGTCAAGATTGTGGGGAAGTCTTCTTCATTTATCTCCTTTATTTTAGCAACGCAGCAATGCATACAATGACTTTACTTTTTACTGTCAGTGAATAGCACCGAGTGAACGTCAACGTATTCTTTCAATCTAGTGACAGTGATCCTGTCGTTAGTTCAGATAAGTACTGGTACACTTATCTACATATAGGAATAGAAGGCATCCCCGAGTGTTATTTCTAAGTGTTTACCTCTTCCTCCGGTGAAAACGTGTCGCTGTTTGGCCGGTGCTTGTGTGTGTGGCGGCGAAGCTGCGGTGGAGTGCGGGTGCTGTAGGTGAGCGAGCCGGTCGGGGAGCGAGCCCCTGCGGTCGGGGAGCGAGCCGGTCTGGGAGTGAGCCCCTCCGGTCGGGAAGCGAGCATGCCTCCAATCGGGGAGCGGGCCGGTCGGGGAGCGAGCCCCTCCGGTCGGGGAGCGAGCCCCTCCGGTCGGGGAGCGAGCCCCTCCGGTCAGGAAGCGAGCCCCTCCGGTCGGGAAGCGAGCATGCCTCCGGTCGGGAAGCGAGCATGCCTCCGGTCGGGAAGCGAGCATGCCTCCGGTCGGGAAGCGAGCCGGTCGGGAAGCGAGCCAGTCGGGAAGCGAGCATGCCTCCGGTCGGGAAGCGAGCATGCCTCCGGTCGGGGAGCGAGCCAGTCGGGGAGCGAGCCCCTCCGGTCGGGAAGCGAGCATGCCTCCGGTCGGGGAGCGCGCCGGTCGGGGAGTGATCCGCCGGTCGGGGAGCGAGCCCCGCGATCAGCTGATCTGAAGATGTCTAAATCCGTTTGTGACATTTCAGGCAGGATCATGGTCCTCCCCAACCAGCAGCACCAGGATTGTAATTGTTTATATTTCAAACATCACTGCAGGTTGATTGTGGGCGACAACGCGGTCGTGTTAGCTTATCGAAACTCTACTGCCGAAGTTGCTGGCTAGCTACGCGACGTTAGCTATATCCGCTAGCATCCGTACAGGCTAACTATAGCCAGTTAGCTTTGTGTGTAACGTAACAAACCCCCCATCTCGTAGGAGCGAAGCTTACTATTTTGTTCAATACAATTGTGGTACAACAGGTGCACTAATGCCACATGTATGATGTTGACAACATGGACGCATATATAGGCAACACCAAAGGCAGTCGTAATATTTACCTAGCAGGCTAGGCTAATGCTGTTGTGTTAACGTCCGGCGGCGTAGCGTTAGCTAGCGTTAGCTAGCAGTCTAAACTTGTGAAAAGTCGAACAACACCCCCGTCTAAGCTGTGTTTCACTTTCTCTCCAATATTATTATAAATATACTAAAGTCACATGGACTTGATCGAGACCATAGACTGTTAATATTAAAGACCAGAAGCCACATTAGGCCAGACCAGTGGTAAATACAATGCAGGCTGCTCTGTTATCTCCCTAATGTGACGTCATGCAATGCATTGTGGGGGGAAAATGAAACACTGTAAAATTGTGCCCATTTTTTGATATATATTCAGTTTTGCGATATCCAACACCATCAAAAACAATGGATAACAGTTCAAATATGTACTACCAACAAGCAAATTGCACAAATTCGTTGCAAAATTAAACCTGCAACATGGACTTTAAGATGACCGTAACGGTATTAGGAGGAATGTGGAGGAACCCAAACAAAAGGGAAACGAGGGTATGGTAAAATAAAGGTAGTTTAATAACTACAGTGGATAAACAAGTAACACAAAGAGAGGTAATGGGTGTTGTGAATAAACAACAGAACAAAAGGAGCACAACACCCATTAACTTACAAAATATAAATAACAAACAAAAGACTAAACAACAAAAGTGTTACGCAAACAAAATCTAACTAGTAACTCTTACTTGGTTTACTATAATGCTTTCGCTCAACAGCTTTCTAACAGTGTTTACTACAACAAAAGGTTTCTAAACCACAATTTATTCTAACCAAACCGCATGGCAGACTGAACTGAAGGTTCAGGCGCGCCCAGACTGGAGAATCACAGCGGTATTTAAAGTCATCCGGGTTGATTGCAGGACGTTGATTGGTTGGGACCACGGCCGACGCACCAATCAACAGCACGGCCTGGAACAAGGAAGTGGGCGGAGCCATCTTTGTAGGCCAATCCTCTTCTGGCAATCACACATCCGGATTTGGATATCCTAAAACAACGTCCTTAGAGGCAGGGGCCGTAACACCCTCCCCCTTAAAATGCAAGCTATAAAAATTGGTTATTTTAAAACACCGAACACAACAATTTTTACATCGACATTACAATCTGGATAAGGCATCAGCTATCACGTTATCAGAGCCTTTCTTGTGAATTATCCTGAGGTTGTAGTCTTGCACAAGCCGAGCCCATCGCATGAGTCGCTGGTTGTGGTTATACATGCGTGACAAGAAAACAATAGGATTATGGTCGGTGTACACAACAACAAGTAGTACAGTAGAACCAACATAAACCGAAATGCTGAAGTGATAACAAGAGAGCAAGAGTTTCCTTTTCGATGGTGGAGTAATTAGCTTGGTGTCTGTTGAATTTACACGAGTAGTATGCGACAGGGTGATCAATCCCATCCTTCCCTTCTTGTAATAAAACAGATCCCGCACCCACTGCGCTGGCGTCCACCTCCAGTTTAAAAGGTGTGGAAAAGTTTGGCGCATGAGTAAGCGTTAAAAAGCGTTCGAAAACCTGTACTAATATGCTCATGTGTTTTTCCCAAGTCTCAGCATAAATTAACAGATCATCCAAATAAGCGTTACAGTTGGGTAATCCTGCTAACACGGTGTCTACTAATCTTTGAAATGTCGCGGGCGCATTGCACATACCGAAAGCCATGACTTTGTATTGGCAGAAGGCATCAGGCGTAACAAATGCAGAAATCTTGGCGGCACGGTCCGTTAACGGTACCTGCCAGTATCCTTTTTAATAAATCCAATTAACTGACAAATTTTGCGGTGCCCAGATTGTCAATACAATCCCCCATTCGCGGGAGAGGATACGAGTCTTTAACGGTGACGGCGTTAACTTTTCTAAAATCTGTGATGAACCGGGGAGTTCCATCAGGCTTAGATTCCACTAAACATGGTGAACTCCACGAACTAGTGCTTCCAGTGGCTAAGTCATTTTCAAGAAGATACTCTACCTCTTGTTTCTTCATTTCTCGTTTAGTTGGATTAACGCGATAAGCGTGCTGCTTAATCGAACGCACATCTTGCACATCTATATCATGTTTAAGCACATTAGTGCAAGAAGGAACATCACTAAATAAACACTGATATCGGTTAATTAAACTCTCAATATCGTGTTGTTGTGCGGCAGTTAAATGTTTTAACTGTATCGATAATTTATCAAGAGCTGCCGAATTAGGAAGCCGCGCAGCCATGATTTGTGGGATACTGTTGGGAAATTTTATCCTTCTGTTTAATGAGTCACTTCAAATCCACTGAGTTAGGATATAAAAATTTATTAAAGACGCTGCAGACAGACGAAATGCTTTTCCGGGCAGTTAAACGTGCACGGACCAAATGGAAATCTTGCCTAGCGCAGAGATTCCCCAAAAAGGCACTTTAACATTGGCGTGCTCAGATAGAAATAGGTTCTCCTTCTGGAGCCTGATTGGTTAGCTATACTATTGCTGGGGCACTCCTTTCTCTGTCTGTCCCTTTGTAATCATTCTCTTGCTGTGGCCTTGATTGTGGTTTCGCAATCTGCCCTGCCTGTACTCTATCAGTTCCTCCCTTGTTTCATATTTTCCTGTATTCAGGATGCTGTGCCCCAGCTGCAAAGCACACTCTGTTCTCAGTACATTCTAGCTGTTTTGCAACATTAATGCAAGCACCTAACTATCCAACAATAGCATTGAATACAAGTCAGCTTTTACGTGACCTCACCCGTGTGTCCTTCGCTTCTCTCAAACTGTCACCACACATGAATCATTGATCACTAATTTTCCCACAAATTCCCCCTTTTCGCACCTGCAAGGTGCGAAGACATTCATGAGTTCACTACGTTACCAAAGATCCCCCTTTAGGACTACAGTGTCATGCTCCCGTCCGTATCTTCCGGCGGCTCCTCTATTGTCAGGAGCGGCATCACCGTATAGGCGGAGGGGCCTTTTCTTTAGACAATGCGGTGGTGATGAGGCGCGAGATGAGGGTCCGGAGACACGGGATACAGCAGCAGCCACAGGTTACTAAAATAGCAGAAAAAAACAGCCAATGAGGTCAAACAAGCAGCAATGAGATTTTTCCATTTTCCAAACATATTAGTCATCCACCCCTCTAGGGGATTGTCTACACCTGATGCTTCGTGCATTTCCTTGGAGAGGGCACGGAGTTGGTTCAGTGCCCTGGTGACTTTCCCATCTGGTGCGGTGTTGTTGGGGATGACGGTGCAGCACAGATCTCCGAACATGGAGCAGACCCCGCCTTTCTCAGCCAGCAGCATGTCTAGCGCCATCCGGTTCTGCAGGGCCATCAGAGAGGTGGGCGCCATCTGTTCTGCCAAACCTTCAATCGCATCTTTAGTGGCATTGCTCAAACGTAAAACATTGTAATGCACAAAGTTAATTTTGTCCACATTTTTACTTGGGGTAATAGGAAATATGGCTGATATAATGGGAATGTTCTCAAATCCTGCGGCAATTTGGTCCGCTAACTTAAATTCGTTTGGCACGCCTCTTGGTATTCCTATATAATCTATATAAGTAGGACTTTTGGCCCATGGGTCAAAATCCGGGGCACCATTGGCGAGAGTATGCCGTCTTCGCCTTCGGGTCAGCTGGACAGATAGGGAATGGGTAAATTTCACTTGTTTGCCTACTAGAGAGATGGGCATGGCCAATCGCACCATTGCACACACACACTTGGTGCGGTTTGGGTACTTAATTTGAGAGTAGATACGTAGTCCCCCACAATAGTAGAACAGTCCCAACTTTGCTATGGGGCCTATGTAACTCTCAGCATTCTGGACAGTAACATTGCACCAATCATGGGGTATGTTTCCTAACTTTATGGTGGTTTGTTCTGTACCTGTGAAATTAAAGCAATGGTATCTGGCCCCTTCCCCCTTTACGGCGGTGAAATAGCCTGGTTTTTCAAATCCTGGAGGGAGGAGGGACCACTCCCAGTGGTTTTGGTCGGCGGGTCCGCGGAGACTGTTCCTTGTGCTTTCATTCCCCACATTATCAATACTACCCCTATTCCTAACATCATGCCAATTAGTATTGTTGCTCCTTTCCCACCCTTTATTCCTTTCAATATTGGGCCCCCTTGTCCGGACTGAGGACTGTCCGGACTCCCCAAGCAGCGCTCAATTGACTGCTGCATTTTTTTTTTTTTTTTTTTTAGATCGAATCGAGTGTCCGCCAAAATGCGGGTCGGAGGTTTTACTGGGGCACAATGTGTCAGGTGATGTCAAGGTGCGCCTGATTTACCTTTTGACCTGGACCGAGTGTGAAGTAACCTCCTTCACTTCGTACGGACCAGTCCACCTGGGGTCAGTCCACTTCCTCTTGTGAACTTTCAACCCTGACCCAGTCACCTACTTTCACCTGGGGTGATGGTCGTTCGTCCCCCCTTGTGCTGACATGCCATCTGCACCTGCGTGGAGAGAGCTGCAACCAGAGATGTCAGTTTTCATTCCTGTATTCTGACTTTTCTACCGTTGTACATCCAACGATGGCATATGACCTCCATCATTGGGTGGGCCCGGTACTTTCCTACCCGTTAATATTTCATGTGGCGACAGATGACTGACTTCCCCTTTCTCGGACCTCATGATACCAAGGGACGTACATCTACCCACTTTCATGTGGCGACAGATGACTGACTTCCCCTTTCTCGGCATGAAGACCAAGGGACGTACATCTACCCACTTTAGTTTACTCTCTGCACATACTTTAATTACCTTAGTTTTCTAGTCTGGTTGACTCTCTCTCGCCAGTCCTTGGGACTGGTACTGGTATGGATACACCGACCCCAAGACACACACTATTTCTAATTCCACTCCTTGTAAAATCACTCCATTTATTTGCACTCCTTTGAATCGGTGTATCCCCTAGAGTATTTATTTCCACATTCTTCACTTAATCAACTACTGACTAACTGTCCCTACCGCTCTCCTACCCCACTTGTGCAGTCCATGTCTAACCTACACTTTTCCTATCAATCTCCTACCACGTATTCGTATTTTACTTCACTTGATTAATTACTGACTACTTATCCCTACCAGTCTCCTACCCCATTTATGCTCAGTTCGTGTTTAACCTACACTTTTCCTATCAATCTCCTACCACACATTCATCTTTTACTTCTTGAAATCTTTAACCCTTTTTCAGGTTTACATAATCCTACCATCCTATCCTGCCCCACATTTGGTCTGTCTGACAATAGACTCTCTGAAACCAGTTAAAATCCAGTCTGATCACACTTGATTTTGTTTTGTCCAATCGCAGAATTTTAATTAAAAAGGCTTCTGCTTACCTTTTTTTTTTTTTGTTGACCGGTCGGTGTGATCAGACCTGAGTCCTCCTGGTCCCGCAGTCAATAGTCCTGTAGGGCTGAATACCCGTACAATACGGGATCCAGCGAAATTTCCCTGGACCTCTAGAAAACCATCCTCTGCTACCATTTTGTTGGGAAATTTTATCCTTCTGTTTAATGAGTCACTTCAAATCCACTGAGTTAGGATATAAAAATTTATTAAAGACGCTGCAGACAGACGAAATGCTTTTCCGGGCAGTTAAACGTGCACGGACCAAATGGAAATCTTGCCTAAGCGCAGAGATTCCCAAAAAGGCACTTTAACATTGGCGTGCTCAGATAGAAATAGGTTCTCCTTCTGGAGCCTGATTGGTTAGCTATACTATTGCTGGGGCACTCCTTTCTCTGTCTGTCCCTTTGTAATCATTCTCTTGCTGTGGCCTTGATTGTGGTTTCGCAATCTGCCCTGCCTGTACTCTATCAGTTCCTCCCTTGTTTCATATTTTCCTGTATTCAGGATGCTGTGCCCCAGCTGCAAAGCACACTCTGTTCTCAGTACATTCTAGCTGTTTTGCAACATTAATGCAAGCACCTAACTATCCAACAATAGCATTGAATACAAGTCAGCTTTTACGTGACCTCACCCGTGTGTCCTTCGCTTCTCTCAAACTGTCACCACACATGAATCATTGATCACTAATTTTCCCACAATACGTAAATCGTTTTCAGGCTGAGTATCAGTCACAAGAAGAGCAGCAACTTTAGGAGCTGTCTTAACGGCAGGCGAAGCTGGAACACCAACCGTGTGATATCGTTTGAGCATGTTAACATGACAAACTCTGTGCTTGCGTCTACGATCAGGAGTACAAAGCACGTAGTTAACATCACTACTTCGTTCTTTAACTACATAAGGTTCTGCAAATTTAGCAGAAAGGCCTGAAGCCTGAGTGGGCAACAATGCCAAAACCTGTTCTCCTGGTGCAAACTGACGGCTCACAGCTGTGCGGTCGTAGATCCGTTTCATAACTGTTTGTGATCTCTTAAGGCTGTCTTTAGCTAGATCATTTGCACGCTGCAAACGTTCTCGAAACTTGCGGACATACTCGAGTATTTCTTGCTTAGGTGACGTTTCACGGATTAATATCTGATCATGCAGAGTTTTCAGTGGTCCACGAAGCGTGTGACCAAAAACAAGTTCAGCGGGGCTGAAACCCGTAGATTCTTGTACTGCGTCTCTCACTGCAAACAATACAAATGGAATTCCCTCATCCCATTGCATGTCTGTTTCCAAGCAATATTTTCGCAGCATAGGCTTTAACGTCTGGTGCCAGCGCTCTAGAGCTCCTTGTGACTCTGGATGATAAGCGGATGACACTACATGCTGAATCTTTAAAGTTTCGAGTATCTGATTGAAAAGTCCAGATTAAAAATTTGTGCCTTGGTCCGTTTGAATTACCGTGGGCAACCCAAACGTGGAGAAAAACTTAAAGTTTTCACGACGGAACTAGCGGTAATCTTTCTGAGCGGAATGGCGTCTGGATAACGAGTGGCAGTGCACATAATTGTCAGTAAATATTGATTCCCATTTTTGGTTCGCGGCAATGGACCCCCACAATCAATGATTATGTGCTCAAACGGTTCTCCGATTACAGGAATTGGCTGTAATGGCGCAAGAGGGACGGCTTGGTTAGGCTTCCCGACTATCTGACATACGTGACACGTTTTGCAATGTTTAGCAACATTGGACTTAAGATGTGGCCAATAAAAATGCTTAAGAATATGTTTTGTTTATCCCTAAGTGTCCAGCCCACTTGCCTTCATGTGCCACTGATAAAACATGTTGTTGGCACTATCTGATATGCCAAGTCACTATCCGAGTCATCATTCAACAATGAACACCATTTACGCACTAATCATCACCATCAAGAAGATATGCAACTTTCTCATCTTTTGCTCTTTTGCTGTTATTCACCACTTTTGTGTAACAGTCCGTCAGAGTAGGATCCATTCTTTGTAATTCACTGAAATGAGCCCTGGTAACTGGTAAAGTCTCATCTCCAGACACGTGGCGTAACTGGGTCAGCTGTCTGCAGTTGCCCGTCGGCCTTAGTCGACGATACGGTCTTAGGATTCTCTCTCTCAATCTCTTCCTTCGTCTCAGAAAATAAAGAGGGAAAGATTGAGCCAGACAGGTTACACATTTCATTGTCTTTTTCAACAAAATGACTGAGCTCCTTCTCAAGCTCTCGTGCACGCGCACGTGTGACAGCGCAAGCTAAAAACGCATTTTCTGAAATCTCATTAAGCTGCGGTGTCTCAGAACTCGGAGGTTTGTCTAAAACTTCTAGAGTAGGTGTAACTTTACCTCCAGCAATGTCATTTCCCATTAAAATAGTTATACCTTTGATCGGCAGTTTGTCTCACACTGCTATGGGAAAACAACCTGTGACGAGAGGAGACCGGATGTAAACATTGTGTACTGGCCGCGGAGCATAACCCATCTCGACTCCTCTGAGAATTGCACTAAAACCACAAGCAGACTTGTTAGAGAAAGGTAAAGCTTGTGCAAGCACTACTGATTGTGAACAAGCAGTATCTCTTAAAACAGTCACAGTACATTCATCCTTTGTTTCACCCGTTAGCGATACGCTAGCATCAAATATTAACGGCTTAAAACATTCATCAATGGACGGAGCTAGTGGGCGTGTGTTCACACAGTCAACTTCTGCTTTAATTAATCCCACTCCTTTAGGTTGAGTAGATTGGGTAGACAGATCTCTCTTTTTCAAAATCTGGCAATTTGCGATTACATGCCCTACTTTGTGGCAGTAAAAACATTCTCGTTCCTCTTTTAGTGAAGAACGAAATGGGATATTGTTCCGTGGAGGGGTCGGCTCACAACGTGGCTGCTCCACTGAAACAAAAGCAGATTTGTGCGTCTGTGTATTTGTGTATTAACTTTTCTAAGCTAGCCGCTGCAGAAATAGTATTCACTTTCTGTTCGTTCAAGTACACTACAATGCGGTCCGGCAAACATCTTTTAAAGTCCTCTAAAAGAATTAACTCTCTTAAAGCACCATAATCTGTGACCTTACAAGTTTGACACCACTTATCAAACATCGCTGCTTTTTCTCGGACAAACTCAAGATGCCTCAGGCACAAGCTCATAAGTTTGTAAAATCGCTGATTTCACAGTCTCATAGTCTAAACTTTCTTCTACTGTTAACGATGCAATGGCAGGTTGAGCCTTACCATGGACTTTGCATAGAAGCAGGAGAGTCCATACTTCAGGTGGCCAGTGTAATGCCGTAGCGATTCTCTCGAATACACTAAAATAAGAATCAACCTCGCTCTCTTGAAAAGTAGGAACAAAAGAAACATTTTTACCAATATCAAAAACTGATTTAGGTATTGGTGTAGCAAGAGTGGAGGGGGATGCCATACCTGAATTTTGGGAAGCAACCTGTCCTGCGTTAGAGACCTCCAGCTCTAATCGACGCAGCTTCACTGCCGTTTCTACCTCAATCTCCATGCGCTTAATCTCCAACTGGAGTTGCCTCTGGTGCTCTTTCTCCTGAGCTTCCAGTTGCAACCGGGCAAGGCGGACTTTCAGTCGTGCCTCGACCATGGAGCCAGTACCACTCTGCGGGGATGGGTCGTACATGGGCAGTGTAAACAGGGGCTTCTCCCGCTCACCTGCCCTGGCGCCCTCCCTGGCAACTGTGGGAGTTACAGCGTCTACAGGATGATTGATCAAAGTTACAGCATTTTTGAGTTGTTCAGTTACCATCAGCACTCCCTTTTCCATCAAGCTACCAATTACCCTTTCTTTAAGTTCCTTTTTCAACAAATTTTTGGATATCTCCAAACTGAAATGTGACACGAGAGCAAGTAGGTCATCCTTCCTACAATTATCAATTTGAGCCAAAGTTGGCTGTTCCAAAAAGTTTTCCAAACAGAATTTTTCTTTGTCTGCCATAGTGGAACTCAATTTGCCAGCTGCAAGTCCAAATCATTCAATTAACTCGTTTAGCACTCCACACTATCCCCTCAATTGACACACACCTTTTTGTCTCAGTTTTCCACAGTCTCCCAATTTTTTAGTTATAAAGATCCCGGACGAGCCCCCATATGTTACGATCTGGCTCGTAACAGATGGATATGAGACATGGGATTTGCAGGGAGTGCCGTATGCAAATAAAATACTCAGGGAATACCACCAACATGAGGGCTCATCTCACACGCCACCATCCAGAGTTAGCGTTAGCCGAGGACGGTAAAGCTAAACCAGCTCCGCCAAAAAAACACTGGACACACTTAGCTCGACAAAGCTACCTCCAAATTCAGAGAGAGCGAAGAAAATAACTCAAGCCATCGCCTATATCATGTGCAGAGACCTGAGTCCACACAACGTTGTGGAAAATTAGGGATTTTGCTAAAAACACTGGAACCAAGATACGTAACTCTGTAGCGCCGCTTTTTCTCGGATACAGCCGTACCCAAGCTCTACAGAGAAGTTTAGCTTAAAATTCAGGAAAGTTTAAAAACAGCAGAACGTGTTGCATTGACTTGTGATGCATGTACGTCACGGGCAGTGGATTCCTATATGACTATTACAGCTCATTATCTCACAGAAGACTGCCAACTGCCGTCTCACGTTCTCCAAACTAGAGCAGTACACGAAAGTCACACCGGGGCGAACATTGCTCACCTTCTGCGAAATGCTGCACGAGAATGGGGGATTGCAGACTAAAACCTGGTGGTTGTTACCGACAACGCTTCTAATATGGCCGTTGCCGTTCAGTTAGCGTGACACCTCCACGTCGTGTTTAGTGCACACAAAATGTTTTTGAACTTTTGTTAGTACCAAGGTTGGCAGCAAACAGTAGCACATTTTGTTAACTTAAAGAGTACGTTTTTTGTTTAATTTTAACATTTTATTTTAATGTAAGGCTACATGTTTTATTTTAAATTCAACAGTTATTGCCTTTCTAATTCCTAGGGGCTGAAGGGCGGAATTTGCATTGTAAAAATATACCTGTAGTAGCACAGCAGTGCATACCTGTTTGTATTACAGTCTAGTCCAGCTTAATTAAATACAAACTGTTCAGTTTGCCAGGTGTATACAACATTTATAACATGTTAATGAAAGTGTTGGTTTGTTAGTCAGCTTAACAGTCACATTTTACAGCAATAAAATTAATGTGAGATGAACAAACAGATGTTGACGTTTTCCTTTGGGGACAAAATAATGAAGTTGGAAAAAAAGCTAATAAATTGCAATATGGGACATGTCAAAAGAAGCTTAAAGAGTTTATAAAAGCAATAGAGAGCAGGATCAAGACCTTTTTTGCAATGCACTCGGCCAAAGCTTGGTTTCATCATATATTGGAGGATCTGAGGACCAAATTCAACAAGGACTCCAATATTGAAAGCAAGCACGCAATGCAGGAAGTCATAAAGAGCTTAGACACCCTGCTTCAGACAACGGAAAGTAAAAAACCACAAGTTGGAGATGTGGTTAATGTGATTCCCAAGTTCAAGAACGTGTCCCTCAGTAAAAGGTTGTTATTCACACAGAAACTTACCGATATCCTCTACAAGGACCTCATCCATAGGATGGGACCCAAGATGATCCCAGAACCAATGAGAGAGGGGTCCTGCAGTAGCGGGATTGTTCCTCATTCACATGCTGACATGTATGCTGACATACAGAACAAGGTGTGGAATTTCCTTGGACTGATGGGATGGTGGCTGAACACCCAGATCGACGACCACAGTGAAAAGGTGTTAAATACCATATTAAAAATCAGTCCCTGGAAACACCACAGTTACCAAAGGTCCACGTCGTCAAGGAGCCCGTGGCAACTGCTGCAGCGTCTCGCTCAGTATGTGACGGCACATGATAACATTAGAAAAATGTATGTCAAGGTATTCACAGAGGAGCTGGTTTCGCAAATATTAACGAAAGCAAAAGTGACCATTGGAAATCCAGAGGCCACCATTAGCCTTCTGTATGAAAGAACGTGGGCCAAAGTTGGGGGTGTAGATTTTGGTAGCAGCTGGAAAACCTTTCCACACCTTGACAAGGCCATTCTCCAGGACTTGAGTAAGAAGTGGGGCTGTGCAGAAGAGGTGCTGGTCTCCATGCATCTAGAGCAACCAGAACAGCTGTACTGTATTGCTTCTTTAGTCAAACATCACCTGATGACGCCACCAAAAATGTTTAGCACCATCTCCAGGTTCTTCTCATCTGTGGGCAAAGCCATCTCCAACATCTCCAGATGTAGAACCAGGTTTGTTTGTATTTAAGTGAAACGTGGTGTCTGCTACGTTAGGGTTTTCTCCGGGCGCTCAGAGTGTTTCTCCCACATTCAGGAAATATGAAAAAACAACATTAGCAGTAAAGGGCTCCAGTGCTGCCTCACATCCAGGTTACCGTTTCCTCCACCGGCCCCTGTCCTTATAGAAACCAATACACAGGAGGCCACCTAGATGGGGGGGCAGGATCCGAGCTCTCAGGGCCAGCTCAGTGGTCAACAGCGTGAGCTCACAGCTAGAAGGCGAGGGTTCAGTGATCGGGCCTGAGCCTTTCTGAGTTTGTCTTGTCTACTGTGGCGGTATGTTTGGGTTTACCCCAGGTGCTCCGGTTTTCTCCCACATTCAGTCCTTATAACATTAAATAACTGCTTTAATAAAAATAAAAGCAAAATTGGTTCTATTTCATCATTTGCTGTTTGAGCTCAGAATGAAATTCTGCTGATTCTGTTAAATGTATAAATATCAGATACCATTACATTTAAGTTTCACACACCAGTTTCCACATGTAAAAACATTTCTAGATTTCTCAATATCAGTGTGCACCATTCCACAAAGTCTATTTTGTAGTAACTGTAAGCACCTTTAAATGAAAGTGGTGCAACAATATTCCAATTTTATTTATTTATTTATTAATTTATTTGACAGGGACAGTATACAGTAATTAACATTGCTGTAAATGCACCAGATTTTAAATTATCTACCTAAAAAAACAAGATTACAGTCAACAATACAAATATAAAAAGCAGTAAAACAGATAAAACTCTTCAAATACTGTTGATGAATCTGAAACCACCTGCCAACCCACCAAATACGGATAGATATCAGCAGTGGCGTGTAACAGTCACTCTCACTGGCTACTTTGGCGGGTGGCATGCCTTTTTATTCTAACACTGGAGTACTGTGCCAGTGCCATTGGAGAAATGATAAACGCTGATTGATGGAACAGTGGAGAGACAAATCAAGACGGCTTTTTAATTTATTTAAAAATTATATTTTTAGGCCTTTGAGCGTATTGCTTCCACTGTGCAGGTAGATTGACAGTGTTACCCACCAATTGTAAAATTCACCCGCATTTGACGGGTGGTTGGGTGTTAATTTCAGGCCCTGTACCTGTGCCTCAGAAATTTGATTGTTTTGCTTGGGGCACCCAGTGACCCATAGGACAACTTTGCAGTAAGTACACATACGTCTCCACAATGTATTGGCGATGTAATCAAAATACGGCCGGGACATGTAATAGTTTGATCATTTGCTCACTCGCACAACATCCCCAAGACGTCGCTGCTAGACGTTTCAGTGACATGCAGTCGCTCTTTCCGCAATGTATATATATTTACATCGTTCTAACGTATGCCAAACTGTCGTCCAGATGCAGGCTCATCAGATGAGTGCTTTCTTCAGGTAGTGAGTCCTTACCCCAAGTGAAGGACTTTAAGTACCTTGGGGTCTTGTTTGCGATTGAGGGGACCATGGAGCGTGAGATTGGTCGGAGAATCGGAGCAGCTGGTGCGGTATTACATTCTGTTTATCGCACCGTTGTGACGAAAAGGTTTCCGGGGACAGTCCCCGATTTGGTGACCTGTCCCCGGAAATATCCCCGGTTTTCACTGTGACTGACAGACCCAAAATTGGAATGAAAGAAAGAAAACTCTGACCAAATGGAGCCGATCGAGCAGCGCTGCTCAGAGCTCGGAGATGTTTTAGAAAACCGTATTTTACAATGCTAAAATCACTGATTATTTACATGGAGTCTGGTGGGTTTAGCGAACACAATTTCGGACTTTTATGTTTTAAAAAATGATCTTAATCTTTAACAGAAAGGTCAGCCTCCTTAGAAATCCTTTCCATAATGTTTTCATTAGAATATTAAACATAGAACACTAATCTGAGTCTGTCAGTAGCAAAACGAGCACTTTATGAACGTAAATACAAGCTGGACAATTATCCCATTAACTTCCATTGTAGCTTGTTAATCCGTGTATCATTCGTTCTTTTCATATTTAATTGAGGTTCCAAAATCGTAAAATGAAAACATGGTTCGTTATTCGTATATGAATCTGATACCAAAAAACGAATAACGGGTTATTTCGATTTTATGTTCAGATCAAAAATAGGAAATTAAATAACGGGCCCGGACTGATTTTGATATTTAATTTGTTTGATTTGTGTGAACCGGAAGTTATTGTCTTCTTCGTGTGTTGCACTAGGAAGTTTGCCGCAATTTGGAAAACTGTTAAAAGAAGCCAGGAAAACCTAGTGATTGTAAGTTAATGACTCAATATTTCTTTAGTAATTTCGTATCGACACCATGGCTATGGAGGACCATGTCTTTCATATTTAAAAAATAAATACAGAAATAAATAAATGCTCAATAAATAAATAAGCACACAATAAATTGCCCCAAAAAATACAATGAAGAAATAAATGTAGGTAGAAATTAAATTATACAGTGAGACATAAATGTATATATCTCTTTTAATTAGCTTCTTTATTTATTCACCTTTGTAATAATTACCTTATTTATTTATTGTCCGTTATAATCTTCAACTTTATTTATTCCTTACTTATTTTTTAAATGTATTTATTTCTGTGTGTGTTTAATTTTTTTTGTCTGTTTTATTCTTCCGTTGCATTTTCTACCCTATTTATTTTCACCCCTGGTATTTATTTCTGCCTGTCACTTTTACATTTCTGCCTGTCACTTTTACATTTCTACATGCATTTCTGCCTCATTATGCAAATGAGGAGGGGCTGGTCTTAAGGGGTTAACTTCTGCCCATTGGTTGGTTAGCATTTTACTCCCTTGGTCAATCTACATGCCGTTATAAGCCACAGACACAACACAGATGGCTAGCTACGGTGAAGTTGTCAGTGAGCTCAGGCATTTAGCAACTGTTTTTGAAAACAATGCTAACGTTATAAGTATTGACTTTATAATTTTTCGTTTAGACGCTCTGACAGAACGTGTGTTTCAGTCAGCGGTGTGTCGGTGTAATACCTGACGGCAATTTCGTGTGTCATGTTGATTCTTTCCTATGGCCGCGGGAGCGCGCATGCACACAGAGCGGAGCTTCTGCTGCAATTGTTTAACTGCTGCACTTTGAATTAAACGGAACAAACAGCGACGTGGAAGACTCGGCAAGGTTACCATAGTAACATGGGTCTCAGTTAACTACATAAATACGTGTATTTGTCTGTTACATTAAGGCGGCGTGTCAAATGTTTATAGCGTGGTTTAATATCGAGTGATAGGCGTATCCTCCCTGTCCCTGTCTACCATATGAGTTACATAGGAGGTACTCAAATATCAGGCCGTTTTTTTTTCACCTGATATTTGGGTATCCCCTATGTAATTTTTTTTGATAAACAACAGCAAACCTCTCCAAATTGTGTCAGGTTGTTTATTGTGACCTATTAAACACACAAAATAACACCCATGATGACAGGACAGACCCTAATGCGTCCGTCTGTCCTCAGTCTCTTATCTCTCTCGCTCTCCACCTCTCCTCTCCGTCGCTCCGGTAGCAACTGTTGAGGACGGAGCCCGGGCTTTGCCGTGGCACGAACACACACACATTTAGTGCCTGATGCACACGCACTCCGCGACGCGAATTTCTACTGGCGATCCAGGCGCGCAACGCAGGTTGGGGGGTTTCCCTTGCTAGAAGCGCCCGGGAGTGGGTTGTCTGTCTCCAAATCCACTCCTCTCTGGCTTCCTGTCGCACATCAGAAGAGACAGAATGATAACAGCCGCAGTTCGTTCAAAGAAGGTTGCACTACAAAAACCCGATGAAATTTAGCAGGTGGATGTTTAGAATAAATCCAACGGAGACGTCTCAGGATGGAGAAGTCCTAAGTTGTGCGCCGCTTCTAACGGCGAACAGGTTGATTAGTATTTCTCACGGCGGTGGTGTGTGTGTGTGTGTGTGTGTGTAACCTATGTGATGGCACTGCATGAAGGACTATCATCAATATCAATATCATTTTTCACCTGATATTTTATGTATCCCATCCCTAACATGCAAAGGGTCTGTCCTGTCATCATGGGTGTTATTTTGTGTGTTAAATAGGTCACAATAAACAACCTGACACAATTTGGAGAGGTTTGCTGTTGTTTATCAAAAGTTACATAGGGGATACCCAAATATCAGGTGAAAAAACGGCCTGATATTTGAGTACCTCCTATGTAACTCATATGGTAGACAGGGACAGGGAGGATACGCCTATCACTCGATATTAAACCACGCTATAAACATTTGACACGTCGCCTTAATGTAACAGACAAATACACGTATTTATGTAGTTAACTGAGACCCATGTTACTATGGTAACCCTGCCGAGTCTTCCACGTCGCTGTTTGTTCCGTTTAATTCAAAGTGCAGCAGTTAAACAATTCGAAGGGCAGCAGAAGCTCCGCTCTGTGTGCATGCGCGCTCCCGCGGCCAGGGGATACACGAGTACATTGGCACAACACCGCTGACTGAAACACACGTTCTGTCAGAGCGTCTAAACAAAAAATTATAAAGTCAATACTTATAACGTTAGCATTGTTTTCAAAAAACAGTTGCTAAATGCCTGAGCTCACTGACAACTTCACCGTAGCTAGCCATCTGTGTTGTGTCTGTGGCTGGTGGCATGTAAATTCGACCGAGGGAGTAAAATGCTAACCAACCAATGGGCAGAAGTTAACCCCTTAAGACCAGCCCCTCCTCATTTGCATAATGAGGCAGAAATGCATGTAGAAATGTAAAAGTGACAGGCAGAAATGTAAAAGTGACAGGCAGAAATAAATACCAGGGGTGAAAATAAATAGGGTAGAAAATGCAACGGAAGAATAAAACAGACAAAAAAATTAAACACACACAGAAATAAATACATTTAAAAAATAAGTAAGGAATAAATAAAGTTGAAGATTATAACGGACAATAAATAAATAAGGTAATTATTACAAAGGTGAATAAATAAAGAAGCTAATTAAAAGAGATATATACATTTATGTCTCACTGTATAATTTAATTTCTACCTACATTTATTTCTTCATTGTATTTTTTGGGGCAATTAATTGTGTGCTTATTTATTTATTGAGCATTTATTTATTTCTGTATTTATTTTTAAATATGAAAGACATGGTCCTCCATACATGGCCGCACTGGAACCATATGCTGATTTAATTCAAGACTTATTTGAAACTGGCAAGACACACGTAGAGATTTCCACAAAGCTGCAGCAGATGGGTATCCAGCGATGTTCTGAAATGAGTGTGAGAAGATTCTGTGTTCAGCACAACCTTAAGCGAAAAAGACACGTATCGGACACAGAACTGGAGAGGGCTGTCGTTGGATCAATATATGAAGTAAGTTTTTTTATATTTAGGTTTTCACATTATATATCCTGCCCGTCTTTCAAATGTTGTAGCGAACTGTATTTTTATTAACAGACAGGCCCATCATATGGCCGCAAGTTCATGACTGGCTATCTTTCTTCAATGGGAGTGCACGCCGGAGAATGTCGAATTGGCAAAATCCTCAGAGAAATTCATCAGCCTTACCACGAATTCCGACGCCAGGTAAGTCATATGCTAAGAATGAAATAGGCCTACAGTACGTGATGTTGCATGCATATACTGCAAGAATTTCTTTGATGTAGATATTCTATAATATTCTGGGCTCAAAATATGAAAAAATGTCTTCAGGGTGCTTGTAATCTAAATCCCATCCCGTATCATGCGGAATATATGGGCCATAAAATTCACCTGGACCAAAACGAGAAGCTTGTGATGTTTGGAGCGACACACGTAGTAGCAGTTGATGGCTACAGCAGCAAAATTGTTGCCAATGCCACCATGCCAGTAAAAAACAACCTTGTGATATATGAGGAAGTTTACAGGTGAACACATTCAGAACCAATGTTTTTGTCATATTTTCTGTGCAATGTATATTCTCTTTTCATTGAATGTAATGTTCTTATTGCATCAGTTAAGTTCAGTGCAGCCCATTACACATGTACACATTGTTTTATCCCAGATCTGCAGTGGTTAACCATGGGATGTGGGACCAACTCAGAGTCGACCATGGCAGGGAGTTTTACATGTGCTTGTACATGCAAGAGATGCTGTCAAGACATAGACACAACCCTAGCAGGCCACCATACCTTCAAACAACATCTACAAGGGTGAGGTTTTTGTACATCATTGTACATATGGACAAACAGTACAACTAATATAATCAAACACATTTTTATTTTAGCAAATAAGGAGTGAAAGCATTTAAAATGGGAATTAAGTTCCCAAACTAATCTATAATCTATTACATTTTAATTCCATCTGAAATCGTGTTTTGTGTTCAACAGAATCTTCGAGTGGAAAGGATTTGGCCTGAGGTGAACAATCGCGTTAACTACCCATTGAAACAGGCCCTGGTACACCTGCTGGACCAAGAAGTCCTCAACATGGAGGACAATATGACTAAATTCTGCATTTCAAACCTGACATGTCAATTAAGCCAAATTGGACTAGGCAGAGTGGTGCAATCGTGGAATGCACACAGGATCCCAAGTATGCTTAACTGAATATGTACAACACTTTGAAGCAATTATTTTCACACTCCAAGCACATACAGCATAAATGGAATTGCTTTATTTGTTTCCTTGTTTTAGGACGTGGGGTGCCCAATGAACTTGCAGCAGGTGGCTGTCCTGCTAAAATCTCTGGAGAGCTGCTGCCCAATGCCTCTGTTGTGGCAAACATGTATGAGCAGGAGTTTGGATCCTCGCTGACTTGGGTGTCAGTTTTTGGAACTGACCCATTTTCATCTGAGGAGGATAGATGTCGTGCAGAACAAGACTTTGCAGAAAACTACCCAGACATTTCTCTTCTTTTTAATCATGTGGTAAACAATGACTATACACCTTTCCAAGATGCCTTGTTGTACCTCATAAATATCACCCAAAGATATGTCTGAAAAAAGTAACTGAATTGCTATGTTAGGGCTGGGCAATATGGAGAAAATCAGATATCGCGATATTCTTGTACTAATAACTCAATGACGATAATGTGGCGATATTTACAATGAGATTTAAGATAAATAATCTTCAGTAATGTAGATATGACTAAGTGGGTAAAGGCAAAAAATGATAACCCTGCCCTTAAAAAAACAAAAACCTAGGCATACAGATTTAATTAAAAATTGTATGTAGCTGCCACTGGATCCACAACTTGTCAGTTGAATAATTTGACAATAAACCTTTGCTTTAAACTCTGTTGTATTGAATTTTTGTTGGTGAAATAATATCTTGCATTCAATGACAAAGTATTGCAGCATTATTGCCAAAAGGGCAGACTTTTTATGCTTAATTTAAAGTATGGTAACTTAAATTCTGAAAAATATAAAACAAAAGTGCAAATTTGAGATTGTAACTTAGCTTTCACATCATTGAAATATGGGTATAAAAACTAAAATAACCTTATAAAAGTACATTCATGAAAGTGCTTTAACTGTAGATTTTATAACATTCAAGGAGAAATAGAACACAAGTGACAAAACTACGCTATTGTGAATAGCCTACTTAATGTACAATATTTCAAGAGTTTCCAAATGCAAACAATTTAAGAAAATATACAACATGAAATAGTACAAATCTGAGATTCTAACTTAGCTTTCACACTATTGAAATATGAGCAAAAAAAGTTTGCTTAAGCTGTAGAATTGACATGTTACACAACTGAATTGAAATTGAACACAAAGAACAGTGCAATTATGCATGATTGCACAGTATTACTCCCACAGTATACTTCCCAATGCATCCAATGCATCAGAAAGTCCAGTTAGTTTTTAAATGTTGTCACCAAAATCATCAGCTCGACATTTTGGGAAAAAGGTAGAATTGCTCTGCCACTCTTCAATGCAGCTCCTACAGCCAACAAGGCTTTGGCAGCACGATGAAACCATGGGCTCAACCACTGGACCTGCCAATTTAAATCAGAAAACAGTTTTAAAAACTACAGTATTTGATTGAAATGAATTGTTATATTTGGTCTATGTTATTCATGGAAAGAGTTAATTAGTTCAATTCTAACCCAGTAAGCACACATACGTCTCCACGACGTATTGGCGATGTAATCAAAATACGGCGGGGATATGTAGTAGTTTGATTGTTTGCTCACTGGCACGACGTCCCCAAGACGTCGCTGCTATACGTTTCAACGACATGCAGCCGCTCTCTCCGCGACGTATGTATATTTACATCGTTCTAACGTATGTAATACATCGTACAGATGCAGGCTTATATACATCGTTCTAACGTATGTAATACATCGTACAGATGCAGGCTTATATACATTGTTCTAACGTATTTAATACATCGTACAGATGTAGGCTCATACATCGTCCCAACATCTGCTATACATCTTACAGATGCGGTCTCAGGCACATCTTCCTGACATCTGTTATACGTAGTACATATGTCAGGCTCTATCCACCGGATATCCTTCTTACCGTCTGCAGCATGTCAGGCGCTATGTTTTCCTGAGATACCTTTACTGTTTAAATGTTGATAAAATAAATAATTACATATTATTTATCTTAGAGAAGATTTTAGATAGGGGCCTGATTTACAATTTACTACAACTACTTTATAATAAACTATAGCATACAGTCCTATAATACCGTCTAATCTGTTGAAAATCATAGCATTGTCTATAAGATGACAATTAACCTAATTACCAGAAAACTTTGTAGGATCGTTGGTATAAACAAAATCAGCAAACCTCTCATAAATAACAACATTTATTAATTATATATAAATTAAACATAACATAAAACATTAACAAATAATGAAAAAAAAAAACTTTATCTAGGCCGGCGGTGGTGGCGCTCAGGTGCCAGCCGGAGATATTCCTTTACGGCCTTCTCTGCCTCGGCTTCCGTGGGCATCTGGAGGACCGGGTTTTGCATCGCAGCTGCTGTAAGAAAATCGTTGGATTCACATTATTATCATAATATTTATTTTTGTTTTATCTAGTGTTCTTTGTTTTCTATAGGGGTAGGGTACATATAGTATAGAATGGTTTCTGCACAAAAAGTAAATAAGAGACTGATTTAATTTAGTGGAATGTGTTTTGGGAAGTGTAGTTTAAAAATCTCCTATCTGAGATTTTTGCTAAACCGCCTTTCAATCGACAGTCAATGTAGCCTACAAGGTAGTAATATCTGGCAATTTGGTCAGGCAGTGAAGACAACCAGCCTTCTGGGAGGTCCTTTGCACGTGTTCTGCAGCAGACGGATCTTTCTTTCGGAACTGTCGATTGACAGTTGTCGCAAGTTATGGTAAGTAAGGTTTAGTTATGTTTAATGTTTTTTAATTTTAAAAAATACTTTGCATTGCTTGTACAATGTAAGATTTACGGTGGCCCTGAGGTGCAAAACACAACGGCAAATCAGAAAACACAACGGCAAAAGAGAAAACACAACACAAAAAGAGAACACACAACACAAAAAGAGAAAACACAACGGCAAATCAGAAAACACAACGACAAAAGAGAAAACACAACAAAAGAGAAAACACAACGACATTAACCAAAACGGAAAAGTAGGTACCCTCGGGCGACAGGAATCGTCGTTGATTGGACAAAAGAACTGGTCCGTCCTTTGAACCGGAAAGACATCACCGCCAGACTTACGCATGGAGAATTCTGTTGTGCTCCAGACAAGCGGAAGCACAGAGGCCGCTATCATGTATTGCAAACATTGTGGCAAAGAGTTCAAAGAGAAGCCTAACTTCTGCAGTGAATGTGGGAAAAGGCTGCAGGAAGATGGTGGCGACGCTCACGCGCGACCTTCAAGTAAGTAAACGGATGTAACGTTAATGTAACGTTAGGCTACTTTTGGATGGTGTACCGTTAGCCTACCAGAGCAAGTTGGCCAACCGTCAGTTTCCAGACCTTACTCGACAATTCCTTTGCAGGTGTTTCCTGAATCTTGCCGTTTGGAGTGAAAGATGTATTGATGCAGGTTATAACTTACAGTAGGCAGTGAAACTGAAGACAGATGAAGCATCTTCAGGGTTTAGTTTATTTGCAGGCCAGAAAGAAAAGATTTTGTGTTTTTAGATTTGTTCACTTTCTTGCTTCATTTTTTATGTGTCACCAAAACTGCACCCCTATTTTACAAAAGATAATGTGTTGTCAAAATGTGTTTCTTGTATGCTGTAAAACATTAGACTACTGCTGTATGTATGTGTATGTATAATGTAATGTGTAATGTATAACATATTTTTCCTTTGCTACCATGTAGAATCACAGACTATTCAAACCCCTACTCTAGGGACCTTTCTACCGAAAGAGAAAAGCGGAAGAGAGGCAAAACTTTTCATGTGGGAAAATGAAATCAAAGAAAATATGTAAAGTCCAGGTAAGTTGGTTACAGAGTGAGAATGAACAACTGTTAACTAGCTGTTAACATTCTTCCATCATCTCAGTCCTCTAAAAGTAAGCCTGATGATAGGGTCATCTTTATGGTGACCAGTATATTTTTGCATAATACTAATGTGCTTCTGTGCCACGACCATATTACTCAGACAACGACACTGTCCTGTTTTCACTTTTGTACATATTTGCTAGTTTCTTATTATGAATATGTAACCGTGACATGCAAATCATTGTATTACCAATTACCTGTATCGAAAAGTAATCTGCTGTTTACTGGGTTTTTGATGGGCACGTAAAATTATGTTTGCCCGCAGTGGCTCAGGACTAACCCTCCATTCTAACCTCATAATTCAGTTGTACAGTTCATTGTATAATGACAATAAAGGCCACTTCAACATAAACAGTGGGTTACTCTGTTTTCAGTGATATTTTGAGTTAATAATTGCCCATTTTGTATCCAAGTGTGACATGTAACATAGCGTTATTGATCATTTTAAGTAAACATTGATCTTTAAACATTACCCACTTACAATTTTATTTATTTATTTTGCAGATAAATATTGGTTTGATGACCATTGGGAAGGGTGGTGTCCTCAAGCCAAAGCGTGGGAAAACTATTTCCCTTTCTACACATCCTGACATCACTGCCCTAGATCTGCTTAATGAGGCAGTGAGGAAAATGAGGGACTTCAACAAAGACCTGGATGAAGGACCTTTCCTCCTTCTTTATCCAGATGTCTTTGAAGTTATTAATATCCCTGGGACACAAAGACCATTTACTCTAAAAGCATACAAGGAAGAAATTGGCAAGTCATATCAGCGGGTCATCATTTTTATCTGCCAGAAAAAAGACTTTGAGAAAGGTAAACTGTGTTGTTATGACCTAGTTGTGTCCAGTGCAGAGATGGCTGGACTTGCTATAATGCTATATGTTGGTCATTCATCACTTAAAGAATTATACTACACATTTTTTGCTTCACAGTTTTAACAAAACACTACACCTAGTGTTATGTAAAATGCCAAACAATCCTCTAGATTAGACTCAAAGCCTGTGTCGTTTGACTTGCTTCGCAAGGACACTGAAATGCTACTGAATTCATAAATGAAAAATGTCTTAAGTATATATCGGTAATGTGTCTCTTTTGAGAACGTTGGGAAAGCTTCATTGAGGTGAGCTTATTTTAATGTTTTTCAGTTGGAGAATTGCCAGACACATCTGACTCCGACCCTGAGATTGTGATAAAAACAACATCAAGAGAATTTGATCTAGCTGATACACTGGTGAGTGTAATTTAAAACATATTTGAGTGATTTTTGTGATTAACCTGCCTTCAACCTGTGTAGGTTTTTGACATCGGCCTACCAGTACTAAACAAATACTTGTATTTGAATTAAATTATGTCTTTACTACAGCCATTTGAACCTCACCACAAAAGCAGTCCTGTACACAAAGAGCCTGACAAGTTGTAAGTAGTTGGTGTGTGTGTGTACCATAGAAATTTAGATTTTACTGCATTTGCATACATATTTATTCGCTATTGACATAGCTTTGTAATTTGTTGTTCTTGTTATGTGTACTATACGGAAATGCATTGTTACTTCAATAATTCAATGTTTGTTTGGTTTTGCAATGTCACCAATATATTTTGGAGTATACTATGATTTATGCTTTTTTGCCCTCAGGAACAGTGATGGGGGGTTGTCACACTCTACTGAAGTACATCAGGTAATGGAGTATTATTTACATAGAGTCTCTATCTTCCTCACTGGTCCATGACTTTAGGTATGAAACAAAACAATAGCTAAATGTTTACATAGACACCATCAATGTAACTATTATATGGTCTAATATAACAACAATAACTTAATTGAGCCTCATAGGGAAATTCACTTCTGGCAGCTCATCTACCATTCAGTGAAGAATTAGAAAGTCTGATGCCTGTGGGTACAAAATATCCTCTATCTCTCCATCCTGCAGTAAAGAGAGAGGAGCCATCGTCCACCATCTGTTTTTGATGTTATGATTACATTTATACCTTTAGACCAAAGTCTATTGAAGTAAACTCATAATCATAGTATTATGTTTATTGCAGTTGTGTGCTTTTAAGCTTTGCTTTTCATTTAGGGGGAATATAAAGCCACTTCAGATGGACTGTTAACTACAAGCCTTTTGTGAATGTGCCTGACTTAAGAAATTGAAAGCGTATATGGAGAGTTAGATGATCGTGGATGCATCAAAAATCACTTCAGATATCCTCTTCAAGCACAGAAGCACATATAAGAAAAGTTAACTCAATACTTTATCATGCCATATATTTGCGTCATGCATTTTTTTGAATTGGCAATTGTACCACATTTCACTTAAATTAGCAAGAATAAAAGTAAACAGGGAAATGTGTCCACTGAATGTCATCTTCTGTTCTTTATTATCTCACCTCCTTAAAGGGATAGTTGAATATTTTGGCAATTTTCCTTATTGCATTAATCATCATTAGTCATATAAGCAGGTACATTCCTGTCCATAAGAGCATTTTGGAATTGTAGGATTGTGTATTTGATTAGTTTAGAGCGACCTATACTGTCCAACTCCATTGTATTCACTGAGCAGCTCGCATCTGTGCTTCAGGACTCTCAAAACAACAGGCATTGGTAATATACCTTCTCATTATTATTGCAATAGACAGGTTTCCCAAAATGTTGAACTATCCCCTTTAAGTAACCCATAGAGTTTGTTACATAATTATGTTGTCATTTTATTGAATGTCCTGTTTCTACATTTCTTAACTTTCAGACTATACACTTGGATGAGGAGCATAGTTATGCAAGTACCTCCACATGTCTTGATGTCGAGAGCTCCTGTTACAGGTGTGTTTTGTGTAATTGTATATAGATTGGTAGACAAAATATCAGAAACATTATTCAGGGGTAAACACATTTCTCTCCTGACAAAGGTTAGATATTGAGTTTAAGCTGGAAGAGCTCATACTGTCTTTGTTTTGCAGGAAGTACACCAACCTCTTTGCACCTATCGTCATTGACGATGATGAAGATGAAGTTCTCGTTCTTGAGGAAAAAAAGGACATGCCCTCAGAAAAATCTGAGTGAGTCATATAGACACAAGTAGAAAATTAACAAGCTCTCTACTCTGTCCAAAATAGAATTATACAAATGTGAGGACTCACTAAAATGAAAACCAATCTGACATTCTCTGCCTGTAACTACTTGAATCAGGTCCAGTTGTTGAGATGTGTGTTTAAAGAGAGTCCATTGGAATTAAGTTAAATAAGAATAAAAAACTTGCTCATTCTTTTATAGATTGACTTATCAGTGTCTCTCGTGTTAATTTCATGTCAGGATATAGTCTATGAATATGGAATGAAAGATTTGTGTGGTACTGTGCTTTGAATCTATTTTTAATGTCTAAAATAAGTTTTTTCGCTTTTTTCTAGACCCACAACTGTGCAGGCCTCTGAAATAATTGCAAATTTGGCACTTGCAATTGACCACAAGAAAGTCAGCAGGTTCAATATATCCAGATCTGATGTATGGGATGGAGCTGTAAGAGGCTTTCGACGCAGCTCATACTTCGAAAAAAGTGGGATCTTTGTGAAGTTCACAGATGATACAGGGTCTTTAGAAGAAGGGTTGGACACAGGTGGGCCGAGATGAGAATTCCTCACACTTCTAATGGATCGCCTGAGAAATCGTCCCATCTTCGATGGACCTCAAGAAAGACGCTATCTTGTGTACAATCCCACAGGTGGGTTTTTTGACGTTATATTAAAAAGAGAAGTTTCAGATAATTTTCTTTTTCTTTTTTTTTTTCTTCCAGTAATATAGATGGTAATTATGTATGATAATTCTGTACTCTCTGTAACAGCTGTCAGGGAAGATGAGTATTATCTTGCAGGCAAAAAGATTGCTGTGTCCGTCATACACGGGGGACCAGCACCACATTTCCTCTCAAAGGACCTTGTCAACCACATAATAGGGAAGCCAAGTTTCAGCGCCACAGTGGAAGATGTAAAAGATGAGGCTATAGGGAGAGCTCTACATCAGGTAGAAAATGAGATGATAAGAGATGATAAGTTGTACTTAAAACCCTTTTTTTCTTTGCCAACAATCATCCAAAAATGTAATAGTTTAGTTTTTAACTTATCCAACATTCAGTCAGTATTACAAATTGCCTATCACTGCAGCCACTGACACATTGTGAAACAGTGTCACCAGGTATTTCTGAAATAGCAGGATTGAGGAGCATTCTTACTGGGTTCGATTGTTCTAACTTCAGTTGCTATGTCCTCTTATTGTCCTATTCAGGGAAAGGCTGAACAAAACATTTTAATGTATTGAACGATACTAGCTAATATTAGGTTCCATCACTTTTATGATCCACAAATAGGATCATGTAAGTGTGTAAATCATGAAATACAGTCTGACACTGAGTAAACTTTGTTAAAGACAAATATTTAACTTTTACATGAGCTTGTCCACTAGATTCAATTGAAAGTTCTGTCTTATGTACCTTTTGACATGGCGAAACATATTTCTGTTCCCCTGGTTTATTTCTAGCTAGTACTAATGAAACAAATCAGCTGTTTGAAACCATAAAGGTTCAGTAATTAGCAGCTCAGGTTATGCTCCATTTGACCCTCAAATACCATCCGGCTTATCTGTCTATTTTTCCTTTGTGTGCTTAGTGCTCAAATAAATGTTTGTGCTTTGTTTACCACACTTCTGTTTCTTACAATGTGAAAGCAAGATTTTTAGGAGATAAGTCCAAATCATGATGATCTCTCCTTTTTTGACACCACAACTAATTTCTGTACACTATGAAATGTTGTCTGTATGATCACATATAAACAATCTACTTTACCTATACGCATGAGATTATACAATCAGAATTTATGTCAAAATATATTAAATTGTGAAAAAAAGCCACCGCTCATCTGTGGGCAAGATTCTTCTGAGAGGTGCTTGAGCTGAACATTTTTTTGACACAAAAAATACAAAAAACAGCAACCGCACACTCATAATGCTGTGCAATCATTAATTTATTTCTGCAAGCTTTCAGTCTGTGACCTCCTTCAGGCATACACAGTAAGTGAAAGCTTCAAGAAATAAATTGATTATTGCACAGCGTTGTGAGTATGCGGTTGCTGTTTTTGTTTTATCGCTACGTATTTTGCACACATTGCTATTATATGTTTGGTAGTATTATTTTCTGTCAGACCTGATAAATCACACCTATGTCTTACAAAATAATTGTCCTTAATAGATTCAAAGACGGACTGGCTAGTCTGGAGTTTTTGGCTTCAGTCCAGAAGCATCCTGGTGTGCTGTCTCCTTTCCTGTGCTATTCTGCCAAGGCCCTGACTGCTGCAGAAATAGAACGTCTGTTCATCCCAGACTTCAGCACAAAGGGAAGCAACAGGTGGCATAGAGAGACCAAAGTTATCGGATTTTGGGCTGATTTTCTACTGGAATGTCAAGGTTTGTCATGGCTATTTTGTTAGATATACAATCGCGGAAAACATTAAGACACCACTTTTACAAATGTTTCTTTAAAAGCATCTCTACATGTATGGTACTCATTTAATTCAAATTTATTTATTTTTTTAAATACCAATGCAAACAAGTCATTAATGAGACACTGATTAAGTGATCGCCTGAAACACATCTGGTTTTATAGGAAGATTATAAAAACCACTGCTGGGATTAAACATTGACATCATCCCACTAAAACTGATGTATAAACGCATAAGTTAAAATACTCATATTGTGTTGTCCATCCATCCATCTTCATCCGCTTATCCGGAGTCGGGTCGTGGGGGCAGCAGCTCCAGTAGGGGACCCCAAACTTCCCTTTCCCGAGCCACATCAACCAGCTCCGACTGGGAGATCCCGAGGCGTTCCCAGGCCAGGTTGGAGATATAATCCCTCCACCTAGTCCTGGGTCTTCCCCGATGCCTCCTCCCAGCTGGACGTGCCTGGAAACCTCCCTAGGGACGCGCCCAGGAGGCATCCTTACCAGATGCCCGAACCACCTCAACTGGCTCCTTTCGACGCGAAGGAGCAGCGGCTCTACTCCGAGCTCCTCTCGGATGACTGAGCTTCTCACCCTATCTCTAAGGGAGAAGCCAGCCACCCTCCTGAGGAAACCCATTTCGGCCGCTTGTACCCTGGATCTCGTTCTTTCGGTCATGACCCAGCCTTCATGACCATAGGTGAGGGTAGGAACGAAAATTGCCCGGTAGATCGAGAGCTTTGCCTTCTGGCTCAGCTCCCTTTTCGTCACAACGGTGCGATAAACAGAATGTAATACCGCACCAGCTGCTCCGATTCTCCGACCAATCCCACGCTCCATTGTCCCCTCACTCTCGCGAACAAGACCCCAAGGTACTTAAAGTCCTTCACTTGGGGTAAGGACTCACTCCCTACCTGAAGAAAGCACTCCATCGGTTTCCTGCTGAGAACCATGGCCTCAGATTTAGAGGTGCTGATCCTCATCCCAGCCGCTTCACACTCGGCGGCGAACCGATCCAGTGAGTGCTGAAGGTCACAGACCGATGACGCCATCAGGACCACATCATCTGCAAAAAGCAGCGATGAGATCCCGAGCCCACCGAACTGCAACCCTTCCCCGCCCCGACTACGCCTCGATATCCTGTCCATAAATATTACAAACAGGATTGGTGACAAAGCGCAGCCCCCTGGCGGAGGCCAACCCTCACCTGAACGAGTCCGACTTACTGCCGAGAACCCGGACACAGCTCTCGCTTTGGTCATACAGAGATTGGATGGCCCTGAGAAGGACCCCTCACCCCATACTCCCGCAGCACCTCCCACAATTTCTCCCGGGGGACCCGGTCATACGCCTTCTCCAGATCCACAAAACACATGCAGACTGGTTGGGCATACTCCCAGGCCCCCTCCAAGATCCTTGCGAGAGTGAAGATCTGATCCGTTGTTCCACGGCCAGGACGGAATCCGCATTGTTCCTCTTCAATCCGAGGTTCGACTATCGGCCGAACCCTCCTTTCCAGCACCTTGGAGTAGACTTTACCAGGGAGGCTGAGAAGTGTGATACCCCTGTAATTGGCACACACCCTCTGGTCCCCCTTTTTAAAGAGGGGAACCACCACCCCGGTCTGCCACTCCTTAGGCACCGTCCCAGACTTCCACGCAATGTTGAAGAGGCGTGTCAACCAAGACATCCCCTCCACACCCAGAGCTTTCAGCATTTCTGGACGGATCTCATCAATCCCTGGGGCTTTGCCGCTG
This sequence comes from Etheostoma perlongum, assembly GCA_026937815.1. Lineage (NCBI taxonomy): Eukaryota > Metazoa > Chordata > Actinopteri > Perciformes > Percidae > Etheostoma > Etheostoma perlongum. The sequence continues at coordinate 25,602,850 of CM049393.1, read as the reverse complement.
TGGAGTTGTTTTACTACCTCAGCGACTTCCACCAGGGAGATTGACGACAATCCCCCATCATCCTCCAGCTCTGCCCCTACCATAGAGGGCGTGCCAGCTGGATTTAGGAGTTCCTCAAAGTGCTCCTTCCACCGCTCTATTACCTCCTCAGTTGAGGTCAACAACGTCCCATCCTTACTGTAAACAGCTTGGATGATTCCTCGCTTCCCCCTCCTGTGTTGTGTTGCTGAATAATAATAATAATAATAATTCTGCCGGCCGACAAGTTTTTATTTCCTTGCAAGGAAAGGTCAGTCCTCACCTGAGCGGTGATGGTAAAGGAAAGACTCTGAGAATGGGGAGACCTAAACATTTACACCTGAGGAGAGGAAAAATAAATAAAATATGTTTCACATCCCTTTGTCTGCTGCAGGGGTCGGCCCCTTCCCCAGAGAGTGTTTTTTACACCCTTTTGTCTGTTGCAGGTATTGGCACCGACCCCCGAGGGTGTGTTTCACACCTGGGGCATCCTGCAGGGTTTTGTGTCTAGGTGGGAAGTTAAGTGGTCTAGACATGAAAATACACAAATGGTCAACAAACAAAAGGAGATCTGATACCTTTGGGGAAAAGCATGGTGTAGGGACATCTCAAGTGATTGAAACATAGACAGATTCAAATTTACCATTACACTAGTTGTCATTTTCTGCCAATAAATGCCCTAAATTACAGTATTTTCATTAAAATTTTGGGACAAATGTTGTCAGTAGTTAATAGAATAAAACAGAAATGTTCATTTCACTCAAACACCTACCTTAAATAGTATAATCAGAGAAACTCATCGTTTTCAAGTGGTCTCTTATTTTTTTCCACGACTGTACAGTATATGAATTGTATAGTGCAGTCATATTTGTAAGTTTTAGTTTCTTCAATGAAATATAAAGCTAATGAGTAACTCTATGTTTTTAGATAATGCCGTGTCAAGCAATGCACTACTACAATGTTGACTTTCTCTTTTTAGATGAAGTGATAGCTGTGTCCCTCCCAGATGTGCTGATGTTTGCCACTGGCTTGTCAGCACTGCCACCAGCAGGAATAACACCCCGTCCAAGTATAGGGTTTTTAAATGACTCGCCGTTTCCAATGGCAACCACACGTTCAAACACACTCAAGCTCCCACTACTCGACTCCTACAGTGTCTTTAGGAAGAATATGGAGTTTGGCATCCAAAATGCGCCAGGCTTTGGGTGTTTTTAGTTGCCAAAGGGACTTTCATGCATAATCACTTTTATTAAAAGTGGTTTGAGCTGTGGCTTGATTTAGGCTGTTTTATTTATTTTTTGTCTTTTATTTTTATCAAATCTCTGGTCAGAATAATGCCTTACAAGGTCATGTCTGCTTGTTTGCATCAGTTACTGTACTGCCTCTCTTGTTAAAAGGCCATTTGGGACGTGTCATGTATTAAAGTAAAGTTAAAGTAAGGTAAAGTAAAACCAGTGTGAGTGCTTCTTACATTGTTCAAATCTGTGCAGTTAGCTACTTGCATAGCATTAAAATCTCAGTGGTGTCCTGATTTTTGTTTGTTATTGCTGTTTCCGGTTTTTTACAGCTCTACATATATTTAAAAAAAATAAAATAAAAAATCAGAACAAATGCTTTTTGTAAGTAATTGTTGTTTACATGAACATTGAATCAGAAAATAAATACAACTTTAAGTGTAAAATGTCTCCATTTCAGTCCCACAGTTTAAGTTGCCAAATCTGAAAATTCAAAAGAAACACTTTTGGTATATTATCCTGTGATTTATCTCTTGAAGCAATTTGTAAATGTTGGATCACATTTATGAATGGGAAGTGTTTTTCAAAGTTAGGCATGTATAGTCCACCAGTCATTTACTGATAAGCATTAAGATGCATTAAAGCAAAACACTAAATAAGGAAAATATTGTCTTAATACGTCCATGTTAATGTGGGATACCTAAGAAAGGTAGAAACGGGTTCCAATAGTCCATATCTATAGCCCAGCTATTTCCTTCAGAGTGATGTACAGTTCTGAGGCTGTCTTCCAGTCTTGTGGCTGTTGTAGTCCGTGTTGTTCCACTGCCTGTTGTAGGTATTCCTCTATGTCTGGATCACCGCTTAAATCAATCACTTGCCTTGCCTCAGGAAACACATCCAGTTCCCTGTCTTCAACAGCAAATCCATAGTCCCTTGAACCAAATCTGCAAAATTAGATGATACAATGATATAAAGGACAAGGTTTGAAATGGTCATTGTTAGATTTGTTTGCTTGTTAATATATACAGATATTTCTAAACAATGGTAGAGACAGATAGCTTCTAAATTCAACAATGGATTATACCAACATGTACAATTGTCCAAATATATCCCAGTTTAGGCTATACCACAACACCTTGCATTTTTTGTAATGTATATGATCATTACTACCTGTAAGGCAAGAGATACAGTTCATTCGGAATCCCTCCTGGACATGATTTATGTCTGCTTGGTCGAATCCGGTGCTTGTTCCATAGGTCCATACATTCATCCAGGTCTTGCTGCAGAACATTACTGAAGCAAAATCTCAGTAAAGCACTGGTGTTCGTGGCTGCCATTGAAGATTCCAGAGTCTCTTAGGTCTCCAAACAAGTCCATCCAAAACTGAGACCTGGGGATGCATTATAATAGATAATAATACATTGTTATTTATAATGCGCTTTTACAAGTGCTCAAAGAGGCTTACATACAAATAACACCGTTTAAATGTGGATACATCTTAACAAAAGCATCACAGAGAAATCATAATGTATATCATATGATTATTACAACAGTAGTGATTCAATAACTTTGGGAAAAATATGGCTTCCTATGTTCAGTATTAGGCTATCACTTAGTGTTTAAGTGGCCTGAGTTAAACAAGAACACTAATAATAATCACAATGACAAATACGGAGATTTTAATAACACTATAACACTGATCAGTGTAATAGAGACAAAGGTGATCACTATACAGCTTCCACTGTACTTTTCATCCATCAAACAACACAGATGTACCAACCTCCCTCTTCTGAAAAAAGACCACCATGACTCGATGCGCTGATTCGATGTTGATGAGCCGTAACTGTGGCTAGACGAGCCTGCATAGTGGTCCATATGCGCGTGACGGAGGGTACATTGTATTGCTGCCATGGTCCCATTTTCTGTTCCGAGGTCAGTTCTCAATCTCATTGGAACCACACCAATACTCTTGGCACAATTAATATAATTGTGAGCAATGACAGATGGATTATTGTTCATTGGTCCACAAACAAGCCACATTATTTTTCTCGAAAAGCCATCGATACATCCTGAGAGTGCCAGGCCAAATGGTTTTAGTTTATCATATCCATCTACATGCCATATGTAGTTTGGACCCATGGAGTGATACGTGCGTCTTGTAAACCTCCTGCGTGTTCTCAAAGCCGTCCCTCGTGGATTCAGCTGTTTCAGTAGCCTCATTACGACATCACGTTTTAACGCGAAGCCTGTGCTTTTGTTGGAGAACTTGACACATAGTCCGATAACCGAAGAGTTTCCCTGGTCCTTCCAGCTCTGTCAGAATGGCACGCCTCACCTCAGGGAGTGGGGAATAGTTGTGTCTTCTGTACAGCCCTGCTTCTTTTAAGCGTGTCTTCAGCTTACGCAGACTCATGTTTACGTTGTGAAATGTCGACAGCATATCCAGTATCACGTCATATTCATGTCCGGCATCAAAGTATTGCTTAATAGCAGCGTGTACCTCGTCATTTGTGGCGCTCATGATTTGGAAAAATGGAAACAAACCCCGTCTTTCCGGTTCAAAGGACGGACCAGTTCTTTTGTCCAATCAGCGACGATTCCTCTCGCCCGAGGGTACCTACCTTTTCTGTTTTGGTTAATGTCGTTGTGTTTTCTCTTTTTGTGTTGTGTTTTCTCTTTTGTTGTTGTGTTTTCTCTTTTTGTGTTGTGTGTTTTCTCTTTTTGTGTTGTGTTTTCTGATTTGCCGTTGTGTTTTCTCTTTTTGTGTTGTGTGTTCTCTTTTGCCATTGTGTTTTGCACCTCAGGGCCACCGTAAAGATTTGATAATTTAAGCGACTTTGTTGATTCAGTTTGCCATTAATGCACGATGCTAAAGTTATCTCTCTAAAGCGAAATGCTAGCTAATCTGCTAATGCCATCGCTGCCATTTTGGGACTATCATCTAACCTGTTCTGACCATAAAGACGCCGATTTTTAGATGTTAATAAATAGCAAAAATAAGGAATATCAAATAACATCTAAAAGAATAGAGAGGTTGGAAGATTTTACTGATAAAACGTGTTGAATTTAATGTGGCAAGGCGTTAATTCTTGTTGTGTTTTAGCTAGTGGAGGGCGATACTGCAGTTTTCTGAATTAACCAAGTAGATTCCCGGCCACCTATGTTTTAAAAAATATTTTTAAACACTATTTAATTGTCGGAAAAGCGGCTAATAACACACACAACAAAACACCATTTTGAGCATATTAAGGAGACATTACTAATTATAACTAATAATACAAATATATTGTTTCTGTTTAGAGTATGTATTATATCTTAGTGTGTATATTTTTGTTTTGGTTGTATGTGTAAGCACAGTGTGAGCAACGATGCTCCAAAGATAAATTCCTCGTACGTTTCCTCATACCTGGCAAATAAAGCTGATTCTGATATATTAGTATCAGGAAAGGTTAGCCTCCTTAACTTTGTTAGTTTAAAAAAAGAAATTAACATTACTTTTTGATATTTAACGTTTGTAACAGTAAAATAAAAACATTTTTCATATGTGAAATGTTATTAGGCATAGACACGATATTGTTGTTACATTGCTAATATACAAGCTACATTTATTACCCGAGCTTTAAACTATATTGTTGTTGATTGCTTTGTTGTGAATTGATGGAACATGACTTCTCAAGTTTGTTTATGCCATGTAACTGTTTTATGCATCTCTAAGTGAACTGAAACTTTTAGTAGTGTATTTCAAGTTATTCATTTACTTACAGGTCACTAAGGCACAGACAAAAGTGCCCTTTATGCCAGTTTTGCCTCGTCTTCCGCACCAGTTCAGCTGTGCCGCTAGCTGGGGGGCAAACACCTTGGAGCAATTACGCCAACAGGTTTTTCTGATGGTTTGCCCCCCAACCAGTGACAACTTGGAAATCTGTAAATAATAAATTGGGTACAATTCTGAGTGGGATTAGATATTAGAAAATAGAGAAATGTATATTGGGTGTTGCTGCCTAACTTAATATACCATTCTCTGCCTCCTCCCAGCATCTGCCAGCTGGTTGTCCAGATGGGTGAAGTTTTCCATAGTGATGAGGGGGAAGAAATTCTCCTCCCCCTCATCACTTGGTGGAGAAGGCCGTCTGTCCACGATGGACAGCACCATGGCGGTAAGGTGCTGCAACTGCAGCTCAATACCGCCAATAGCCTCCAAAATAGTTCTTTCCACAGCTAGAAAATAATTTGAGTTGTGAGATACTTGTGTCGTTGTTTATAAACACACTGTTAATTACATTGTCTTATTGCTTGAAATTATACTAGTTGTGTTTAGTGAGCTTATGTACACTAAGCAGTTCTCGTAATATGAAGTTTTAATATTTGCTGTACGGTTTAACTGCTTACTAGTGCATTGGGCGGGCACAAGGCGGCCAGATGAGATGCATTTAATGACAGTTTAATTACAGTTTGTAAGACCATAACTTACTACAATGTTATTTGAGCTTTCATGTAGAGCTACAAATGATGTACATTAACTCAATATTGCCATTGTTATTGTTGTCAGCATAAAAAATTCTGGAGCAATAGGGTGGCAATTCATCCCCTGCCATGTTGAGCTTTCACCTAATTTTGAAGGGGAGAGAGCAAAGGTGAAAAAAGTCCATTGTTTGACAACTTTTTTTTTTTTTTTTTAGATTATTTTTTGGGGGGGCTTTCCCTTTTATTAAAGTGACAGTGGATAGAGATGGGGGGGTTGACACGCAGCAATGGGCCACAGGTCGGAGTTGAACCCGGGCCGCTGCAGGACTCAGCCAACATGGGGAAAATGCTCTTACTGGGTGAGCTAGAGGCCGCCCCATTGTTTTGACAGCATGAATCATTTTGCTAAGACAATTTTTTGTATTCCAAAGCTTAAAATAACCCTAGTCGTTGTTTTCAAAGAGCTTACCACTCGGCATGGGCAGGAGGTTATGGGCAGCCTCATCTGTCCAACTGGTCCATGGAGCCATGGCAGATGATATGACAGTGGGTAAGTCATCTGTAATGTAGCCAAGATGATGTGTCAAGATAACTCAGTACTCGCGTGGGTTTAACTGCTCGGTGTGGTCCGCCTCATCCTGGCCTGCACCAAGCTGAGCCATTGCTTAAAGAAAAGACAGTATTGGTTAGTATACTTTATTGTAACTCAAACATTAAAAGCTGGATAGTACACATTTACTGTATGTAATACTGTATACCTGCAAAAAAATAACCATTTAACTTTTTCATTGTTACCTCTCTGCGTTTTCTCCCGAAGGAGCGGTGGTGGTGGTGGAGTTGGTGCTGGTGGCAGAGCCCTCGTGGCCTTTTTTAGTTTAGGTTTTGGCGGATTGGGCGCTGGGTCAGACAGCTTCGGACGAAGAGTACCGAGGGTTTTTTCTGCAACAGAAATTTGTTTTCTCAAGAGATTCATGGCAAGGTAATACACAATGTTTAAAGGAACACGCCAATTTATTGGGACTTTGTGTACAAATAACAAGACACAGCCATCTTTTAACCGTATATAAACTGGGAACTATATTCTCATAAAAGCGAAGCAATGCTACTCTCTGCTCGGGGCTTCACAGGTGCTGCAAGCATATCACTCTGCCCAAGAAGCAGAAGTAGCCGTGCTTAGCCTTTCTGAGAATATAGTTCCCAGTTTATATACGATAAGAAGATGGCTGTGTCTCATATGACCTTGTTATATGTACATGCTGTAACTATATAAATCACAACATGTAAATAGGAAAATGTTGAAGTTATTTTGTCACTTATTCTGAACAGTAGGCTAGTTGGAAACAGTTACCTCAATGAGATGAGAAGAGTATGTATGAACTTCTCGCACTCTGGGGGAAACGGTGAATAAGCTAAAGTCCCAATAAGTAGACGTGTTTATAATAATGCCAAACGTACTTGGATTGCCTCTTTGACGGTTCTGTGTCAGAATTTAGGTCCGACGTGTCACAAGACCGCTTCCATTTTGAGATGATATTGTCAAAAGAATCTGAAGTGAAAAAAGGTGATTTCCTATCATGTCATTTAGGGCAAATATTTTTATTTTTATATACTAATCTTTCTAATATTTATTACCAGTTTCGTAGAGGACTCTGACCCGGTGCAGGACCCAGTCTTTGTCTGGCTGTGGAGGCTCCATTTTTCGGACACTTTTCATGAGCCTTGTCCTGTCACTGTACGGGGGCCACCAGGCTTGGCCATCCTCCATCCAGTTCCTAGCAATGGGAGCTGTCTCCAAATGCTCCTCAAACTCGACAATCAGGTACATTTTCTATAATTAGAAACAATGACAAAAAATAATCCAGTCCCACAAAAAAAAAAGAAAAGCCCCAAAAACATATTGTACATAATTCTCTATATTTTTTTACACATTTCTGTACTACAATTGTCTTGTATTTTTATATAAAATAATAATGTTATAATAAATAATAATATAAAATAAGAAATGTGTTTAGACCGAAAGCACAACAAAACTATGAACAGTTTTGTGCATGTGAGGATGATTTTGAAATATCAGACAACAGAGGCAGCAGAACAAGCTGCAAAGAGAGAACTTGACTCAGAACGCAGTGGAGAAGAGACATGCAAGAGGTAAGTGCAAAATGGTAAGACATAGATTCTTCATAACTCAGAGGTGGTCACCATGAGAGGGGCACAGAATGAAGTGTGGACGTGAAGGGCACATCAGTCATCAGCACTATAGCAAAAAACTGAGTCAAAGTTTTAACAGCTAAAGTCCAAAACTACAATCAATCTATAGTGGCCAGAGAAGCAAGCCAATCAATACAGCTTAACAATACCACTCCATGTAAAAGGGGTTTTTATGGCTGACTTTAAAGCAAGTGAGAAATCATACAATATCGCTGCAAAAAGCCGAGCGATTTTAGGACTTGATTGATTTCCAACTTGGGTGTGAAAGACTAAGAACAAGACTTTCAAATGAGTTATAATTCAGTTTAGGTTTATAGCTAATTATTAGACTAGAATCGATAGCTGCCACTCCACCTCCTCGGCCTGTGCCTCGAGGAATGTGAGTATTAATATGACTGGGGGGGGGTGGATTCATTTAGACTAACATATTCTCCATCACCCAGCCAGGTTTCAGTAAGACAAAATAAATCAATATTAGAATCTGATATTAATTCAGTTACTAGTACACCTTTCGAAGAGAGAGATCTGATGTTTAAGAGTCCACATTTAATTCTCCTATTCTTTTGCACTATTGCACTTGTAGTTTTAATTGTTATGAGGTTTTCATGCACAGCTCCTCTTCTGTTTACCTTTGATTTAAATAATTTCAATGGTCGGGGGGCAGACACCGTCACTATGGGGTTTTGACTAGGTAACCCCTGGAATGGAGGAGCAGAGAAGTGTGTTAGACTGCGACTCTGCCTCCTGGTCCCAACTCTGGATTGTCAAGGATCAGGTCCACTAATAAACTTGTCAAGATTTCTAGAAATGAGAGCTGCTCCATCATAAGTGGGATGAATGCCGTCTCTCCGAATCAGACCAGGTCTTCCCCAGAAAGACTGCCAGTGATCCACAAAGCCCACATCATTATCTGGACACCACCTCGATAGCCAGCGACGAAATGAAGACAAGCGGCTATACATTTCATCACTGGTTAGATTTGGCAGGGGTCCAGAGAAAACTACGGTGTCCGACATTGACTTTGCATATGTACACACCGATTCAACATTGATCTTGGTGACCTCCGTTTGGCGTAACCGGGAGTCATTAACGCCAACGTGAATAACAATCTTACTGTATTTACGTTTATCCTTAGCCAGCAGTTTCAAATAAGACTCAACGTCGCCCGCTCTAGCCCCCGGGATGCACTTAACTATGGCTGCTGGCTTCGCTAACTTCACGTTTCTCAAAATGGAGCTGCCGATAACCAGAGTTGGTTTCTCAGCGGGTGTGTTGCTGAGTGGGGAAAATCTGTTAGAAACACTAACAGGCTGGTGGTGGTCCATGGCCTTTGATAGTTTACGGCTTTTTTTGCCACGAACAGTAACCCAGGAACCTTTTCCTGACTGCTCAGGAGTTGCCGGGGGACGGGTACCAGAGGCTAACTCAGGCTCAGGCCGGCCCGCACCGACTACCGGGGGGTGGCTAGCTACAGTAGATAACGACTGATCTATCATGGTGTAGATCTGGACTTCTAACTCACTAAGCCTCGCCTCCATGTCTATAAATAAACTACACTTGTTAAACATACCATTGTCGCTAAAGGATGCAGAGGAGTAACTAAACATCTCACACATCGAACAAGAGAAAGTAGGAGAGGGAGAGAGAGACGACATGGCTAACTGCTAAGTTAAAGTTGCTAGTAGCTAAGCTAAAGTATGGTAGCGTTAGCTACCAAGCGTTCAAAACAACTGTTATTTAACGAAAGTTGCTTAAAAATGAAAAGATCTGTGAGTGCTTAGGCAGAACTACTATAAGAATAACTGTTTAGTGGACAGTTAGCCGCTGTAATAGCAAATCTAACAAACTGAACTGATATTTAGTGAGCAGCAACACGCTACCAACTTGCTACCAACACACAAGCACTGGAAACGGAAAATGAGTCAGGTACGCTTACCGTAGGTACGTCAGCTTCCTTAGTCCTTCTGTTGCTGTGTGCCGCTCTGCTCACTCACACACACTCAGAACATGGAGAAGTGAACAGCTCTCTCCCTCAGCTCCGCGGGGCTTTTCCTTTAACATTAAGGGTTTCTTCAGCTTTAGGTTTGTTTTACACTTCGGTTCAAACTAGTACCTAGTAACCAGGAGACTTCTGGTAAATGTGGGGTTTGTTCAGACATAGTGCTTGGTAGAATGCGACTCGCGTTGCATCTCTGCCTGTCGGAGTTATTTTTTTTTTTTTAAACTGCCTGCTGGCTCTAACCAGTTTTTTTGAGTGTCTGAAACTGTCTTGCTGTGTTTTGTAAAAAAAAATAAAACGCGGTTGCGGTATAAATACATAATATTACAAATTAAGATACACACCGTTTAATCTGCTTCAAGACTTTCAAAGAGCTGTGTACTAGAAAGTTCCCTTCATATAAAGATTTGTCCATCTTAACAGGGCTGTTCAGTAGAGCCGGAAGAGAGGTCCCGCAGCAGACTGATTGTTCTATGGAAAGCCAGGCAGGGGGATCTCCAACAATGCTCTCCCCAAATGTACCACTTCTCCAGTGGCCCAATAGTAGCATCTGAAGTCTGGGAGACTAAAGCCACCTTCTTTTTTTATTTTACATAGGTGTTTCTTGTTTATTCGCACTGCTTTATACTGCCAGATAAAGGGGATTATAATAGAGTCTAATTTCTTAAAGAAGCTCTGAGGAATGCATGATGGGATCGACTGAAACAAATATAAGAATCGTGGGAGAACCACCATCTTAATGGCGTTCACTCTCCCGACCAGGGAGTACTTACTTTTTCAATATTATTTATGGTTACCTACTTTTGCTAAACTATTTTAATTACATATTCAATTTAATTTAACGTCACTCACTTACACTGCAATATTGTTTTTCTGTATAATTGCAACCGTACAAAACCTTTATTTGATGTCACTTATATTCAGCCATACCTTCTGCTGTCTGTCTGCTGTTTGCTTGTGTATTTGTTTGTTTTTGCTCTTATTATAGAAAATGCTGCTGCTGTAATAAGGAAATTTCCCCGCTGTGGGATGAATAAAGTATAATCTAATCTAATCACATGAATTTTCACTATAACGTTTGCTATATCAGGCTTTGATTTTAAGATAATATTACCATTACTTACTTTCCTTTTTTATTTTTCTTGTGAAATCATAAATTTCACTTTTCTTTTCCTTCAAATATACCAGATCTCAGACACAATCTCATCTACTACCTTTGAACACCTCTTTCCACTTACTCAAATACTTATATTGCAACAGTAGTTTAATTACTACATGAGTCAACACTTATCTTCTGCTTTCTCCTCTCTGTAACTATACCCTTGCTTCTATATAACTCGCTTTTTCCTTCTTTCCCTCATTCTTACAACACCCTCTCTCTATTTAGCATCAAATCCACATGTACAGCAACACACAACTTTCCAACATAACCATATTTCTCGTCCATCTCCATCTCTGATGCAATAGCCACCTTCCTGTATGATCACTAACTGTATCCATATGTGAGAAAGGTGTATAAACTTCTGCCATCAATTTTTCTGTTGTCTTCGCCACTTATACCATTTTCTCTACCCCTCTGTCTCTTTTATCTTCTGTAGCTTGTATCAGTTTTTCAAACAACTTAAGAACACCCTCTGAACAATCTGTTAACAAGGTGGTATATTTGCGCACAGTCACTGCCCCTTTATGTATGTTTACTGCTGGTTAAATTCAATGTGTGCCAACCGGAGACTATTGTGGTGGTCTTATGTCTAGATTTTCTGGAAATGACTGATAATTTTCTGTTAATTTTTATTCATTTTTCAGACTACCTTCGTTTCTATTTATCCAATTTAGAAACTACTCTTCGTGCACCCGACACTACACCTTCATGTATCCCCTGTTTGAAATACACTACCTTTCATCTGATTCACCAGACTACCTTCATTTCTACGGCCCAATTTAGAAATTACTCTTCATCCTCCAGACGTTACACCTTCATGTATCCCCTGTTTGAAATACACTACCTTTCATCTGATCTATATACACAGACTACCTTCATTTCTATGGCCCAATTTAGAAACTACTCTTCACATCTCTTTTTTGGAGACTACACCTTCATGTATTCCCTCTTTGAAATACATTACCTTTCGTCTGGTTAATTAACTACTAAACTACTCTTCCCACTACTAGTTTTCCAATTTAGCGGTGCCCTTCATGCTCACTTTATAGAGAAATATCCCACGCGCAAGGGATATCCTCCTGTAAACACTACATCTTCGTACCTATTTTTTGCAAGTACTACGTTTTTTTAAAACTTAAAATATATGTTACACATTAAAATTTAAAACTTTTTCACACATCAACATCTTATCAAATTTGTCAATTTTAGCAACTAGGATACAGGCATGTTCCACATTCAGATTTTGTACATGTCCAATGCTGCAGATTTGATATTAACAGGTTCTGCTTTACCTTTCCTTAGTGCCCGGGCTGAATGTGGAGACGCATCTCGTCCTAGTTGTTCACTTACTCAAGGATGGGTCCGTGCCTTCCTCGATTGCCCCATGTTCGGGCGCCAAATTGTTAGAGCTAAATCCTGCTCCATTCTCAGGGTTCATTCAATTAGTAGTCAAAATCTCAGATGTTGATATGTGAATCCATTTTATTACATAGGATATCCTGAGACAAAGTTACCTGGATCAAGCTGTCGCAGCTCTCCACTTCCTTTGTCTGACTCTCTGGCTCTCAGACCCCCAGTATTATCTCACAAAGGGTGGGGTCTTGTGCTTATTCCTTATCTTTTAGTTGGGATGTGACTGAGGGTTTATGACCCTCAGGACTTGCAAAGCAACAGAGCAGTTGGGCCATAAAGGGGGACTGAAACCAGAGACAGGGTGTCTCTAACATCATCAATTCAACTTCTGACACATTTGTAGAGCTGGGTTATAACAAAATGTACCAGAACATCTTATATTATAAAACAAAAGTATTGCTAAACAACTTAATGCAACAAACAACAAACTATAAACTTATAACAACAAACTTAATGCATGACCCACATGTATTCATTTATGTTGAAATAATGCTTTTACCTTTTAGCTTAAATGTATAATGCAAATCACCCACAATGTTTAAGCACATATAAAATTTTAAATTCCAACAGTACCTATTCAGTGAACACAATGAAATGACAAACGTCCCAGCATTAATCATGGAGCACCCCGGAATAAATCATGGAGTTTTACACTCCCCCTTTTTGATACCACTCTGTGAGATTATCACCAGTGGTGGACTGGAACAGGAGTAACAAACTGATTTTCAATGTATCTAATACTACCAGTTTAGTGGTTGGAACTCATTTTTCTTTAAGTAACAAGCCAAAACTTGAACTCAGTATAGAGCAAACTTTTGTAGAGCAAAGAGAAGAGGCTAAACTTTTGGGTGTGATGATTGACGATAGATTGTGTTGGGACAAACGCGTTCAAAAACTGGTAACTAAAATGGGCAACACCTTGTTAGTTATTAAAAGGTGTGCAAACATCTTCACACAAGTCCTTCAGGCTTTGTTTTTTTCACATCTGGATAACTGTTCAGTGGTGTGGTCCAGCACTTCAGCAATTAATATGAAAAAATTACAAGTGATTCAGAATAAAGCTGCACGTGTGGCTCTTTCGTGTGGGTTTAGATCAAATGTTGATAAAATGCATGAAAACTCTCATGGCTTAAAGTTAAAATAGATTAGTGTATTCGCTAATGTTTTTCTACATAACATTATAACAAACAAAACACCTTTTACTTTATATACAAAACTATCCTTTAGTACTGCTATACATCATTATCCAACGAGGCATGCAGTAGGAGGGAGTTTTATTTTACCTAAAGTGAAAACTAAGTCAATTCAACGTTCAGTTAGGTACAGAGCAATGTGTGAATGGATCTCTCTCCCAACGACTATCAAACAGAACTCTCAGTATGGCTTTAAAAAATCACTTAAGACATATTTATTTCAAAGGAATTAAATATTTAATATAAAATTAGTTGGTACAGGGCTTTTGTTATCATATTTCTTAAAATAGATTAATCTATTCAGAGTAGTGTTTTTTTGTTTCATTTATTCATTTGTTTCCATTAATTGTGTTAACTGTAAGATTTACTTATGATTTGTATTTTCAAATGTCTGTCTGTGTGTGTAATGAAATGTCATGAGTATTGTCAAAGAAAGATTGTAGGACCCCAGGAGGAATGGCTTTTAGTGTATGCTGAAGCTAATGGGGATCCAAATAAAACAAACAAACAAACCTAAATGTTTGCTCATCCTGTGAACAGTTCATAATGTCGTCGACATATTAAATCACAGTACTTTGCAATACCTGATCTATCCCTACCAAATCATCTTTTAACACTTTATTGAAAATGTGAGGACTATGTTTAATCCATCTGAATTAACAAAGTTGCCACCGATCTTGCTTGAAGCTATAACAGGAAATTTAATGCAAATGTTACAAAATTTATAAGACCCTACAGAATGTAATTTTCCATTCCACATTGCTTATATCTTTGAGGCATGTCTTAACCCTTCATACATATTTGTTTACATGAACTTTACCTTATTTGTAGAGTAAGAATAAGTCATTCTAAAATATTAGTTTTTCCCAGTATTGTATGTGTATTTTCAGAACGTGCTAGCTAGCTAGCTAACTGATATTAATTGGGATGCTAACGTTGGCTAACGAAAACAGTACTAAAACAAAAGTAACGCTACTTACCGGAAAATTTAACAGCCGATTGTCTTTTCGTGTAACCGAACACTAAGTGTCAAAGTCATTACACAAAAAGCGTGGTCAACCCCCAAAATGAAGTTTACGTGCCATGGATAAGTTTTGCTAAACACTCTGTCATGATTGACAGGCCAAGAACTGTCAGTCACATCATAGCCACGCCCTAAAATACCCCCTGCTTTATTGCAGATTTTAAAATCAACAAGACCGTAATTTTAAAAATGATCATTATTCTGTGTTACAAAAGAGTTAGAACTAGCGATTGAGACCATAAACTCATTATGAAGATGTTTACTGAGGTAATAAATCAAGTGAGAAGTGGGTCATTTCTCCATAGACTTCTATAGAAACCAACCTCCTTTTGCAACCCCGCGTGTCGCCCTCTGCTGGAATTCAGATAGAATGCAGGTTTAAGTTACTTCCGCATGTGCAGCACTTTGCCGAACCAGATGCTCTGTCCATCAATATTTATATACAGTCTATGGGACTGACCCACAGAGAATTATCACTAGATACTGTAGTTTCTCGCAGCGCTAAAAGCATTTTAGCGTCTTTTAACTCTTTTTTTTAACTTTAGCCTTCTTTTTTTGGTTTCCTCTCACTGCTCATTAGCTTCACATTCAGCAGCAGTAGGAAGTTGTTTCTGGAAAAACATAAAGAGAGAGACAGCTATTTTGATCAGGAGTTGGTGGAGACCAAAACAGAGCTAAAGGCAGAGTGTCATGTGGACTTGCATTTTCGTGGTGGACAGAAACACAACTCCAGATGAAAGCTAATGTGTTAGCATTGTCTGCTGGATGTGTAAATAAATATATCAACTATATCAACCTGATAGGGTGATTATGTCAATGTTGTACATTGCACATACATACAATACATCGTATGCCAATGCTAACCTTCTACCAAACGTAACTCATTTTGTTTTTCTAATGAAATATCAAGAAGCAGCTGAGCTTTAGTAAAATCTCACTGACTCAGCCTCTCTAGATGGAAGCATCACCTAGATGACTGAAAATACAAACATTAAGCTTCATTTTGGTGACTGCTTTGTATTTTATAATGTCTTGCTGACAGAATCATTTTCCCACCTTACCTACAGAGGTAGTAACAGCCCTTCTCTCATTTTTGTCACCTGAAACTCAGCCCTTTATCAGTTTCTTCTGTACTCTGCAGTCCAACCCCTTTTTCTTCAACTCTTTCATTAGCCTGATAAGGTAGGCCAAAACTGGCATTTTATTAAGAATAAGATCTAGTGCTGTCACTGTCAACCTCTTCTGGTATGGCAGACATCATGTTTGCCATAAAAGTTGTTAAATTAGATTTTATTGGTACAAAATATCAGCTCTTTTCCCCAAAACAATTTAGATATCAGTCAAATCAATAGAAAACTGAGCCTGACTCTCTTTCCGTAGCCAATCATCATCGCGCTCTCTTTTCTTCTCCCTCAGTCTACATTGGAGGAAGGACGCAGGATCGAGTGTCTACCATTCCTCCCATCACCTGTGAAATTTCAGAGCCAGGCCACGGTGAAAGGGGGTATTGTGATGAGGAATGCCCTTCCATCGCTCCTCAAAGAAAAGGCTTCATTTGGCCAGGAATTTGGAGGCATCTCGAGAAGTGTAAGGGAGATTTTCTTGAAGGTGGGGATGGCAAGCTGAAGGCCTTCCTAAGGCCCGGACAGGATCAGAATATCTATGATCAATGAACAATCGAAACAATTTTAAGTCCAAGAAAGCATAATAAAGATTGGGGATAAACCTAATGCAATATAATGATATATCGTGGTTGTGTTTTAGAGAAAAACTAAGTATGTTTACTGTAGTTTGAATGCCAGATCTATTACTGCTGGAGCAGCTGTTATTTCATATGGCAAGGCTGACACCTGCTGGAGAAAGACAACAACTACATTTTTCATGTGTTAAGACTTCTGATGGGTCAATGCAAATACAGGACAACAATGGAATTACGCCTCGGACTTATTGTGTTTTTATCTCTGTGATTTTTTATATGTGTTATTACTGCTGGGCAGTGTTTTATGTGTTTTTTAATCATCAAATAAATCACATAAAACAAACAAATGTTAGAACTGTTTATTGGAATATATTACATGGGGCAGATATTGCTTCTCATAGTGTGCATACTGCTTTGCTGTTGAACTGAAACACTATTGCTCTTCAATAGAACACTTAAAAAAATTTAATTAAAAGGTATATTAAAAGAACTGGATTTAATGTTTAGGTCTGGCAATGAAGGATGTATTTGATGTAACCTATTGTATTTTTTTGGGATATTTGATGTTGTGAACTTTGCATCAATACAACTCTAAAAGAAAGAAAGAGAAAGTGTGCATTATACTGTAAATGTAGCCTTTGACACCTCTAAACAATATTGATAAGCATTACAATATCTATAGTATGGATTGTGCTCTTTAAGACATAAAACAATGCACATAATAACCCAATGGCCTTACACAGCATTCACGTGAAAGCATGGTTTGCAAATATCTAACACACTTGCCAACTCGGAGTGTAGGTTTTTTAGGTTTTAGTTAGGTGTGAGTCTTTTACTCACATGTAAACATGTAAATGTTTGTGTCATATTATTTAAAAAACGGGGTTTCTGTTTTATATTATAAATAGGCATACATAAAAACAATGAAGAAAAACTGACAGATGTTGTCAATCTGACACTGGAGGACCGTACAGTAGACCTACAGTATATAGCACTGACCTTAATAATTATATACATCCTCAAAATTCATGCATGCACACTTCTAAGACAGTGTTTGCAGTAAGTGAAGCATGTTTTTGTGGTGGCGGCAGGGATGCATATTGTCAAACATAATTAGCTAATGTTATAAACAGGTCACAAGTTGAGTCAAAATGTAGTTTTAAGAGCTTCATAAATTTAAGCTATGTCTGGCTCACATGTTGGATATTTTCAGTTTATTTCCAATAAAACTGTATTTAATGAAAGTGTCACAAACTAACAAATAGCATTGTTCTTGCAATGGAGGACTAGTTGATGTCACATAATTGGAACTTGAGGGAAGACATGTGGTCAGGGTCCATATTGGGTCAGGGACCTGATCATTCCACGGTTGCTATGTTTTGTCTCCAGGTGCATCATTAGACATATGATCATAATTCAAACAAAAACAAACTTTCTATCAGTCAGAAATTCAGAAGATTTCTTCTTGCACACCACGATTTCTCTAAAAGAGACAATTCAACTGACGAATTTTTGAACCCAGAGTTCTACGTAAGACCTACTGTCACTGACAAAAGGACTTGGAAAATGTGAGATTTATACATTTTCTAAACCTATGTTGTTTTCTGTGTATTTTTCAGACCCCAGACTTGGATTTGTTGGTTGGTTTTATACAGACCGTCTGTTTCATCTATTGAACAAATAGCCTGATCATAGAAATATTATAATACAAATAATGTTTCAAGATTTTGAAGTTTTTTTGCTGATGTTGTGAAAGCAGCTGCAATAGTAAGGTAATATAATCCTTATTATGCATATTTGAATATGCTCATAATAAACACATATTCTACATACAGTAGGCTATGTATATGTATTTTTGTTTTTTAATTGAGGCCTCAAAATGCCGTTTAATATATTCAGTTTTCGTTGTGCCCCTAACAATAGCCCCACACGGTGAGCAGCAGGTGTGGCGAATGTAATAATATTTATTTAGATGTTTCCAAAGCGGTGATAAGGTGGCGAGTTTTCACCCATCAGCAAATAAGCTCAGCAGTTCAGCCTATTTTAAGTAATCTCAGTTTTATTGAGAAAAAAGCTGATTTCACAGTGCCAATGACATGGCTTTGACTCCATCGGTCTGACAATCGGACAATCGGACATCTTCATTCAGCCAAATCCGTCGCTCATTTATTATGAAGCCAAAGATGTATTCTTAATAGCAGTCGAGGTCAGGTGTCATTTCAATTAGTTATCATGAGTAGATTGTGGTTACAGTTTGAGTATGGCACTTTATCAGTGCTGCTGACTATGTGACGTGACGAATTTGCCAGAGAGACTTTATGAACAGTCCATGTCTCAAAACAACAGTCTCAAACAATGTCATCTTCTAAGGTGTATTAACTATAATATTTTATGCTGCTAACTCGTCCATAGTTTTGCTTTTAATTCAACATGTGATGTGATAGAACAGTCCGTGGTGATAACATGATGTGGAGCAGTGGTCTGAGGGTTGTATTTGTTTTGACCTCCAGATGGACCAACGTCGTAAGGGGACAAACCCCGACCGGCCCAGCAGCCCGCAGCCTATCCACCATAGGATCCCAGCAGCAGCGTCCCAGAGTGGCTTCCCACCTGGCACTGACCCTGGCTCCTCAGCTGGAAAGAAATAGATAGATAGATAGATGGATGGATGGATGGATGGATGGATGGATGGATGGATGGATGGATAGATGGATAGATAGATAGATAGATAGATTCATTAAGGCAGCAACTCAAACAACATCATTTTCTATGATGTATTAACTATTGCATTTTATACAGTTAACTCTTCTTTACTTTTGCTTGTATATAATTTAATACATACCATTTATTTTTAATTAAGTATTGTTGCATTGTGATCGTGATCCTTTTAATTCAACATGTTATGTGATAGAACAGTCCATGGTGTTAATATGATGTGGAGCAGTGGTCTGAGGGTTGTATTTGTTTTGACCTCCAGACCGACCAACGTTGTAAGTGGACAAGAGCCTTTGTTCCAAACCCCGACCAGCCGCCTGCGGTCCATCCACCGTAGGATCCCAGCAGCAGCATCCCAGAGTGGCGTCCCACCTGGCACTGACCCTGGCTCCTCAGCTGGAAAGCCGCTGAGTCTGGAGGTAAGTCTGACTCCGGCTCTCAGTGGAAAAAAGTGAAACCTTTCTACCGTATGTTGACATGTACACATAAGGCATAAGGCCTACTGCAGTAATAACACTGTGAAAGAAATGCATACATTTGGCACAGAGACTGTGTGTTCATGTGCTTGATGTTGTGATATGTGTGACGTGTGAAATCAATATAGACAGATAGATATGAATCAATCTCATTGTTTGGTAATGTTCATGTTCCTGTTTATCATGTCCTGTCCAGATATTTAGACTGGCAACACTGTTATTGAAACTTTCATGAAAATAAAGCCCCTTTGAATGGAAAAATGGTACGTAGGTAGATAGATAGATAGATAGATAGATAGATAGATAGATAGATAGATAGATAGATAGATTTATTCATTAAGGCAGCAACTCAAACAACGTCATCTTCTATGATGTATTAACTAATACATTTAACTCTTCTATACTTTTGCTTGTGTATAATTAAGGCCGACCAACGTAGTAAGTGGACAAGAGCCTTTGTTCCAAACCCCGACCGGCCCAGCCGCCCGTGGTCCATCCCCCATAGGATCCCAGCAGCAGCATCCCAGAGTGGCGTCCCACCTGGCACTGACCCTGGCTCCTCAGCTGGAAAGCCGCTGAGTCTGGAGGTAAGTCTGACTCCAGCTCTCAGTGGAAAAAAGTGGATCTTTTTTACTGTATGTTGACATGTACAGATAAGGCATAAGGCCTACTGCAGTAATAACACAGAAATGCATATATTTGGCACAGTGAGAGAGCATACTTTATTACGCATAACACCACATAGTAGTTATGGAATAACTCAGCAGCAGTCTGACTTTTGGATACATGAAGAAGGTTCAGGAGACTTTGAGGACTTACATGGAAGCATTTATTGAACTCTCGATAGAGGAGAATTAGGAAAACAGTACAGTTAGTTCACAGTGTTTTATTGTGTAATGCCGTCCCAACTCTAGTCTCTGTCCCTTACCGAGAGGCATTTATCTCCTGCTGAAACTGTAAAGTTTGGTAATGCAAAGCTATTGATGGCACCATAACATAGGCACCACAAACAAAGATGTTCACCCAAACAATCGCTGATTTATTATGGATATATAACAATATTTTAAATATCAGTATAATAATTAGTTTTGATAAGTAGATTATGACTGACGTTTTTAGTATGGTGTTAACATGCAGAAATGTTACAGTAGGCTAAACTGTACAATTAAACTTCATCAGTGCTGCAGACTGCGTGCTCATGTGCTTGTTGTTGTGATATGTGTGACATGTGAGATAGATATAGACAGATAGATATGAATCAATGTTATTGTCTGGTAATGTTCATATTCCTGTTTATCATGTCCAGTCCAGATATTTAGACTGGCACCATTGTTATTGAAACTTTCATGTCAATACAGCCCCTTTGAATTGAAAAAAGGTAGATAGATAGATAGATAAGATAGATAGATAGATAGATAGATAGATAGATAGATAGATAGATAGATAGATACCATGTGATGTGATAGAACAGTCCATGGTGATAACATGATGTGGAGCAGTGGTCTGAGGGTTTTATTTGTTTTGACTTCCAGACCGAACAACGTCGCAAGAGGACAAACCCCGACCGGCCCAGCAGCCCGCAGCCTATCCACCATAGGATCCCAGCGGCAGCGTCCCAGAGTGGCGTCCCACCTGGCACTGACCCTGGCTCCTCAGCTGGAAAGCCGCTGAGTCTGGAGGTAAGTCTGGCTCTGGCTCTCAGTGGAAAAGTGAAACTTTTCTACTGTATGTTGACATGTACACATAAGGCATGAGGCCTACTGCAGTAATAATACTGTGAAAGAAATGCATACATTTGCCACAGAGAGAAAGCATAATTTTTCATAACTAATAATTAATAATTAATCAATTTGTTCACAAAAATAAATGTTGAATATGATTTTCTTTTATTTGTTTAAAATTCAACTGGCAATTTGTTGTATTTCAGCCGAATACTGAAAACAGAACTGAGAAATGCAGAACTGAGTAATATTTGTAATATGTATTGTAAGTTATATTGTTACTTATTATCACTTGATAATAGGCTGAGGTGCCAAAGCCAATTTATCCTGTTTCCGCTGACAACATCCCCTTATCAGCCTAGACTCTCTCAATCTGTAGTGACACACATAAATTCATACTTGAAGAAATTACAGGTTTTGTTGTTACTATATGGCCGAATAGAGCTTCTCATCCACTGACCTGTGACCTAGGAATGACCCGATTTAATCTAAGTTTTCCGCCTTGTTTAATTTTACATACTATGGTGTTTTGGAAAAATTCCAAACTATTAGTCGACCTATCTCAACAGCGCTGTGGCATAAGGTTTGGATACACCACAGACACATTCTAGGATAGGAGAAAAAAAACACTCTGAGTTGTTAGCATATCTTCAATCAACTTAGGCAGCGCTGAGCTGCGGACGCAGCGACGGTGGCTCAGGTCTCAGGAAGAAACTTGTTTAGGTGAAACATTTGAATCCTGCAACAAAAAAAAAACGCTACAGAAAATAAAGTTAACTGTTTACACAATAGAATAATGTAAGCTATTTAAATTAGCTTCACAAATGAGTAAATGTAATTTGCTCTTAACAGTGTATTGCCGTGTGTACTTAGTTAGATAGTAAATGCCATAAATATATTCTTTGTAAATCTTCCCAATCGTTCACTGAAAAAGCCAAGCACAATCCTAATTTTCTTTAAAACTTGCCATTTCTAAAATGTGGCTTGCTAGCTTGTATTATGTTGTTGTTTCCCGTTGCAAAGGGAATTTAAGAACGGCAACACACAGAAAGCAGAAGGTCAGGGGAAAAGCCTGACATCATGTGTCTGGCTGTTTTTTGGAAATGTAGTTATGTTAATCCAGGCTAATGGTGTGTTAACATGATGTGTGATTTGTTTTTATCTTTAGATGGCACTCAATGCTCCTCAACCGTTATGGGGCGGGCCAAAGCCAAAGTGGGTGAAAAACATGGAGGTTTGTATGGAGAGGAGAAAGGAGTTTGGCGGCTGGCACAAGAGTGCCACTCAACCTGCCAGTAAGCCTGACTATGGTTTCACTAAGCCCCGCCAAAAAACTCCTTATGGCTCCCCACATTTCTACAGCTTTTCGCCTTTTCCTTCGCCCTGTTGCTCCCCTTATGGCTCTGACCCTGGCTCTCCAAGTGGCTCCCCACTTGGCTCTAAACCTGGCTCTCAAATGGCCCCCCTTGTGGCTCTAACCCTAGCTCTCTAAATGCCCCCCCTTGTGGCTCTAACACTGGCTGTCCAAATGGCTCCCCACGCGGCTCTGACCCTGGCTCTCCAAGTGGCTTCCCCTGTATCTCTGACTCTAGCTCTTCAAGCTGGTTCCCTTCTGCTCCCCCTTGTATCTCTGACTGAACTATTTTTAACCTACATACAGTAGATCTATCAATCATATTCATCTTTACTCTCTTAAGATTTTACCTACTTTCTGTCATGTGCATTTGTTGGGGAGAGGAGGTGGATGTGAAGGGCAAAATTAAGTGTGAACCCTCATGTGCAAGGTAAATATGAATTTTTTTTTTAACGTTACTATCAGAATGATAGAAATGGATAGTTTTTGTTCACTTCTGTTCTTTATTAAGATTTTAAGTACTTTCTGTTGTCTGCATTTGTTTTGTTGTGACAGAGAGGAGAGGAGATGTATGGTTTTCAATCCCGATTTCATCTGATATGTCAAATGCAAATAACCTAGTTCTGGGAAGTTTACTCCCCAAAATCCTTATGTGTTTTTTTGCCCAGCATATTTTCTTACTCCCTACTACGCTCTGCGATGCCCTGTGATGATGCCCTGTGACGGCCTGCAATGGCCTGTGATGCCCTGCAATGCCTTGTGATGCCCTGCAGTGTCCTGCTGAACCCTGCTGCGTCCCGCTACGTCCACCTATCCACTGCTATGCAACGCTACACCCTATAACGCCCTGCAATGCCCTGCTGTGACAGGAACTACTATGTCTACCATTTGTAGTCACTGTTCCATTATCTTTATTGTGACTATTATTGCAACTGTTCATCACACCCCCAACCGGCACCGTTTTCAAAAAAAAAAAACTTTTAATATTCCAATAAACTAATTTTAACAAATAGATTGAACTGTTTTTCCTACTTTAGTCAATAAATGTTTAATGATATAATTCTGTTTCTAATCAATAGTAAAATAGTAAACCACAGAGAATAGTGAACATGGCCTCAAAAATTGTAGGGGAGCCACAAAATCACTTAACCCTCATGTTGTCTTTGGTTGTTCTTAACTACCCAATTGTAATTACCCAAAATAACATGATTGATTCCACACAACGCTCTTTGGCAAGTACAAATATCTACTTTCATTAAATTTGGGGTGTCTTATTCAATTTTGTAGCATTTGAAAAAAAAAAAATTATCCATCAACATCCATTCCTTTAATTTTAATCTAAATAATTCCTAATTTCTGCTTTTCTAACTCAAACATAATTTCCTATAAATAAGGTTTATTGACCATAAATTCCAAAAATAATTGTAAAACTAAAGTTAATAAGTAAGTGGTACGTAATCTTGAAAACATCCAAAAAGTGACAAACATTGGAGAAAAAAAGAGTCAAAAGGGTTGAAGAAATAGGACAAAAATGTAAGAAAAAGTTAAAAACATCAATAAAAAGCGTCAACAAAAGTGTTTATTTTCAGGAAGACAACACAAGGGTTAAGCAGTATTTATAAAGAACACATTACAAACAAAGCTGTGAAAATTATTAGTGACCCCTCCCATCCAATACACAGCGAATTGGAACTCCTACCTTCAGGCAGTACCAACAGCAAATAGAAACATCTTTAAGAAATCCTTCATCCCCAATGCTGTGAAGGTGCTAAATAACATAAATGGAATGTAGAGCGAGGCAGACTTCCAACCTGCAGGTTCTATGCACGGCACAGCATTTTTAGTAGGCTATATTTATTTATTTATTTACTTTTGTAAATGTAACTTTTGTAAGTCACTTTTTATTAAATGCATTGTCGGTTTTGTCCATCTTGTACTGTTTGTAAGTCTCTCTCTTGTATTCTTGGTAAAACTGAAGAAAGAAAGGTTTTTCATATTCCTAATATTAATAATTTTTAACAACTCATTTTCAATGGAAAGTTAACAATTTTTGTGGTAGACATTCAAAATGTTCACGTCATTGGTAGAAGACTGCATCCAGACCCCAAGTTGATCATTTTTTGCTCGACGGAGGGACTGAACACACTGAGAAAATGTTTGAAAATTTGAAAAATCTTATCTCATATGGTCTCATAACTGTGAACAAGGTTTTGCATCCACACTGAAAGAACCCAAAACTCCCTCAATAAAACATCAATCAATCAGTGGCTTAACAAACCTTCTGCATCTGGACAGAGTCAGGTTTGCTCTAAAAGACAAGGTGGAGACTTGGTCTCCCTTTGTTGTTTCTGGGAGAAGCCCACACTGAAATGGACTCCACTCATTTTACACCATCATATGAATCCGAAGAGAGCAGCAGCTCGCTGTAGGAAGATGGAATATGAAACTCTACGGTGTGGCCGAAAACTCTGCCGACAACGTAAAGGGGAAAGTTGTAGAGCTTTGTCGAAGTATTCTCTCAGATGAAAATAACAAGCTCCCAGCCGCGGTCAACGTCGTTCATCGCATCGGAAAACCAACACCTGCCAGCTCTCGGCCCAGAGCTATTATCATCAGATTCTCCCAGAGAGCCTACAGAGATGCAGTATGGAAGGCAGCAAAGAATCACCCCATCATCGTGAGAACAAGCTCCGCTTTGCTGAAGATCTCCCTCTTCCTGTCAAGGAGGCCAGACTGAAATTGTGGCCTTTGGTGAGTAAGGCACGCAGTGAGGGAAAGCTTGCTTACTTTGTTGGAGCACGAGCCTTTATTTTAGTTTATTTGTGTTACCTAAGTTTTGTTTAGAAAACGTTTCTGTTGGATATAATATATCTCCTGAAGAATATATTTACTGACCAACATTCTGAGAGACTATTATTTTAAATATGTTGGTCTCTTTTCTTTTTTGGAACTCAACACTTAGACTTGATTTTCCACCAATAACCCTGTTATTATTCCAAGGTGCAGGTCGATGCTCGGTATATCAGTATTAGGTTACTTGTTTCGTAGTATTTTATAAGCTTTTCTAGTTGCTAATAGTTTCATTGTCTATAGTTTCTGTTAATGTCAGGGGGTTAAGAAATATTACTAAACGTAAAGCGTTGTTTTTATTTGTTAAACAGCTCAACACAGATTTATCGTTTTGTCAGGATTCTCATTTAACTTCAAGTGATGTAAACTTTTGGAGAACTCAGTGGGGTAATGAGTTATGGTTTTCTCACTGCTCAGAAAGATCTACTGGTGTCTTAACGATGAAGCAAAGATATAATGGTGACATACTACACACAGATTCAGATCCAAAAGGGCATTTTATTTGCCAAGTGATTTTTTTTTTTTTTAGAACTTTATTTATTAAAATTTTCAACTTATACGACAACAACAACAAACAACAAACATATATGCTTAGCACATAGATGGAAAATGCATTTGTTAAAATAAAAACCAGAAAAAAAATAAAAATAAAATAAAAAAATATTAACCCCCTCTTACAATATCTGTATTACAAAGTCAGAAAGTTGAAATATACAACCTATGCATCTTGTACATCTTGCTGGCTTTCCAAGAAGTTTGTAAATTGTTCCCATACTTTGTAGAAACTTTGTAGCTTCCCCTTTTTAGCATAAGTCATTTTTTCCAAGGCCAGAGTATTAGACAGGGTCTTGAACCAAGCATTGACAGACGGTGCTTCCATAGCTTTCCATGAGATGGCAATACAATATTTAGCTTTTAATGAGCACATATATACCATCATCCTACCCGCATTCGACAGTCTTAAGTCTGTTGGAACAAGCCCTAGAATGAACAACTTAGGACAGACGGGCAGTCTGGTGGAGCTAATCTCAGAGACTCGTTCTATTACCTTTCCCCAGAATTCCCTAATTTTAGGGCAGGTCCACAGGCAGTGATAAAGTGTGCCCTCCTCTAGACCACACTTAGTGCAGAGGTCAGGGTTGTTGTTGTTGAAGCGGTGCAATAAAGAAGGAGTCATATATGTGCACATAATCCATTTGTACTGTATAAGTTTAAATCTGGTATTGATAGTTTGAGGCTGTGCTGTGTGACACACCATTTTCCATTCATCCTCAGAAATTTCTGTATCTATGTCACTGGACCACTTCATTCTCTTTTCATTTGAAGATTCATTGGAGTTTTCCACAATTAAGCTATAAGTAACCGAAACCTGACAACGTCTATGCATATAATTTAGTACAGCTTCTTCAAGACTGGACAGTGGTGGTTTGTTTATCTGTTGTTTGTATTTTTTCAAAATATAGCTCCTAATTTGCAAATATTTGAAGAAGTGGTTCCTTGGTATATTGTAAGCACCATGTAATTCCTCAAAGCTATACAGTACCTTATCTGCATTGTACATGTCCCTAATTTTACTAATTCCTTTCATTGCCCATGATTTGAACCCTAATTCGTTTCTTCCTGCTGGAAATCGGTGGTTTCCCCAAATTGGGGTGAACCCTGGCATATCTGGATCAATGCCCAAATGTGATTTCACTTTGTGCCAGACTATGATGGAGTTTTTAACGAAGGGGTTGAGTGTGTTCTTTAACAGGTTTTTTAATGAATCAGAAAATAAGTATAATTTTAGTGGCAAGGTGGATGTGGTGCAATTTTCTATTTCAACCCAGGAATTTTTTTTGGTTCATTAGAGAACCAATGCATGATTGCCTTAATCTGGGCTGCCCAGTAATACCATAGAAAGTTAGGCACTTGTAGGCCCTCTCTATCATAAGGCAGATAAAGTAAGGCCATCCTAAGTCTTGGGCGCCTGTTATTCCAAATGAAATTAGTTATTAATTCCTTTAATTTAGGGAATAGAGTAGGAGGGGGACTAAGTTGAATAGATTGAAAAAGGTACAAGAATTTTGGTAAGATATTCATTTTCATTATGTTTACACTACCAATTAGAGATATAGGGAGGTCTGACCATCTCTTCAGAGTATTACTGGTTGAAGATAGGATTGGGTTATAATTTTCTGAGACTATATCATGTATTTTGGGGGTGACTTGTATCCCCAAGTACTTAAAGCCCTTGGATGCGTTATGAAATTCGTTCCCCACTGTTGGTTTGTTTCTTTCTTTGTCATTCAGAAACATAATATTAGACTTGGTTTTGTTAACTTTATAGCCAGAGATTTTCCCAAAAGTTGCTATTGTGTGAAGAAAGGCAGGAAGGGATTGTGTCAGATTTTTTAAAAAGAGTATGATGTCGTCTGCAAAAAGGCTAATTCTGTGTTCACAGCTTCCTATTGTTACTCCCCGTATCAGCGGGTGTGATCTAATTGTTAGAGCCAGTGGTTCTATGGACATTACAAACAAAAGGGGCGACAGTGGACATCCTTGACGTGTTCCTCTGGTAAGTTTAAATGGGTTGGACGTCATAGAGTTTGTCAAGATTGCTGCAGTGGGTCTATTGTATAATAACTTCACCCATTTAATAAAATTTTGTCCCAGGCCAAATCTAGGGAGTATATCAAATAAATATGGCCATTCCAGCCTATCAAAGGCCTTCTCACAATCCAAGGAGAGTAGGGCCACATCAGGACGTCCATTTTCTATATTAATAATATTTAAGACTCTTCTAAGATTGTGAAAAGCTTGCCTTCCTACTACAAACCCATTTTGGTCTTCGTGAATTAGACTAGGTAGGAGTTTCTCTAATCTCCGTGCAATGACTTTAGCAAAAAGTTTCATGTCTGAGTTTAGAAGAGATATGGGTCGGTAAGATTCACATTTAGTAGGTGGCTTACCAGGTTTAATATAGTAGTGATGAGGGCTGTAGAGAAGGAAGGTGGTAAGGAGTCTGTTCTAAAGGCTTCTTCAAGCATATTGAATAAGTGGGGAATCAGCATATCTTTAAAGGTCTTATATATTTCAATGGGCAGCCCATCTGGGCCAGCAGTTTTCCCACTTTGCATAGACATTAGGGCACTATAAAACTCCTCTAACTCTAATGGTCTCTCCAGAGTTTCCCTGTCTTCTTGAGAAAGAGTAGGGAAGTCCAGGGCATCAAGAAAACCATTTAAAGATGTTTTATCATCTGAGAACTCAGATTTATAAAGTGTTTCAAAGAATTTCTGAAATGTTTCATTTATTTCTTTGGGGTCTGAAGTCATTGTTCCATTTGGTTTTTCTACCTCATGTATGGATCTCTCATTCTGTAGGGTTTTAATGTGCCAGGCAAGTAATTTGCCAGCCTTTTCCCCTTGATCATAGAATTGTTGTTTTAATTTATTTAAATCATTTAAGGCCTTATTTACTGATTTTACATTATACTGGGCTCTAAGTGTGTTTAATCTTTGCTCTACAGCTGGTGTCTTATTAGTTACAATTTGCTCTTCTAGTGTTTTAATTTCTTTTTCAATTTCTAACAGCTTCTTTTTAAATTCTTTAGATTTAAAACTGGTATAGCTTATTATTTGCCCTCTGATGTAAGCCTTTAAGGCATCCCATCTGGTTAGCGATGAAGTTTCATTTTTGTTGAACTCGAAAAACACGTCTATATTTGCCTTAAGGAACTGTACAAACTCAGGATCTTGGAGCCATTTATTATCAAATCTCAAAGCCCACTGTATTCTTTACCCGCCTTAAACTCCAAGGATACTGCTGCATGATCCGATATTATTATGCTGTTGTAATAACAACTCTTGATTTTGAATATTGAGATATTAGAAATGAGAAAATAATTAAGTCTGGAATAGGTATTGTATGTAGTAGAGTGACATGAGTATTCTCTCTTATCTGGGTTATGTTTCCTAAATATATCACACAACCCCAGCTCTTCCATGAAATGGTGAATTACCCTTCTTGCATGACTATGAGATGAGTCTTGACCACCCTCTCGGTCCATATTAGGATTTAAGACACAGTTGAAATCTCCTCCCATTATAACCTCCCCCCTCAAGGTTGAAATTGTTAGAAAAATATTCTTGTAAAAATCAGGATCATCTTTATTCGGCCCATAGACATTAACTAAATTAAGATAATTTCCAAATAAATTGCCCTGTAGAATTATATATCTGCCCCCAGGGTCCATAATAGTTGAGATTATCTGAATTGGAATAGATTTGTGAATTAAGATAGCTTCTCCTCTAGCATGAGAGGAGAAGTTAGCAGCAAACACTTGTCCCTGCCACCTTATACGTATCCTGATGACTTCAGTGGGTTTCCTGAAGAAATATAATTCTAGAGCCCAAGTGTTTTAGTCTAGTCATTACCTGTTTTATTTTCACCAAACTGCCTAAGCCTCTTATGTTCCATGACGTTAATTTGCATATCTGGTTATCTGCCGTTAGGGGGTACTATGTGGAGCCTTAACAAAGAGCATGAGCTGTACTGAAAAGTTGGGTAATATGAAGGGGGACAGAGAAGAGGGAAATGCATAAAAAATAACAATAAGAATAAACAAAATGACTATACACATAAAATAATGAAAACCCACACAAGAACCACACAAAAACATTCTGCTAGAACATGCAAAATGTTGAACAGGTAACATCCGCCTACTGACTGCCTACTTTACAGTCTATGCTAAGTAAATCCAGCTTCCAACAGCTCCTGATTAGGAGCAAGAATAAGTCTAATAAACTAAATTGACCACCTTTAGTCTCTGTGTATTCAAATAGTAGCAGTAATAATACCACCCCTTTATGTTGGGACAAAAATGAACGTTTTTAGAATATGCTATAGCCAATGACACGTGTAAGGTTGATCTTGAAACGGTTCTAAAAGCAAATAGGTTACTCAGTGCAAGCATGCCTCATTTAGTTAGTTAGTGACACCCTTTAAGGCGAGAGACAACATAATAATATTAGGCCCAATTAAATTAGCCAGTATTCTTTTCTTTTTCCTACTTGTAAACATCTTTCAAATCAAGTCAGGCTCCTGTACTGAATGATAAGTAGCCTAACCAGTTCTGTTTCATGACTATTGCAAATTTGCATCTATATCATACATCACCCTGACTCTGAAATAGATTCATCGCCAGTACTGTGAAGAAACTTCTCCACTTCTCCGGGCGTCTGGAAGAAGATGACTTTGCCTTGGTATGTCACCCGGAGCTTGGCAGGGTATTGAAGACCATACTCTATTCCCTTGGAGTGTAGAGATTGTTTCACCGCGTAGTAGGCGTTACGCTGGCATTGCACGTCGGCTGAGAAGTCTGAGAAAAGTTTCACCTGTCGGTTGTTGTACATAATCGTCTTCTTCTTCCGCGCCGCGTTCATAACCCTCACTTTATCCTTGAAGTTCAGGAATTTTGCGATCAGTGGTCTCGGGCGTTCAGTTGTCTGCTTCTGCCTCTGCTTGCCTGAAGTGCTGGCGGGTGGAGTAACTGCAATGCGGTGAGTTCGCTTGATCTGCAGCGGATGCGGGAAGTTCTCAGGTCCCAGGACGTCGATGAACCAATTCTCCAGAAAGGATTCAGCATCAGCACCCTCCACCTTTTCTTCCAATCCAATGATGCGTAGATTAGAACGCCGTGAGCGGTTCTCAAGGTCGTCATTCTTTTCCGTAAGTTGTTTCACTTTAGCTTCCAGCTCTGACACCGTTGCTGTTAACTGTGCTGTTATATCCTCCGTGTCTCCTATGCGTTGTTCAGCTGCGGTTATCCGGCTTTTCATAGCATCCAAATCCGATCTAATGTGGGCTATGCCATCAATAACTTCCCTGTGGCGCGCTAATGTTTCAGTCTTGAGAAGAGCGATGGCCTCTAACACAGCATCTTGATTATGGATATCCCTTCGGCCACCGTTTGTTGCGTCCGTCCTCTCGCTATCCTCCACTGAAGAGGCTGCTAGTCCGGAGCTAGCGAGAAGTTTGTCATTTGGTGGAGTTTTTGTCTGCTCGTTAGGATGATTGTCAGATTTAGTTTTGCCCTTTCTTGTGCCTGACATAGTTAACCTTACTTTTAAACGTCTAAGCGTTCTTTTGGAGTTTGTTGTATGGAGTTTTAAGAGAGTAGAATGTATAAGTAGTACAGAGACTAAAAAGCAGCGTCTGTCTAGCTCGCCGCCATTACCGGAAGTCCCCTTGATTGAAATTGAATCAATACCTGAAATGAAATCAGTGATTAGTTTACTCTGACAGGAGAGATGATCAGAGGGTCAGAGTTTTTACCACCTACATTCCGACAGGGACTGAAGTATGGGAAGAGTTTCTCAGTGAAGGAGCAGCCAGTAAATGAGTAGATATGAGCTGCAGCATCTACATCATAAAAGGAGACCAGACCCTCCTTATAATCCACAAACAGCCCCACCTTCTGAGGAGGAGACTTCAGAGAGAGACGTACACCAGGGCCAGCAAGAGCTTCGTACTCATTTCCATTTCTCAACCATATAGTCTAGTAACCATTCTGAGGACTCAGTGTGATGCTTCCCTTCCTGTTGATCAACTCTCTGGCCACTCCTAAAGTCCATTCAGTCTTTCCTTTAACTTGAACCTCAAAGTAAAATCTGCCTGAAGAGAAACTCTGTTTTCCTAAAACATTAACACAATCAGAAAATCTCTCTGGGTTGTCTGGGAGATACTTCCTCACATTACCAGTATTCACTTGTTTCCCATCATCAGACAGGATGAGCCAGGGATTAGCTGTATCAGGATCAAGAGTCACACAAACTGCTGGACCCTCTTCAGCTTGGCTTCAACGAGCTTCTTCATCTCATTACTGAGTGTCTCTTCCAGCTAAACCACAGCTTTCACCAATGTCCCCTCATATGATGATGGACGGACGCTGACCTCTGTCCAGTCCTTGGTGGTTGGAGGTTGTTTGATGTTTAGGGACTGGACACCCTGGAGAAGATGGAGGTGGTCTTCAAAGCGTGAGAGCTGCTCCACCTACTTCTCTTTATCAGCTCAGAGATTTCCTGTTCCAGCTCTTTGATGTGAGTTTCTCCATCAAAGATGTGTGATGTTACCTGTCAGGCTGCTCCGCTGTTAAAGTCCCATTCAGATGAGGTCAAAGAGAGGTCGTACCTTCATCAGCAGACACTGACAGATGCTGCTGCTGTCTCTGTTCATCTGACTGACATCCGTCACATCGGCACACCTTTATATCCAGAAAGGTCGTGTGACCTGAGAACAGGACCCGGTCGGACCTGTAGGGCTGCCAGTCAGCGCTCTGATTGGACAGTTTTCAGGTTAATTATGTAATGAGGGAGGAACAGTCTGAACTCATAACAACATGTACACACCTCGAGTTTGGAGCAGGAATGTTGTCCGTCCAGCGTTGGCTCGCCTCTTACTGCAGCTCTGTGGTTAGCTTTTGTTTCCTCATATTTAGATATAGATGGGGGGGAAGTGGTTTCTAGGGCTCCAGCAGGGACGTGCAGACATTTTGGGTGGCAGGGGCTCAAAGATAAAAGGCCTTATAGTAATAGTAGTAGTAATATAAATTCAAACCAAATCTAAAATAGGCCTATATTAACACATGTAATGAAATGCATAGAGAAACCTTCACAACACACGGCATTAAATTATTATTATTATATACCTCTTGGATCCTTATTGTCCCATAAGATTTGGATTTTACCTTTTTGATTTTAGATATTTAAAATGAAAAAAAACATGTTTTTATATCTCCATTTGTGGATCTCTGCAATAGCTTTGTTTCTAGTCATAATTAGATTATCTTGTAGATATCTGAATTTTCATACCAGTCACTATGCCAACTTTCCACATAGTACAAGATATAAGAGAACATCAGAGGAGGAAGATCTTCAAATTGGTTTCAGCTTTTAGAAAATGAAGTCAAAATGAGAATTGTTGACTTTATTCTCCATATTTTAACGTTATTCCATTACTCGTTACTATCTAAAAAATGTGTCTGAAAACCTCAATTACCCCTCTAAATTCTGGAAGCAAATTAAGTCTCTATCTGATTCCAATTCTTCTTCTCCAGGTCTCCCACAACATATTTTTGTAAATTCAGTTGAAATTAAAAACAAAATTCACATAATTGGACATTTTAACAATCACTTTGTATCAGCTGGTTGTATTTTCAATAGTTGCCTCTTCACTCTACCAAGCCAATGACCTTCAGTTTTTTCTTTCAACAGCTTCAAGTTTCACTACATGGCCTTAAGTTAGTGCTAAATACTAAGAAATTATGACGTTTTCAAGGGCTCGTTCCCAATCCCCAGATAATATACAGTGAGGAAAATAAGTATTTGAACACCCTGCTATTTTGCAAGTTTTCCCACTTAGAAATCATGGAGGGGTCTGAAATTGTCATCGTAGGTGCATGTCCACTGTGAGAGACATAATCTAAAAAAAAATCCAGAAATCACAATGTATGATTTTTTTAACTATTTATTTGTATGATACAGCTGCAAATAAGTATTTGAACACCTGAGAAAATCAATGTTAATATTTGGTACAGTAGCCTTTGTTTGCAATTCCAGAGGTCAAACATTTCCTGTAGTTTTTCACCAGGTTTGCACACACTGCAGAAGGGATTTTGGCCCACTCCTCCACACAGATCTTCTCTAGATAGGTTTCTGGGCTGTCGCTAAGAAACACGGAGTTTGAGCTCCCTCCAAAGATTCTCTATTGGGTTTAGGTCTGGAGACTGGCTAGGCCACGCCAGAACCTTGATATGCTTCTTACAGAGCCAGTCCTTGGTTATCCTGGCTGTGTGCTTCGGGTCATTGTCATGTTGGAAGACCCAGCCTCGACCCATCTTCAATGCTCTAACTGAGGGAAGGAGGTTGTTCCCCAAAATCTCGCAACAACCATAAAACATAGAAACTCACCAAAAGTTGCAGCTAAAAGCTAACGAGTTAGCGGTTACGGAGGTCTCTTCCGGGTCTCTCTAGCCTCTACAGGTGATTTTCCAGCCTGGAAGATGATCCAGCCTGGAACTTCCAGCCTTTTTCGGGGTCGTTGAGCATTAAATCCAAACAGGTGTTCAAATACTTATTTGCAGATGTATCATACAAATAAATAGTTACAAAATCATACATTGTGAATTCTGGATTTCTTTTTTTAGATTATGTCTCTCACAGTGGACATGCACCGACGATGACAATTTCAGACCCCTCCATGATTTCTAAGTAGGAGAACTTGCAAAATAGCAGGGTGTTCTAATACTTATTTTACCTCACTGTAACTATTAACACATTAAGTGGGGACTTAATTGAAAATGTTTCATCATATCATTATTTAGGTTTTTGGCTGGACAACAAACTTTTTTTCAAAGTTCATTTTGAAAAGTGTGTAAAAAAGCTGAAACTAAGGCTGGGGTTTTATTTTAGAAATAAAACTTATTTTAACATGTCAGCCAGAAAAACACTTGTGCAGGCTACTTTTTAAGTGTTTTGGACTATGGTGATGTTGTCTACATGCATGCTGCTTCTAGTACTCTCCACCTGTTAGATTCTGTGTACCTTAGTGCTCTGCGCTTCTTAACTAACTCTTATTCCTGTACTCATCATTGTACGCTGTATGAACTGGTAGGCTGGCCGACACTAAGTCTACGTAGACAACTTAATTTGTATATTTTTCTATACAAGGCCATGTTGGGTAAACTGCCGGCATATTTATGTAATCTCCTCAAGCAGAAGTCCAGCTGTTTTCATCTCCGTTCCACCAGGTGGCGCTCTTACCAGGTTCCAAGGGTTTTTACTGAGCTGGGGAAAAGGTCTCCTATTACTTTGCTCCATGGTCTTGGTATAACATGCAAAAATTGCTTCATCTAAATGATCTAGTCCCATTAAATGAATTTAAGGCCATGTTAAAATGCCATGTAACTCAAAAATGTACCTGCCACATGTGACCTGTTCCTTTCCTCTATGTGTGATTTTGTCTATGATGTATTTCTGTTTAAATTGTAACTGGTGTGCCGTATTGGTCAGGTCTCCCTCAAAAAAGAGATTTCAATCTCAAGGGACTTCCTGGTTAAATAAAGGTTAAATAAATTTTTTTTTTTAAAAATCCTGATATTTAGAATACGCTCGAAATTGGATTTAGACTTTCATTTCTTAAATTTCTCAAAACGCAAAAAACAACTTATATCTCTGATTTATTATTTTAATGTCTGGCACTAATGATGAAAGTTCAACTTTATTCTCAACAATAAAGATCATCCTCGACTGAAATCTAACTTGTGTTTAAACCAGCTTTTCTGTTCTCACTGCTTACTCAGGCCTTGTGTTCAACACCTGCTTTATTTTACAGTTTTTATTCTACAATCACATATTTACAGATTTCTTTGACTCATAAACCATCTTACAGAATTCATGAAACAATTAAAAAATGGCCAAAGTGACCAGTAATTATCCAAAAGACTTTTCACACAAGATAGAAACATCCATTAACTTTTTATACCGGTATAACAAGGACACATATTGTGTCCTGTAGACATTATGGGATGTAATAGGCCTCACTCTTAAATGAAGCGTTATGACACAATGAAATATTCAGCAATATGTTTTCTGTGGCTGCACATCAAATACTAATAAATGTGGATGTTTTGCATTATTTATTTACAAATTGAATCAAACTTCATCTTGACATATTTGGTGTCTTTAGAAACTGATTTCTACTGGAAGTTATAATAAATGTCTGTGGGTTTAACAGAGGTTTAAATAGATATTGCCTACATAACGTGTGTCATGATGCATCAAATTAATGTGTTGATTATGTAATCAGATACATATAATACAACCTGTTAACAATGAAGTGTAACTCA
The DNA here is from genome assembly GCA_026937815.1 of Etheostoma perlongum. Lineage (NCBI taxonomy): Eukaryota > Metazoa > Chordata > Actinopteri > Perciformes > Percidae > Etheostoma > Etheostoma perlongum. The sequence goes on along the minus strand of CM049393.1, from coordinate 25,566,431 downwards.
ATCACAGGAAATAGAAATGAATCAATAAATGAAATAAGTGAGAGGAGAATGTTATTCAAAATACTATCTACAACTCCTCCCCCCTACTCGACAGCACACTGGCTGAGACCCCTCCACCCAAATAGGGCCACAGAAGGTCATTGCTGCCTGTGGCTATCAAACTATATAACTCCTCCTCAAGCATTACACACTTAGAGTGTCAAAACTGGACTAATAACACACATTTCTACATCTGAATCTCAATATTCTTGGACAGTTATGTGCAATAATTACTCAGTTACATGTGCAATATCTATTTATTTACTGATGCCACACATGTTCACGCTGTACTTTATGTTCATACTGTACTCTATATTTACATTATACTTCAATAGCATTTAGCAACAGAATCTTTCCAAACATGGCAGTATCTACCATTAAAGGACACGGAGGTCCGGATCTCCTCTGTATTGCCCTCACCCCCCACCACCCCCCCAAAAAAAGAGATGAAACTGCCTAAATAAAACTTGTACAACACCAAGATACGACTTGTTCCTCTGTCTGATCATCTTGTGTGCGGGTGGGGGGGGGGGGTGACTGAGTAGGCGGTGAAGTGGATTTTGCCGTTCTAACTATATGACCATCACCATTGTTTTGGGGTATAGTGTCAACGAACAGCTTTTCTTTCTAGTGACTACAGCAGGTACTTAACATAGACAAATTAGTGTATATAACTAGTAGAATTTTACTTTTCAATACTATTTATCTCCAGACATCTGACAAAAAGCTCCCTCGCTGTGGCGCTGCATATAAACGTGCAAAAAATAAAAGTGCAGTGGCCGTTGATGCCATCCAATATTAATGTAATGTTAGCTAGTTTCACTTGGATGAATGTTAACGTTACCTTATATGGTGTGCTAGCTGGTTAATTGTATGATTAATGTTGTTATCTTAACATTATGAGGGAACAGTACCTTTAATGTAACCATACGCTGTTACTATATAAAAAGATCAACTGAGTTGTGTTTAATTTCTTCACTGAGACAATCTGAAATGAAGAGACTACTTCAGACAAAGCTTTCCCTTGGGAAGGGACGAGATGAACAAGATCATGATGAGACCCAAAGAAAAAGGAAAGCACTGTATTCTCACTGCCCCCCCCAACCTAACTGTTGTGCAATAGTTGCTCTCCAAATGTGGTGGAATGTGCATATTTAGGTCAGGGAAATAAAAACTAAATTTGGACGTCTGTAATGCTCAAATCCTGGACACAGTCCTGTTTTCGACCTAATCTTACTTTTTCACATAATCTCACTTTACTTCTGCTTAACTTTTTATTTCTTGCAATGTACTCTAGCTATGTTACTTTATACACTTAATGACTCTTTTTTCTTACTCTTATTTTTCACCTTGACTGTGAGCAATTGCAACTAACAATTTCCCTGAGGGGATCAATAACGTATTCTTATTCTGATTAGTTTACTCTGACAGGAGAGATGATCAGAGGGGCAGAGTTTTTACGGCCATAAATATAACCAGTAAAGAAGTATGGGTAGAGTTTCTCAGTGAAGGAGCAGCCAGTAAAGGAGTAGATAAGAGCTGCAGCATCTACATCATAAAAGGAGACCAGACCCTCCTCATAGTCCACAAACACCCCCACCTTCTGAGGCCGAGGCTTTAGAGAGAGACAGACTGTAGTGTCATCATTAGCTTCGTACTCATTTCTCTTTTCAACAATATTGTCCAGTAACCATTCTTAGGGTTCAGCGTGATGTCCTTTCTGTTGATTGACTGTCTGGCCACCCCTAAATCCCATTCAGTCTTTCCTTTGACTTGAACCTCAAAGTAAAATCTGCCTGAAGAGAAACTCTGTTTTCCTAAAACACAAGGATGATTAGAAAATCTCTTTCGGTGGTTTGGGAGATTCTTCTTCACATCACCAAGATTCACTTGTTTGCCATCATCAGACAGGATGAGTTCTGGATATGCTGTATTAGGATCAAGAGTCACATCCACTGCATACTGCTGAACCCTCTTCAGCTCAGACTCAGCAAGCAGCTTCTTCATCTCTTCACTGAGAGTCTCTGTCAACTGAACCACAGCTTTCATCACAGTCCCCTCATATGATGATGGACGGACGCTGACCTCTGTCCAGTCCTTGGTGGGTGGAGGTTGTTGAATGTTTAGGGACTGGACCCTCTGGAGAAGATGGAGGTGGTCTTCAGAGCGTAACATCTGCTCCACCTCAGTGCTTCTCTTCATCAGCTCAGAGATTTCCAGTTCCAGCTCTTTGATGAAAGCTTTCGGCCTGTTTTTCTGTTGTTTTCTGCTTCTCCTTGATGGTGTTGATGAGCTCATTCAGGCCTCTCTCAACAGACTCCTTCAGAGAAGTGAAGACCTGAACACCTTCTGCTATCTCTCTGTCTGCATCTTCATCACTGAGGTCCACTAAGTGTTTGATCTCCTGGATCTTCAGCCGTCTCTTCTGGATCATCTGCTGAATTTCAGCCTCTGTCTTCCCCAGCTCTACCTTCTTTCCTTCATATCCTTCTTTCAGAGGAACAATATCATGCTTCTTGTGGTCTAAAACAGTGCAGAGCATGCAGACACATGTCTGGTCGGTCTTACAGAACAGCTCCAGAGGTTTATCGTGCTCCGCACACATCCTGCCTTCCAGGTTCTCCACAGGGTCGATCAGCTGATGTCTTTTCAGACCTGACATGGTCAAATGAGGCTCCAGATGAGTCTCACAGTAGGAGACCAGACACACCAGGCAGGACTTCAGGGCCTTCAGTTTGGTTCCAGTGCAGACGTCACAGAGAAGTTCTCCTGGTTTGGACACTTGTTGCTCTGAGCTGCTGCTGCTGGCTTTCTGTTGAGCTGACTGTCTGAACTGAGCGACTATCTCAGAGATGAAAGTGTTGACATGCAACTCAGGTCTTGTGTTGAAAACCTTTTTACACAGGGGACACAGGTACTGGTCTTTAGTATTCCAGTGCTCCGTGATGCAGTTTTTGCAGAAATTGTGACCGCATGGTGTGGTGACAGGATCAGTGAACACATCCAGACAGATGGAGCACAGAAACTGATCTTCAGACTGCAGATAGTTTGCAGCAGCCATATCTACACACAGTGGGAATAAAAAGAGAAACATTATATTCAAAATCTGTGAACAGACTAATCTCAGCCTACAGCCTACGGTTACTTAGCAACAAGTAACATTATCTGTCCAAAACTCTTAATCCCCTTGATACAGAGTTCACTCTCGCCAAACTGGTCTTATGTCTTAATGACAGGTCCAAACTGGTCTTATGTCTTAATGACAGATCCAAACTGATCTTATGTGTTAATGACAGGTCAAAAATGGTCTTATGTCTTAAAGACAGGTCCAAACCACTTTATTGGTAACTTTATTTATTTAAGGTAAAATATTTATGAGTTAATATTTATGACTTAATTACAGTCTAATGTGATGTCAACACACACAAGTAGTATGAAAGGGCGAAAATTCGCATAGGGAGGTTAGTTGGAGACTCCTTAAAGCTGTATTATATCTGATCTCCAGCAGGGGGGGACTCCTTAAAGCTGCATTATATCTGATCTCCAGCAGGGGCAGACTCCTTAAAGCTGCTTTATATCTGATCTCTAGCAGGGGGGATTCCTTAAAGCTGCATTATATCTGATCTCCAGCAGGGGGGGGACTGCTTAAAGCTGCATTATATCTGATCTCTAGCAGGGGGGACTCCTTAAAGCTGCATTATATCTGATCTCCAGCAGGGGCAGACTCCTTAAAGCTGCTTTATATCTGATCTCTAGCAGGGGGGACTCCTTAAAGCTGCATTATATCTGATCTCCAGCAGGGGGGACTCCTTAAAGCTGCATTATATCTGATCTCTAGCAGGGGGAGTATGGAGGACCATGTCTTTCATATTTAAAAATAAATACAGAAATAAATAAATGCTCAATAAATAAATAAGCACACAATTAATTGCCCCAAAAAATACAATGAAGAAATAAATGTAGGTAGAAATTAAATTATACAGTGAGACATAAATGTATATATCTCTTTTAATTAGCTTCTTTATTTATTCACCTTTGTAATAATTACCTTATTTATTTATTGTCCGTTATAATCTTCAACTTTATTTATTCCTTACTTATTTTTTAAATGTATTTATTTCTGTGTGTGTTTAATTTTTTGTCTGTTTTATTCTTCCGTTGCATTTTCTACCCTATTTATTTTCACCCCTGGTATTTATTTCTGCCTGTCACTTTTACATTTCTGCCTGTCACTTTTACATTTCTACATGCATTTCTGCCTCATTATGCAAATGAGGAGGGGCGGGTCTTAAGGGGTTAACTTCTGCCCATTGGTTGGTTAGCATTTTACTCCCTCGGTCGAATTTACATGCCACCAGCCACAGACACAACACAGATGGCTAGCTACGGTGAAGTTGTCAGTGAGCTCAGGCATTTAGCAACTGTTTTTGAAAACAATGCTAACGTTGTAAGTATTGACTTTATAATTTTTCGTTTAGACGCTCTGACAGAACGTGTGTTTCAGTCAGCGGTGTCGTGCCAATGTACTCGTGTATCCCCTGGTCGCGGGAGCGCGCATGCACACAGAGCGGAGCTTCTGCTGCCCTTCGAATTGTTTAACTGCTGCACTTTGAATTAAACGGAACAAACAGCGACGTGGAAGACTCGGCAGGGTTACCATAGTAACAGGGGTCTCAGTTAACTACATAAATACGTGTATTTGTCTGTTACATTAAGGCGACGTGTCAAATGTTTATAGCGTGGTTTAATATCGAGTGATAGGCGTATCCTCCCTGTCCCTGTCTACCATATGAGTTACAGAGGAGGTACTCAAATATCAGGCCGTTTTTTCACCTGATATTTGGGTATCCCCTATGTAACTTTTGATAAACAACAGCAAACCTCTCCAAATTGTGTCAGGTTGTTTATTGTGACCTATTAAACACACAAAATAACACCCATGATGACAGGACAGACCCTTTGCATGTTAGGGATGGGATACATAAAATATCAGGTGAAAAATGATATTGATATTGATATTGATGATAGTCCTTCATGCAGTGCCATCACATAGTCACACACACACACCGCCGTGAGAAATACTAATCAACCTGTTCGCCGTTAGAAGCGGCGCACAACTTAGGACTTCTCCATCCTGAGACGTCTCCGTTGGATTTATTCTAAACATCCACCTGCTAAATTTCATCGGGTTTTTGTAGTGCAACCTTCTTTGAACGAACTGCGGCTGTTATCATTCTGTCTCTTCTGATGTGCGACAGGAAGCCAGAGAGAGGAGTGGATTTGAGACAGACAACCCACTCCCGGGCCGCTTCTAGCAAGGGAAACCCCCACGCTGCGCCGCCTGGATCGCCAGTAGAAATTTGCGTCGCGGAGTGCGTGTGCATACGCGTCAGGCACTAAATGTGTGTTCGTGCACGGCAAAGCCCGGGCTCCGTCCTCAACAGTTGCTACCGGAGCGACGGAGAGGAGAGGTGGAGAGCGAGAGAGATAAGAGAGGCAAAGTCCACTGAGGACAGACGGACGCCGGTCTGTCCTGTCATCATGGGTGTTATTTTGTGTGTTTAATAGGTCACAATAAACAACCTGACACAATTTGGGAGGTTTGCTGTTGTTTATCAAAAGTTACATAGGGGATACCCAAATATCAGGTGAAAAAAACGGCCTGATATTTGAGTACCTCCTATGTAACTCATATGGTAGACAGGGACAGGGAGGATACGCCTATCACTCGATATTAAACCACGCTATAAACATTTGACACGTCGCCTTAATGTAACAGACAAATACACGTATTTATGTAGTTAACTGAGACCCCTGTTACTATGGTAACCCTGCCGAGTCTTCCACGCCGCTGTTTGTTCTGTTTAATTCAAAGTGCAGCAGTTAAACAATTCGAAGGGCAGCAGAAGCTCCGCTCTGTGTGCATGCGGCGCTCCCGCTGCCAGGGGATACACGATTTTGGTACATTGGCACGACACCGCTGACTGAAACACACGTTCTGTCAGAGCGCCTAAACGAAAAAATTATAAAGTCAATACTTATAACGTTAGCATTGTTTTCAAAAACAGTTGCTAAATGCCTGAGCTCACTGACAACTTCACCGTAGCTAGCCATCTGTGTTGTGTCTGTGGCCGGTGGCATGTAAATTCGACCGAGGCAGTAAAATGCTAACCAACCAATGGGCAGAAGTTAACCCCTTAAGACCAGCCCCTCCTCATTTGCATAATGAGGCAGAAATGCATGTAGAAATGTAAAAGTGACAGGCAGAAATGTAAAAGTGACAGGCAGAAATAAATACCAGGGGTGAAAATAAATAGGGTAGAAAATGCAATGGAACAATAAAACAAAAAAAAATTAAACACACACAGAAATAAATACATTTAAAAAATAAGTAAGGAATAAATAAAGTTGAAGATTATAACGGACAATAAATAAATAAGGTAATTATTACAAAGGTGAATAAATAAAGAAGCTAATTAAAAAGATATATACATTTATGTCTCACTGTATAATTTAATTTCTACCTACATTTATTTCTTCATTGTATTTTTGGGGCAATTAATTGTGTGCTTATTTATTTATTGAGCATTTATTTATTTCTGTATTTATTTTTAAATATGAAAGACATGGTCCTCCATAGGGGGGACTCCTTTAAAGCTGCATTATATCTGATCTCCAGCAGGGGGGGGGGGGGACTCCTTAAAGCTGCATTATATCTGATCTGCAGCAGGGGGGGACTCCTTAAAGCTGCTTTATATCTGATCTCTAGCAGGGGGGACTTATTCGTGTTGGGAAACTCACGCCCCTACTCTGCACTTAAAATACCAATTTTAAAATTACCTCAATTCAATACTGAATTTAGTGCTATTGACTGGAATGACGTGCTGTCACTGGAAAATCCAGAACAAATTTTGATGCAATTTCACACTAAACTTAAAAAAATACAGAATAAATATGCTACTGCCAGCAAGGTTCGACCTAGGCAGAGTAAATTACCATGGATAAATTATGAAATATTTCTACTCCTCAAACAGAAGGCCTCTCTTCTTAAAATGAATAGGTTGAGTCGAACACCAGAGAGTAAAAATAATTTCATTCAAATTAGAAATAAATGTACAGCTGAACTACGCAAGGCTAAGGCGGATTATTTTCAGCAGCTGATTACACAATCTGCTACTAATCCGAAAACTTTGTGGCAGACCCTTAAACTCATCACAGGTGAAACTGAGAAAAGGAAAAAAATATTACTCAAATTTCTCTCCAGGGTGCTTTCATCTCAGATTCAGAAAATATTACAAGTGCTTTCAATGACTATTTTATATCATCTGTTAAAGAATTAGCAACATACTTTCCCACTCCCTGCTCTCTCTCATCAGTTCTCTCTTCAACACCTGATCAGTTTTCATTCTCTGAGATCTCTCAGAACGAGGTGATTAAAATACTGCACTCACTAAAAATGTCTCATTCCCGTGATATCCATGGTGTGAACTCTTCATTTTTTAAAGACTCATGCTGATAGCCTCATACCTCTTTTTCAGCACCTAATCAACCAATGCATCAGGCTATCTATCTTTCCTACTAATTAGAAAATGGCTCAAATCACTCCAATTTTTAAATCTGGTGATCATACTCTTGTTTCAAACTACAGACCTATTGCTATACTTCCAGTAATGTCTAAGATGTTTGAAAAAGCCCTGCATAACCAGGTAAGTTCTTACCTTGAAACAAACAACATTGACTGTCAACACAATCAAACATGTCTGCATTACTACTCTTCACTGAACAAATACGTGGCTCTCTTAACAAAGGTCACATTGCTGGAGCTATTTTTATTGACTTTCATAAAGCTTTTGACACAGTGAACAATCAGATCTTGCTTAATAAACTTTACTCATTTAATTTGTCATCATATGTGATAGAAATGCTTTTGTCCTACCTAACGAACAGGTTGCAAGCCGTTAAAATAAATCATGCAACATCCCAACCTGAAATCTCTGATATGGGCATTCCACAAGGAAGCATTCTTGGACCCTTACTTTTTGTTTTGTACTGTAGACATTTTGAAAGATTACACACTTGCAGGAAATCATTGCTGATGATACTGTGATTTTTCTCTCTGATTCAAATCCTGATGTCATAAATTCCAAATTATCATCTGATCTTGAGCTTCTACACGACTGGTTGAAAAATAACCATTTAACCATCAATGTAAAGAAAACTGAATTTAATGTGTATTTTCACTCATCCAGAAAAAATCTTTCTTTTACTGATTCTATGACTTTTGCTAACCAAGAACTTGTCACAAAGACTTACAAATATCTTGTTGTGCTACTTGATTCACACCTTAAATACCGGGAACACGTGTCTAACTTAACAAAAAAGTTGAATCAGAAACTTTATGTTTATAACAAGATCAGATAATATCTTTCTTCTTCTGTTTCTGAAACCTATTTACATGCAATTGTGTTTTAACTATGTCCTACTTTCTTCCTATTTGGTCACTTACCACGAAGAAAATCACTGAACCAATAGCACGACTATACCATCAAGCTCTCAAGATCCACAGTGACCTTCCAGAGTGGTCTCACCATTGCATTGCACTTGCATGTTCTAAGGCTTTGACTTACCAAAACTTCATAAACAGCCACGCAATTGCATTTTATTTTCAGATTCAAAATGTCACATTACCAGCACTTGCGTCACTTCTTCCGACACATATGAGACCAGGACGCCTCACTAGGTTGGTCTCACAGGCACTTATTCCACTTCCACCATATAAAAAACAACTTTGGAAGAAATCCTTTTTCTATACATACACCATCTGGAATGACATCCCATATCACATCAGAACACTATCATCCATCTCATATTTCAAAAAGGCACAACCAGCTCCTAAACAGTTACACCTGCACACATTAATTCTCATGTATTGTCCAAGCCTTGATTTTCACTGTCTGTATTTGTCTAGCCCAGCTGATGTCTTGTATAAATGTCTCTTTTCTTATGTGCCAAAACCAGGAGACGGGTACGGCTGCAGCCTGAGACCCGGGGCAGAATGCTGTCGGGTCTCTGAGACCCGGGGAAGAACGCGGTTGTATTTTTCTACTACCACGGCATCGGCCTTCGGGTCTCTGGGACCCGTCCTGCATTCGACTGCGTATCTCTGCTGCCACGGCATTGGGCCAGATTGCGATTGTATTTTTCTTCCACTTCCACGCCAGCGGTTCTATTGTATTTTGTGTTGTATTGTATGAAAGGGGGAAAAAAATTAAAAACAAAACCATATGCCTGACCTCTGTCTGGAGAGAATTTTTTTTTGCCTATAATCTGCATTTATTTTAGAGACTTAAAAAAAAACACCAAATATTTTATTCATTAGCATGATAGTTGATGTGAGCTTTTACTTTGAAAAGTAAGAGAAATTGTATTTTAATCCAGATGCAAGCTTTTATTTTGAAAAGTAGAAACTCGGGGATGGCAGAAGGATCTTTTTAGTTTGCCTATAATCTGCATTTATTTTATAGACGAACATACATTTTAAGTGTTTTTTTTTCATCAGTATGATAGTCTGCATTTATCTTGTAGACATATTTTTTTAAAGTATTTTATTCATTTGTATGATTGCCGTTACTGTTTAGTTAAAAAAAAAAAAAAAAAAAAAAAAAATATATATATATATATATATATATATATATATATATATATATATATATATATTAAAAGTATTAATATTATTAGTATTAGTATTAATTAGCATGATAGTTGATGCAGGCTTATTTTATTCCAGACAATAGTCTGCATTTATCTTGTCAACACAACCATAACATTCAGAAATCAGCAAACTATATATATGGGAAAATTGTTACTTTAACAGTTTTTAACGTTTTTCAATTGATTCAACAAATGTGGTCACGAATTTACCCGTGACTCCGTCAGGAATATTATTTGCGATTTCGTTTTTTTGACCCTCTGAATTTACCGTTGGACACACCTCGGCATGAGACGAGACCGCATGAGACGGGACGGATGACATGGGACGCTCCAGACTGCAGCCATACACTCTTGAAAACCAGAGGTGGGTAGTAACGAGTTACATTTATTCCGTTACATTTACTTGAGTAAGTTTTTGAAAAAGTTGTACTTCTAGGAGTAGTTTTAAATCACTATACTTTTACTTGTACTTGAGTAGATTAGTGAAGAAGAAACTGTACTCTTACTCCGCTACATTAGGCTACAATGAGCTCGTTACTTTTCACCTCTTTGGTATTTTACGAGTTATTGTTTTTACCTCAGCGTACGGCTCATTTTAATGTTTTATTTTGACAGAGAGAGAGAGTCTTCCGCTGAAGGCTCTACCATGTGACTGTGTTTCACCAATCAAACGTCGTTGTGCAGTCACGTGACCATACTCGATCTCAGCGGGATAGGTTAGCTTTACAGTCGTAGCGAATCAGAATCAACCGTCGCCAAGGCAACACAGACCAGGAGGAACCCCCCCCGGCCTCATAGTGAAATGGGTCAACCAAAACAAACGGACATGTGAGCATTTAAAAACTCAACATCTAACTTGAGGAAACGTAGCGGTAGTTTTAGTTTTTGCTGTGGAGAGGTGGATGTTTGTCTTTTAGTTACATACAGTATGTTTTGCACATGCAGTATCCATCCAAATTTGATGTGACAAGTCTCTCACTTAAGCTATTTTGTAATTAATAAATTAATTTGAATTTATTTTATTGATTGGATGAACTATAATTTTCCTAAAGATGATTATTTTGTATTTTTGTCTATCTGGTTGATGCTTGTGTTAAGAAATAAATCAGACGTTAGGCTACTCAACAGTTTTTTCATCAAGTACTTTTCTACTCTTACTCAAGTAATTATTTGGATGACTACTTTTACTTTTACTTGAGTCATATTATTCTAAAGTAACAGTACTTTTACTTGAGTACAATTTTTGGCTACTCTACCCACCTCTGGACAAAACTGTATTGTTGTTTTTAGTTGTCCGAATTTGTCTAGTCCATATGGATGTCCTGTACAAATGTCCCGACGTGCTGTAACCACGTTCAATGTTTTATGTTTCTGCAGAACAGGAACCTGCTGAAATCAGTTTTTAAACTGAGTCAGGCCCGTTAATATTGTAATGTAATGTTACTTTTAATCTTTCATGTATAAGAAATATGAATGAATGATCCTGATGGAGCGCTGGTCAACGTGGCTGTGCATTTCTGGGATAATCAGACACTGTGTGTGCATGAGTTAGACATTATTTGGCGTGGAGTGTGTGGCACTGAAAAAGACGTATTTATTCCTGTGGCCACAATGTGGCAACAGAGAACACACACTAATGAAAGGTCATGTTGCTGTATACCATGTGTAGACGACACCATGTGAAGCTAATTCTGAACTTCATGTTAATCCAAGAGTATATGGCTGCGGCCTGGACCGTCCCATGTCATCCGTCCCGTCTCATGCGGTCTCGTCTCATGCGGAGGTGTGTCCAACGGTAAATTCAGAGGGTCAAAAATACGAAATCGCGAATAATTTTCCAGACGGAGTCACGGGTAAATTCGTGACCACATTTGTTGCAATCAATTGAAAAATGTTAAAAACTGTTAAAGTAACAATTTTGCCATACACATATTTTGCTGATTTCTGAATGTTATGGTTGTGTTGACAAGATAAATGCAGACTATTGTCTGGAATAAAATAAGCCTGCGTCAACTATCATGCTAATTAATAAAATACTTTTAATATATATATATATATATATATATATTTTTTTTGACTAAACAGTAACGGCAATCATACAAATGAATAAAATACTTTTAAAAAATATGTCTACAAGATAAATGCAGAATATCATACTGATGAAAAAAACACTTAAAATATATGTCCGTCTATAAAATAAATACAGATTATAGGCAAACTAAAAAAAATCCTTCTGCCATCCCCGACTTTCTACTTTTCAAAATAAAAGATCGCATCTGGATTAAAATACAATCTCTCTTACTTTTCAAAGTAAAAGCTCGCGTCAACTGTCATGCTAATGAATAAAATATTTGGTGTTTTTTTTTAAATATTTAAAAATATATGTCCGTCTCTAAAATAAATGCAGATTATAGGCAAACAAAAACAATCCTTCTATAGCTGCAACTTGGGTCCAAGTTATATATGTCCAAGTTGCAGCTATAGAAGGAATTTCTCTCCCGACAGAGGTCAAGCATTTGGTTTTGTTTTTAATCCCCCCCCCCTTTCATACAATACAACACAAAATACAATAGAACCGCTGGCACGAAACTGGAAGTACAATACAATCGCGCTCTGGCCCAATGGCCCGTGGCAGCAGAGATACGCAGTCGAATGCAGGACGGATCCCAGAGACCCGAAGGCCGATGCCGCGGTAGTAGAAAAATACAACCGCATTCTGCCCCGGGTTCCAGAGACCCGGCAGCAAAAGTTTTTAAACATCCAAGTTCCTCAGAAATATAAAAGAATCTGTACAAACCAGTATCTTTTAGTGCCAGGGAGCGTTGAGTGCCTCATTGTTTGTGTAAAAAGAAACAAGTGTGATATGATGTTTCTGCATTCAATGATACTTTCACATGTGAACTATTGTATCACTAGCTGGTCTAGCCGGGTACTACTACCCTAAAACCAGTTGAGCTTCTGTACAAGAAGGCGCTTAAGACTCTGGATAAAAAAACCTCTCTCTTATCATCATTGCAATATCTTAGAGAAATATAACTTACTGAGTTTTGTTAATTATTGTAAATTTTCCTCTTTGTGCTTAATTTATAAAGTACTTCATGGCCTGGCACCACCTCCACTGTTGGAGTTTATTAAATACAGACACACTCGGATCACCAGAGCCGTTGTAAACGGGGGACTGTGAGTTTCTTTTCAGAAAACCTCCTTCAGCCATATCTATTAAAGACAGTGCATTATGGGACATACTACCCCCAATTATAAGGGGGCGTCCCCCTTTGGCCTCTTTTAAGAGCCAGGTAAAGCTGTGGCTTAGAGCTAACCAAACATGTAACCACCGCTAAGTTGTGTTTCCATTTTTCTACTAATGAATTGTCATGTTTTTGTTTTGTTTTTTTTCTTCTTTTCTTTTTCTTTTTTCTTGTTTTATATACTAAATGCTACTATCCTATGTCTTTTTTACTGTAACTCCAACCTGCCTATTGGACTGCAGATGGAAATTAGCCCTCGGGCTACAATCTGGCACATTTACGTGTACTGTTGTACATGTTCATCAATGTGCATTGTCCTGAATTAATAAAATAAATAAATAAATAAATGACTGTTGCCTTCAGTAAATCATATGATGGTCACTTTGTTAGATTTGTGGCTTTCTGTTAGGTTTCCTCTTTTTATTTTGATAACTCTCTCTTTATCTCTCTATTGCTCTCTCTCTCTCTTTGAGTCATTGTGTGTCTATATGAGCCAATTTTGTAAAATGTAAGGAATAGAAAGTACGGATATTTGTTTAAAATGTAAGGAGTAAAAGTAAAAAGTCGCCACAAAAAAATAGTAAAATAAAAATATTAGAAAAATCTACTTGAGTACAGTAACAAAGTATTATTACTTCAATACTTCCCATCTCTGTAACTCACATGATGGTCACATTGTTAGTGTTGTGGGTTTTAAATCTTGCTCTCTCTCTGTCTCTTTGTTTGTCCCTCTCTGTCTCTCTCTCTCTCTCTGTCCCTCTCTCTTTGGGTCTGAGCTCCAGCTGTTCCCCGTGTTTTTATCTTCCTGTTCTAATGAATTCTCCAGTCACGTGATGATGGTCACGTTGTTAGTGGGTTTCTGTTAGATTTCTTCTTTTATTTTGGTAACTTTTGCTATCTCTCTCTCTCTCTTGTTTGCTCGCTCTCTCACGCTCACTCTCTCTCTCTCTCTCTCTATCTGACAGAAGTGTGTTACCGTGCACCGAGCTGTCACCAACACGCCCATTAAAGCTCTACTCTGAGAAAACAGACCAGGATCTGTCCACACCCTGTTTTTATTAAAGAACACCACTGCTAACAAAGCTCTGCTTACTCAACATTTCCTCCTGCTCCTTTGTAATAAAAGCCTCCCACTGGTTCTCTGGTGGACAGCTTTTATTGTGACACAGCCAGAGGAACTAGAGAAAGTAGTGTGTAGGAGGCGATCAGTAACCAGGTTCTAAAGTCCTGAGAGCGGCCCCAGAGAGACTGGTTAAAGCTGTTAAAGTGGGCTACTGTATAGCGGCCTGCAGACAAACAGCCGTCGTTATATTGTTACACATCTCACAGGAAATGAAAAGTGAGGAAGTTCCTTTCTGAGTAGAGCTGAGGTTTCCTGTTAATCCTGCTTGGAGAAAGTTAAATCTGATCAGCTGGACTCACCAGTGGTTCAGAGACTCTGCTGTGTTGCTGACAAAGACGTGATGAAGTCCCTTTTGACTTTTCTTTCAGAGAGAAACAGAGACTTGTCTCGACTGCAGCGCGGCCGACACTGACAATCTTAACTTTCATTTCTGGAGTGTGACGTTGCTCTCCTCTTTCCAGTGCTGCTCCGCCTCTTACTACAGCTCTGGTGCTGGTTCCTCCCTCTCATGGGCACTCTTGTTGGGAAATACTTGGCTGGTGTCTGGTTGCTATGGAGTAAAGGTCATGCTAGAACTGATTTATTATGTTCTGAAACTTTAAGGGGCAAACTACCATCAGATCATCCAACAAATACAGTAAAATATAGTTTTACAGATTAACTATTGGCCGTTGCCCACATGGAATATGTAACATTGGGGAGATTGATGTCATATTGTATGCAGAGAGTTTTATGGATATCCATTCATTCATCTGCACAGTTTACATGAAGTAAGATAGAAATAAATGGAGAACAGTTGGATTTTTTAACTTCTTCTTCTGCCTTTGTAGCAGAATTCTAGTATTTTCTATGAAAAAGTGCAGTAGTGTGTAAGTTAAGAATGTTTTAGATCTGTCCCTTCTGTTAGGGTTGGGAAACGTGCCGTTCAACCAGGAAACCTTAGACTTCTCTTTATTAATCCTTTTGGGATGACTCCTGTGAGGAAATGGAAAATTCCAGCAGCAGTTTTAGCAAGAAAAAAATATATAAAAAAGACAGCATGAAGACAAAATAACAGTAATAATAATAAGAATAAGAACATTAATTAATAAAAAGACGAAAAGGTATATAAAAATACCATAAATTATTATCAAAAGTGAGTCCAGTGTTAAAGTGACCAGGTATTAATGTAAGTCCAGGTGTGTATGTAGGTATGTGTGTGTATGTATGTGTGTGTGTGTGTGTGTGTACCATGTTTAACTACATTTGTGGGGACCAAAATTTGGAAATACAGTATACTTATGGGGTCCTGACAGCTTTGTGGGGACAAAATGCTGGTCCCCATAACGTTAAAGGGCTGTTTGAGGGTTAAGACTTGGTTTTAGGATCAGGGTTAGAATTAGGTTATGGTTAGGGTAAGGGTTAGGGTTAGGGTTAGGCATTTACGTTTGATGGTTAAGGTTAGGGTAAGGGGCTAGGGAATGCATTATGTCAATGACTTGTCCCCATAAAGATAGTGAGACAAGACTGTGTGTGTGTGTGTGTGTGTGTATGTATGGTCCTCTCTGCCCTATTTCCTCCTCCCCCCTAGTGAGGAGTTGTATAGTCTGATGGGATGAGGGACAAAAGAGTCCTTGAGTCTGTTGGTCCGACACTTGGGAAGGAGCAGCCTTCTACTGAACAAGCACCTCTGGGTGCTGATGACGGTGTGCAGGGGGTGGCTGGCATTTTCAGTAATGTCCAGCAGTTTGTCCAGTGTCCTCCTCTCTGCCACCGTCACCAGTGAGTCCAGCTTCATGCCGACCACAGAGCCGGCCCGCCTGATCAGTTTATCCAGCCTGGAGGTGTCCTTCTTCGATATGAAGGGTGTAAATGTGCTGTATTTATATAGCACTTTTACATCATACAGGAAACACACATTCATACACTGTGGCCGAGGCTGCCGTACAAGGTGCCACCTGCTCATCAGATAAACACTCACACACATTTACACTCCGATGCGCAGCATTGGGGGCAACTCGGGGTTCAGTGTCTTGCCCAAGGACACTTCGACATGGGACTGCAGGGCCAGGGATTGAACCACCAACCTTCCGGCAACCGCTCTACCACTGAGCCACAGCCTCCCCCGGTGTGGGGGTGCTGCTGCAACCAGGGGTGGATTTAGTCATTTTGAGGCCTAAGGCAAACACAGGTATGGGGCCCTCCACAACCCGTGTTCTCCCCCTTTTCAGTCCTTATTTATCTGAGAAAGACATGCTCTCTGTCTGACAGCTGAATAACACATTGATTAGGGTGACTGCTACTCACGGGGTCTAGCTGCTGAGTATTATGTGTGTCACCATCTTCGTAATTGCCATAGTTACCATCATGGACAGTGAAAGCAGCAGTTCCGTAACCATCTCCATTCGAAGGATCCTGTAAGGTTGTCTTGTATGTAGCCCCCGCATCGCTAGAGCAACCTGGGCTGACACTACTCTTCATCAGTGTTAGCATTGCTAGCGCAACCTGGACTGACACTACTCTTCATCAGTGTTAGCATGAGGCTCGTTCGAGATGAGCCAGGTCTGTGCAGAATTGATCACCGGCGATCGGCGGCCGTTGCATGCCGGTTAGATTTGTGTCCGACTTGATCCCGACTTGCTCTGACGTCATGCACACGTGGGCAAGGGAAATCTCACGAGAGCAAGGCGGCCGCAGTTCTGAGCATAGACATAGTAGGCTCGTTCGAGATGAACTGCGCCTCGCCTGTAAAGCAGACGAGAGCAGGCGGCAGCAGCGGGGGCGGGGACAAAAAGCTGCGGTAAAGTCGGACAGTTTCCAGCCGATTCCAGCAGCCGTTAGGCTGGACAGGAAGTGACAAAAACACTGTGGTGCGATTCCGATTTAATAAAATATAATCAGACCTACATATCAGCTTGTACACAGTCTCCAGTTGTTTTAATTATGACAGAGTAGCTGTCAAAGTGCTCTACATGCGATCTGTTGCTGATTTTAATTAACAACACACTGTAGATGATCAGTGATTTGATCAGATTTAGTCTCTCTGACTTCTAAACATAGGCCTAACTATCAGCCACACAACATGTGTTCTGTACAGAATGTCTTTAAATCAGACAAATAGCAATTAAAATCCCTCCGATTAAAAAATAATAAAAGGTTTATAAAAAAACGTCATCATGTTGAGTCGATCGTGAACCAATCAGCTGTTAAATCAGCTGAGAGGCCGGCGTTTCCCAGCATGCTCTGGGTCCGCCTGGCTCTTGCAGTCGGTGAAAACCAACTGCGCCGCCTGGGTCTCAGAACTGCGGCCGCCTTGCTCTCGTGAGATTATCGTTGCCCACGTGTGCATGACGTCAGAGCAAGTCGGGATCAAGTCGGACACAAATCTAACCGGCATGCAACGGGCGCCGATCGCCGGTGATCGATTCTGCGCAGACCTGGCTCATCTCGAACGAGCCTATTAAATTATTCTGTACAGAACACATGTTGTGTGGCTGATAGTTACGTTTAGAAGTCAGAGAGACTAAATCCCTTCGGATCACTGATCATCTCCAGTCTGTTGTTAATTAAAATCAGCACCAGATTGCATGTAGAACATTCTGAGAGCTACTCTGTCATAATTAAAACAACTGGAGACTGTGTACAAGCTGATATGTGGGTCTGATTATATTTTATTAAATCGGAATCACACCACAGTGTTTTTGTCACTTCCTGTCCAGCCTGAAGGCGGCTGGAAACTGTCCGACTTTACCGCAGCTTTTTTGTCCCCGCCCCTGGCTGCTGCCGCCTGCTCTCGTCCACTTTACAGGCGAGGCGCAGTTCATCTCGAACGAGCCTATTGGTAGCGCAACCTGGGCTGACGCTGCCGGTGGGTAGCTCTTCATCAGTGTTAGCACTAGGCTCGTTCGAGATGAACTGCGCCTCGCCTGTAAAGTAGACGAGAGCAGGCGGCAGCAGCAGGGGCAGGGACAAAAAGCTGCTGTAAAGTCGGACAGTTTCCAGCCGATTCCAGACGCCTTCAGGCTGGACAGGAAGTAACAAAAACACTGTGGTGCGATTCCGATTTAATAAAATATAATCAGACCCACATATCAGCTTGTACACAGTCTCCAGTTGTTTTAATTATGACAGAGTAGCTGTTAAAGTGCGCTACATGCGATCTGTTGCTGATTTTAATTAACAACAGACTGGAGATGATCCGTGATCTGAACGGATTTAGTCTCGCTGACTTCTTAACGTCACTATCAGCCTCCCAACATGTGTTCTGTCCAGAGTAAGTCTTTAAATCAGACAAATAGCAATTAAAATCCCTCTGATTAAAAAATAATAAAAGGTTTATATAAAACGTCATCATGTTGAGTTGATCGTGAACCAATCAGCTGTTAAATCAGCTGAGAGACCGGTGTTTCCCAGCATGCTCTGGGTCCGCCTGGCTCTTGCAGTCGGTAAAAACCAACTGAGCCGCCTGGGTCTCAGAACTGCGGCCGCCTTGCTCTCGTGAGATTATCGTTGACCACGTGTGCATGACGTCAGAGCAAGTCGGGATCAAGTCGGACACAAATCTAACCGGCATGCAACGGCCGCCGATCGCCGGTGATCGATTCTGCGCAGACCTGGCTCATCTCGAACGAGCCTCATGCTAACACTGATGAAGAGTAGTGTCAGTCCAGGTTGCGCTAGCAATGCTAACACTGATGAAGAGTAGTGTCAGCCCAGGTTGCTCTAGCGATGCGGGGGCTACATACAAGACAACCTTACAGGATCCTTCGAATGGAGATGGTTACGGAACTGCTGCTTTCACTGTCCATGATGGTAACTATGGCAATTACGAAGATGGTGACACACACACATAATACTCAGCAGCTAGACCCCGTGAGTAGCAGTCACCCTAATCAATGTGTTATGATTGAAGATGATCCAGCACTCTGGCCAATCAGCTGTCAGACAGAGAGCATGTCTTTCTCAGATAAATAATGACTGAAAAGGGGGAGAACACGGGTTGTGGAGGGCCCCATACCTGTGTTTGCCTTAGGCCTCAAAATGACTAAATCCGCCCCTGAAAATTTTTTCTCTCAAATATTTTTTGTTCTCTCATAAAAATGTTTTTTGCTCTCAGTGTGATAACTTTTTCTTTATTAACCCTTGTGTTGTCTTCCCGCGACCATGCAACTTCTTGTTTTTTTTTGCTTTTTTTAGGTTTTCGTTGCTTCTTTCACTACCACCAGATTCCCACCAACATCAAGTTATTACCACTAATGTTACACTATTTTATAATTCATGGTCAATAAATCACATTTATATGAAATTCTACTTTATTTTTGAATTTAAAAAAACTTAGTTATGAATTATTTTGACACTATTGACTGGATGATCACAGATCACAGTTCAGTCAGGATACTGTTTAGGAACCATTTCATTGTTTTTTTTTCAAATGCTATAAAATTTTATAAAACACCGAAAATTCAGTGAAAGTAGTGAACTAATCATTCACTTTACTTGTCAAGAGCATTGTATGTATGTAGCATGGTATTTTGGGGGCAATTTGTTTGAAAGAAAACCATATTTTTGATGTAGCAACTTTGAAACTGGGTCATATTTGACCCGAGGAGGGTTAAATGTAAAGTGTACTTAACAAGTTACTAGTAACCATTCCCTCTGCAAGGTGGTGGAGTGGAAGTATAAAGAGTCATAAAATGTGGAGTAAGTACTTCAAACTTGTACTGAAATGCAGTACTTAGGGTGTTCAACATTTTTTGTCCGAACTACCGAGGGCACTTATTTGTAGTTTTTTAGAATACTGCACAATGAAATAATAGCATATCTACTAAAGATTCCCGTATATGAAATCCATTAAATTAAATATGTCTATTTCAATGCGCAGCCACATGGGTGGCGGCGAAGGTCAGGGACCTCGACGGACCAGACCCGGGCGGCAGAGGCTGGCTCTGGGGACGTGGAACGTCACCTCTCTGTGTGGGAAGGAGCCGGAACTTGTGCGGGAGGTGGAGCGCTACCAGTTAGATCTGGTGGGGCTTACCTCTACGCACAGTCTCGGTTCTGGAACCGTACTCCTGGACAGGGGTTGGACTCTGTCCTACTCCGGAGTTGCCCAGGGTGTGAGGCGCCGGGCGGGTGTGGGGATACTCACACAGCGCTGAGCGCTGCTGTGTTGGAGTTTACCCCCGGTGGACGAGAGGGTCGCCTCCCTACGCCTGCGGGTGATGGGGGGGAAAACTCTGACTGTTGTTTGTGCATATGCACCAAACAAGAGTTTGGAGTATTCGGCCTTCTTGGAGACCTTGAATGGAGTCCTGTATGGGGCTCCAGTAGGGGACTCCATAGTTCTGCTGGGGTACTTCAACGCACACGTGGGCAATGATGGAGATACTTGGAGAGGTGTGATTGGGAGGAACGGCCTCCCTGATCTGAACCAGAGTGGTTGTTTGTTGTTGGACTTATGTGCTAGTCATGGATTGTCCATAACAAACACCATGTTCGAACATAGGGATGCTCATAAGTGTACTTGGTACCAGTGCACCCTAGGCCAAAGATCAATGATTGATTTTATAATCGTCTCATCTGATCTGAGGCCGTATGTTTTGGACACTCGGGTGAAGAGAGGGGCAGAGCTGTCAACTGATCACCATCTGGTGGTGAGCTGGGTCAGGGGATGGGGGAGGACTCTGGACAGACCTGGTAAGCCCAAACGAGTAGTGCGGGTAAATTGGGAACGTCTGGAGGAGGCCCCTGTCCAACGGACTTTCAACTCACACCTCCGGCGGAGCTTTTCGTGCATCCCTGTGGAGACTGGGGGCATTGAACCTGAGTGGACAATGTTCAAAGTTTCCATTGCTGAAGCTGCGGCGGCGAGCTGTGGTCTTAGGGTCTTAGATGCCTCAAGGGGCGGTAACCCACAAACACCCTGGTGGACACCGGTGGTCAGGGAAGCCGTCCGACTGAAGAAGGAGTCCTTCCGAGATATGTTATCCCGGAGGACTCCGGAGGCAGTTGCAAGGTACCGATGGGCCCGAAGTGCTGCAGCCTCTGCCGTGACAGAGGCAAAGCAGCGGGTGTGGGAGAAGTTCGGAGAAGACATGGAGAAGGACTTTCGGTCGGCACCAAGGTGCTTCTGGAAAACCGTTCGCCACCTCAGGAGGGGGAAGCGAGGAATCATCCAAGCTGTTTACAATAAGGATGGGACGTTGTTAACCTCAACTGGGGAGGTAATAGAGCGGTGGAAGGAGCACTTTGAGGAACTCCTAAATCCAGCTGGCACGCCCTTTGTGGTAGGGGCAGAGCTGGAGGATGATGGGGGATTGTCGTCAATTTCCCTGGTGGAAGTCGCTGAGGTAGTCAAACAACTCCACAGCGGCAAAGCCCTAGGGATTGATGAGATCCGTCCAGAAATGCTGAAAGCTCTGGGTGTGGAAGGGATGTCTTGGTTGACACGCCTCTTCAACATTGCGTGGAAGTCTGGGACGGTGCCTAAGGAGTGGCAGACCGGGGTGGTGGTTCCCCTCTTCAAAAAGGGGAACCAGAGGGTGTGTGCCAATTACAGGGGTATCACACTTCTCAGCCTCCCTGGTGAAGTCTACTCCAAGGTACTGGAAAGGAGGGTTCGGCCGATAGTCGAACCTCGGATTGAAGAGGAACAATGCGGATTCCGTCCTGGCCGTGGAACAACGGATCAGATCTTCACTCTCGCAAGGATCTTGGAGGGGGCCTGGGAGTATGCCCAACCAGTCTGCATGTGTTTTGTGGATCTGGAGAAGGCGTATGACCGGGTCCCCCGGGAGAAATTGTGGGAGGTGCTGCGGGAGTATGGGGTGAGGGGGTCCCTTCTCAGGGCCATCCAATCTCTGTATGACCAAAGCGAGAGCTGTGTCCGGGTTCTCGGAAGTAAGTCAGACTCGTTCCAGGTGAGGGTTGGCCTCCGCCAGGGCTGCGCTTTGTCACCAATCCTGTTTGTAATATTTATGGACAGGATATTGAGGCGTAGTCGGGGCGGGGAAGGGTTGCAGTTTGGTGGGCTCGGGATCTCATCGCTGCTTTGTGCAGATGATGTGGTCCTGATGGCGTCATCGGTCTGTGACCTTCAGCACTCACTGGATCAGTTCGCCGCCGAGTGTGAAGCGGCTGGGATGAGGATCAGCACCTCGAAAGCGAACGCACCGAGGCCGAGGGGCCGCCATGGGGGACCCTGAACCACTCGCCTTGGACACACAGGGACACACAGCGTATCGTGTAGAGGAAGGTGTTGAGGCGGAAACATTAATATGTTGGAGGACAAAAAGGTAGGCGCTTCAACAATAAGCAATAAGCCCAAAGCACATTTCCACAGTCCCTCTCTGACTTATTAACATGTCATGGAAATGCATCTCTATCTATCTACAGGTTGTCAATCTTTATTTTTAGACACAATCCTTTTTCTCCTCACACATGCCTGCCAAACCACCAACCATAACATTTTCATTTTCATATAAATATGATTTATGACAAAGCTGTAGAATTCTCTATGATTCCATATACTGGCATAATTGCGTAAAAAGAAGGTGAGGAAAGTGGGAATGGTTTTATTAGTGTAGTATAGGTATTTAAGAAAAAAAGTTATGAAAAGTCATTGTCTTTTTTATGAAAAACTCATGAAAAAGACAGTATAGTATGTCAGTAAGTAATAAAAATAGAAAAGCCACGTTTTGTATTTTCAAAAAGCCATAATTTAGTGTGTAGAAAAAACGTAAGAAAAAGGATATTGTAAAAAACAAAACAAAATAAAAGTGAAAAATGCCACAATATAGTAAACAAACCATACAATAAAATGTTGAAAAAATCTGTAGAATAGAATGCTGAAAATAATTATATACATGTATATACAGTGAGGAAAATATGTATTTGAACACCCTGCTATTTTACAAGTTCTCCCACTTAGAAATCATGGAGGGGTCTGAAATGGTCATCGTAGGTGCATGTCCACTGTGAGAGACATAATCTAAAAAAATATATATCCAGAAATCACAATGTATGATTTTTTAACTATTTATTTGTATGATACAGCTGCAAATAAGTATTTGAACACCTGTCTATCAGCTACAATTCTGACCCTCAAAGACCTGTTAGTCTGCCTTCAAAATGTCCACCTCCACTCCATTTATTATCCTAAATTAGATGCACCTGTTTGAGGTCGTTAGCTGCATAAAGACACCTGTCCACCCCATACAATCAGTAAGAATCCAACTACTAACATGGCCAAGACCAAAGAGCTGTCCAAAGACACTAAAGACAAAATTGTACACCTCCACAAGGCTGGAAAGAGCTATGGGGAAATTGCCAAGCAGCTTGGTGAAAAAAGGTCCACTGTTGGAGCAATTATTAGAAAATGGAAGAAGCTAAACATGACTGTCCATCTCCCTCGGACTGGGGCTCCATACAAGATCTCACCTCGTGGGGTCTCAATGATGCTAAGAAAGGTGAGAAATCAGCCCAGAACTACACGGGAGGAGCTGGTCAATGACCTGAAAAGAGCTGGGACCACCGTTTTCCAAGGTTGGTAATACCCTAAGACGTCATGGTTTGAAATCATGCATGGCATGGAAGGTTCCCCTGCTTAAACCAGCACATGTCAAGGCCCGTCTTAAGTTTGCCAATGACCATTTGGATGATCCAGAGGAGTCATGGGAGAAAATCATGTGGTCAGATGAGACCAAAATAGAACTTTTTGGTCATAATTCCACTAACCGTGTTTGGAGGAAGAAGAATGATGAGTACCATCCCAAGAACACCATCCGTACTGTGAAGCATGGGGGTGGTAGCATCATGCTTTGGGGGTGTTTTTCTGCACATGGGACAGGGCGACTGCACTGTATTAAGGAGAGGATGAACGGGGCCATGTATTGCGAGATTTTTGGGAACAACCTCCTTCCTTCAGTTAGAGCATTGAAGCTAGGTCGAGGCTGGGTCTTCCAACATGACAATGACCCGAAACACACAGCCAGGATAACCAAGGAGTGGCTCTGGAAGAAGCATATCAAGGTTCTGGCGTGGCCTAGCCAGTCTCCAGACCTAAACCCAATAGAGAATCTTTGGAGGGAGCTCAAACTCTGTGTTTCTCAGCGACAGCCCAGAAACCTGACTGATCTAGAGAAGATCTGTGTGGAGGAGTGGGCCAAAATCCCTTCTTCAGTGTGTGCAAACCTGGTGGAAAAACTACAGGAAACGTTTGACCTCTGGAATTGCAAACAAAGGCTACTGTACCAAATATTAACATTGATTTTCTCAGGTGTTCAAATACTTATTTGCAGCTGTATCATACAAATAAATAGTTACAAAATCATACATTGTGATTTCTGGATTTTTTTTTTAGATTATGTCTCTCACAGTGGACATGCACCTACGATGACAATTTCAGACCCCTCCATGATTTCTAAGTGGGAGAACTTGCAAAATAGCAGGGTGTTCAAATACTTATTTTCCTCACTGTGTGTATATATATAATATATACACTACCGGTCAAAAGTTTGGGGTCACTTATACATTTCCATACCACTCCATTATAGACAGAATACCTGCTAATTTGGGTGGGGGGCTGATCTTTATGCAATATATACATTGCCCATTATCAGCAACCATTCATCCAATGTTCCAAAGGCACATTCTGTGTACTAATCTATCATTTAAAAATAAAAAACTAGAAAAACATTGGAGAACCATTTTACTATTATGT
This sequence comes from Etheostoma perlongum, assembly GCA_026937815.1. Classification (NCBI taxonomy): domain Eukaryota; kingdom Metazoa; phylum Chordata; class Actinopteri; order Perciformes; family Percidae; genus Etheostoma; species Etheostoma perlongum. The sequence goes on along the minus strand of CM049393.1, from coordinate 25,541,611 downwards.
AAGCACATAATGTAATCTGAAAACGGCTGCCCTGGTTAAAAAAACAATGCAACTGATCTCAGCTGGCATTCTGTCTACAATGGAGTGCAATGGGAATTTCTATGTGACCCCAAACTTTTGACCGGTAGTGTATATTATATCAATTTAAATTCATGTTGCTTTATTGGCATGACAAAAAAAATCCATCTGTGTTGCCAATGCATAAGAACAAACATACATATAAACAATAAAAAATAATATTAATACAAGTAAACAGGATACTTATGATATAGATAGCTTACTGAAGAAATTATGTGCATGTCCCTCAAAGGGTAATTTGAAACAATAAAAAAAGAATAAAAAAACTAGAACTGCAAGCAGTTACAACGGGGTCCAAGCATCCCCGCGCCAGTCGACCCTGGCGACCCGGAAAGCACACGAAAGCGGAACCCAAAGCGAAAGCGGGAGGGAAAACGTCGGGAAACATCGAGAGGCGCACGTAACGGTATGGATTAATAGCGCAATGACCCAGAAAAACTCTGGTCTCCTAGGCTGGATACAAAACCTTGATAAAATGGCCCAAAATTGTCTACGTTGATCATAGCGCCCCCTAATGGCCTATCTTTACCAAATTTGGTACAGAGCCTCCGGGCGGCACGCCAAACAATCGTCACAGGTTTGGTGTCGAAAGCATTTATTGTGGCAGAGATATTGCAATTGCAAATTTCCCATTTAAATGCATTGAGTGTTTTGACGAAACCAATAAATGTTGATTATAGCGCCCCCTAATGGCTGATCTTTACCAAATTTGGTACAGAGCATCGGAAAGGCATGTTCAATACTGCTCACAAGTGATATGTTGATACCTTTTAATTTGGCTGAGATATGATATGATATGTGTTTGGTAGCTTACTACAGAATATTTGCTTGGTCGTCAAATGCGCACACAATAACGTAGTAAAATTCTTTATGCAACTTTTTGTCAAGGCCATCTGCAGATGCTATACACCAGGTTTCGTGCAGATTTGTCGCACGGCCTAGGACGAGTTCGAAAAAGTTGGCTTCGCACAAATTAAATTTAATCAGAAATCGACGCGGCCTATATCATATGACTCATCTTGATGTAGTGAACATGTGGACATGAAGAGTTTTAATGTGAGATAGGTATAATGTAGGAGTTATAGGCAAAAACACGTTTGACGTCATTGTAGCGCCACCTAGTGTTCCACATGTGTAATATTCGGTAAGTCAGGTCAGCACCCCATTGTACATCTACCCTGTTAATTTCAAGTAATTCACTTTAGTGGAAGTGGTTAATCCAGACATTGGCCCATAGGCCACGCCCACTTGAACCAATCAGTACCCCACTTTAAGGATCACCTCGGGAGTAGGCCTAGATGGTATCCATCAAATTTTGTAAAATTTGGATGAGCGGTTCATGAGATATAAACTTGTTGTATCTGTAGCGCCCCCTAGTGGCCAAACTTTGTGAAATGTGTTTCAGAGCCTCAGAGGGACATACCAAGTAATATTCTAAAGTTTGGCTTTGATAGCATTTATCTTGGCCGAGATATGCGAAAGTCAGTGTTTTCGTAGTTAGCTACACAAATTTGTTTGTGCGTAATGCGTGCATTTTTTATGCTATAAAAATCTTTATGCAACTTTGTGTCAGGAGATGCTATGTGCCAAGTTTCGTGCCGATCCATTGCACGGTCTAGGAGTAGTTTGAAAAAGTTGGTTTTCGATAAATCGCGATTTTTCATGCATAAAAGTCTAGGCGGAAATGGGCGTGGCCTATATCACGAGATTCAGTAGTATCCAGGGAACGCGTGGATATAAGGTTTTTAAATTTCCAATGTACGGTTTGGGACTTATAGGGCCAAATGCGTTTTTTCTGGTATAGCGCCACCTAGTGGTGGACGTGGGTCATTTTTTTTGTCTCAGGTCTTTGCGGAGTTTTGGACCAGTCCTGAAAATGGCGCGTCGCCACCATATACGGTTTAGGCTGCAGCGTCAGTTTTATGCGGAGAAGAAAAATAATACTGGAGGAAAATCCCTAGAAAAACAATAGGGTTCCACAGCCCTGCTGTGTGAACCGCGTTACACGCGGTACACGCAGCCTCGGACTTGGACCCTTAATAAAAATGATATATATAAAATGCTCTTGCCTTGTATTGTGGCAGGAGAAGACATATGTAGCTGCTAGCCATGCGGTGCTTATATCTTCCTCTAATAACAAGGAAGTTGTTTGTCCTCAGTGTAGGTAGTGAAGCCTGTCTGAGAAGTATGTTTTTCAAATTTTTGGAAGTATTTGGTTCTTAAGTCTTCATATTAGGGACATGCAGGCTACATAGGAAATCTATCTCTCTCTCCCTCCCTCTCTCTCTCTCCTTCTCTCTCTCTATTTATCTCCCTTTCTCTAGCTCTCTCTCTCCCTCTTCCTCTATGTCTCTCTCCCTCCCTGTCTCTCTCACTGTTTCTACCTCTCTCTCTCTCTCCCTACCTCCCCCCCCCCCTCTCTCTTTAGTAATTGCTGAATGTGTTCATTGTGATTTAACACCTATTGACTGAACATTTCTTTAAATTAATTTCAGCTCTAGCCCACAGATTATATGAGAGGCGGAGCAACACTGGAGGGAAGGACTGTTTTTGCCGCCAAAATCCTGAAATGAAAGTGAAAGAAAGTCATTGCTGCAGAGAGACGTTTGGTGTTATTGAAGTAGGCCTACAGCTTTTGTTTAACAAAAACACATCAGAAACCCACGGGTGAGTAGGCTACATGGATGATTTTTTAGTGTGTGTGTGTGTATGTGTGCGTGACATAAACAGAGAGCAACAACTATAAAGTCTAGTACCATTCTGTATAGTGCTAAAAAAAAGATTAGGTGAAGTCGCGTTAACTTAGTCAAATGTTCCTATGAGCACCAGGATTGTATTACGAGCCCCAGTAGGACAATCTACTGTCATTCAACACACTCACTCACAGTAAAAAAGCAAAGGAAACGGTCTGTGGTCCGTCCTTGTAGCCTATGCTCCGTTTACTGAGGCTATTTTATTCAATAAACCTGAAAAACAGTGCAAAATGTGGTTTATTTGTGCACCTTTATATTAAAGCGGCCAGTCAAATAAACAAGAAACTCAAAAGCAAAAAACAAGTCTAATTTCTGTGTCAGAAATCATTTCAGATTTGTGGCTTTCTTTTCTTCATTGTGCGCATGCGGGAGCGCAGAGCGAAAAGGTGTAATACTAGTGTCAGATGTTTTAGGAATTACTGAGGGGATTTAGTGATAATGACAGAGTTTAGCCTTCAGCATCTGGTTCACTTGTTTTGATATACTTCCTGTAGGCTACTTGCGTAATAATCATATACAGCGGCTAGAATAAGTTTACCCACCCATGCTAAAGTTGATTAAAAAGAGGAACAAAAAAAACATCTTTTGGAAACTGATCATAATGCCTTAATTCAAAATTTTTTTGGAAGATCCAACATTTTAAGGACACCAATTTTCTTTGTGAATGAATAATGTATTGTAAAAAAATAAATGTTCTTCCTTAAAATACAGGGGGCATAGGTATACACACCCCTATGTGTATACACATATAGTACACACCCCTATTAAAGGCCAGTTATTTCATGTATCAGGATACCATGCACCCTGATAAAGTTCCCTTGGCCTTTGGAATTAATCTCCCCCCCCCCCCACACACACACACACATCATCACATACCTTTCACCATACATAGAGATTGGCATGGTGTTATTTCAGTTAGCTTAATAGCTGGTTTGATTTTCATTGAGAGATGATTTTTATGGAAAGGGTATGTGATGATGTGGGAGAGGGGGCTATTTTAATTCCAAAGGATGCATAGTATCCTGATACATGAAATAACTGGCCTTTAACAATAAAACTTTATAACAATACTGTTATACATATATATGCCTTTGAAGCAGATCATGTTCAGTCTTGTTCTGTTTTTTGATACATTGTCTAAGAATTGTGACAATTGTGTTCATTCAAGCAATAATCTTTTTGTTATTGTTATCAGTAAAAGGTATTACAGTCTAATATTATTTTTATGCTTTCCTTTAAACAAAGTATTATTTTAACAGTACTTCCACCTTTCAAAAAAATATTTTTGTTTTTCATTTGCTGTACAAAAAAAAAAGAAAATCTGAGAGATCTGATGACACCTCATTTAAACCATTACATTGTGCAGTCAGTTTGATGAGGACGTGTGCTTGGACTCCTAGTGTTGATCTTTGGGACCCAAAGCTAATAATGAGAGAACAGTAGGAGGAGTGAGAAAGTAAATTGTTTCCCTTTTTTCTTGTTTTCTAGACATGTCTGCTGTCTGCAATTTCCTTTCTGAAGAGCACTTTCTGTGTTCCATCTGTCTGGATGTGTTCACTGATCCAGTCACCATACCATGTGGACACAACTTCTGCAAGAACTGCATCACAGAACACTGGAAGATTAATGTCCAAAGCCAGTGTCCCATGTGTAAAGATCTTTTTGACAGAAGGCCTTTGTTGAGGGTCAATACATTCATATCTGAGATGGCTGATCATTTCAGGATGTCAGACATAAAGAAAGTCAGCAGCTGCTCAGTGCTCTGTGATGTCTGCCCTGAACCCAAACTGAAGGCCCTGAAGTCCTGCCTGGTGTGTTTGGCCTCCTACTGTGAAACTCACCTGGAGCTTCATCACCAAATCACAGGCCTGAAAAGACATAAGCTGATCGACCCCCGTGGAGAACCTGGAAAACAGAATGTGTAAGAGGCATGATAGACCTCTGGAGCTGTTCTGCACGACAGATCAGGTGTGTGTATGTCAGTTCTGCACTGAATCCAACCACAAGAGACATTCCATTGTTCATCTGATTGAAGAATATAAACATAAGAAAGTTAAACTGGGGAAGACGCAGGCTGAAATTCAACAGATGATACAGGAGAGGCGACTGAAGGTTCAGCAGATGAAAGATTCACTGAAGCTCAGCAAGGATGATGCAGACAGAGAGACAACAGCCGGGGTTCAGGTCTTCACTGCTCTGATCCAGTCTGTTGAGAGAAGCCTGGCTCATCTTATGGATGTGATTGAAGAGAAGCAAAAAAAAGCAGAGAAACAGGCTGAAGGTTTCATCAAAGAGCTTGAACGGGAAATCTCCCGCGCTGATGAAGAGAAGCACCGAGGTGGAGAATCTCTCACGAACTGACGACCACCTCCATTTTCTTCAAAGCCTCCCATCCTTATGCCCTGCTCCATCCACCAAAGACTGGACGGACGTCCGATTTCAGTCTTCATTCATGGGCACTGTGGGAAGAGCTGTGGCTCAGCTGGAGGAGACACTCAGTAAAGAGATGAAGGAGCTGTGTGCCGATGTTGAGCTGAAGAGGGTTAAGCAGTATGCAGTAGATGTTACTCTTGATCCTGACACTGCTAGTCCCTATCTCATCCTGTCGGAGGGTGGGAAACAAGTAAAGTGTAGTGATACACAAAATGATGTCCCAGACAACCCATTGAGATTCTCCATCTGTAACGGTGTTTTAGGAAAGCAGAGTTTCTCTTCAGGTAGATTTTACTACGAAGTTGAGGTTGGAGGCAAAACTGAATGGGACCTAGGCGTGGCCAATGAATCTGTCATCAGGAAGGGAAAGGTACGATTGTCCCCTAAGAATGGCTTTTGGAGTATATGGTTGAGAAATGTAGATGAGTATAAAGCTCTTGCAGGCCCTGGTGTCCTTCTCTTACTGAAGAGGAAGCCTCAGAAGGTGGGGGTGTTTGTGGATTATGAGGAAGGTCTGGTCTCCTTTTATGACGTAGATGCTGCATCTCTGATCTACTCCTTTACTGGCTGCTCCTTCACTGAGAAAATCTACCCATACTTCAGTCCTTGTAGTAATGGCGGTGGCACAAACGCTGCCCCCATGATCCTGCTCCCTCCATGCCAAACAAATTAGACATATCAATTGATTTCATCTGCAAATCTCCTCAATTCTGCTTAATTAAGTTATAGCATCCCAAACCTGAAAAATACTCTAATTGTATTAGCTGTCAAAAGTATAAAGAAACAGCAGGGGAGAAGTTGGTGAACAAAACTTAAAGTTTAAAATACAATTTGACAGGTCTGTGTGAAGATTCCCATGCTTTATTGTCAGTTAAAAAAAAAGTAAGATCATTTTTGGGGCTTATTTTTATAGGACAGCTGAACACATGAAAGTGGAGAGAGAGGGGGAATGACATGCAACAAAGGGCCGCTGGTCGGAGTCGGAACCGGGGCCACTCTGTGTGCCTCTATACATGGTGAGGTACTGAGGTAATCAATCAAGAGAGAATCAGGATCATTTTCTCATAGACTTCTTTTCAATAAAACAAACATAAGAGTCAACCAATGCTGGAAATTAAATAGGATGCAGGTTTGAGGCACTTTCCCATTTGCTTTATCAGAATCAGAATCAGAAATACTTTATTGATCTCCGAAGGGAAATTCTGTGTTGCAGTTACACAAATAGTATAAAAAATCAAGTAGAAATATAAATAAAGAAATATAAGTAATGTGGATATGTACAATATTTACATAGTTAAAGGAATGTTATGATAAGGTATTTACATAATTAAGGAGTTGTAATGGTGAAAAGTAATAATAATAATAGTAATGGTAGCAGTTGAGAATTGCACACATTTCAAGCCAGTGTTATTGCACAAAACAGATAATATTGTCCACAATTACAGGAAGCTTCGTCCAATATTTTAATAGTCTATATCCCAAACACATTTTCTATCATTCAAGGGGCAGCGAGAGCCTGAATATTAAAATATATATATATATATATAATTATAATAATGATAAACAGAATAAGAACACAAGTTTACCTGCAGCTTTTGGTGTTGCCAAAATGTCTATGTCAAAAAAAAAATATCAATAAGTGGACAGATAGGATTTCCTTATCAAGTGAAAATAGTTAAACTGTATAGAATGAGAGAGATGTGTGATGATGACAATTATTTCTTTTAGACATACTGTCTGGATACTGAAAGTGTCTTGCATGCGTTATTTTTTCAGTATTTTAATGTAGTTTTTGCTTTGTTCCATTTGTTGTCTGTCGGTTCACAACGCGTTCACAAAGTGATGGTAGACTGATCTTTAAAGACAGTGTTAGATTTGCAAACTTGTCTAAAAAATGACTAAGAATCAGTGAAAATATGTCTACATTTCTATTTAGACATATAGTTAGTAGTGTGGAATAAGCAGTGAGAGGGGTAAGCCATACCAGTGTTGTGTAGAAGTTTGTTTTCCTGTCACTACGGGTTTCCTCCCCCAAACTTAATCTGTGCATATCAAATAAATATCCAAAAGAAGAGATATAGAATAACACAAGGAAATGCATAGGCAGGAATGAAAAAACCTCTAAGTGTTTGTTATTGTTGGTCACGGTTATATTTTTTTACACTCATGTAGCTGTTGCTGGGCTTCCCTAGGAAGTGCGCTTGCTTGCATTGAGGACTATACCTTTATGTAATACATGATTACATCCACTGAAATTAAATCTCAAACAGTGGATGAAAGGAGTCATAACCTTTTAAGAATCATGTTTGTCTTTTTAATTATTTTACTAATAAAAAGGAAAAATACAAATACAAATCAGGCCTGGTGGTAATTATTAAACCGCTAAAATTATTTGAAATAATCAAGAACAATAACAGAAACACCAAATGAAAGGTGAATTTCTTGCCAGCTGGTTAATTACATGGGTGTACTGACATGCGGATTAATAGATGGGTGAATGACTGAAGAAAATAGCTAAATAAATCAAAACAGTTACAAAATAATTTATTTTCATCAAGGTTGATACAATTCTGAACATTTGGATACATTTAAGAATGAATAGAAACAATGCACAAATAAATTAAGATAGAAATCTGTAGTGTAAACTAGAGTAATTTTCCTTCAGCATGATTTTTACCGGTGTTAGAAAGCAGTTTTAATATTAAATCAAACCACATTCCCATCTGTAATTACATTTTACATCTCCATAATAGCATTTCTACTTGTTAGAATTGTATTCTCACTAGTTAGAATTCCAATAGAGATATCCAAAATAAGAATATATCTACAACTTTGATTTTACTGGTCAAAACTAAATTTCAGTTGAATTATGGATAATTTCAATACAAATTCAGTCTAGCTATTAAATGCTAAACAGCCACAAAAATTTGAAATGATTTTTAGATATCTTAAATTTAGTTTTGACCAGTAAAATTAAAGTTTTAAATATCTGAAACACAATTTTTACCAGTAAAATTCATATTTTGGATATCTCTATTGACATTCTAACCAGTGAGAATACAATTTTAATGAGTAAAAATGCTTTTATGGATATCTAAAATATAATTGTTGTCAGATATCCACTATACATTTGCAGATATGTGCAATTATATTGTTTCTAGTCATAATTCTAATTGTAAATATCTGAAATTGCATTTTTACTAGCCATAATGCGAATTGTTGATATCCGTAATGACATTTTTATTAGTCAGAAATAGTCAAAATAACAATACAGATATCTGGAATGTTTGTTTCATTTTGGATATCTGAAATTAGACTTGTGACTAGTAACAATTGTATTGTAGATATCTGAAATGGGAGTTCTTCCTAGTAATATTTATATTGCAGATATCTGGAATCTTCATTCTGGATAGGAAGAATAACGTTGTGGATATTAGAAATTGAAATGCTGCATTCAGGCTACCTGGGAATATCAGGGACCGGCCCTGTGATTACGTTGTTTTTCCGACTGCCAGCGTTCACATTGTAGGGATGTATGTTCTTCTTTTCTGTTATATTGGCGTTTGGCATAACAACTTGTTGCATTAGTGCCACCAACTGTTGGGCGTAGCATCAGGTGTATGAAAACATGGAGGCCACAATAACCAAGGACACCCCAAAGCTCTTCAATTACGCATTACTTTCCTCACTACAGTGTGTACAAGAGCTCATAGGAACAATGTGTTCCCGATGCCCATGAACGTACGAAAAGCCCCATACACATGAATGGGAAACGTGACGTCATTTGTATTAGTAAATATGACGTGGATTATCTGAAATGACAAATGTAGGTAGGAAAAATGGCATTGTGGACATCTGAATTCTTGTGGAAGAGTTGAATGACATATATCTGCAATACTTATCCAGTCTAGCTATTAAATGTTAAAATGGCTTGCCATATATAGCGTACTCATGGACTACATGAAGAGCAGTCCAAAATGTGTGTAGCCCTTTAAGGCTCGTGCAACGTCCAGTGCATCTCGTCACTCAGTTGTAACGTCACATGCGGAAGTATCAACATGGAGAACGGGAAAGAATCTACCACGAATTCACTTCTGAAAGATGGTAAAAAAAGCTTTATGGGCTGCAGCGGGAATATTTATCCTATTCAATGTGTTCATTGATAGTTGTACGACATATATTTTAAAGCTTGGCCCAATTTCGTCGCGCTGTTAGCTAACGTTAATGCAAAAGCACTCCCGAGCTAACCTCATATTACATATGTGGATTTGGAATTGTGACGTGGTTATCCAAAGAGTTTTAGGCTAACATATCCATGGGGTTAGGCACTGGGAATACACGTTGGGCGGCTCATTTGCACTGCTGTTGATGTATTTGCTATAATTTGTGAATTACACTGGTGGTGACAGAAACTTAAAGAGACTAGCTACAGCTGAAAGACATAAATAATAACATACTTTATTAATCCCGCGTGTTTGCACTCTGTTGTTATTACCATACACATTACACACACACGCTCATTAACACACAACTCATGAACCAGCAACCCTCCGGTTCCTAACCCAACTCCCTATAGACTGAGCTACTGCTACTAAGTGATAATTCCAATAAGGGTTGGATGATTAAGCATTAGTAGGAAATTAATCAAATTGATTGTTTTAACTTTTTGTTCTTTTAGTTTTTTTTTATTGTTATGATTATTACATGTTCGAAATAAAGCATGTATTCAGTCAGTCAGTCAGTCAACTACACGATCAGATACACATTGATTTTATTTATTTATTTTTGAAGTCATATAAAAAAAAAAAAACCCACAAGGTTGTTATGCAGGATTGCGTTATCTCTGGTGCAGTGAGGTAACGTTAGGGCCTATTTATTATTTGAATACCTTTTTAACAGATTGTGCTTGTTTTTTTGCCTCAGTTCTTTGCAGTGGTGTAGTTTAATGTATTGTAGTGAGTAGGGCTGGGCAATATGGAGAAAATCAAATATCACGATATTTTTTACCAAATACCTCAATATCGATGCCGCAACGATATTGTAGTGTTTACTATTGAGGATTACACAAAATATACACACAATGAGATTTAAGATAAATAATCATCAGTAATGTGGATATAATGTCTAACTGGCTAAAGGCAAATAATGAACAGTTACACCAGTCTACAAAGTTCAGGAAATGACATCACTTTACTGTAATGCAGCCTTTAAAACCAGGAAAAGACACTTATGATATCCAAAAACTAAGATGATATCTAGTCTCTTATCACAATATCAATATATCCGATAGTGAGGGGTCTTGGTGTCTTCCCCCAGGGAAGTTTTGAGCATCAACAACTTAATTTCCTTTATTTGGACACACTTTTATTCACCAATTTACAGTGCAAATACCTCTATTTAGCCTATGTGAAGAAAGTAAAACACCGATGACAATTCAAATTATGTCAAAACTATAATGGAAAGTATGTTTTTGCGTGTCATTGGGCATTTTTAAGTGGCTTTCTAAGTGGGTATACGTAGACCACACCACTGGTTCTATGTAATTTAAATTATGATTTGGCACAGTATTGGTGTGCAATGCTATTGTCCTGCTCCTCTTTGTGCTGGTGTACATGCCTCTGATATGACAGCCCAGTAATGTATACACTACTTAATGCAGACAAAGCTAAAATAGCTTGTGATGTCCATTGTTATGTGTGTGCCAATCTGTAATGAGACACATTTCAATGCCAGGTGTAAATAGGGCCCCCCCCCATTTACACCTGGCTTTAACCATGTGTTTCCTACACCAATGAACAGATGAGCGTAAAAAAAAAAGCATTTCTGCACCCAAACTGCCAAATCTTGGGTTTCTTTTTCAATGCTAATACAAACATTTTGCTGGATGGCTTTCTGATGTCGGCTCACGAAGAACAGGTCAGAGAGAGAAGGCAGGTTGTGGTGGAAAGCAACTAAGTACATTTACGCAAGTGCTGTATTTAAGTATAAATTAAAGAGGTATTTTACTTGAGTCTTTGCTCTTCATTCCACATTCTACTTCTACTCCGCTACGTTTCAGAGAGAAATATTGTACTTTTTACTTCACTACATTCATCTGACAACTTTAGTTACTGGTTACTTTACACATTAAGATTCCTGCACAAAAAAGACATTTTGTTTATAAAATATGATGTTTTATTCTAAATTAAACAGAAAACAACAGACTGAATGCTTTATTGAAGATTATTTTGGGTTTTTTGTTTCCGTAACAATACACCACTAAAATGACATGTAGGAATAGTATGAACTGTATTGAGTATATTGAATGCTTTGAGGATGTGCTGCTGTTTTTTTTACAGGGTGCTATGCTGATTTCCTGGCACAGGACTTTGATGTGAAGACGTACACAGCTCAGGCTATTCACCATGCTGTCATTGCTGAGCAGCTGGCCAAGCTGGCACAGGGCATCAGTCAGCTGGACAAGGAGCTGCACAGCCAGGTACACACCCCAACACACCACAATACAGTCACACCGACTCACTGGGAGTCTAACCTCTAATTTCCACCGGGCGAGTCTGCGTTGTGTTCGGGATCCCCACGAGCAATCGCGGCCATTCAAGTCAATGCTTTATATTCCACCGGCTGTGCCATGGCGCGTCCCAGAAGTGTGTGTGAAGTGACTCTCGGCTCGGCTAAAGATACGCGTCAGGTCTATTTTCCCATCGGGCAGGAAGTGAAACAGCAGACTATCCCATCAAGTTACCAAAGAATACCCCCCCCCACCATGAGAGATTCATCTTGGAGGTGGAAAAACATACATCACAGATTATTTTAAGGACAACACCAGAAAAATGAAAGCATAGAGTTTAATTGCTGGAGTGCTTGGAGTTGAAGGTCGTAACTAACTTAAAAACTAGTAACTAAATGTGTTAACATGCAAGTGTTCTGTAAAGTACTTGTAGAGACAATATAATCTGTGAGTCGGGCAGTAAGACGCTCCGCTTCTGAGACGCTTCCGGTGTGGTATGATGCGTGACGGAGGATGGAACAAATCAGCGGCACAGCCCAGTGGAGAATTGGCATCAGGGTCAACTTATAGCAGAGATGGTCAAATGAAGGTTCATTACTCAGAGTTTCACATGAAATAGTACACAGTCAAATTAAAATCAAAATTCTCCTTTAAAGCTAAAGGGGAACTTTAGTTTCCCCCATCTGGCCGTGAGAGTAAATACACAAACACTGTCCACATGCTTAAGAAAAGCTGTGGGATTCTTGATAGTGTTGCGTCGCTGTGGAATGTTAACCCTAGTGGGAACAGCTAAATTACATCTTTGACTCGCCAAAAGATAGATAGAAAGATAGTCAGATATATAGTGTGTGCTGTGTTAACTTTATTTTTTTTTAACAGTAAACAATATCTGTGAAACTGCTAATGAACCCTCTATTTATTGCCACCAACACTGCAGTCCACATGTCAAAACTATAATGGAAAGTATGTTGTTATGTGTCATTGGGCATGTCAAATAGCTGTTTAGTATAAGAGAAAGGAGGCTGTTTAATAGGAGTTGTTATCACACTGTCACTGACCCACTAATATGTAACCGTAATATTAACCCCAATCCATATTTGTTAATACTCCTTCCAGGTTGTGGCCAGACATGAAGACTTACTGTCTCAGGCGACTGGGATAGAGTCCCTTGAAGGTAAAGAGCAACATTTACATATGCCGCCATTATAATTTCAAGATCAGAAATTGGCTGGAACAGTTTCATTGACGTGCACCATGGGCTTAAGAATGTTTTGTTATTTTTTTCCCTTCCTGGCTGCCATTGGTTTTAGTTCAGTTTTAGTACTCTACGTAATTTCTGACACAGCATGTTTACAGATAAGGGGTTTATTATAGTCCAAATTTTATTTTCTTAAAGCATTATGATTCAACCATAAGAAGCCACTTTTTTGATAACGCTCTCTCTCTGTTGGTGTATTCATGTGAGACTTGGATGTTTAAAATCAGTAAATGGTTTATATTTATATAAGGCTATCTATGCTACTCAGTTCTTAGCAGCTACTCAAAGAGCTCTGCACTATAGGCACCATTCATACATCGGTGGCTAGGCATGCAACGGATCGGATTACGGTTTTGAGTCAATTTGGGGTTCAGTATCCCAAGTCCACTTTAACATGTAGATTGGGATCGGGACTCAGGGATCAAAACCACCAACCTTCCGATTGGTGGACGACCGCTACACCTCCTGTTGCATTGTGTTGCTGTTTTATTACTTGCTTAGCAGCCAATGACTTAGAAAATTACACTCAACAACATTCTTGTTTTTTTATTTTGTTCAAAATTATGCTATAGTTGTCCGTCAAGTTTATCATTATTTTTGTAGCCCAATATCAGAAATCACACATTTTCTTTAGGGGACTTTACAATCTGTACAACATATTGCACCCAGAATAGAGCAACATGCTACTATGACAGTATTTGCAATCAGTAAAATGTTACATAGAATGTGAACATTTATGAAAAAGAGAGATGTCGTCTGACTTCTTTTTAACCTGGCCCCTGAGATTCTGGAACAAACTTCCCATTCATATTAGGTCCTCCTCTACTGCAGAGATCTTTAAGTGTCGTCTTTTTTATTCTTTGGCATATGAGTTAGCTTAGGGACATTTGTATAGAAGCGGGTTGTTTGTATGATGATCATTATTTCTATATTTTTATTGTCTTCCTTTGGTTTTATGACATAATATATCTTTGTACAGCACTGGCTAACTAGGTTGGTTTTAAATGTGCTCTATAAATACATTGACTTGACTGGACTTGGGACAGAAAGGAGACCTGTGTTCTGAGAGCACAGAATCCTGGTTGGAGTATTGACGTTAAGGGCTTCAGACAGGTATGAAGGGGCGTGGCAGATTACAGATTTGTAGGTCATCAGAATCACCATAGCGTCTGATCTGACATGGACCATAAGCCAATGAAGGGAATTATTTGGCCAAGAGGTGAACTGTAAAGAGAGAAGAGCAAAGGGCTCAGAACAAGGCTCTGAGGTACTCCATATTTTGCATGTGAAAATGTTATTTAAGGATAGTATTTATATTAAACATTAATAAGAAATAAACAATAAATACAGAAACGGATATTTACAAGATCGCTGTTTAGTATGATAGAAAGGAGGCTGTTTAATAGGAGTTGTTATCACATTGTCACTGACCTTATCTTTTTGCCAACATCCATGTTTGTCCTAGAGGTTTAATGTTGTGACAACGTTTATCATCATCATTATGATAATGTTCAGAAACCAACTGTCAGAATGCCTAACAGCCTATGAATGCACATGGCAAGACTTTTGAAACCATCCTGATCTTTCAACAGTATTGCTAAGCAATGATAATTGGATATATGCGTTGGATGCTTAAATAATTACCTGCTATAGCAGTTTTAAAAGATCTCATTTTTAATGATTGCAGTTCTCAGGTTTCACCACAAGAGAGGGCCAGCGTTTGTCAAACGAAGTCTGCTAAGAAAGTAGCTGTCAAATTGTGTCAAATTGGGCTGACAGAAATCTCTATTTTGCTTTTGTTGTTTTCAGGGGTTCTTCAGATGATGCAGACAAGAATCAGTGCTCTGCAGGCAGCTGTTGACAGGTAAACTGGTTCCCCTGTGGCTTTAGTCAGATTAGATGCATTTGTTGTTGTTACCCAAAGATGCTTGGCTTCAGCACTTGCTGCTTGACATTCACACACCTGCTTACAACCACTGTCTGTATTCTTCTCTTTTCTTAGCTGGGCCTTTTAGTCCATGAATCCTCTGAAAACGTGGTTTCATAATAAAATCTTCAGTCCAATATGTAGGACTACATAAGCAAACGTCCTTACTTTATCTGCATCAGAAGTGTGCGTTTGACAGTGGCAGGGCAACATAAGCAAAAGGCTTCATAACTATCACATTTTGATTCAAATTTAGCTCAAGGTGCATGATATGACCGTTCTTTTTAACTTATTGCTTTCTACATGAATGGTATAAATAGAATGTTGCTCCCAAAGATGCCTCACCTTTTCTTGTAGGGCCATCATCACATCTAGAGGAAAACACTTTGATTTGTGTTGCTTTATCAGCAATATTAAACCAATGATTTTATTAGGATTTCATAAATTGACTAATTGGTAAGTAGGAGCTTAAAGGGTAACTACCGTTTTCTCCAACCTTATTGGTTGAAAATTTGGCTTATTGGTTTTTCAACCCTTTTTTCTTATGTTTTTGTGTCTAAGTGACTGATGGAACAACAATCTTTGACATTGACCCAGTATTAAGCGAGATCGTTGCAGTCGGCAGCAGAGAAACAAGCTACAATGGAAGTTAATAGGACAACTGTGAAGCTTGTATTTACCTTCACAAAAGTGCTTGTTTTGCCACTGACAGGCTCAGATTACTATTCTAAGTGTTTAACAGCATTAGGGAAAGGATTTCTAAGGAGTGCGATCTTCCTGTTAAAGAGTAAACCCACCAGACCATATTAATAAACTGTAATTTTAGCATCGTAAAACACGTCATTCAAAGTTGGGGGGTTAAAAAGTTACAGTTTTATCGGTGTAATTGTGAAAGAAAAACAATAACAATACCAGCGCTACCTCTTCCAAAAGGTGACGCATGCACACTTAGTCCACAAGAGTTTAATAATGACAACTTTTCAATTCTACATTGACCTTCATAGTCAAAAGATTTACAAAAATGAAAACCACATAAATACCCCTAAATACATCATGCACACAAATACAAGAAAAGACAAGACAAGCTCTATGATGACAGGTGTGGTTTGTCCAAAACGGGCGATAAACCATCCAAAAACAAATAACAATTAACAAATCAATTCAAATACATAAAAAAGTACATCCAAAAACAAAAGAAAAACAGCTTAATACATCAGCCATACTTCAGAAAAACACAAACAAAACATCAACAAACCCTTTTTTTAAATATAAATGTCTAATTTTAAAAAGCATTTATCAAATCGTAAACCTACAATATGTAATAACCAACACCCATTAGACATCATTTTTTATCTCAGCAAATCAAATAAATTAACATATATTGAACAAAATAGTTTCTACTGGATGATACCTGACAGGTCATATAGTGAAAATAAATTACAAATATACTTTAGTTAGGCAAAAGAGTAACAGTAATCCAGCCCACTGTCTTGATTAAACAGAAAACTTGTCATGGTGGACAGTAAGATCTATTATTCTCTAACTCGCCCTACCTGCCAAACTTTGCACCCTGATTTTGGACATTTAATGTTCCTCGTTCTGGGCTCAACCCAGAGATCGAGTCCAGTTTGTTGAATTAATATGAACAGGGCTTGGTAACCTTTCTTCTTCTTCCGATGAGCATGTTTTGCTCCTATGTTTAGAATGTAGGAGTGACTGATATTAGGTAACTGCAATCACTGGTGGAGCTAATTTGTACAATAATACAATCGTTTTATGAATGCTTAATGTAATGGAGTGTAATGATTTCTATTTTGACGTTTTGGCCTTTGGCGCTGGCTGAAAACCTCTTTTGTTGTCTGAAAACCCCTGCATTAGCACTTGTCAAAGAAGCCCATTGTAGTAAGCTGGATCGATATTGAAATATATCAATAAATTAGGTCTCTTCTGTTTGACTCTGTTCCAAAGTGGCATCTAATGAATGACTCACCATTGACAAACGACCAAATAATAAACTCTGTGTGCATCTCTTCAGGATCAGGACGAAGATTGTAGACCCGTACAACAAGATTGTTGCCCGGATCACCCAGCTTGCTAGGCTGCAGGTAACTCTCCACTACACACTTCATAGTGATAGTATTTACTTTTCTGTGGCTGTGTGAATCAGTCAGTTTCTCTTTTGAGATGGCAGAAAAAAAAAAAACTGCCAAAGAACATTATTTGCTTTAAGTTTTCCAAAACCCACAGAGAAATTGACACTCTGTAGGAGAGAGGTTCAGCATTTGCCTACATGTACGTAGGCAAGAGATTTGTTGTGTGCAGAGCTCTAAGCTACTGCATGCAGCTCAGTATGAGCACTCGACTGCAGTTCTCCTCTTTGTGCAGGAATCATGATTAAATATTGATGAAACTGCAGATTTGAAAAGGTGTGTGTGTGTGTGTGTGTATGTGTGTCAGTACGAGATTGATGTGACTCAAACATTAAGGTGATCAGTCACTCTGTTCTTCTCCTCGTCAAACAACACAATGGGCCCTATTTTTAACGCATGGTGTTATTTCAGTTAGCTGGTTTGATTTGCATTGAGAGATGATATTATGGAAAGTTCCCCATGCCTATCTCTATGTATGGTGAAGGGTATGTGATGATGTGGTGGTGGGGGGGGGTATTTTAATTCCAAAGGCCAAGGGAACTTTATTAGGATGCATAATATCCTGATCCATGAAATAACTGGCCTTTAATAATAAAGATCTGCCTGCCTCTAAGGGAATTTAACATAGGGGTGTGTATACTTATGCCCCCTGTAGTTTAAGGAAGAACATTTATTTTTTTACAATAATATTCCTTCACAAAGAAAATTGGTGTCCTCAAAGGTTAGATTTTTCTAAATTCTTTGAATTAAGGCATTATGATCAATTTCCAAAAAATGTTTTTTTATTCCTCTTTTTAATCAACTTTAGCCTGGGTATGTAAACTTTCTCAAGCCACTGTGTGTGTGTGTGTGTGTGTGTGTGTGTGTGTGTGTGTGTGTGTGTGTGTGTGTGTGTGTTATTCAAGTAGCTCACCATTCCCCCCCTCTTCCTACTGCAGGTGGCCTGTGACCTGCTGCGGAGGATCATTCGTATCTTGTACCTGAGCAAGAGGCTCCAGGGTCAGCTACAGGGGGGCAGCAGGGAGATCACCAAGGCTGCACAGAGCCTCAATGAACTAGGTAAGGGCATGCATGTTTATTGGTTATTGGTCATCTGTTTTTCCAAAACTACCATTGGTGTCCGTAACCTTCCACTTTCTTTGTGTCGTAATTTTAAACTCCGGTGGATTTCTGAGGACTATGGTTAACTGCTCCTCAGATCTCTGCAGGGTAAATCCAGACAGCTAGCTAGACTATCTGTCCAATCGTTTCCAATCGAGTTTTCTGATGCGTGACTAAAACTTTTTGAACGTACACATGTTCCACCAAAACAAGTTCTTTTCTGATGCTATTTTGCAGCTGTACCCAAGCTCTGTGCGGAGCTTAGCACCGCCAATGACAATTGTTATTGGTTTAAAGAAATGCCAATGAACCAGAGCACGTTTCTCTCCCATCCCACAATGCTGTGTGGACTAGCCAGACTATAAAGACTTTTGTATAAATGATCCAGGATGTGTGTTGTGATGATTTAAGTTAATATGTGCATATGTGTTAATTTTGACAACCTCAGAGCAGAGAAAGCCATTTGCACATCTTGTGATTTGTGGCATCCCCTTGAGAGGGCCCGACCCCCTGGTTGTTAACCCCTGATAAACTGTATCAACTTAATTACTAGTTTGCAATTGCCTGACATTACGTCACGTTATCAGAATCATCTTTAGGCCACCAGTGTTCACTGGTGTTTTAGCTGTGGTTCTTCAATGGAAGTCATATGTGTCTTTGGCATACTTTGGCATTCCACTCTCTTCACCGGCCACTCATTTGCTTCTACTGGCTGGCAGCCAGCCAGCCCAGCGTGAAACACCTTGTGTGAGCTGGAATCTGCCAGATGCTGCCAGATGCTTCTCTTTAGTGGTGTGTTGTTCAAGGGTTAGTTAACTGGATTTGTAAATGGACTGTATTAGGTCCTAAGTCACTGTTTAGATATTGCCCAGTTATTTATTCAGATTGGTGTATGCCTGTTAAAATACATGAAATAAGCACTTGAACCTGCTCCTGAAAAACAGTGCAACTTAACACTTAATAATTAATTAACTAGTTGTTTTTGGCAATCCTGCCTTCATCCTGTTCTATTAAATCAAACTACCTTCACGTCCATAACCTGACAGCCCCGCTGGATTACACTCAAGGATTCAGCATGCTTGAAACTAATTAGGTTGTATGTTTTGTCGTCTTACCATGTTAAAAGGCAAAGCTGGTGATATTCAATTCAATTTTATTTATAGTATCAAATCATAACAGCTATCTTCAGGCACTTTACAGATCAGAGTAGATCTAGATCACACTCTATAATTTATAAAGTCCCAACAATTCTAGTAATTCCCCCAAGAGCAAGCATGGTGCGACAGTGCGACTATGCGCAGTGGCAAGGAAAAACTGGATGGTGGAGGTAATGATACCATTTCTTGCTTCATGCTTTTCATGCTCATAACTTCTAGTCCTTCTGATGAGGTGTATTATGAGGTCATGAAAGTGAAACCCAATTCAACCCCAGGCACCCCTTCTTCTTAGCTCTTCATCATAGAACTTGGTTTCATTTTCATGGTCAAAATTGATGTGTCTAACACTGACTGGATAGGTTTGGAGGACTGTGTGACCTAATGTCAGCAGAAGAAAAGTGATATTGATGCATTGAAGGTCACCGTTGTCCGTTATCTATTCGGCGTATTACCCTTAGTTATCACACGGCTTTAAGGGTGACAGAGCAAGTTCAGAAGGACAAGTGTTTTCAGTAGCCTGTGAACACACACACACACACACACACACACACACACACACACACACACACACACACACACACACACACACACACTCAGCTGAAATTCCATTGGCTGTAAAGACCTTTAAAATGGGGTCAATGTCCTCAGCGTTCTCTAGTAGCACAGCAACAAGCTCTTAAAGTTGATAGAGTGTCGGCTTCTGGTGTCTGCTGTGCCAGTCGCCTTTGGTCCAACTATTTCAACCATTTCCCAAGTGGCCTTGGCTTCTTTGTGTTTGGTTGTGGTTCACACTGTGGGGTCCTAGATTCACTTCAGTGCGGTTTAGAGAGGATCATCTAAAGAGTTTAATTTCAGTGTTATTTTCTTTCCCCTGAGGTTACCAGATTTTGATAATCTTCAATGATATACCTCTATAGCTGAAATACACTTCTGTCCACATGCTTTTTGTTAGGGGCTGTTTTTAGTCATGCTAGTGGGTAAAACAGTATACAATTTGACCATGTCAAATGCAGCACAGAGATCAAGTACAACTGAGACTGAACTTTTGCTACTCTCTGTATTTAAGTGAATGTCATTGAAGACCTAAAGTTCCCATGGCAGGAAAATGTCACTTTATGAGGTTTTTAACATTAATATGAGTTCCCCCAGCCTGCCTCTAGCTCCCCAGTGGCTAGAAATTGTGATAGGTGTAAATAGAGCTCTAGGTATCATGCTCTGCCTTTGAGAAAATGAGCTCAGATGGCCTGATCTGGAATCTTTTCCCTTATGAGGTCATAAGGGGCAAGGTTACCTCCCTTTTCTCTGCTTTGCCCGCCCAGAGAATTTGACCCACCCATGAGAGAGACATCATGGCTTTCAAACAAGCAAAGTGGCAGTTGGTCAAGGCCACAACCCCAGCCTCCACCTTGCCCGCCCCCCGTCCCCCGTCCCCCGTCCCCCATCCCCCCTCTTCTCTCCTCCTCAAAAGCTACAGACTCAAAAATGGGTATCCTGCTCTGCCTTTGAGAAAATGAAAAGCTCAGATGGGCCGATCTGGAATCTTGCGATATAATCTTAAGATTACCTCCCCTTTCTCTGCTTTGCCCGCCCAGAGAATTTGACCCACCCATGAGAGAGACATCATGGATTTCAAACGAGCAAAGTGGCAGTTGGTCAAGGCCACACCCCCAGCCTCTTTGGATGCTTTTAAATAGCCTTTAGTGGTCCCCTAATACTGTATCTGAAGTCTCTTTTATATCTAGACCTTAGTGGTCCCCTAATACTGTATCTGTAGTCTCTTTTATATAGGCCTTAGTGGTCTCCTAATACTGTATCTAAAGTCTCTTTTATATAGGCCTTAGTGGTCCCCTAATACTGTATCTGAAGTCTCTTTCATATAGACCCTAGTGGTTCCCTAATACTGTATCTGGAGTCTCTTTTATATAGGCCTTAGTGATCCCCAAATACTGTATCTGAAGTCTCTTTTATATAGGCCTTAGTGGTCCCCTAATACTGTATCTGAAGTCTCTTTAATATAGACGTTAAAGGTCCCCTAATACTGTATCTGAAGTCTCTTTAATATAGACGTTAAAGGTCCCCTAATACTGTATCTGAAGTCTTTTTTCATATAGATGAAATTGTCATGCCATGGGACCTTTAACTTAGGCTACATTACTATGTTGTGGTTTAAAACTATGTTTTTTTCGGTATTTACACCTTCTGTCCACACTACTGCAGCGTTTCCGAGCCCTCAAATGGAGACATTTGGAAACAATACTGCCCCCGTTTTGATCTGAAACTCCAGGGTTGTGTTTTTGCCTGGATGGCACAAACTTAGACCTTCGGAAGCAACGATCTACGTCAGTCAGTCTTATCGTTTAGGGATGCTTAGATACCTCTCAGTAACAGTTCCACCTCGTCCAAGCAAATAAATCCCTGCTCATACTTTTCACCCTTGTTGTTCTTTCTCCAAAGTATTTTCAGTAATTTTCAACTCATACATCGATGATTTATGAGTACAAACAATCGGCTTCCCGTTTACAGCGGTACGTGCATGCCCAGCATATGTGAATGATCATGTGATAGGTGTTGTCAGACTTGTTTATATAGCTGGACATTACTACTACTAATGGAGCTAAAACTCTTGTGTAGATGGAGACCGTTTTTATTTTTGAGTAGCAACTCCACCACAGTGTCCATGAGACCCATTTCAGTCTTGCAATTGCACATTGGGACGTCTACCAGAAATATGTTAAAAAAAGATATGTATATACAGTATGTATAAATAAAGAATCCACTACTATTGTTTTACTAATATTTTTTGATATGACCGCCAAAGGAAAATTAGCTCACTATGTATGCTCAGAATCTTCTTTTCTGGTGTTCGGCCAATCGTTGACGTAGCCTTTATCGCCCAACTCTAACTCCAAACAGGAGTTGCTTTCGCTTCCTTGTCTGGCCGGAGAGATTTTGTAAACAAATTTCGCGTGGACAGATTTTTAAATGGAAATTTTGTTTTCAAAAATATCTGTGTAGGTGTAGACAGGGCCCTAGTTTGTAAAATAGATTTAAAAGCTCACTACATGACAAAACAGACAGAGGTGACCTCTCTGAGGAAAGTGAATTCCTCATGTTTTTCCCCTGCATCCAATTCCACATGTAGAAGCAAGAGAGCAGATGGATACTGTCACATATTGTGCCTTTGGTTGTTTATTACAAATGGAGATAAACAATATCAAGGTATTTTATGACACAGTACATTTGTCTTCTTACGCTAGAGAACAACACACACTGCTGCTTAGATACAGAGATATGACTAAATTATCCTTGATAGCACTCCACAACATTCCTTAATAAATAGCATAAATTAGCCTCTTTGTTTGTCTGACACCTAGTTTGAGACATTTTTTGTACCGAGTAAAAAAAATCAACTGTAAATGCAATCCTTGAACTCATCCACGCTGGTAGTTTCATTTATGTGGGATATTTATTTTATGGAAACTACTCACCTTTATCTCTGTATTCCTCTGATCTCAGGGAACACATCTTTTCTAGAGCCACCATTTAGTATTCATTAAGTAAGCTGCCAAGGATTACTGTACTGCATTGTTAATGAGCACATATGTGTTTAGCTTGTTTAGACTTGTAGTATATTTTCCCAACATAGTCGTATTTCTTCTATGTTTTCCCCCAAATACTATTTATGCATAAACAAAATTTCACATCTTCCTCTAAAACAACAGTTTTTAGTTACTTTACCTCTATGAGTGGAATTTCACCAAGTCCCATTTACTTTACATATTTGACATATTTACATTTAAGCTAATCCCACTACTCGGCATCCTGCGAGCACAGACATTTTTCTCTGGCTTCCGTGTCCTCAAAAGTGACCTTCTTGTTTCTCCTGGGGTCTATCCACGAGTTATGGATGACCACATTGTTTGGTGTAGGGTCAGCTTCTACTACAGACACTACCCTCTTCTTCATCTTGCTTTTCAAAACCTTTTGGAACTTCTGCCTAGTGAAGGCGTAGAGGAGTGGGTGAAAGATGGTGGTTCCATAGGCCATCACCAGGAAGCCCAAGCGGAGGCGAACAGTTAAATCGCTGGGCCCGGTACTGAGGATGATGGTGTTGAGCACAGTTATTGGAGTCCAGCAAAGTAAGAATGTGGAGATGATGAGAAGAGACATCCTGAAGACTCGTTTCTGCCTCTCCCGTCTCTCCCGGTGACGCTTTACTGCTCGTCTTAGCGCAATAATGACTGACACTGATGCCCGCATGCCCAAGGGTGCATTCCCACCTGCCCTGACTCCTGTGCTGCTTTGTGAAGCGTCTGTCGACTCCGCTTGTGTTGCAGTGCTCAAAGAGATAGTGTTTTTGCGCTTTTGCTTCTTTTTAGGTAGGTTGTGCTGAAAGCGTGTGCCAATGCGAATATTAAGTGCCTGAAGGATCTTGTAGTACGTCACTAGCATTACCACAGCTGTAAAAAAAAAAATAGGGATCTGTGCTAGCAGATGATAGTACAAACCCAGTTCTGTGTAATACTCATTTGTATGAACCACCGTGAGCACTGCAGTCTGGTTCACATGATCTGAACCAGAGTTAATGAAGAAGCCTACTTCCATGAAGGGAACCAGGAAACTGAAGAAGGATAGAGCCCAGATGGATCCCAGTAGAGCTACAGCTCGGCCCATGGTGAGAACTCGGTTCGCCGGCCGCACTGAGATGTCATACCGGTCTACAGTGATGGCCAAGACGTTAGCAGCAGTAGCCACGCTTGCAAAGGAGACGCAGGCCTCATGGAAACAGCACATCCTAGCAGTGTCAGCTTCCAAAGGAAGTAACACCACCACTGCTGTCAGCGGAATGCAGCATACACACACCTGGAACAAGAGGAATTCAGTTCACATCTCTAATGCATTATGTTTGTTTTCATCTAATCTCTGGTTGTTTGGCACGCTTTGTAATGCTTGATATATGATTCCAAATGATACAATATGAAGGTGTCAATCCAGAATACATAGTATTTCAGGATTATTAGTGAATAAGCCAATCATTTACTGTCAACCTACATTTGGTGACATTTACATTAAAATTAACATGACATTTTTCTCTGGTATAGGGTATTTAGTAGTATGCAATATCACCAACCATTTAATCCCCTTAAAAATCTAAAGTTGTATTGTAGCATTTCCATAATTCTACTCTACATAATACTACAAAATAATGTTTTCTCTATTTACGGTTAGAAAAACATGAACTAAAAATGATTAAAAAAAATAAAAAATGAAGGACATCGGGCTGTTAATTAGATTCTGTCAACTTCCTGGTTTTGGTTAGACTAGTAGGAACTACAAGGAAAAGCTCACAATTGTCTCTTTTACAATTTTGCTATTTGTATGGCAGCACTGCAGAAATAAAACCCTTCAAAGCTTGGGGGCAGCACCAGCGCCTATTATTTTGTATAGCAAGTTTATTTCTGGAGCACCTTTAAGCACAGCTTAAAGGAGAATTCGGATCAATTTCAACACATAGCTCTTTTGTTTGTAAATGTGTAGTGCTGTCAGTAGAGAGAAAAATGAAACCAATCGGTGCTGCCTACACCGAGTTATCCTCCTGCTAGCGTTAGCACCCAACAGGCTTAAACAGGGCAAGTTTTAAACGTGTTTGAAGCCTCTTAACATGTTCAAAATGTCATTCCAAGTCCCTAACCATGTGGAGTGATTCCTTCAGAGGGAACACAGTGAGTCAGACTGCAGTAGATGTGACAGAAAGACATAAAGGTTGTGTTAGGGGCGGCTGTGGCTCAGTGGTAGAGTGGTTGCCTGCCAATTGGAAGGTTGGTGGTTCAATCCCCGGCCCTGCAGTCCCATGTCGAAGTGTCCTTGGGCAAGACACTGAACCCCAAGTTGCCCCCCGATGCTGCGCATCGGAGTGTGAATGTGTGTGAGTGTTTATCTGATGAGCAGGTGGCACCTTGTACGGCAGCCCCCGGCCACAGTGTATGAATGTGTGTGAATGGTGAATGTATCCTGTACTATGTAAAAGCGCTTTGAGTAGTCGCTCAGACTAGAAAAGCGCTATATAAATACAGCACATTACATTACAGCACATTAATCCATACCTCTGTTTATGTCTGATGTAACCCTATCCCTAATGACTGGCTCAGCAGTATGTGTGGCCCTTTTTAGACCCTTATGGTTTATTTTTATGAAATTGTAGCAATGCTGAGGGGTAATTTTTTTAGCACCAGAAGTCTCAGTATCAACTTGATGTTAAATCCCTCTTGGCAAAAAAGGGACTAATAGCTGTTGATAGAGGTAAGGACTCACCAACACATCCACCACATGCAGGTTCATGGTGATGATGTTGGAGACGGAGCTGATGAGGTTCTGTTTCATACAGTAAAGAACAAGCACAGTGAGGTTGGAGCTCAAGCCCAAAACTATCTCCAACAACAGGAAGCCTGTCAGAGAAACCTACAAACAGAGAGAGCACGGTGGCATTTAGTGTGAAAGTCAATGTTATTTTAATGTGGTCATAATAATGCATGATCATAAGAATGTGTGAACATTGACTTTATACAACCAGGAAGTCTTCGTACTTACACAATGTGTTTTAGTATGAACCCAGGACAGTTGCCAGTTTCCTGAAAATATCTTATACTGTACCTCTGTGGATTGACTCATGCTGTCACATTAAGTTGATTAAGAAAGCCATCTGAGATGTGAGGCTGCAGCAGTACCTGGAAACTGATGGGGTAGATAGTCCCGTCTGAGGTCATGTCCAGGTCATAGGGGTCAGCAGTGTCGAGCACCGTCATGTTGCTCATGGTGGCTGCAGAGATCAGCACTGGAGATGTGTGCATTATCCCGATGGGAGGAAGAGGCCTGGAGAGCAGTATGCAACAAAAAACAGTCTATTCAATAAATATTAAAAACATATAAAGTTCTACTAGATCTTTTTTCAACCAGTGAACTTGCAGCTGATGCTGCGTTTTTCTTTTAGGTTATGGGTTACTGATAATATGGAATTCACCTCCTTTGACACTTCTGCGTCAGAAAGGGGTGATGTCAGAATGCTGAAGTACAAGTTTGTAGATAACGTTTGAGCCAGTGCCCTGAGGTTTTAAAGGAAAACTGTTTCTGTAATAATATCACCTGATATGAAAACCTTAAAGGTGTTTTTACAGGATACTAACTAATTTTAATGCATGTTGTAACTGCACAGGTGCTAACAATCTGGTACCGTTATTGGAATTACCATGCACTGTCAAATGCAAGTGCTATATTGTCAATATTGGGAGGTGCTATACTAATTTGCAGTTTGAGTTAGGGCGTATTGGTTTTAACACCAGGTAAGATAAATTAATAGCAAAGAACATGTAATACCAGGATGCTTCAAGTGTCTATAGTCCCCTCCTACCTTTACGCAGCGATTGACCAGGTGTGCAGAGGCATGAAAGTATGCAGGATTTGACTGTATCTCTAAAGCTCCTTTGTCACTTTTAATGTGTAACACCGTATGAAATACTATGAATTCCTTCACAGAAAGATTGTCGTTGTGCCCCTCTTTTTGCTTTGCGTTTGAGTCTGGCTGTTTTGTAACCGCTATAAAAGGATCCTTCAGGTGCTTGGACTTCCACGTTGTAAAAACTATTTAATTTCTAGGTTAGGTGTGCAGGTGTGATATCAGGCCTAAACTCACCACTCCCTCCCAACAGTGTCCTCTCCAGCTCAGCAGCAGTTGAAGTGGCCACAAGAAACTTGGTGGAGCATGTCACAAATTATCCCACCATATCCTGACTTGACGAGATCAGTCTTCACTTCATTCACGTGACTTACAGCATTCTCTCTGTAAACATATCAGAATTTGACGGACAACAAAAAGTCTTGTGTGCTTTAGCTTTGGGGATACTGGCTCCGCTCAGGCGAAGGGAAAAGTCTGTTTGTGAAACACAGAGAACAAACACCCGCCACTCGTTGAGGGGGCATGCAACATCAGTGCGGTGCACTGAGATCAATGCTTTCTTTCATGCATGGCTCTGTCTCATCATTGTCTGTTGTGCTTGGACTGTTGCCTCCAGTCTCATTCCCTCTTGAAAATGATGCCAGTGCCAGTACAATCCTCCCGTCTCCACTTCTCTCCACGTTTCAGGTAGTGTACGTCTTTCACACTCGTCCTGGTATGGCCCACAGCACTTTACCACTTTACTTTGCCATAAGTTTTAAAATATTTCATATTTCAGACAGCAGTGGAGGTAGAAAGTATAGATGACAGAATGGATGAGAGGTTTCAAGAGAAATCTAAACAAGGTTGTGTGTTTTTACCTCTGGACTCAAAGGTCAGAGACAAGTATAGGTCATATGGTCTTCGGAGACTAATCAAAAAGACCGAGCCCTCGACTCTTGGATATTCCCAGCCTTCATACTCCTCTGTCCTTCACAGACTGCCACAGAGGAATTGAGAGTGATGTCATGTCCCATTATTGCCATCACCTTCCCTTGACTTTACATTTAATCTCTGATCCTGCGAAGAAAAGGATGGAAGATTTCAGTCAAATAGTTTTAAAGAAAGAAAATGTGTTGCATAGATATCAGCTCTTTCTCCCTGGTCTGCATGTTGCATCATGTCTCCCGCCTAATTTCAACTCATTAATCATCCCCTGACAACTGGCTTGCTCTTTCTGTGCTAATTGGACGCCTGTCTCTGTATTTGCAATGTGTGTTTAATCAGTTTATGATGCCTTGCCTTTTATCTTTGATGGTTCTGTTCATGTGTTGTTGAACAAATGAGCACTGGAAACTGTGAACTGGTTCTCTGCAGACTGTCTTAGTGTATCAAATGATATGTTGACTTACTGTCACAACAACGGGCCACGACGGATCTGGACTCCGCTGTCTTGAGATTTTAAATTTTGGCTTTCGTTTTGCTTTGAGCGTGAGTGGCTGGGGACATCAAGTACTGAAAGCTGGCATTAAAGGTCTGGTTGGATTCAGAGTCATATTTACTTATTCTTTGATCAGATGGTTCCTAATATATATTAAGATGTGGCCAGTGTCAGATTTTTTCTATTTAAGCAATACGTTCTTTTAAGGTTACTTGTGTTTAGACCACATTTGAGACCTGAATGAAATGGTTTTGCAGAAGAATGCAAAGAATCACAAAAATATTGTACTGGTACCCAACAAAAGGAATGCGGTATAATCAGGAATTAATTTAAATTTCTATTTACAGTACATATGCCAATATCTGTAATGAAGGGGACTCTAGATTTTGGTGTGCGAGTCTACACGTGTCAAGTCTGTAAGTCATTTTATAAGGTGTGGAATCAAAGGTACTATACAATACTAAATTCTTATTGGCTATTTTTAGATACCTGCACAGCTCTGACGCAGCAAACTTAGCATGCTGAATCAATACTAGTTGCTTAGTCAGCTGTATGTAGGTTACGGCTTCTGCTGCTGTTATTTTGGTAATATTTAACGATTCCATTTAAAGAGTCCCGGAACCCCAGAGTATGAATATGTATTTTGTGAACATGCTTCGTGGTATAAACTTCATACTCCATGATAACCTGTGACGTTATTGCACGCGTAATTATTTTGATATATTTGTTGTGGATTATACGTCACATTACTTGTTTTCTGCTGTAGAAAAAAAAATCTAAATTTTGTTGTCGTAATCATTGTAACCAATTATAACTTGTAGTAACATGAAGGTATTTACTATTTCAGTCATCGGTGTGGAGTCCAAGATGTGAATGAATGAATTGTTTTTATGATATCATTAAAATGGTCCATTCCACATGACACTTGATAGTAATGCATTTAAATAGAAACTACACAGAGTACGGTCTAGACCTGCTCTTTTATGGAAAGCGCAGTGAGATAACTGTCGTTGTGACTAGGCGTTATATAAATAAAATTTAATTAAATAGTGATACTATACTATATATTACTATATATATTGTTACTTTATCTGTAACTATGGTGGAGAATTGTAAATCCAAGCACCTTTACAATGGTTTTAGGACAATGGTTTCTCTAGATGCTCTGTTATTCAGAACAGATGACACATTTTCCAGCGTTTGATTTAAATAAACAGGCTTTACAAAGGGAGATGAAACTCCTGCAGCTAAGGCGTGGGACATCTTGAAAGATGTGGGCTTACCCTAACCTTAACCATGCAAAACTTTGACATAAACCCAACCAACATCAACGTCAACATGCCTACCAAGTTGTGGCGAAACGCCGAGGTTCCAGAGCCAACTCTGCCGCGGCTGTATTTATATGAAAGATATCTGTAAAGGGATGCCCATGTCTTAACAAGGTGCCAGGTTAGCAAAGTAAATAAATAGTTGATTAATCCATTGGTCTGTCAAGAAAAAGATTAACAATTTTGGTAATTGGTTAATCATATATTAAGCAAAATGCCAAGCATTTATTGATTTCACCTTCTCAAATGTGAGGATTTGCCCCCAATTCATAAAAAATTCATAAAAAAAAGAATTTAATATCTTTGGGTTTTGGACTGTTGCTTTTTCAAAAAGGCCGGCTTGGGCTCTGTAGACTTAATGGGTGTATTTTAATATTTTCTGACCTTTTTAGAGCAATTGATCGAATAGCTGAAAAACAATCTGCAACAATGACAGTAATGAATTCTTCTTGACCGGTTCTTTCTCTGATACCTCAAAGTAACGTCTTTATAGTCTTTTTAACTGCACAAAATGTGCAAAATTGCTTCTTATTTGGTGGCTTTGGCTCATCATTTAGCTGTATTTTCCATTACATGAAATGCATGTCCTGTGGGCATCCTCATTCTAAGCACAAATTCTGATTAGTTTTGTGTTGAATGAGCTTCTCTACAACAGGAAAGCGGGTCTCTTTGGGAGGCAGTGAACTCAGCGTAGTTTTCAAAGACCCTTATTGCCTGCTGTTTGACAGCCACTCATTTTGTCTAATTATTCTTGAACTGAAATAGTCACTGCTTGAACATTGTGACTCACAGGCTCAACAACATGTCAGCAGGCTGTGTGTATTGATCTTACAGTGCCTTCGTCTAACACATTCACATTGCCTTGCTATCAGAACACGATAACAGTGTTAGTACATGATTGTGCCGTGTGTTAGTTTACCTCTAGACAAAGACCATTCCTCAGTCATCCTTGGGTCTGTAGAAGTGCTTTCCTTCCCTGTAGGGCTTTGTAATCTCAATCCCCAAAGGTAGCGTAGAGCCCACAGGTGATAACTCTGATTTGCTGAAGTTTAAGATAATAGTCCATCATTCAAGGATGCATGTTAGTTAGCCCCTTCAGGATGGACATTTGACGGGTAAAAAGCATGCAGCCACAGAACCTGCGGGGATCAAGAGAGATACTGACGCTTCTGCTCTCCCTCCGCCTCTCTTCTCTCTGCTGTGCTGCTTTTTCTGTCGGTCTGTCTCTCTGTCCTGCTTCCTGCCTCTCTGCCTTCAGTAGCCCTTCCTACTCGCCCTCCCCCTTCTTCCCTTTCTGAAACTGTGTTCTCCTTCTCTTTTTTTCCTCCTTTTACACCTCTGCGCTCGACTAATTGGACTCAAAAAACAGATGTAACACTCTTCTCATAACTTCTCTCATTTCTTATGTTTCTTCCTTTCTTGTTATCTTTGTGTTGCCTTATGTAAGCAAGGAAAACTCCAGCATGCAGGGACAACACATCTTTTTTTATCCTTGAGTGCTTCTATCTTTCTCTTTCTCTTTTTCTCTTTCCTTTGTTTGTTTACCCACAGAGAAAAAAAGCCTGTGAGGAAAAACTGTGGCCATAACATTACTAATGACAGCATCCTTCCTCTCCGGACTTTGGCCACTCCTCCGCTGTTTCTGTTTGCATAGCACCTGCCAGATAGTACATGCTTAATTGTCCCAATCTGGCTTTCATTGGAACAGTCGCCAAGTTGGCCTTATAGCCTGGCCATCATATCTGGAAGGTAGCTAGTGAGTGGACTAATTAGAGCTACTGGGCATTGGCATGGCAACAACAGCACCGCCGGCCACAGCGATCACAGAATTCAAATCAAGGCCTGTCTGCTGTCTTCCGGGATACACCTCTCCTTTAATAATACAATAACTTATGATCTGGTCAGAGAGAGAGAGAGAGAGAGAGAGAGAGAGAGAGAGAGAGTTATTGAGAGGGAAAAAAGAACTTGCAGACATTTTTTTTCTGAGAAAACATGAGTATAATATGTGAGTGAGGCAGACATAGAAAGACATGTAGACAGCTTGGAGACAAAAAGAGAAAAAACAGACCATTACAAGACAAGGCTAGCCTACAGGCTGCTGACTAGTCCCCAGCTGTGCTATTTCAAACAGAGGTACATACAAGGGAATACAAGTGCAGGGCTGTGTTTGTGCTTTGTATTTTTGAAAGAACATTCATGGACTCTGTGCTTAGGGGACAAATGGCATACCAGTAACAGTTGGGGATTTGGTTTTAGACACCCTCTATATGCTCTGTTATTGAGAACAGGTGACACATTTTCCAGCGTTTGATTCAAATAAAGAGGCAGGTGGGACATACTGAAAGATGTGGGCATACCCTAACCTTAACCCAACCCAACCCAACCCAAACTGTCAACATTCCAGAACCAACTCAGGCTGCATTTCTCACCTTTCTTAGGATCATTGAGACCTCACGAGATGAGATCTTGCATGTAGCCCCAGTCCGAGGGAGATTGATGTTTAGCTTCTTCCATTTTCTAATGATTGCTCCAACAGTCGACCTTTTTTCACCAAGCTGCTTGGCAATTTCCCGTAGCCCTTTCCAGCCTTGTGGAGGTGTGCAATTTTGTCTGTAGTGTCTTTGGACAGCTCTTTGGTCTTTGCCATGTTAGTAGTTGGATTCTTACTGATTGTATGGGGTGGACAGGTGTCTTTATGCAGCTAACAACCTCAAACAGGTGCATCTAATTTAGGATAATAAATGGAGTGGAGGTGGACATTTTGAAGGAAGACTAACAGATCTTAGATCTTAGAGGGTCAGAATTGTAGCTGATAGACAGGTGTTCAAATACTTATTTGCAGCTGTATCATACATAAATAAATAGTTAGAAAATCATACATTGTGATTTCTGGATTTTATTTTTTAGATTATGTCTCTCACAGTGGACATGCACCTACGATGACAATTTCAGACCCCTCCATGATTTCTAAGTGGGAGAACTTGCAAAATAGCAGTACTTATTTTCCTCACTGTATATGAAGTGTATCTGTAAAGGGATGCCCGTATAGGAGCAACGTGCCAGATCAGCCAGAGAAATAATGCCACACCAGGGATCCGGTAGCAGAAATAGCTGCAAACGCAAGGTCAAGAGCTAATAAATAAACACTTCAGAAATGGCACACCTTTGAAAAGTCTAAAGGAACATAGTGTAAGCAACCAACAGAATCCATTAAACCAGGAATATTCCACTATTTGTCTGAATATGACAATACCTCCAATTTAATTCAGGTCATGTAAATGGCATATTCTGTTTGGATATTCCAAATAAAGCCTTTTTCCCGAATATAGCATTTTCCACAAGACATGTGGATTATGCCGGTATTATATCCATTCTTTGGACATGTATACATCGCATTTAGAATATGAGTCACAATCAGGGTTTTTACTGCAGTTTACAGCCTCTTGCCTGTTTATGTCTTACAGTCAGCTGTGCGTTGCTATGGTTGTTGAACACAACCCAACTAGCCGAAAGTTTGCAAGGCTGCAGTCAAGATGCAATCCTAAAAGAAAAGCCCACAGCTCTGGTTGGGACGAGAAACTCAGCCACTTTTAAACATTATGAAAGACTTGGGTATCAACAGGTTTTTGGATCTGCTCAAACATCACTATGGCGACCTTTTCATAAAGGTGGTTGAAGGAATGAAAGAGGGACGCTGTGTTCACCCCCCACCAATGGAAAACTTTAAACAAATTACATTTTGCACGGCTGCATGTAAAAGGAGCTATTAGTGGAATATTTACTTTCATTAGCCACGGAAACAGATTAATCAGAATATTGTACTATTTTTCAGAATAAGGACCCAGGATATTATGTCCATGTAAACATAGTCATTGATTACTTTGATCCATGTATAGATCTGGTCATTGTCAGAAACGCCTGAATCAGCAACTGTTGGATTGAGGTAAAATTCAAGTAATCAAAATTAGGATGCAGAGGGTGTATTTAAGTTCCCCAAAATGTGTATTAAAATGTAGGGGCGCTCCATATGATATCAATCACAATAATACCAGTGTCATTTTTATTTCTAAATGATTTCTTGTTTATAATGGCAATATTATGGCTTGATGTAATTGCCTGTTAATTTGACTACGGTTTAGATGTGCCCTTTGTTATACATTTTATATTTCATACAGATTCTGAATCTCACTCTGAGGTACTGTTGTTTTACAAACTAAGGGACGGAGATCTTTTTGTTTTTGTTTGTTTTTACTGAATATTTGAAGGCAAACTGGTAACGTTTATGCTGATATATAGCACTATATTTTAACACTCATTTTCAGCTGTACTTGAATTTAATGATAAAATATTGTTCAGTATTTTGACATATTGTTGAGAATATAATTGTATACCCTAAAATATCATGGTAATATTTCAGTGGCATATCACCCTCACCTTTTTAATAGTTTCCTGCTCACCTCCCCATGCCTTCCCTCTTCTTTCTCCTCCTCTGTCCCTCCCTGAGGTCATTGCGTTTTGCAAATAAACTCTTATTTTGTTTTTAGAATGAAAACATGTTTTAAGTATCAAGAGAAATATCACAGTTCTATTTTTTTGTGACCTTTTTCACAGTTTTTTAAGATCAATAATTGCAATATCTTTGTAAAAGTGAATTAGTATTAAATAATACTGATTTCAATATTCAAAAAATTATCGTGATTATGATTTTTTTCCATAATCGAGCAGCCATGACCCCCTTAACTTAACCCAAAAGTTGGGGAGTAAATGTTAAATGGGATGCAAATCCCTGCAAAGCTGGGCTGAGGCACCGAGCCAGGCCAGCACATGTGTATGTGTTTGTGCCACCCAGTGGGAGACAGCCAACCTGGTTCCAGACCTCTGAACTGCTTCCGACATCTGACGTCTGTTTCCCTGGTTGGAAAAAACAGTCAACTGATCGGTGCTTTGTAGGCGGGACTATGAAGGAGAACATCCTTTTCCTTCATAGCTAGCTAGCTCCAAACTACAGTCATGAAAAACAGCGAGAGAAAAACAGATTGTTCCAGCTCTACAGTTGAGACAAAACTCTAACTAGGCTGGGAGTAATCAGCAGGTACAAAGAAAAATATAGTTTGTTCGTGTTTGTCAAATCTTCAGCGCTCCTGTCACCATGTCTTCCATGTAGTGATACATTTTTTACTTCAGACTGTTGTACAATGTTGCCAGAAGGCGGTTGCAACAGCAGGCCGTGGTTTAGTCACATACACCAATCTGCTGTCTGTCTTCTCCCACCATATCTTAAGGCCGTCTTATGGTTGTGCGTAGAACACAAGCAACGGCGTACCCCCGCAGACCCCTCTGCGTCTACGCCGGACCCCAGGGCGAGGGTTAACTTCTCCTGCTCCAGATGTCCCACCGTGGTCAGAAAGAACAGGGGAGACACTTTGTTTCTCTCTTTAGGACTCCAGAGTCGGTCCTCGCTCCGAAGCTAATCACTGTCACTTTCTCACTTCTCCCTCGCTCTATCAACTACTCCCCACACCACACACATGCTGACTCAACGCACACACCAGCAAGTATAAACATCAGGCAAGTTACGTAGGCTACGGCGAAAGCTCGACCATGAAACGGCCTTTAGCCATGTCTTCATATTCCAGCCTGCTCTGCCTGGCCCTGTTTTATTTTTCTTCTTGGCTTAATAAACTTCCCATAAATCATGACTGTAGAGTCACTGTGTCCAAACTCTTAAGAGTCACTTGATGTTCGCCTGATCCTCCTCATACGTTTTATTAAAAACAGCATTATCCATCACATGTTGTAATGCTCTTAAAACCTTAGAAACCACTGGCGATTAAAGCTTATTTGACTGTTTTGCCTAGTTGTAAATGACTGTGAATGATGCTCAGAATCCATACCCTGCCACATGTGGCATAGAGGCAGTGAGGTTTCCCCCCCTGTTGCCTGTTCCCCTCCACAACCCCCTTTGCTGATTACCTCCATCACCAAGGTGATGCTTCTCTGTCATGCTAGTAATTTGAAGCGCTGCAATGCTGTTGAAAATCATATTGTGATGTATGGATAATGTTGATTATTGATTATGTCCATCTCATTGTCCTCTAAAGAATGAGCTGAGTCAATTCCCCCAGCACAGAAGCCAGGGCACATCTGGGCAAGGGCACATCTTATCCTCTGGGAACAAACACATAATATCAAATGGCTTGTGCATGCGTGTGTGCAAGCGTGTGTGTGTGTGTGTGTGTGTGTGTGTGTGTGTGTGTGTGTGTGTGTGTGTGTGGCTTCAAGCATTACATTTCAGACATCCCACTGAGCATATTATGACAAAAGTCAGACTAGACAAACCCCTTCCTTCCCCTCTCTCTCTCACAAACACACATATCTAAACAAGCAAAGAGATTTGGGGCTCAGCTGTTCGTTCGTGGTCTCTGGCAGGCTGTAGTTATAATGAGGCTTCGAGCGGATTGCTTTGTGGCTCCTGGCCAATTCTCGGTTTGTCTGTGTCTCAGTCAGCCACCTGCCTGGTAATATTCTTTCTCTCTCTCTCTCTCTCTCTCTCTCTCTCTCTCTCTCTCTCTCTCTCTCTCTCTCTCTCTCTCTCTCTCTCTCCCTCTCTCTCTCTCAACACCGGTACGCCTCTCCTCTCCTTATGAGCAGCTGATTTTTACTCTACTTTTGTCATCCTGATTCTTCAAAACATGTGACCGTCAGAAAGATGTTAAGCAAAAGAGTAAGTAATCAAAAAGCGGGTTGGGATGATGGCATAGAATTTAAGGATCTGATCTTGAAGCTTTTCATGTCCTGTAAGACTGGAAAGAACAGGATAATGGAAGACTTTGTGTTTTTTATTTACCTTAACACCCACAGTCCAAACATAGTTTTATTCATGAATATAAAATCAACTTTTTTCTTGCGACGAAGATAACTAATGGAAAAATTGACTTAAAGCCCAGTCTGACAATTTGTCTAACTTCTGAAACTAACTACTTGACGCAGCGATCAGCCCGATGTATTGGAGATTCATAAATATATATTTTTAAATGCGTTCAAGGACAAAGTGTGTGCCTTTTTATCTATTATTTTATCTGAACAGTTATGTGATCTTGCCCTTCTTTGTGAGGACAGGCTTTTTTGCCGCACCTTGATCGTGTTAATATTTCGTTCATGCACCAATAGTCAACTTTACCATCGCCGTAATATCGACAATGATATATTTGGTCAAAAATATTGTGATATTTTATCTTCTCCTTATCGGGCAGTTTTATTAAAACACTTACACCTGCGGATGTGGTCCAACAACGCTTTGTTTTGAGATACTTTGTTTCAAGCAGGTCCTGATCTGAGCCCTAGTGTATATACTTTTTAATCCTTTTTTAATGCTGCTCGCTCTGCAGCTGCTTGTCTGCCTATATGTGTGTTATAAGCAGCTTAATACTGCATCCCTTGACTTTACTCCTTCCCCTAAAGATTTAGACATGCATGCTTGCTGACCCGTGGGCTGTCTTATTACTTGCTCTGGTAAGTTGTTGTTTAGCCCTTATCCTCCAAATGAATGTTTCTCACAACACACTTGGCAGGGATACCGAATTTATAAGAACCGGAGAGTTATTAAGAAACAAACTTGTTGAAAAGTGAGGGTAGGACATTGTGTGCTTCTGCTCATAGTGCCCATATGGTGTTTATACACTATGGGAGCACCGTATCTATTTATACTTGTGCGTGGTGGTCGCTACACTAGTTGCAGTCTTCTCCTGAACAGAGGTGTCGCAACTGAGGAAAGGCTGTCGACTTTGCTATTTCTACAGACTGGAAGAAGTAGAAAAAGGTAAACAATGGCAGAACTGCCAGCAGCGTTGACGTCAATGTCAACAGTGGCTAAGATGAGATTGGAGTCAATGGATGAGAAAGAACAGCGGCTCATGATCCTGCTTGCAAAGAAATGAAGAAAACAAAGGTGGAATGTTCGTCCTTAGAATAACGGCAGACTTAAATATGATGAGTTCAACATCCTCGTTAAAGAAATCAGGATGATAGATGAAGAGAAGCACTTTGAAAACTTCAGAATGTCTGCACAACGATTTGATGACCTACTTCTTCGGATCAAGCCTTTCATTCACCATTAAAGAACTCATCTTGACCCAGTAAGTTTACAAGAGAGACCTGCAGTCACTCTGAGAGTCCTGGCATCCTATACCAATCAGAATGCAGTTGCTATTGGCACACTTGCCCAGAAAGCTTGCCCTCGATTCATCATAAAAATGAACACTTGAACAAACATCAGGTTGATCAGAACTTCTTAAAATGACAGAAACTATCTTTGGGGAAAGTTTATTTGACGTGTACTTTGACTTTTTTGTGGGTTTGGGGTAGGGATGTATGACCTATGCTGCAGCCAGCCACCAGGGTTGATTGACTTATAAGTAGAGTGCGGATACCCAAACCGAGCCGGACGGGACCCGACAGTACCCGACAGGACCCGACTGGCCGGGCTTGGACAGATATTTAGAAATGAGGTTTGGGGTCGGACTCGGTCACATCAGCGCAATAAGGCATTTGTTTTAAAATGGTGCTGTGGCTCCTTTAAGAGAGCTCAGTGGTGTGTGTGGGGTTTGGGGAGGGCAGAAAAGAGATAGAGAAAGATGCAGAGACATGTAGATGCGACCGGAGCAGAGTTTTGTACACAGTGTGTGTGGTGTCCGAAATAAACCCCAGACTGAAAGCCGAGTTCATTCACCAGAAACGGGATTTTTTTCCCATTAATAATGTCTGCCTTGGAGGTAACAAGTCTATACTTTTTTTCTGACCACAGTCGGAAACAAAGCAATCAGGAAAGGTTAACACATTGAGCATTTTAAATTAAACAGATTATTACCCCGTGTGCGCTGATGTGCTCTTCGATCGGCCTTCCTACAGTTGCTTAATTAAAGCAGGCTTTCCACACAAACAAACGGGTCATTAGAATAGAATAGAATGCCTTTATTGTCATTATACACAAGTGCAGTACCTGTGCAACGAGATAGAAGCGACCCCTTTACAGTGTTGACACAAAATATAAAAATATAAAGTGCAGGAATATAAAGGGGGGGACCTGGTGCACAGTCCTGAAAGCAAATATGTATATATCTATATATATAGATATATATATATATCTATATATATATATATATATATATATATATATATATATAAATAAAGTATTAGTATGAGAAAAAATGAGATTTTAACTGTGTCAGGCTCAGGTCGGGCTCGGACATAAATATCTTAATGACTGTAACACGCGGGCTCGTACACGCTTCCCGATCAGCACTCTAACTTATGCAGTGATTACATCAACCCTTGACCAGAATCAGTCATGGCTAGCATGTCCAGCTATAGTATAAAGGGTGAAACAGCATTTTTTACGTTTTTATCCCATAAATACCATATAATATCAATCAACATGTCATCATTTAATAAAGATGTGCATGGCACCCCAAAGGTGATTTATGCTTTTAGCAAATGTTTATTTTGTTGCTTGGTGAAATCCCAACCTATCGATTCCTCAGATATCTGATACATGGTTTTTTTTCATTGGCATTTTTGGCCGCGCCTAGCCAAATCACGATGTGTTGATAGTTTTAGCCCGCAGAGCCACGCCCAAAGTGGACCTTCTCGGAGTAGTTATAGATATTTCAGTTTGTGCCACCCAGTGGGAGAAAGCTAGCCTGGTTCCAGGGATGAAGGGGAACATCCTTTTCCTTCATAGCTAGCTAGCTAGCTAGCTCCAAACTACAGTCATGATCAACAGCAAGAGCAAAACAGATTGTTACAGCTCTACAGCTTGTTGTAAGTCGAGTTTAGACAAAACTCTAACTAGGCTGAGAGTAGTCAGCAGGTACAAAGAAAAATGTAGTTTGTTCTTGTTTGTCAAATCTTCAGTGCTCCTGTCACTGCTTCCATGTAGCTATACATTTTTTACTTCAGACACACAGTGTTGCCAGAAGGCGGTTGCAACAGCAGGCCGTGGTTAAGTCACATACACCAATCTGCTGTCTGTCTTCTGCCACCATATTCCAGCCTGCTCATATCTCTGCCTGGCTCTGTTTTCTTTTTCTTCTTGGCTTAATAAACTTCCCACACAAGTCATGACTGCAGAGTCACTGCGTCCAAACTCTAAAGAGACACTTGATGTTTGCCTGATCCTCCTCATAGTTTCTATGACTAACAGCATTATCCATCACATTTTCTAATGCACTTTAAGGTCCTATGACTTGCTGCTTTTTGGATGTTTTTTATATAGGCCTTAGTGGTCCCCTAATACCATATCTGAAGTCTCTTTTATATAGACCTTTATATCGACCTTAGTGGCCCCCTAATACTGTATCTGAAGTCTCTTTTATATAGACCTTAGTGGTCTCCTAATACTGGATCTAAAGTCTCTTTTATGTAGACCTTAGTGGTCCTCTAATACTGTATCTGAAGTCTCTTTTACATAGACCTTAGTGGTCCCCTAATACTGTATCTAAAGTCTCTTTTATATAGACCTTAGTGGTCCTCTAATACTGTATCTGAAGTCTCTTCCCAAAATTCAGCCTTGGTGCAGAATTACAGCCAGTAGAGCCAGTCCCACAATGATCTTTCTTTAGGACGTGCCATTTCTGTGTCTGTAGCTTTGAAACCTATTGGGGGGGGGGGCTTGACCAACTGCCATGCTTCGCTCGTTTACATAATGTCTTTCTCTCTCTCTCTCTGATGGGTGGGCCACATACTTTGGACAACAAAGCAGAGAAAGGGGAGGTAACCTTGCTCCTTACGACATCATAAGGGGCACAATTCCAAATGGGCCCATCTGAGCTTTTATTTTCTCAAAGGCAGAGCAGGGCTCGGTTTACACCATTTCTAGCCACTGGGGGGCCATAAGCAGGCTGGGGGAACTCATATTAATCTTAAAAAAACTCATAAAGTGAACATTTTCATGCCATTCAAGCCTTACACATTGGTTATTAAAGCTTGTTTTACGGTTTTTGCCTTTTGCCTATAATCACACATTGACAGGGTTACTTCAATTTCATATCAGTTGAAAACAAGAATTTGTTGCAAAACAAGTCAATATTTTTCCTCTAATGCACAACCAGGCTTTCCAGAGCAGGTGGGTGGACAAACAATGCTGGGGGAAAAGCAGAATGGATATGTTTAACACGCAGTCAGAAGTGCTATGTGCTTCTTTGAAAGTGTTGCTGACAAATCTGTCAAGCTGACTAGACCCGCTGTCATCATTTCTGTCAACGGTATGCAAATTAAATAACAGAAATATGATTTTTATCACAAAGAAGATGTGTTCATGAAAACTTCATGAACTTCAAGACTGACTGGGCTGTTGGGAAAGTTATTTTAAAAAAAAACAGAGTCTTTGTTAGGAGATTTGAACATGATTTTTACATGTCTTTCATGGAATGAATGAAAAAAACAATTATTCAGAATTTTTTCTAATTTCTCGATTAATCCATTGAGTTGTTTTCTCTATAAAATGTCAATCAGTGTTTCTTAAAGCCCAAGATGACATCCTCAGATGTCTTGTTTTGTCCACAACTCATGGATATTCAGTAGGGATGCATCGCTAGACATCGGAATCAACAAATAAGGTGACATAAGCCAATGGCAAAATCCGATGTTTATCCATTTTGCGTTGTCTTAAAGGAGAATTCTGATCAATTTCAACACGTAGCTCTGTTGTTTGGAAATTTGTAGTGCTTTCAGTAGAGAGAAAAATTAAACCAATCGATGCTGCCCACACAATGTTATCCTCCTGCCAGAGTTAGCACCCAACTGGCTTAAACAGGGCAGGTTTTAAACCTGTTTTTAACTTCTTAAGAAGTTCAAAATTTCATTACAAGTGCCTAACCATGTGCAGTGATTCCTTCTGAGTGAACCAGCGGATCTGACTGCAGTAGATGTGACAGAAAGGCATCAAAGTTGTGTTATTCAATAGCTCTGTTTATTTCTTGTTTTCCGGTGAAGTCCACACTAGTCGATTGTTGAACTCATACAATCCCAATATTCCAAAATGTATTTTTTCCACAAAAAAAACAATTTGCCGTTGTTACATCCTTAGTAATGACTATGTAGAAACAGGCTACAACCTGACACCACAGTGGAGCCGGGAGAGCTGCAGCAGGTCAAAAGTTCAAGAGCCCAATGTTGCTTAGTTACTTGTGCACATGCACATATCTCTTGAACTCTTGAACTTCAACTCTCCTGGTTCCACTGTGGTGTCAGGTTACAGCCTGTTTCTACATAGTCATTACGGACAGCCGAGCCCCCCCCCTTCCCCAAAATCCCGTCTCCTTGCCCTAACTCACACACGCTTCTGCAGTAAATGCAATCTTTTTTGTGTTCCATGCAATGAGTTTTAATAACAACTTAGAAAATGTAAAAAAAAATTATATTGTGTTGAAGACATTTTATGTCTACAACTTTTTTTAAAGTGCATTCAATGCAACTTCATGCAGGCCTAATTGAGGTTACTTTTAAAATCCCTGAACATCAGTAGGTCTATCAACAAGTCAACAAGACATGCTTAACACGCACCAACATTTGTCCTAATCATAACTGGCCTGGCAACCCAGAGGCCAAGGGTCCACCCCCTAAAGATTTTGAGCAATAAACACCTCATTTCATGCATTCTGGTAAATATTTATGACCATATTTCTACCTTTTTCTGAATCAATATGCTGGAAATATCTTTATGTAAAGGGAAACAGATTACAATCCAAATATAAAAACATAATGGAATATATTGCAGTAATGCTCTTAGGTATTCTGTATTGCTTTCAACTTATTATTCTCCTTTAGATCATCTTTTTTAATGATATCTGAGTCAGCACACATGTCGCCTAAGCATAATTTACTCTTCCCTCCTCTTTTGCATATTTTGTTTGGGATGTAACTTCTGTAAATGTGCATATGACAATTATTCACCTCAATTATATATTATTTTATTGTATTATTAATTTTAATTTATTAATAAACCCCTGGACTGTAACATTCTGATTTTTGAGAAGTGTTTCTGCTGATGTTCATAATCCCATCTGTGTTCTCTGAGGTTTGGAGGAGTCATGATATTTTGTGAAAAATAAAGAATAGACCTTTGCAAGAATAAAGTTATTATATTTCAGAAAATGCACCATAACCTGCTGTGCAACATGTGATTGCTCTGCTGATACGGTAGATCTCAGACATCCTGACACACTCAGAGCCCTGTTTGGGTCTCTGGTCTCTGAATAAGACAAAGGTTAGGGAAGTGGCTGTACGCTGTTCCACATCAGAGGTGGAAAACAGGAACTAGGGCAGAAATCCACGGAGCTCAAACACGTCACATCTGCCGCAGCATGTCCACAGCAGAGCGTGTCCATTACCTGAAGCTGCACAGCTTTTTACAGCAAGAGGGGACACTAAGCGACGTCCGGTTTCATATTTTTCAACTTTCAAAATAGGCTACGCTCAAAACATGAAGCCAGTCTGTCAATGGGAACAATGAGTTCGCGCGCTTTTGATGCGCAGAGATGTTCGATGTGGGCCGGCACTGCCGAGAGAAATAAACGCAAGTCCCCCTTCACCTGCAGCCTTGATCTGTATTTGTTTTTAATCAGGGTCAGTGCGGAAATCCCACACTCACACAAGTAGGTGGAGGTGAAGTGGATTAGGACTTTTATAGCCTTAGTGGAGATCTGGGGAACTCGCTCTCCACAGACAGCCAGAAACGGGTGATCGGCATTTCTCCCAGTCTCTGTCGCAGAGGTGCAGCCTCGGACCCTGACCAGGTGAAACTGAACTTTACCTCAGGATAATATATCCTGCGTTTTTTTGCTGGGTCCTGTCTACTCCATTAATGCTGACTTCTCTTGACCTAGCGCGCCTCACTTATTGAAAACCGCTGACCTCGACAACATAACCTAAATATGTCATGACAGGCCCAATTATCTAACTTTAATAAACTATTTAGCTTTATGTGTTATCACATTAAACTGTCATTAAGACGTTGGTCATGAGAGCATTATCATTTTTTAATGAATATTTTTTCTTGACCTCAAGTAAAGTGAAACAATTTGAACCTGTCATGA
Organism: Etheostoma perlongum; assembly: GCA_026937815.1. Lineage (NCBI taxonomy): Eukaryota > Metazoa > Chordata > Actinopteri > Perciformes > Percidae > Etheostoma > Etheostoma perlongum. The sequence goes on along the minus strand of CM049393.1, from coordinate 25,497,955 downwards.
AGTTTGATTTCATCAATAAGTGCTTATAAGATGGTGTCATGAATAATATCCATAACCTCAAATAAAGTAGAACCATTATGACCAGTTGACAACCGCAATTGCAGTGCGCGATTTGATAATTGTGCCTATCATGACATATTTATTACAGGTAACGTTGTCTAGGTTAACGTCATGTTGTCAGTACAAAGACATCAACAGGTTGTACGGTCTTCATTAAAGTCAAGTTGTCATGACAAAGACATATTTTAACTTTATTTTTAACTTTTTTTCTTTCATAAAAACAGGCTCAAACTGATTAACTGGTTATCAAAATAGTTGGCGATTAAATTAATAGTTACAACTAAACGATTAATCTTTGCAGCTCTAGAACTATAATGTTTAAATGCCTATGCCCCGACAACAGCTGTGGCCGGAGACATTATGTTTTTGGTTGTCCATCCTAATCTTGTGTGAATATTTGTATCTGTAAAGAAGAGCCCTGTAGAAAGTTCTCTGGAACCACGGCTATATAACACTTTGGTAGCTGCTTCTGCGGGAAATTCCCTAAAAAAATCAGTAAATAAGACTTAACTCTCAGTCACAGTCTCAGTAAATTAATCCAATTATGTCCCAAAACTGTTTGTTTGAAGAGAAAAAAGAGTATTAAAGTGTGTGTGTGTGTGTGTGTTATAGACTACCTGTCACAAGGTGTGGATCTGAGCGGCATTGAGGTGATTGAGAATGACTTGCTGCTGATCAGCAGAGCCAGGCTGGAGGTGGAGAACCAGGCCAAGAGACTGCTGGAGCAGGGCATGGAGATCCAGGTACATATACACTCATACAAAAAAAAACAAGAAACAGAACTATTTACTTTTTGTAGTTACAATTGTTGGTTTGTTGGTATTCATTTTCAGGAACAAATTAAATATCTGTGAAGTTTTGGAATCAAATCTACAAACCCTGGTCCAGAATTTCCATCACTGGTGTGCTAATCTACTTCTGTTTCAAACAATTCAGAATAATAACTAATTATAGCAGACATACACCACTTCTACATTTGTGGCTTACTTTGAGGACTGTTATAATAAGAGGCCTCCATGTAAATGCACGAGCCATGTGACAAGCACCCCTGTCATTCAACCCATATATTCAACTTATATATTTCTGTTCCCTGGGCCTTAATATTGCCTATTTACTCTTTAAAAAGAGTACATGGGTCATAGAAATTAAAACACCCCTACGGACTACACCACACTGCACTTGGATCAGTAAGCAGAAATCATTTCTAAAAAGCATTTAGTTTTATTATTTGCTGTTGTGATCTTTTATTTCCACTTTGTATGTGTGTCATCCTGTGAAAGTGGGAGCACATGTGAGCTCTGCTGACCTTCATCTGCTTCAGAAAGCCTTCTTCTCAGGGGGACAGTGTCCTATTAAAGATTGTTCTTCCGTGTGTATGTGACAGTCTGTTCAGTGTCCATGATGGCATATTGCCAAGAAGAGGGTTGTAGTGGTTGTGCAGCCATGTTCAGCTTAGTTCATCGCTGACATGGAGGGATGATAAAATGTTGATCAGGTTAGTCTCTCTATGACTAAGAGCACATGTCACAACCTTCATCTCTCATGTTCTAATTACACCTCTCATCATGCTGTTGATGAGCTTTCATTTCTACTTACTGCAGGAAATGGAGAAAACATAATGACAACATTCAACAGCCTATCCTGAAGATGTTGCTGTTGAGTTTTTCAAGTGTTATTTTTAGGTGCTTGGATTTGATTCATCTTCATGTTTATGCTTGCGCTCTTAAAGCAAAATCCTCATTCCTAGGGCTGCACAGTTGATCTACCCGCAATCACAGTGTCACTCTGTGCGATTACATAACCACATTTGTGCGATCGAATTAAGGCGGTACGATTTGGAGAAAAAGTCATATTACGATTGCGATTTACAAGACTGTGATTGCAACACTGATAATAGTATCATGAGTCTACTTGCTTCATTATCAAGGAAAATGCACAAAATTCTGTATGTTGAAACATAAAAAGTTAAATGAGCATAAGAAGAAATACAAATTCTGCAATAGTTTTTTTTAAATAACTTAATATTTAACTAGTAAATTGTTACTAACTAAATTAAACAAAAACCTTTTTTCAAAATAGACATTTTTGCTTTGCTCAACAGTACAAATGAAATAATTAGAACAATACAGAAGAAAATACAAATTCTTAAATAATATATTGCATTTTGTATGACCATATAAACAATGGCATTTAAGATGGGTGTAATATAATAACTACTGACAGATTCAGTTATACTGGCGCGTGACACGCTGACGACCATAATCCAAGCATGGATGTATCGTAATACAGATATACAGATAAAGAGAATTATGATTCATAATAATTATTGCAGTTGGTGTGTGCCAATTATAGTAACAATAAAGATAATGGAGGGGCGTAGCATTTCATATCAGAGCATAGCAGGGTGAAGCAGGGCGCCGAGCAACTATGATTTAACAACAAGGTTGACACTATCAGAGCTTGTATTTCACAATTAATGAACAGTGGCAATAATAGTCACAATGAAGATAATGGACCTATAACTAGAAATAGTGGTTGTAGTACTTTATGGCACTGCAGGGCGCTGAGCAGGACCACGGCGACAGCTGCAACCATGATTTAGGTGCCAACCTAATCCAAGGAAAACTGCTTGGCGACAGAAAACATAAGGGCTCTGGGGAATAAGCTCCCCAGATCTAGGTTAGTAACAAGCGTTTCTGGGACACGGCTGCACACAAATGGAAAGAGAGCTCAGTGTGTCAAAGGAAGGAAGTCCCCCGGCAGCCTAAAACAGCATAACTAAGAGCTGGTGCAAGACAGACCTGAGCTAGCCTACAAAGGGTTGGTAGATGAATCTGATGACTATGAAGAGAAGCAGAGAGAAAAAGGGGTGCTGTGTCTGCAGCTATACACCGTCCCCTGCCTGTTTAGGTGGACGCTGCAACTCCTCACTCCCTTACTATAAGATTTATCAAAGAGGAGAGTTTAAGTTTACTCTTAAATGTGGTGACGGTGTCTGCCTCCCGAACCCAGACTGGGAGCTGGTTCCACAGGAGAGGAGCCTGATAACTGAAGGCTCTGGCTCCCATTCTACTTTTAGAGACTCTAGGAACCACAAGTAACTCTGAATTCTGGGAGCGCAGTGCTCTAGTGGGACAATAAGGTACTATGATCGCTTCAAGATAAGATGGTGCTTGACCATTTAGAGCTTTGTAGGTCAGGAGAAGGATTTTAAATTCAATCCTGGATTTTACAGGAAGCCAATGCAGAGAAGCTAATAAAGGAGAAATGTGATCTCTTTTCTTAGTTCTTGTCAGGACACGCGCTGCAGCATTCTGGATCAGCTGGAGAGTCTTAAGGGACGTATTTGAGCATCCTGATAATAAAGAATTACAGTAGTCTAGCCTGAAAGTAACAAATGCATGGACTATTTTTTCAGCATCAGGATGTCCTAATTTGGCAAAGTAATGAAGGTAAAAAAAAAAAAAAATTAAAAGAAAATGAAATAAAATGAACCCTGAAAATATGTGTGTCCAGCGCTATTTAGTTTGTCTCAGCTAGCTAAATGGACAGATGGAGTTTAATAGTGTGTTCACTCACTACTTAATTTAAATCACGTTTAATGAGAAAAAAACTTGACTGATGCAGATCTTTTTATATTAAAAGCCTTTTTAGCCGCTTGTTTATTTTTTTATATATATACAACATCTGTGCAGAAAGTGTTGAGTGAATTCACAGTAGCTTAATCTACGGGTGGCTGTGGCTCAGGTGGTAGAGTGTTCGCTTACCAGTCAGGTTTGTGGTTTGATTCCTGATTTTTGAAATAGTATCCTGTATTGTCGTTGTTTGTCTTATTCCATCCACGTCATGAATGGACTCAACTCATCCGACGACTAGTATTAACCGATTAAACAGTCATATATCACACCACTTAGTTTCCCCAGGTGGCGTAGCAACAACGCAGGAGTTTCAGTTTTGACCTGAAAGATGATATGAAAAGCGCTATATAAATACAGTCCATTTTACAATTACATCACTAAATAAGTACAAGCTGGAGAATAATATTTTTATGTATGGATCACTTTGATTATTGATTATGTCCATCTCATTGTCCTCTGAACAATGAGCTGAGTCAATTTCACCAGCACAGACGCCAGGGCACATCTGGGCCAGAGCACAGCTTATCCTCTGGGAACAAACGCATACATATTAAATGGCGTGTGTGTGTGCGTGTGTGTGTGTGTGTGTGTGTGTGTGTGTGTGTGTGTGTGTGTGTGTGTGTGTGTGTGTGTGTGTGTGTGTGTGTGTGTGTGTGTACGTGTGTGCGTGTGTGTGTGTGTGTGCGTGTGTGTGTGCACGTGTGTGTGTGTACGTGTGTGTACGTACGTACTCTACAGCAACTTGCTGGGTGACTTGCCAACCATTTTCTAAATCAGGCCTGATGCCAGAGTGCATAAAACGGCATCAAATTAGAGCTTGTGTATAAAAAAATAAAAAACATGCAAGGGGAGGTTCAAAGGTCCAGCCTCAGCCATGCATGTCCTCAAATGCAATTTGAATTTCAAAGAAAATAAGTTAGGGGCCTTTTAAATAATATATAATAAATAGTAATTCTTTTTTTTTTTGTTAATCGGCCCTTGGCCTGCTGTCATGTTGCAGGTCTGTCCTGTTATTCCTGGGCCCACAAAAGTGGCCCCAGGGCAAAGCAGGTATACTTTTTTTCCCACTCCTACATCTAGAAACAATGAACAGTTTTTTTCCAAAAAAATTGGAAACACACACACACACACACACAGTTCTCTCTCCCCTGTGTATTCCGCCCTCAGTAGAAGTATTTTTAGCCTGACTACTGCTATAGCAGCCTCGGCTAACAACTTCTCTCACTGTGTTATGTGTTTGGCCGTATGGGGTTCTAGAGACACAGACACACGTATATTATGTATACACATACACACACACACACACATATCTATCTATCTATCTATCTATCTATCTATCTATATATATATATATATATATATATATATATATATATATATATATATATATATATATATATATATATATATATATATATATATATATATATACTGTATGTGTGTGTGTGTGTGTGTATATATATATATACACTACCGGTCAAAAGTTTGGGGTCACATAGAAATTCCCATTGCACTCCATTGTAGACAGAATGCCAGCTGAGATCAGTTGCATTGTTTTTTTAACCAGGGCAGCCGTTTTCAGATTACATTATGTGCTTACATAATAGTAAAATGGTTCTTCAATGTTTTTCTAGTTTTTTATTTTTAAATGATAGATTAGTACACAGAATGTGCCTTTGTAACATTGGATGAATGATTGCTGATAATGGGCAATGTCGATATTGCATTAAAGATCAGCCCCCCCACCCAAATTAGCAGGTATTCTGTCTATAATGGAGTGGTATGGAAATGTGTAAGTGAACCCAAACTTTTGACTGGTAGTGTATATATACTGTATATATCTCAGGGATTTGCTTATTTAGTTTTTTTTAATTATGTAAGCAGTTGGACATGCTGCTTGGGCTGTGTGGGAGCCTCACCTCAGCGCAGTGGTCTTGTCAGCAAAGACCCTGTAGCCCATCTGTTGTTCGGCTAGCATGAACCACGTAAAAAAATCTTTTCCAACATCTTTTTAGAAATATAATATAATATAAATTTTGCCCAGTGCCTAAAAGTTGCACCAAACAGCAATTCTAGGCAGTGTTAAGACGATGCCTCTCCAAAGTCCTTTTTTAAATGAGCAACTATGTAAAGTGGGCGGCACCATCAGACCTGTCACTACTGCTAGCTACAGCAGCCAAGAAGCTCATTATCTCATAATGAGCAAAAGTGTATGTTTTACCGTAAGCTTAAATTGACTCATGTTAATCATTTTTCTGTCAATTTTTTGCCGCTTATCTGGGTCCAATTATTGGGGATGAACTGAAAAAACCTGATATATTAATAATTCAAGGCCACATCGTCATCAATATATTTTCAATTATACTTTCATACAGCTTGTGCGTGAAACAGGCATTAAATGCATTCCAGGTATTAAAGAGTATTAAAAGGGTCTAAAAAGTCTTGCATTTAGCTTGGTGAACTCAGAAACCCCCAAAAAACAATAAGAGTTTTAATAGTAGTGCATTCTCCAGGTCAGGAGTATTGATCTAATCTATTATAGGCTACAACTCAGGGTCAAAAATGACCACCTGCCAGTGCGCCGGCTCTGTGGGTAAAATCGTCAAGGCCATTTGCCACTTTTGCGGACAGTGAAAATACACAACCGATAGAGAGGTTTAGTAAGGTTACCATATAATTGGATAGAGCTACACATTTGAAAGTTGTTCAAAACTGCTGTATATAGATTGACGCTATTGGCTGTACAGCCTTATTCGTTTAGATTGACCGTCAAAGTTCATTGATTTCTTACCATCAACCACTGATTGCACACACATACACACACACACTCAATACTGTATTAACTTTACAAGCTCACTTATCAGTTTGTCTGAAGGAATAGCTCAGTTTGTAGTTTGCAAAAGAGAGAGAGAGAGAGAGAGAGAGAGAGAATAATGTGGATTGGCTCAGAGCAGACAGCTGTTGGCGATCTGGGCTAAGTAGAAATTAACAGTAAAGTAGTCTTGTGGTAGTAAATGTACAGTGTAGGTTACAGTATGTCCATTAATAAACACTACAGCTCCTTAAGACCCAATACATTCCACATGGCCTGCTTCAAAACATTGCAAGGGTGAATCATTAAGTTTATTTGTTGTCCAAGGCTAAATATTATCTGTATGTATTGATAGTATATTTGAGCATGTAGGCGACTGCATTCATGTATACGGGGGTGTGTTTGTGTGTACAGTACCCTCCCACCTCCAAAAGAATAGGCCTTCCCCTAAAACCACAGTGTTATTTGAACACTGGAATTTAACTTGCATAACTTTGTTTTGTGTAAACAAATCGAACATTGGGTGACAAAATTAAATGTTGTCTAAATGACCTAAATGTTATTCCTTCATTTAGCCCATAGATTTCAAAAGTGGCCGATAATACACATATAACACATAATAATACACATATAACATTTGCAGTCCGAAAAAACAAGTACAAGCAAAAAGTACATTTACCTACTTGAAATGTTATGGAGGCCGATTCCTACCAGGAAAGGTTTTGAATAAAAAAATGTAAATACTCAAAAATTGGGAATATTGAGATATTCAGGAAATGAGCTGAGAAAAGTGAGGTGAGAAGATGGATATCAATCTCATGTGCATGAACTACTTAGCTCAGAAAGTGGTTGAAAAAAGCCTAGCTTGGTTGGAGAGCCTGGCTCTGTCCAAAATTTTTTTTAAAACACACCTACAGTACCGCCACCTATGAATCTCTTTGACTGACACAATGTATCTGATTTGTTTAATCTGTACACAACCAGAATTATAGAAATTAATATTTGTGCTTTTACCAGTCAATTATGGTAGTCTACAACTGGACTTGCTATACAATTCTTCCAAAAGGCTTCTTCTGTTCTGACTGATGAGTAGGGAATTCCAGGTCCTCTGATGGGTTGTGTCACCAGAGGGTCTTGAGTCACATGGGAGTCGTAGAGAGCCGTGGGGAGCTGTGGGGAGCCGTTGGGAGTTGTTGGGAGCCGTTGGGAGTTTTTGGGAGCCGTTGGGAGTTTTTGGGAGAATTGTTGGCACATTCAGTCAAGGCACCTCGTAGTGATATACGTAACTCTGAACCAAACTTTTTCAGTTTTCACTTTCATAGTTTGAGAATGTAGCTTTCCCTTGAAACCACATCAGTCTTTACCTGTGCTGTGAGAGTTAACCAGAGAAATGCATCATTCTACCAAAAATGTTTTTGTCATAATCCACTAATTCCTACACCACCCACGGTTCTGTTTTGTGAAATAGAAATATATAAATATTTTCATTATCAATTAATCAGCATATTATTTTGTTGATTAACCTATTACTTGTTTTACCTTTTAAAATATCAAAAGGCATTTCACAAAATCAAAAAGTCCATTACAATTTCCTAAAGCACGTGATATATTCAAATGGTTTCTTTTATTCTTTTTTCAAAGACATTCAACTCAAAAGAAAGGTATGCTTTAAAGTATATACCGTTAGTGTTGACAAATATAAACAGTCAGCGCAAAGTGTATTTTACATACACTCTTCTCTCGTTTTCCTCCCCTCTTGTTTCCTCTCCTTCTTGTTTCCTCCTCACCTCTTCTCAGTTATTTTTCTTGTCTTGAATTTGTCTTTCTACATTTTCACAACTCTCTCTCATTAGACCAATGTAAGATGCATTTTTAGCTGTTGCTGTCACCTCTGTACTCACTGGAAAACTGAATGTGAGTGTGTGAAACTACCAGACTCATTAAGTTGATTTTATGCAGTTAAAAACAGCACCACCAACTTAATTTCTCTCCTTCCCTCTGTCATCCTCTTTCTCTTTTTCGGTCAGAATCCGACCCAGGTTGGCACAGCCCTCCAGGTCTTCTATAACTTGGGCAGTCTACAAGAGACCATTAGTTCTGTAGTGGGGGGTTACAAGACCACCATACAGGACAACATCACTAGTGCTTTGGACATCAAGGGCCTGACACAGCCCACCAACCCCAGAGGTAAGACCCAAGGAGGATGGTTCTTACAGAACTTTTGCCTATACAATCTACACAGAGAGACACTCACACACTGGATACATTGCACTCATTTCTAAAAGGCAAAAATGACATTTGACCCAGTTTATGAGTGGGCTTGATTCAAAATAGATTATTATACCATGGCCACAGAGAATAGTCACTTCTGGCTGGAAGGCGTGTGCTATTTTTATGGCTCTGATGTAGCGACCACATTATTGTTCTAATTAATGCGCACAATACTTTCAGATAACCATCACTGATTAGGCTAGGCTTTCTTCCCCTGGCATTTTCAGGACTATTTTTGAGGATTATATCACTAATAAAATTTGAAATTTCCACACATACATTTTTTTTTGTAAATAAAAAGTCTGGTGATTGTATATTTTTTCACAATTCACAAAACCATAAAAAGACCCAAACTAGTGGATATATCTACTAACAAGTATTGTCACAGCCAGATATATCTTCTTCTTGTGCTATACAGCTCCATTGATAACAAAAACTGAGTGAGAGGATATAAGAGCCATCATATCTCTCTCTCTCTCTCTCTCTCTCTCTACTCTCTCTGGATAAATGGATAATTGTTACATGAACATTTCTATCGTGGTTTACCGTTACATCCCTATAGCTATGTTAAAAAGTGAAGAGAAGGACTGAGCTGTTTCTCATTATAGAAAAATTATAGAATGACACCAGACTTCTGCTATGAATTTAGCAATAAAAAATAGCATGACAGAAAAGCTCCTCTTATTGGCTCCTGCAATTGTACGAAGAATCATAAATGTTTTTTGTGTCAGCTGTTAAGTTGGGAAATAGGATGAAAAATACCACATATCAACAAACAAACAAAAAGCTTACACATAGTGAATTTGTCCCCTCAGGTGCACCAGGCAGAGCAGTGCTGCCGACACCTGGCAACACAGCAGCTTTCCGTGCTGCTCTGTGGACCAACCTGGAGAAACTGATGGACCAGATATGTGCTGCATGCAGACAGGTACCCACTCCCTGAGACCCGTTTTTAAGCACACAAAAACAAAAGCAGTCAGCAGGACTGATGAGACAGAAATAACATTTCCGCATATTTTCCAGGTGCAACATTTGCAGAAGGTCCTGATGAAGAAGAGAGACCCTGTAACTCACGTGTGCTTCATCGATGAGATCATCAAGGTGGGTGGGCAACCCTGCTCTAGTTTTGGTATATAGCTGCAATCAGGACAACAGTCACAAGGCTCCAGTCTGGCCACAGAGTCATTAAAAAATAGAAAATAGAAGTTTTAGTATGAATTAATTTTCATGTTTCTCACATTCAGTGTAAAATATCCACACACATTTATGCCTGCTGTCGCTTCTAAGTCACCATCTACTACACATAACACAGCAGACAATACATGACAGCTTAATTAGATGACCAGACCAGTACGCCTAGGCAGGAATAATACTACCTGACCCCAGGTTATTATATGTGTTCACTTGATGACGCGCAACTTTGTTAGCAGGGTTGGTTACCGAGACCCGGTGCCACTGATATGCCTCTGCTGCTCTCTGAGCCTTGGACGTTCGAGGCAACCGAAGCATCGATAATCGTTGCACACCAAATTTTCAATACATTTTGTCCCCACCGGGGGTAGAACTAATTCAACAGAGGCAGGGAGTGAGTGTTGAATGAGATCCGGTTTCTGAATATCCTCTGCCTTCAGTCTCTGGGTGAGCTGTTCAAAATCTGCACGGCTTTCTATGTCACTAGCCGAGACGAGGTGGCTAACCGTAGCACATGCTAGTGCTAGCATGCTAGCTCGTTGTCAATGGCAAAACACTGCTACAACACACGAGTTGACCATAATCCCTAAAAGAACTACTTCCTGTCCCTGTTCTCCCAGCTAATCCTGCCTTGTACTGACCAAAGCTGGAGAAAGAGTTATCTAGCTGATGGGATCTTACCTAGCTACTGAGCAAGTGGGACTCCCAACAAAGATAGTATAGAAGGGAGATGTCTCACTTTGTAGCTAAAGCAGAGATCTAAACACACAGGGTGAAAACAGAATCTGCAGCAATGTGCAGTACAATCAAAATATTATATATGCAAGTTTTTTGAAAATGAAACCATAGAAACCTATTCTGGTACAACCTCAAAATACAATTATGAACCTGAAAATAAGCAGAATATGGGCGCTTTAAAGGCAACGTAGAGCAATTTGTGTTGACAAAAATCATGAAATTGCTTTAAATATTTTGTTAATGTTGGACTTTTTGGGAAATGGGAAGATAGCAAAAAAGCAAGACAGAAAGCAGCAGGCTCCCAGCCCACAGGCAAGTCACTTAATAGTAGTAGTATTGTCGATAGTAATGGTGGCAGCCGTCAACACATTATCATGACTATCATCATCATATCACTCTCTTACCTCCACAGAAACCTAGTTGTACAAATCAGAGCGTAAAACTGTTACTATGGAAACAAAGCTCTCACCAATTACCCAGAGACAGATGTGTGAGTTGGACCTAATGACATGTCTAAATGCAAGGCTCCACAGCAGGGCAGCTGCACTATCACTCTGCCTCCACAGAAGAACCACTGAACAAACACACTGTTCTACTGTCACTGGTCACATCTTGCAGTAGCTGTATCAAAATAAATATATTTACACTGGAGGAGAAGGAGAAAGACAGAGAAGCACCTGAGATGAGCTGTAACTCATGAGGAAGACAGTATTATTATATAGTCGGTAGTGTTGTAGCCTAAACACACCCACCCATCCCCAGGGATTTTTTATGCCTAAACAGGTCAGTACTGTATACTCCTGTGCCTCTCCTCACTCCGGGTATCACTTGTTTTGTTTTTTCCTCGCCTCGATCCTGGTTTCTTCATGTAATAGGAATTATGTCACCGCCCACTTATTCTACAGGAAAAGACAAACAGACTCTGGTGGATAGACCTGGAGACGATCATTCCTACTTTATTTCCTCCTGGTTTGAATATTGTAGTCTCCATCATTCAGCTCTCAGCAGGAGAAAGCTCTCGTGTGCTACTGCTTATGCAGAAGATGCTCTGAAGGATAAGACTTTATTACTCTAGTCCCTGCTGCCAGGTTTCCTGTCAGTTTTACAACTATATTGCTGGTTGTGAGAGTAGTGTGTACATAAACAATGTTTACATCGAACTGAAATTTCAATGTTTACAAAAAAGCCTCACAGTATTATTCAAAGTATCTATTATAATGGCAACTTGTTCTCTAAAAGTAACTATATAACAGGCTTCTTTTAGCGCATTCAAAGAAAGGTTTTGGTTTACTCCACGTGGTGCCATAGTGTGATCAGACACCGGCTTAAAACTTTGTTAAGTCTAAAAGCTGCTGAATTTCTTGCTTTAAGGTCTGGGCCCCTCATCTGTAGTTATTTTAAATAAGTGTTTTTATTCTTACATTGATGTAGTTATTGTAAAACTATTTTAGACAAGAGTGTTCACGATAAAATAGTTAAGTATTCTGTTTTATTCTGAAGCAATCATACAGTACATGCCATAAAGAATGTGAATAGCTGAACTTTCCAGTCATATGTGATTCTCAAGCTACGTTTACTTTGTTACGTTTTTGGTTTTTAAGCAGAGTTTTGAGCCAAAAGCCATCTCCATGCATCCAAGTGTTTTTTTTTTAATCTCCAATAGAAGAATTAATCTCCGTTTAAACTAACACCCCACAACCTCATCAACATTCTGGCATACTGGGCATAAACAGGAGGCAGCATGTATACTCCGCCTGCTGCTGGTAGTTGCCATGGTAACATTAGTAGCTAAGTCTCAGAGAACGAGACAACATGACCCATTTAGGCGGCAGAATGCAACACAACCCCTTAGATTCCAAACCAGAATGGGTCAGAAGTGTTTCCAAATGTCTCCGGTTTAGGAGCTCAGGAACACCAGAGCAGGGGGAATGAAAGGGGGAAATGTTTAATTTAATTTATTAATTTATTTGACATGGACAGTGTACATTAATTAACTTTGGTGTAAATGCACCAGACTTAGCCAAAAGGCTATTTTTCATCCGTTATCCCTGGACAGATCTTAAAATCGTCTACTAAAAAAACAACAATAAGTAGATTACAGTCAACAAAACAAATATGAAAAAGCAGTAAAACAGATTAACCTCTTCAAATCCCACTGATAAATACAGTGTATACATTTGCTATAATACAGACATTAGGTTAAATTGTTGTTTTTTTTGTTTTGTTTTTTAAAGTTAGTTAAAAAAAAAATTATACCACACATTGACACAGCAGAGACACAAGTGGCAGCACGGTTGGGTTGAGGGAAGATACGTACTCTCATTAATGCTGACATGTCTGATGTGTTATGAACCAGTTTTTTAGATGTTTTTTTGAGTGTATGTGGTGAGTTCTCTGATGTTCTGAGGGACAGAGTTCCACTCCTGTGCTGCTGTAACTGAAAAGGCACTCTGACTAAATGCACTTTTCCTCAGAGGAACAACAGTCTCCTCGGGTTGACCCTTGCATTACTCTCTAAAGTTGCAAAAGATATTTGTTTATTAACCAAAACGCAGCAATGTAAATGTAGCCTTATATGACATATCAAAAGCATTACTTTGCCTCTACAAAAGACTCCACTCTTCTGGTTTCAGTCTTTCTTCTAGATGTTGAAACTGGCTGCAGGGATTTATTTTCCCATTCAGGCCCAGGAGCATGATTGAGGTCCAACACTGATGTTGGGTGATCAGGCCTGTGTCACAGATAACTCCGTTCATCCCTAATGTGTTGGACCGGTGGATTTCTAGGATTATGGTTAACTACACCTCAGATCTCTGCAGGGTAAATCCAGACATCTAGCTAGACTATCTGTCCAATCCGAGTTTTCTGTTGCACAACTAAAACAACCTTTGAACGTACACATGTTCCACCAAAACAAGTTCCTTCCTGAGACTATTTAGCAGAGGAACTGTTGCTTTGTCTGGCGCTTAGTGCCTCCCAAGACAATTGTGATTGGTTTAAAGAAAGGGTAAAAATGCTCCCAGAATGCTGTGAGGACTAGCCACACATGTCCAGTTAAATAATTAAAGAACCTTCCTTAAGGCTCAGTGTGATGAAATGTGTGTTGGTGTCTATGACAACACTTGCTGCTCTTTTTCTTGTTACACAGAGCCGTTTTCCCAAAGGCATTGAGTTTAGTCTGTCTAATATTTTATAATGAAGGATGTCTGCACTAACTACCACAGTGATAGCAGTGTTAATGATGGTGGTGATGTATAATGATCATTATAATTGCCTTATATTGTGCTTGCAACAATTAAGGATTATATGTCTCAATTTTAAAATTATAGTTTTATTGCACTACTGCAAAGCAACTACTGCTGCTCATTAACTATACCCTTGTAGCAGAGCTGCACCAATCACATTACTGTATCTGATATAGGCGGCTGCACCAATCATATTGGTGCATTTTATATTGGCGGGCCAGAGGCGAGCTGCACCAATCACATCTGTGTATCTGATGTAGGCGGGGCCAGAGGCCAGCTGAACAGATGACAACAGTTTAATGTACCAGTTACAGTTGCTAAGCGTATGAGGCTCTGGATATGTCACCCCGTGTGCTGTTGTGATTGGTTGTAGTGTTATCCAATTGCGTGCAGTGAGATGTTCAAATGCACACTTGGTGCCGCCCCTCGAGGTGGGTGACTTTCATTACTCGATAGTTACTAGACCCTTAATCTTTCGGATTTGGGTCTGGATTTTCAGGATACACAGCAACACAAATTTCAGTTTATTCACAAAAGAGACATTTTCTAGAGCGTTAACTTCAGCTATTATTGTTGTATAAAAAAAGTCATTGCTGTGTTGATTTGGAGTGCAGCTACCATCCTCAGACCACACAAAACACCCAAATGCTCTCTGCTTATATCTCCACCTTAACTGCTAATTTTCTTATTCATATCTGCATTCAGATGTTTGAAGCTAGTCTGCAAGTCTCTATTTTTTTAGGGTAAAATATTGATCAATTTATTACATCTCCAAAATGTTCAAAAGTTTGACAAATCTGAAAGAAAATTGAATGCTTGTTCATAGGACCATCATCAGCACAACATCAATAGACTTATTACCTAAAGAAACTTAAATAGGCAATCAGACAGAAGGTGTTTCCTATCAAATCACTAGCTCATGTTACTCACAAAGCAAGGATACACCATAATTCTTTTGTTTCTCTTCTCTCTTCCTGATGACAGGATGGTCAGCCTGATATTCTCTACACTTTCTGGAATGATGTAACCAAGACACTTAGTGAGGAGTTTCACAGAGCAACTGAAGGTAAGACTGCTAAAGCTGCCAATTCAAAGGAAAGATGAATTACTCAGAGAGTTTCAATCTTTAAAATGTCTCTTAAGACTAACAGTAGATAGCTGCATCATCACCAGCAGCAGCACAAACAGCTAGTGGGAGGTCTCATTTAGAAAGCCATAATCATCAGGCTGTGACAAGAGCTCAGTTATCAGCAGGAAATCAATGGGGCTGCAAGTAATAGAAGGCCTGATGATCATGGAGCTATAAGAGCACAAAGCAGTCTTATTGAACCAGTGTTGGCCTGTTGTACAACCTTAGTTTGTATTAAAGCAAAATTGTGTGACCTGACAGTCACAGTACAAATTACGTATACACAGCTGCCGTACATATGGATTTTAAACCAGCTCTGTGACATTTTCATGTGGCCAAGGTGTTTATATGAACAGGGTTTGGATTCCCTCTGTGATGCGTTTCCCGTCATCCATGTGGTATCGGCGGCCCTCCGTTGCTCTGCTGCAGTGGCACCTCCCAGCACAGGCGCCACGGAGGGAAGCCAAACACCCTCTGCCCACACTGCCATGACACAGAGCTGGATTTAAATCAGAAAAAAAAAATTGTCTTTAAAGTTACTGTTGGTAGCTTTTATATAAAAATTTTTTTTTTTGTCATACTTGCTCAAACTGTCACTATATTCTACTTGAGAAAGAAAGTGTAATGGAGACTTGATAATTGCGACGGTAGCTGGTTGGGAATGTGTTATGGCTGTGGAGCATCGGTCGGATGCTCTGATGCTATCTTCAATAGATTTATTGACAGCAGGCAGATGATTGTCTGTCTGTGTGTGGTTCTACAAAAGAACATCTCAGCATACAGTAGTACAGACAACGGTGCCGACAGGATGCAATCATTAAGGCTAGTTAATGATGATAATTAATTAATGACCTAACTTAATTAACTAGCTGCTTATACCAAATAACCAAAATTATATACATCAGCTCGTTATTAGATTAAACAGCCTTCTTGCTGCTGTGGTCTCAGTAACAACAACTCAAAACATAGCTCTATCTTACCCAACCATTGTGAACACTCCAATAATAATTATATACTATTATGTAAGTACACACAAGCACAATAGTAGTGTAATACTTATAATGGAAAGCATTTGCATGAAGCTGGCTAACTTTATGCTAACATACTGAATTTTAACTGAATATCCCAGAACATAAAACATCAATATAAACCTAAGGCTCCTGAAATACTCATATACATTTCACATCAGTGTGCTCAAATGTCTCTGAACACAGGCAACAACTATACACTTTAGAAATATCTACGATACTTTTCTCTCGACCATTCTCACCAGTAACTCAAAAACCAGTGATATCCGCCACCGCATGCAGGTGTTCTCTCCGCAACACGAAAACAAAGGCTCTATTTTGGCTGATCCCTGCCACCAAAATTGTTGAGCCATAAGTCTGATTTTGCATCTATGCATTCCAACATCTTTTTTTCTGCTATTGCTGAAGTCCAACATGAAAACAAATGAGAGGGTGTGCATCTAAAAGCTAAGTCAGTTGCAGCACACAGGCATTATTAAGAGAAATTGATAATTTTTAAGTTAAGTGCCTCTCAGGAGTTGAACAATTTGGTTCTAAATGGCAGCAGATTGTTGTTTCATCCCTCTTGTGTACCTCCATCTCACCGGAGTCTCTCTGCAATCAATTGTCAAATAAAGCAACAAATAAAATGCCTTTACCCCTTTTCAAAGAAGTTTAAAAAACATAAATGAACATAGATTGTATCTTTCTAAGAGTAGAGAAAAAGAAAGACTTAATAATGCTAAGAACAACATCTCTCTCTCTCTCTCTCTCTCTCTCTCTCTCTCTCTCTCTCTCTCTCTCTCTCTCTCTCTCTCTCTCTCTCTCTTTCTCTTTCTTTCTCTTTCTCTCTCACATACACACACACTCTCAGATCATTATGAAGGCGTCTTAGTAGAGAGTTGTCTGATTTCACAGAATAACAAAGTGAGAACAGGAGAGGCGGATTTGGCTTCTTGCTAACATACTAACTGGCACTTTACTGAAGTATGTATGTGGGTGGTTTTGTGTGTGTGTGTGTGTGTGCGCTGAAGATATTCTGGAACTAAAATAAGGAAGGATGACATGCTTTCTTGTTAATATGTGAATAATATAGAGGCTGTAATATATGATTACTGATTGTCCTCAGTTTCCATTTTCTCTCTCCAAAGTTCAAAAATACACCTACACGTCTAAAGTTATCATATCTAGTCAGTATCTTGTGTTTAATCCGTACACAGCGATGTTAAACCAACTTGTGTGGTTTTACACACAAGGGGGAGTTTCACTATTTCTTGCTGATAACCTGAAAAGTCAGGTGCAGTGACTGTGTACAACTTCCTAGAGTCTTGTCATTGCAGTGAGGTTGCCAGGTTTGGTACCATCATATCAGGCAACCTACTGGAGACACTGTACAGAAGTGCTGGGTATGGAAGCAAATATTGTTTAAAACAAGTTGTTCCAGCACGTTAGTGCTCCTAAAACCACAAATTGTAATTTAATTCAATTGCTGTTGGTGTATGTATCAGTCACACAAGATGCAGTGCGTTAATCATTAAGCTTCAGGGTTAGCCAGTCCAATTTAGGGCTACACATGGACCATGTCAACGATACATTCTGGTCATTTTTCATATTTGATTTTGCAAGTTTGAAGTTGCGTGGACGAAAACAACATTTAAATAATTTTAGGCACTATTTTGTCTAGAATACATGTTGGTTTAAATCAGGGCTATAGCCAAGCCTTTGAAATGTCTCGTGTGTTTATTGTCTTTGGTGTCACCGAGTTGCCATTATGGTGGTATGACTACAGTAAGCTACAGCAAGCTGCCGGCCTGGTGTTGTGACGATTTATGGTCTCTTGTCAAAATATGCAGCCTATGTGTTTTTGTGTAATTCCATTAGTATCTTTTGATTTATATTTTTGATAACAAACTGGGATGAATGTACTTAGATACTCTATACTAAAAATAAAATGAAAACGCCAGGACAGCTCAGTCGGCAGGGAGGGCGCCCATATACAGTATAGAGGTTTACCCCTCGACGCAGCAGGCCCGGGTTCAACTCCGACCTGCAGCCCTTTGCTGCAGGTCATTCCCTGTCTCTCTCTCCATTTTCATGTCTTCAGTCGTCTTGTCATTAAAGGCATAAAATGCCCCAAAAATAATCTTAAAAAAAATCAACATTTGATAACTTTCGGTCTGTCTGTTTGGGAGCCAAATCGCGATAGATAGACTGTGACAAAGAAATGACACTAACTTTGCATTCATTATGGAATATCAAGCATCTCACAAGCTGCGTGGGCAAACACTGCAAAAACAGATTTCAATACCATTTGGACTAGGTTTGACTGGGTTACACAAAGCCATACTAAATGGGAACTACCTACAGCCTGCCAAGAGCCTGGGTCTGTCCCAGGTTTCTTCCTAAAAGGGAGTTTTTAACGAAATTAACACTGATGCGGAGGTATTTGAATCCAAGCAGGCTTAATTGCTTGGATTCAAATACCTCCGCATCAGTGTTAATTTCGTTAACGATAATAAAGACGTAATATGTTCATCAACAAATGACGGGATGGCACCGCCATCAATGAAACTCAACTGTGGCAATATCAATAATATTATGGATAAAAAAGACAGGACTAAATTGTATTAAAAAAAACTTTTCATATTCGTCACCTTTCATCTATTCTAGGGATACACCAAATCCAGATTTTTGGGGTTTGGGCAAAAACCAAATCCACTGGTTAAGATTCTGCCGAATCAGAAACCAAATACCGAATCCTCCTCCCATCCTCAGTCCATTACCACAGTAAACACATTAATGAAGTAAACACTGTCCACAGCCTACAATAGTTAAATGTAACAACTTAATGTTGAATTCACACGCTCCGCTCCCACTGTAGGGAGACTCATTACCGAGAGAACAGCTGACGGCCCTGGAGAGGCGCCGTCTGGTTAACACCAGATTTTAGCTGTCTTTCCTTTGCCGTACCTGAAGTTGCAACCTGCATTCTGGCTGCTGTCTATAGATTCCTTCATGCACAACTTGTATTCTTTCAGATGTTTAATACATATGTTGTGTTTTGTTTTCCTTGCCTTGAGTCCTTGCCGCCACAAGACAAATTGGCATTGCAAATTAAACTTGTAGCTCAACTCTTTTCCATCAGTTCTATTATTACTTTCTCACAGATTGACATAAACACCTTCCTGTATTTGGCAGCGGCGTGCAAGTGTAGAAATTCGGCAGAAACCAATCCCCGTCAAAACGCCCAATATTCAGCCAAACCCAAATCCTGGATTCGGTGCATCCTAATCTTTTCTTACCCTTTCTGTCTCGGATGGGTGCGACTGATAACCCTGATTACTCAGAGAAAATGCAAAACCAGGGGTTTAAGTGGGCCAGAACGATCCGGGAACTGCGCTCTGGCACCTTCAAAAAAATAAGTAAAGTGCAGTTTTATACATCAGTGTTTCATTCATTCATGCAGCGGCGCACCGTCATGAGTATGCCTCCTCTTCACCAACACCAGATCGATCACACACAAAATGGATGAGCTACAAATACATACAAAACTGCTGCTTTATGATTTTCACAAAAGCCTGGCTGAACATCCCGGATGGCAGCTAGCATCTAGCAGCTAGCAGGGCGAGCTAGCTACCGGCAGGATAGAGACAGGGTAGGTGAATTTATCAACAAATAATGTCTAAATTGAAAACGCATATTGTTGTCACGAAAGGGCCCTGTTCATCTTGCACAGACATTTTAATTGCTTTTTGTGTCTGCTAAGAGGCACAAAGTCACTCTAAAACTGGCCCTGATAACTGCCGTTTTAGCTGTGTTGCCTGTACCGATTCAGGTCGGGTTCAAAAGTACACGCATATTTATAGCTATCAAGAATAACGTAAAAATTGGCCGGAATTCTCCTTTAAAGTTTAAAGCCTTTGCCTCTTATACTAAACACCTATTTTGTATATATTTGTTTCTGTATATATTTATTTCTTGCTAATATTTAATATTTTTGTCTGTTTGTGTATGTATGCACCAAGGCAAATTTGGTTGTCTTCTGTAACTTATGTCTGGGTACCACCGGCCAAGCAATCAGCCTGTTCCAAACAGGCCCGTTTAAACGGGCCCCGCACTAGTTGTATGTATAAGCAGGTTCCTCACTGCCTATGCTTGTGCTGCTTTTTTTCTTTCTAGCTTCGTCCTTCCTAAAGCAGGCGTTTGAAGGAGAGTTTCCTAAGCTGTTGCGACTGTACAACGAACTGTGGCGCCGCCTGCAGCAGTACAGCGCCAGCCTCCAGGGGGCGCTAACAAGCAGTGGAGGAATGGACGCGTCTCTGGACATCACCACCACTGAGACAGACAGCCAGGACCTCTTCACACATGGGAAACAGGACTACAAGTGAGCCGACACAAAGAGCAACATAATCAGACTCACTTCAGAGTGTGATCACACCTGCAGGCTGTTTGTTTGGTGTGAAGCAGGGGGAAGAAGTTTATTTTGGAGCATATTTGTGCTTTGTTTAGATTAACACTTTAATTACAAGTTCAGTTATAAGTGAACAAGCACATGTAATGGCTTCCTCAACTAACAAGCAGAGTTCTGGTCACCTGTGATCCATGTCCAGTGCCAGAACCTGTAACTACCACCCGTTCTCACTCCCAACTCGTAAAAAACTGACGCTTGGTCAGTGGCTCTCAGTGTTAGATACCGACGCAAAAATCACCCTTTAGCGTACTTATGGGACGCCCAGGGAAGCAGCAGCTCGACTGCGGAGCTGTAAGATGACGCAGTATTAAGAGAGACAAGCGTAAGGTATATAAATGGTGGGGGGTGGATGGGTCAAACAACACAGGACTCTCACCCAGAAGACTGGGGTTTGTGTCCTGTGTGTCACATACATGTACATTTTTATAACCCCAACCACAATCTTTTCCAAAACCTAACTGTACCGTTCTTGTTCTGCATGTCAGTTAAACGTACACCCAGACCCAGAGCATTAAAAAATGACGCCAAGAGTCCCAATCAAGCACGTTTTTAGTGTCAATAACAATTGAACCCGACCAAGCTTCACTTTCTGAAGCGATGGGAGTGAGATCTGTGTTGGTAACTGGCTGAGTATGATGGACACGTTGGATCTTTAGTGGAGTATGATACTCGAGGTGTCTAGACAGACCCACCCCCAGTAGGGGTCTCTCATGTTCATGTCTGGCTGTTGAACTCTTTCAGGTTCAGGTCAGTTTTTTGAATGAACAGACCTTTCTTGGGTGGTGGAAGACTTGCATTTTATACCAAAAAACCCTTTTAAGCAATTATTTTAATCAATGGTTGGCCGCCTTAACAATCAGTTAATCGTTTAATCATTAATATTTTATGAAATGCATTTGAGGTTTGCCCATTAGAAAACTGTTTCACTGTTGGCAGAGGTGAAACAAGCTTCGATGTAAGTTAATAAGTTACAGTGCCTTGCGAAAGTATTCGGCCCCCTTGAACTTTTCAACCTTTTGACACATTTCAGGCTTCAAACATAAAGATATAACATTTTTACTTTTTGTGAAGAATCACCAACAAGTGGGACACAATTGTGAAGTGGAACGAAATCTATTGGATATTTTAAAAAATTTTAGCAAATAAAAAACTGAAAAGTGGTGCGTGCAAAATTATTCGGCCCCTTTACTTTCAGTGCAGCAAACTCACTCCAGAAGTTCAGCGAGGATCTCTGAATGATCCAATGTTGTCCTAAATGACTGATGGTGATAAATAGAATCCACCTGTGTGTGATCAAGTCTCTGTATAAATGCACCTGCTCTGTGATAGTCTCAGGGTTCTGTTGAAAGCGCAGAGAGCATCATGAAGACCAAGGAACACACCAGGCAGGTCCGTAATACTGTTGTGGAGAAGTTTAAAGCCGGATTTGGATACAAAAAGATTTCCCAAGCTTTAAACATCCCAAGGAGCACTGTGCAAGCGATCATTTTGAAATGGAAGGAGTATCAGACCACTGCAAATCTACCAAGACCTGGCCGTCCCTCTAAACTTTCAGCTCAGACAAGGAGAAGACTGATCAGAGATGCAGCCAAGAGGCCCATGATCACTCTGGATGAACTGCAGAGAACTACAGCTGAGGTGGGAGAGTCTGTCCATAGGACAACAATCAGTCGTACACTGCACAAATCTGGCCTTTATGGAAGAGTGGCAAGAAGAAAGCCATTTCTCAAAGATATCCATAAAAAGTCTCATCTAAAGTTTGCCACAAGCCACCTGGGAGACACACCAAACATGTGGAAGAAGGTGCTCTGGTCAGATGAAACCAAAATCGAGCGTTTTGGCCACAATGCAAAACGATATGTTTGGCGTAAAAAACAACACAGCTCATCACCCTCAACACACCATCCCCACTGTCAAACATGGTGGTGGCAGCATCATGGTTTGGGCCTGCTTTTCTTCAGCAGGGACGGGGAAGATGGATGCAGCCAAATACAGGACCATTCTGGATGAAAACCTGTTGGAGTCTGCAAAAGACCTGAAACTGGGACGGAGATTTATCTTCCAACAAGACAATGATCCCAAACATACAGCAAAATCTACAAAGGAATGGTTCACAAATAAACTTATCCAGGTGTTAGAATGGCCAAGTCAAAGTCCAGACCTGAATCCAATCGAGAATCTGTGGAAAGAGCTGAAAACTGCTGTTCACAAAACGCTCTCCATCCAACCTCACTGAGCTCCAGCTGTTTTGCAAGGAAGAATGGGCAAGAATGTCAGTCTCTCGATGTGTAAAACTGATAGAGACATACCCCAAGCGACTTGCAGCTGTAATCGCAGCAAAAGGTGGCTCTACAAAGTATTAACGCAAGGGGGCCGAATCATTTTGCACGCACCACTTTTCAGTTTTTTATTTGCTAAAAAAGTTTAAAATATCCAATAGATTTCGTTCCACTTCACAATTGTGTCCCACTTGTTGGTGATTCTTCACAAAAAATAAAATTTTTATATCTTTATGTTTGAAGCCTGAAATGTGTCAAAAGGTTGAAAAGTTCAAGGAGGCCGAATACTTTCGCAAGGCACTGTAATTGTCCAGCTTGTATTTACCTTCACAAAAGTGCCCGTTTTGCCACTGACAGACTCAGATTAATATTCTAAGTGTCTGACAACCGTATGGAAAGGATTTCTAAGGAGGTCAACCTTTCTGTTAAAGAGTAAAATCTTTTTTTAAACATAAGTACAAAATTATAGAAAGGATCCCTTCAGAGATAGAGCTTCAAAACTTTAAAAGTCCTTTCTGTTTAACCAGAAACAGCTCTGAAGTCACTAGAGCTAAACCCACCAGACTCATTTAAAAAAAACTTACTTTTAGCGTGTATTGAGCCAACATATTGTCATATGTATATCTGTAAACTATGTGTTTATTTTAGCCTAAACTAGAGTTGTAATGGTTGGAAAAGTGGAAAGACAACCCAGAAAATCTTCTCATAATTGTGTTTTGTTTCTGTCGACTTTGAATGAAGTGTATTTCATAATGCTAAAATAAAAAAAGTCTGGTGGGTTTAGCGAATGCATTTCGCGGCGGTTTTATGTTCAAAAAGTGACCTTACTCTTTAACAGTAAAGTTGTCCTCAGAATATTAATCTGAGCCTGTCAGTGGGGAAGCACTTTTGTGAAGGTAAATACAAGTTGGACAATTGCCCTATTAACTTAAATTGTAGCTTGTTTCGCCGCTGCCGACTGCAGCAATCTCGCTTAATACTGGACCAATGTCAAAGATTGTTGTTGTTTTAAATACGGAGCTCCCACCTCTTGCTATTCAACTGCTGCTACAAAGCTAGACAGATGTCCCAAAGACGAAAAAAGACAGTTGCTCTGACTTTATCTCTCCAATTACCGCTACCGCTAAAATGCATTCATAGTGGGAGCAGGTGAGTGTCGCTAATCCATCACTTTTGTTTTGATTTAGTTGGAAACATGTGTAATTAGAGTCAGCTGTGTGGTTTTTAATCAGTTAAATTAATAACAGCAATTAAGTCCAGCTTCACAGTATGTCCCACAATGTCAACAAACAATGTCCAAACAAGATATGTTTGACAATACTAAAGCCCAGGCACAAATTGCTTGATTTTTGATAATTACATTGTTTTACAATGCATAGCAGGAACACAGCGTCTGCGTCTGAAAACCCTCTCGATTTACTATATAATGCACTGCATTTACTGACTGCTATTTAGTTTGAGTGTCTGAATATTGAGGATAAATATTATAGTTCAATTTCTTCTAACATCCACACAATGCAGTGCCTCATGTTTTGTAGATATAAATGTACCCGTGTATGTGACACTACACATGTCAGTGATGACCCAAAATGATGATGAAGTGGCCAAAATCTCAACTGACAAGTCGATTTTTGCACAAGCCTAAAGATAATGTTAGTTCATTGAGAAGTGATGAGTAGAATTCCAGTCTTGTGAAGAGCAATCACTTCAAGAAAAGCAACCATGTGACCTATTAAGTTTAGGTATTGGCATTGGTATCAGGAGAGAAGAAATGGGATTGGTGCATCTGTTGTATGGTAGCATGGAGCGAGAGACCGTGTCTGTAAAGAAGGTGGGAAGGAGAACTGTGAAATGAAGCGGGAGCATTGAGGGAGTAGAGACTAAGGAACAAAGGAATGATTTAACAGGTGGATTGAGGAGTGAAGACATGACAGAAACCGCAAGCAACAACAAGTCTTTTATTGTCTGAGTGCTAGGAGCACGTTCATGTGCTCACCAGTCCAATCAAACTGCTGGCTACAAAGAACATAGCTTCAGGAAAACACATGTCAGACACATTTCATCCTCATCGAGCCCTCATGGAAACATATCTGCTGTGTTTACAGCTTTGAAATATTTAAAGTTTTGTAAAGCCATGATACAATAGTACATTTGATTGTTAGGACATTTTCCCTTTCTTGTCCTGTATCACAATAATATACAGTCGTGAGAGAATGTTGAATACAGCACACACACCAACACACACCCACACACGTCTGCGTGTAATAGGAGGAGATACAGTGGCATTTTGCTTCCATTTATATATGCACTTCAACTGCTCTATTAATAAATGTCAGCATATATTCTTGCTAATTAGAGGATATTATATGTCCACATGAGACAATAAATAGATTGTGTCATTATACCATGACAGATTTGAAATGTTGAATTTTTAAAGGCTATCTTTACAGTAAAGTGATGCTATTTTCTGATCTTATTGCGTTGTGGCCGAGTGAAAAGAACAGGATGTCTTACCATATGCATGGTAATAATGGTTTCTCAAACATACACATCAATTATGTAAGTGCACTCTGCATCTTTTTTTATTTTGTGTGTGTGTGTAGCCCAGAGAAGGCTCTGAAGGACTCTCTGCAGCCGTACGAGGCAGCCTACCTCTCCAGGTCGCTCTCTCGCCTGTTTGATCCCATCAACCTGGTGTTCCCTATGGGCGGCCGCAACCCACCTTCCAACGATGAGCTGGACAGCATCATCAAGACCATCAGCAGGCAAGCACAGTACATGCCATATTGGCTGCCTTACAGCAAAGACCCACTGGAAGTGACTGAATCAGCCAATAAGATGAGATAAGCCTTTATTGATCCCCAGAGGGGACATTCACGTGTTGCAGCAGGGTGGTAGGCATTAGCAATGTCGTTAGCAACTTTTAAGGTAGAAAATAACAATGCCATCCGGGCATGACATAACACAAACTATAATTTATTCTGACAGAGAAAAGTGTCTTCTATTCAGTCTTGTAAAAAGTACTTGAAAACAGTACATGAGTCAAAGTACATGTATCTTACCAGAAAATTAGTTTGGTAGAAATTAAAGTTTAGAATATTACTTGAGTAAAAATGTTAAAGTATCTGATATTTATTGTACTTAAATTTCAAAAGTAATTATCCAATATTAAATGTACCTAATTTTTTTGAAGTAAAAGTAAAAAACAAAACTTTGATTATGAACTTTATTGTGGCTTCATCATAGTGATGCATACTATCCACGGTTACCACAACTTCTCAAACTTAAAGTTCAAAGTCTGACATCAACAAAGTGAAAAACAGAATATAAATTTTTTTGTGAGCAAGGATCTTTCACTCCAATGTATGAAAACATTTCTTGCAAGTAACGAGTAACAAGGACGGTAAAGTAGTGAAGTAATGAAGTTAAAGTATACACTTTATTTAGGAAATGTAGTGGAGTTAATGTAAAAGTTTCCAGATGTAAATAACAAAGTAAAGTAAAAAGACGTGAAAATTCTACTGAAGTACAATAACTAAGTAGTTATACTTTGTTATATTACAACACTGTTTCTATTGAAGTCAATACAAACCATCAACCATCATCCAGACCCTGGATCTGGATCAGCGGCAGTTTGCAGAGGAAGGAAGAAACTTACAAACGAGTTCATCTACTGTTATGGATAATCAAACAGAGATGGTAAAAGGCAAATATTGCAAATATTTTATGTAATTAATCACAGGGAAGTTACCAGGGGAAAGTAACAAGGTCTCACCTGATCGATTTTCGCCAACGTCTCCCAAAGAACACAGAGATACATAATGATTTTATACTTATACTCACAAAACAAGAAGTCTATGCTCATTGGAAAGCAGACAAATGAATATGTTTCTAAACCAATGAAAAGATTTCTTTACCATAACCATACTCAATGACAAGCTTTTGCATGTCTCCATACAATTTCATATATATAGCTTTTCCTTCGGGCATTCAGGGATACTGTCTTCTTCACCAGTGACAGGCTGTCATACAGTATATGTTTACACAGATTTCCATAAATGGTCCAGAGCCTATAGCTATAGGGATGTATCTGCACCTGTCACAGTAAGTAAAACCTCTATATGGGCCTCTGGCTGTGATATTGACAGCCTGTGTGAGACAGTTTTCAATATAATTCAATTTTATTTATATATATATATATATATATAACAACCGTTATCTCATTGCGCTTTTCATAAAAGAGCAGGTCTAGACTGTACTCTGTGATGTTATTTACAGAAACCCAACAATAGTTTTGAACACAGTGTTTATAGAAAATGAACAAATGATTGAATGATTTAATAAAACTAACACTACTTTATCATTTTGACCACAATGACACAAGATAAGTTAACTGGGCGCGTCTGAGCTGCGGTTTTGTCCCGTCCTCCGCCACGCGCCATACCACACCGGGAGTGATACAGTTACGGAGCGTCCTGCTACCCAACTCGCACTTTTATTGTCTTCACAAGTACTTTGCAGAACAATCAGGTGTTTATGAAACTGGTCTCTACCTTCCAAGCACTCCATGGCTTCTCTTTTCTGGCGTTGTATTTATAAAAAAAGACCTGTGATGATGTTTTTCCACGTCCAAGATGAATCTCTCGTTGTCTGTGGTGTTAAGGAGAAAATAGAGGAGAAATATATACGATATTGGCGGGGAGGCCCAGCTGTTGGAACGCCCCGCAGCTAATCCCGACGCATATTTTTAGCCGTGCATGCTTCTGGCGCGACGCAGCTGGTGGAATATCAAGCATTGACTTGAATCGCTGTGATTGCTCTGCGGTGGTCGTCCCACATCCAGAAAATAAGGGTTAAGAGCCTATAGTTTATATTTTTCTAATGACAGTGTATGAAATGACAATGTGAAAGGAGTAGTTGCTAGTGATTACCCTTCAGAGAATTATCACCTCGATCTGCAGCGCCCCTCGTCTTTACGGAGCTTCATGGTTCCAGCTCATTGTTGATCTTTTAAGGCCTCTAGTATCACCAGGTGGACACAGACACAACTCCAAATGAATGAGAATGTTTCTCTGGGACTGCTGGATGCACAAATAAGCAACCGAGATGATAATATGTGTTCATAACTGGTTTCCACTATCCTCAAATGGCCAGAACATTCTACAACCCAAAGCACTAAATGAGCCTAATTTAATCAAACTTTTCCCGGTGCATGATCAACATAACAATCCCTTTCATTTAAACTGATCAACAGATGTTGTCTGGGTGTTATAACGTTTATTTCACTAGTAATACTATCTAATTAGGTAGAGCCTGTAATAAAGACTTCTGTAATGTCATTGCTCATACACAGTATTTAGGGAGAATTGATTCTCAATTACTGCTACAGCTTTTGTTTCTCCTCACTGGTACAGTGTTATATTCTTAAAATTTGTTTTATAATGAATTTGATCTTAGACCAAAAAAGAAGCACTTTTTAACACTCAATAGTAAACGTCAAACCCAGATAATGACAGTGACACCAGAAACAGTATGGTAGAAAATAAAGCGTTGTTTCCCAGAAAATGTCAAAATACAAAACAATATACAAAATTGTGTTCACCAATTACTATTAGCTCACCTGGTAGATCACGCGCCCACATATGGAGTTCACTCCCTGACCCAGCGGATGCAGGTTTGACTCCGACCTGCGGCCCTTTGCTGCATGTCATTCTCTCTCTCCCCTTTAATTTCTTCAGTTGCGTTATATAAATAAAGGCCTAAAATGCCCCAAAAAGAATCTTTAAAAAAAAATACATTAAGCACCCAAGCTACCGTTGAACTACAAACATGCTAAATATCTTACATTTGATAATTAGCCAGGTGATATTATTTTAATGTGTTGGATTATTTGTTTGTTTGTTTGCAGTGAGCTGAATGTAGCCTCGGTAGATCCCAACCTGTCTCTGGCTGTGTCCAAGAATGCTGCCAAGACCATCCAACTCTTCTGTGTCAAGTCTGAGCAGCTGGTGTGTACAGCATCTTCTGTGTCTGTGTGTGTGTGTGTGTGTGTGTGTGTGTGTGTGTGTGTGTGTGTGTGTGTGTGTGTGTGTGTGTGTGTGTGTGTGTCTGTGTGTGTGTCTGTGTGTCTGTCTGTGTCTGTGTGTGCATGTTGGTCGGTCTATAGGTCTAAATCAAAATCTGTTTCTTCTTAACCCACCACATGTCCATAACACAACAAAAGACTGTTTAAATAGATAAATCCACAGTATATCAAAAGCAACAAAATGTGATGTATTGCAATTGCTTCTATTGTGTATGTCATGCTTTGCCTCCCTCCGTCTGCAGCTGTGCACTCAGGGTGAAGCCAGTCAGGTGATTGGGCCACTGACAGAGGGCCAGAGGAGGAATGTTGCTGTGGTCAACTCCCTCTACCGTCTGCAGCAGGCTGTCACCAAGGTAAGAAATACTGTCTGTCTGCTGAACTTCAAAACTTCAGCTGTCTATG
The DNA here is from genome assembly GCA_026937815.1 of Etheostoma perlongum. Classification (NCBI taxonomy): domain Eukaryota; kingdom Metazoa; phylum Chordata; class Actinopteri; order Perciformes; family Percidae; genus Etheostoma; species Etheostoma perlongum. Next base: position 25,468,627 of record CM049393.1, on the reverse strand, counting down.
ATCAGACCTTAAGAGAAATGTTACTATAGCACTGCCATAGTGAGGTCATTTCATCACCAACGAGATCTCACCGCAATAATCCAAAAATGTTAGTCATTTTTATGCCAAACTTGCTTTCCTACTTAATACAGCTCTCAAGTGTTGGGTATGAAGTTTAGTTAATATGTTTCTTTATCGTAAGACTGACTATATACATATACTGTCTACTACAGAAATGTAAACATGTAATTAGGGCTGGGTGAATTCAATACTTTTTAGGCACCAAACAAATTGCCCCATAAAGTGTCACGTATCAGAAAATGCCTTGTCATTCAATACCTAATGTGTACATTTCTTTAGCCAATCAGCATGCAGCATGCTTCAACAAAGAACTAATGATGTCTGTGATTGTCTATGCCATAATGTTGTAATTTCTTTTAGTTTTATAAAAAAAACTCTATATATCGGCAACCACTCTACCAACTAAGCTATCGGTACAGTGAGGAAAATAAGTATTTGAACACCCTGCTATTTTGCAAGTTCTCCCAATTAGAAATCATGGAGGGGTCTGAAATTGTCATCGTAGGTGCATGTCCACTGTGAGAGACATAATCTAAAAAAAAAATCCTAAAAAACTATGTATTTGTATGATACAGCTGCAAATAAGTATTTGAACACCTGAGAAAATCAATGTTAATATTTGGTACAGTAGCCTTTGTTTGCAATTACAGTTTCCTGTAGTATTTCACCAGGTTTGCACACACTGCAGAAGGGATTTTGGCCTACTCCTCCACACAGATCTTCTCTAGATCAGTCAGGTTTCTGGGCTGTCCCTGAGAAACACGGAGTTTGAGCTCCCTCCAAAGATTCTCTATTGAACCGCCAGAACCTTGATATGCTTCTTACAGAGTCACTACTTGATTATCCTGGCTGTGTGCTTCGGGTCATTGTCATATTGGAAGACCCAGCCTCTGAGGGACGGAGGTTGTTCCCCAAAATCTCGCATTATATGGCCCCGGTCATCCTCTCCTTAATACAGTGCAGTCGCCCTGTCCCATGTGCAGAAAAACACCCCCAAAGCATGTAAATGTAAATGTGCTGTATTTATATAGCGCTTTTCTAGTCTTAACGACTACTCAAAGCGCTTTTTACATCATACAGGATACATTCACCATTCACACACATTCATACACTGTGGCCGAGGCTGCCGTACAAGGTGCCACCTGCTCATCAGATAAACATGCGCACACATTTACACTCCGATAGCGCAACATCGGGGGTAACTTGGGGTTCAGTGTCTTGCCCAAGTACACTTCGGCATGGGACTGCAGGGGCCAGGGATTGAACCACCAACCTTCCAATTGGCAGGCAACCGCTCTACCGCTGAGCCACAGCCGCGGGGCTTCACAGTAGGGATGGTGTTCTTGGGATGGTACTCATCATTCTTCTTCCTCCAAACACGGTTAGTGGAATTATGACCAAAAAGTTTTATTTTGGTCTCATCTGACCACATGACTTTCTCCCATGACTCCTCTGGATCATCCAAATGGTCATTGGCAAACTTAAGACGGGCCTTGACATGTGCTGGTTTAAGCAGGGGAACCTTCTGTGCCATGCATGATTTCAAACAATGACATCTTAGTGTATTACCAACAGTAACCTTGGAAATTGTGGTCCCACCTCTTTTCAGGTCATTGACCAGCTCCTCCCGTGTAATTCTGGGCTGATTTCTTACCTTTCATTGAGACCCCACGAAGTGAGACCTTGCATGGAGCCCCAGTCCGAGGGAGATTGACAGTCATGTTTAGCTTCTTCCATTTTATAATGATTGCTCCAACAGTGAACCTTTTTCACCAAGCTGCTTGGCAATTTCCCCGTAGCCCTTTCCAGCCTTGTGAAGGTGTACAATTTTGTCTCTAGTGTATTTGGACAGCTCTTTGGTCTTGGCCATGTTAGTAGTTGGATTCTTACTGATTGTATGGGGTGGACAGGTGTCTTTATGCAGCTAACAACCTCAAACAGGTACATCTAATTTAGGATAATAAATGGAGTGGAGGTGGACATTTTGAAGGCAGATTAACCGGTCTTTGAAGGTCAGAATTGTAGCTGATAGACAGGTGTTCAAATACTTATTTGCAGCTGTATCATACAAATAAATAGTTAAAAAATCATACATTGGGATTTCTGGATTTTTTTTTTTTAGATTATGTCTCTCATAGTGGACATGCATCTACGATGATAATTTCAGACGCCTCCCTGATTTTTAAGTGGGAGAACTTGCAAAATAGCAGGGTGTTCAAATACTTATTTCCCTCACTGTATATTATATACTGGACACAGCCATGTAATGTACAGGCTTATGATAGATTATACAAGATGCAGCAGCCTCAGTTAACAAATCCCAATGTCGTGCATTGATGACCCTTTACCCACAATACAACTCGACAACGGACAGTTCAGTCGGGGATTCACTTAAGGACATTTGTCAGACTACACACAGCTCGCTCTGGAGCCACAACATTTTTATCCTGGTGGCCGAGTGGTTAACGTGTATAGTGAATACCATAAAATTAATTCTGGCTGGGGACCTTTGTTACATGTAAACCCTGTCTCTCCCTCTCTGTTTTCTGTCTACATCTCTACTAACTAACTAATCCAATGAAGGCAACAATGCTAAAAAAAAGCAAAGTAATTATATTAAAGGTCCTATGGCATGAAAATATTTATGTTTTTGTTTTTAATATGAGTTCCCCCAGCCTGCCTATGTAAATGAAAGGAAGCAGTGGAAATTAAAGGGGGATGAGAGGAAAATCAGTGTGCAGTGTTCTTTCAGCCTCCTCTATTAAAGATGTATGGCGTTTCCTGGCACAGCAGCCAGGATGATTAATAGCCTAAATAAACTGATTACTTCAGCATAAAATATTTAACCTCAAGTCTTTAAAATTTCTCTGTGTGAAAACAGTGACAATTCTTTCCTTACTGGCAGAGTGAGGGAGGGACATAGAGAAAATAAGAAGGGGTAGATATGAAAACAAATGCAGAGTAGTATTTAGCTACTAGACCTCTACTGAAAAATGTACTAAAAAAAAATCTTGATTTATCTGTGGGGAATAATGGACCTCTTACCAATATCGCCTTCATTATGTGTAGAAAGTGTTATATTTGTAATTAAAGAGCTTCCTTAGGTTGGAACATATAGTTGGTATTTTTGCAAACTGGTCCCCTACCTATTTAACATTTAACATTTTTTTGTAAATGTTGGTCATTATGTCTTAAGTACCATGATGTTCCACAGTGTGTATTTTCAAATGACATGCCTCCGTGTTCCTAAAACATCCAGCATGGTAAACATGTCATACTTTTGTAGATGACAACTGCACACCTCTGGCACCGATGTCCCCAACAGTTTAAAATAGAAAAAGTCAACCTTTCATCAGACTCCCCTTTCCTGGTAAATGACCATGGAAAAGGGTCATTTATTCATTTCATATACCATGCCAAATGTGTAACGTAGGCTAACAGAGCCGGAGCCGAAATAGTCTATGTCCTCGTCGTTCCTCCAGAGATACTTCTTTTTGCCGATGTACATTTCCTTTCGCTTTCTTTGTGTTGTAACTTTATACTGTGGTGGATTTCTGTGGATACACGTTTGTGAAAGTGTAGAAACTAGAGGTGTAGTGGATTGATTGATTGATTGATTGATAGAATTGGAAAACGACATTCCACTTGCTCCCTTTCCACCAGAAATTCCGCCGGGTGTACCTAATTTTGGTCCGATGTCCGTCCCCTTCCTCTGTCTCTGTGTTGGCGTTCTAACCTCCGGTGGATTTCTGAGGACTATGGTTACCTGCTCCTCAGATCTCTGCAGGGTAAATCCAGACAGCTAGCTAGACTATCTGTCCACTCGGAGTTTTATGTTGCATGATTCAAATTACTTCTTCATGTTCCACCAAAACAAGCTCCTTCCTGAGACTATTTAGCAGAGGCACCGTGGCTCTGTCCGGCCCTAAGCGCCACCCAAGATGATTTTGATTGGTTTAGAAAAAATGCCAATAAATCAAAACACATGTTTCTCCCATCCCAGAATGCTTTGTGGATTAGCCAGACCTTCCCGACAGCGCTGTGGAGGAAGGTCTGTCATAGCAAGACTACAGCTGAGATAACCAACCCTGATGACATCACCAGGGTTATTTTCTTAGACTTTGAAAGGTTCCTGTGGAGACATTCTGCTCATGAGTGGACAGAACAGAAATAATCATTATCTGTGCGGATTTTAAGAAAGACAACATTTGAAATTTAATTTGTATCATAAGTCATATATCACAATTTAAACTATAGTAACCATTTGGACTATACCAGTAAGACAGCAATTTTCCACCTAAAAATATGGCAACAACCATACGATACCATATCATATATAGCTCTTTCTGATGCCAAGGACTGGGTCATGCTATTGGTTTCTCTCGTCTTTACTATTGCAATCCTCTTTAGGACTGGTTACCGAATTGGATACTTAAAGGCACCGACCGAGTTGTCTTATTGCAAAGTATCGAGCATTGAGAAATGAATAATAAATAAAACCTTTTGTTCATTTCAATGGTTGTGTATCGCCTTTTGAGTGAAATCTTAGAAGTGTTTTGATACAATTTGATGTAGATCACTTTAAGCTGTATTTTATGTATGAAAGGTGCGTGACAAATAAAGTTTATCATTATGTTATGCTTATTTTCCTGTTAACCCTTTACGTGTTGTGTTGTATTTGCAGATTATTTCAGGATTAGGGTCATGTCCACCAGCTGCTGCAGAGGCCATCTCTTCTTCTTTGGAGGTATCACAGCAAACTGCCTTTTCATTTTTCCATTTATCACACTCATTCTCTGGTGTGTTTTGGTGTCATGAATGCTACTAAGAAAAGCTTTCTAAGCACACTTGGATCGGTAGAAGATTCCTATTCTCCTATGCTGAACTGTCTTTTACCTGCTGCATCGCAGCTGTAGCATAATCACAGGGAATAGTGTCTTTTTTATATTTATGCCGAACCATCTTGTGATGGGTTCACACCAGCTGGACGCCAAATTGGGCCAAAGGTGTAAAATTTGTGGGGCAATGGCCACTTCCCTACTTCAGGCGCCCAGAACCCATCTTCAAAAGCTGCCTTTATTTTACTACACATGTGTGTGTCATGACTGCATCTTTCACAGTTGTGATGCTATGACAAAATCAGTCTACACACACACAGACACACACCATGTTTCCACTGGGAGTCTGAGGCCAGGTCCACACGGACCAAAACATTTTTTTTTTCCCGTCTTCCCTTGCATTGTTTCAGGAGTATTAGCGTCCAGACGGACCCATTTGTAAATGACTCAACATGCTACTTCATATTCCAGGCCTATAGGTAGCGTTGTTTACGCGACAGAAATTCACAAACAAACAGAGAAGAAGAGGGGCAGCATGCACATAAAGCTTGCTGTATACAAACAGACAAACATTTTGCCCTGGTAACCCTAATAGGCTCAATATCGTCTCTAGCAGGAACACAAGCACGTAGTCCGCCAGTGTTGTTGTTATGAGACGCCATCGTGGGATAAGAGGTCGAGGGGTGTGGCGATGACATCATCGATACACAAGTATCCAGCTTCACCGTCCAAACGAAGTCGCAAGGCCACCGTTTTTGAATTTTTTCACCCTAGGACCAGATTTCAAAAAAGTGTGTTTTCAGGCGGTGCGTTTACAGGACTCGTTTGGAGGATCAGCCAAATTGATGAAAAACATGTGCGTTTACACCAAAAAGCGTTTCCGTGTGGACGGCCCCTGAGAAAACTACTGTCTGCTGCTGTCTTTCTACTGTTATCTACACTGAGACACAGAGACTTTTGTGGGAGGTGTCAGGCCTCCCCCGTAAATCTGTCCCTATCTTGGAGGAGGACAAGGGGAGGGGCGTGGTGAAGGAGACGCAGAAGATGAGGAGCAAGAAACAAAGAGGGGGTGTTGTTTGGAGCAGTTTCTCTGCTGCTAATTAATGGTGCTTAAAGCTTGCCTGGCAGTGAATGACTCAACCACTCTGCACTCAGAGGTCCTTGCACTCTCTGTGTTGTATATATTATAGAAAAAGGTCATCACGTATTGAATTAGAGTTGCTGTTGGTGGAGATGTGATTTCAGTAGAACGATTTTGATTTTGAGTCAGGTTTTCTCTTTTCCTATGCTTATATTTCTATTTCCACCGTCTGTTCTTTACAGAATCAGAGGACTGACTTTGTGTGTTTATCTCAGGCTGTGCAGGTTCTGATGAGCAGTGCCGTGCAGCCTCTCCTGCAGTCAGTGAGCGACTCCATAGAGGCCATCATCATCACGCTACACCAAGAAGACTTTTCAGGGTAAGCAACATTTATCCTGTTTCCACTGCAGGAACTTCTCCAAGCACACTGGAATCAGTTCAGGAACTCACCTGTGTTTGGACTGGAGGAACTCTTGAATGTAGTTCCTCGGCTATAGTTCCTGGCCTCAGAAAAGTCCCTGCTCTGGGGTTAGCACCTTCCCATGGACCTGGAACTATGGGGGTGGAGCATGCTGTGCTCAACAATGCTGACTGGTCAAATGCAAACCTCCGGCTGCTACAGCTTGTGTACAGCTTCATGTAGTAAACAGCACTGGGTGCTACTGGAATTGTTTTATGTCTTCACAAGCGGTGGAAAAGCAAACAGGAATGCATATATATGTAAAAAATAAAAATAAAAAAAATCTTTCATTGTGACCAAGTTACAGACAATTTATAGTTGGAAAATCAGCTCGTCACGGCCCTCTGGTGGACAGTTTGTAATGGGACACAGTTTGGAAATGACCTCAAACATACCCTGGAATGTCTGTGCTGACATCAACACTAAAACCAACATATCTCCAAAAAGCTAATATCGACCAGTATATGGGCCTGGCTGATATTCATCTAGCTCTACTTTTCACACAAAACAACAGACCTGGTCAAGGGATGATCTAATAGTAAAAATGAAATTTCCCAATTTCACAAGTTGGGACGTTGTGTAAAACATAAATGAAAATAGAATTCAATGATTTGCTATTCCTTTTCAACCTATATTCCAATGAATACACTACATTCAATAGGAGACAGGTGTGGAATGCAGGCAGGCCAGTCTAGTACCCACACTCTTACTACGAAGCCACGCTGTAACACGTGCAGAATGTGGCTTGGCATTGTCTTGCTGAAATTAGCAGGGACGTCCCTGAAAAAGACGTTGCTTGGATGGCAGCATATGCATATATCTCTCTGTTATTTGTGTTATCCAAAACAGCAACACTTAGAGAAGAAACAACAAATATTCTGAGTCAGTTTGTGCTGATTTTATACTGGAGGCTTGTTTTTGTCTTTTTCAGTTTGAAGAACTCAAGTTTTACATTTTATTTTAATAAGTGTGTGTGTGTGTGTGTGTGGCAGGCCTCTGTCCTGCCCTGGTAAGCCAGATGTTCCGTGCTCCCTCTACATGAAGGAGCTGCAGGGCTTCATTTCCAGAGTGATGGCCGACTACTTCAGACACTTCCCGTGTGTGGACTTTATCTACGAGAGCTCAGAGTCCATCGCTCGGAGGGCCATCGAGCTGTTCGTCCGCCACACCAGCCTGCTCCGCCCGCTGGGAGAGGGCGGCAAGATGAGGCTGGCGGCTGACTTTGCCCAGGTAAGGGAGAGCTTTGGGACACACCGTCAGAAGGCTGATTCTAGGGGAGGGTGGTGGACAGATGATTCAGCAATGCCAATGAAATATGTCTGTGCGTGTGTGTGTGTGTGTGTGTGTGTGTGTCTGTCTGTGTGTCTCTCAGATGGAGCTGGCAGTGGCTCCTCTGTGCAGGAGAGTGTCTGATTTGGGGAAACCTTACAGGATGCTGCGCTCCTTCAGGTGTGTATGCTCGTGCATCAACACTCATCACAATCATGAGGACGAGAAGTCATTTTCATCCATATGTTTTAGCAGAGATGTAGGTCAGCACCTTACTTCTCTCTCTCTTTCTCTAAAAAAACAATCTATAAATATCACTTACCTCTAGACTGGTACCGTATTTTTTATTTGTCCAAGTTTGCAGATATTGATTTTGGTCTCCATCCTGATACAATGGAGGTGAAATGGATTTTTTTTTTCTCAAACAATTACATACACAAAGTTCCATTTGAAATACTCCACAGCTAAGTGTTCTACCACAAACATGTCCCGGTTGCTGTGACAATCCAAAAAAACACACTATTCAACAGACTCTATTTACGTAGAAAGTAGTTCCTATGAAAACTGTTGCCAGTGAGGTGTATCAATTATCCAAAGTCCTCTTTTGTGTCTGTTGAGTTTTTCATTTTCAGTGCTTAAGTCACCTCCATTGTATTGGGATGAAAACAAAACTACCAGATGGTCATTTTGGTGAACTTTCCCTTTACATTTGCTGTTTGAGATGCTAAAGGGCCATAAAGTACCGTACCAGTAGTTAGTTGGTGGTAGGAATTTGTTGGTGAAGTAAGAATGCGAGTTGCATATTGCAATCACAAGCTACATTATCAAATGCAACCAGGAGCACAGTCATTGAAATGAAGGGAAGTCTTTGCATTAACAAGGTTGCAGGCAGTTTGCTAAAAGTAGCATTGAGGAGAGGTTTGAAAATGATCCGTGCTTGTAACTGAATCAGCACAGTGATAAGTTATATGTTATCAAAAGGTATCAAAAGGTAACTATGAAGGCGACGGCAATGAATTACTTATCTCAGGTAGGTGTCATATCACTGGACGTCCCAGAGCATCCTGAAATGGACTGAAAAAGATGTTTTGGAAAACTGTTCCACTTGTTTGGGTGGAGCATGGCAGAGAGCAGTTTGTGTGTGTGTGGGGGGTGGGGTTATTATACAGTGTATGGCATTTTATTGTGTGTTTTGTGATCCAGGCCACTGCTGTTTCAGACCAGCGAGCTGGTAGCCAGCAGTCCCGCTGTGGGGGACCTGATCCCCTACAGCACCCTGCTGCACTTCTTCTTTACCAGAGCCCCCCCCGGAGCTCAAGTCTCCTCACCAGGCCTGTATACACACACACACACACACAAAACATACACACGCGCGCACGCAAGCAAGCACATACACAGAGATACAAAACAGAGACATACACAGAAACACACACAGACACACACTCATCCTAACCTTAACCATCACAACTAAATGCCTGCACTCTGACCTGTACCTTAAAACCAAGTGTTAACCTCCCAACAGTATTTCCCACGTAACGGAAGCGTTGTCCCCCCCACAGAGAGCAGAGTGGTCCATCGCCCGTTACTCCCAGTGGCTGGATGATCATCCCTCTGAGAGAGACAGGCTCACTCTCATCCGGTAACCGGTTTTTCATTTGCTTTCATAGGCACTTCACAGGTAACACGCTGTGTCTACCCGACCTGCATGGGATCATAAAGACCAGGTCATCCCATCAACAACTTCTCAGTTCTTAAGAGAAACAAACCAGAATGAGAGGGCTTTTTTAGTTTTTGTGTGTATTTCAGACCTGTGTGTAGTGATTAATAACGGTGTAAATTGTAATTTCCCCTCTGGGGATCAATAAACAGTATAAATTATTATTAATTATAATGATTGTCACCGACTAAACTAGCCAACATTATCTGAAGTAGCCAAACTGAGCTCCACCTTGACATGCTGCTTCCATGTAATGCATCAGCATTAGTAATCCAAACCCATTGCTTTCAAATGAGTAGTGCTGCGTTTTTAATTTCAGTACATTTGGCTGAAGATACTTCTGTATTTTTACTTAAGTAAAATTATGATAGCAGTACTTTAACATGTTATGGAGTATGTTCTCATTGAAATATTGCTTGTTTTACTTGAACTGGTAACACTTCATTAATGATATTGTCTGCCAGTAACACAAATACCGCGGAGGTTGAGCAACTGCTTTTAAATCTGGCCCACTGTGTATGGTGCATCACATTCCTAGATTTGATTATTAATTCCTTATAAACATCCTATATGCCTCTGAAAGTTCTAAACCGAGTGTTCACTATAAGCTGCTTATATAGAACAATGGTGCTGCATGCTGTGCATTAAAACATGTCTACTTTAAGTTATTACTAGATGAAAGCGGTTTCTCTGTTCTCCTCTTAAGGGGCGCTCTGGAGGCCTATCAGCAGTCGGTGAGGGCTCGGCAGGGGAAGGAGTTTGCTCCCATCTATCCCATCATGCTCCAGCTGTTACAGAAAGCCACCAGCAGCTCCCAGGAGGTCCGGGGCTGAGGAGCTGTCTGACAGAACAGGAAGTAGCATGTTAGACGGGATGTGAAGGCAGAGGATGTTGGGCTCAGGTTCAGCTCCACAGTTCATCATGCCTCCTTTGTTATTTATGACTACAGCAGCTATGTTCCAGCTAAAAACTGACTATTTGACTAAATCCGGGGACTTTGCTCTGGAGGGATACACACAGATTTGATAAGGTTTTTTTTTTTTTTAAGGACAGCCATTTATCTAGACTGACCAAAGCTGAATACTATAAAACATGCTCATTACAGTAGAACTAACAAAATATAGCTGAAGAATTATTGAGATTATACATCTGTAAAGGTTGATCTCAATTATCAAGGTAGTAGAATCCAAACCACTGGGACTGCTGTTCCTATAAAGGCTTTGTGATCCTCACAGGGATAAATATGAGTATCTTCTTCAAGAACCGTAAAAAACATTTCTATTGTTTAATGATTTGAACTCAGCTTTCTCAAGATGCTGCTGTACACACAAGTTATGTTTTTTATCAATGACTTCTTGAGAATAAATGGGGAAATGTTCGCAGGACTTTTATTTGTACAGTAGGGATCTCAGACAGTATGACATGGGTGTTTTCAGATGGGCCATTTCCACTGGTTGGGGGGAGGCTCTTCTATCAGGGGTTCCCATGGTTTCCACTCAGTCATCTTCCTGGACAGAGCCAGCTCACACTCCGCCTGCACACAGAACACTCAATTACACTTTGAGTACCTCGGATTAAGGTATCCCATGGATAACTACATAACAAACTGCATAATGTAAAATACAGCTAGGTACAGCCAGTATTTTAGCATTTATTATGAGAAGAACAGTATGGAGTAGAACTCAATATCAGTAAAAACAACACACACACACACACACACGTGGGTTTATCATGACACTCAAAAACATCACATGCTGACACTCTATCGTACTTCTAAATCAATTCTGATTCCTAAACCGATTCTTGAAATATGACTTTTTTTTTCATTTAAAATATTTCAATTTGACAATATATTGTTTTAAAGTAATTAAATATAATAAGTAAACCAAGTCAACTAAAACCCAACTACAATAATTTAACAAGTAAAATAAATGTTGAGCTGCTATGCTAACCAGAGCCCAGAGGGAAAACATGGCATTTTAAAAGTAGACTAAAAACCGGTAGACTACAAATAAAGGAATGAGATAAAAAATTGATAATAAATATCAAACGTGATCATCTTAATGGCAATGATCAGAGACTTTAGTTATCCATCTGCATACTGTACAGTACATAGAACAGAATAGTGTTCCCCCCGGCGCAAAACAAAAGAATCAAAGGTGAAAACAAGATGCAGAACAAAGTGGTGTAAATAAATGTAAACAAATACGTCAAGTAGTGCAATAAACAACACTTACTGTACAATAATATCTTCAAAATGTTGACAATAACTGACCCAGACTGAGCATAACTTGGTGTGTTTGCCAAAATTACAACTAGAATTCTCTGGACAGTTGTAAAGTGTGTTAATGCCCCAGCGTCAGTGACTTACCTGGAAAATAACTTCTTCAATCTGCCCACAGTTGATCTTCTTCTCCAGCTTCTCGACATCAGGCTCCTGTGAAGAAGACTCATCCTTTCATCATATGAACACACACAATGTAGCCAGCATGACGGTAGATCACCATGGTAACCTATGCTGCAGATTTACTTCAGGGGATCAGATCAAAACAGACCAATCGGATCACTGGAATCAGACCGGATCATATGTGCTGAAATTACAACAGTGAGACATGTTGATAAGTCAGTAGAATCATCTTGCTTATTAGAAAATAAAGCACACTCCTCCCCCCAGGATATAATGTTGTTCACCATGGGACAAACGAGCAACATCGTAATACGGATCATGCTGAGTATGCTGAATTTAATTTAAAAGACATTCAATAATCACTAAACCTTTTACAGCCTTGGCATAACTTATTTTATTAAACATATGTGATGATTTTTTGTATCTTATGCCACCACTAGAACCTAATTTACGTGCAGGTATCACCGTGTCCTGGTCCTAAATAAGGAGCCTGACTCTCGTGAACATGGTCATCGCTGCTACAGTGAAACCAGAGTTAACCGACTGATGAGAACTGATAGCACGTACTTAGCTTCACAGGTGTTAGGCTCAGTGAAGCCAGGTAGTGTAAGGAGAGCCAGACTAAGTATTTGAACACCCTGCTATTTTGCAAGTTCTCCCACTTAGAAATCATGTAGGGGTCTGAAATTTTCATCGTAGGTGCATGTCCACTGTGAGAGACATAATCTTAAAAAATAAATCCAGAATACGATTTTTTAACTATTTATTTGTATGATACAGCTGCAAATAAGTATTTGAACACCTGTCTATCAGCTACAATTCTGACCCTCAAAGACCTGTTAGTCTGCCTTCAAAATGTCCACCTCCACTCCATTTATTATCCTAAATTAGATGTACCTGTTTGAGGTCTTTAGCTGCATAAAGACACCTGTCCACCCCATACAATCAGTAAGAATCCAACTACTAACATGGCCAAGACCAAAAAGCTGTCCAAAGACACTTGAGACAACATTGTACACCTCCACAAGGCTGGAAAGGGCTACGGGGGAATTGCCAAGCAGCTTGGTGAAAAAAAGTCCACTGTTGGAGCAATCATTAGAAAATGGAAGAAGCTAAACATGACTGTCAATCTCCCTCGGACTGGGGCTCCATGCAAGATCTCACCTCGTGGGGTCTCAATGATCCTAAGAAAGGTGAGAAATCAGCCCAGAACTACACGGGAGGAGCTGGTCAATGACCTGAAAAGAGCTGGGACCACCGTTTCCAAGGTTACTGTTGGTAATACACTAAGACATCATGGTTTGAAATCATGCATGGTACGGAAGGTTCCCCTGCTTAAACCAGCACATGTCAAGGCCCGTCTTAAGTTTGCCAATGACCACTTGGATGATCCAGAGGAGTCATGGGAGAAAGTCATGTGGTCAGATGAGACCAAAATAGAACTTTTTGGTCATAATTCCACTAACCGTGTTTGGAGGAAGAAGAATGATGAGTACCATCCCAAGAACACCATCCCTACTGTGAAGCATGGGGGTGGTAGCATCATGCTTTGGGGGTGTTTTTCTGCACATGGGACAGGGCGACTGCACTGTATTAAGGAGAGGATGACCGGGGCCATGTATTGCGAGATTTTGGGGAACAACCTCCTTCCCTCAGTTAGAGCATTGAAGATGGGTCGAGGCTGGGTCTTCCAACATGACAATGACCCTAGGCACACAGCCAGGATAACCAAGGAGTGGCTCTGTAAGAAGCATATCAAGGTTCTGGTGTGGCCTAGCCAGTCTCCAGACCTAAACCCAATAGAGAATCTTTGGAGGGAGCTCAAACTCCATGTTTCTCAGCGACAGCCCAGACACCTGACTGATCTAAATAGCAGGGTGTTCAAATACTTATTTTCCTCACTGTATATCTAGACATAAAAAGAACACCATATATCCAAGTCAGGAAACACCTACTGAAACAATTCCTGGACTTTCTTATGCACATTATCAGCCTGGTGTGTAGTGGCTGTGTGGGCTCGGCGGTGGCTTACAGGAGCTGCTGGGTGGGTCTGGCCTAGGATGGGTGGAGGTTGTGCTGCTCTGCACTAGGGATCGACCAATATGGATTTTTTTTTTTAGGGCAGATGCCCATTTTTTTTCAGTGTCATTTCTGCAATCATCTTCCATTCATATCACCCAAATGATGTGTGCAATGTGCATCATATGGATGGGTGCACTGCATATGGTTAACTGTGAGAGGGTGAAAGGCTTTCATCAACATCTACAACACAGCCGTGATGATGCGTTGCTTGCTGGCATATTATGAGACAAATATTATCAGGTCATCACTAAATGCCCTTTGTCAGCACATTTAAATCATTTAAACTTGAGAAGTAGCCATTGAAGTAAAGTGCTTGATTTGTAATTTAAGACTTTGGTCGTACCATTTTGACGTGGTTGAACCTCTCGCTGACCAGCTGCTCTGTGTACTTCCTGTAGGCGGCGTCCTGTGGCATGGTCTGCAGTGACGCCAGGATCTTGGAGTACAGAATCCTCAGCCGCTGAGAGAAGACCAGAGCACATTAGTTGGTGGAAGTAACTGAATCCTCACTAGTGTTTAACAGTGACGGCTGGGATGTGGCGATGAGCCGTGATGAACTTTATTTTGTGGCGTTGTGTGATCATGGTGTGTGCACAGCACTGAACGCCTGTGTGCTGCGTTCACTGTCAGCTGCTCACCTCGTGGGGATTGTGGGACACTGCCAGGCCGACCAGGCCGGTCGTCTGAAAGAGAACAGCAGGATAGAGAAACTCGTCATGTCTGAGTAAACATTGTTATTATGATTATCCTTGTTGATATGGCTCCTATGACTGGGTGTTGTTAAAAAAAGTTTAATACCGGTACAGAGACCTGAGGTGGCTTTATTGCAGATAACACCATAGCAACATTCTAACATGACCCCCATGTCTCTCCTCAGGAGGGTGACCTAGCCAGGTCATACACTATGAACTCTACTTCCCACAATGCAAATGGTACTCGAGACCTCTGTTGGTCCTGTACTGCAATGACATAGCTACATGTCAGCAGCAGCAGCTTCATAACAATTCGATTCAGTTATGTGTATGTATACGTTACGGCGGTACTGTATTATATGCGTAAATAAACAGCTTGCGTCTTCTGTAACGTTATGCCATGGATGAAATAAGAGAACATAACGTTCTCTTATTTAATAAATAATAATAATGCCAAATAATAGACGAGACAAAAATTGGGGCTGGAGTTAGGCTAGCTAGTTAGCTAACACGTACCAACTGCACATTTCCCCTACTTTGCCCATGATTAATAGTTGATGACAAATTAGTTTCCCAGGTAACTTACAAATGTACTGACCCTAATGTTACAGTAGAGGCGTTAAGGTTAACGGTAGCTAACAGTACCTTGTATTTCTCAAGGGTGGTTTGAGTATTACTCTCAAGTATTCTTGATATATACTTAATTTCGGTAAAAAAAAATTCTCAGAGTACTTTCAAAGACTTGAGGTCAGGTAACCTCGAAGTTATGTTGAATGAAGCAGAGTGGCAGGGCACTGGAACGTTAGCTAGCTTAGCTAACCTTATGGTTTTCACCATCCAGGTAACATTAATGTATGTGTATTATACTACTAGCTAAGTGAATGTTACCATAGCTAACCTTAAGCTGTAGTAGCTTTGGCTTACTGCAACCTGTAAAGAGACGCGGTTTGAAACCAGGCAGTATTTCCTAAACACACGGCTAACCTAACGTTAGCTAGCTAGCTGACTTTAACACACCGCAGCGGCTCGTTTAAACTGTGCCCGTGTAACGTTAAGTCAACCACGTAAGTACACAGTCAGGCCATGGAGTGAACCCAACATTGACTTAGTTTGTACTGCATTCTTCACACCACTTATTTCTAGCACTAAAACTAAAACATGACCTCTACCCGTACCTTTTTCAGCAGTCCAGCCATTCTTCTCTGCTGACAGAACAATTTCCGGCCACTAAATATGACGTCAACTGTTTACACAACATACATGAGACAACCATTTTTTTTTTTAACTGTCTATGCTACTAGGTTCAGGTTAACGTTTAGCCATAGCATGATGAAAAACTGCATGTTTGCAATATAACACACTAGATTGTCCATTGGAAAAAAACGTTTCAAAGATGCATCTTGACAAGCTGTAAAATATTTTTAAATAATAAAAGCATAGACAATGTTTAGTTTTCTACAATAAACCTCTATAAAAGATTTTTTCTTTGACCTCAGGAGAAACAAAGGCAGGACCTATTTTATTTATTAATTTATTTTTATTGTACATATATATATATATATATATTTTTTTTTTTAAAGTCACCCATCTTTGACTGAGCCTTCATACAACCTGAATTCCAGTGTTTTACACAGTAGCACATGCTGTAATTAACCACGTTACTTATGACCACAATATAGTAGATTTCTTTTCTTTTCTTTTTATTTAAGATTATTTTGGGGCATTTTTAGGTCTTTATTTAACAGCATAAGACAGAGAATGACATGCAGCAAAGGGTCGCAGGTCGGGATGGAACCCACGCCCACTGAGGTATATTAGATCATTAATGGAAGAACACAGTGACCATGCTTCATTTTAAGATGTCCCTGTAAACCAACACACAGCTGATCCAGGAATGCTGGGGGGGGGCTAGCCAGACCTTTCTATGCAGCACTGTGGAAGAAGGTCTGGCAATGAGAGGCTAGTGTAAGAAACAAACATTCAGCCTAAGCAGAGGTTGGAAAAGTTTAATGACATCAAACCAGAGAAATGCCAGCTATATGCACATGACCAGTAGTTATCAGTCCATTTAAAAATGTTTGGCAGAAAAAACATCTATCTACAGTAAAAAAAAATTCAAAGTATAAAAATATATTACAAATCTCAAGTATTTACAAAGACAGCTTCTCTCTACACGTGTCTGTCTACAGTTACACTTCTGTCAGTTAGTTTTCAGTCTAGTCGCATTAACCCCCCCCCAGACAGCCATGCGAAAATAAGTCACTAAACTCCCAGCATCCTCTGGGAGAGGGTGGAGGGGACAAGAGGAATACAGCGATGGAGACGAAGAGAAAAGGAGGCAATCTCTTCCTCGAGGTTAGATAAGCAGGAAGTGACAGTGGCGCCCCTTGGAGGTGGTTAGAAGAACATCCTGAGGGGGGAAAAAGGTTGATATTTACTTTTGGTCATGCAGGCAAAGTAAAGTCACTTTCATTTTGCAAGTCCTACAGAGTGAAGTAGACATGCAGTTTTAATGAGTCCTGATTAAATGTTTTTTTTAACACACCCCCACACACCCACCCCCACCTGTAGATGTTGGGGTCCAGGTGTACAGCTGTGTCTGCAGGCAGCTTGGACAGATGAACCACCTTGGTCTTCTGCTGCAGCCTGTCGCTCTCATTCACCCACACATCTGGCAGTCTGACACACAGTAAAGAATACAGTCACACTTATTGGATGTAAGCTCACATCTGCACTGTGGATCAAAGTATCACAGTTACTTTATTTCTTCTCACATGTGACATATTGAGGGTTTCTTTTCAGTGAACAGTGAAAAATTGCATTTGACCGGCTCTTGCCAAGGGGGCGCCCTATGCAAAATCTGAATACAGAGTTGATCTTGAGTTGCGGTCGGATCTAATAAAAGCCAATCCCACCATCTCATCTTCATGAACCTTTTAAAAGTGCAGCTTCATGAAACCAGAGGAGAGTCTGGTCCACTTTCTAGAGGTAACTGGGAGGCAGAAACATCCAGGAAGAGGAGGAGGAAGTGAAAACAGGGAGAGAGAGAAAAAACAGGACTTACATGTCTTCAGGTGTCCAGTGCAACAAGACCTTCACTTTCCCAGAGTCCTCTTTCCTCCTGGCTATTACCTGAACATACAAAAACACACAGGCATGAAAATGAATTGCATTAGACAGATTTCACTGGAATTGTATTTTTATAAGATTTCAAGTAGTGTCGCATCACCACCTTACTCCACAACTGTTTCCCAAAACCAACCGAGTTTTGCAACGCGATGGACATACGGCAGCAACTGTGTGTGTATGTGTGTGTGTGTGTGTGTGAGCCCACCGTGCTGTGGAAGACCACACTGTGTCCGTTGCCTAAGCTCTCGATGTGTGTTGCCAGGTTGAGGCAGATGGCTCGATGGCGGATGGCGTCCATGGTCTGAGCGTCAAAGAAGTCATGCGGTCGCGCTGGAAACAAAAAACATATTTTGAATACTACAAACTAAAAAAAAAAAAAACTAAAAGATTCATACAAATGTGTGTGTATGTGTGTGCAATTGAGGGACCCAATGAGCATTTTGTCACTTAAGTGTGCGTTTACATACTGTATGTGTGTAAAGGAAATTGTGTTATTTACATAATCCTTGCATAACCTATGCATTGATTATGATGATTTGAATCAAAGACAACATTCTCTTATGATCAGGGTTACAATGGTTACATGTCACATAAGCACAACGTCTCCGGTTCAATTCCAGCCAAGGGACCCATGTTGCACGTCTTACCCCTCTCTCTCCCGTTTCCAGTCTGCTCTACACTGGCATCTGTTTAATGAAGGTGAAAATGCCAGAAAAATGATCTTAAAAAAAGTATGTTGATGTACAAGAACCTATTATAGAGGGCAAAGGTCAACTTGCCCTGACTGTTACTGCAGGAGATCAGATATCTCCATACCAATAAAGTTAGGTCAAAGTGTAGAAACTGTCAAAGTTTTCTTCAGAAACAGTTGGAACGACGCCCAATACAATCAGAGAGCTCCATGTCGGACTATTGACCAATCAGACTCTCCATCCTATCAGGAGGATGTCCTGCATTCTGAATCCAGAACCCTTTGAATTAAATGTCTGTCTGCATCCAAAGAATAAAGCATTTTATACTTCAGTGTTCGGTTCCTTATTTATTAAATGTTACAGAAGGCTAAACAAGAAGCTTTTATCTATAAAAATGGACTGAATTAAAAAATGTATTTATTTATGTGTGTGTGTGTGTGTGTGTGTGTGTGTGTGTGTGTGTGTGTGTGTGTGTGTGTGTGTGTGTGTGTGTGTGTGTGTGCGCACACACATTCTTGTTTAACTATATTCGTGGGGTCCAAAAACCAGGAGTTCAGTATACTGGTGGGGCCCCGACAGCTTTGTGGGGCCAAAATGCTGGACCCCACAACTTTAAAGGGCCGTTTGAAGGTTAAGATTTGGTTGTAGGATTAGGGTTAGAATTAGGTTATGGTTAAGGGAGGGGTAAGGGTTAAAGTTAGGGGCAAGGAAATGCATTATGTCAAAATGACGGGTCCCCACAAAGGTAGTGTACTATATCTATGTATGTGATTGTGTGTGTGTGAGACTGTGTGTGTGTGTGTGTGTGCGTGGAACATACGGAGGGAGCGTCTGTGTTTGTTCTTGAGTTTCCTCCTCTTGTTGAGGCCCGCCTTGGATGGAGACTCCTCCTTCACTTTGCCCTGACTGGACAATTTGGATGAGCTCTGGGAGCTGAAGTGAGTGGGGACGTGCCGGGCCAGCCCCCCCTGAGAGGCAAACGTGGCGTTGCAGCCTCCCACCACACACTGCAGGAACAGATGATTTACAGGGTCAGTAACTAATGGGGGGGGGGGGGGGAAGATCTCTAGGCACCTCACGATTCGATTCCAATTCCATCGATTCTAAACTGATTATTAATGCATCTATTTTTTTATGTACATTTCCATGCATGATTTAAAAATATATAATAATAAATAATATGAATCTGAGTTTGTTAGATTTGACATGTATTTGTCACACACAAGTTGTAATGAAATGGTTTGTCTACTGAGCTTTTTATTGTGTAGTCATCCCACGCTTAAGCCTTAAACATGCTGAGTCACCTTCTCTCACAGTGATCTTCCATGAGGCTGAGTCATGTTTAAAGGTGGAGAACATGAAACATGAGGTGGTCACATGTGATGTGATGAAGTAGATCAACAGCCTTCATGTGTTTTGCCTAATTATTGTATGTATGTCTTATTAGATCGTGTGTATATACAAAATGTCTCTTTTCCCTTTTTGCCATTGTAGTGTTTTTTTAGTAGTGTGTTTGTTCATTATCCCAGCCTATCAAAAATAATTGATTCTTAGACAAATCGCGATTCTCTCTAGAACCATTCAATGCTTGATTCTGACAAGTTAATAATCAATTATTATAAAAAGAAATATATATAGTATTTATTATTTAGTAAAAAAAATTTAAAAAATGTGTCAATTTTTATTTAAAAGTTCCTGTCTCCAGACATGTACCAATCAGAAGCACTAACTAGTCTCAGAAAGGAACTTGTTTTGTGGAACGTGTGCGTTCAAAAGGTTGTTTTAGTCAACAACAGAAAACTCTAACTAGTCTAACTAGCTGTCTGGACCAAAGCCAACACAAAGGAAGAGGAAGGTGACGGACATGCAGCCGAAAATAAGGGACAGCCAGCGGAATTTCCGGCGGAACCTGATCAATCCTAGAAATGAAACGAGGTCGATATAGACTATTTCAGAACCAACCGCTGTCCACACTGGCCTGCCGGGTACAGTTGGGACAGCGTGGACATTTCAAACCGGTTTGATATGATCTCAGTGGTACAGGAGAGCCTGAAATCCAGTACCCACTGCTGAATGGACTGCAGCGAGGAACTGTGGTGAAGTGGTTGATGTGAGGTGTGTGTTGTCACCTTGAAGGGCTTGTCTCCGCTGTGGGTCAGCATGTGTCTCTGCAGCCAGCTCTGACTGGTGGACGGCGTGTTGTACACCTTGCAGCCCTTCCACAGACACACAAACACCTGTGTGACACACATACACACACACAAAGTGGTGGTGAGATTACCAAAAAAAAACTCTTACAAGATACAAACACTTTCAGACTAGTTGTGCTGGGACGATTCCCCTGGGGACGAACTCTTTAACAAAGGAAATATATATATACTCCATCTGCTTGTCTCGTGAATTTGGCTGTATTTAAATTCAGTATAGGTGACGACAGAGCAGTGACACAACACTCAGTGAACAAACGGTCCTACTGCTGACCACGGCGGCTGTGATAACTGTTTTGTTTCCTGCCGACTAAGAGGATAAGGAAGAAAAAGAGATCACTGATGGTGTTTCGTAAACAGTGACATTTTAGACTAAGCTAAATCAAACTAAGTACATAAACACCCATGGCAGCGTCACACACATACTGACCCCCCTCTCTGTCCGTCCACATGCGTGGCTCTGATGTGTTCGGCCAGGTCGGGGCTGCTGAGGAACAGCAGCTGGCAGTGATCCCAGCAGCATGTGTAGCTCAGAGGCTTGCCCCCTGCCGGTGCCGAGCCGCTCCCTGCCACCGCACTGTGACCGTTGAGCATGGCCGGGGTGGAGCGACCGCTGGACGCCGTGCTCTCCATGTCCATCAGGGTGCTGCCAATACTGGAGAACACACACACACACACACACACACACACACACACAATATAGAAAGATACGTTAGAAAGACGATCATACAAGTGCTCAGTTCACAATGGAGGTTTAACTGTTTCAGCGATTATCTTCAATCAAGAGAATAGCTAAAGGGGGGGGGGACATGCATCAAAGGGCCATAGGTCGAAGTCAAACCCATGCCACAACCCAAGGACTCAACCTACAGAGGGCGCACACTCTACTGGGTGAGCTAAATGTCGACACAAGCTGATTTTTAAAGTGTACTTTGAAAAAAAAACTAAAACTGGAAACTAACAATCTGGAAATTGTCGGTAATAATAATATACACATATCTAAAGGTCCACTGCGGCTCAGACTGTGTGCGATGTAAGCAGATCACAGCTTGCATAGTGCGGCAGCCTGTGTCTCTGTGTGTGTGTGCGGGGGCCGAGCCAGCTGACCATCTGTTCTGATCACTGTCCATACCGGCTCTCTGTAGGAGCTGTGTTCACACATCCTAAAGGAGGGCCGACACCTCTGAAACAGACACACACACACACACACACACACACACACACAGCTGCCACGCTGCTCTGTGTGTGAACAAAGGTTACAGTGACGTCCTACAGCTGTCACCACAGCAGGATTACCAAAAGTTAAGGAGCCGCCGAGCTGCTGAGTCTCAGTGAGCCACTTTCCCAGTTATCAAAACGCTTTTCAAAGGCAGCGTATTAAGCACAGCTAAAAGGCGTTGATAAAGGATTTTTAAGGCCAAAACTGATACAAATATTTGGTTTATATTTAAATTTCTTTATTCAATTCATATTAAAAATCTGATTCAGATTTTTTTTTAATATATCCAGAAACAGGTAACAAAACATAAACAAATTTCCCTAACATTAGTTATTTATGAGTTCTCCCTAAAATAGAATGATAATAATTTGTTTTGTCACAACAGAACAGAGGAAGACCAAAATATATTGAAGGGACATTTTCATGCCATGGGACCTTTAAGGGGAAAAGACTCATTAACGGGGAAAACATGTTTGTTATTTTGTTTATCCTGTTCACCTGCCTGGTCAGATGTACATTACATTAGCCTGTAGGGCAATGATGCCTCTGCTAAACCTTAGCTAACTTATTCCATAAGCTAGTAGCTCATGTTAGCATGTTGCATGTTAGCAAGACAGAAGTCTTTTAGCTAATTATCTGCAGACCAGAGGCACTGGCTGCTCAGTCTTTTGTTCATCACCACACAAGCCAAGAAAGACTTTCTGGGGTATGAGCTGGAAGGGACTTTCTGTCTGCCTCTGTGTGTGTGTGTGTGTGTGTGTGTGTTGCGCGAGGAGACACATCGCGGAGAGAGAGAGAGAGAGAGAGAGAGAGAGAAAGTCTGATCTTCCAATCTGAGGTTTAAATTTTTTAATTCAAGAAATATATATTATCATAAAAGAAAAAACATGCATTCAGCAAAGGGGGCATGTTCTCTCGAGAAAGAAAAAGGACATGAGCTCAAGCCCCTTTTGATGTCTGTGTGTGCACGTGCCTGCTCCTGCGCACCTGATGCTGCTGCAGGACTGATTTCTCTCTGTAGTCTTTTAACCGCATAAAATGAAACCTTTGGTAAACAAAAAGGTTCATGAAGTAACTTTGTGATTAAACAAAGTTCTTGACTTGCAGGTGAGCAGAGAAAAACAGGTGGAATGAATTCCTTCTCTCTGAGCATACTGACGTGTGTCAATTTCATGCTGACTGTGTTCAAAGAAAATACTGCATGGTTAGTCTGAATATGAAAGTTATAGCGCTTTACATCATTGGCTGACCAGCGGGACTTCTTTTTCTACTTGGTTGAATGATTATGAAAAGGTTGAGATATGCTTGATTGGAGATAAGTTCCTCATTCTCGGCAAAGTTGAGGGGGAAAGCATAGTGAGATGTGAATTTGAATTCACAAACAATGAAAATAGTTTTTAAGGAAACATCAAATCCTCACACTACAGTGTGTTAGCTTTCTGGGGTGTAGGCCATTTCCCCCCCATATCTAATTAGTAAAGCTATTCTTTTCACCAGACGATTGGCTGGTTTCCTTGAGTAATAATGATTGTATATCTGCAGGGATGATACATGGATGTATAAATTGTTATAGGACAACAGTGTTTCCCACAGACTAGAAAGTCATTTCCGGACACAACTTTTCTTTCTCTTCTGATTCGTTCTGTTTTGTCGTCTCTATTACTTCACTTACACCGTCACGCTGTTGAAATATGCACACGCGTGGTACGCTCCGTAGGGTTTGTCACTGACGTGCACTAACATGTGCACGTGGCACGGTAACTGGCCAATGAAACATGATCATTATAGTGTTTCAAGCTCTAAATCAAACACAACTAAGCCAGCGCCCTACAAAATAAACAAAAGAATTGCATAGTTATTCACACTTTCGCTATATTGCGATAACAATATTGAGTTGAGATAGATCGCCCAGCCCCATTATGTATCTTGAATTGTTCATTAGCTATGTATGTGTGATATCTGTAAAGCTTTTTTTTAATCCAAACCATACGTACACACCGCCACCGACTTGAGCGGCAAAAAAGCTCTGGCTGCCCCGCCAAGCACGCTGGTCAAGACGTCCGGGGAAGCCTTGACGCTTTGGCCTCTCTGACGTGGCGGTGTTCTCTGTCCGACCGGGAGAAACACACTCAGCCACGGCCAATACACGGACACTGACATCTTTTATAAATTACATATATAATGACAGAAGTCGTATTGTTAATTGGTCGCAGCGGGGTCTGTTAGCAGTTAGCTCGCTCGTAGCCGCTGAGCCGTAACGGTGGGCAGGCAGAGCAAGCAGCCGCCAGACTAACCTAGTGACCAGACTAACCTAGTGTTCCAGACTAACCTAGTGACCCAGACTAACCTAGTGTTCCAGACTAACCTAGTGATCCAGACTAACCTAGTGACCAGACTAACCTAGTGTTCCAGACTAACCTAGTGATCCAGACTAACCTAGTGACCAGACTAACCTAGTGTTCCAGACTAACCTAGTGATCCAGACTAACCTAGTGACCCAGACTAACCTAGTGACCCAGACTAACCTAGTGATCCAGACTAACCTAGTGACCCAGACTAACCTAGTGACCCAGACTAACCTAGTGTTCCAGACTAACCTAGTGACCCAGACTAACCTAGTGACCCAGACTAACCTAGTGTTCCAGACTAACCTAGTGACCCAGACTAACCTAGTGATCCAGACTAACCTAGTGACCCAGACTAACCTAGTGTTCCAGACTAACCTAGTGACCCAGACTAACCTAGTGACCCAGACTAACCTAGAGATCCAGACTAACCTAGTGACCCAGACTAACCTAGTGACCCAGACTAACCTAGTGACCCAGACTAACCTAGAGATCCAGACTAACCTAGTGACCTGAGCAGGATTCACTGTGAGGGGCCGTTAGAGACGATGTGACGGGCAGCTAACGCTAACTGGTTCCTATGTACAAACAACGTTATATTATAAACGATAGGTAACCCAGCAACGGCAATTATGAGCTTGTCCTCAGAATTAATGTTTTTGTAGGAACAAAAGTTTACATCGCATGTTTCTCCGGAATAAGCCAGCGCGAAGGACTTCTATATTCCAATTGGTGGCTGGCGTTAGCCGCTGCTTGCCGCTGAACCCCATCATAGCTCATCACCATAAAGTTGAAAAATATCAACTTTCTGATTGACGCTCAAAACGCCCAAAACACAACGGCGACAGGTTTGCCGCTCCTTGCAGCTGAGAGAAGCCGTCTTCCATTGAAAATGAATGACTCCGGTAACTTTAGACGCTCAAGTCTGTGAGAGAAACATCATTACACACACACTCACATTGTATCCTGGAATGTAAGACATATAATGCTTTTGAGAAACTCTTGCAAATTAAGCAAACTGTTAATAGGCTGTATTTGCTTAGGTAATGTTACAGTTACAACTTTTTGAAGCTGTTCATTAACTGCAGTGATACGTTGCTTCTTCGCCGTGGTACGGAAAAAACTAGACCGTCGCAGCCGTAAATTCCTCTGTGTTTTTCACTGGTACCCTTTAAATGGATGGCAGGCTAGTTTTCAAGGACAACGACTCGCTGCCTGTCTGAATAAGGCTTTTCCGTGACATGCTTTGGTATGCTGGGGTATTTGCAAAACTCGAGGGGAGAAAGCTGATTCAAAACATTTCCTCAAGACATTCGGCATCTTACCATTTCAAGAACATCCGCAGCAATGGTACAACTGCTACTGATGCCTTAAATGAGATAATACTGACTCATGTTTTTCAATGTTTGCCGATGACTAGATGACCATTGCAAAATATTGAATCAACAGGGAGCTGAAGATCACTACTGGACACCAGTTTCCTGTAATCAAAGTGAAAAACAGGACTATGGAGCTTCCAGTGATCCAAAGCAGCCATGCAAACACCATACTCATACTGCACTTTATAAGCAGCCATGTAGGTGTGCACGGTGTTAGTTTAGTCATTTCCCACCTTGTTGGCATGACTGATGTTTATGCACTGAGCGTGGTTAGATGATATCTGGTGAAGGTTCAGGATTTAACCCACAGTATCACAACTCCTCTGAATGAGTCACAGTTTCAATCCGTCACAGAATCCTTGAGGGGAAGTTCACTTTCTACTGAATCAAGAAAAGGTTCACACTTTAGAAAAAGGGGGAGAGATAAAGGGGATTGTGGGGACAGAGAGGAATTTCAAACAATACCCAGAGCCCTTTTCACACCCAGGGCACGATTAGCGCATGCACAGATTCAATTCATTGGACATCTGTGCCGACATTGACCTTATTAAATGATGTTCTGCTCTGTTCATTTGCTACAGTGTAACAGGTGTGAATGTTGGATTCAGAAAGCTACAGAAATGGTCAGACAGAGCGCCTTGGTAGCTGACTGGTTACAGAGCATGCCACAATGCCGCAGGTTTGACTCCAGCTGGGGACCTCTGTTGCATGTCACACCCCACACTTGTTTCCCGTCTGCCTCTTTACTGTCAACTATCCAAGAAAGGGCCAAAAAAAGAATCTCCATGGTCATCATAGTCCCCATAACCCAACGTTGGAAAGGTGTGGGGTCAGACCATGGCTTTACAAACAAAACTCAATTTGGAAGTGAATTATTTGTAGACGAACTGCTGTTAATCACAATGTGGCTGTGGGGAAGTGGGAGCAGCATCTCTGGACAACTCTGTACTACTTCGGCGCTTGAGGAGGAACCAGAGAGAGAGATGGAAAATGATACATGACTCTGGATGGGGTAAAAAAAACAAACAAACAGCATTTTCATGTAGTAGATTTGTCACTGTTAGATCCATACTTCCTACTTAGGTACTCTACCACTTTGTGAGTCTGTCAACAACCTGTTTATAATTATATGTCTTTAGCTGATATCTACTGTACATCGTAACCCCAGCAGTTCTGGTGAATCTAAAGCGTTGATGATGCTAGTAAACCTGAATTTACAGCCTTAGACTTGATAACCTGTAAGTCGTCACTTTATGTGTGAGATATTACATTTACCATAACCTACTTTATAGACGATTATGACACGAGTGTATGTTATATTTGTATTTGTGTATTTATGACTTTTATATTCAGGTATGGCACAGCAAATTGTGTTGTACACAACCTTGTGCAATGACAAAGACTATTCTAATCATAACTGATGAAATGCATCAGCCATAAGAAAATAGCTGATTTTAGGATATAAAGATGAAAATTTGCTGTACACTTACACATCCTGTCTTGACTCGAATGGAAAAGCAATACAACGCAAAGCTGCCAGTTTATATTTTTGAAATAAAATACAGTTTAATCCCTAATTTTGACCACGGTGCGCAGTACATTATCTTTTAGCAAATTGAAGTGCTCAGTAATCTTAGAAATGCAGTGGACACTCCTATGCAACTGTGTTTATTGAGAGTTGGTTTTTAAGGATGAATTAATTTAGACTTTCGTTGCAGTTGATCCCCAAAATGGAGTTTTCAGCAATGTTTTGTGAAACTAAAGAGCAACAGTTATGCAATTAGATAGGACTATGATGTTACTTTACCCAATAAAATGATATTACCATCATTTCAATAAATCCAGAATACCATTACTAATTGTTACTTAATTACTACCATGTACCTGTGGGGGCGGCTGTGGCTCAGTGGTAGAGCGGTTGCCTGCCAATTGGAAGGTTGGTGGTTCAATCCCCGGACCTGCAGTCCCATGTCGAAGTGTCCTTGGGCAAGACACTGAACCCTGAGTTGCCCCCGATGCTGCGCATCGGTGTGTCAATGTGTTGTGTTTATCTGATGAGCCGGTGGCACCTTGTACGGCACACAGTGTGTGAATGTGTGTGAATGGTGAATGGTTCCTGTACTATGTAAAAGCGCTTTGAGTAGTCGTTCAGACTAGAAAAGCGCTATATAAATACAGCACATTTACATTTACCTATTATTCAGAATTTTCTTATACATTAAGTTATACTTAATAATAGGCCTATTGCTGTTTTACAATTCTTTAAGTAGAAGTGTTAAGTAATTGAAAGGATTACAGTTTGAGTGACCACTAACAACGAGGAGCAACACTGGAGAGGTGCATCTCCAGTGTTGCTCCCGCCGACCACCCGGTGGGAGCTGGACAAGTTGCGGAGAAAGGGACGCCTGTCGTGGGCAGATGACGCTGTTGCCCCCGCGACACACAGCGGGTGAATGAAGACGAGAATGAATGGATAGCTGTGAGCTGATGAAGAGATTTGCCCCATAGTTAGAAATGCATTCTGCCATAAAGCTGTTGTAAAATGACCCTTAACAGAAGAGTTCAGAGTGTATGTTGATAAATCGAAACCGTCCGAGAACGATAACGTTCCCAGTAGCTACAGTCCTGCAATTTCGCGGAACATTGCCGAAACGTTTTAGCCAAAAACGGATGTTCTAGGTCCGTTTTAAAAAACTTTTATGAATAACAGTTGGGGAACGTTTGTTACAACACGTAGCCAACCTTTTCGAACTCTTCAGATAATGTTTACCGAACCAAAACTGGTTTGCCGAGGTTGCCCGACGGAGGCGAAATAATTTCCCTAGAAACAAAATCGTTATTAGCTAACAGTTAAACACGGCGAACTTAGCATGGTGTTGTGAGCTCACATCACATCTAGGTTGTTCTACAAACCAGCGTAGGCCTCTTCATAATGCTTAACGTTAACGATACTAGCTACTTCAACCGACCTGTCTTCTGAATCCATCCGACTGAGCGGCTCTCCATTCGACGAGGTCAGTTCCACGCTGGCCGGTCTCTTGGTGCCGTGCTCGGCTTTCTCCGCGGTCTTTGTGCGGTCGGTAGGCGGTGAGGAAGACACGTTCTCCCCCTCTCTTTGTTCTTGTTTCAGCACCCGGGAGCCCTCTTGTGCGGAATCAGTGCCACTCGCCAAACTGCCCTGTGCGGGACTTTTCACCGGTTCAGAGAGTTTACTGCTGGGTTCCCCTTCGTCGTTGTCGGTCTTTTCGGTCGGTAACACTGTTTCTTTGTCGGCGTCGGGAACAAGAGACAGGTTGTCCCCGTCCTCCGACGCCGCACCACGACCACTGTTCACGTCCATTCCTGCTCTGTTCTCGTTGTTGTCGCCCGGTTCCTGTTTGGGGTCCGGCACGGCCTGTCCTTCCTTGCCGGTTTCTGCTGTTTCCCCGGTTCCGTTTTGATCCGACGTCGGCTGAGAATCTTGTTCGGCCCCTTCACTCGTTATTTGAGCCATTTTCGAAGAGCTTAAAAGGCTATTTTTGTGATGTTCCACTCGAAAAGTTGCCCTCAGGCTGCCCTTCTTCCTCCACTCACACTCTCCGCTGCAAGCGTAAAACACAGCAGGGGGTTTGCATGACGTCGGGGCCCCGCATGGCCAAAGCTTGTCTATTGAGAAAGATGTCTCTCTCAGTACTTAAACACACGACTTATACACAGCAATAACTTTGTGAATAACGTTGAATACATTTTATTTCCAGCCAGCAGTGCTAAACATGCTTCATTCTACTTTTTTTTCAGAGGCCTATAGCAGTTAAATTATGGCTTTTTTGGCTCTGACCAACATAAAAGGCCTGTCGCAGTAGGCTCCGTACACAATTAAAAACATATTTCTAAATTAATATTTTTTAAATTGAGCTAATTAAGATAAAGTTAAAAGCAATAGGCCTACTGATTTAGCAAGGCTAATAAGCATTCCTTGGAATGAGTTAATCTTAACTCATGTAGCGAATCCCAAAGTTGGTTTTGCTTTCATATTCAGAGCTGTTGACCTTGATGGAATGTCTAATCTGATAAATAAACAAATATGAGGGGGGAAAATGATGTATTTGTTTTTAAATGGTGGGTCAAATACAGAACCGCGCAGAGGAGCAGACTGAACTTCTTTTTTTTATTTATTTTTTATTTATTTTTTTTTTCAACAAGAGATTCATCTTCGTCAACATAGACGATCTTCGTCATTGTGGTGGCCTCTCAGCTCCACGTGTTCCGACAAACAGAAAAATGATCCAACTCTAAAAGTGCTGAAAAGGCACGTTCTTATCTCAGCAAGGTGCTTATTCCTGCAAGCACCACAACTGCCTTCGTTCCTGTATCACAGCCGTTGTTGTCTTAAATCACAGCTAACTCCACTGTCTGTGGATACCCGTGCGGATCTTAGTCGCCGACTTGTTGCATTGAAGTGAAGGCCCGCTTCTGTCCTGCCTGTGCTGCTGAGACCGAGGAAAAAGTAGCCTACTCTTAAAATAACAAATTTAACGGTGTATAAGGCTACATATGGTCCTCATCTCATAGCCCACTGGATATTGTGTAACTAAATACAGTAAGATAGAGGATTCATTATTTATTTTTGAAAAAGAAACATCTGAAGCTCCTTTCACTATTTTTCCACAGTGCTTTAAACCATATCACTTGGTCTTCATCAGTAGCAGGGCATTTGCTCAGTTGTCATGGAGATGTATATTGGTATACTTATATTTTCATATACAGCGCTTTTTGCATGTACTGGCTTAAAAATGAAGCAACGACTTCTTGACTTTGAAAA
The DNA here is from genome assembly GCA_026937815.1 of Etheostoma perlongum. NCBI lineage: Eukaryota > Metazoa > Chordata > Actinopteri > Perciformes > Percidae > Etheostoma > Etheostoma perlongum. The sequence continues at coordinate 25,438,249 of CM049393.1, read as the reverse complement.
ATAGTTTGCAAAAAAACAAAAAAAATCCCAACTCAAGCTCCATTTAGGCCTACCAGTTTTTTTCAGAGATTTCAACTAGAAGTTGAACAATTTGTCAAATATTTGGTTAGTCATGAACGGGAAATGAACAATTTTGGTTAAATAATAAAAAGTAAAGTTGAGTTACTTTAAGCCATTTCACAAATTCTTCATTATAATCATCATCCTGTTTTTGTATTTTTTCTTATTGATCAGACCAGTGCACTAGATAAGTAAAAGGGGCAGTGGTTGCACTTTGACACATTTTATCATGACTCATAGCTGAATCCTATGACAATACAAATTTCACAAAAAAACCCTCAACACACCGACATGAGTCTTACACCATGGTTACTTTTTTTCAACAAACCATAGTTTGACTTTTTTTAACATTCTATGCTATGGCTGTTTCATCACTTGTTTGGACATTCTATAATATGTTTTTTTTTAATCACTTTTTTGACATACAATAATAATTTTTTTTGCATAGGGCCTACTGTACTATGGCGTTTTTTGCGACAAACTACAAGCCTAATGTGGCTTTTTTCGATATACTATACCATGCCTTTTCATCAACTCAATCAAACTCATCAATACTATACTATGCCATGCAGTCCCATATCGAAGTGTCCTTGGGCAAGACACTGAACCCTGAGTTGGCCCCGATGCTGAGCCTTCGGAGTGTAAGTGTGTGTTAGTATAGGTGCAACCCGTAAGCGCATACGTTTTTTGACATAGACATAATAAAGAGTAGATGCCGCATTGACCGCTACTGCCTACTGGCGCTGACGAGCCGTGGAGCTGCCATCTTGGACCGGTCACTTGCTCCACTCAGTGTAATCTGTTTGGCAGGTGCAATGAGCTGTCAGCACATTTAATTAATCATGCCTCACTGAATACCGACCTGATTTTCATACGTTTGTTTTGCTGCAAAGGTCATACATATACAGTGCCTTGCGAAAGTATTCGGCCCCCTTGAACTTTTCAACCTTTTGACACATTTCAGGCTTCAAACATAAAGATATAAAAATTGTATTGTTTGTGAAGAATCACCAACAAGTGGGGCACAATTGTGAAGTGGAACGAAATCTATTGGATTTTTGAAACTTTTTAACTAATAAAAAAATGAAAAGTGGGGCGTGCAAAATTATTCGGCCCCCTTGCGTTAATACTTTGTAGAGCCACCTTTTGCTGCGATTACAGCTGCAAGTCGCTTGGGGTATGTCTATCAGTTTTGCACATCGAGAGACTGACATTCTTGCCCATTCTTCCTTGCAAAACAGCTCGAGTTCAGTGAGATTGGATGGAGAGCGTTTGTGAACAGCAGTTCAAGGGGACATTTCCAGTTTGATTATCAATTTGATTGAATAACCTAATGTGTCTTCAAAAACATAACAGGCACAGAGGTATTTTTTTCCTGTAAACCAAAAATGGGGACTGTCCCTTGAAACTGACATTGACTGACATTGACCTTGACATTTAGCAACCCCCTACCAACACACACACACACACACACACACACAACCCCTGAAAGAGGACTATTTTGCAGAGCTTCTTTCTCATGATCCCCTTTCTGCAGTTCAAGAGAGGTGAGTTTGGCAATGGGATACAGCCTCATCTTGAGAAACAGACACAACCAATGACAACAAGTCAGAATGATGGTTGTCAATGCCAAACTGTCTCTTCTCAATGTGTTCCCCAAGCAGAAAAACATCCCGGACAATGTGTGTGACTGGCAACATTAGGAGCTTGCATTGGCACTTTCCATTCCTTCCTCACATCTTTTTCTTGGGAAACCTTTAAAATGAAAACGGAAGGTTTGGGAGAGTCTACTCAAAACATTTAAAAAAAAAACATACAGTGAGGAAAATAAGTATTTGAACACCCTGCTATTTTGCAGGTTCTCCCACTTAGAAATCATGGAGGGGTCTGAAATTGTCATAGGTGCATGTCCACTGTGAGAGACATAATCTAAAACAAAAATCCAGAAATCACAAAGTATGATTTTTTAACTATTTATTAGTATGATACAGCTGCAAATAAGTATTTGAACACCTGCGAAAATCAATGTTAATATTTGGTACAGTAGCCTTTGTTTGCAATTACACAAGTCAAACGTTTCCTGTAGTTTTTCACCAGGTTTGCACACACTGCAGAAGGGATTTTGGTCCACTCCTCCACACAGATCTTCTCTAGATCAGTCAGGTTTCTGGGCTGTCGCTGAGAAACACGGAGTTTGAGCTCCCTCCAAAGATTCTCTATTGGGTTTAGGTCTGGAGACTGGCTAGGCCACGCCAGAACCTTGATATGCTTCTTACAGAGCCACTCCTTGGTTATCCTGGCTGTGTGCCTAGGATCATTGTCATGTTGGAAGACCCAGCCTCAACCCATCTTCAATGCTCTAACTGAGGGAAGGAGGTTGTTCCCCAAAATCTCGCAATACATGGCCCCGGTCATCCTCTCCTTAATACAGTGCAGTCGCCCTGTCCCATGTGCAGAAAAACACCCCCAAAGCATGATGCTACCCCCCCCATGCTTCTTCCTCCAAACACGGTTAGTGGAATTATGACCAAAAGTTCTATTTTGGTCTCATCTGACCACATGACTTTCTCCCATGACTCCTCTGGATCATCCAAATGGTTATTGGCAAACTTAAGACGGGCCTTGACATGTGCTGGTTTAAGCAGGGGAACCTTCCATGCCATGCATGATTTCAAACCATGACGTCTTAGTGTATTACCAACAGTAACCTTGGAAACGGTGGTCCCAGCTCTTTTCAGATCATTGACCAGCTCCTCCCGTGTAGTTCTGGGCTGATGTCTCACCTTTCTTATGATCATTGAGACCCCACGAGGTGAGATCTTGCATGGAGCCCCAGTCCGAGGGAGATTGACAGTCATTTTTAACTTCTTCCATTTTCTAATGATTGCTCCAACAGTGGACCTTTTTTCACCAAGCTGCTTGGCAATTCCCCCGTAGCCCTTTCCAGCCTTGTGGAGGTGTACAATTTTGTCTCTAGTGTCTTTGGACAGCTCTTTGGTCTTGGCCATGTTAGTAGTTGGATCCTTACTGATTGTATGGGGTGGACAGGTGTCTTTATGCAGCTAACGACCTCAAACAGGTGCATCCGTTGTTGGTTGTGTTTCTGAGGGGAACGATCTGGAATACAGGTTGGTTATCAAGGACTTTGACAGCTGGTGTGAGCTTAACCAGCTTCAGCTTAACACCAGCAAGACAAAGGAGATGATTGTCGACTTCAGGAGGAAAACACCGGTGAGCATCCAGGGATCGGACATTGAGGTAGGGGAGAGCTACAGATTCCTGGGTGTTCACCTAAACAATAAACTAAACTGGACTGATAACACCCATGCTCTATACAAGAAGGGCCAGAGTCGCCACCATCTGCTGAGGAGACTCAGGTTCTTTGGAGTGTGCAGGACTCTCCTCAGGACTTTCTACGACTCTGTGGTGGCCATCCTTTATGCTGTGGTCTGCTGGAGGGGGGGCAGCTCGGACCGGGACAAGAGCAGACTCAATAGACTGATCAAGAGAGCGAGCTCTGTCCTGAACTGTCCTCTGGGCCCGATAGAGAAAGTAGGGGAGAGAAGGATGTTAGCCAAGCTGACATCCATCATGGACAACACCTCTCACCCCCTACATGACACTGTGGGGTCCCTGAGCAGCTCCTTCAGCAGCAGACTGAACACCCGTGACACCCACGGTGTAAGGAGAGGTACCGCAGGTCCTACATCACGGCTGCTGTCAGACTCTACAACACCTGCACTACCTGATAATGTTGTAGTTTCTGTTCCTTTTTTCTCCCATCTACACCACACACTTTCTGTTTATCTTTATTATCGGTATTTATGTTATTTTATTACAAGTACTTACTTTTCAATATTTATGGTCACAGGTTAATATAATTTATATTATGCTACCGATTCTTGCTTTATTACTCTAATTACAATTTAATTTTAACATCACTTACACCACAATATTGTTTCTTGTATCATGGCAACCACACTTTAAAATACCTTTATTTGACGCCATTTTGCTTACTTTCAGTCTACAATATAATCATTGTTTTGCCTGTATTTCTTGTGTGTTTAGTTGTTTGTGTGTTTTTGTTTTTTTTGCTGTTATTGAAGAAAATGCTGCTGCTGTAATAAGGAAATGTCCCCATTGTGGGATGAATAAAGTATTATCTAATCTAATCTAATCTAATTTAGGATAATAAATGGAGTGGAGGTGGACATTTTGAAAGCAGACTAACAGGTCTCTGAGGGTCAGAATTGTAGCTGATAGACAGGTGTTCAAATACTTATTTGCAGCTGTATCATACAAATAAATAATTAAAAAATCATATATTGTGATTTCTGGATTTTTTTTTAGAGATTATATCTCTCACAGTGGACATGCACCTACGATGACAATTTCAGACCCCTCCATGATTTCTAAGTGGGAGAACTTGCAAAATAGCAGGGTGTTCAAATACTTATTTTCCTCACTGTACAAAGCATTCTACAGTCAGATGTTCTGTTGCCTTTATTTTAAGTAAGTGGGGTTGTATGAGAAATGAGAGGTGTCTTTTGTTAGGGTGAATTACATGTGAATAATACACAGTGTTGGGCAAACTACTTGGAACTAGTGGAAATAGTGAGCTAAGCTATTAGTTACTCGGCCATGAATAACGCTTCACTACACAAAAGCCACCACCCAGTCATATGTAGAAGCTAATTAACACAAACGCAGCAGTAGGCTAGTTTACTACATAGGAAGTTACTTTAAGTTGCACTAATTTCACATGACAATAAAAGTGTAGTGTCATAAAGGAAATTTGATTCAGGAAATAGTGAAGCTACCACCAAAATACTAAGTTACTAGCAAAGCTACAAGTAGCGCCTGCCCAACAGTCCAAGATGGCGGACGCATTTCTTGCGCCCAGCAGCCAATGCGGTGTCTACTCTTTATTATGTCTAAGGTTTTTGACCACATGGAGACACACACACCAGGACACATACACACACACAGCAACACCACACAACCATACATAAAAGTAGTAACTTGTCTGGACTATTAACTTATATCTCATGGAAATAAATAGAACCAATGGTGTTAACTGCAAATATGACTTGGACTTTCATTGATCAAAAAGGTAAAAAGTCAATTCAAAGTCACAAACTCTTTACTTGGTGTGGCCTCGGCCACAGTGTATGAATGTGTGTGAATAGTGAATGGTTCCTGTACTATGTAAAAGCACTTTGAGTAGTTGTTAAGACTAGAAAAGCGCTATATAGCGCTGTAGCACAAGGCCACAGCCCAGACCTCACAGATTCAGCAATGTTGTGCCAGGTGTCCAGAGTCTTTTCCGGCACTCCATGCATGCGTCTCGTTGAGAGTTCCATACTGTATATACGTCATCAAAATAGGAAAGGATCCACGTGCACAATTGAACATGTGAAGATACGTACCTTGAGCTTTTAGTGGGCAGAAAGTGCATAAAGGGCTGTTAATTATTTTCATGTGGTGCATTTTCACAGAGGTGAGATACTGTATGTCCTATGAATGAAATTGTAGTGAATCTGCTGATGGTCTGGATTGTGTGATTCTTCTGGAATGTTAGACCATACATCATGCCAGTGGAGAGCGAGGCCTTGGCAATCGCATGCCCAGATCCTCACAATAGGAAGTGCAGAGCTACCAAATATCACTAAGAACTGATAAAGCCTGGATACCATACCACAGTTTTTAGGCTGCACAGTAAATAACTTCCGGATAGGATGAATGGGCAAAGGCCTCTGCCAGGGGACACTGTACACCTTGAGGGCTGATCTTAATTGAAGGTAAAAGAACTAAGTCTTATTTTTGCAAGCTTAAATACATGTACGTTAGTAAGTTATCAGCTTAACTGCATGCCATGTAGACTGTATACTTAAATCTCTATACAACTGATAGTAGGTATGTAGAGCTTATATTCCAGTGTATGCTTTAATTGTGCATCTTGCTTATTGTATATTTTTATATTCTACAGTTTCACTCCTATTCATACTGTACAGTGAGGGGAAAAAAGTATTTGATCCCCTGCTGATTTTGTACATTTGCCCGCTGACAAAGAAATGATCAGTCTATAATTCCTAGAACTCCCATGAACTACTACAAACTACTATTATTTTGATTTATTTGATTTATTTTTTAGGGACTGTTATTGCCACTCTTCATTCTAACCCCAACCGGTCGTCAGACACCGCCTACCAAGAGCCTGGGTCTGTCCAAGGTTTCTTCCCAAAGGGGAGTTTTTCCTTGCCACTGTCGCACTGTTGCTTGCTCTGGAGGAAACTACTAGAACTGTTGGGTCCTTGTAAAGTGTCTTGAGATAACTCTTGTTATGAATTGATACTATAAATAAAATTTTATTGAAATTGAATTAATTTTAATGGTAGATTTATTTGAAGAGTGAGAGACAGCATGTCAAAAATGTTATAAATTGATTTACATTTTAATGAGGGAAATATGTATTTGACCCCTCTGCAAAATATGTCTTAGTACTTGGTGACAAAACCCTTGTTGGCCAGAGGTTAATGAACATGCTTTATTAAGGCTCAATGGTATGAACATAACTTATGTAATAAAATAAAATATGTAACAACCTGTAACAAAATAATAGCTCTTTTCAAATAAATAAATATGAAATAATGTTCTAAATATGACCTATTCTGTGTCAGCTTCAAAATCTTGCTTCAACTAAATATGTCTTAAAACCTTTTCAATGTAATAATGTTAGGTTTTTCAGTGTCCATGTGAGCTTTGAGATCTCCAGCACCTTTATTAGACTGAAATATATGTGCCGGCTTTGCACATGGAAAGTTTTTTTTGCAGTTCAACTGTGAAGCTGCACTTGCGCTTCACAATTTCTGTGCAATGCTGCTCCCTGTCTGATCTGCTGTATGTGTGCATCGCAGAGCCACCCACAAGGCAGCCTCTCGGGAATTACGTCTTGCAACAAAGTACCGTAGTATTGTATGTGGGCGGCTGTGGCTCAGTGGTAGAGCGGTTGCCTGCCAATCGGAAGGTTGGTGGTTCAATCCCTGGCCCTGCAGTCCCATGTCGAAGTGTCCTTGGGCAAGACACTGAACCCCCTGTGTGTGAATGGTGAATGTATCCTGTATGATGTAAAAGCGCTTTGAGTCGTTAAGACTAGAAAAGCGCTATATAAATACAGCACATTTACATATGCAAAGCGGCAATCAATTTAAGTACGCACTTATAATGGTCCCATGAAAACAGCAAAAACCGGACCTTCGAGGCGTTGTTTTCTATGGTCCCAGCTGCCTTGAGACATCCTCCCGTGTAGTTCTGGCCTGATTCCTTACTGTTCTCCTGATCATTGCAACTCCACGAGGTGAGATCTTGCATGGAGCCCCTGGCCGAGGGAGATTGACAGTTCTTTGGTGTTTCTTCCATTTCCGAATAATCGCACCAACTGTTGTCACCTTCTCACCAAGCTGCTTGACAATGGTTGTTGTTGTTCTGTCTCTCACTTTTCAAATAAATCTACCATTAAAATTATAGACTGATCATTTCTTTGTCAGCGGGCAAACATACAAAATCAGCAGGGGATCAAATACTTTTTTCCCTCACTGTAGCTTTGCACATATTAGAGCAGAATAGTATTGTGTTGCTCCTGATAATCCCTTTTATCGCATCCCACAATATCCTGGGGTCTTTTATAGAGCCAACATTAATTTCTGCAAATAAGTGGAATTCTGCTATAAACTGAGTGATAAAGGATTCAGTTTTCAGTAAAGAAGTATTAAAACGCCATCTAACAACACGCTGAGACAGACGGTCTAGGGTGGTGGTGCAAAGGACCCCTTTGTGGTCAATTGAATGAAATAATCGAGGGGATGCAAAAAGAAAATCTATTCTAGAAAAATCTAGTTTCTAGAGATCTTGAAATCTCGGCTGAGGATAAAGTCACAGGGAACAAGGGATGAGAAGGAATGTTAGAAACAGCAGCACGACTCACCAGTACCCTCTCCTTTACTGGACATTGCCTGATGAAATGTCCAAGCTGACTGCAGTAAATGCAAGCTCCCTCCCGGATTCTCTTCCCTCTCTCCTCCGGTAAGTCAAGTTCTCCCCAGCAGCACAGGCTCCTCACAAGGGGCAGCCTGAGGTGAAGCAACAGCTGGCCAAAGTGGCGGTGAAGAGGAACTTCCCTTGCCCGAAATAACCCTTCTAGGATGATCCCGTGAAGAACCGCTAAGATCCGCTTGTCAATTGTACTGGCCAGGGCGATGAGAGGGTCAAGGTCCCCTGGAAGATCCAATTCCGCCAGTCAATCCTTCAGTGCACTGGACAAACCGCACAGAAAGGCATCCAATAGAGCAGTCTGAATCCACCACCTTCCGTCTGCCTTGACGAAGGCCTCCCAGAGCCTGAGCCGCTTCTCTGCCCGGAATGATGTGTTGGAAAATCTGTGTGAATGTCTGGGTGAAGCGAGCAAACCAGTCACACAGGGGCGAACTCCTTCCCAATTCTGCTGTGGCCCACGCCTCTGCTCGTCCAGTAAGGGGAGAAATCACGTAAGCAATCTTAGCCCTAGCCATAGGATAGTGGACAGACTAGAGCTCAAAATGTTGTCCACACTGCATCAAGAAAGCTCAACAGTCACCGGACTCAGCGAAACATACAGGCCGGGACAGATGAGGCAGAGCCGAGGTACTGGCAGACGGCTGGACTGAAGGGAGACAGGTGGTGAGACTGGCTGGCTTGAAACTGTGTAGTCAGGAAGGAAACTTGTTCACAAACGCTTCACTGTAGCTCCAATTGAAGGGTGGACAGCAAGTCATCTAGGTGGTGAAGCCTCTGTCCTTGAGATCAAAGAGCATTCTGCATGTTAGTCAAGTCGGCGGAGTCCATGATTGTGGCGAGATCGTACTATCACACACACAGAAGATCATACTATCACACACACAGAAGATCATACTATCACACACACATGAGATCATACTATCACACACACAGGAGATTGTACTAACATCAAAAATAGGATATGTATTCTATTTGCCGTTGTGTTTTATGATTTGTTGAAGTGTTTTCCTATTTTCTGTCATGTTTTTTTATTTTCCTTTGTGTTTTATGATTTACTGTTGCGTTTTTCTATTTGCTGTTGTGATTTCCACTTCAGGGCCACCGTAGGAATCCCATCAAAGCCTGATGATTTTTTTTTTTGCATATTCTGTACTGCCAGTCTTAATTCCCCAATAGAAACAGATTTGTCCAAGCTAGCTGATTCCTCTGCTGATAACTGAGGCAAGTCAAGCTGATTTAACCAGCTGTCACAGTGAGATTTATCCAGCGTAACCTCTGATCCATACAGATTGGAATAAAATGTCCGAAAGGATTTATTTATTTCAACAGGGTTAGTTCTAATATTACCATCTGCAGATTTAATAGCGGGAATGTCTGAAAAATAATCACTGGACCTTAATCTCATAGCGAGAAGGTGACTAGGTCTAGCACCCTGAAAGTAATAGTGCTGTCTTGCTCTATGGATGAGGAATTTAGATTCCTAAAGTTCTAAAGCTATCCGGTCAGTAAAATTAGTTTGTAACAGTGAGTCTAATCTGGTGTACTCAGCTTCAAGGTTTTCCAGCTTCAGTTGCAGCTTCAGTGATGTAGCTTTGCGCGCATTAGACCTTACCATGCCTTTTTATCAAATGTTTTCCCCATACTAAGGGGACTCTACCATCACACAAACAGGAAATGGACCCACGAACCACGACTTAAAAAAATGAAAAAAAAAATGTATTTAACAGGCTATACTATGATTTTTTTTTAACATACTGTACTATGCCTTTTTTATCAGTTTGTTTGACATACTATACTAAGGCTTTTTATAATTTTTTTCAATAGTCCATACTGTGCTTTTTTCTCACTTTTTTCAACATAGTATACTTAAGCTTCTGTATCACAAACTATACTTAAAATATAAAAAATATTTTTCGCCATACAATACTATGGCTTTCTTCAACAGAATGACAGGCTATGATTTTTTTCGACATCCTATACTATAACTTTTTTTATCCCTTTTTGCGACATTCTATAATATTGCATTTTTATCACTTTCTACGACATACCATGCTATGAATTTTCTTTACATTCTCTACTATGGCTTTTTTTCAACATACTATAGGCCTAATGCGGCTTTTATCACTTCTTCGACATCCAATACTATCATACTTTTTGACTACTACTATATATACTATATATATATATACTATACCATGCCTTTTTATAATTTTTTACCCATACTATACTATGACTTTTTCACTATTAATATCACTATTTCGACAAACTATATTATGTTTTTGTCACTTTTTTGCCATACTATACTATACATACTATTCTTTTTTTATCATTTCTTTCAACACACACACATATACATATATATATATATATATATGTATATTGGCCCTGGGACGTGTTCCAGAGTCTTAGTTTATTGTTTGTGGTTGTTTGTCACTGTTTTTGTAATTTCTTAATATAAAAAAAAAAAATCAAAAGTGTTTTGAACAGTTAAGGTGTGAATTCTTGGTCTCACCACAGTGACCAAAGTAAAATATTTTGTTTTAAAACTAAGTTAAAGAAAATGCAGACAGACTTAATTTAGTGAGGAAACATTAACCAGGATTGCAGCTGGTGAAAACAACCATGTTATTTCAGGTGGAGGCTGGGGGTGAAGCCTTGACCAACTGCCACTTTGCTCGTTTGACAGTGATGATTTCTCTCTCTCATGGGTAGGCTAAATTCTGGGCAAAGCAGAGATAGGGGAGGTTATCACCATTTCTAGCCACTGGGGGGCCATAGGGAGGCTGGGGGAACTCATATTAATGTTAAAAAACAACTCATAAATTGACATTTTCATGTCATGGGACCTTTAAAGTCATGACAAATTGGTTTATAAATAGGAATGATTTTTTATGGCTTAGTCTAGAGTCTAGTTTAGCTAAATAAATAAATTAACAAGTATAATATTTTGTATGATGATATGTTGTACTGGATACTTTCATCTCTTTAAAAAAACCTTCAAATGAAACTGAAAAAGAAGAAATACCTCTTTGGCGGATCATTTGACATGCAGACTACAAAACAAACAAGAAAAAAACAGCAACAAGCATATTTTAAGAACGTCAACATTTATTTCACATGATATAAAACAGATGGGTTTTGAACCTTTTGCATATTTACCCTAATAATATTAATAATAACCTCTTATAGTTAGAATATCCGTTCTTCTTTAAGTGTGTACATAAATTATGCTATGTTTTATTTTTTTATTTTCATTTTTATTTTTACAGTTTATACATCTCTTTTAAAGTTCTTTTATGTCCTGGAACTCCAAAGTCCAACTTATTGCTTTGTACATGTGCTATTGTTTCATTTATCACCACCTAGCACAGACTCAAACGCAAAAAGTCTAATCTGTGTCATGTCCTCAGCCTCCGTATAACTTCTGAGTAATGTAAACCTAAAACAAAAAGTGACACAAACTGAAAAAGCAGACTGGAAATCCAAACAAACATTCACATACTGCCAACAGACTTCAGGAGATTCAGACATAAATAATCACAACCTTGAAAAATACTGTCCAAAAGAATCAGCAGCATGAAGTGGCACCATGTTGAAGTAAAAATCTGCTTTATGTTCATATATATACTTTTTTTTAAATATATATTTATATATGTCTATCCAATGAAGGATATGTTGCAGGTGCAAAATGGAACTAGAGTGATAACGCAGCCTCTGGTGTCAAATAAAAAACACCAAGAATCAAAATGGGAGCGGTTAAAGTCCAAGCGCATCGGCGGTCACTTTGGGGTTAAAGTAAAGCACTGCATGTGTGTGAGTTTTGGTGCTTAGCCCGTCGGCGCTGAGACTTCTCAAGTTCTCCTAGATGCAGCTGTACACTCCCTCCAGCAACGTAGTCCCAGCGAATATCCCCTCCTCCAGATCAGTAGAAGATTCTAACAATTATTATGTTAAGATGACTTTAATACTTAGTAAGGTATCAAAAGCTCGGTGTATTGATGTGTGTGTGTGTATACATTTGGCAACACATATTTCTGGAGCTATATTGCCCCTAAACAAGTCGTACATCCGGTCAAGATTGTGAAATGGTTTCATTTGATATTTTTATAGCAATTAAATGATGTGGCCAGTGACTACAGCAATAAACAAAACAAAGACACAGAAAACAGAACAAGAGAACAGGTTGACCCTTTTTGTGTTTCAGCCGAATGGATAAATGCCAAAAAACATTTTAGCATGCTTACATATATTATTATTATTATTATTATTATATATAGTGCGTAGTTTCTGTCTCCCCCATGAGGAATTCTAAGTAATGACAACAAAACTGTCGGTGCGTCAACATGCTACAAGCCTCCTCGCAGCTAAATCATCACATAGCCTACAGTGATAAATGTTCTTCTAGAAAACTGAATCAGCATAGCCTGAAACTCCACTTTCTGACAGTGGACCTGGGGTGTGAAGGCTTGCTTTTTGTCTTCACACAACCACTTTGGTCTCTTTACTGTATTTCACACGGTTTTTAGTCCCTTCGTCTCACGTCTGTTAGAAAAGATATTTAGCTATTTAATTAAATCCAGCTGTCTAGACTGACTGTGTAACAGCTCGTGTTTTACTCGGCCTACACAGCTGAGGCCATGACCTAAAGAATATATTTACTTTACTCTGTTTTCTTGGGTTTAACGCACACAACAACAACTACAGTAAAGCATGATTTATGCTTTATGTTAAAACTACGCCGTGGCTACGTACAAAGGTACATGGAGATACCGACCCTGGTCCTCCTCCTCAACAAAGTGAAATCCAGGAGAGGGTTAACTTTTTCTTCCAGGGAACTCTTTGCTTCTCTCACTATGGCTCTGAGGCGGTACTCGCTCCAAAGCTAATAGCCGTCACTCTCTCACTCACTTTACCATACACTCCCGTACATACAATCAATGCACATACAAACGCACAAGTTCAAACGTCAGCCTCTGCAGAACCCTAAATCACGCAATAATTTCTATTGTATTGCGTTTTTTGACAAAAGCTACACTACAAGAGAGAGATTCTTAACAATCGCCACAGCAGATGCAGGCGATGTAAAACGTCTCACACAGATACTAATTTCGTAATTGCGCTGGCCTGAGCCAAGTTAACGAAGGGGCCTGTCTAATGTTAGGGAGACTGGCTTGGGTTCAAAGACTCCTTCAACAAGAGCTGGGTGGAGAAATCCCCAATGTTCACTGCTTTTACCACCAACTCTACTGATCGTTGTTCACGCCCTGACCGTTGAGAAGGCTATTGGGGATTTATTCAGTATCTATAATGTCCTGTCCAAGTTCACACAAAAGCCCAATATCAATATTGATTTGAACAGGAGTGGACAGGACAGGGCACCTATTCCAATATCCAAGCCCAGAATTAGAATTCCTGCCCTTATGCCGCGTAAGATATTGTTCATTCTTGAGCCACCCAATAGGACACAATAGTCGGGAGAAAACGGACCTTCAAACAGCCTTCCAGCTGCACAGAGCAGATGGAAGCTACAAACAGCCGCCAGAGCAGAGGAAAGTGCACCATTACCAAAAACTAAGAAACACAAGAAAACCAGGGGATCACAGAGCAACAGCAGCTGTTTTACAACGACATCGATGCAGTAACTGGAGATATGGCGCGCCTCTTTGGAGAGTATGTTTGATGACCACAGACGTTTTAAAGGTCGGCGTGGGGCAGCAATACGCTGTTGCAAAGTCTATCTGCCTAAGCTAAAGAAGAAGACATCTTGCAACTTCTGGGTCTCAACAAAAAAACTGCACAAAATGGGATAATGGATTTTCACACTTGTATGTTAATTCCTGATTTCCATTAATAAAAAAAATTTTAGACACCAGGTTATTTTTTGTTTTCCATAATCAAACCTACATCTAAATGGTAGTGGTAATACAGCTAGTTTCTTGATTTTGCTTTTTAATTTCAAAACAAAAATCCGTTCCAGAATCCATTGCTTCACTCGACCCAGAGAGCATCTCCTTCCACTGGACTCAGTAAAAGTGAAACCCCTGCTTAGACTGACTGGACCCACGCACCCAACAGCACATTCTCAAACACGTAGTTCCACATCTCCAGATGATGGACACTGAAAACACTGCTCAGTAATGTCCACGGGGCTCATGAGACAATGCCAAGTGTCCTCACAGCTTCTTAGGTTGCCCTAACCTTCGTTGCTTCCATGACCTGACCAAGAAATGCACAGAGTGGAAAGACACTTCACTGTGGAGATTCTATTTATCTGGAAAATGGCGGCTGCAGCTATAGCATGAGCCATTGAAGTTAGTCATCTTATTATTCCTATCATTTTTGTGGAAGTTGTTTTTCCTGAATTGTCTTACAGCTTTTAGGTGGTTACAAATATTGCTTCTTTTTTGTGTGTTTTGCCAATATAATAATAGATATGGGAGCGAGTAGAATACCTGTCCATGGTGCTGTTCAAGCAGCTGTCACGAAGTCGCTGTTTTTGTGACTTTGTTTTGCACTAATAACTGACTTAGGCCTTAGACTGCTTGTGTCTGAGTTGTCTAATAGTGGAAGACTACACAACTTTGCCATTCAGATGAATAATAGGCTTCACTATTGGCTCACAATTCATTTATATTGACTGAATCAAATTTTAAGTATCATTAAAATATACAGTAAATATCATTTCAAGGTAGTCTTTTTAACATATAAACCTACATGATATTGAACTATTCAATACAAATCCGTTGTTGAATTGAAAAGTGTGGAAAAAAAGAATTAGATTGTCATGCCCTGGCTAGAAAATCCAAAGCCTGGCCAGTTACTTTCCCCTGGCCGCGACTGAGTTGGAGACTCATATGGAAATCAGAAAAAACTCTCAAAACTCCTTCTTCTGGGGTTTTGCCAGCAAAATTTCAGCTCAAACTGTAACTTTTTTATGACCATTTCACAATCTTATTTTTATGCAGAAATGTTTTGAGACAAATCTGACTCCATATGTTGGTGTTTTGCTCAGGGACATATCAACATGGACAGATCTAACAGGTGCTAAAGATACAGTACATCTGCCTCTCTCTCTGTCTGCAAGTGATGGCGGCCCGTCTGTGTGTTGTCAGTCAGTTGGCAGGGTGGTCATCCTCTCAGTCTCCTTGTGGGCATGTAACAGTAGTATCAAAATAGTCCTGTTGTAAACGCAGGAAGCCGTGGAGCATGCTCTGTGCAGGCAGGCTACATTTGGGCTTTATGGGGACGCCAGGATGTCGAGGCCGGCAGCGCTCACGTGTCTCTGCTCACCAAGGTGTACGTCTGCGCTGCAGGGAGGACAAGAAAAGGACAATGGAATGTTGTTATACAGTTTTGCTGTATTTTTGTTGCTGGAATCCATTCGCAATTATGTTTTGTTTGTTGCAAAAACAATACAATATTGACTTTATAGATAGCACAGAAGGCCTGCACGATATGAGGAAAATATCGCGATATTACAATATAAATAAACAGAACACGAACTGCTTGTTGACTTTAAAACAAATGAAAGGAAATCATTAAATGACAGCACAAAAAAGAATGACAGTTACATTTTAAAGTGCAGTTTTCTCCTGATATTTTTGTTCAACTAACCAAAAATCTCTGACTGCCTTTTGCAATGTATCGCAGCCTTTCGCATGAGTATATTGCGCAAGTTGATATCGTAATGACAATTTAAAAAAAAAAATAACAACATAGTGTGCAGGCCTATACCACAGTGATAGAATCTGAGATAAAATACACAAGGACAGACAAAGAAGAATAGTGAGCCATACAGAACTTAACTTAATACATAAAACAAGCCACAAAAGAATAACAGTATAGTCATAAAAGCTCAGTTTTTGGGTTCGACAGCTTCTAAAAACTTAGTTATAGGTCCTATACTCAATTACGTTTGCTATCAAACAATAGGTAAAAGCTAACATTATGTTGTGTTTGCGGCAATCATTTTGTGTTTGTTGATGTTTAGGCCGCCCCGAGACTGGGCTTTTTCACTATGTATTCATGGGGGGGGGGCGGCAGCTAGCGGACAGATGCCTACAATTTGAGACAAAAATGAAATCACGCTGAAACCATGTAGGAACTCATTTAAAAGTACCTTGAGTAGATTGCATTATACCTAGTTTTACTTTTCTTTTCCATCAGGGTGTTCTCTTTAAAATGAGTCCCACAATTGGAACAGTGGGTGGTAAAAAGTCTGCATGTCAACGTGCAAATCAAGTTTTCTAAGTTTTAAGTCCTGCTGGTCTATGCAAATGATTTAAAATCTGCTCTGTTTTTCAGCAGTTTTGGCAGATGGTATTTGTATTTGTAAGTATTTGAGAATGCGTGGGTGCTTGACATGTCATAAAATGCCCATGGCTGACACACAGACCTGACATCTTTTCCTTTAGGTGTCCGACGGTTCTGTTCTGCTCACTACATATTTGAACTGCAAAATAAAACACAACTTTAAAGTTGTAGTAACTTTTTTTATATCAATATTAATTATTAATATTGCCACATGAGTTGCTAAAAAGCTAATAAAGACTATCAGCTCCACCCAACTCTCTCTGAATCTCTCATTATGTAGAAGATTCAGAAGATTGTGGCTACTGCGCGATCACGGAAGGCTTGTATCATATGCACGCACCAACAGAATTGTTGTCATTACTTAGAATTCCTCATATAGGGGAGACAGAAACTACGTGCTATAGCTTTAAAGCCTGATGGAGCATATGCTCCAACTCCAACTCAACCTTGCAGAACTGAAATTAAATATATTTTGATTATTAATGCTAAAAACAACAATCACTGAGTGTCTGTCTTCCCAGATTGCATTTTTTAAACGTTGCAGTTTCATTGTTAACACACTGGAGTGTGCTGTTGGTTCAGTTTACAAATTTTACAGACTTGTTCTAGCAGATGCAGTAGATATGTAAATACATAAGTTGTAGATACATAAGTTGTTTGTTTTGTATTTGTACATGCAGTTGACATTTTGAGATGCAATGTCAATCTGCACCCAACAAAAATGAAGATAAACAGAGACACAGTACACAACTGTACAGCCGGATGTAGGAATGATTTGAGATCGGGGGGGGGGTTAGGTATGTACAGTGTCCAGACCCTTGTGCTACGCCCCTGTCAGGTGGAGTGATTGTATTCTATGATATTTATTGTTGTACCTAGGGCTGCACAATATATTGTATTTAATAGAATTTTAATATATTTTCATTTAATGTTCAATTTGTTCACTAAAACAATGTTTTTTTCATTTGTTTTAAATTCAACAAGCAGTTTGTTGTATTTTTTTAAAGATTATTTTGTAGGGCTTTATTTTTTACAGGACCGCAGAAGACATGAAAAGTGGGGGAATGAAATGCAGCAAAGGGCCACAGGTCAGAGTCGAACCCGCAGCAGCTGTGTCAAGGAGTAAACCTCTATATATGAGTACCCGCTCCACCAACCAAGCCAACCTGGCCACGCAGTTTGTTGTATTTTAGCAGAATACTGAAAGCAAAAAGAAAGGCAGAACTGAGTACACTGTGATATCTGTTCATCGGTCTGTCTCTAGTATTAGTGCATACGTATCTTGTAGCAAGTCTGGGCCTTAACTCCCACAGTCCAGGCAAAGACTGAGACTCCAAAGGTTGCAACAAGTTCCAAATGAATAAGTAAATTTCACACAATGCCTCAGGAGGAGCATGGGTGAAGAAAGAGAAGAGGGACCAGCGGCAGGGATTCAACTCACTTGCATCCCTGATCTTTTCTTGAGTTCACAATATGAAAGGAGGAAGCTTACGGTAGAGGATTAGGGCCACATGTGTAAGAAATGTTTTCAGGTCTTCACTCAAACTGAAGACATGCATAAAATTGTCAGTGGCTGGATTCAAACCCTGGACCTCAGCATTAAGACATAAACCTCTAAATATATACACTTGCTCTACCATTGAGCCAACCTAGCCAATAAAGTCAAAGCACTTATTTAAAGGTTTTAGTGCATAACTTTTGGATATTAGTGAAAATCCATTATATTCAAGCCATTGCCAAATGAGTTGCTACAGAGCTAATTAAGCCTATCAGCTCCACACAACTCTTATATTCAAATCGTTTTTAAAATGTATTCATTTAACCGTCTAATTCTATTATCTGTAAATAAATATTTCCCTGTATTCTTCCAAAGTCTTATTCTTTACCGTCAGATATATTATTTTAGTGGAACATAAAAAACTAGTTTTCTATAGATTTATTCAGTATTTTGCCCATATTTTTCCCACACCGTTGTTTTTTGACATTTGTACTTTCATACAGAAATGCAAATATTACTCGGCGATAAAGACATCAACTAAACATGGTGGCTACTCTCCCAACTGCACAGACTGAAACTTTATAACGCCTTTTAAACTTGAAAAAGACAGCGTTTACCAGCGCATCTTTCCATCCTTACCTTTCACAATAAAAGCCCTAAACACAGAACTTAGGCTGCATACTGTTTACCAGAGGGAATTCAGAACTGTTGCAGAAATGAAATCAAATATATTTTGATTATTAATGCTAAAAGCAACTATCACTGAGTGTCTGTCTTCCCAGATTGCATTTTTGCTAGAATGTTAAAGCGTCTGTGAATGCATAAGTGAGATTTTACAAAGTGACAGAATAGCAAGTTAATGTCAATGCTGTATTGAAATTGGGGAGCGAGTGCAACAGAAAGTATTTGAGCCAGCATGAAATGTGGTCTCAGGTTTGACTGACACAGGTGTGTCACTTACAAGCCAACATGTTGTTGTTGTTGTTGTGTTTCTTGTCGTCTGCTGTTAGCTCCAGCTTCTCCTCTCTGGCGCTCTGTTGCGTTGTGTCTGGGTCGTCCTCCCTCGGCTCCGGGCTTGGCGTTTCAGGCTCAGGAGTCTGGAAGCTGCAATGAGCCGAAGCAGAATGGGTCACTCTGACGCAAGAATACTATTGATAAAACAAGCAAAAGAATATGCTATCCTATATTTTGTAGTATTTTGTAATCCTTGAGATCCCTTTAGCCTTGTTCCACACTCATTTCTTTCAATTTTTTTTTAGTTTTGGAGCCACAGTAGCTCAGTCCGTGGGGTCTTGACTTGCGGCGTAGGGTTGCTGGTTACATTCCCTCTACGGATAAAGTATGGAGTGTGGACTGGTAGCTGGAAAGATGTTTCTTCAGGCACTCCTGAGGTGTCCTTGAGTAAGCCCCCAAACTGCTCGGGGCACCTGTAGTGGGCATCCCCCTCACGCTGCCACCTATCCATTAGTGCATGTATTGGGTCCTGTTTGTGTGTGTGTTCGTGTTTGTATTTCGGGTCTGTGTAAAACTGTAATTTGCACCCTGGGGATCAATAAAGAATGTCTTCTTCTACGCCTTCTGGCTCCAAAAATATCTCATACTCACACTCATTGAGCGCGCACACACACCTACCTGTTGTCAGTGGTGGTGTTTGTTGGTGAGCTAGTCAGATCTTGCTCTCTGCTTTCATCCTCCTCAAATGAGTGAAGGTTTACTATCTCCACACGCTGAGGCTCCACGCCCAGGTCCACAATCACCACCCTCTGACTTTCACACAGCTGAAAAAAAAAACACACACACAAAACAAGTGTTTTTATTAGAAAATGAAAAGGTGGGAATTACATACAAAAAGTAGTAAAGACGTGTGCTGTCCATGTAATAATAATAATAACTTTTACTTATATAGCGCCTTTCACAAACCCAAGGACGCTTAACAAACGGGGGAAACTACAGGGAAATGGATATAGATATTGGCAAATAAGGAAATATGAAGGATGACAAAATAAATAAATGAATAAAAGAAAGAATGACTGAGTGAATACGTAATAAAGTAATAATACAATTAACATTTTGTTCCATACTGTATATACGTCATTGAAATAGGAAAGGATCCACACGTGCACAATTGAACATGTGAAGATATGTACCTTGAGCTTCTAGTGGGCAGAAAGTGCATAAAGGGCTGTTAATTATTTTCATGTGGTGCATTTTCACAGAGGTGAAATACGGCCTATGAACGAAATTGTAGTGAATCTGCTGATGGTCTGGATTGTGTGATACTTCTGGAATGTTAGACCATACATCATGCCAGTTGAGAGCGAGGCCTGGGCAATCGCATGCCCAGATCCTCTCAATAGGAAGTGCAGAGCTACCAAATATCACTAAGAACTGATAAAGCCTGGATACCATACCACAGTTTTTAGGCTGCACAGTAAATAACTTCCGGATAGGATGAATGGGCAAAGGCCTCTGCCAGGGGACACTGTACACCTTGAGGGCTGATCTTAATTGAAGGTAAAAGAACTAAGTCTTATTTTTGCAAGCTTAAATACATGTACGTTAGTAAGTTATCAGCTTAACTGCATGCCATGTAGACTGTATACTTAAATCTCTATACAACTGATAGTAGGTATGTAGAGCTTATATTCCAGTGTATGCTTTAATTGTGCATCTTGCTTATTGTATATTTTTATATTCTACAGTTTCACTCCTATTCATACTGTACAGTGAGGGGAAAAAAGTATTTGATCCCCTGCTGATTTTGTACATTTGCCCGCTGACAAAGAAATGATCAGTCTATAATTTTAATGGTAGATTTATTTGAAGAGTGAGAGACAGCATGTCAAAAATGTTATAAATTGATTTACATTTTAATGAGGGAAATATGTATTTGACCCCTCTGCAAAATATGTCTTAGTACTTGGTGACAAAACCCTTGTTGGCCAGAGGTTAATGAACATGCTTTATTGAGGCTCAATGGTATGAACATAACTTATATAATAAAATAAAATATGTAACAACCTGTAACAAAATAATAGCTCTTTTCAAATAAATAAATATGAAATAATGTTCTAAATATGACCTATTCTGTGTCAGCTTCAAAATCTTGCTTCAACTAAATATGTCTTAAAACCTTTTCAATGTAATAATGTTAGGTTTTTCAGTGTCCATGTGAGCTTTGAGATCTCCAGCACCTTTATTAGACTGAAATATATGTGCCGGCTTTGCACATGGAAAGTTTTTTTTGCAGTTCAACTGTGAAGCTGCACTTGCGCTTCACAATTTCTGTGCAATGCTGCTCCCTGTCTGATCTGCTGTATGTGTGCATCGCAGAGCCACCCACAAGGCAGCCTCTCGGGAATTACGTCTTGCAACAAAGTACCGTAGTATTGTATGTGGGCGGCTGTGGCTCAGTGGTAGAGCGGTTGCCTGCCAATCGGAAGGTTGGTGGTTCAATCCCTGGCCCTGCAGTCCCATGTCGAAGTGTCCTTGGGCAAGACATTGAACCCCCTGTTTGTGAATGGTGAATGTATGATGTAAAAGCGCTTTGAGTCGTTAAGACTAGAAAAGCGCTATATAAATACAGCACATTTACATATGCAAAGCGGCAATCAATTTAAGCGCTTATAATGGTCCCATGAAAACAGCAAAAACCGGACCTTCGAGGCGTTGTTTTCTATGGTCCCAGCTGCCTTGAGACATCCTCCCGTGTAGTTCTGGGCTCACTGTTCTCCTGATCATTGCAACTCCACGAGGTGAGATCTTGCATGGAGCCCCTGGCCGAGGGAGATTTGGTGTTTCTTCCATTTCCGAATAATCGCACCAACTGTTGTCACCTTCTCACCAAGCTGCTTGACAATGGTTGTTGTTGTTCTGTCTCTCACTTTTCAAATAAATCTACCATTAAAATTATAGACTGATCATTTCTTTGTCAGCGGGCAAACATACAAAATCAGCAGGGGATCAAATACTTTTTTCCCTCACTGTAGCTTTGCACATATTAGAGCAGAATAGTATTGTGTTGCTCCTGATAATCCCTTTTATCGCATCCCACAATATCCTGGGGTCTTTTATAGAGCCAACATTAATTTCTGCAAATAAGTGGAATTCTGCTATAAACTGAGTGATAAAGGATTCAGTTTTCAGTAAAGAAGTATTAAAACGCCATCTAACAACACGCTGAGACAGACGGTCTAGGGTGGTGGTGCAAAGGACCCCTTTGTGGTCAATTGAATGAAATAATCGAGGGGATGCAAAAAGAAAATCTATTCTAGAAAAATCTAGTTTCTAGAGATCTTGAAATCTCGGCTGAGGATAAAGTCACAGGGAACAAGGGATGAGAAGGAATGTTAGAAACAGCAGCACGACTCACCAGTACCCTCTCCTTTACTGGACATTGCCTGATGAAATGTCCAAGCTGACCGCAGTAGATGCAAGCTCCCTCCCGGATTCTCTTCCCTCTCTCCTCCGGTAAGTCGAGTTCTCCCCAGCAGCACAGGCTCCTCACAAGGGGCAGCCTGAGGTGAAGCAACAGCTGGCCAAAGTGGCGGTGAAGAGGAACTTCCCTTGCCCGAAATAACCCTTCTAGGATGATCCCGTGAAGAACCGCTAAGATCCGCTTGTCAATTGTACTGGCCAGGGCGATGAGAGCGTCAAGGTCCCCTGGAAGATCCAATTCCGCCAGTCAATCCTTCAGTGCACTGGACAAACCGCACAGAAAGGCATCCAATAGAGCAGTCTGAATCCACCACCTTCCGTCTGCCTTGACGAAGGCCTCCCAGAGCCTGAGCCGCTTCTCTGCCCGGAATGATGTGTTGGAAAATCAATGTCTTCAATGTCTGGGTGAAGCGAGCAAACCAGTCACACAGGGGCGAACTCCTTCCCAATTCTGCTGTGGCCCACGCCTCTGCTCGTCCAGTAAGGGGAGAAATCACGTAAGCAATCTTAGCCCTAGCCATAGGATAGTGGACAGACTAGAGCTCAAAATGTTGTCCACACTGCATCAAGAAAGCTCAACAGTCACCGGACTCAGCGAAACATACAGGCCGGGACAGATGAGGCAGAGCCGAGGTACTGGCAGACGGCTGGACTGAAGGGAGACAGGTGGTGAGACTGGCTGGCTTGAAACTGTGTAGTCAGGAAGGAAACTTGTTCACAAACGCTTCACTGTAGCTCCAATTGAAGGGTGGACAGCAAGTCATCTAGGTGGTGAAGCCTCTGTCCTTGAGATCAAAGAGCATTCTGCATGTTAGTCAAGTCGGCGGAGTCCATGATTGTGGCGAGATCGTACTATCACACACACAGAAGATCATACTATCACACACACAGAAGATCATACTATCACACACACATGAGATCATACTATCACACACACAGGAGATTGTACTAACATCAAAAATAGGATATGTATTCTATTTGCCGTTGTGTTTTATGATTTGTTGAAGTGTTTTCCTATTTTCTGTCATGTTTTTTTATTTTCCTTTGTGTTTTATGATTTACTGTTGCGTTTTTCTATTTGCTGTTGTGATTTCCACTTCAGGGCCACCGTAGGAATCCCATCAAAGCCTGATGATTTTCCTTTATTGCATATTCTGTACTGCCAGTCTTAATTCCCCAATAGAAACAGATTTGTCCAAGCTAGCTGATTCCTCTGCTGATAACTGAGGCAAGTCAAGCTGATTTAACCAGCTGTCACAGTGAGATTTATCCAGCGTAACCTCTGATCCATACAGATTGGAATAAAATGTCCGAAAGGATTTATTTATTTCAACAGGGTTAGTTCTAATATTACCATCTGCAGATTTAATAGCGGGAATGTCTGAAAAATAATCACTGGACCTTAATCTCATAGCGAGAAGGTGACTAGGTCTAGCACCCTGAAAGTAATAGTGCTGTCTTGCTCTATGGATGAGGAATTTAGATTCCTAAAGTTCTAAAGCTATCCGGTCAGTAAAATTAGTTTGTAACAGTGAGTCTAATCTGGTGTACTCAGCTTCAAGGTTTTCCAGCTTCAGTTGCAGCTTCAGTGATGTAGCTTTGCGCGCATTAGACCTTACCATGCCTTTTTTATCAAATGTTTTCCCCATACTAAGGGGACTCTACCATCACACAAACAGGAAATGGACCCACGAATCCACGACTTAAAAAAATGAAAAAAAAATGTATTTAACAGGCTATACTATGATTTTTTTTTAACATACTGTACTATGCCTTTTTTATCAGTTTGTTTGACATACTATACTAAGGCTTTTTATAATTTTTTTCAATAGTCCATACTGTGCTTTTTTCTCACTTTTTTCAACATAGTATACTTAAGCTTCTGTATCACAAACTATACTTAAAATATAAAAAATATTTTTCGCCATACAATACTATGGCTTTCTTCAACAGAATGACAGGCTATGATTTTTTTCGACATCCTATACTATAACTTTTTTTATCCCTTTTTGCGACATTCTATAATATTGCATTTTTATCACTTTCTACGACATACCATGCTATGAATTTTCTTTACATTCTCTACTATGGCTTTTTTTCAACATACTATAGGCCTAATGCGGCTTTTATCACTTCTTCGACATCCAATACTATCATACTTTTTGACTACTACTATATATACTATATATATATATACTATACCATGCCTTTTTATACATTTTTTACCCATACTATACTATGACTTTTTCACTATTAATATCACTATTTCGACAAACTATATTATGTTTTTGTCACTTTTTTGCCATACTATACTATACATACTATTCTTTTTTTTATCATTTCTTTCAACACACACACATATACATATATATATATATATATATGTATATTGGCCCTGGGACGTGTTCCAGAGTCTTAGTTTATTGTTTGTGGTTGTTTGTCACTGTTTTTGTAATTTCTTAATATAAAAAAGAAAAAATCAAAAGTGTTTTGAACAGTTAAGGTGTGAATTCTTGGTCTCACCACAGTGACCAAAGTAAAATATTTTGTTTTAAAACTAAGTTAAAGAAAATGCAGACAGACTTAATTTAGTGAGGAAACATTAACCAGGATTGCAGCTGGTGAAAAGAACCATGTTATTTCAGGTGGAGGCTGGGGGTGAAGCCTTGACCAACTGCCACTTTGCTCGTTTGACAGTGATGATTTCTCTCTCTCATGGGTAGGCTAAATTCTGGGCAAAGCAGAGATAGGGGAGGTTATCACCATTTCTAGCCACTGGGGGGCCATAGGGAGGCTGGGGGAACTCATATTAATGTTAAAAAACAACTCATAAATTGACATTTTCATGTCATGGGACCTTTAAAGTCATGACAAATTGGTTTATAAATAGGAATGATTTTTTATGGCTTAGTCTAGAGTCTAGTTTAGCTAAATAAATAAATTAACAAGTATAATATTTTGTATGATGATATGTTGTACTGGATACTTTCATCTCTTTTAAAAAAACCTTCAAATGAAACTGAAAAAGAAGAAATACCTCTTTGGCGGATCATTTGACATGCAGACTACAAAACAAACAAGAAAAAAACAGCAACAAGCATATTTTAAGAACGTCAACATTTATTTCACATGATATAAAACAGATGGGTTTTGAACCTTTTGCATATTGACCCTAATAATATTAATAATAACCTCTTATAGTTAGAATATCCGTTCTTCTTTAAGTGTGTACATAAATTATGCTATGTTTTATTTTTTTTATTTTCATTTTTATTTTTACAGTTTATACATCTCTTTTAAAGTTCTTTTATGTCCTGGAACTCCAAAGTCCAACTTATTGCTTTGTACATGTGCTATTGTTTCATTTATCACCACCTAGCACAGACTCAAACGCAAAAAGTCTAATCTGTGTCATGTCCTCAGCCTCCGTATAACTTCTGAGTAATGTAAACCTAAAACAAAAAGTGACACAAACTGAAAAAGCAGACTGGAAATCCAAACAAACATTCACATACTGCCAACAGACTTCAGGAGATTCAGACATAAATAATCACAACCTTGAAAAATACTGTCCAAAAGAATCAGCAGCATGAAGTGGCACCATGTTGAAGTAAAAATCTGCTTTATGTTCATATATATACTTTTTTTTAAATATATATTTATATATGTCTATCCAATGAAGGATATGTTGCAGGTGCAAAATGGAACTAGAGTGATAACGCAGCCTCTGGTGTCAAATAAAAACACCAAGAATCAAAATGGGAGCGGTTAAAGTCCAAGCGCATCGGCGGTCACTTTGGGGTTAAAGTAAAGCACTGCATGTGTGTGAGTTTTGGTGCTTAGCCCGTCGGCGCTGAGACTTCTCAAGTTCTCCTAGATGCAGCTGTACACTCCCTCCAGCAACGTAGTCCCAGCGAATATCCCCTCCTCCAGATCAGTAGAAGATTCTAACAATTATTATGTTAAGATGACTTTAATACTTAGTAAGGTATCAAAAGCTCGGTGTATTGATGTGTGTGTGTGTATACATTTGGCAACACATATTTCTGGAGCTATATTGCCCCTAAACAAGTCGTACATCCGGTCAAGATTGTGAAATGGTTTCATTTGATATTTTTATAGCAATTAAATGATGTGGCCAGTGACTACAGCAATAAACAAAACAAAGACACAGAAAACAGAACAAGAGAACAGGTTGACCCTTTTTGTGTTTCAGCCGAATGGATAAATGCCAAAAAACATTTTAGCATGCTTACATATATTATTATTATTATTATTATTATATATAGTGCGTAGTTTCTGTCTCCCCCATGAGGAATTCTAAGTAATGACAACAAAACTGTCGGTGCGTCAACATGCTACAAGCCTCCTCGCAGCTAAATCATCACATAGCCTACAGTGATAAATGTTCTTCTAGAAAACTGAATCAGCATAGCCTGAAACTCCACTTTCTGACAGTGGACCTGGGGTGTGAAGGCTTGCTTTTTGTCTTCACACAACCACTTTGGTCTCTTTACTGTATTTCACACGGTTTTTAGTCCCTTCGTCTCACGTCTGTTAGAAAAGATATTTAGCTATTTAATTAAATCCAGCTGTCTAGACTGACTGTGTAACAGCTCGTGTTTTACTCGGCCTACACAGCTGAGGCCATGACCTAAAGAATATATTTACTTTACTCTGTTTTCTTGGGTTTAACGCACACAACAACAACTACAGTAAAGCATGATTTATGCTTTATGTTAAAACTACGCCGTGGCTACGTACAAAGGTACATGGAGATACCGACCCTGGTCCTCCTCCTCAACAAAATGAAATCCAGGAGAGGGTTAACTTTTGTCTTCCAGGGAAAACTCTCTTTGCTTCTCTCACTATGGCTCTGAGGCGGTACTCGCTCCAAAGCTAATAGCCGTCACTCTCTCACTCACTTTACCATACACTCCCGTACATACAATCAATGCACATACAAACGCACAAGTTCAAACGTCAGCCTCTGCAGAACCCTAAATCACGCAATAATTTCTATTGTATTGCGTTTTGTTGACAAAAGCTACACTACAAGAGAGAGATTCTTAACAATCGCCACAGCAGATGCAGGCGATGTAAAACGTCTCACACAGATACTAATTTCGTAATTGCGCTGGCCTGAGCCAAGTTAACGAAGGGGCCTGTCTAATGTTAGGGAGACTGGCTTGGGTTCAAAGACTCCTTCAACAAGAGCTGGGTGGAGAAATCCCCAATGTTCACTGCTTTTACCACCAACTCTACTGATCGTTGTTCACGCCCTGACCGTTGAGAAGGCTATTGGGGATTTATTCAGTATCTATAATGTCCTGTCCAAGTTCACACAAAAGCCCAATATCAATATTGATTTGAACAGGAGTGGACAGGACAGGGCACCTATTCCAATATCCAAGCCCAGAATTAGAATTCCTGCCCTTATGCCGCGTAAGATATTGTTCATTCTTGAGCCACCCAATAGGACACAATAGTCGGGAGAAAACGGACCTTCAAACAGCCTTCCAGCTGCACAGAGCAGATGGAAGCTACAAACAGCCGTCAGAGCAGAGGAAAGTGCCATTACCAAAAACTAAGAAACACAAGAAAACCAGGGGATCACAGAGCAACAGCAGCTGTTTTACAACGACATCGATGCAGTAACTGGAGATATGGCGCGCCTCTTTGGAGAGTATGTTTGATGACCACAGACGTTTTAAAGGTCGGCGTGCGGGGCAGCAATACGCTGTTGCAAAGTCTATCTGCCTAAGCTAAAGAAGAAGACATCTTGCAACTTCTGGGTCTCAACAAAAAAACTGCACCAAAATGGGATAATGGATTTTCACACTTGTATGTTAATTCCTGATTTCCATTAATAAAAAAAATTTTAGACACCAGGTTATTTTTTGTTTTCCATAATCAAACCTACATCTAAATGGTAGTGGTAATACAGCTAGTTTCTTGATTTTGCTTTTTAATTTCAAAACAAAAATCCGTTCCAGAATCCATTGCTTCACTCGACCCAGAGAGCATCTCCTTCCACTGGACTCAGTAAAAGTGAAACCCCTGCTTAGACTGACTGGACCCACGCACCCAACAGCACATTCTCAAACACGTAGTTCCACATCTCCAGATGATGGACACTGAAAACACTGCTCAGTAATGTCCACGGGGCTCATGAGACAATGCCAAGTGTCCTCACAGCTTCTTAGGTTGCCCTAACCTTCGTTGCTTCCATGACCTGACCAAGAAATGCTGCACAGAGTGGAAAGACACTTCACTGTGGAGATTCTATTTATCTGGAAAATGGCGGCTGCAGCTATAGCATGAGCCATTGAAGTTAGTCATCTTATTATTCCTATCATTTTTGTGGAAGTTGTTTTTCCTGAATTGTCTTACAGCTTTTAGGTGGTTACAAATATTGCGTCTTTTTTGTGTGTTTTGCCAATATAATAATAGATATGGGAGCGAGTAGAATACCTGTCCATGGTGCTGTTCATGCAGCTGTCACGATGTCGCTGTTTTTGTGACTTTGTTTTGCACTAATAACTGACTTAGGCCTTAGACTGCTTGTGTCTGAGTTGTCTAATAGTGGAAGACTACACAACTTTGCCATTCAGATGAATAATAGGCTTCTCTATTGGCTCACAATTCATTTATATTGACTGAATCAAATTTTAAGTATCAGTAAAATATACAGTAAATATCATTTCAAGGTAGTCTTTTTAACATATAAACCTACATGATATTGAACTATTCAATACAAATCCATTGTTGAATTGAAAAGTGTGGAAAAAAAGAATTAGATTGTCATGCCCTGGCTAGAAAATCCAAAGCCTGGCCAGTTACTTTCCCCTGGCCGCGACTGAGTTGGAGACTCATATGGAAATCAGAAAAAACTCTCAAAACTCCTTCTTCTGGGGTTTTGCCAGCAAAATTTCAGCTCAAACTGTAACTTTTTTATGACCATTTCACAATCTTATTTTTATGCAGAAATGTTTTGAGACAAATCTGACTCCATATGTTGGTGTTTTGCTCAGGGACATATCAACATGGACAGATCTAACAGGTGCTAAAGATACAGTACATCTGCCTCTCTCTCTGTCTGCAAGTGATGGCGGCCCGTCTGTGTGTTGTCAGTCAGTTGGCAGGGTGGTCATCCTCTCAGTCTCCTTGTGGGCATGTAACAGTAGTATCAAAATAGTCCTGTTGTAAACGCAGGAAGCCGTGGAGCATGCTCTGTGCAGGCAGGCTACATTTGGGCTTTATGGGACGCCAGGATGTTGAGGCCGGCAGCGCTCACGTGTCTCTGCTCACCAAGGTGTACGTCTGCGCTGCAGGGAGGACAAGAAAAGGACAATGGAATGTTGTTATACAGTTTTGCTGTATTTTTGTTGCTGGAATCCATTCGCAAATATGTTTTGTTTGTTGCAAAAACAATACAATATTGACTTTATAGATAGCACAGAAGGCCTGCACGATATGAGGAAAATATCGCGATATTACAATATAAATAAACAGAACACGAACTGCTTGTTGACTTTAAAACAAATGAAAGGAAATCATTAAATGACAGCACAAAAAAGAATGACAGTTACATTTTAAAGTGCAGTTTTCTCCTGATATTTTTGTTCAACTAACCAAAAATCTCTGAGTGCCTTTTGCAATGTATCGCAGCCTTTTGCATGAGTATATTGCGCAAGTTGATATCGTAATGACAATTTAAATAACAACATAGTGTGCAGGCCTATACCACAGTGATAGAATCTGAGATAAAATACACAAGGACAGACAAAGAAGAATAGTGAGCCATACAGAACTTAACTTAATACATAAAACAAGCCACAAAAGAATAACAGTATAGTCATAAAAGCTCAGTTTTTGGGTTCGACAGCTTCTAAAAACTTAGTTATAGGTCCTATACTCAATTACGTTTGCTATCAAACAATAGGTAAAAGCTAACATTATGTTGTGTTTGCGGCAATCATTTTGTGTTTGTTGATGTTTAGGCCGCCCCGAGACTGGGCTTTTTCACTATGTATTCATGGGGGGGCGCGGCAGCTAGCGGACAGATGCCTACAATTTGAGACAAAAATGAAATCACGCTGAAACCATGTAGGAACTCATTTAAAAGTACCTTGAGTAGATTGCATTATACCTAGTTTTACTTTTCTTTTCCATCAGGGTGTTCTCTTTAAAATGAGTCCCACAATTGGAACAGTGGGTGGTAAAAAGTCTGCATGTCAACGTGCAAATCAAGTTTTCTAAGTCTTAAGTCCTGCTGGTCTATGCAAATGATTTAAAATCTGCTCTGTTTTTCAGCAGTTTTGGCAGATGGTATTTGTATTTGTAAGTATTTGAGAATGCGTGGGTGCTTGACATGTCATAAAATGCCCATGGCTGACACACAGACCTGACATCTTTTCCTTTAGGTGTCCGACGGTTCTGTTCTGCTCACTACATATTTGAACTGCAAAATAAAACACAACTTTAAAGTTGTAGTAACTTTTTTATATCAATATTAATTATTAATATTGCCACATGAGTTGCTAAAAAGCTAATAAAGACTATCAGCTCCACCCAACTCTCTCTGAATCTCTCATTATGTAGAAGATTCAGAAGATTGTGGCTACTGCGCGATCACG
This sequence comes from Etheostoma perlongum, assembly GCA_026937815.1. NCBI lineage: Eukaryota > Metazoa > Chordata > Actinopteri > Perciformes > Percidae > Etheostoma > Etheostoma perlongum. Next base: position 25,407,250 of record CM049393.1, on the reverse strand, counting down.
GAAGGCTTGTATCATATGCACGCACCAACAGAATTGTTGTCATTACTTAGAATTCCTCATATAGGGGAGACAGAAACTACGTGCTATAGCTTTAAAGCCTGATGGAGCATACAGTGGGTACGGAAAGTATTCAGACCCCTTTAAATTTTTCACTCTTTGTTTCATTGCAGCCTTTTTCCAAAAATCAAAAATGTTCATTTTATTTCTCTGTAATGTACACTCAGCAACCCATCTTGACAGAAAAAAACAGAAATTTAGAAATTTTTGCATATTTATTAAAAAACAAAAACTGAAATATCACATGGTCATATGTATTCAGACCCTTTGCCGTGACCCTCATATGTAACTCAGGTGCTGTCTATTTCTTCTGATCATCCTTGAGATGGTTCTACACCTTCATTGGAGTCCAGCTGTGTTTGATTATACTGATTGGACTTGATTAGGAAAGCCACACACCTGTCTATATAAGACCTTACAGCTCACAGTGCATGTCAGAGCAAATGACAATCATGAGGTCAAAGGAACTGCCTGAAGAGCTCAGAGACAGAATTGTGGCAAGGCACAGATCTGGTCAAGGTTACAAAAAAATTTCTGCTGCACTTAAGGTTCCTAAGAGCACAGTGGCCTCCATAATCCTCAAATGGAAGACGTTTGGGACGACCAGAACCCTTCCTAGAGCTGGCCGTCCGGCCAAACTGAGCTATCGGGGAGAAGAGCCTTGGTGAGAGAGGCAAAAGAAGAACCCAATGGTCACTGTGGCTAAGCTCCAGAGATGCAGTCGGGAGATGGGAGAAAGTTGTAGTAAGTCAACCATCACTGCAGCAATCCACCAGTCGGGGCTTTATGGCAGAGTGGCCCGAAGGAAGCCTCTCCTCAGTGCAAGACACATGAAAGCCCGCATGGAGTTTGCTAAAAAACACCTGAAGGACTCCAAGATGGTGATAAATAAAATCCTCTGGTCTGATGAGACCAAGATAGAACTTTTTGGCCTTAATTCTAAGCGGTATGTGTGGAGAAAACCAGGCACTGCTCATCACCTGTCCAATACAGTCTCAACAGTGAAGCATGGTGGTGGCAGCATCATGCTGTGGGGGTGTTTTTCAGCTGCAGGGACAGGACGACTGGTTGCAATCGAGGGAAAGATGAATGCGGCCAAGTACAGGGATATCCTGGACGAAAACCTTTTCCAGAGTGCTCTGGACCTCAGACTGGGCCGAAGGTTTACCTTCCAACAAGACAATGACCCTAAGCACACCGCTAAAATAACGAAGGAGTGGCTTCACAACAACTCTGTGGCTGTTCTTGAATGGCCCAGCCAGAGCCCTGACTTAAACCCAATTGAGCATCTCTGGAGAGACCTGAAAATGACTGTCCACCAACGTTTACCATCCAACCTGACAGAACTGGAGAGGATCTGCAAGGAGGAATGGCAGAGGATACCCAAATCCAGATGTGAGAAACTTGTTGCATCTTTCCCAAAACGACTCATGGCTGTATTAGATCAAAAGGGTGCTTCTACTAAATACTGAACAAAGGGTCTGAATACTTATGACCATGTGATATTTCAGTTTTTGTTTTTTAATAAATATGCAAAAATTTCTAAATTTCTGTTTTTTTCTGTCAAGATGGGTTGCTGAGTGTACATTACTGAGAAATAAAATGAACTTTTTTGATTTTTGGAAAAAGGCTGCAATGAAACAAAGAGTGAAAAATTTAAAGGGGTCTGAATACTTTCCGTACCCACTGTATGCTCCAACTCCAACTCAACCTTGCAGAACTGAAATTAAATATATTTTGATTATTAATGCTAAAAACAACAATCACTGAGTGTCTGTCTTCCCAGATTGCATTTTTTAAACGTTGCAGTTTCATTGTTAACACACTGGAGTGTGCTGTTGGTTCAGTTTACAAATTTTACAGACTTGTTCTAGCAGATGCAGTAGATATGTAAATACATAAGTTGTAGATACATAAGTTGTTTGTTTTGTATTTGTACATGCAGTTGACATTTTGAGATGCAATGTCAATCTGCACCCAACAAAAATGAAGATAAACAGAGACACAGTACACAATTGTACAGCCGGATGTAGGAATGATTTGAGATCGGGGGGGGGGTTAGGTATGTACAGTGTCCAGACCCTTGTGCTACGCCCCTGTCAGGTGGAGTGAATGTATTCTATGATATTTATTGTTGTACCTAGGGCTGCACAATATATTGTATTTAATAGAATTTTAATATATTTTCATTTAATGTTCAATTTGTTCACTAAAACAATGTTTTTTCATTTGTTTTAAATTCAACAAGCAGTTTGTTGTATTTTTTTAAAGATTATTTTGTAGGGCTTTATTTTTACAGGACCGCAGAAGACATGAAAAGTGGGGGAATGAAATGCAGCAAAGGGCCACAGGTCAGAGTCGAACCCGCAGCAGCTGTGTCAAGGAGTAAACCTCTATATATGAGTACCCGCTCCACCAACCAAGCCAACCTGGCCACGCAGTTTGTTGTATTTTAGCAGAATACTGAAAGCAAAAGAAAGGCAGAACTGAGTACACTGTGATATCTGTTCATCGGTCTGTCTCTAGTATTAGTGCATACGTATCTTGTAGCAAGTCTGGGCCTTAACTCCCACAGTCCAGGCAAAGACTGAGACTCCAAAGGTTGCAACAAGTTCCAAATGAATAAGTAAATTTCACACAATGCCTCAGGAGGAGCATGGGTGAAGAAAGAGAAGAGGGGACCAGCGGCAGGGATTCAACTCACTTGCATCCCTGATCTTTTCTTGAGTTCACAATATGAAAGGAGGAAGCTTACGGTAGAGGATTAGGGCCACATGTGTAAGAAATGTTTTTCAGGTCTTCACTCAAACTGAAGACATGCATAAAATTGTCAGTGGCTGGATTCAAACCCTGGACCTCAGCATTAAGACATAAACCTCTAAATATATACACTTGCTCTACCATTGAGCCAACCTAGCCAATAAAGTCAAAGCACTTATTTAAAGGTTTTAGTGCATAACTTTTGGATATTAGTGAAAATCCATTATATTCAAGCCATTGCCAAATGAGTTGCTACAGAGCTAATTAAGCCTATCAGCTCCACACAACTCTTATATTCAAATCGTTTTAAAATGTATTCATTTAACCGTCTAATTCTATTATCTGTAAATAAATATTTCCCTGTATTCTTCCAAAGTCTTATTCTTTACCGTCAGATATATTATTTTAGTGGAACATAAAAAAACTAGTTTTCTATAGATTTATTCAGTATTTTGCCCATATTTTTCCCACACCGTTGTTTTTGACATTTGTACTTTCATACAGAAATGCAAATATTACTCGGCGATAAAGACATCAACTAAACATGGTGGCTACTCTCCCAACTGCACAGACTGAAACTTTATAACGCCTTTTAAACTTGAAAAAGACAGCGTTTACCAGCGCATCTTTCCATCCTTACCTTTCACAATAAAAGCCCTAAACACAGAACTTAGGCTGCATACTGTTTACCAGAGGGAATTCAGAACTGTTGCAGAAATGAAATCAAATATATTTTGATTATTAATGCTAAAAGCAACTATCACTGAGTGTCTGTCTTCCCAGATTGCATTTTTGCTAGAATGTTAAAGCGTCTGTGAATGCATAAGTGAGATTTTACAAAGTGACAGAATAGCAAGTTAATGTCAATGCTGTATTGAAATTGGGGAGCGAGTGCAACAGAAAGTATTTGAGCCAGCATGAAATGTGGTCTCAGGTTTGACTGACACAGGTGTGTCACTTACAAGCCAACATGTTGTTGTTGTTGTTGTGTTTCTTGTCGTCTGCTGTTAGCTCCAGCTTCTCCTCTCTGGCGCTCTGTTGCGTTGTGTCTGGGTCGTCCTCCCTCGGCTCCGGGCTTGGCGTTTCAGGCTCAGGAGTCTGGGAAGCTGCAATGAGCCGAAGCAGAATGGGTCACTCTGACGCAAGAATACTATTGATAAAACAAGCAAAAGAATATGCTATCCTATATTTTGTAGTATTTTGTAATCCTTGAGATCCCTTTAGCCTTGTTCCACACTCATTTCTTTCAATTCTTTTTTAGTTTTGGAGCCACAGTAGCTCAGTCCGTGGGGTCTTGACTTGCGAACCGTAGGGTTGCTGGTTACATTCCCTCTACGGATAAAGTATGGAGTGTGGACTGGTAGCTGGAAAGATGTTTCTTCAGGCACTCCTGAGGTGTCCTTGAGTAAGCCCCCAAACTGCTCGGGGCACCTGTAGTGGGCATCCCCCTCATGCTGCCACCTATCCATTAGTGCATGTATTGGGTCCTGTTTGTGTGTGTGTTCGTGTTTGTATTTCGGGTCTGTGTAAAACTGTAATTTGCACCCTGGGGATCAATAAAGAATGTCTTCTTCTACGCCTTCTGGCTCCAAAAATATCTCATACTCACACTCATTGAGCGCGCACACACACCTACCTGTTGTCAGTGGTGGTGTTTGTTGGTGAGCTAGTCAGATCTTGCTCTCTGCTTTCATCCTCCTCAAATGAGTGAAGGTTTACTATCTCCACACGCTGAGGCTCCACGCCCAGGTCCACAATCACCACCCTCTGACTTTCACACAGCTGAAAAAAAAAAAACACACACACAAAACAAGTGTTTTTATTAGAAAATGAAAAGGTGGGAATTACATACAAAAAGTAGTAAAGACGTGTGCTGTCCATGTAATAATAATAATAACTTTTACTTATATAGCGCCTTTCACAAACGCTTAACAAACGGGGGGGAAACTACAGGGAAATGGATATAGATATTGGCAAATAAGGAAATATGAAGGATGACAAAATAAATAAATGAATAAAAGAAAGAATGACTGAGTGAATACGTAATAAAGTAATAATACAATTAACATTTTGTATACGTGTTTCTTTGTCTGTGCTGTGGACTGAGGGGGGTGTGGAGACCAGCCCAGATCCAGCTATCAATCGGTTACATGGTTACATCCACAGGATAAAGCCCTTAAATCCAAGCTGGCTCCTTCCACATTCCCATAAACCTTCTGTTATTTTCCCAGATTACAAGCACAGATGTTCCACCCACAATAGCTGATTATGTGCTGTGTGGATCACATCAGAGAGAGCTATGTATAGTGGCGCTGTATGTTAGAGTTCCTTTGGTTCTCCTCCACACTGCAGACTGCACTGTACCAGTTTACTAGTTTACTATAAGCAGCGGTGAAAGAAGTAGTCAGAACCTTTACTTTAGTAAAAGTACTAATAAAATAAACTACAATTTGTCGTCGCAAAGGCATGGAGGACACCAACCCCCCCCCCGGGGCTCGGAAGATTGTTGTCGGCTGAGGGAGGTGAGGAAGGTGGCTGCCTGCCCGGCTAAGGGAACTAGCACACAGATCGACACTACCAAGCCTCTTACTCTCCAACAACAGATTGATCACACTCAAAATGGATGAGCTACAAATACACACAGAACTGCTGCCATATGATTTTCACAAAAGCCTGGCTGAACACACTTATCAATAGCAGCTAATAGCTAGCAGCTAATAGCTAGCAGCTAACAACATTTAGCTCTAGCAGTTAACCAGGTAAGCAAGCTACCCACCGGCAAGATCGAGACAGGGTAGGTGAATTAAAACAATGTCTGACTTGAAAACCCATCTGTTCATGTTGTAGAGACATATTCATTTCAGTGTGTGTTTGTTAAGAGGCACAAAGGCACTTTAAAACTTGCCCTGTTAACTGTGGTTTTAGCTCAGTGGAAACTTGTACATGTAGATGCAGCTGCTCCGTGTTGTCTGCATCCATTCAGGACGGGTTTTTCAGTCGAAAGTACTCACATATTTATAGAGATCAAGATTAACATAAACATTGGTCGAAATTCTCCTTTAAAAGTGTCAAAACAGCTGTGTGTTTAATGGTCTCATCATCTCAGCTGGACTTGTAGGTCGTTATTATGTTGCTAGGTTACTTTGTAATAAAACATCAGATTTTATAAACTACATGTGTTTTGTGTGAAGAAATCTGAATGTGTAAAGTAACTAGTAACCAAAGTAACTAGTAACTAAAGCTGTCAGATGAATGTAGTGGAGTAAAAAGTACAATATTGCTCTCTGAGATGTACCTGAGTAGAAGTAGAAAGTGGCACGAAAAAAAAATACTCAAGTAAAGTACAAGTACCTGAACATTTGGACTTAAGGACAGTACTGGAGTAAATGTACTTAGTTCCATTCCACCTCTGACTACTAGCTAATGTCCATGAGGACAGATAGCATGCCTGTGTACACTTTATGTATCTATCTATTTCAAATGACCAACATGCTGAGCATTAGTTTGGGATGTTAATAGAGTTAGCCTGTTGCATGTAGGGCTGGGCAATATATCAGAATCAGTTTTATTTGCCAGGTATGAGGACACATACGAGGAATTGTTCTTTGGATCAATATTATATCAATATTGTGATATGAGGCTGGATATCGTCTTAGATTTAGAATATTGTAACATGCATTACAGTAAAGTGATGTAATTTTCTGAACTTCCAGACTGTTCTAGCTGATCTATTATTTGCCTTTACCCACTTAGTTACTAAATCCAAGTCACTGATGATTATATAATGAAAATGTTTTGTGAAAGCACCAACAGTAAACCCAGCAATATTGCAGCAATATTAATATTGATCGATATTGGGTCAACAATATCGTAATATTTGATTTTCTCTGTATTGCAGAGCCCTAGTTGAAAGCTGTCATTGACTATTATATTTTCCCTTGTTTTGGTGTTAGGTTCGAGTAGAAACAATCAAGAGGACTATAGCGTAATGTTCACACTGTCTGCTGCCAGAACAACGAGCCTTATATTGACAACATGGTACATCATTCCACTTCAACCACATGGCAGCAGCAGTAACCCAGAACTGCCCGAGATACCATTAACATGTTTAATCCCAGAGCACTTACGTGTACATTAAAGCGCACTCATCATTAATGGAATTTAACTGAGCTGTGTTAAAGCCCCTGCAATCCTATTTATTACAAGTCCAAAACCCCAGTTAATCTGCTTTATCAGATCTGTGTGTTTGTGTTCAGATCAGATTTGATTGACGGTGACATGAACACACACACTGTGGTTAAGCCAAGGAATACATTATATTGCCGACTTATGTCTGCAGGCACTGGATGACAGGACGTGAAATTGGGACTTTTGTTCAATTCCTATTAGTATGTAAAGTCTTATGCTGGGATTTTCATTGATTGATTTGACCGTGCAGTTGGCACTAATTAGAGCTACATGATATGAGGAAAATATGCTAAATGTGATAATGCTGTTGACTATTGCGATAACGATATTACTTAAATAAATGAACAGATATTAAAGGGGAATGATTATATAGCAGTTTTAGGTTTATACTTTCTATGGTGTGTTTGGACATAGACATGTTTACATGCTTTAATGTTTAAAAAAGCATTGTATTTTTCCTGCATGCATGGCTGCTGCACCTGAATTCACTCTCTGTATGAGACAGTCTGTAGGAGCGCCTGTCTCTTTAAGCCCCCCTCCCGAAAAAGTCCAGTCTGCTCTGATTAGCAGGACTTTTTACCGTAAAAAATGTCCAATAATGGCTTCTGAACCAAATACTACACACATGTACATTTCCCAGCAGTAATTTGACCCCAAAATTAGGGAGAAATGGAGGGCCTGCCAAGATTACAGCTATCTGCCGTTAGCATGCAGCTACCTAATATTTAGCAGTATGCTAACGTTAGATTGTAGTAAAACGAAGCAGCACTTTCTACCATCAACAATCAAAAATAAAGGCTTCTGAACTACCCAGTCAGACATGTTTTAGCAGTAGTGTGACCCGGGGAGAATTTAACAACATTGACAGCCAAGATGACAGTGTTCACTGCCGTTAGCCATGCAGCTACTTTAGTTAGCAGCTGACACTAATATATCACAGCAGCAATTTCTAAAGTCAAATCGCAGATAAAGGCTTTTAAACCAAATACTAATAACAGAAAATGTTTAGGAGTATTGCGACCTGGAATTGGGGAGAACTTAACAACACTGGCAGGCAAGGTGACGTTTTACTGGCGTTAGCATGTAGCTACATGCGACAATGTTAACCATAGACATAATAAAGAGTAGATGCCGCATTGGCTGCTGAGCGCGAGAAATCCAGCCGCCATCTTGGACCGGTCATACTCGTTACTTGGCAGCAGAAGATACAAGATGCCAGAGCACTGTGCAGCATATTCCTGCCCAGATCGGCGGATTTTTTTAATCTTATCTCTTTCACTCTGGGTTCTGTGAAGCATTTTGTAGGCCTATCTGTGTTTTGAAAATTGCTTTATAAGTTAAGTTCCAAAAGCAGCACTAATGTATGCTTGTGTTGTTATTACATTGGGATTTCTCTGGTTTAGTTGGGATTTGTTTGATAAGACTTGCACATTACTCTTTTAAGATAGATAGATAGAGATATATATAATTATATAGCCTTTTCAATAGCAATGTGCTTGAGTACAGAGTCAATACAACATAAAAGAGGTGTATCTGTCCAAATACTTATGTAATAAGAGCTGAGACAACTGGTCATTTATCAAATATATCGAAAGTCGCAATAAGTATGCAATATTTAGTTTATTTTGTTGAGCTGTCCTGTTAACTTTATGTATTTTATACTGTCCAACCAGTAGAACCCGTCCTGTTCTGTAGACATGGTCCTTAGTTATTTATATTATAACTTTGTTTATGTATTTTATACTGTCCAACCAGTAGAACCCGTCCTGTTCTGTAGACATGGTCCTTAGTTATTTATATTATAACTTTATTTATATATTTTATACTGTCCAACCAGTAGAACCCGTCCTGTTCTGTAGACATGGTCCTTAGTTATTCATGTTGGACCAGTCCAATATAACTTTCAGTTAAAATAAACCTTATGTTAACTTGTTTAATTTCTTATGAATCTATTTTGTAATTTTATATATGTTTAAAAATATCGGAATTCATATCGATGTTGCAATATCACATTTTGTCAATGTTGTGCAACCCTAGTGTGTGTGTGTGTGTGTGTGTGTGTGTGTGTGTGTGTGTGTGTGTGTGTGTGTGTGTGTGTTGGGAGTGGGGCTGCTAAATGTCAAGGTCTGGGAGGCAACTGATGCAGAACAACGTGGTAGTACTGTGCGTGTGTGTGTGCTTGCGTGTGTGTGCGTGTGTGACAGAGAGAGAGAGACAAATATAAAAAGCTTCAAGTAGACTCTAATAATATAATCATATTGTTTCTTGTACTTAAATATCTGACTTTACGGTCACTATCTGTTTCTTCTTCCCTATCATATTTATGTGTGTGCAAATTATTTTTCTATAATAGGTATTTATACCTATTATAGCCTACATCATATATGTGATGTAGGGGTATTTTGCAAATACCTGTCATTTACAAATGATAGATACACCGAGGATGTCTGGTCTAGGGTCTAGGGTGACCAGACGTCCTCGGATTTAGGGGACAGTCCCCCGTTTTTGTCCCCTGACTAAATACAGAAGAAAAAACTACCTCTGTCCTTGTTCTTTTTTTTTTTAAAGACACATTAGGTTTTTCAATCAGATTTAATAGTCAAACTGGAAATATCCCCGTTGCTCTCCCTTTTCCGGGATTATGTTCCCAGTTCTGATCTCGGACGTCTGGTAAATTTATATCATATCAGAATATTCTATTGCTGTTAAGCACACTATGAATATTAAAATACGCCTAATCTTGTGTTCTGTATCATAGCTACATGTATGACCTTTGTAGCAAAAAAAAACATGAAAATCAGTTCGGCATTCAGTGAGATTGATTAATTAAACGCGCTGACAGCTCATTGCACCTGCCAAACACATTACACTGAGTGGAGCGGGTGACCGGTCCATGATGGCGGCCCCAAATCTCGTCAGCGCCAATAGGCAGTAGCGGTCGATGCGGCGTCTACTCTTTATTATGTCTATGATGTTAACACCACCATAGTAGCTTAACAAAAACACTCCAGTCATGCCTACCTGGAGCAGATGACCAATCATAGAAGGCCGGCTTAGAGTTGCGCAACACTCAGCCATGAGTAGAAAAAACGGTTGAAACCTGAGCGTTCACAACAGTTGGAAATCCAAATGTTTTAGCTTTACGTTTTAAAAAGGTTGAATTAGTCAACATGATTGAAATTTCGTATTGACATTGCAGAGATTCTGGCTCTTGATAAAAACAACAGATAATCATCATCTTGAGACATACTGTACATTACACATAAGGTATTAGAAAGATAAACCATGCTTTATCATCCTATGGATACATTTTGATCATTATTTTCTTAATGTCCATTAATGACATTCTGGCATACATCAGGTATCCACAGCATATGACTCCTCCCATGTGAGAGAAAATACGAAAAAGCATATGTCCCCTTTAAAGCGTATTCAGTTCTTTCTGCTGCTTTCAGTATTCTGCTAAAATACAACAAACTGCTTACTGAATTTAAAATGTACTTAGTTACATTCCTTTGCTGGATCATGGCCTACATAACATGTTTATATGGAAAATGTCCGCCCTGCAGTGCAGTCTTTGTCTACAATACCTCACTGTCTGTGCTGTTGGCCTCCTTCACGCTCTGCAGGGCCCTGTGACTGTCCCCGTCACGCTGCACCTCATCTTTCACCTCCTCCACCCTCTGCACCTCCTGGAGACGGAAATAGAATGTTATGAGCTGTTTGTACAGTCATCATCACAAATGTATGCATTACAGTACATATATGGGTCATATAACCACGCCTTGAATTAATCACTGAGTATCCTGATTAAAAAAGGAAATCAACAATGTAAAATTGTATAACTAAAACATTGGACGTATGAGGGTTGCAACTTATGAGTATGAATGGATTTGATTCATCCGATTCATTCGATTTATTGATTATCAAAATAATTGGTGAGCTCTATTTTATATATAGATATGCATTTGATAATGTAATTGATAATGTAATACTGCATCTGCAGTTCATTTAAATGTATGCAGTTCTTATTTAATGAAATTAATTAATTAATTAAAAGATGATAAACATATATTTGCACGTTATGTTTTAGTTTTTGTATTTTGCATAAAATTTGGATTTGTTTAGGATAAAAACTACTGAAAAAATAATATCCCATGAACCTGTGGGCCAGCCTGAGCCTTAGCAGCCGTCCTGCTCCGCTCCATGTGAGCCGCCTTCAGCTGCTGCAGGGCCGCCTCCAGCTCCACCGGGTCTGCACACCCCCCCTCCGCCTGGAGCCGACTCTGCGCACACACACACACACACACACACACACACACACACACACACACACACACTCTTAAATTACTTGATGGTTTGAAAATGTTTACACAGAATATACACTATATAAAAAAGCAAAAGAAAAAATGGAAACCAGTCATACACATGTCAGCAAAGAAGATAATTGATTAAGTTAAAAACTGTAAATAGGGGGCTTAATTTAACAGTTTTAATGGCTTTTTGTTTTTTTGATGAAGTTATTGTCTTTGCATAATTTCTTTCTTAAAACATTAATGTCTTTTAAATGTTTTTTTATATGAACGTGAAACTTTGCAAAGAATATGATGAGATTGTAACAAAGTATACATTTATTTTACAGTAAAAGGTTCCGATACAGATGATTACAGATAATACAGATGATATTAGTTAAATCTAAAAATACACATTTTATGGATATGTACAGTATATATTTCCAGAACAGATGGAATAGCAGTTTAGCTAAAGCTTACTGTACGTATGTGTGTGTGTTTGTGTGGTGTATGTTTATGTGTGATGTGTGTGTGTGTGTGTGTGTGATGTGCGTGTTAGTGCGTGGGTGTGATATGTGTGTGTATGATGTGTGTGTGTGATGTGTGTGTGTGATATGTGTGTGAGCAATGTGTGTGTGTGTGTGTGTGTATGTGTGTGTGTGTGTGTATGTGTGTGTGTGTGTGTGTGTGACATCACCTGCTGGATAATAGAAGGGCTGTCTTTGCTGAAGGAGGGCGAGCGGGATGGCGTTTCTCTCTTCTTCTCTCGAAGCGACGAGGCCTCCTGGTTCCTCCTCATCCTCTCTAGCTGCTCCTCCACACTCATCCTCGTTCTTCCCACCTCCCGCTCCCCAGACCCTGTCTGGTCCACGGCACTCCTGGGACGGTCCTGTACAGGACAACACCCAGTCTTACACTCTTTTACATTAAAGCATAAATGTCGACTCTCGTCCAAACCAAAGCTATCTCACAAAGTAACCGCTGAATTAGCATGATCTAGAGCAGTTTCTCAAATGGAGGTACGTGTCCCCCTAGGTGTGCTTTGGAGGACTGCAAAATGTTTTTCAGTTACAAGGCCGTAGTTAGCCTGCTGTCTTTCTTTCTCCCTGTTTGTTGCTTTTTTTTCAAAGGTTTTTCACTTTTTTTGAAGTTCTTTATTCTAGTCTTTTTATCCTTCAATTTTTTGTCTCTTTTTCTGCCTTTTTCCAATTTTTTTGTCCCTTTTGTTGCCCTAGTGTTACCTTCTTATTTTCTACTGTTTTTTTCAAAGTTTTAAATTACTATTTTCTACCTATTCTTGCCTTACTTTCTACTGTCTTTTTCCAAGGTTTTGTCATTTAAAAAAAAGTTTTTGTCGCCTATTTTTCATCAGCGATGTTTTCCAGGTAGTAACTCTATTGCTGACATCGCTGTATTGTTTCTCTTTATATAGACTTTTTTACATACTTTTATATACTAAAAACTAAAAACCCTGAGAGTAGGCCCAATATGTGAAACTACAGAAATAGGGCATTCACTTAATTTTTATTCATAAAATATTATAAAATAATAAATAATAAATATTTATTTAATATGGGCGCTTTAAACTTAAGTTCAAAGATGTTTCACTGTTAGAGAACTATGATCAAATAATAATCTCTTTTATAGATCCCCAAAAAATTTCATTACACCAAATGAATGTTACTGGATGCTTTCTTAACCATTAACTAATTATTATCAGCATTAGTTCCAACCTATATAACAGCCATCCAAATAATATTTACAGATGGTTTACAAATCAATTATTAACCAGTGACAAAGTATTAACTATCTATAGTGACAAAGTATTAACTATCTATCTATATGTATAAACTAATGAAATAGAAATCTTATTACTAATAAACAATTGTTTTGTCTCCGTTGATGTTGAGGGCAAAACTCACTGATCTGGATTCAGGCTTCTTGGTCTTCCTCAGGGTGACATAGGAGGCAATAGTGGAGGACTCGGGAGGACTCCTACAAGGACTCATGGGGGATTTGGTCCTGGGAGGAATGATGCCCACCGGGTGGGGGGGCACTGTTGGATAGACGACAGGACCATCACTTACACATCAGCAAACAAACACAGCAGTCAGGCTAATTACTCATGCCCTGGCACCAACTTTACCATGCTCCATTTCACAAAAGATACAAACATGTTCAGGGAATGTTAACAAAAATAAAAGATGTGATGTAGAAGCCAGATATCCTTTGTCTGCTGCTTTACCGCTCCTTGTTTGTTTCCATAACTCACTCGCGGGGAAGGCAAAATGCTGCCGCACAGTGACTTCAGGGAGGCAGAAGGAAGTTCCAGTTGCGTTGTTTCTCTAGAAAGCTAGCCAAGTGTTTCATATGTGCTGCCCATAGGTGCTGCCTGAGCAACCACAGCCTGCCCAGGGGCTTCTTTCAATTTGGTTGACCAATCACAAAAAGAGTGGGCAAGCTGACCAATCAGAGCAGACTGGGCTTTTTTCAGTAAGATGGGCCAAGAGCTCAGACAGAGTGTTTCAGGCCAAGGAGCTGCAAGAACGGGCAGTATGAGACAAATAATATGTTTTTTGAACATAAAGGAAGGTCTGGCTAGTCCACACAGCATTCTGGGATGGGAGAAAGATGGTTTATTGGCATTTCTTTAAACCAATCACAATCGTAATGGGCGGTGCTAAGTGCTGGACGGAGCCACGGTGCCTCTGCAAAATAGTCTCAGGAAGGAACTTGTTTTGGTGGAACATGTGTACGTTCAAAGGTTGTTTTAGTCGTCAACAGAAAACTGCTGTGGTCTGCTGCATTCCCCCAACCTGTGTCGTGTCTTCCCTTTCCTCTGTGTGTCTTGTCTGTTTTGTCTGTCTTGCCGTGAGGGCGTTCCAGGGGACCTAGAGGCGTGGCTTTCCATCTCCGTTCCGCCACTCAGCTATTCCTCATCACTCATCACCCACTGCAATACTGAAACCCGGGCTGACCACCTCTTCAGCGCCAGATCGTTACATGCACTATTGTGGTAACTTGGCTCCTAGTTATTTGCGCTCATGTTTGTTGTTTCTGTATTCAAGTACTAACTCTGCCTCTCCTCATAGATCCATCCGTTGTCCCTCCGAGCTGCCTTCCACCCTCACGCCGACCAGCCACCTGTCTACACCAGTGTTTGAATCCCTCTGCACTCATTAAACTACCTGAACTTTATCCTGCCTGCGTTACCTTTTGTATCTCTGTGGTTTTGGTCTTACTAACTGTAACAAAAACTCAGATTGGACAGATAGTCTAGCTAACTGTCTGGATTTACCCTGCAGAGATCTGAGGACCAGTTAACCATAGTCCTCAGAAATCCACCAGAGGTTAACAAGGCCAACACAAAGACAGAGGAAGGGGACGGACATCCGGCCAAAAATGAGGGACATCTGGCTGAATGAATAGGAATGTTGTGGATATAGACTAGGGTAATTGCAATTTTACCAAGCCACGGTCAAGTGGACCAATCCCAGTTTTTATGTTCTTATTAAGATGTGCACGTCAGGCTACGTCGTAGGGTCCTACTGTAAGTACATTACAACGGCGCAGATGTAAAGCAAGATGTAGGCCTACCTTTTGAAGCTGCAGCGTCCTTACTCTCAGCAGAGGAGTCTGTTTTGTCCTTGTCCTCCCCGTTGGCCTCGTCTACTTCCTCCTTCACCGTGGTCAGCTCAGGCTCGCTCTTATACAGCCGGTAGTCTGGAGCTTGCTGTCAGGGGGACATTGTTCAGGGTCAGAATACACACACACACACACAAACACACATAGACAGACAGACAAACAGACAGACAGAGACACACACACACACACATCTAAACAGACAGACACACACATACACGCACACACACACATGCACACACAGACAGACGGGGAGACACACACACACACACACACACACACACACACACACACACACACACACACACAGGGTGGAAACCTTGTATCTCCCAATTGTAAACTTCAGAATACCCAAAAAGTGCTTCATGAGCCATAGAGAATGAAGAATTGTAGATTTTACAATTTTACAAATCTCACATTATATTGCGAGTATATGACAGATTAGGACCATCCTGTAGGGGGGAAAACATCTTCTCTAAAAAGTCTAAATATTTGAAGTCATAGTTTTACAAGAAAACGTTCTGGTATTTCAAGATCAAAGTTGTAATTTAACATAAAAATAATTTCTAGAATAAAGTTGTGATTTAAAAAAAAAGAAAAAGTTCCGGAAAAAGTTAAAAGAATAACCTCATAGTTTTACTAGGAAAAGATATGGTATAGCACTAAGAAGTGCCATTGTAATAGTACAGGCATAAAGGAGAGTTCTCTGTGCTATTAAACAACACTCAAAGTAGAAGGCAAGACACACTGTAAGTGTACAACATCACACTCATAACAATGGAGTTCCACAAATGCATAGACCAGAATGGGTCAGAATGGGTCTGGATGGGTCTGAAAGGGTCTGAAAGGGTCTGAATGGGTCTGGATGGGCCAGAATGGGTCAGAATAGGTCAGAATGGGTCTGGATGGGTCTGGATGGGTCTGAAGGGGTCTGAAAGAGTCTGAATGGGTCTGCATGGGTCAGAATGGGTCTGGATGGGTCTGGATGGGTCTAAATGGGTGTGCATGGGTCAGAATGGGTCTGGATGGGTCTGAATGTGACACTGTAGGTGAGTGACAGACACTGAAATGAACTACATGGCTCCAAAATGGCCCTTGTTGAGGAATGATTCTCTTCAGTGTATATTAGTTCAGCCCTTAGGCTGGATTTGAGATGTGAGAATAAGGGCTGAATGATGACTATTTTTTTTAAACGGAAATCACGATTTGAAAGAATGCGATTAGCTAATAGTGAAGACGCATTAATCGCATGGGAAAAATTTGGTTGAATGTTAATTGCAGCATTTGGTTTAACAGTTTTCATTCTTCTTTTCATTATAGAGATAAATGCTGGAATAATGTTACATATCACGGATTGTTTGCAGAAATGTCGTATTTTCAGGGTATTTTTTGATCCATTTTGTATAACTTTATTTAACATGATTGTAGAAGGTGTAAAATATAGATGCTGTTGTTGAACTGGGTCCTATTAGACATTCCAGTTCACAGAAAAGTACTGCTTTTTTTATTGAAATTGTTTTTCATTATAACTTTATCTTTTGGGATAAATGTTCTATGTTTTACTGCTGTGTTCCATGCTAATTAAAGGTCCCATGGCATGAAAATGTCACTTTATGAGGTTTTTAAACAATAATATGCATCCCCCCAGCCTGCCCCCCAGTGGCTAGAAATGGTGATAGGTGTAAACCGAGCTTATGATGTCATAAGGGGCAAGGTTACCTCCACTTGCTCTGCTTTGCCCGCCCAGAGAATTTGGCCCACCCATGAGAGAGAGACATCATGGCTTTCAAACAAGCAAAGTGGCAGTTGGTCAAGGCCACACCCCCGGCCTCCACCTTGCCCCCCCTCTCTTCTCCTCAAAAGCTACAGACTCAGAAATGGCACATACTAAGGAAAGCTCATTGTGGGACTGTCTCTAGTGGCTGTAATTCTGCACCAAGGCTCAATTTGGGGAAAGAGACTTCAGATACAGTATTAGGAGACCACTAAGATCTATATAACAGAGACTTCAGATACAGTATTAGGGGACAACTAAGGTCTATATAAAAGAGACTTCAGATACAGTATTAGGGGACAACTAAGGTCCATATAAAAGAGACTTCAGATATGGTATTAGGGGACCACTAAGGCCTATGTAAAAGAGACTTCAGATACAGTATTAGGGGACCACTAATGTCTATATAAAAGAGACCAGATATGGTATTAGGGGACCACTAAGGTCTAAATAAAGCCATCCAAAGAGCACCATATCATTGGATCTTTAAAAGAAAAACACTTAGTGCTGGCAGTTAATATCTATGTTCTCATCCCTACATAAGAATTTAGAGGAGATAAACCATGTCATGGAGCACTATAACATCAAGAGATTGTGTTTCATGTTATAATGCTCCATGACATGTTTTATCTGTTACACAGTGAATATTGAACTTTAGCTAAACTTTTGAGGAAAAAAATCGCAAACCGAATCGTAATTGCAAAAATCGGAATTCGATTTTCCCCAAACTGTTCAGCCCTACGTGAAAATGATAAACAAGAAATGTAAAACTGGATGTACACCCACAGACACGTCTGTGTGCTGATGGGTGGCAGTCACAGTGGAGCAGATGAGGATGGATGGAGCAGACATGGAGGCTTTCAGTGGCTCTTACGCTGTGCACTCCGTTCCTGGAGCTGGCCTTACGATCCTCGGTGCGGTGTGTGTGCGGGGTCAGGCGGCCGCCGGGGTGCGATTGGGGGGGCACGTGAGGGGGGCGCTCTGATGAGTCGTAGTATTGGGGAAGGGGCGGGCGGGGGGGCACACTGTCGCCCTCCCTGAGCGGTCTTATCGGCAGCAGCGTCACTGCCTGTTGACAGGTAACACAGCGGGTCTCATTCCAAGGAAGTCAAATGCTCTTACTGGACTACACTTCTGGGAGGAGTTGGGATCAGTACTTTTTCACTGAAAATGGTTGAACTAAGGCTGATGAGAGCACAGAGAGCGAACTAAAATTGTGGAGGGGTGCGAAAACCAGTCAGTATCTGGTGTTAGGGTTAGGGTTCATCCATGAGGAGAACACCTCTCCAAAGTGCCAGACACCATCGAATGTGAGCATTTGCCCACTCAAGTTGGTTATGAAAACAAACTGCAGTCAGGTCGAGAGAGAGAGAGAGAGAGAGAGAGAGAGAGAGAGAGGGAGAGAGAGGGAGGGATGCTAACCTAACTCCTACCCTTTCCGATATTTCATCTTGTTATGCCACACCTGTCAGGTGGATGGATTATCTCGGCAAAGGAGAAGTGCTCACTAACACAGATTTAGATAGATTTGTGAACAATATTTAAGAGAAATAAGCCTTTTGTGTTCATAGAAAAAGTCTTAGATCTTTGAGTTCAGCAAATGAAAAATGGGGACAAAAACAGAAGTGTTGTGTTTATAATTTTGTTCATTGTGTAATATACATGGAGAAAACCTATTCATATGTCTCTGGTGAATCCTGTGGCCATGTGCTTCATGTTAATTAAGGACACTTTCACACCTGCCTCATTTAGTTTGATTAAAATGGAGGTGAGAACGTACCAAAAAAGCGTACTGAGACCTCCTTGATGAGTTGGTCTCGGTATGCTTTCTAAAGAACTCTGGTGCGGTTGGTTTATGGGGAGAACGGGATCCGACCCAGAACCGGATCAACCATAGTAGTCCACACTTCAGGGGGTAAGCGAGCATCTGGAAAGCGTACCTCCTGTGGGGAGATTTTAGGCTAACAAGCCATCGCTTTTTGCTAGCATCCCATTGACTGCCATTCATTTTGGCGCCACTTTGACAGCAACTAACTCTACATCTGAAGTGTTTCAAGACTCAATTTTTCCATTGTTTATTTCTAAAGAAACAAGACAATGTATAAAAGGCTCCATTACATTGTAGCTCACATTATGGCTCCATAGCAGACGTTTATTACCTAATAGTACAGGATAAATTCACAGGCAGTTTTGACTTATTAGCTGTTTAGGTTGTTTTAATTACTGAAGTTAACTAGCATGTTAGTTAGCAGTAATTAGCCTGTGCCTTTGTTAATGTTAACTAGCATGTCAGTTAGCGGTAATTAGCCTGTGCCTATGTTAATGTTAACTAGCATGTTAGTTAGCTGTAATTAGCCTGTGCCTATGTTAATGTTAACTAGCATGTTAGTTATCAGTACTTAGTAATTACTTAGCAGTACTTAGCCTGTGTCTATGTTATCTCCTTACATATTGGGAATGATTGAGATTTCTCTTGGCACAGCTACCAGAAGACTTACAACTTTCAGACAGGTTGCTCACGTCACATCTACATAGTCAAGCTCAGTTGGAGGCCGCTCAGTAACACTCAGCCATCACCGGAAAAGTGACTTCACTGGTCGCTGTCGAAGTATATGGCAGCGCTCTGTCCGTTTGTTTTACTGTCTATGGGCCACACAGGAGCTCCTTCCTGTATTTACTTTCTTGCTCCGGCCTGAGACATATCCAACCAATAAGGAGTGAACTTGTGTGATTTGCAATGACGCATTTTGGTACGTTTGAGATTTTTCCAGGTGTGAAACGAAAAATCTGAACCACGGAAAAATCGCTCCCAAGTTTACAAACTCATCAACTGATTCAGACCCAAGCAAACAAAGTATAGGTGTGAAAACGCCTTAACACACCTGCCAGCAGGTGATACCTTTATGATGTGGGGATGAATGCACATAGGGTTTTATTCCTGCTGCTTCCGCTACCAAAACCACAGACTCCTCCTGTCTTCCAAATGACTGAATTGCAGCCAGAGGCTAAAGACATGTGAAACAACTGAGAGGAAGTGTGGTCAGTGTGTGCTGTGTGGGCCAGCTTACCTCGTTCTTCTGGAGACTGGAGAGCGGTTTGGAACCAGGTAAACCTGCTGAATATGGAGAAGAGGAACTTTAACTTTTTCCATAACAAAAGACAAATGATTAAGCATTTTGTTGTATTGGAGACTTGTACTGCCTTCTGTGCTCCGCTGTGGTTTATTTTTGGCCAGAGCCTCCATCACATCCTGGATCCTCCACAGCTCCTTCTGGATCTGGATGTGCCGCTGGCTAGGAGGCTCTGTCTGAGGACACACACACACACACACACACACGCTCACACACACACACACACACACACACACACACACACACACACACACACACACACACACACACACACACACACACACACAAATGCTATTTAAAGCTTGATCACTTCAACTCAAGAAGAGAGAGAGAGTGTGTGTGTGTGTGTGTGTGTGTGTGTGGGTGTGAGTGTGTGTGCATGGTGTGTTACCTGCGGGCTGCCCAGGGCCTCAAGCTGCTCCAGCAAGTTGGACTTGGCCAGAGTAACGTCTGCCCCCAACCTGTCATACTCCCTCCAGGAACGCTCCAACTCCTGAAAGCAGGACAGCAGTCAACAGCAGGGTCATGTGTGTGTGTGTGTGTGTGCATGCATGTGCATTTGTGTGAGTGTGTTGTTATAATGTTACTATGCCTGTTAGTTTGGCAACTGTGTCCTTTGTTGTACTATTTATATTTTATACATATTCTGAATCTCACTCCTGTGTGTGTGTGTGTGTGTGTGTGTCCTCACAGTGCTGACTCTGGACAGCTCTCTGCAGGTGCTGAGCAGGCCATTCTGGAGCACGTCCCTCTGCTGGACCAGGCTTTGGGTGGCGCCGGCGCTGGAGCCGCTCTGTTCACTCAGCTCCTGACTGGCAGACAGCAGGGCCGTCTCAAGAGTGTGCTGACACACACGCGCACACACACACACACACACACACACACACACACACACACACACACACACACACACACACACACACACACAAATACTTATTGTCAGCGGTGGAAAAAGTATTCACTCTGAAAAATACTCTATTACGAGTAAAAATACTGCATTCAAAATGTTACGTAAGTATGTATGTACAGTATGCATGTAAGTATCATCAGGAAAATGTACTTAAAATATTACAAATAAAAGTGTATGTAAAACATCCTCCCATTGTACAAAGTGTAAAGGATCCAACCAGCTGTGTGTTTAATGGTCTCATCATCTCAGCTGGACTTGTAGGCCGTTATATTGTTGCTAGGTTACTTTATAATGAAACATCAGATTTTATAAACCACATGTGTGCAGAAATCTGAATGTGGAAAGTAACTAGGAACTAAAGTAACTAGTAACTAAAGCTGTCAGATGAATGTAGTGGAGTAAAAAGTACAGTATTTCTCTCTGAGATGTAGCGGAGTTAAGTAGAAAGTGGCACTAAAAGAAAAAACTCAAGTAAAGTACAAGTACCTCAACATTTGGATTTAAGTACAATACTGGAGTAAATGTACTTAGTTCCATTCCACCTCTGATTATTGTAGGTACAATTCTACATAAAGATACAAACAATGAACACACACACACTGGGAGCTGTACCTTCTCTCTGTGTAGCTGCTGCAGTTTCTCCTCCTGCATCCTCACCACCTTGTCCTGCTCACACAGTCTGCTCAGCTTTGTCTGACACACACACACACACACACACACACACACACACACACACACACACACACACACACACACATAAACTAAACTTTCTTTTCCACCTTATGATCTACTTGACTGAAAGCTGGTCTAGTCTTACGTCTATGTCGGCCTCCTCTGTACGCGAGATGAACGAGCCGTCTTTGAAGTCGTCTGGACTGATCTGAAAGAGGACGCAGAGTCAGAGACGGACAGCAGGGGGCGACAACAACACATCTGTCGGCTGGACAGAGAGCTGAGCGCTCCAGCCACAATGAGTTGCCCTCCAAAATACTACTTCATGCAATATGGGTGGGAAAGAATGAACTTTTGACATTTCTTTTTTTAAATTATTTTTTTCTAATGCACAGAGGATGCAGTGTGTCAAAGTGTGGGCTAACAGCGGTGGAAGATGTAATCCGATCTTTTACTCCAGAAAAAGTACTAACACCACATTGTAAAAATACTTTGTTACAAGTAAAAGTCCTGCATTGAAAATGTTACTTAAGTAAAACTATGTAAGTATCATCAGAAAAATATACTTATAGTAGAACTCGCCTCCGATTATAGAAAGTGTAAAGGATCCAACCAGTTGTGTTTAATGGTCTCATCATCTCAGCTGGACTTGTAGGCTGTTATATTGTTGCTAGGTTACTTTATAATAAAATATCAGATTTTATAAACTACATGTGTTTAGTGTGCAGAAATCTTATTGTGTAAAGTAACTAGTAACTAAAGCTGTTAGATGAATGTAGTGTAGTAACTAAAGTAACTAGTAACTAAAGCTGTCAAATGAATGTAGAATTTTATGTGAATGACATCATTTATGTTTTGCTCAGACTAAAACATATTTATTTCCCCCAAACGGAAAACTCTTCATATGCGTCCTGCTGTTCAATTCAGAAGCAGGGAGTGAGGGGATGAATGGATGAGAGCGCTCCGTGCACATTCACTAACTGTTTCATTTTCCTTGAAGCCGTTCACCCAGGTGTTACCGGGGATATTGTGGCTGAATATCATAATGTAGAGAAAGAGTGGAATTGTCTGGATGTGACTGGGAGGACAAATCCTAGTTTTGTCTCCTCTGCGTTTCCAGCTCTGAGTGATTTACTCTCTAAGATCTCAGTAAACTGTTCCCTTTGATAGAAATATGAACATGGTATGATAACATCATCTGCATGGCTATCAGGCCACATAATTACTGCCCTGTGATTGGGGCTGTAGCCAGACGGGAAGCTTTGCAGACCTTACCCAGGACTTTTAAAAACTGCATGCTGGGCGAAATAAAAAGGATTTTTTATTATATAATGTATATTATGATTAACAGGTGACAGTGTTATTTTAATATTGCAATAACAATATACTACAACCAATCAAAGTTAAGGCAGCAAAAGACAAGAAGGTACATTTAGTGTCTAAAATTATATTTCAGTCATATTTATTTTATTTTTTATTAGTGGCTAGAGATGTAAATACATCATTATCTCCAATCCAGTTCTCTATAATTGAAACTTAATAATCTTTTCAGGGTTAGCAAGTTTTCTTTTCTAACTCTTATGTTAGAATTATGGAAGCCACAAGTCAAAAGATGTACCTTATGTTATATTTACAGTGAGGAAAATAAGTATTTGAACACCCTGCTATTTTGCAAGTTCTGCAAGTTCACCCACTTAGAAATCATGGAGGGGTCTTAAATTGTCATCGTAGGTGCATGTGATGTGCATGTGAGAGACATAATCTAAAAAAAAATAATCCAAAAATCACAATGTATGATTTTTTAACTATTTATTTGTATGATACAGCTGCAAATAAGTATTTGAACACCTGTCTACCAGCTACAATTCTGACCCTCAGAGACCTGTTAGTCTGCCTTCAAAATGTCCACCTCCACTCCATTTATTATCCTAAATTAGATGCACCTGTTTGAGGTCGTTAGCTGCATAAAGACACCTGTCCACCCCATACAATCAGTAAGAATCCAACTACTAACATGGCCAAGACCAAAGAGCTGTCCAAAGACACTAGAGACAAGATTGTACACCTCCACAAGGCTGGAAAGGGCTACGGGGGAATTGCCAAGCAGCTTGGTGAAAAAAGATCCACTGTTGGAGCAATCATTAGAAAATGGAAGAAGCTAAACATGACTGTCAATCTCCCTCGGACTGGGGCTCCATGCAAGATCTTACCTCGTGGGGTCTCAATGATCCTAAGAAAGGTGAGAAATCAGCTCAGAACTACACAGGAGGAGCTGGTCAATGACCTGAAAAGAGCTGGGACCACCGTTTCCAAGGGTTACTGTTGGTAATACACTAAGACGTCATGGTTTGTAATCATGCATGGCACGGAAGTTTCCCCTGCTTAAACCAGCACATGTCAAGGACCGTCTTAAGTTTGCCAATGACCATTTGGATGATCCAGAGAAGTCATGGGAGAAAGTCATGTGGTCAGATGAGACCAAAATAGAACTTTTTGGTCATAATTCCACTAACTGTGTTTGGAGAAAGAAGACTGATGAGTACCAGCCCAAGAACACCATCCCTACTGTGAAGCATGGGGGGGGTAGCATCATGCTTTGGGGCTGTTTTTCTGCACATGGGACAGGGCGACTGCACTGTATTAAGGAGAGGATGACCGGGGCCATGTATTGCGAGATTTTGGGGAACAACCTCCTTCCCTCAGTTAGAGCATTGAAGATGGGTCGAGGCTGGGTCTTCCAACATGACAATGACCTGAAGCACACAGCCAGGATAACCAAGGAGTGGCTCTGTAAGAAGCATATCAAGGTTCTGGCGTGGCCTAGCCAGTCTCCAGACCTAAACCCAATAGAGAATCTTTGGAGGGAGCTCAAACTCCGTGTTTCTCAGCGACAGCCCAGAAACCTGACTGATCTAGAGAAGATCTGTGTGGAAGAGTGGGCCAAAATCCCTTCTGCAGTGTGTGCAAACCTGGTGAAAAACTACAGGAAACGTTTGACCTCTTTAATTGCAAACAAAGGCTACTGTATCAAATATTAACATTGATTTTCTCAGGTGTTCAAATACTTATTTGCAGCTGTATCATACAAATAAATAGTTAAAAAATCATACATTGTGATTTCTGGATTTATTTTTTTTTAGATTATGTCTCTCACAGTGAACATGCACCTACGATGACAATTTCAGACCCCTCCATGATTTCTAAGTGGGAGAACAAAATAGCAGGGTGTTCAAATACTTATTTTCCTCACTGAAGCTAAATATACATTTCTCTAAATAAGCCATGGTAGGTTGGTTGAATGCCCCATTTGCATGCATGTCTCTTTGCATATGTTAATAAGTTGTCCATTTAAGAAAATTCCTTTTTATATACAGTAAGAAGATACACTAATTCAGTGATCGTAGTGCTCTGCCTTATTTCCTCATTCTTCATGATCATATTTCTGTTTGTCATAGTGCTTCAGTGATGTGATTAATCATCAGTAATAATAAACTCAGTAATGGCCAAATGTGAAACCTGGATTGATTTCACAGGTTAAGGGATTAGGAACAAAACGTGGAGAGCACACTACATATCACTGCAGGGTTTCTTAGGATCTTTCAGTTGATTTTCATGAAAAGAACACAGACTGGGGAGAATAACACTATAAGTGTGATGATGAAGAATAAAAAACATATTAATCTCTGTGTGTAAACTGAGTCTCAGTGGATTCACGCAAACGCACTGTAATAGAAAAAAAAGTCTGTCCGTTCAATGCACCTCGGCCTTTTTAAAGCAGCAGCGCTATGACAGAACATAAACTACAATACCATTTCCTCCTGAAGAAGAGAGGGAGGCTGGCGGCTCAGTCAGACCGTGATAGATCTTAGTGGTCTGGAGTAAAGAGATAATGTCCTCCGACGATTCTTCCAAGGGAATTTTACAGAGCACATTTTTATGTGTTGTTCCAGGAGAGACGATGGTACTAGCCCACACAGAGAGAACCCCCAGGCTGCACTGTCTCATTAATAAATGCCTTGTTGTTAGAGGAATCCAAACTCTCTTCTAGAGAGTATATATCAGCAGGCCGATATTAGGCATTTCCAGAACTATCGGCATTAATAATGGCCGATAAAAAATAAAAAATAATTAATATTTAAAAAATTAAATAAAAACGGACGGTCAAGTATGTTATGAGTGTTGGCGTTGCATGGCACTCTTCAACATCCCTGTTGGCATCACTGTGATTATTTTTTTGGTTATTGTGTTTTTGTTAATATGACTTTAAGTTTCATATGTTAAGTTTGTATTTTTATACATTTTATTTATCAGAACTTTAATATATTTTGATGTTCCTCTGTTTTGTTGTGACAATAAAGCAAATTATTATCATATTATTTTAGTGAAAACTCAAACTCATTTTAGTGAAAACTCATAAATAACTAATAACTAATGTTAATGCATTTCTGGATTTAAAAAAACAACTGATATATCTGAATATCAGATTTTTAAATAACCAAATATTTGTATCGTCCTTAAAAGTTTATATTTTCTTCTACAGTATGACGACAAAAGATTTGCGAGAGCACAAAACACACTTTAAGTGCTGCTCAGCCCCAGCTGGCAAGCTGTTTTCCTTTGCTTTCAGTCTTTATGCTAAGCTAGGCTAACCATGCGCAGACTCACTCTTAGAAAGAAAGTAAAAGTGTATATCTGAAAATGTTGAACTGTTCATTAAAATAATGAGGAAACATTAGGATCCTTATTCTCCACAAAACATCTGAAAACGTTTAGGACACACATCCAAACAGAGTCGGCATTACCAACATAATGAGTATGTCTGTGTTGGAAACCGTTCACCTCATTTACTCACTCACTATTCCCTCTATAGTGTTCATTAAATAGTGAACTTAAAATACCAAACCAGATTCCGGGCGCTCACTGAAAACACATGGTTGCGTGACTTGCGCCCATATTTGTGTGATGGAGGTGAAGCGTTAACTTCCTTGAAAGCGGGTACTCTGTTGAAGTTTAAAAGTATTGGATCCGTCCAGAGCCACTCTGGATCTGCCATAACCAATCGCTAACGTTTGCTCATGATGTCGGCTTAGCAGCGCTAACTCCTTCACCGCAAACGGAGCAAGCTGGAACATCAAACTTTTCCCGAACCACGTGGGGAGGAGGACCACAACATCATGGCCACAAACAAGACTAGATAGCATAGATTGTTCATGCTCGGGTTTTAATTTCTGGATATTCGGTAGCGTTGCCACAACGGGCTGAATGGCTTCGCTCGCATCTTTCTCTGCCGCCATTAAAGCTAGCGCACAAGCTCAACGTCATCATTCTCAGCCACTCCCTCTGTTTGCTGATTGGACCGGTAAAGATTGGCCAGAGAAAACCCTGAATATACCACAAATGGTGTACTGAGGGAAAATGAAAATTGAGAGGAAGTACGTAGGAGGGCGGAGCCAGGCTAGGGGCGCCCAGTATCATGTAAACAAACCAAAACAGAAATACTTCTAATACGTCCCTGAAACAGAGCACTCAGGAGAATAGTAAAATGTTCTTTATCATATACAGTACAGGCCAAAAGATTGGACACACCTTCTAATTCAATGCGTTTTCTTTATTTTCATGACTTCAAGCATTAAAACTATGAATGAACATATGAGGAATTATGTACTTAACAAAAAAGACTGAAAACATGTCTTATTCTAGTTTCTTTAAAGTAGCCACCTTTTGCATTTTTGATAGGGCTGCAAACCCTTGAGGTAGTCACCTGAAATGGTTTTCCCTTCACAGGTGTGCCCTGTCAGGGTTAATTAGTGGAATTTCTTGCCTTATTAATGGAGTTGGGACTCCATTAATAAGCCACAGTTGTGTTGTGCAGAAGTCAGGTTGATACACAGCCGACAGCACTATCGGACAACTGTTAGAATTCATATTATGGCAAGAACAAATCCGCTAAGTAAAGAGAAACAAGTGGCCATCATTACTGACTTTTGAAATTTGCGAAAACTTTGAATGTGTCCCCAAGTGCAATCACAAAAACCATCAAGCGCTGCAACCAGCATCAGAGTCACCAGCCTCAGAAATCACAAGTTAACAGCAGCTCAGTTTAGAGACCAGATGAAAAGCACACAGAGTTCTAGCAGCAGACACATCTCTAGAACAACTGTTAAGAGGATACTGCCCGAATCAGACCATCATGATCAAATAGCAGCTAGGAAACCACTGCTAAGGAGAGTCAACAAGCAGAAGAGATTTGTTTGGGCCAAGAAACACAAGGAATGGACATGACCAGTGGAAATCTGGGCTTTGGTCTGATGAGATTTTTGGTTCCAACCGTCGTGTCTTTGTGCGATGGAGAAAAGGTGACCGGATGGATTCTACATGCCTGGTTCCCACCATGAAGCATGGAGGAGGAGGTGTGCTGGTGTGGGGGTGCTTTGCTGGTGACACTGTTAGGGATTTATTGAAAATTGAAAGCATACTGAACCAGCATGGCTACCACAGCATCCTGCAGCGACATGCCATCCCCATCCCAGTTTACAATTAGTTGGACCATCATTTATTTTTAAACAGGACAATGACACCAAACACACCTATTTGGGCTATTTGACCAAGAAGGAGAGTGATGGAGTGCTGCCAAGAGTGTGCAAAGCAGTAATCAGAGCAAAGGGTGGCTACTTTAAAGAAACTAGAATATAAGACTTGTTTTCAGTTATTTCACACTTAAGTACATAATTCCCCATGTGTTCATTCATAGTTTTGATGCCTTCAGTGGGAATCTACAATGTAAATAGTCATGAAAAAAAAGGAAATGCATTGAATGAGAAGGTGTGTCCAAAGTTTTGGCCTGTACTGTATGTTGAATGTTACATTTCCACTGTTTAGAAACTAAATGGCTGCTCCATTTTTCCTTTCCAGTTTCCACGGTTACTTCTGCTTCTTCTCCTCCTTTGGGAAAAAAACGACAGCATTGCATTGTGGTATACAGGAGTAAAATGTAGAATACATCATATCTACATTCAAATGTATTATTTTATAGTGGACTATATAGTGAACGAATTTAATTTGAACACCACTACAAAATGGCGAACACACTACTTAGGGAACTATTTCCGTGATAGGGAACGGTTTCCAACACAGCTAGTGTTGTATGGAGACAGGCGGTGAGAGGAGAATTCCATGTCTACGTAGCATTCCACCATGAGCCATGCTCTCTGCAGGTCACCGCCAACAGCATCAAACAAAAATTCAATGAAATGAGGTGTACGGTAACCAAAGACAACTTCATACACACTTGAAATAATTGCTGTTGATGATGATGTATGGGGATGTCTGCTGATTAACAACTGGATCATGAACAGACAGCCTGCATCCAACGTGGTGAAACAAGGGGTAGATGGTGATGGGGAAGACACTGGGCTACTAGGGCAAAGGTCTGGTTTGAGTCCACTTCAGTCAAGTTCCAACAAAGACTTAATTTAGAAATAACAAGGACATCCAGTTTTGGAAAACAAACCCAAAGTAATCAGGGTGTGATTTGCCGGGGGGGGGGGGGGGACAAAATGTATCCCCCTAAAATGTATCCCCCCTTAAAGTAATCAATGCTACTTCACCAATAGACCATATAATATAATATTATATAATATAATATAATATAATATAATATAATATAATATAATATAATATAATATAATAAAAGAATTTTAAGCTAAGTCAAATGCTGTAACATGAACAGTCTATAGTGCCATAGAGGTCCATGGTATTGGAAGGGGCATTTGATTCTTGCATGTTTTGTTTTGAATGATCAAAAAAACATCCCTCCTCTCCCTTTTTCACAAATTGCACCCTGGTTGTAATGTCCATATACTTCAATATATGTACACGGAAATGGATTTGGCGTTTTAAAGCACAAACCTAAAAACACAAAAGTTTTTTTTTTTTCAAGTTTTAATGTGAAATGTAGGATTACAAACATGATACTTGACTTATGAAAGCCATTAAAAATGGTTGAACTAAAGATTCCATGCCATGAGGTTTTCACCCAGCAACACGGATATACACGTTGAAAGACAAATAGACGGCGTTAACCCTGACTCAAGCCAGAACCTGCCAAGGACCTTACTTGCTGATAGAGTTGTGGCCTCGGTGCCGAGTTCTCGATCATAGTGTGAATCATGAAGATAAGAGGCTCATTCTCCTTCGTCTAGTGGAGCGCCAAGGAGAAAGAGGATATAATGGTGTAATAACACAACAAAGTACGTGTTGCTTGGATTAATGGCTGACATCCAGAAGCTGGAATGGGACTAACCCAGAGAAAACCCAGGATAAACACCACTCTGTCTGCTCACTATTTAAACCCTTAATGATCAAACCTCAGTCACTGCCTCAGACTTACTGATCTAATACATGCCAGAGGACCATTCCTGTGTTTTTGCATAGGCCAATGTACTACAAATACTGATACTTTGCATCAGTGATGAACATTTTCCAATGCACTGATTGAAAGTTGGGGCAATACATATTAAAAAAGATTTTGAAAAATGGTAGTATATGTGATTTGGAATAAACAAAATGGACCGCATTATCTTTGATGAACATGAACCTTTGCTGTGACGAAGGATACACATTGGACTGAACCTTTAGAGATCTTCAACAGGACCAGGACCCCGAGGGGGGCCACCAAATTATTGTAAATCTAAAAAATGAAAATGGCTTAACACAGATCCAACATATTATTAGCAAATACAAACCATTGAAAACCTTGAGAATTCATACATGTGGCACCATGTATGTTTAAAATGTAATCATGATTTATAAAATCATGGCAACAATTATTATTTAAATAACTCAGATTTTTTTGCACTAAAAGGTGTAAAGGGTTTAGGCCAAAACATCTCTTTAAATAGACTCTTTGTACCATTTTCTTTCAATAAGCATCCAAACCCCAAGCCACTCCCTCATACACAACCTGTCCAAGGTGAGTCTCTCCTTGAATGCACATGACCTTTTCAGAGCTGAGCAGTCATATTCAATAATGCAGGAACTGCAGGGAGGCCAGATGGAACCTACAGGCCCAAAATACAGGCCCTGATCAGGCTACGCCCGCTGGATCTGGGGCTTGAACTGATCATCGGGTTCCAAATTTAGCCCGTGCAAGTTTTGGTTTCCATAGCAACCCATACTTCCAAGCTCTTGTTGTGTTGCAGCCATGGAACACAGTAAATGGCGCTCTAATGTGTGGCTTTATTTTACGCTGAAAAAACCCAGTACAACTGCGAATTACCACTGAATCAAAACAAAATGTTCCTCTTATCTGTGAAATAAGCATGCGACCCCTTGACAAATCGAAATCAAGAACCTGAATCAAAAGGAAGAATCGGAATCAAAAGGAAGAATCGGAATTAGAATCAGAGTTCTTAAAAATCTAAATGATGCCCAACCCTAGTCTGCAGCCAGCTTAAGTCTGCTGAATGATTTTCATAGCACACTGAACTCAAATAAAACCAAAAACTACCTGCAGGCCTGGTATGCATTGGAAAATGGTCAGCAGCAATATGAAAAACACCAGTCTGGTCCTCTATCTTACCTAGATTACCTAAATCAATACAGAACAAAATGACAGGTCTTTAGAAACTGGGCAAAAGAGCTAAATCTGCAACTGCAGTTGCAATACAAAGACAGTGTTTTCAGATTAAAGGATTCTGAGACAGCAGGCATAGGGGTGAAGAAAAAAAGATGCACAAGAAATAGAGACAGAAGTAGTAGCCAGGAGCAGAGATTATTATACATGAAAATGCATGCAAGTTGTCTAGAAATAATGTTAAACAACAGTTGTTAGCTTCCACTAGGGACAACCAAAGGTTAACAAGTTGTAGAACTCAAATTGTTTTATGTGTTGTACTTAGTAGAGACAGAGACAGGCAGGAGTAAGATTGGACGTCCTCACCTGGCTGTCCAGGTGAATAAGGTTCCTCTGGAGGTGATGAGAAAGAACATCAGTCTGCAGCAGAAGGAAGAGAAGAAGCAGGAAAAGTGACAGGAATGACACGAGAAGGAGTGAGAGGATGGAAAAAGGAAGTCAAAGGCACACTTTAAGAAGAAGGCAGAGATCATAAAAAGAGAAGGCAGAGAATGTGATGACAGAGGACCACCGCTACATATTTCATTATCTATCCTTTATTTAGTTTAGTGAGAAAATACTTGAGGAATGTGTTTTAGCTGTCTAACCTTAAAGCTATCGTGCATACTTTCTGTCGCCCCCATGAGGAATGGGGGGGCGACAACAAATGACAACAAAACTGTTGCCGTATCCACATGATACAAGCCTACGTAAACGCACACAACCCCCCCCCCGTTAAAAAACATGATGGACTTCAGAAGACATAATTATCTTTGCTCGATTTTCTGCGTGCAACGCCACAATCTTCTAAACATAGTCATACTGAGAGATCCAGAGAGAGTTGTGTGGAGCTGATAGTCTTAATTAGCTTTGGATCAACTCATTTGGCGATGGCTTGAACATAACCAACGTTCATTAATATCGCAAAGTTATGCACTAAAGCTTTAAACTCTCACTTCAGAAACATTTTCATGTGAAAATGCTGGTGTTATTGGTATTTTTTAACATGGTTTTCCCAAATAAAAAGAAAAAATACAACAACATCTAGGGATGGCTGTCTCGCGGAGTCCCGGAGACAGATATAGCATATATACTTTGCAATATGAATCATAAATGTACAAAACTTCAAGCAGTCAACCCAAGACACGTGACAACATACAGTACTGCAGGTAAGCATGACAATTTTGAAAAATGGTAAATCATAGACACACTGCGCAATTATAAAGTAACTCACTCCAAATAAGCTGCCTTAGAAATGATCAGGTAAATACAAAAAACAAACACAGCCCACTTATGATGTACCCTGAGCTAAAGAAGGGAGCTACACTGTTTGATGCATCAGCTCCTATTCATCCATGCTCGCCTGGCCTAAAACCCACAGAGAGCTCAGGCCGACATGCTTGGACCGGGGTAGTGCACCCATACAAAACACACAAATGCTCAAACACACACACACACACACACACACACACACACACACACACACACACACACACAGAGGTGCAAATGAAAGCCCCAAATCCCCAACAAAATGACGAACACACCGTCCTGCATGTAAACAATGCCAGAACAGTACTCCAACATGAAATTGAATTTGGGGTGTTCATATCCCATGTCCCAAAATACAAAATCCTGCCACCTTCTTTCCGAACCTTGACAGGGGAAGAAGGCTGATCCCCGAGTGGTTTGGATCTTTAATGATTCTCCTAGCCTTTATATTACCTATTGTATGTTCAGCCACACACACCACTCTCTGCAGGGCCTTTCAGCCCTGTTCGGTTCTGTTACCCTACCAGGCAGCGATGTCCCCTGTCACAAACCTCTCGATGGCGCAGGAGTACAAATTCCTCAGTAGAGCCCAACCAATATATTGGTGGGAGGATATTAGGTATTTCCCAAACTGTCGGTATCTGCATTTATAATGGCCGATAAAAAAAAAAAAATTGAATATATGAAATATTTGTGTTGGCGTTGTATAGTCTGTCAACCAGAGAGCGCTCTACAACGTCCCTGTTAGTGTCGGTGTTGCATAGTCTGTCCACCAGAGGACACTCTACTGTGTCAATCGGTCGGGCTCTATTCCGTTTTGGTTCGTCACTTTTACCATGATTGCAAGTGTAGTTTTGGTTGAAATAAACACAGTTTACAGATTTTCATGTGAAAATTTGTTGGCTCTATACACGCTAAAAGTATTGCTTTTTAAAATGGAGTCTTGTGGTTAAACAGAACGGTCATAAGTAGGTTTAGAATAATAGTCTAAGGCTTTCAGTGAGAAAATATAGTTATAAAAGCACTTTTACTAGACCAAACTGACAATGCACATTTGTCCTCATATGGTTACATTACAGCCCCATCGTTGGCTGCTGGTTATAGTGTTCACGCTTAATACTGGACCAATTTCAAAGATTGCTGTTCCTATCAGTCACTTTCAAACAAAAACATAGAAAACTGTTTGAAAAAAAACCCTAGTTAGCCTTTAAGCTATTTCACTGGATACAGGGAAAGAATGTGCTGATAGTGATAGATGAAATTCCCCCTTGAATGGACACAGTTGTTTAATTGTAAAAACAAAAAAAATAGCTTGAGAATTAGTGAGTATACAGTCTTCATCTCACATAATCTTTCAGAACACACCAAAAGCAATTTCATTAGGAGTAAACTAACGATCTCACTCAAGGAACCTCCCCTGTGAATACACAGAAACACACAGAATATGGACTGCTTTTTTGGGGAAGCACAAATGCGTGCATGCACACACACATACAGTATTCACTCAGTGCTGACCTTGGCGTTGGGCCCCTCCAAACCCAGGGCCATTAGCTGAGCTACTGTGTGTTCCCGCAGGCTGTTGAGCTCCGCCTGCTGCCGGCGGAGCTTGATCAGGAGCAGGGTCAGCTCCTCGGGCTGCGCAGAGCAACACACAGAGGAGAGAAGAAGAGCTGCCACACTGGCGACATCAACAACACCCGTCCACTGACAGAAATTAAACATGATGCAGTCAGATCAACTACTGCAACTGCTGATTAATTGTTTGGTAAAAAAAGTTTGTTAGAAGATGCTTTTAAACCCTTTATTTTTTAAATCTGGAGGCAGAAGTTTATTATACGCAGATGACTATGCCGCTTCTGTTTAAGTGCTACAGCAGACATGTCAGCCCCTAGCCTCACATTTTTTCTATTTACATCCAGTTTTGTTTGTCTTTATTTATTCAGGAAATCTCATTGAGATCAAGATCTATTTTGCAAGAGAGATCTGGAAATAAATTACATTTATATACATATACTGTATATTAGAAGAAACAGTGTGAACCAAAACCTCAGCATGCACCATGAGACAGCAGGGTTCTAGACTGCTTTGAATGGGGGAAGGGGGCAACAGAGTGTTAATATGAGTCAGTCTTTCTGACTGTAAGCTATAATATGCAGTTTTATGTTTTTATCTAAAGCTAAAGCCAAAGTAATTAATACATAACTTCAAGACATAAGCCTTTAGTTCTCTAATTTTAAACCCACCTTAACAACCAGAAATCAATTCTCCCTGAGAGAAAAAGAGAGCAAAGCACAGAGATAGAACCACTAAAACTGTGACTCCCAACACTGATGTTAAGCTATACTCGTTGGAGTCACTCAACAAGCAAGCTAATACCCAACGAGTACAGGCAGGCTGGCTACAGTTGGCCTATTCAACCACTTTATATTGGTAAGGGGGCCACATGTTCAGAAAACTAAGGGCCGGGGGCCAGACATTTCCCTGAGCTGTCATTCTCATGTATGTACACTTGACAAAACACTCCCCTACATTTAAAATCACAGGGTCCAGTTTTTTGTTTTTTTTTCTCTCGCCCGGTTGTGCAATAAAAAAAAAAATCTAGAAGTCCGAAGTAAATTTTTACTGGCCCCTATACAATTTCTTTTACCTCGGAAAAACGTTTAAAAAATTGAAAAAATTTGAAATTCAAATTTCAAATTTTTAAACCCCCCAGAAAAAGGTCAAAAAACGCCCAAAATGTAAATAAAAACATCAAAACTTTAAACGGTGAAAGCATCATGAATGTAACACTAAAAAAAAGAATATGTCAGCATCATACACCAACTTAATTCTTGTTTGGCCAACAGCACATTTGAATGATTATGATACCATGACGCCCGAACGGGAAAGGAGCAGGGGAAGGGTTGTTGTTGTTATATTTACTTTCCCCGGGCCATCCTGCATCCCTTATTGTTGAACCCTGAATCCTAATTAGGGATGGGAATCTTAATACTACTGTATATACTCTTATCCATAGGACAACTCCCTATCAGTTTATCGATACTCTTTATCGGTTCTTTTTCATTACTTAAGAATTGCTTTTTCAAAAAAAAAACACATTTAGAACAGGATTACAATTTCTTTATATTTTAAATACAATTAAATGTTGTCCGTAGAGCAGCAACAGTAATGTTTACAACAGCAATATCACTGTATACACTCGACAAATCTAAAATGTCAAAAAATAAATGATATCCTTGACATGGAAAAGTGAGTGGAGTTTAGAAAGAATGACAAAATTTATTGTTATTACACACAAGTACAGTACTTGTGCAACGAGATTTAAGCAACCCCTTTACAGTGTCAACAAAAAATATAAAAAATATGTAAGTAGTGCAGGAAAAAAAAGGAGGGGGGAATGGTGCGCACAGTCCTGTGAGCAACTATATACATACTGTATATAAAATAGTAGAAAAATAGAGGGTTTGTATACACATTATGCAAAAATATAGTTTGGTGTACCAAAAGTCCTGAGTATTAAATAATGCACAGTAATGAGATAAAGTGATTACATATTAAATATTGCACTGTAATGAAATTGCCCAGAATTCCAGTGTTTGCTAGCTTAGCTGCCGCGCTAAGGTAAGACTGAACTCAATAGGATTGTATTAAAAGTACCAGATAAGGATACGCTAAAAGAGGCTAAAGAACTGCTGAGTTGTGATTTACTCTCTGGGTTCATCACTGCTAGTTAACCATTTCACATTACATGTTATCGTTTGATTCATTCACTCATCTGTGATGACTTCCAAATTGTATTTTATTGTAGCTCTAACTGCTTTAGCCACATATGAGACCACAGGCTATATCCCCAAAAGATTCATTAAAATGTGAGAAGGTTACATTTAACATGAGACTAAGTGAACTTTATACCACATCTGAGAGAAATGAAAATAATTTGTCACCCGGAGAGGAAATGTTCAGGAAAATGTGGCAGCCTTTCATTGTCCTGGTGACTTTGCAGCTGGCCACTGTTATCTACTTTCAATTTTATTGTCAGTTTACCTAAAATTTAAAGAGATAAGGATGGATTGGTGCACATGTGCCTGCAGACATAAATACAAACACTGGTCTGCAGACATAAATACAAACACTGGTCTCTCTTACACACACACACACACACACACACACACACACACACACACTCATCATACCATTACTTGTGACACCATGAAATAAAGGCACGTAGCCACTGTGACAAAACAGTGGACTGGAAAAGCCACGTGGAAAATCACTCAACAAATATTTCTTATCAAACTGCCGTCAAGCATTCACAGCTTGCGTTGAAAAAAGAAATATCAGCCCTCACCCTTGATTGCCATTCCTTCAATTTGAGACCAAAGGCAATTTCACTCATGCTGCTGCATTGTGCGTGTGTGTGCACTGTCATTACGAGACAATGGCATTGTCAATAATTACATTGGTCCTGCTGAGACGATTGCAAAAAAACTGCAATAAGAGGCTGCTGAGTACCAGACGTGATTGAAATGACATGTGAGTGTAGTTTTTGAGTGTTTCTCAGCAATAGACAGCAGTGAAGTGGTGGTGGCAAACATTTTCATACATCTTCCACCCCACCTTTATCCCCAAAGAGGGGATATCGTTAATCTGCAGTGATATATAAAAAGTACGTTAACACTGAATGAGTATTATTGTGTTTATTGTGGTCACCTATGGAGGGTTGGCGGTATGTGACACCTGTGTTTTTCATTTGGTACCCCTAAAATCGGCCAAGTCTGGCTGCTTTTTATCTGTGGAAATGCTCTCAAAATTATATTCACTCTACTGAAATCAGTACACTCGTGGTTTATAGTGTGAGGGAGGAGAGGGGGTGCACTGTGCCACTCACCGTCCTGCCTTGCAGGGACTGTGGGGTGATGGACTGAGGAGGGACGCCGGCTGCGATGGATCGTCGGTCAGGTGGGTAGGCGTACTGTGGGGGAGAGAGATGAGAATGAAGGTAATTGGAGTGGATTAATATATGACCAAACGGAGTGGTTGTTTACATTTATCTTACATAAATTTGCGAATTTTTTGTCTATAGCATGGCAAAAAGGTTTATTTGTTTAATTTATGTTGCTATCAGACCCCTAGCTATAAGTAATGGTGTCTTATAAGCCCATTTGGGCTGGGTATACTTTGTGCGTGCATGGCACAATAATAAAATTATTCATCCATTCATTCATTCATTCATATATTCTATAGCACTTTTACATGCTTTACGTGCATTAATACACTGTGGCCGAGGGTTGAGGTGACTGTAGAGACAGATACATTTGCGAGATGGATATTATTTTCAGAAGTTATTACGCTGCGTTGAAGCAAGCTGTCCCGTCTCTGTTCCCGTGGTCAGAGCCAGAACCAGAGACGTACGGACAACATCTGTGTCCAATAGGTGATGGACAGCAGAGTGTCCGAGCTGCTGACAGATAAAAACATGTCGGAAATTAATGTTTAGTCTTCCATCCATCCATCCACCTCCATCCGCTTACCCGGTATCGGGTCGCAGGAGCAGCAGCTCCAGCAGGAGACCCCTACCTTCCCTTTCCCGAGCCATCAACCAGCTCCGACTGGGGAATCCTGAGGTGTTCCCAGGCCAGGTTGGAGATATAATCTCTCCACCTAGTCCTGGGTCTTCCCCCGAGGCCTCCACCCAGCTGGACGTGCCTGGAACACCTCCCTAGGGAGGCGCCCAGGATTGTTAAGTCTTGCTACATGAAATATCATTACATTTTATCAGCCACGGAGAGCAACTATGCTGTACTTTAATACAACTGTATGGTACTTTTAATTGAGTATTTTCATTTTCTCCTACTTGAGTATTGTATGTTTTACTTCTCTATTTTTATAGATTTAGTTACTTTGCATATTCATATTAACTATACAAAATGTAATGAATAATCTATAATGTATTAAAGTAGATAAAGAGGAGACTTCATTCATTCAGTGTTAAAATTCACACACTAGCTGGCAAGTCAAACTTCCGCTGTTATTTTGGTGAAAGTAACTCAAAAGTAATGCAAAAGTAGTGTAGTACACAGACAGTAATATTGTAATATAACTAATTACTCTCAAATGAAAGTAACTAGTAATCTATCATATCTATAATACCCAACACTATTGCCCAAGGACACATCGACATGGGACTGCAGGGCCAGGGATCGAACCACCGGCTGCCTTCCAATTGCTAGGCGACCGGTCTTACGTCTTATGTGCGTGTGACTTAAAAAATGGTAACTGGGAGTACAGCAATCTGGTACGAGTTCCCGAGCAGTAACTTCCGGGTTTGGCTGCCGTTCCAGGGCGCTTTCACGGCTAGAAGGTTGTGAAAACACGAGTTACGGTTTGCCTGGAACGCAACAATAGTCCACTATGAAATACCCACAATGCACAGCTGATTTGAGTGTTTTCCCATAGAAGAATAAGAAGCAGAAGTAACCGTGGAAACTAAAAAGGAAATATGGAGCGGGCTTTTGTTTCTAAACAGTGGAAATGTAACAAGCAACATCCTGTATATAATATACAACCTCTTACTATTCTCCTGGGTG
Source organism: Etheostoma perlongum (assembly GCA_026937815.1). Lineage (NCBI taxonomy): Eukaryota > Metazoa > Chordata > Actinopteri > Perciformes > Percidae > Etheostoma > Etheostoma perlongum. Next base: position 25,368,355 of record CM049393.1, on the reverse strand, counting down.
CTCGGTGTGTTTCAGGGACTTAGTAGAAGTATTTTGGTTTTGGTTTGTGTACATGATGCTGGGGGCGCCCGCCTCCAGCGCACAAACACCCGGAGCATCTCCTGACAGTGTTTTCAGTGTAGTGTCAAGAATCTGGTTTGGTCGTTCATATATAGTTCACTATTTAATAAACACCATACAGGGACTAGTGAGTGAATAAGGGAACGGTACTGAGAGAGGGAAAGGTTTAGCTGAGTATTGTCATTTATTGAGTTTTGTTGATACTGTAGCGCCACTTGTTTCTAGAACATTCCTGCAGGGCTGCACTAACTGTTTTCCAATTCAGTTTATATTGTGCTTTAGTGGTGCATAGTATCAAAAAAAAAGTTTAATTCCTGAATCCACACAAGAATTCCCACACAGTGAGTGTCTGGAGCATTGGAGCAGTTCTCTGTTTTGCCAGGTGTTTATCCATTCTTGTATAAAATTGAATATAAGATTAAATGGCTTTTAAGAGACATGTTTATTTGACTTTAGTCTTTTTAGTTTAGCAATGCTCTGCCCCAATACAATAAATTCCTTTTTCGACCCACTGTAGCAGCAGAATTTAATTACACTGACGTTAATGGAGTCCAGTCATTGTTCCGTGGGAAAGCAGATGTTGGCAAATAGATACAGAGGCAGAGTGAAGCTCCTTTTGTTACCTTCTCATTTTAATAATGTTCTTCTTTTGATGCAGTGATGTTTCTTTCGGTTAGTGAATGCATTCTATCACAGGACATTACAATACCTAATTAGCTAATTAACTACAAATGATGTACATGTTATCATTACTGACAGTCATCGTGATGCATGTCATTCATTTATTTTCATTTAAGAGTTTATAAAGATGGGCAAATGATACCAAAGCTTGTTTCACTCATTACATTATGTCAAATGAGGAGTAGCACGTGGCTGATGACATCACTGCTGTACTCCCAGTTACAGTTTTTGACGTCACACACACATTAAAAACAATGGCTCAGGTGGTAAGACCGGTTGCCTAGCAATCGAAAGGCGACCGTTGGTTCGATCCCTAGCCCTGCTGTCCCATGTCGATGTGTCCTTGGGCAATAGTGTTGGGCATACTAGACATGATAGATTACTAGTTACTGTTTCCAACACAGCTAGTGTGTGTGGCTGATTCCTCCAGCTGAGTCAGGTGTGCCCGCCCTGATTGGAGCTCCACTAGCTGCCTCCTATTCTGCATCAAGCCTGCCTACAAGGACTCTGCAAGTCCACACGCCCACTGCCAACAAAATAAAAATACAGTGGCAACGAATATGGAAGTCTGACACAAAAGGAAGACATTTATATCAGGTTCAGTAGAAAGTGGGGGAGGAAAGACAAAAAACAAAGAGAACAGTGCTTGTTCAGTAGAATGAGACTGTGAATTCACCCTGTTCCAGATTTAGTTTTTAAATCATTTTGATTAAAAAAAACAAAAAAACTGATTATTCTCATTTAATTTTACAAATACTTTCTTCTGGGAGTTTTAAACACAGACTGTATAAAATAGGTTTTAAAATGCTCTCCCTTCTCTTCTTTTAAGCCTGAGTTTTTTCCCTCGGATCGGCTCAGTACTGGACACCACCCTGGCACACATCACTCCTGGCTTCCCCCTAATTAATCTTTTCAACTCTACTTCTGTGCTATCCCCTCTGTGCCAAGCGCTTGGGTTTTCTAGTTCCACCGTAACACTCTGATCCATCCATTTGACAAAAATAGCGTTCTAACGAGCAACAATTCATCTCACAGACCAAAGAATCATTTTCGAGATTCAACATTATTACATGTCAGTTCAACACATTGCTTTAAGATGGTCCGGTAGCATCTTTTGCTTCCCGAAACTGATTCTGATACCTGAACTTGTGTATCAGCCGATACTGAGTACTGATCCGATACCAGGGTGTTAAAATATACAAATATTTTATTATGTTTTAACAGCTGGATACTACTATCCCTGTATGGATGTGATATGATTGCTATTATTGTTGTTAAACTCTTTGTGAAACATGAACAAACAAACAATGAATGCCATATAACTTTCTATTATCATCCAGGATAACAGCGAGTCATAAAGGTAAAAGAACATAAATTAAGTACTTTGAAGTAAAAACTTTTCAGGGCTAAATTACGTGGTATCGGATTGGTGCATTAACTCCAGTACCGCCCATACCGATAACAGAAGAATCAGAGGTTCTTTCTGATGCTGCTATCAGTATCGGAATATCTCCAGTTCCTAATCTGAGGGTGTTCTCAGTGGCTTACTTCTCTTGCCTGGGAACACGGAGGAGAACGTGTGTCGCCTGGTATATTAAAGTGAGCTGTCTGCTGTGTCTCAGCAAAGAGTACAATCTTTATCTGAGTTGTCACTCTGGCTCACAGCCTGGGATAGGGACTGGATCTGGGAGTTAGACTTGCAGTGACAGCAGGATTGGACTCATCCACTGAAGTCAGCATCATCCACAGCTTGCAAACTCAACACTGTAACGGCACCGTTGATTTCATACATCAGTGTTAAAAAACATTTCCTCAGCAGCGCAGTGCCGGGTCCATGAAAAAGGCAACTGTCGGTGGTGAGTTCACATGTCTATAATAAAAGGGACATGAACCCCGGTCTCCTGGGTAAAAGTACATTAATACTTATAATATATAACTTATAAAACTATAATAATATGTAACTTTAAAAAAGAAAACTCATCTTGTCGTAATTGATTTTCCTTTGAAACATTATCTAGGAAATTGTACTAAGAAATCACCCACAGTATAATTGTTTTATTTACTGGTGATTTGGTCTTTTTTAAAGCCTCTTTTTAAATAATTTCTACTTCGTTTTTAATGTTCCTACTTTGTCTTGTCTTTTTAATATGAATTTTAATACATTTATTTATGGGCGCCTTTCTCAACACTCAAGGACACCAAATTATAACAAATAAATATTAAAAGATAAGAAGACAACAGCAAGGAACAAGACAAATGCAAGCCTATTTTCCATCTTTGGTGAAGCATATTGTATTTGTAATGTCTGTTTTTGTATGAAATGTGCAATATAAATGAAGTTGTATTATTATTCATTTGTGTGTGACTCCAGTACCATGGCCTGTACCTTGGCGAGCTGCGTCCTGTGCCGGTGGTCCAGCGTCCCGTCCCCCCTGGAGACAGGTGAGGACACCTCGGAGTGGGAGCTGCTGGGGTTGGGTGGGACCTGCTGGCGCGGGGGGGAGAAGGTGCTGTAGAGGGCCAGGGAGCCGTGAGACGGTGAGGTGGGAATGGAGTGCGCCACTGAATGTTCACAGATGTTACCCATGGTCTTTGTGCTGGGCAGGGTGCCGTAATGACCCACAGCTGGAAGCAACACCAGGAGAAGAAATAGAAAGTCACAGTGGAGTAGGAACAGTGGAGGTTCTAGAGCAGGGGCTCAGGTCCCGGAACAGGGGGCCAGGGACCCCTAGTGGGGTCCTCAGCGTTACTGCACTCCAAATTATTGTTAATTCTTTGACATTTCTTTCAAAAATTGAAACGTGAGTCCAACATTTTATATGCAAATATAAATCAGCCTATTTGTGAAGAAAAACACCAACTGATGATAGGCTAACTGGTCTATAGGTAAGCCACATGTATGTTTAACATTAAATTATGCCAACAGTTATTATTTTAATAGCTTAAGCACATAAAAGGCATGTACTAAGGCTTTAGACCACCCTACATGTTATTGTAGGCCTTGTTTAATATGCAACTTATTTTATAGTGTAATACATGTGTAGTAGGGGTATGCACTTGTGGGAATCAGTTTTCTGTGATATTTTCGTTTAGTACAGTACAGTACACATTTGAATACCAACTACAGAAATGTGAAACTACTTGCCCTGATAACATCAAGCGTATCACGAACATAGTTGTATTGTTGTCAAGCCACTGACTGGGATCAAATGAGACACAGATGTAGTCTTACATGGGCAAGAACATCAACCTGTCCTGAAGAGAACTTGTAAGTTCTTGTAAGGCAGAACTGACAGCAACTGCATCTCAGCCTAAACAGACTAAATCAACATGCAATCGGATTCAGAAAGTCTAAGTGAACAAGTTTTACAGCTCAAACTGTCATTTCCTATTTGTGTGTGAATGTTTTTTTTCTATGACGTGAACCAGTTATTGTAAATTAAATTAGGTTATAGTAGACTCTCTCTCCAGGACCAGAGTAAAAACTGTGGGACCCAATCTCAATGGTTGCTAACAGAATAGCAAGGACACATTAACGTAATAGTGATAATGGGCTAATGTGGCTTTCTGAGCCAACAACATGCTAGTATGGACATTTTCCACTTGAAAAATCCACAAAGAAATAATTCGCACATCTAATAATTGTTCTGTGCAGGTGCGCTGGAAAATATCACAGACTTGGAAAAACCAGAAGTACTGCACTCTGCTCTCGCTACAGCCCGGCCTTTTACTAAACTCTGGACCTGAGTCATGAATATTTCCAACCATGAACACAACAATGGTCTTAAACACATTCTGCTCCTCCCATATTGTTTTACCAGGTGTGGGACGATTGGATAGTGATGGGAGTGTCTCACATTGAACTTACATTTCACATCCAGTTATACATATCCTAATTTAATTACAGTAATATACCATTGGAATCAATATGAAGTTGATATATGTAGTATTGTAACACAATTAAGCTATTTATAATTGGAAGGTTGTGACATTTCAACCCGTTCTCACTCCCAACTCGTCAAATACGGATGCTTAGGCAGTGTCTCTCAGTGTCTAGTACGCCGCAAAAACCTCCCTTTACTGTCTGTATGGGATGTAGCGGGCAGAGCCGCAGCTCGCCTCCGCTGTATGATGACGTAGTTTTATGAGAGACAACGGTAGCGAGCACTTTGAAAGACAGGGAGGCAGGTCAGGGGGGTGGATGGGTCAAACAACACAGGACTTTTACCCAGGAGACCGGGGTTCATGTTCCGTCCTTGTCCCCCTAAAGGAGAGCTTTTGCGTCAATAACAACGCCATAGGCCCATGCCCAAGCGTCCGTATTTCACGCGATGGGAGTGAGAATGACCAGAGACTGTACTCAAGTAGATTTTTCAGATATTTTTACTTTACTTTACTATTTATTTTTGTGGCGACTTTTTACTTTTACTCCTTACATTTTAACACAAATATCGGTACGTTCTTACATTTTACAAAACTGACTCGTTACTTTAGTTTTGTACAAAAGGTCGTCATGTCGGAGAATAGCACGGACACACGCCTCACACCGCGAGTGGGAGGGCAACACAGAGAAAAGGTAGAGAAAAGAAAAAGTACGGAGCCCTCCTGGGGTCAGCTGAGTAAAGGATTCATAACAATCCGTGCTCAAGGATTTATAAACGTGAGCAAAATAGGAAAGATATTCTAGATATATTCTTACCATAATTATAACTTGTCTGCTGCTAGAGACCAATCTTATTTCTCCAGGTTGGAGGACGGCTCGTTTTGATAAAAATGAGTTTGTAGCTCATTGTTAACCTTACTACGGTAGGAAAGATGCGTCATTTGTGATTTAATGTAATTTGGCTATAGAGTAATTGATCCCAGAAGTTTGAATCTGTGAATATCTTTCCTACTTCGCTCACGTTTATTAATGCTCACAGTTAAACCGTGCGCACGGATTATGAAGGAAAATGTATTTATTTGACCCGTTTTCAAAAGAATTCTACATCCAAAATGTGGGTTCCTTTCAACCAAAATAAATAAATTATCAGTTCACTACTTTCATTTAATTTGGGTGTTTTATTTGATTTTATAGCATTTGAAAAAAAAAATTGAACATTAAAAACATGAACAAATATAAATCAACAAAAAACTTGTAAAAAGTGACACAAATGTTGAAAAAAAATGACAACAAGTAGAAAATAGCAACAAAAGTGTTGAAAAAGACGATCAAAACGTAAATTTGGACCCAGAAAAACAAAAAGTTGCATGGCTGATGGGAAGACAACGCAAAGGTTAAGAGCATTGTTGTGTTAATGGTTCAAGAAGGTTCAGAGGGACCGAAACCAAAGTTTTTGTTAAGAAATGGTGATACTGTAGCAAGAGCAGTGAATAAATAAAAAAAAAAACTTGAAAACTCCAAACTTCCCCAGGACAGGAAGTAGTATTGTATGTGTAGGTGGTGTATGTACCTGTTGGCTGAGCCAGACTGTGCCTGGAGAAGGCCTGTCTCTGCTGCCACTCATACAGCTGCCACATGGTGTCGTCCCTCATCGAGCGCCTCTTCTCCGCTGTGGTGATGGTGCTGGTGGAGGCGGGACGGAGGGCCCGGTCATACACAGAGCCCGCCACGCTGCAGATGCTGTCGGGCCTCATCATACTGTTGCGGGGCAGCGTGCGGTAGCCCTCTGGGTAGCGGGGCACAATCTGAGCACGGTGGCTGGGCATGTTCCTGGGGAGGGTCTGGTAGACGTAACACTGGGAGAGGAAACAGACAAACTGATGAGAGGACCTCGCTAATCACTCCAGAGGCACTTTTCTTTTTCTATCCCCCATTACAGGGAGGTCAGAGGTCCGGTGTTCACTCGCCGAGAAGAAACAACATTTTTTTCGTTTTTTTTGTGTCCCATAGAGACGTTAAAGCGTAATTTTGCATCGCTATCTTAGACTTTAATGTCCCCGAAAAGGCAATTTGTTGTACAGTACAGGCGTATTGACACATAATCCACAACACAAACATTGAATCAGACATCTACAGCACCATTTATCTAACACATAACATACACACATCAATAAATAGAATACTGTAAAAAGGAATGTTGCACTTCCCTAAAAGGCCTAATGTCATAAATAAAAGAAACTACTGCACAGTACTTCACACATATTACTCCTCCATTTGTACCCCTCCCCACATCTTATTTTATTGGGTTATTGCCATGGGAATGAATGAGCTTTCTGCTCCTTTGGTTCTGACCTAAGGGTATCTATATCAGATGGGAGTGGCTTGAACTCCACTGAAAGTACGTGGGATGTCTACCTGTTGCTTATCTGACGCTGAGAGACAGTGACCAAAGCGTCATTATGTGACGAGTTGGGAATGAGAATGGGTCGACACATTCCAGGTAAACACACCTGCACTCGCTGTTTCCAGCAGCCAGGGAATCAATGCCTTTAATCAGTGTGTACTGAATAGGAACCAGCTTAATTATCTGTACGTGTGTGTCTTGACATTTATGGTGTGCTTGACTGGATATAATTATCAAACTACTTTTGTTACCAGAACTTGGCTTCACTTCCACTGGGAACATGGAGTTAAGAGGAGCTCGTTATCACTGCAGCCATTAACAGCTAACCATGAAATGGGTGCCTTTGAATCTCTAGGATTTGATCGTATGAGTGCAAAGGGACAGCTATTATGGTGGTTGTCACTCGTTCTTCTCATTTCACCTTTGCAGGAAGACAACACCATGATCTGAGCCCATTTTGCTTCACTGTCTGCATTCAGCCGGGAATTGTGTTCATGTGAGCAATATCAGAAGGAGTTAACTTCAACTTTTCCAGCTGAATATTAAGAGTTGTTTTAGTAAGTCAACTTACAACAGCAGGTCCTTAGTGTATTGATTCCCAATAGTGGGAAATCATTTGTTATGCATCATCTTTTTTGTCTTATATGATAGAAGTTGTATTTCTAGAAATCATGCTGAAATGTACCGTTTGTGGTCAAAGACGACAACTAGTGAGAAAGGATAACAGTTGAAAATGTGTGTGTGGGACGGAGCCCCATATACTATTTCAAGTTCATCTGTTCACCTCTGACCTCTGCCTACAGTAAGAGAGCTGAGATGCAGCCCAATGTGGCTGTTAGTAGTCTCGCATTGCCAGACCATCTTAGACTTAGACTTTATTAATCTCTTTGGGATGACTCCCGCAAGGAAATTAAAGTAGTTAGGTGAACAGCTTTTACCAGCATCCGATACAGCATGAGAAGGAGAAAAGAAGAATACAATAAATAATGCACAGGACAACACACAGTACATGTGGTCACATGAAGGGATTTTTTCCGGTGACTGGGGCGGGGGGTGAAGAAAGAAGGTCCCCGAGGCAGTCAGTTCGAAGTTTCCCAGGAAAACAGCAGGCAGTGGGGAGACAGGAAAAGAAAGTCTCCACACGACAAAATAGACAAAAATAGGAGATAGGAGGGGAGAGTAGGAGAGCACGACTGCACTTGAGGAAGTAAAAGAGCTAGAAAACCGGAGAGCTACTGGAGAGGTAGCCGTCTTCTACAGCGCCTACATCTGAGGAGGATCCAAGCATGCAGGGATGGGTGAAGAACTTGCTCTGGTTTATTGGCATTTCTTTAAACCAATCACAATTGTGCTGGTGGTAAGCACCAGAAGGTGTTGGATCTGACTGTCCAGACTGAGGTCACATTTTTAAAAGATCTTTCCTATAATGAATTTGGACCACGTACGAAAGTGGCCCAAATCAGAACTGGAAAAGATCGAATGCCACGGGACTTGGACTGTTTGCACTGTCATGAAAAAATCAGATATGAAAGAAAAAATAATTGGATTTGGTCACTTTGGCCTGCAGAACATAGCCTTGGTGAGTTATTGGTGCTCATGGGGTGTGGTTTGGGGACGGAATCATCACAGTATACCCACTATAATGAACTAGACTACAACACTGGGGCGGCTGTGGCTCAGTTGGTAAGTGCAGTTGCCTAATAAATCGGAAAGTCGGTGGTTTGATCCCTGGCACTTACAGTGCCATGCCAAAGTGTCCTTGGGCAAGACACTGAACCCAAAATTTCTCCCGAAGCTGTGCATGTGACGATGTGATCTAATGAGCAGATGTCGGCCTCGGCCACAGTACGTGAATGAATGATTCCTATACTATGTAAAAAGCGCTTTGAGTAGTCCTTAAAACTAGAAAAGCTATATAAGAACAGTCCATTTAAACAGTTTTAACTACTGGACTCTAAATAACATGGCTAGTAAGTAGAAGCAGGCCTCAATGTTAAAGCTATAGTGTAGTTTCTGTCGCCCCCATAAGGAATTCTAAGTAATTAGAAAATCAAACAAAACTACCGGCACATCCAGATGATACAAGCCTTCAGTGAAAAGCACCCACACCTCTACCTCCACCCCTCCTCTACAAAGTTTCTAGTAGCCAAGGACGACACTGAGGATTAAAAAAAACATGATGGACGATGAAGTCACCGGACACCACAATCTTAGCCATAGCCATACTGAGAAATACAGAAAGAGTTGTGTGGAGCTAATAGTCTTAATTAGCTTTAACAACAATAGCAACCTCACAACAAAGTGACTCTATTTCCCTCCCTTCCCAGCTTGCTCTGCTTTCATTACCATGACTTATTCATGGCAGCAGAAGGAGAAGGGAGCATCTGTGCCCTGGAAGGCTGTTCTGATGTGTTCCTCGGCGCAGCCGGTAAAACGCTAGCTAAATGCCAGCACTCCTAAACGAGATACACATCTCTGGTGACACGGAGAGCCTTTTAGCTTCCTCTGGTCCACGACCACAGAGCAAGGACAGAAGAAGATACATGGGGGAACGAGGGAGAAAGACGGAATGGCAGAGTTAAAAAAAAAAAAAGGTTTCAAATCTTGTGGATTTAAAACCTTAGATTGCAGTGAAAATAGAAAGTATAATGTGCATGAAGGGTTGAAATATGTGCTGTGAAAGTGCTGAAAACAACTTCTTTGACATGCTTTTACTATTGCGATTGCATAGTATTGAGTATTGTGGTTTTCTTTTCCTTCTTTAAAGGTCCCATGGCATGGAAATATCACTTTATTTTTTTTAACATTGATATGCATTCCCCCAGCCTGCCTATGGTCCCCCTAGCGGCTAGAAATGGTGATAGGTGTAAACCTTAACTCTTAACCTTAAGCACCTTTACCTTCAGCATTGATGCCCGGCCAATAGTAGCGTGTGAATGCTATAGAAGGGAGGGTCCCTCTTAGATGCAGCATGGGTTCCATAATAACATGGTACTGAGAGGTTGTCCGAGTTCCAAGCTCAGAAATCCGAGGTCAGTGGGCTTGTTTCCTAATTTAAACTCGGAAGATCCGACTTCAGAGTACAAATGGAACACAGTGTCTGTCTGCCCAAAATGTAGGTACAGTTGTCGCTGTGCCCTTTTTTGAAAGAAACTTGTGAAAGGGGTAAAAAAAAGTCATCATATTTAAAGAAAACTTCGCTAAATTGGCAACACTGGTTATGCCAAAAGACTATTTCCATCAGTTAGAGAGATAATTGACCAATTAAAGCTTTGAAGACAGGATTTTAAAAGAAAACGCCTGTTAGCTAGCTAGAAATGGTGACAAGCATGGGTGCGGGGATAAAGCTATACAGGATGTAAAAAAGAACAAAAAAACAAAACTAGAACGAAAATACACATGCATATGGCTGGGTACTGAATTCAATACTTTTTAGATACCATCAAAAAGTGCCTTGTCATTTAATATCCAATTTCAATACCTAAGGAGCAAATCTCATAAGCTTCAGTGAGCCAATCAGCATGCAGCATGCTTCTACAAAGACCTTATAATATCTGTGATTGGCTGTGTTACAGTTGGAGCTGAAACAAAAATGAAAAGATTTGTGCCGTAATGTGTGTAATGTAGTTAAAATAGATTTTATGAAATTGCTACGGAAATCACAGTATCTGTATCATACATTTTTTAACAATATGCACATGTGGGCACACACTGTGTCAGTCTCACCTCCTGGTGTCATCGTCCAGTCCTCTTGTCTTTTGTGAGCGTACCCAGTGTTCCAGCTGCTGCATGGAGTTGGTCCGGGACAGGCCCTTCTCCGGCTCCTGGACCGGGGACTTTCCTGGACCCATGGCCAGGCTGCTGTCCACCTCTGCCGGGTTGCAGTCGCTAGTCTGCACCGCGGGCGCTGCCGTGGACCCCGAGCCGTTGACCTGCGCCGGATGCGGGACGTTGAGATTGGCCTGGCCCTGGCGAGATGCAGACACTGCGGCTGCGATCGCGGCGGCCTGAGCCGGCTGCAGTTTGATGCTGCTGATTTTAGTCAGAGACCTCTCTGCACTCGGGTCTCTCCGGAAGCCATATCTATCGCCGCCCCGGAGCGTAGCGTATTTCCCTGCATCTCTGAGAGTAGCGTATTTATCCCCTTCCCGGAGCGTGCTGTATTTCCTCACTTCCTTCAGAGTGCCATATTTGTCCACAACCTGTATGGTACCATATTTATTCTCCATCTCCCTCATGACGCCGTACCTCTCCGTCTCCTTTAACGACAGCTGTCTCTTCACCTGCTTCTGGGGAACGTATTTCGGTCCATCTTTCTGGAGTGTGTGCCTGTCTCCTATTTGTTGCAGTGCGAATTTCTCTCCATCCTTCGCGAGCAGGTACTTCTCTCCATCTTTAGACGGAGCGTATCTCTCCTCCGTCGGCGTCACAGTGCACTTTTCGTCCTTGTTCTGGACAGCATGCTTCTCCAGATCGCTGTGGAGTGCGCACACCTCTCCGTCTTTCTGCAGCAAAGACTTCTCCCCGTCTTTCCGCAGCATGTACCTCTCCCCGTCCTTGTGGAGGAGATACCTCTCTCCATCCTTTTGAAGCATGTAGCTGACGCCGTCTTTCTTCAGCGAGTACTTCTCCCCGTCTCTCTGTAAGGTGTAGTACTCCCGCTGGCAGTTGTGTTTCTCCAGGTCTTTCTGCCGCTTGTCGTCGACTCGAGACAGGGAGTGTTGTCGCACGGGCTCGCGGTTGCGTTCGTTGTTCTGGATCTCGGGCCGGGTTAGGACTCTGTGGTTCAGGAAGTTGTTCAACTCCTGAGGTGTCCGCTGATCCACTTTCAACTTGTCCAGCCTGGCAAGAAAGAAAGAGAAGAATGTGACAAAGACTCAAGAAGTTTTCTCAGAGATGTAAAAAGATAACTCAAGTGTCAGTAGTCCTGTGTTTGTCTGGCAGCCCGTCTAACTCTGTCCCCCTCCTGTTCTGAGCTCTGCCAGGAACCTGTGACAGTGCAAGACTGGTTTCCACGGGTTTAACCACAGGGAAGCACTACTGCCGTATTTAACTGTTGTATTTAATAGTGAGGACAGACCAATGGGGAGTTCAAAATACTGGCTGTGTGTCTTATTTCTTTATGGAAATTTTTGTTTTTCACTCTGATAGATCGAGTTCATCCAAAAATTGTGTTGTCAAACAAGGAATTCTTCTTCTTCTTTTCTTTTTTCTATTTATTATTTTCTCTTTTGATGCGTGGTTGTTAATTAATGGTTAGACCTCTGATATATTTGTTCGCTCGTTTGTGGAATGTACCTTCATATTCACAGCCAAGACTTTAAACCTGTGAATATATTCCTTCAGTGTGATACAGTACTCATTGTATAACATACTGTATATAGGACATTTTGTGTTGGGTTCAGAAATAGTATTATAGTAGGTCTATTATCTAGTTTCATTTCTCAGCCATGTAGACAGCCAAGGGTTCACAAACAGCAACATGAACAAACTGCGCCGACCTGCACCCCCAAACCTAACAAACAGTGTTCTAGCGTTCTAGCCAATAACCGACAAGAAGCATTTTGGGTTGGGGAGGTTAGTGCACGGAAGCATGGAAGGGCTGGAGAGGGGACTGGATGAGGAGGAGGGAGGGGCGAGCTAGCCTCGTTTTAAATACTTTAAATGTCAACCCAACATCACCCAAAATCGCTTAGAGCACCTTTAAATTCACATTTTAAGGATATTTGCATATAGCCGGATACACTTTTTATATGAAAGAATTCAGAACAAACTCTGTACACTGAGGCCCAAAAATATCCCAAATATGTTCCAGAGCAATCTGTAAAGAGACAAAAGCTGAAAATGTGAAGATTTCTCAAAACCAACTCTAAACTCAGTTGTTTTGGTGCTTGAAATGAGTTTAGAAAAGTCTTGGGTTCATACACGCAGCGTAATATATGAAGAAAATACTAAATAAATGTCTAAAATTAAATGTAATATTTCTTTGAGGTGTGTTGTCAAACATCACTTGAACTCACCAGGACATCCTTACAGGGTTAATTAAACTAAATAACTATGATACTGTATGTTAAGTTCCTCTATGAATAACAATATCACCCATGACAACAAGTCTGTTCTTGTCTTCATGCAAGGAAGCTCTATGGAGATTTTAGGATGACCCTAGAGTTGTGATAAAACACTTCATTAATATTATAGCACTCTAATCTGGACAATGTGTGACTGTGTGTGTCTAACTTTATTTCCCAACCACCCCATCTGTCCGTAGGCACGTCCCTGTGACGAGCACCGACCTTCTCACTGGTTCAGAGTGGACGAGGGCAGCATCCGTCATGACTTTCATCCAGGACTCCATCTCTTTGGACGTGTCAGTGCAGAAATAGTACGTCCGCATGTTGGGGTGAGTGGCCTGGCAGTGTAGAGAGAGAGAGAGAGAGAGAGAGAGAGAGGAAGGGATTGTCAGTGAGAGATTGATAAATAAGAGGGGGAGGAGAAACAGATCGACCGAGAGGGAGAGAGAGGAGGAGATAAACAGCAGTGTGAGGGGGACCTTGAGATACCAGCAGGGAGTCTTTACATCATCCCTGCTGACAGAAGTGTGTGTGTGTGTGTGTGTATGTGTGTGTGTGTGTGTGTGTGTGTGTGTGTGTGCTCCCTGCTCCATGGGTTTCAGCTCAAGTGTGAAAACATTAGTGTGAAAGTCTTTGAGGCTCCTATCTGTATCTTGGCATACTGTAGGTAAAACTGCATGAATAAGAATGACACTTAGGTGCCCGCCCAGCTTCTTTCTGTGTGCGCAGTATGTGTTTGATTAAGCTGTGCGTGTTATAGGCGACTCTCTGAAAACTAGAACCCTAGCAGCAGTCGCGCTTCTGTTAATGGCTCGCAGATCTTATAATCCAAGAATCCTTTTTGTAACATTTATTTGCAGGAGAAACAAACAAGGTTGTGCATCCAAGACATTTCATAAGTGTATTACTGGCATACGGAGGTGTCCAAAGGTCATATGATGTACTCTCATTCACATAAACCACATGGGTGAACAGATGATATAATAAATTGCTACAGGATGAGTAGACCTGTTAAGAAGAATGATTCACACCTCTATATCATTTGACTGGGTGCAGGGGTGATTCCAGGATATTTTAGGTGGGGTGACACTGGGGGGGGCTCTCTCTCTCTGTATCTCTGTTTCTCTCTCTCTCTGTATCTCTCTCTCTTTGTCTGTATCTCTGTTTCTCTCTCTCTGTGTATCTCTCTCTCTTTGTCTGTATCTCTGTTTCTCTCTCTCTGTGTATCTCTCTCTCTTTGTCTGTATCTCTGTTTCTCTCTTTCTGTGTATCTCTCTCTCTTTGTCTGTATCTCTGTTTCTCTCTCTCGCTCTCTGTCTCTCTCTCTGTAGCTCTGTTCCTCTCTCTCTCTCTCTATATCTCTGTTTATCTCTCTCTCTGTTTCTCTCCCTCTCTCTCTCTATCAAATTGCTTTATTGGCATGAATTTCGGATGTTATTTTTTGCCAAAGCATCAAGGATGAATGTTTGTGCGTGTGTTTGTGTGTGTGTGCGTGCGTTAGTTTATTTATTTAGGCTCAATAAAGAAACAGTAGTATATTAATATGAAATTGTTAAGTGTCAAATGTAAATAAGAAAACAGAAAACGAAACAAAAGAATATATGGAGAACATACAGTATGAAGCAATGTGGTCCTATTGGCTGGCTGCGTATGCGCACGTGTGTGTGTGTCTGTGTGTGTGTGTGTGCTTAGAGATGGGACCATCCAGTCAAGGTAAAAGAGTGTAACTTAAGTAAACCATTCGTAACCTGGTTTTCAACCAGGCACTTTGTTAGCTTCATCATCATCATCATCACCATTAATTAAAAACCAGACACGTGTGATTTACCTTGAAGGCGTATTTCCTGCTGATGTGGTCATCCACAGACAACATGGAGATGTGAAAGCTTGGCAGCAGGATACTTCCCAGGATGCTGTCCTCTTTCTCATCTGCATCCAAGAAAGAAGAAGGACCACATGTTAGAGCGGGACATTTGCATTCAAAGCCACGTCCACCTACACTAAACTAAGTGGAGTCTGGATCAGCTTCAGTGGACATCTGATCAATAAAGATGTATCGGTGTCACAGGAGGTCGTAGAGTGAATAAGCGGTTGGACTGCTCATAACACACACCTAGTATTCATCTTTGGGTGGCAAACCCCAGAAGGGGTAAGGGGATAATCAAAGCACAGAAAACACAGAGATGGTTACAGGTGAATACTGTGAACGGTTTATGTATGTAAGTAATTGCTTATATAATATCACCGGGAAGTTACCAGGGAAAAGTAGCCCAGATCAGTTTCCCCCAGCATCTCTCACTGAAAACGTTTGTGCACAATGATTTTATGCAGTCATTAGAATACAGGTGTATTCAAAACCCTTAAAGGTCCCATGACATGGTCCCCTAATACTGTATCTGAAGTCACTTTTATATAGACCTTAGTGGTCCCCTAATACTGTATCTGAAGTCACTTTTATATAGACCTTAGTGGTCACCTAATACTGTATCTGAAGTCTCTTTTATATACTGTATATACAATATATGTATGTATGTATGTGTGTGTGTATATATATATAAATATATATATATATTTATATCCATATTATTCATGTGGATTTGTTTGTTATTTGTTATTTTAACATCCTGGTATGATGTATGTGTATGTTGTGTGTGATTGTAAGCTACTGGGACCTTGAATTTCCCCTGGTGGATCAATAAAGTATCTACCTTGAGATTGCTGCAGACATACAATTACCAATAAAGTTGATCTTATCTTGTCTTATCTAAGGTGCTCTGCCCTAGGAATATCACAGGATCATGAAACTAACCTCAGAATCTAGATGCCTATATCATTCAGAAAAAAGGCTCGGAGTCATAGTAACCAAAGAAAATAGTACTGTTAATCTGTCATTCCCAGAAGTTATTGATACTGCGTCTTGGAAATACTTTTCCATAGATGAATACCCAATTGTATCTGTAACAGCACCTCACCTCTGTAGTAAGGGGCCTGTGACTCAGCATTAAGCAGCAGAATTGTTGGTGTCTTTCTAGTTACATAGTTCAGTGTTTCCCCCACGCTGATGGTCCAAAATGATGTCACAAACAAAGTTAGCACAGTCAGGCACCCCTAAAGCTCTGATCCTAGAATCGCCCTGGAGTGGTACACACCGCGGAACGGTGTGTACCACTCCTCAGAGTCTTCCTCAAAAACACAACAAAATATGTAAATGCATTACAGTCCTCTAACCAATGCCAGATTTTGTTTAAAAAAAAAGGCCTTGCAACAAACAAAGTGAGCATCCTTCCATCACCTCTCTGTGCTCTGTTTAGCACAGTGCTGTTTGATGGCAGCTTCCGGGCAGACAGCACAATGCAGGCAGAGACACGTCTTCTGCACCAGCTGCAACAAAAAACCCACAGAGCCTGCAGCCGGCGCTGCTGTTTGCTTTAGCAGGGGCTCCTCCGGCCCCATCCCCGCTGGTGAATTATTGAGATACAGACACACACACACACACACACACACACACACAGAAAAAGGAAGCGAACGAGTGAGCTGGCATGCTGTTGGTGTACACTGCAGTGTGAGTGGGTGGTTTTGTTTCACAACGATTGACATTTCAAGGCTCTTTACTCAGGTTTGAGGAAGCTGCAAAAAACATTTTTGTTCAGATGAGTCCTGAACCCATACACACAAACTGGAACTACTAAGATAAAGGTTTGCTTAAATGATTATTATGGTTTATTACAACCAGGTGAGCTCCTTATTTTAACAACTTCATTCCCCCAGGCTATTTTCAGTATACTGTCTGGTTTGGGCTTACATTTGCACTATTTATTTGTATTACTGTATGTTATAATATGTAATATGTTACATATGTCTTTCCACAATATATTTCTTAGTTTTTGTTTTAGTGCTTGCTCTTGGTGGGAACTGTTGGATTTCTGTAAATAACATCACAGAGTACGGTCTAGACCGGCTCTTTATGAAAAGTGCAGTGAGATATGTTGTGATTTGACGCTACGTAAATAAAATTGAATTGAATTTTTTATTTCATGCTTGTTGCAAGTGTCCTTGTTGTAGGTTGGAGAGAAATATTTTCGAGAGAGATATTTTGGAGAGATATTTTCAATTGCTCTGTATGTTTGGCACATATTGCAGAATTGACAATAACAGTTGACTTGGCTTGACTTTTGGCCATCTATGCCTCAAAAGAAGCAAACAACAGACCCCGGAGGGTGGGGGCTGGGGGGTGGGAGAGGGCTTTTGTTCTGTTCACTTTGTGTTTTTCTGTTCTGCATGTCTGCATATAAAAAAAAAAAATTGATCTAAAAAAGATGCACACAACATATTAATTTGAGCACACAAGATATTAGATTCCTATCTAGATATTAGATTCATATCTAGTTCATATCTAGATATTAGATTCATATCTCAATATTAGATTCATATCTAGTTCACACAAGAAATTTTAAGATAACAACTTGTGTCCACAAGGTAATTATATTGATGGAGAAACTATTAACTTCTTCACACAAGCTATTTTCTAGTGCAACGTATTTAAAGTCCAGGGGTGTTAGTAACTAATTACATGTACTCTCACTGCTGTAAGTAAGTAATGTCTGTACTGTACCAACATACGGTGCTTGTTTTATTATCTGCCAGATCTGACTGCTTTCATCATCCAGTTTGAATTCAAATCTAGGAACAGTTCCAGCTTGTTTATTTCTGCTTGTATAAGTAAAACAGACGGCTGTAGTTACAGTAGGCTGCAGGCTTATACATAAATGGGCAAATAATCACAGTTATACATTTACATTCCACTGAATGGCCATCACACTAGCTGCATTTGAGCGACCACTTTAACCTTAAAGCCCAAAGTGAAAACAAGTGTGATCTCGCATCGAATGGCACTTATATAACGCTTTAATACCATCAGGGGTAGAGCAGTCGCCTGCCAATCGGAAGGGTGGTGGTTTGATTCCTGGCCCGGCAGTCCCATGTCCAAGTGTCCTTCGGTAAGACACTGAACCCTGAGTTGCCCCCGATGCTGCGCATTGGAGTGG
This sequence comes from Etheostoma perlongum, assembly GCA_026937815.1. Taxonomy (NCBI): domain Eukaryota; kingdom Metazoa; phylum Chordata; class Actinopteri; order Perciformes; family Percidae; genus Etheostoma; species Etheostoma perlongum. Next base: position 25,350,211 of record CM049393.1, on the reverse strand, counting down.
AAATGTGTGTGAGTGTTTATCTGATGAGCCGGTGGCACCTTGTACGGCAGCCTCGGCCACAGTGTATGAATGTGTGTGAATGGTGAATGGTTCCTGTACTATGTAAAAGCTCTTTGAGTAGTTGTTGAGACTAGAAAAGTCCACTTCCATTTACACACACACAAAGCCGCCCAAGTCAAGGGCACACAACCGTATGCGCATTTAACACTTTGAGGTCTAATGGCATTTTTACATTTTTTAATGTTTTTTTTTTTTAATTCACATTTTAAGTATATTCGCATATAACCGGATACACATGTGTTTCATATGAAGATGTTCAGAACAAACTGAGCTTTCTGTACAATGGGGCAAATGTGTTCCACAGCAATCTATAAAGCTGAAAAGTTAATGTTCACTTTTTGAAATTTCTCAACTCTCTAAACTTGTTTTGGTCCTTGAAATGAGTTTAGAAAAGTCTGGAAGAAAAGTAGAAAAGTACACATGTAGCGTAATATATTAATAAAATAGTCAAATTTTATAATTATATATATTATTATATTATAAATATTGCTTGGACTCACCAGTGCGTCTTTTGTCCTCACAGGGTTAAATGTTAATGCATTTAGTTCTTTGATAAAACATCCTGCTAATAAGCTTTAGGCATACAGATAAAGAGAAGAATTTAAAAACAATTCATCAGCCCCCCCCCACACACCTATTTTGTAAACATAAGGCAGTAACATTTACATTACATTTTATAAATGACTTACTTTTAATTTTTTTCGATTGCAGTACCAGACTGTACCAGACATGAGTCAAATGAGTTCAACAGTTGTTGCAGAACTCATTCCCAGTAACACAACTCTTCACACACACACACACACACACACATCTCAGAACAACCCTCATTGAGACAACACACACTGTCATTCAGAACACACTGAGGGTAAAAACACTGGCATCAAACACCAAGACAGATATTACACACTTTTCATCAAGAAGACAGCGAAAGACATGAAAGGGGAGAAAGCATCTGGGCGCCCACAAACCTTTCATCTTTACAGCTTATAATTATCATATAGTACTTTTTTATTTGAGTAAAGTATTTTGGTGCCCTTTCCGCCCTGATTCAGCTCACAGAGGATGAATCCAGTACAATCAACTTCATCAAGTTGTACAGACAAACGTTGAGATAGCCTGAAAAAGCTGCTTCATGTGATGCTACGACAGCTGTAATCATCAGTGTATCATCAGTGGCTCACTCCGGTAATAATGGAGTTGTTAAAGAGTGCACGCTGAATGAATGTATCTAGATGTTATTTGCTTGTCATCCCTGCTTCAACAACTCCAAATTCTGCAAACACCTCCCAACCTGAGTGACAAACAATACTTAGAATAAAGTGATGAAGCAAGCAGGAGAGAAAAATGGAAGAAGAAGAAGAGGTTATTATCCGAAGCTGAGCACGACATTGTCCTTCCAGAGGACGCCTCCTCGCTCTCGTCTCTGGCTGGCTAAGCCAATAAACATCCAATTTTCCCTCGGGTTTGTCATGAAAGCGGCTGCTGATTGCGCTCTGGGAGCGGCTAATTTATCAATTTATGGAGAAGGAAAAATCTCTCTCAAGGGTTTAGGAGACAGGAAGGAGGAAGAGATGAGCTCTTGCGAACGTAAAGTTGTAAATTAGTGGTGCTGCAGCGCGGGCGTTGCAACTGCAGGTGAAAGCAAGGACAAATACGTTTAACTGACTAGGACACTTAACCTCTGGACTCTGCTCTTGATTAAGCGATAAAAACAGAGTTGTATTAGTGTTGCGTATATGTTATTTTCTTCTTACACTACCAGGCAGGTACATGAGCTCAGCGACATAAACACTTCATCAATGATGAGAGCACCTCAAACTGAATCCATTCACCTCCACCACATTGGGTGGAATCTCTATGGGACCATGCCCAGATACCACTAGCGACAAGCCCGTCATTTATTGTAATTACCTTGTGAATATTTCATACTTTTTCTTTAAACTCACCCTGACATATTTGGAATCTGCTGCTTTGAAACACTGCTTTGCAATGGAACATTTAGTCTGGATCAATGGAAGTACATTTCCAGGATAAATGCTGACATCTCACCTTCCATTCTCTGTGTGTGTGTGTTTCCAATCTAAAAATCCCTTCACTGCCGGAAGAAACATCAACCTTTGAGCTAGTAAGCTTCACTTTAAAAATGTCAAGTTTTGAAGAATATTTGGATGGTGCAACAAGGTAGGCCTGCTTTAGCCAGACCCAAATCTGAAAGATTAAGGGTCTGGAATCGAGTAATGAAAGTTGCCCATCTCTAGGGGCGTTACCAAGCGTGCATTTGAACATCTCACTGCACAAAATTGGATAACACTACGACCAAGCACACGGGGTGACATATCCAGAGCCCCATACGCTTAGCAGCAAGTGGAGCTAACTGGTAGATTCAACTGTTGTCATCTGTTCAGCTGGCCTCTGGCCCGCCTACATCAGATACACAGATGTGATTGGTGCAACTCTCCTCTGGCCCACCTACTGTATATCAGATACACCGATGTGATTGGTGCAGCTCGCCTCTGGCCCGCCTATATCAGATACACCGATGTGATTGGTGCAGCTTGCCTCTGGCCCCGCTTATATCAGATACACCGATGTGATTGGTGCAGCTCGCCTCTGGCCCGCCTATATCAGATACACTGATGTGATTGGTGCATCTTGCCTCTGGCCTGCCTATATCAGATACACTGATGCGATTGGTTCAGCTTGCCTCTGGCCCACCTATATCAGATACACTGATGTGATTGGTGCAGCTCGGCTACCATGGTATAGTTAATGAGCAGCATTACTCGATGCCAGAGTAACTCACTGAGTAAATTCAAATTGTGCTTTCGCGAGAACTCTGGATTTCCAAGGTAGGCCTGCTTGGTTATTTTGGTGAATGATTGTACAAGAATTATGTTTAGGGCTTTCCTCTCTAAGTCAGATGTTTTGGGACTCATTGGTGGGGTTGCTGTGGACTGAGTACATACAAAGATACACCGGTAAGAGCCAATGAGGTGTAACCATGTATCAACTAATTTAAATAGTTCATGTTGCTGTATTGTTTCAACTTCATTTAATATTGGATGTGGAGTTTTCTTTTGCAGGGTGCGAATGAATAAACAAGTTCCTTCCTCAGACTATTTAGCAGAGCCGCCGTCGCTGCGTCCAGAGCTTAACGCCGCCCAAGACCATTGGGATTGGTTTAAAGAAATGCAAACAACAGCAGTTTTTCTTCCTCCTATCTAGGAATGCGTCTGTGGTGTAGCCAGACCTTTACTCCACAGCACTGTGGACTTAGGTCTGGCCATGTGAGACTATGGAACATACCGTTTGGTGACAAATGACAGCCGAACAACATAAAGTAAAGTCATGAGGTGTTAAGTCTCCAGAACTCTCCAGAACTCCGCTGGAGGGGTGAACAGCATTCTTCCAAAAGATATTCCCTCATTTGGTGTTTAGATGATGGTTGAGAGAAACTGAATTTAAACTCAGGGTTTGTGTTGATAGCGAGTGCAGTAATAGTGCAGAAAATGTACTTTTGACTAAATCAAGTCATTTTTTGGTTTAGCCAGCTAACCGCTAATGGCACTGTCAAAACTTGCGGTTTCAAAGTAATGGCCTACTACTGCCTTTACATTAGAATGTATTTATTGTGACGCAAATGCAGGAAGTGAGGACCGCAGCAAAAAAAACCCACAAAAGTGGAAAAGTGGGGCAGATACCAATCTGACAGTTTGGATAGGTAAAACTGCATTTATGTTGTTTTCCTACCAATTGATTCACAGTTTTCCCTTCATTGGTTACATAAAGAGTTTGACATGGGATGGCCTTCAAACATGAGTGGTATAATCCTTGAAACAGTGAATGGGCTTTCTTGAACAAAACACGGACTTGCTTTTAATTTGAGAATTAATACCATTGAAATCTACAGTCTGCATCACACATCTGGATGTGTGTGTGTGTGTGTGTTGTCCTTACCACGGTAGTAAAAGAGGCACATGTCGCACAGAACGAACCACCTCTTCTTCCACAGCTTCATGCCTGTGCTGTCCTGCAGGGGTCAAAGGTCACACACCATCAGTCAGTCAAAGTGGAGTCATTACAGCAAATGACACACACACACACACACACACACACACACACACACACACACACACACACAGCTTCTTCTTTGATCTCCCTTCACTTCCCCTGTTCCTGACACCCTCGCTGTCTCTCCCTCTGGCTGCTTCTATTAACCAGCTTCTATCTCCCCCTCTGAGACAAATTGCTCTGTTTTATCTCTTCATAAGGCAATGACAAAATGCCTCTGTGCTGCTCAGGGTGAAGGCCTGTGCTTTGCGGCGATACCACATTTCTTTGAGACCGTTCGCTACGAGTTTGAACTGTGTGGCGTTTGGCCACAGATCCCGAGGTTAGGAGCTTTGGGTAAACACGGCTGACATTTCTTGTGCGAGGGAGCACTTTGCCTGACAGTTCTGAGAGGAAGAGAGGAGGCTATGCTGGCGTGAAGTGAATCGATTCTTGTCTGGATGTGAATACAGTGAGCAGCAGCACAGGGGCCGAGGCTGAGATGGAGGGAATGGATAGCTGAGCTGAACAGTGCTTGATGAGGCTGTTGTCAGGGAGCCGCAGACTGGTCAGTGGTCCGCAGACCATTTGGAAAATTGACCCAGAGTAGATGTCTGTGGGGCAAAGAAAAGTGCTCAACTTGCAACGAGTGGGTGGAAAAGTAATGACAGAACCAGCTGAGCCCCAAGATAGGTTAGCTAACATCCAGTAAAGCCCTGCAGCAATTCCTCAATTCCTCAGAACCCTTAGGCTGCTGCAGGAGTCAATGTTTCCAACCCCACTCGACTAAAACTACTTTTGAACGTACACACCAAAACAAGTTCCTTCCCGAGGCTATTAAGCATAGGCTCCGTGGCTCCGTCCGGCGCTTAGCACTGCCCAAGACGATTGTGATTGATCTAAAGAAATGCCAATAAACCACAGCATGTTTTTTCCCATAAGTAATGCTGTGGAGACCCTCCTTCGCAGCATTGCGGAGGAGGGTCTGACATTGCGAGACTGGTAATGAGAGAACAAGCTGAGCCCTGAGCTAGGTTAGCTAACGTCCAGCAAAAGGAACCTGCAACAGGAACCGGATCCTTCATTTCCTCACAACCCACAGACACGATGGCTGCTGCAGGATTTAATCTCTCAATTCTCTAGTAATCTTTACTCAGCACGAAACAACTGTCATGTTGTTTCACTTCTTTCATTCAGCCACACATATGCCTCATTTCCACTGCATGCTTTGGCTCGAGTTGAGGTGGTTCGGGCATCTGGTAAGGATGCCCCCTGGGCGCTTCCCTTGGGAGGTTTTCAGGCACGTCCAGCTGGGAGGAGGCCTCGGGGAAGACCCAGGACTAAGAGCTTGCTCTTGGAGGGAATTGTTTGGTCTTTGTAAATTATAGAGTGTGGTCTGGAGCTACTCTACCTTTAAAGTGTCCTGATGGATGGTTCAGCTTACCACTGCCAGGGTTGTGCCCGAAATACCGGTAATAGGCTAAAGCAACGACAGTTTATGGAAAGGAGAAGTTAAATTATGGTCAGATCTTGTGTCTGACTGATGAGGAAGTGATATTGATAAGCGTCGTAATTCACGTATAACAGCGTCGGCTATTTTTTGCCAGCTTTTCTTCCTGTTTTAGGAAGCAGCGACCGTTTTGAGTTTTGCCTGTAAAACACGTGTCTGTGTTCGTCATATTCATGTAGGATTATAGTTTGCTCTTATATGCGGCTCTGGCAGATGTTTGTGATTGGTCGTGCTGTGCAAACACCGCCTTTTTTATGTGAACGTCGCTGGATTGGGAAACCCTGGGCTCATTGAACTAATTGTTAACCACCGTCGTGACAAAGTTTATGCAGGTTGTTAGGTTAGGTGAAGCCGGGTAACTGAAAGAACTCCAGGGCAGGTTGATCTTGATTTGTAGTACAGGCCTCAGAGGTGGTTTCAGGTATACCGTAATTCCTCAAATAAAAACCGGTAGTCAATTAAAAGCCGGGCCTCTGATGGTGGGGCATGGTCAACACAGACAAATTAAGGCCGGGGAAAAACTAGTGTGGATAATCTCTTAAATGCCTTTCATATATGTATGTACATTTCTCACACACACACACACACACACACGTAAATATATGGCCTTCCTACCGTACCTGTTTGTAAAGCCAGTTGCTCTTGACAACTGGGGCATTGGGGTTCCTCTTGATGGAGTTTGACCTCTTCCCGAAGTTATGAACTTTTTTGGAAGACCTAGAGGGCTGTTGAAACACAGGAATGGATAATACATGTTATATTCAGCTCTACAGAAGAAAACAACCATTACAGATCGGAATAAATGTCACCCAAAATAGTCCATACACCTTTTTGAACAGCCCCGGTTATGCTTTTGTCTCCATCTTTCATCTCCTACAGCACTTGTCAACTCAAGGCAAACCTTAATACAGCCTGCACATCAATTCAGGTTTACAAAAATGCCACTATTTCCAACATTTTGGTGTTTTTTTCCCATGTTTTTGGTCCTTTTTTGATTCTTTAAAAACGTGGCACTATTTTTGACGTTATATTATTAGCATTTTTGTCTACGTTATTGGGGCTTTTTCAACATTGTTGGCACATATGACTTTTTAGATAAAAATCAAAGCATGTCAGTACACCATCTATCCCTCAATGTGATTCTCTTTTTCCATAATGGCCCTTAGGCCAGTTACACACTGGATGCGTCACACGAGCATATCAGCTGTGTGGCGTGTACGTTTCTATTTCAGCTCTCATGGTAACAGGTTAGAGCTTACGCATTGTCACGCGCGGAAATGTGTACCTGCTAGAAATAGAACCGGCACCTACAGTATTTCTCACCTGACATGTGAGCATGTTGCAAGCGTTTCCAGGCAACATAGAATAGGAAAAGATGTTTATATGTCATTTTGACTCAAATACATATTAATAAATTACATGTTGATGTTTGAAAGTTTCTAGGTTTTGACATCAATGCAGATATAAATGTAAAAAAAAAAGATTTTCAAATATTGGACCTGTCATACTGAAAATAGCCTATTTTGCCTTCAACACAGCCGTTGTTGTCTTGCTTTAATTAGATCAGTAGCCAATATATTTATGTTTACCCATTTTTCAGGGTTTGAATGTGTCGGTGCTATGTCTGAGATAGCCCTCCCTATACGTCACCTAGCAGCAGCACCGTGTCAGACACATTTCTGGTGTGTAGGACATAGAAAAAATCCACGCAGCCGCCATGCAACAGAAACGCCACGCTCATGTGACGCAGTAAGTGCGTAGCCGTCCTTAGAGACGTTGAGCTTTACACTCCTGTCTTAAAGTGAAAACCCAGCTGGGAGAAGAATGCAACCCAATATCAGCTTCTCTCCCCTGACCTCAACACAGAACTCTGACATGACGAGTGATTTGGTGCATTGGTTGTGAAGAAGCTGGTGTTGTGAAACAGCAGTGTCTCCAGCAGCTATAACAAGCAACAGAGGCAGATGTATTCAGCTCATTAAACAAAGCATTGTCCTCATCCCCTATACATCATGGCTCGCTTACTTAAAAAATTCAGCACTGCAGCGTGAAAGTCTCTTTATGTCAGTCAATAGCAGAACGTTCTTTGATTGTGTCTAAATTGAAGACAAATAGGATGCAACTACAAGTAAGCCATTTACCAGATGCTGACATGATATATTATGTGTGTATCCATCAGAGTGATGTTTCCTGACATTTCAAGTTGTGGTTTTAACAACACATTCTCACTCTGATAGCGTCAAAAACCTAAAAAGTGTCCTTTAGTGTCAAATTTAGACGTGCTTGGTCGGGACTCTTGGCGTCACCATTTGACCCTCTGGGTCAGGACCACACGGGAGAAGATAGGGACATGAACCTAGGGCTGGGCGATATCAACAATCTTTGACATTGGTCCAGTATTAAGCGAGATCGCTGCAGTCGGCAGCAGCAAAACAAGCTACAATGTAAGTTAATAGATTAAAAATAATTGTCCAGCTTGTATTTACCTACACAAAAGTGCTTGTTTTGCCGCTGACAGACTCAGATTAATATTCTAAGTGTCTGACAGCATTATGAAGAGAATTTCTAAGGAGGACGACCTTTCTGTTAAATAGTAAGATCCTTTTTTAAACATAAAAACAGACGCAAAATTGCATCCCACCAGACTCCATGTAAATAAACAGTAATTTTAGCATCGGAATATAAACTTCATTCCAAGTCGACAGAACAAAATAAAACTATGAAAAGACGTTATGGGTCGTCTTTCCACTTTTTCAAGCATCACAACTCTAGTTTAGGTTGAAATAAACACATAGTTTACTGATTTACATGTGAAAATATGTTGGCTCTATACACACTAAAAGTATTGCTTTTTAAAATGGAGTCTGGTGGGATTAGCGCTAGCTGTTTCTGGTTTAACAGAAAAGTCTCAAAGAGGTTTTAGAGGTTTATCTCCTAAGAAATCCTTTTGTGTAGGTAAATACAAGCTGGACAATAATTCTATTAACTTCCATTGTAGCTTGTTTCGGCGTTGCCGACTGCAGCAATCTCGCTTAATACTGGACCAATGTCAAAGATTGTTGATCAGTCACTTAGAAACAAAAACAGGAAAATATGGGTTGAAAAAATGGTAGTTACCCTTTAATACTACGTCATCTTAGAGCGTCGCTGTCGAGCTGCTGCTCTGCCCGCTGCGTCCCATACTGATGCTACAGCAGGATTTTTGCATCGCTATCTGACGCTGAGAGCCACTGACCAAGCGTCAGTATTTTATGAGTTGGCAGTGAGAACGGGTTGGGTTCAATGGTAATGGGTTTTTCCAGACAATGTACTTCCTGAGGACTTTAACCTTATATGTAGCATCATGAGTCCATCACATGCTTAGGTTTGAGTTTAGGCTACTAAAACAATTTGTTCTGGCCAGTGGAAGTGGAAGTCAAAATAGTATCAAAGTGCCCATATTATGTTATTTTGTGTCTCTGGTGCTTCTACACACATACAAACTTGGAAAAAAAAACTATCCATTCAGTTTTGAGTGAGATCCGGTTTCTGAATGTCCTCAGTCTCCAGGTGAGCTATTCAACATCTGCACGGCTTTCTACGTCACTACCCGAGACGAGGTGGCTAACCGTAGCACATGCTAGCGCTAGCATGCTAGCTTGTTCTCAATGGCAAAAAAACTACTTCCTGTCCCTGTTCTGCAGGTATTCCACAAGTGTCCCTCGTCTAGAAGAATTCTCCCAGTTAATCCTGCCTTGGACTGACCAAAGCTGGAGAAAGAGTTATCTAGTTGATGTGATCTTACCTAGTTAGTGAGCATGTGTGACATTTACTTCTATGCCACAAATCAACATAATAATGTCATATTTATTGATATTACACCCACAGCAATGCTACACAAGCATTTGTAAAACAGTTCTCTTATATGGAAAAAATAAACATGATAGGTAAACATTATAACTCATATAAAGCACAAACTATTTACATTTCTTCAAAAAAGGCCCAAAAATATGCCAAATCTCAAAACAGTGACGCCATTCTCCTCTGTAAAACAGTAGTTATCTATCTTGTCTACTATATAATATCTTTGATCACATTAGACTAGTTTGGCTTGCCTTCACTTCCCTAAACAAACGAAAATGAACACAGAAACAGAGAGGAGACACGGAGCACGGAGGTAGCGGCAGAAATGAGCGAAAATGTGATTAATTATGGACATCAAGTGGATAAATCTTGGATGTAACAGTCTGGATTTAATGCTCAACGACTCAGAAAAAGGCCCAAGTCCCAGGCTGGATAGAAAATCCCCTGTAGAGGCTAAAAAGACCCCAAAGAGACCTCCGTGACCGCTAGCTTGTTAGCTGCAACAATCGGTAAGTTTCTGTGTTTTATGGTTATTAAATACTTAAAATATGAATCAGAGGTGCTGTTTAGGTCGTGTACAACCCTCTCGGTTCCAGAGGGTTAAGTAGTATAAGCATCACTTATTCGTGAAAGCAGGAAATGGTTGGTTATAAAAGCTGCCTACCAGTATTTCTAAAGCTTACTAATTAACATGCTGTATCTTGTATGTTTCTATTGAAAAACTTTAGTGTCAAAATGAGTTTATCACTCTATGTAACCAGCAAAGACTCCAGGAAGTTATGCATCCCAAAATGTCTAAACTATTCCTGTAAAATCTACTCTTGATGTGCCTTACAGAAAAGAGAAGGTAAGATTATTGTACCCAGGATTCGCTGAATGTAATAAAATTCTGCATCCCTGCAGAGTTTACACACTTTGATGTGTCTGATTTCCCAGCATCGACGATTTCAACGCTAGTGGGTTTGTGGCTTTACTGCACATACACATATCCGTTGGTGGTGTGTTACCCTTCACTCTCTGCCTTTCTGCAGATTCAAAATCCCATAGAGTCACATCACCGGTGTAACATGTGGCAGAGTACAGTGTAGTAGTATATCACAAAATGTAGAATGGTAGCTTATGGTGTCTTTATTTTGTTAGTTAGCAAGCCATGCTGATGTTTATGAGGAAATGTTTTTAGGCTACATCTACACTACTACAGTCATATTTAAGTGACATTTTGAGACAAATAAGATCCGTCCACACTAGAGTTTTAGCTCCAGGAGCAGAACTAACCTCATCCATATCCACACATCACATGTCACACACACACACAAGCCTACCTAACCTGACGTGCGTCCTCGTATCCAAAAGTCTCCATTTCTGCCCATTCAGACTTCTAAGCAACCCCAGACTTTTCAAACCAAAATGAGGGCAACACTGTTACAAATGTCTCTGTTAAAGGGGCTCGGAAACGCCGGAATAGTGTGGACATTAGGCGAAAACGTAGCAAAATATATTGTTTTTTAACTAAAACCTAGTAGTGTAGATGCAGTCTTTGTGTTATAGCATGCTAAACAGCCAAAATGTAAATGCTATTGATATTTCAGTCTACCTACTGTCTGATTGACATTGCCATGCCTCGTGACACACAGTTAGCACGGCTAAATAAAAACCATAACAGGCTACTCTTTTTTTTTTTTACCCGCTGTGAAAATATCTTACCCGACAGCCTTATCTGCCTTAGTCAGCCTCTGTCTGCTAATGATGCTTGATGAATGTGATGTTATTATTAGCCCTGATCTAGAACTATATATATATATATATATATATATATATATATATATATATATATATATATATATATATACACAGTATATATATATATATTTATAATATTGCTCAACTAAGCTATGCTCTGGTTTGAAGGCCTGTATGGATGGAGACTGACCCGTGTGGATGAAGTGGAGGTGGTGGTGGTATTGGCGGTGGTGGCTGGGCTGCCTGGGAAGGTGCTGTAGTCGGAGCCACCCGTGTAGTTAGATGCTTCGCTCATGGTGCTCATGGGACGCTCCTTCTTGTCACTGCTGCTGCCTTGCTCTGATGAAGCCTTGGGAGCGGGCCTGCCACAGGGCGAGAGACATAGAGAGACAAAGAGAGAGAGGGCGTCAGTCACACATATGGCTCTATATCAGTGATCTTTAAGGGGGTCTGCAACACCTGACTAAAAGTCTTTCCCCCCAAAAATGAATGTCTAAAAATAAAGATTAATACAACATATTTGTGAAAAACAACAACCTTGATAATACACTTACTGGCCTGTAGGGTAGCCACTATGGTCGCCATCCACAGATACTAATGGCTAAGCTAATGGATTCACTGTGCCTTCCACATGTATGTTTGACATTAAAACATGATGATATATGAATATGTAAATACAAGGTTCATACTCATTACAACCAATACGTTTCTATGACTTTTCAATTACTTTTTGGCAAATTTCCATGACTAACTACTCCTGAAAATCTCAGTCAACATTATACAACAAGAATAAAAATCGGTGTTAATGTTTACCCTCAGAGGTTTAACAATAAAATGAATGACAACTTATGTGGTTCATAGTGGAATTCGTAATATCTCGCCCCAAAGTCAAGGTTAAGACGATGTGAAATACATTTTTTATTAATTTTTGTTTTTATTAATAACATATTATTATACTTTGTTAAAAATATTTCATGATTTTTCCAAAACCGTTCCAGGCCTGGAATTTGCATTTTTCAAATTCCATAACTTTTCCAGGTTTTTCAAAATGTATGAACCCTGTAAATAGTAGCTAATAAGTATCGTAGGGCACCATAAAAAGGTATGTGTGAAGGCTTTACACATTATTGTTGAACCAGTTTATTATGCAACTCAATTTTATACAATACATGTAGTAGGGGGTACCTGCTTGTCTCTTTTGAAGGTTGTTAAATTGATTAATTATAAGAAAAGCAAGTGACACTGACTTACAGACTGTTATGTTATGCCAGTGGAGAGATATTATTCTTGGACAGAGAGATTATTCTGAATAACTGAGCACGGGCATCAGTCCTGTGTGTGTGTGTGTGTGTGTGTGTGTGTGTGTGTGTGTGTGTGTGTGTGTGTGTGTGTGTGTGCGCGCCCTCAATTCAGCTCAGCAGTCAGATGCCAATGCCCCTCTCCTTTAACAAATACTATTATCCTCTTTCTAAGGTCAAGAGTGAACATTCTTGCTTTAAGCACACAAATCTCTCCTTCTCCAGTTTAGCTTTTCCTCTTGAAAAAACGACACATGGTAAGACAGCCACTGTGCACACTATTACACTATATTCAAATATCCCAAAAGTGGGATCCGGTGCTTCTAAATGAGTGTGACAGCGCGGGTTGAGGTTAAAAGCTTTAAAAACGGTATATTTCTTGAAATAAAAAAGGTTGTCCCATTTGTGCAAGAAAGAACGGCATCTTAGGTTATTTGTTGCCATATAATAGTGCATTCCAACTAACTAGTCGCAATTCACAGTGGGTTTGAGCTATATCCAGGTTAGCCATTGTTAGCAATACCAATACCATGACCTTTCACAGGCCACACTGGCCCAGCTACCAGGTGCTCACAGGCTCTTGATTCTGCTCTTCCGGTAAAATCCTAAATCACTGAGTCGGCTCAGGCTGATTGGCCATCCCCAGATTCAGAAGGAGCAATGTGCTTCTGTCCTGGTTGTGGGAAAGTGAACCAGCTTTTTACTCATTCAAGGGGCCCATGCAAGTTTACCCATCCGGTCTACATGAGCATGGTAGATTCATTGATTAGTTAGTTTCATTGATTAACAATGAACACGTCAGTCAGTCAGTGGGGCAGAGAGACAAAGAGGCAGGCGTGCAGCAAGAGTACACAACAGTTTTGGGCAATAAAGTGCCTGAATATAAATTAATTTATATACATTTTGATTTTAATCAAGATCCTAACCCCTCAGTCGCATTACCTATCCTAACTAATAGACAAGAAGTCTATTTTATGCCAATGCTGAGCAATCGGAGTGAAGACAGCGTGAGGGGAGCGTGACATATGCACGTTGGTAGCTTGAGTTGAAGAAAATCATTCAAGATGGCAGAAACACTTCAGGACATATTGTTACCCCTATCAAGAAATAAATACTTTTAAATCCCAAAACATTGCTGAGACGGTAGGGAGAACAGCGGCCATTTTATAGATGGAATATTCACGCTTTAGATTTGCTATTATAGCATTAGGCATTTGGTTTGTTAACATGTCATAATAGTTCATATTTCATCCATATGTATATCTATGGATCTACCCACAAAGTAAAGAGAGGGGACGTGCTTGAAGGTAGCACCAGATAATTTCTGTTTACTTTTGCCAAGCAACCAGGATTAGGCTAGGCCCCATTAGGGTGTCACTCTCTTTTGTAGCTAATGTGACTGTAGGGTTACAGAAAACCCATAGCCACAGCTCATAATGCTTAGTGTACATTTAAAACAATAGGTGTACTTGAAAAAAATATATATCAGATGCTTTCAGTGCGTCTGGGCCTTCATGATGCGTCTCTTGGGTGTCTTCTTGACAAGAAGTCCACCATGTTCTCTATGGGGATAATCCTATACTATTCTGTTTGTGTTTTCATGGATAGACCCTTAATGTCCAGTTATATAATAATAATGTTTCCTTTATTATGCCAAGTAGGCAATGAATGGATCCTCTGCATTTAACCAAACCTAACTAATTAGGAGCAGTGCAGCCTTAGTCCGGTGCCCAGGGACCGACTCCCAGTACTTAGCGGTACCTACTTGCTGTGAGGAAGCATTGCTAACCATCCCTGCGTCATGCAGGTAGTTCTGCTGGCGAACTGTCCCAGAGGAATGCACTGGGACTTAGATAATGGGCAGAACATGCGTGGGTGGAAGAAGCAAAAGCATTGTGACTGAAATACAAATGTCTCCTAGATTAAATTAGTGAATTCGGTTCAAATAACTGTGTGCTGGTATCATAACCAATTGTGCTACCAAGATGAGAGAGCTAATCTCAAAGGCAGAATCTGTTTCCACGACAATCCAGCCAGCCAATCAGTCAACCCCCCCCATCTCATCTTCACTCTCTTAATGACACACTATCTCTGTCAGGGCCATTAGAAAGAGGGAGGATGAGGACGGAAAGGAGGGGTAGAGTGAATTGAATGAGCAGGGAGGCGACGGAGACGCAAGACGCAGAAACAGCGATAAAGAAAGTGAGAATTTGAGAGAGCCGATCGCACAAATCACAGCTATTATTCTCTAGGTGTCACCTCTGGTACATGCCTCTACGTCCAACCAATTTAAATGGCCTGCCAACTTGGCCTGAAAAACTGAACTAGCTCAAAGTTTTTGTCCTCTAGTCGAGTAGAAGGACAAAAGGTAATTTAACACGCTGACAGCCCTATCTCGGCTCCTGAGGTTACCAAAATAAAGCAAAGCATGTTGATACGAGTCATTGTCCACGTTGGTATTATTATTTAAGTTTTTGTTACTTTTGCTCAGAGTGTATAGGGTTTGTATGAGTGAGGGCCTCAGATAATGCTGAGCAGTCTCGGGGCTGGTGATCTGGTCTTCATAGTGCACAGGTATAACTATCACTCAGCTTAGTTTTGGCTACAGAACAACCTGTCTGAAGGATGCCTTGTGTGGGTCGGGGTCCTTAAACTATCAACCTGAACCCATTTGGATCTGGCCAGACAAATTTCTATTTTTGTTTTCTTTGTCAGTTCTATCAGCTTTAAATTGTGTACTGCTATGTTTTGCTATTATTACTTTAATATCAAAGGGGTCGCCTGTAGTGACAATGTAAATCATGAACTGATTTTAATTGAGTGGCCAAAAACTCCCAATGAATGCTAAAGTTGTTCTGTGACAACTGGATGTGTAAATAGGAAAATTGTTTGCCCACATGTTAGCTGTAGACACTCAGAGAGGTGTGGCTTGGTTGTTCAATTTTTCCTTAGTTTTTGACCTGCTGAATGAGATGATATTGTTGACCATTTTGCTCCAGATATCTCAACAACTCTTGGCCAGACTTTCTCATGGATATCCACAGTCAGCCCAAGATGATTCCCTATAACACCTTAACTTTTTGTGAGGGGAGTGCAACCATCAGGCCAAATGTCCACCAGACCAAACCTTTGGTCCATGACTAGGTACTGTATGTCGAAGACTAATGTTCCCTGACTATTGCTTTATTTATTCATGGTCCCTTAATGATGAACCCCAATGGATTTGATTGATTATTGTCTTCATCTACGGTGCAAAGATCAGACCAAGATGTCCACTCATACAGTACACGACAATAATAAAACCATGGGGGCAGATTGCTGTGAAAATGACTCCACATAATCATACTCCCCAGAGGATAAACCCTATGGTTTTAGTGACTATATGGCCTTTTTTAGGGCAAACTTCAAGACAAACTGTACAAAATGTAAAAATGGCTTGAAAGCACTATTTCATGTTGACACCACATGTGCTATTTCACTTTGAGATAATTTTCCATTGAATATTAACGTTAATAAATAAGTGTTTTGGCATGGCTGATGGAGTGGCATTTAATTCTTGCATGTTTTGTTATGTTGTGCATGATCATTAAACACCCGCTTTGTGCTTTTTTCACAAATTGCACCATGAATATAAATATACCATGTGAGTGTAGTGGCGATTCAAGTTGAGTTTTGCTTCATTAGTTAAGACGCAAGTTAAGATAAAACAGAATCCAAGTTGAGATAAGATCTGTTTCTCTTTTTCAGAGAACTCCACCATCTAGTTTGGGAGGAGTTTTCTGCTCTGACTGTCTGTGACACCTATGCATTCATCTGTACCTCAAAAAATGGCCCCCGCTTTCAGATACATGCAATTTGATGGTCAGTTTGTCTCCCAGGTGTATCGCATCACCCCCATCCTTTACCATACTGTACTTTGATTAAAACTGCCATGCCTGAAGGAGCGTCATTGGCATGACAACCATTTAAATGCCTTGAAATGCATTAGCAGATCTTTAATATTCCATACTGACGGCGCTGGTAATCTCCTATACGTCAGCCCACTCAGCAACATTAAGTCCCCTGAAGCCAAATGGAAAACCCCAACTCTGCTAATTAAAGGTTCACTAAACTCACATTTCAAATAGAAACATCAATTTCTTGCCATGCCGACAGACAAAATATATTTGAGGCAGAATTTCAGTGCCATGCATTTTAAAAAGTCTGTAGAGTCTGTAGAGCACTGGATACTCACAGCAGTTATCCATCTTTAGGTACAGCAAACGCACTTAAAGCAAGTTAACTAGTCACATTCAATACTCAACTCTTAATAGTGGGTAATTTGCTCATTTTTGCTAATGGAGCTGCAGCCTATTGGAGTTAAAGTTAATTAAGCCTTTTAGAGTAGCTTACAGACATGTGGCCTGATTCTAAAGCTGACAAATGGCTACCCAGAAACTACAGCAGGTCTATTGTTCTAATGTGTCACGCACAAAGAAGGATGGACCCACAGATACACGACTCAGGTACGTAAAATGCAATGGTTTAAAACAGGCAATGGACACTATCCAGGGAAAACAACAAGTACTCAGGAATACATGAAACCAGGGACAAACGCTTGAAGGCTGAACACAGGGAAGCAGACGATCTCGCACTGGGGTAAGGGGAAGACTGACCTCAAATACACAAGACAGGGGGACAATGAGACATGGGTGCAACACATTAAGGCGGGGACAGGGAATCACATAGGCGGGAGAATATACAACAGGAAGTAAAACAAGACAACACAAGGGAGAACAGAGCATGACATGTGACATAATGAGAACACCCCTCTTTCTCAAACAAGCTATATTCATTAACCATGTGCTAAGCACTGAGCATTCTCATTTGTTATTGCTGTATGCACAACACAATGAGTGCTGCTGTATGAAAACTGTGGAACGCAGAGGAGGTCAGGATGGGTGGGGGGTATTAAAACACAGCGCGTTCCAAGCTGGGGAGCGGAGATCGCTTCCTGGGGAAAAAAAAAACAGGAAACGCATGTTCCTCAGGAGTGTTTTAACCCAAACCTCGACCTTTTTCCTAAACTTAACTAATATTTTTGGTGCCTAAACTTAACTGTCATCGCCGCATAGTGCTCACTTTTTGATGCCTTAACTTGTCTTTTTATCTTTTTATTTATAAGGCAGTATTAGGATTTCTTCCTCATCTGAACACTTCCATCCTCCCGAGGTCTGCAGGGATATATCACCTGCGCTCACAGAATCTGTTTTTATTGACAGTCCCTAAAGCTCGCACTGACTGTGGCAAAAAGGCTTTCAATTTAGCAGCACCATCTGCATGGAATCAGCTTCAGAATGAACTACAGTTGAAGGAGTTTGTCTCATTTTATTCTTTTAAAGGCTTTTTAAAGGACCTCGCAGACAGGCAGTCTGTATGTCACTGTTTTTAAATTGATTTAGGACCCAGGTTTTTTATGATGACGTTTGAATATGAGTGAAAGTGTGTTTATGTATTTACCTGTAAGTGTCTCTGTGTCTATTTGAAACCGTGCTGCTGCCATTTGCCAGGACACTCTTGTTAAAGAGATTTTTAATCTCAAGGAGTTTTTTTAATCCTGGTTAAATAAAGGTTTGAATGAATTAATGAATGAATGACTGTAATGTCCAGCGAAATGACTGTTTGCGGTGCTCTGTACTGGGCTCAAAGTCACCTATTCTCAGGTAACTAAATCACCAACTGCTGCTGATACGACAAAGCTCTGTAGCCGGCATTAAGGAGCTCATTGTCTGCCAAAGACAGCTAGCAACCGCCGCTCGGCTAGCAACTGCCACTTAGCATCCCAGAGACTTGTAGCCGGCCACAAACATCTAAATGAAATTAAAAAGAAAGATGCGTAGTTCTGTTCGGCTCTGTGACAAAAATGTCACTGTAGCCGGTGTCACGTGACCAGTTGGCGGCCGTCTAGTCTCGTAGGACATCAGGGTAAATACTGCAGGGTATTCTGGACTATTGTAAGGTGTGTGAGGTATCTGTCTCTATGCTGCTTTGTGTGGGAGCACAAACACCATGCAGTCTATTCACATCACCAAGGCAACCTTGGTAGAGTGTTGATCTTATGTGTACCGTATGCTGGCAGTGCATTTCAACTATTTGATTTGATTTGATTGTTTTTTTCTTGATATTTGGTACCTCCTATTTTTATTGTGCTTTTATTGTGTTATCTAATTATTCTGTATTATCTTTTTGGTGCAGCACTTTGGAAACCTTGTGTTTATTAAAATCGTGCTACTGTATATAAATAAAGTGGATTGGATTGAACCTTACTGACTTAACCAAAGGACTTAGAATATATTCATTATGAAATATTATTCAGCTGGATTGGCAACATTTACATATACCAGTCTCAATTGTGTGTGTAGTGTCTGTAAGCCTTTAGACAACAGAGGGCCATTGTTGCCACAGCCAGATGTTTGAAAATTTCTCTCATTTTGGGGCTCTGCCAGTGACACTGAATTGCCGGCCAAATGACATAAGAGTCACTCGTCTCACACACACACACACACACACACACACACACACACACACACACACACACACACACACACACACACACACACACACACACACACACACACAGACAGACAGACAGACAGACAGACAGACAGACAGACAGACAGACAGACAGACAGACACACACACACACACACAGTTGCCCACTGATCACACAGCCAATCTGTTTTTCTCTCTTTTGGTCTTCCCAATCCTTCCCACTGTCTCATCTCGTCTGCCTTTTCATCTTTCAGTTGCGCGGTTTTCTTATTAACATTTCCTCCATGAACCCTTTCCTGCGGCTGTTTACTTTAGTGTTTGCTGATGAAACCGGTTAGTGGGAGTGCTGGCCGTACAGGCTGTTCTTCATCTGAGTGAGTAAAGATGTAATGGTTAACTGCCTGGAACCTTTAGGAAATTATAATAAAAGAACTAAACCCGGGCGCCCGGGTAGATCAGTTGGTAGAGCGCGCGCCCATATGAAGAGGTTTGTTCCTTGACTCCGAGGCCCAGGGTTTGATTAAAGGTGGACAACAAAAAGCTAGAAAAAAAAAAGATAAAACAAGATCCCACATTGAAAAGGTTATGAAATTGGCCATGTAAATATTGCAAGTAAACATCTAAATGAAATAAAAAAAAAAGATGTTTGGTCATGTTTAGCTCTGTGACAAAAATGTGTCAATCACAGTGTGTTTCAGGTTGTAGTTTGTATCAGCAGAAAATCTGCTGAGTGTTTCAGTAGTGTGTATGAGAGTGTTTCAATTTCAATTTCAATTTCAATTTATTTATAGTATCAATTCACAACAAGAGTTATCTCAAGACACTTTACAGTTAGAGTAGGTCTAGACCACACTCCAGAATTTACAAGGACCCAACAGTTTCTTCAGTAGTGTGTATGAGAGCGTTTCAGTAGTGTGTATATATATATATCCTTTTGGCTATAGGAATGACTTTAGGTATTTCTCTCAGTAATGAAATTCTCTTGCTTTTATGTTTCTAGATTGATCAGTGAGTCACAGTTCACAATGAGACATTTCAAAGCCTTAACTGGGAGAAAATACTAGGCCTCGACTTTAATACCCTGTCATTCAGCAGTGTGTAGTCACAGTGTCAGCATGACACATGGTATTCATCATTTCAGAGTAATACAAGCCAGTGCAGAAGAAAAAAAAAAGAATTCACTTCATTTGGATGGGAATATAAATACATGAGTTCCTATTACATTTACACACCGGGTGATTATTCAGAGAGGAAACTTTATAACTTTCCACGCTGTATGCTGGAGAGACAAGCCGTGGCACACACATTAATCACCAAGAATATCATTTGTGCATTAGTGTTGCATAGCGGATCATCAAGCAATTCACACAGAGTCTGAAATAAAGTTAGTTAGTAACAGCAAGAGGCAGGAACAGGGAGAAGGACATAATTCTCAAGCCTTGGATTGGAGATGAATGGAGCTGAAGACAAAGCTGGAAGACGGGTGTTATTCTTTGCTTTCATTGGCATCCCAGTGAGAATTCACCAGTTTAATTTAACTAACTTTACGAATGGCTTGATTGTTTGAAAAGATTAATATCGTCTCTGTGTTTCCAGCACAGAGATGGACGTTCAGCTTTCAGTATACCACAAAAAAACTGGAAGCAAACTCTTTCACCTGGTATTTATGATCAAAGTCATATCCACTGGTGGAAAAGCACACTGAAAAAACAGAACATTCTGGAGCCACTGAGTGGGTTCTGGGTCCCATCATTATATACATCAGCTGCTGTGGGGTCTCAATAATATTATACCGTATACCATGAAAACAATGGGCATCATCAGTTTCTTAAATGTCTCTTATATTTTCTCGTAATTGTCTCTTAAGAGAACAAATAATAGAAGTCAACTCTAGATACACCAAATGTTCTGAGGTCATAAGGGGCAAGGTAACCACCCCTATCTCTGCTTTGCCCGCCCAGAGAATTTGGCCCACCCATGAGGAAGAGAGAGACATCATGGCTTTCAAACGGGCAAAGTGGAAGTTGGTCAAGGCCACACCCCCAGCCTCCATCTTGGTAACTGAGTGTATTCCCTGTTGTAAAACTGGCCTCCTTGCACTGGGAGCCGCAAAAGCGCATTTTGAACAAACTTGGACAAGCCACATAGAGATGAAACTTATTAGCTATAGCAAAGCAAAGCGTTAAATAATAATAAAATAATAATATTAAAAAGTTTCTCTCACAAGGACTTAGTGCTAAGCTTATGTGAGAAGCCACCAGCATCCCTATGCAGTCACTTAATAACCTTATGAGGTTTACGTACACGGAGTACATGGAGACCAATGAGTTAGATTGTTTTTATTGTGGTTTTATGAGTCAACAAGACCACACCAACTATCCTATTCTTTCTACAATGTGTTGTTTTTACTGTGTTATTTCTACACATGTTGATACTGATCCCCTAACCTGACTACTCACAACCACATGTGGAACTGTTCTACAAAAGTACCCACTGCTAACATTCTGCATGCCACAACTTTTAGCAGACCGGTGTTGAAAGCATTAAGGCGGATAGGGAAGCTGAAGCCAAAGCAGCTCTTCCAGTGATGCGAGGGATCATTACCTGCTCAGAGCCTCTACTGTTTTGTCAGGGTGGACAAGCATTCCACAACTCATGCTAGAAACAGAACGAGGGAGAGAGAATTACAAAATACAATTGTGACTTTGAAGTTTGAATTACATTCAGTCATGCTACATAAAAAAAAATATTGGCAGAAATCATAACACGGAGAATAGACAAGGGAAAACAAAACACTACGTGAATGAATGTAGTTGTTATTGATGCAAAAAAGGTCTCCTTTAACGTCATATTGAGATACGATTGGTCGGGCACCCTTTTTTTTTAAAGATTATTTTTGTTGGCATTTTTGCCTTTTATCAGCAGGACAGCATAAAAGGAAGTAGAGTGGGAAGACATGCCTTTTAAACATCTCTCTACTGTTGTCTCTCTACATACTACTCTCTACCGTTCTCTCTATATACTACTCTCTACCGTTGTCTCTCTACATACTACTCTCTACTGTTGTCTCTACATACTACTCTCTACCGTTGTCTCTCTACATACTACTCTCTACTGTTGTCTCTACATACTACTCTCTACCGTTGTCTCTACATACTACTCTCTACCGTTGTCTCTCTACATACTACTCTCTACTGTTGTCTCTACATACTACTCTCTACCGTTGTCTCTCTACATACTACTCTCTACCGTTGTCTCTCTATATACTACTCTCTACTGTTGTCTCTACATACTACTCTCTACCGTTGTCTCTCTACATACTACTCTCTACCGTTGTCTCTCTATATACTACTCTCTACTGTTGTCTCTCTACATACTACTCTCTACCGTTGTCTCTCTATATACTACTCTCTACCGTTGTCTCTCTACATACTACTCTCTACTGTTGTCTCTACATACTACTCTCTACTGTTGTCTCTCTACATACTACTCTTTCCCATGTGACGGTTCCCTGCACCTAAACGTCCTATCAAATAAAGGCGGAAGAGCCCAAAAAATTATCTTTAAAAAAAAGACGCCGCTTTGATCGTTCAGAGCCTCCCATTAGCTCAATTTCACTTCTCTTTTCATCTTGGTCTCTCTTTCTTTCAGATTTTCAGTTGTTATTATCCCAATTTTTATATCTTTCTGTTTGTTGTTTGACATTGAAGATGTCTGAACGGAATCTGTTAAAATGAAGTGAGGAGACAGATGGAGGCGTCTGGTGTGGGGCGCCAGAAAGGTCAGAGATGAACCTTGACGTTTGTATTGAAAACTCCTTCTTCTAAATTTGTTAGGATTGAAAGAGCAGTAGGCTATTAAGAACACTTCAGGGAGATGAACAGAACAAGATATTAGTGAATTGAATATATCACATAACAGGAAACCAGAGAGTCATTAATAAAAGCTGCAGAGGCATACCATACATTCTAATGAGATGAGAGGAGGAAAACTTCTCCTGGGGGACAGAAAGCAAACTTTCTGGATGTGTGTTTGAGGAATCTCTTAATTTAAACTTCTCCGTAGTAAGTCACATTTGAATAGCTGAAGAGCTGTGGAGCACTCCCATTAATAGCCTCAGGCAGTGCGGAAGGAGTCAAATGTGTGATATAAGAAGATGTGAAGACAAGAGATTATTAAGATAGGAAAGAAGGAAAATGTAATGCTAATACAGGCCCTAGTATATATTGGATGTCCTGATAGCATCTAAAACCCCCTCATCACTTTTCTGATGATCGACATTTCACCATGAGAAAGTAAGCAGGGTTAAAAATGTCTCATCTCTTTCGTCATTCTTCACACCACTTTATATGTACAAATGGGCGCATGCTTCTGAGGACCAACTGTGGGGGGCAGTCTTTCCTTTTCATGTTTCAGTGTGCCCGTTTGGAATTCCACTTTTGCCTTTGGGTGTGGTTGGACAACATGTTGTATAAATCAGTCCTCTTCGTGCTTATACCTGCCTGAAATGTAGCTTGTAAGCTACACTTCAGGCACCCAATTATACAATTATACTTGAATGACAAGTATAATTGGGTGTCATCCGCATGACATTGATATATATATATATATATATATATATATATATATATATATATATATATATATATATACACACATATATATATATATATATACTGTATATATTTTTTATTTTTATGTTATAACTGCTTACACTTTTCTGTTCCCTGTATCTGTCTGTTATTGTCTGTAAAGCGACCTTGAGTGCTTAGAAAGGCGCTGTTAAATAAAATGTATTATTATTATTATATATATATATATATATATATATATATATATATACTGTACATATA
Organism: Etheostoma perlongum; assembly: GCA_026937815.1. NCBI lineage: Eukaryota > Metazoa > Chordata > Actinopteri > Perciformes > Percidae > Etheostoma > Etheostoma perlongum. The sequence continues at coordinate 25,326,326 of CM049393.1, read as the reverse complement.
CACACATATATTTATATATACACATAGTGTATATATATATGTAAATATAAATATTATATACAGTATATATATATATATATTTTATATATAATTGTTTAGTGTGTTGTAGGCTCGTGGTGCCACCGAAAATTCTACCAAATGTCCTGCATTTGCGCAGAATTTTAAGTAAAACTGGACATGTCAACGTAAATGCTTTTGACTGAAAAAAGAGAGAAGATCGGGAATTTCAATTAAACCACTTAAGAGAAAAAAATAGTCTCTGTATTTCAAACACATTCATCTTTTGCAGAGCTCAGAGAGAGGGGAAGACATCCCTGCTTGGGAAAGTGTGAGCATTCCCTGTGCAGTCACTTTCACTGAGATCAAGCAAAGCTGTTTTTAGCAGTTGCTCAAGGATGGGTTAGATCTGAGGAGCGCTCTTAGATCATGAGCCTACAGGGAAAGCTTAAGGCTCGTGCTCATTCATTTTCATTTTAAAGTTTGAGAGGAAGGGAGAAGACGTGAAGAGGCTTGAGGGCTCATGTGGCACTAAGACGCCTTTATATTCATATTCTATATTCTTATATTCTGTATCATAGTATAGTATAGCACCATACTGTGTCATGTACACTGTTAGACATGTCTGTAGAAATATTGGGTAGTATAGTATATAGGAATTTTCTGTCATGATTTTGTGCAGGTGTTTTCTGTATTGTGTTTTTTGCAATAACAAAATTTTCTATTTTTGAATGAACAGAAATGTCCGTAAACGGAAAAGGTACTGGTAATCTTCTGCCAGGACGCTACGTCATCTGGTAAACACATACAACCAAGCGCACTGTCCTGGTGGATTACTTTGTAACTTGAATGCTGGTGTCACTGCCCAGTGTGAGGAGAGTGCAGATTGGAGTCGCTAATGCATCACTTTGCAGAGAGTGAAGCTGTGAGTTTGCATGGGTCACTTTGCAACAAGTAGCCTAGAAGATGCTAACGAGAGACTTCTGTAATGTCAACACACTAAAAATTGACCTACTTAACCAAATTGGTTCACTGCTGGCTACAAGTTAGCATCAAACACAACAAAGGCTGTCAGTTGAATGCCGTTTTGAGCTAACGTTAGCAGTCAAACAACCATAGATAGCTAAAACATTTTTGAATTAACTGCTAGCTTAGCTACAAGCTAGCAATCAAACACAACAAAGGCTGTGAGTTGAATGGTGTTTTGAGCTAACGTTAGCAATCAATCAACCATAGATAGCTACAACATTTCTAAAATGACTCCCATCTTCTGTTATTGTTTGTAATGAGAAAAGTTTATTATTTCATGGATTTCACAAATTTTAGAATGACAGTTATGTTGTAAACTGGTTAAATCTGAGGATGCTCAGCTAACATCTGCACTCGGTCAGAGCATGTCGGACTAGACTCTCATCGGGTATGACGCGTTTTGCGTAAAGTGTTTACATCTGAGCATGCGCAACTCAAATCTGCACTCGTCTCACATTGGGCAGTAACACTGTCTTTCTACTTATTAGATATATTAGAACTTATTTATCTTGCTATCGCCTTGGCAAAACATACAATAGTTGCCACAATGATAACTGCCCACAGATAGAAAATCCTGTCTGTACTATAAACCATTGTTCAGTGCTTAAACTCATATCTGTTACTACAACTAGACTTGCAGGGTAGTATTTCATTGTCTCGTTGCTGTCTTAAACAACACAGGCAGCTGCAGGGCTGATTTGAGTAAATTAATTCCCACATTGGCTCTGTCGGTACACCATCTGTGCTGCCTGCATGACCCGGTATGCGCATAAATACGTGTTAGAAATCGTGACGTTTCCCTATGCTATTGGTATCTTGATGGCCAAGATGGCACAACTGGCGGCATATTTTTGTACGCTACATTTTATGTTATTCATTATGCAGTACACGCCAGGTCTGTTTTATAAAGATATTTAAATTAAGTATTTATTGTCCCTGATCCAACACCGCATAACAACAAGACAACACAAGGATTAAAAAAACAGAAAACATAGAAGTAGTCAGTCAAGCAGTTTGTCCAGTTGTATGTCCAGTATTACTTCTATTTAGGGGGATAATCCTGCTTAAGGTTTTGGGGGGAATTACAATGTTGACATGGATTCAGGTCGTTAGCTGCGGGCTACAAGTTGACAACACACATTTGTCAAATTGGCACCAATTCAATAGTTTTATTTGTGAGCTAACTATGCTGAGTGATCTATTAGCAGCCCCTGTTTGTACTCAGAGATGGAGCGCAAGGTGGAGGCTGGGGGTGTGGCCTTACCAACTGCCATTTTGCTTGTTTGAAAGCTATGATGTGTCTCTCTCTCTCATGGGTGAGCCAAATTCTCTGGGCGGGCAAAGCAGAGAAAGGGGAGGTAACCTTGCCCCTTATGACCTCATAAGGAGCAAGATTCCAGATTGGCCCATCTGAGCTTTAATTTTCTCAAAGGCAGAGCAGGATACCCAGGGCTCGGTTTACACCTAGCACCATTTCTAGCCACTGGTGGGCCATAGGCAGGCTAGGGGAACACATATTAATGTTAAAAGACCTAATAAAGTGACATTTTCATGCCATTGACCGTTTAAAGTGCTAAAATGGCTAAAAATAAAGTTTGATTGCTTGACTGTAAACCTCTGGTCCAATATGACATATTTTTCAGTAGACACCTACAGTACATGAGGCTTACTACAGCTGTGATTTAACGTCTTTGTTTTCTTTAACCCTCTGTGTGCGCTCCTCTAGCCCCCTGCCTCATGACAAGCTATACATTACAGTTTACAAGTACTCCTCCGGCTGGTATGGCTCTAATAATCTTTCATAACTTTTGTGTTAGGAGCTGCAATGAACCCAATGCTAAGCTCCATGTGTCTGCAGGTGAAATAACATTCATCACGTCTGCAAGTTACTAAGACGAAAATTTGAAGCATATATCTTTTGCTTTCAGCCGCCATCTTCGCGCCATCTTGGGCGGAACAAGGTGAAACCCTCATTAACCGCATCGCTGCAGCTCCAGTGACTTTCTCACCTCCCTTCTTGCTCAACAAGTTAAAAATAAAAACCACACACACCTCAGCACTTTTAACAGGAACCGTGTGACAGAGGAGATAATTGGGATGGGAGATGAACGGCGTGAGTGTGAAAGCGATGGAGAGTGAGTGTGTTAGAAAGAGAAGTGCAGCCACAGTGTTGAGCTCTTCTGAACTTGTTAGCAGTAAAACAGTGTGTGTGTGTGTGTGTGTGTGTGTGTGTGTGTGTGTGTGTGTGTGTGTGTGTGTGTGTGTGTGTGTGTGTGTGTGTGTGTGTGTGTGTGTGTGTGTGTGTGTGTGTGTGTGTGTGTGTGTGTGTGTGTGTGTGTGTGTGTGTGTGTGTGTGTGTGTGTGTGTGTGTGTGTGTGTGTGTGTGTGTGTGTGTGTGTGTGTGTGTGTGTGTGTGTGTGGGGGGGTATCTCAGCTCCACAGTTCAGAGACAAGAACTGATTGAAATACCATCCTGACGACTCTTTCGGAGGCGGTGCGTGTAATTGCTGCAATTTGTTTGTCTTTCTTAGAAGCTCCGGTTCTAAATTTCATTTCAGCCCCGTCATCCATTTGCTGTTTTCTGCTTCATCTCCGGTAGAGTTGAAACTACATTCTTGGTAAGAATTGTTGTGGGTTGCCTGCAGAATGGATCCCATTTCAGAGTTGATGGGTAGGGAGCTTTCAGTAGTCAGTCATTCTGACAGCAGAGAGCGAGGGATGGAAAACATTCAAAGAGAGTTTCTGTTTCAGTTTGAGACTCTGTAGCATGGCTGCCATTGACAAAATCTACAGAGCTGCAGAGATTCTGACAGAAGGAGCCAAGAGACAGAAATAAATATGGATTTAAGAGACATAGAGAGGTGATAGTAAAAAAAATAGAAGACAGATTGAGATGAAAAGAAACACAGTGGTGACATTCCTAGACTGGCTGACCTTCAGTGAGTCATACAGAAAAAGAAGTCCATGGAGTGGACTGCAGCACTGCTACATCCTACACAGTCAATAACTTCACAAACATGTCAAAGAGTGCAGCAGCCGAATCCAGAACAAGAGCCAGGAGGGAAACATGGAACACTTTCTTCCTGAAACAAGACAGCCGCCACACAGTAAGAGATAATTCCTTCCTCTGGTGATTGGGGATTTGTATTGATTATGATAACATTGTCCTCACCAACGGAGCAAGACACATTAGCAGTCAGATGATAAGACTCCGGTCTCCAGTAGATTTCTGTAACATTAATTATTTGTAATTATTTAGTTCTCACTAAAATAATATGCTAATAATTTGTTTTATTGTCACAACAGAACAGAGGAACATCAAAATATATTAAAGTTCTGATAAATAAAATATAAAAATATAATATAATGTAAAAATACAAACTTAAGATATGAAACTTAAAGTCCTTTGTACAAAAACAGAATAATAAAATAATCAGAGTGTTGCCAACAGGGACGTTGTACAGCGTCCTCTGATGGACAGACTATGCAACGCCATCAATAACAGGGACGTTGTAGAGCGTCCTCTGGTGTAGGGCTGTAACCTCCCAGTCGGCTGGTCGATTTATTGGTCGATACGTTCTGGCTCTACCAAAATTCTGATTGGTCGATTTTTTGCCGTGTTAATTTCATCAGGTCGAAGCATGGCATAGTTACGGTCTATGGGTGGAAAGCACTAATTGCTAATGGGGGTGTTTACAGAGCACCCCTGTTTCACAGGTAACAGGCTGTCTTCAGAACACCCCCCTTGTTTTCACCTTTTTTGGATTAGCCCAATCCACCGGAGACAGATTGAAGAAAGTACTAGAAAGCCTTCATCTGATTGTTTGCTGAATATTTATTTAATTTTGAGTGTTTAATTTACAGTCAGTCCTCCTCTACCATGTTGAAGACATCGGCAGTGTGGCAGCATTTTACAAAAATAGATATCGGAAAAAAGTCGAATGCAAAGTTTGCAAGCAACAGTTTGCATATCGCAGCTGGACTACAAACATGGCATATCACCTAAAAACGGTAAGCTAACTTTTCTGCATTAGGTTGCCCTGTCTGTTTTGAGTAGGCTATATGAACATATCAGAGTTGGCATATTTCATATTCTGATAATTGTTTTATAACTACCGACGCACCCACCCGCAACAACGGTAGCGTTCCCCAGACACACCCACACCACGCTGGATGTTAAGCCTCTATCATCCAAACGCTAAAATAATATCATGGAAGGAATTGTTGACTTCATGTCTCAGGATATGAGACCCATTGCTGTTGTGGAGGGTTGAGGTTTTAAGAACTTCTTAATATTCAGCGCCAGCACGCCACACCATCATGCAAAATGTGAGGGACTCAAAGAGAAAGTTTCAGAGTTAATACAACACAGCGAGGCACTGAGCTTGACCACAGATATGTTTAAATATACATTAAAGTGGGCCTTTTGTGTTTAAGAGTAAAAGCTTTAAATTAATAGTCTATTTGTGTCTGAGCCGCGAAGCCGAGCTCCGATGTTCTGCTGCTCCGTGCGAGGACATGCACAGCGCGATGCAGCGCTGTCAGAGCCGACAGACGAGTGTCATTTCAGTGCAAAATAATTAGGTCCAAACGATTTAATATACTGCAAATAGCCTACAAGGACAAGTACTGCAGGACAGTACAGTTAATTAATCTAGCATTTTTTCGGCGTCGATTTTTTGTCGACATTTTCACGACTTCAGTCGACTTTCTTTGGTTGATTACAGCCCTACTCTGGTGGACAGACTATGCAATGCCAACACTAATACGGACATTGTAGAGCGTTCTCTGGTGGACAGACTATGCAACACCAACACTCAGAACATGGTTGACCATCCATTTTTATTTTATTTTTTAAATATTCATATACCAGAATCATTTGTGTGTCATTATAAATGATTCTGATGAATGAATATTTAATTCTTTTTTCTATTGGCCATTATAAATGCCAATACTGATTGATATTATTGGCCGATAATATCATATTTGTTTTTATCATTTAATTCATCACTTTAAACATATTGCAGTTTTATTTCAAAAATATTGTTGGGCAGAATTAAGTTCATGATGATTTTTTGAAGGGCATATCCATCATGTTTGTTTATATATGCAATGCATTTGTAATCAAGGACCCCTAAACTGACACATATTAGGATTTTTGGATTTAGACTGGCTGGAAAAGGTGTACAGTGGAGCTCGAAAGTTTGGGCGCCCGAGGTAAAAATTTGTATTAATGTGCATAGAAGCCAACACTTTCTTTCTTTCTTGTTTGAGGTATCTTCGCCCATTCTTCCTTCCAAAAGTCTTCCAGTTCTTTGAGATTTATGGGCTGTCTGTCACGCACTGCTCTTTTAAGGTCTATCCATAGATTTTCAATTATGTTGAGGTCAAGAGATTGTGAAGGCCATGGCAAAACCTTCAGTTTACGCCTCTTGATGTAATCCACCGTGGATTTTGAGGTGTGTTTAGGATCATTATCCATTTGTAGAAGCCATCCTCTCTTTAACTTTAGCTTTGTCTCATGGCATTAAGTTAGCGTCCAAAATTTGCTGAAATTTTATTGAATCCATTTTTCCTTCTACTCCTGAAATGTTCCCTGTGCCACTGGCTGCAATATAACCCCAAAGCATGATAGATCCCCCCCATGCTTAACAGTTGGACAGAGGTTCTTTTCATTAAATTCTGTGCCTTTTCTTCTCCAAACGTACCTTTGCTCATTTCCGGCTAAAAAGTTCTATTTTAACCTCATCGGTCCACAGAACTTGTTCCCACAATGCATCAGGCTTGTCTATATGTTCATTTGCAAACTTCAAACGCTTATTTTTGTGGTGAGGATGTAAAAGAGGTTTTCTTCTGATGACTCTTCCATGAAGACCATATTTGTACGAGTATTTCTTTAAAGTGGAATGGTGTACCACAACTCCAGTGTCTGCCAGGTCTTTCTGGATGGATTGTGCAGTCAAACGTGGGACTTGTGTCAGTCCGCGTGTGTCCGATAATGCACAGAACATCAACGCCGGTACAAGCCTACAGCTGTCCAACAACATTGAATTGAACATTGAACACCAAGAGTTTACGAGGTGGGAAGGAACGCACCATTAGGTTCCGTCTTTGTTGTTTCTTCAGCAGTGGCCATGGTGTCTCAAAGGTCACCTAGTCTCCACAATGTTGGACGTCCTGTTTTTGGTATCCTTTCCAGTGGAATACAGCCACAGTTCAGCGTTCATCATTTTAACCATGTTTTAAAGTGGAGGGTAACGTCACATGCTACCAAGTGTAGTATTAACGAGCATCACATGGACGAGCAATTGAAAAAGAAAGAGACAGAGCTTAAGTATGGATCAGGCACACTGACACAATTATCCTCAAAGAGGATGTGTATTGCGCGTCTAACACAATCGCAATCCTCTGCTTTCTATTCAACCACCGCCTCCAGAAAGCTCAGACAACAACGCCCTGAGAGACAGCATGGGCTCAGGATTTCGGGGGCAGTACAGACTGAGGACTGTGTTAAGCACCCAGTGGTTATGATGTCTCAGTGTGGGCGTCCATGCTGCCGGAGAGCTGCACACTGATGCTCTGTTCATGTCCTCACAGCTGCATGGACGCTCAACACACTTCTCTGATTATCACATCTGAAAAAGGATAGCAATGGAACAGTCAAAGCTTTAACATGGCCGACAGATGCTGCGGTTATTCCTCAACACCACCAGCACTGTTAAAGCCAAGCTGACGCTGGGATGCAAAAGTAAGCTGTACTGTATGCACACTGAATCATTTTATAAGTGCCGATTATAGATGGTAATCACACATGTCTCACATTATTGCAAGAAGGCAATAATTACCTATATGGTTTAAAAGCCAGTATTCAGTCTCACATAATAGCTGAGGGCCATGACGGCCAAGAGAGCGAATGCACAATTATAGCTTAATGTGGTCAAATTAGCATAATGTACATTTCCACCGCACAGAGTTTCTCTTTTAACACAAATACCATATTATAAAAAAAAGTCATTATTTCTAGACGCTTTTACTTTTTGCCTCCTGAAGCCTATTTTACATTCTGGCAAGTGTGTCTCATGGGACGTCCTGCTGCTTTGGTCTCTAGCAGGTCCTGTTCACAGCAAACAGACAATAATAACCTGGATTACTGAGATACAGAAGGACAGTGCGAGTAGTAAAAGGCAAGACCCAAAATTATAAGGAACAACCTGTTTTCTAAACAGATTCCACCAATTGCCACCACTGTAAAGACTGAGTCAGCAGTGTGTGTATGATGTCTTTGTGTTCGGATTTGACTGAATAAGGACGAATTATGAGGAAAAAGTGGTACGACACTTTGGGGAACTGTGTCAATCAGGTACGCTGATAAAAACCCACAAACATCTGTGACTGCAAAAAAATTCAGATGTTGCGGATATTCAATCAGAGTGGATTATCTGTTCCAGGGCTCGACAGTAAACAAATGATTGAGTCAAATGGCAACCGTTTGGTGGTCTCTGGTTGCCCCCTTTGGCAACCCCCTGTTAATATTTGTGTTACGTACAAAACTGGAAAGTATTATCTCAAAAGGTGTCAATATTCTATTTGGTTGTCTCTGTACGTTTTAACCCTCATGTTGTCCTCGGGTCAAATTTACCCGTTTTGCAATATCAATGTTCTTTTTAACTACTAGACTAACTAACTAACAGATTACTGTTTGTGGATTTCTCGTCTGCCTTCAACACCATTCAGCCCCATTTATTGGCGCAGAAGCTCATAGAAAAGTTTGCGTTGGACTGCAACCTGGTGGGCTGGATTCTGGACTTTCTCACTAACAGGACACAGAGAGTGAGAGTTAATGGACATCTTTCTGGAATATCAGGGACATCAACCGGCTCCCCTCAAGGTTGTGTTCTCTCTCCTCTTTTATACATTATGTACACTAACGACTGCCGCAGTGAACTGACCAATAACTACATTGTAAAGTTTGCAGATGATACAGTCATAGTAAGCTTAATGGACACCACTGGAACATCTCACGGCCCTGTACTACCCTATTTTTTAAACTGGTGCAAAGAAGCCTTTTTAGATTTAAATGTTACAAAGACAAAGGACATGTGCATTGATTTTAGACGTCACCATCCAACTTCTGAAAAGACGATTATAGATGGAAAAGAGGTTGAAATTGTTGAATCATACAAGTATCTGGGAATCATCATTGATAACAAGTTGACCTTTGAACTAAACACAGACATGCTGAGTAAGAAAAGTCAGCAGCGTCTATTCTGTCTGAGGAAGCTAGCTAAGTTTCAAGTGGACAGATCTCTGATGACATTGTTTTATAAATCTTTTATTGAGTCCGTCTTTACCTTTTCATGCATTTGCTGGTATGCTTCTTTGAATTTAAAACGGAAAAACACATTATCAATGGTTATTAAAGTGAGCAGCAAAATCATTGGGGTTCAGCAGATGACAACAACTGATCTGTACAACAGACATGTGCTTAATAAGGCAGAATCCATCATGTCTGATAGTTCCCACCCCCTGAATGCAGAGTTTAAGTTGCTGTCCTCTGGTTCCCGCTTCAGTCAGCCACCAGCCAAAACTAACAGGTATAAATTCTCCTTCGTCCCCTCTGCTATCTCTCTGCTCAACTCTGGAAGGAATAGGTAATCTTCTGCACACTGGGATTTAAATTTTGAATTTTGTGGTATTTATTTCCCCATTTGGTCTATATTTTTAATTGATATTGTTGTCTTTGTCATGTATGTCAATGTCTTTGCTACTGCAGCAAAATGAATCGCCGCCCCTCGGGGACAAATAAAGGTCTTGAACTTGAACTTGAACTTGAACCCAAAATAACACCATTCTCTCATTGTTCCATTTTTAAAATGTGTGGTATAGTAAATGAAGGCAGTTTAAAAACATGGCAACCCAGGCCCCTTACCACCAAACTTGTGTGTGTTGGTTTGTGTCATGTGGTCTCAACTTTGTGAAATGTTGATGTAATAATTAGTAATTGTATTAAAATACAATGTATTTGCTGCATGACTGTGTAACTCACACTATGTAGTTCTTTTAAAAAGGCCTGACCAGGGTTGCAAATCAGCCTATTGGCTAAAAACCTTTCATGTAACACATCTACACATATTGTTATGGCCTTGACTGTAACAAATACTGTATGTAATAATGTGCGCTACATTGTCCCTGACAAATAAACTAAAATATAAATACAAATAAAATTGTCCAATTTTGGCAACCAAAAGTTGATGCCTGGTTGCCAAGCCGGCAACCGCTTTAAAAAGTTAGCATTGAGTCCTGTGTTGATATCCAAAAAATGAAGTAGCAGGTTCTTCGCATTTAATAAAGTGGTACTTTTGGGGGTCCCTTGTGATCAGCACTCCTACAGTCCATTCACACAGTAACACAGCTGCACAGAACAGATGCAACAGTGGTTTGATGACTGAAATCATCCGTGTTGCCAGCGACAATTACATATTAGTGCAGAAATCAACAGCGCACAATGCTGTGTGGGTGGGTGTCAGAGTGCAGAGAGACTTACTGTTCGTTCACGACAAAGATGCAGTTGTCTTGGGAGGGGACGCCTGACACCGGGTGCTTACAGGTCACCTTTCGCTCATTGTGACTGCAGGGAAAGATAGAGTGAGACACAGGAAGGGAAAAGAGACAAGAAGGGTGCGTTCAATCACTGCGACAACACGTGAGACATGTGAGCTGACGGCGGGGGAGACACAAGACATACAAAAGGAAACTTAACATTCAGCTGCATCGTTAACAAATAATAAAAAAAGGGCACATCTGTAGAGACAGCATCGTGAGGATCACACAACAAACCCACTGGTTCACACACCTAGAGCAGTGGCTAATGCTAAACTTTAGCATGATGCCCTGATGGAAAGTTAGTGCAGGGTTAAAAGTACAGTCCCTCAAAAGAAAAGAGATTCCAAACCACGGCATCCAGTACAGTCAACAGTAGACCGTATAGTGTGAGAGCGACTACAGCAGATCAGGCTCTCTCTCTCTCTCTCGCTCTCTGTGTCTCTCTCTCTAAATTCAAAGGGGCTTTATTGGCATGAAAGTTTCATTAGCAATGTAGCCAAATCATCAACATACAATCTCTCTCTCTCTCTCTCTCTACCGCTCTCTCAATTTCAATTTCATGTTGCATATTTGGCATGAAAAATATACATCTATGTTGCCAAAAAGCATAAGAACAAACATACAGTACATACATACATACATAAAACAACAAGGAGTAAATCATTCTTATATAATAATAATACAAAGAAATAGGATAATTATGATATAATTGTAGATAATAAACAAATTATGTGCATGTCCCTTAAAGGGTACGTTCTATAATATATAAAAAAGAAAAAAAAGAAAAAAAGAAAAATTATAATATCTCTCTCAATTTTTTTTAATTTCAATTTAAAGAGCTTAATTGGCATGACTAGACATGGCTTGTATTGCCAAAGCAGATAACATATATATAAACGGCAATTAACAATAACTGGCCCAAGATGAACGTCAACATGAACACCAACTTAAACATAGAGGGATAGAATGGAGGCACGATGGGTACACTGGTACAACAAAATCCTTACACAACAATCCTTCTCTTTCTCTTCCCGGTTGCTTTCTGGATCCCCCTTTCTTCCTCTCGTCATGTTCTCTCTCGCCTTCATTCATCCATCTTATACGCCATTTAAGTGCAATTTTAATGATTTCATTTTTTAGCAGTTTATTAATTGATTCTAATTAAACACTGACAGTCTATAATTAAAGTGATGGCACACTCCATGCCCCATTTCTCTTTTTTCTTGAATCACTCCTCTGCCATGGTTTTCTTTTCTCATTCTGTCTCAGTACCTGCACACTGTTTGTTCAACATCACTCTCTCTCTCTCTTGTCTCACTTCCTCCCCTCCACACAGTCTCAATCGGTCTCTCATTTTTAATTTTTTTCTTTTTTTAAAGCATCCTTTAGATGCTCATGTTTTGCTTTATTACTTCCTCTCATTGTTGCTTTCCTTCTCTCTTGTTCTCTCATCCCTTAGCTTCCACTTCCTTCCTGCACTCTCTCTCTCCCTCTCTTCCACTGATGTTTCTAGAAACAGCCTCTCACAAAACAGCAGAGTTGTGTTACCAACCCTGAAAACACCATGACAGTGCTAATGAAGTCAGGAACACACACAACTAATCCTCAGTCTGATCTTGATTGAATCGTTCACAGTGGCTAGCATAAGTTTACATACCCATGCTAAAGTTGTCTTTTGGAAATTGATCTTAATTGACCTTATTAAAAAACAGGAAAAATCCAACCTTTAAAGGAACGCGGCGACTAATTGGGACTTTAGCTTATTCACAGAATCCCCCCTAAAAGTTAGACAAGTCCATACATGCCCTTCTCATCTCTGTGCGTGTTGTAACTCTGTCTGACACACCCACCGCTTAGGGTGACCAGACGTCCCCCGATTTTGGAGACCTGTCCCCGGCTGGATCTGCCCCCGGAAATGTCCCCGGTTTTCACTGTGACTGACAGACCCAAAATTGGAATAAAAGAAAGAAGACTCTGACCAAACGGAGACGATCAAGCAGCGCTGCTCAGAGCTCAGAGATGTTTTAGAAAGCCGTATTTTACGATGCTAAAATCACTGATTATTTACATGGAGTCTGGTGGGTTTAGCAAACACAATTTCGCGGACTTTTATGTTTTAAAAAAGGATCTTAATCTTTAGCAGAAAGGTTTACCTCCTTAGAAATCCTTTCCATAATGTTATCAGACACTTGGAATATTAATATGAGTCTCTCAGAAGGAAAACGAGCACTTTATGAACGTAAATACAAGTTGGACAATTATCCCATTAACTTACACTGTAGCTTGTTTCTCTGCTGCCGACTGCAGCGATCTCGTTTCATACTGCATCAATGTCAAAGGAAAATCTTTCCTCAATAGTTTATATTGTATCCGATATTCAGCTCTAGGTCTAGTGTCCCCATTGCAGATGTGAGTCGCGAATGCTCAGATTTAAACGGTTTACCACATAACGTGTCATACTGAAATTTGTGAAATCCATTAAATAAAAAACTTTTCTTATTACAAACAATAACAGAAGATGGGAATCATTTCAGAAATGTTTTAGCTATCTATGATTGTTTGAGTGCTAACGTTAGCTCAAAACACCATTCAACTGACGGCCTTTGTTGTGTTTGATGCTAACTTGTAGCCAGCAGTGATCCAGGAGGTTCATTTTGTATTGACATTACAGAAGTCTCTTGTAGCATTTTGTATGCTACATGTCACAAAAGTGACACATGCTCCATTTAACAACTATGTTAAATTCCCATAGAGGCTGGCAGATTTTTACTTTTAAAGGCCAGTTATTTCATGGATCCATTTCATTCCAGCCAGTGCCTTGCTCAAGGGCACTGAACCTAGTACATGTTTCTGATGGTGGTGGAGGGGAAACTGGAGCATCCGGAGGAAAACCACGCAAACGTGGGGAGAACATACAAACCCCACACAGAAAGGCCTGGAACCACTTGGTTTCTTGCTGTGAGGTCAAATGCTTCAGCTGAATGCTGACTTACTCCATAGGTCTGTTTTATGTCAGCCTTGCCATATTTATTAAAAAGAGATCAAATAGTTACACGACCCTGTACAGTAGCTCCTTTATCATAGCAGGAATCTGAACTCCAGTACTGCAGTGTGATGTTATGCACGCATTGCCATTGTTCTTGTTGACTTGGGCTGTTTACTTCAATCCATCACAACGGTTGAAAACACCAAACCAGCTGTAAGACCAGATGTTAGCGGTGGTGCAGCGCGAGCGTGTGCGCACCCACACACAGCTCCTGTGTGGAGAGCAATGACTTTAGCTGTTCACTGACAGTGATCAGCTGATATGTGCGGGTGCTCAGTCTGACTCAGGCTTTCCAGGCCAAACATAATCAGGGCCCCGATTGGTTTAATTATAGTCTAGATCAACGCAAGGACATTTTTAGGACGACACCCGCGCAGGATGTCCGCTCTCTGTGTGTCACCGTTCTCAAAATCCCTTCGCTTCGAGAAACATCAACAAACTTCGAGCTAGCGAGCTACTCTAGGGCATGTCCTCTCTAACTGGGGCGTTTTGGGACTGATTGGTGGGATGAAGTACACATGGAGATACACTGATAAGAGCCAACAAGGTGTAACCATGTGTGATGAAGCAAGCAGTTAAGCAAGAGGAATCACAAGGTAAGTTCAAAAGTAAGGGGTTTTATTTCCCTAAAATCTTTATTTTATTAACAAAATGAAGATAAAGTTTTGAACGGTAACTAAAGCTCTGAACATAAGAGACTCAAAAAATACAATTAACCTACTACCAAAGACACAAAGGAGACTTATATATCGGCTGATCAGACCAATTTTGACACACAGGGGGAGACTAACAATAACAGAAACTACAAATAACAACAAAACCTACCTAAAAATGTATTCCAAAAGAAATGTACTTTTATGGAAACTTGACTCAACAAAAATACTCAATATAATATAAATCTAAACCCCAAAATATCTAAGGAGAGAATAAAGCTACCCCCCAGACATAACAAGCAGTGGTAGTGTCCAATTCCCATCCCCTATAAAGCTGCTCCTGCTCCAAGTGCCCCCCCCCCTTTAAGCCAGTGGACTTCCTGGATCCATACTAGGTGTGGAATCTACTGGTAAGCTAAAAAATAAATAAGCCAGTCCAGGTTGGAGATATAGTCCCTCCACTTAGTCCTGGGTCTTCCCCGAGGCCTCCTCCCAGCTGAACGTCCCTCCACCTAGTCCTGGGTCTTCCCCGAGGCCTCCTCCCAGCTGAACGTCCCTCCACCTAGTCCTGGGTCTTCCCAGAGGCCTCCTCCCAGCTGGACGTGCCTGGAACACCTCCCTAGGGAGGCGCCCAGGAGGCATCCTTACCAGATGCCCGAACCACCTCAACTGGCTCCTTTCGACGCAAAGGAGCAGCGGCTCTACTCCGAGCTCCCCATGGATGACAGAGCTCCTCACCCTATCGCTAAGGGAGACGCCAGCCCCCCTCGTCTTGAGGAAACCCATTTAGGCTGTTTGTACCCTGTATACCAAACATGTATATCACAAATAGATTGTAGACGTGTACACAGATTTTTTTAGCATCACCTCTGACACCTGAGTGAGAATCCTTGGATAAACTCAGTGGGTTCTCTGGGGGGGGGCAGCTTTTGTTGGCAGCAGATGGAGGTTGAGCAGATGCACTGTTTTTACCCTACATCTGAAGACGGCAGATGTGCAGGAGCCGGAGGGAGTCAGGGAGGAGGGTCCTCCTGTGTCTAATCTAGCCATCCATGCAACACCGTGGCTGGGACTGCTCCGCTACTTCAGTGCCCTGCATCTGGAGGAGAGCCAGAGGGCTGCAAAGGGCCAAGAACTGAGGCATAGGCGTAGGTTTTGGGGCGACGCAGGGGACACGTCCCCCTCAACATTTAGAACAGGGGATTATCAGGATTATTTCACACTATTACTCATTGACTTTTGGAAAGTTGTTGCAATTATTGAAGTTAAAAAACAGTGAAACAGTTAAACAAATCAACAGTGAAGACCTTTAAACTGTGAAATTTCTGTTCATGCTTTTCTAATTTCAACTTTTTTGAAAAAATCAACCTAACATGTCAAACATAATGTGCAAAATAATCTTTCTTGTTAAAATACCCTGTTACAAGTAAAAGTCATTCAATGCAGAAAAATCCTTTCATTTTACAAACAGTTTTGTGTTTAATGGTCTAACCATCTCAGCTGGACTTGTAGGCCATTATATTGTTGCTAGGTTACTTTAGAATCAAACATCAGATTTTATAAACTATGTGTGTATATATTGTGTTTTGTGTGCAGAAACCTGAATGTGTAAAGTAACTAAAGCTGTCAGATTAGAGTAGAAGAGTAGAAGTAGAAAGTGGCATGAAACAAAAAGACTTCAAATTTGTACTTAAGTACCTGAGTAAATGTACTTAGTTACATTCCACCACTGTTTTTTTTTAAATAGAAAAAGAAAAGACGAGTAGAGTCAAAGGAGCTGAGACATATCTGCCTCTGATAACAAGACGCACAGCGAAGGAGCAGCACTTCATAGAAATATGACACGCTGTGAATAAAGCATCAGCGCAGCTACAACAGGCTCTTAGCTCCAACTTAAAGCAGCCTTTCAAACCAGGGGCTTTATTACACTCGGTCTCCGATACGCAGCACGCTGCCTGACTGGACTCCATGTGAGAATTGCCTTATCCAATTTTATTTTAACTACAGTCGCATCTCTGCCTGCAAGGCTTGACATAGCTCCGATGAGACAAAAGATGCATTGACAGAAAATACAAACACTATTTTGAATAGGACAGTCCCACGCACTAATCAAATGCAACATCATGCTTGAATAGGATCGGGCATCGAGATCCAGTTCCAACTTGGAATCGTTTCAAAAGTCACAATTCCAAAATGATTTTTTTGTTGGAATCGTTGGGAAATATTTGGTTTGGAAACCGATCCTCGGCTCCAAATTTAACATGTGCAGGTTTTGGTTTCCGTAGCAGCTGATTGACTTCCAGACTTGTTGTGTGCAGCCATGTGCAGCCATGGAGCGCTGTAGAGTCTAGTAAACGGTAAATCATCATTGATTTCCATTAAAATCAATGATGATTGGTCAGAGCAGCAGCCATCTTTATGTGTACCATTGCCATGGTAACGTTTAAACTTCAGATAATAAGCCGACTTATTAAGGCTTATTATTAATTGGAATGAAAGAAAGAAAACATTGACGAAACATAGCCCATAGGCGCTCAAGGCAGCCAGAGCCAGCGCTGCTCAGAGCTCAGAGATGTTTCAGAAAGCCGTATTTTACGATGCTAAAATCACTGATTATTTACATGGAGTCTGGTGGGTTTAGCGAACACAATTTTGCGGACTTTTATGTTTAAAAAAAATGTTTAACAGAAATGTCGACCTCCTTAGAAATCCTTTCCATAATGTTGTCAGACACTTAGAATATTAATCTGAGTCTGTCAGCGGCATAACGAGCACTTTTATGAACGTAAATATAAACTGGACAATTGTCCTATTAACTTAGATTGGAGCGTGTTTTTCTGCTGCCGACTGCAGTGATCTTGTTAATACTGCATCAATGTCAAAGCAAAATATTTCCTCAATAGTTTGTATTGTATCCGATACTCAATGAGGGCTCAGCCCCTAATGAGGACAGCTCTAGGTCTAGTGTCCCCGTTTTAAGTTTTACAAAAATAAAAACATGACGTGTTTTGGAGGTATACGCTTCTGAGTTGAAAATGTCCCCGGATTTTGTCTGAGAAATCTGGTCACCTTACCTTTCTATCCATTTTATTTATATGGTTTCAACTCCACCCCTCAAATAATCGGAACCGAGAATTGCTAAGAACTGGAATTGAAAGGAAGAATCAGAATTGGAATCAGAGTTGTTCAAATCAAAACTATCAAGAGAACTGGATACAACGTTCAGTCGAAGCCCCGTACATTCCAAAGAGAGTAACTCAAAGGGCATAAAGTAGTCATGGAGCAATACCCAGATCTTCCACGTTGACCGGCCCAAGACATCACGATGGACATGCGCAATAGCAACAGTTTGTGTTGTCATAGTCAAGTTCATGAGCTTCTCTCTCGTGTCTCTTACAAGAATAGTTTGTTCTCTTAATACATCAATGGTATTGCTACGTAGTAAACTCATGAACTCGATGTTTCATTGTCTAAAGTATTATATGTTTTCTTTGTTCCTGATCGTTCTAAATAAACAGTGGATATACTTAGAGAACCAAGAAGATGTAATCATTATGTCGTGCTACTAGCTAGATACTAGCTAGCACAAGCTCTTTTTACCCAGCATGCCACACACACACACATCACCTTCTCTGAACAGTAATCAGCTAATGTGAAAAGCTAGGTGATGTTTAATGGCCTTAGTCCTCAGTGTAGAAGAACGTGCTTTGTTTTAAATGCCATGTGACAAAGCCGCCCTGTGTGTGTGTGTGTCTGTGTGTCTCCTCCCTGTAGAGCCGCTTCCATTCGCCATCTCTCCCTGTGGCCAGGCCACTAACCTTTCAGAAAAGGCCAGCAGCAATGACAGCCCTGCCTCACCCTTTCCCTTTCCCTTTTCCCTTTTCCCTCCCTTCATTTCTTTCCTTCCACCCCTCCTTCCTCGCTCTGGCTCATATAGGATGAAGTCCTATATAAATGTAATGAATTATTATTATTATTATTGCAGGGTTTTATATGTAGGACAAGAATTTAGAAGAACAAGTAGTTTTTTTCAACATTGCATCATATTATGTAACAAAATAGAAATTATATTTATACAGCACTTTTCAAGTCGCAACAACTACTTTCCATATTACAGGAACCATTTGCCATTCATACACTGTGTCCGAGGCTGCCATACAAGCTGCCAACTGCTCATCAGATTAACAGTCACACATTTTCACACAGCGATGGCACAGAGTCGGGAGGTATTCGGAGTTCAGCGTCTTGCCCAAGGACAAGACTAGGCTACTCTGGGGCGGCCTCTCGCTCACAGGCAGCTTTTGTCTTCTGCTATCTCTCTGCAAAAGTAAACTCAGAGTCAAGGGGGGCATTCAAATCACTCATACTGACCGACAATAGACTCACAAGACATAAAGGCTTCTGGGATCAGTTCATAACTCAAACTTGCCGAAAACCTAGACACCCGTTTCATTACATTAGACTCATGCATTAGGCACGGTTACGGTCTCGTCCAGTAGCCTGGACCGTCGCCGTGCTTGATTACATTAGACTCCAGCGGTTGCATGGTTACATTTGGTCTCGTTCAACAGCCTGGTGCGGAGGTGCGCGGTCTGCTTGGTGCAGCTCGGGGTAGCCCATTTCCTGATTGATTCTACCACCACTCCATTGGATGCGCTAATGAGCTATATTACTACACACACAGTACCAGAAGAAATGAAAATGCCGATACCGATAGTTCGGGAAATGCCTAATATCAGCCAATAATATCGGCCTGCCAATATATCAGTCGGGCTCTAATCTAGACTCACCCTAGCGGCAGAAAATTTAATTTGCAGCCCGGGTTGGTCTAGCAACTCTCCGTTGGCTTGCGAGCTGGAAAAACCAAACTCTAGTCAGGCAAATCACATTGTGTATAGAGTCGGTGGGCGGGCTTAACATAATGACGGTAGAGTTCCATGTGAATTCCCTGCTACTTGAAAACAAAGAAGGTGTCTGCTGCTGCTGGCAAACAGCGGCCTTTGGAATCTGTTTTGGAGTTAAGCTTTTCTTTGAGAAAAAAACAGAGAACGGCACTGAAGTCATTCTTCACTCTACTACTCTTCGATGCTCTGGTTGGTTGTAGCTCTATACTATTGCGTGCAGAAGGAATTTGAAAGACAACAGTTTATTCTGTCCCTTGGATTGAGCCCTGCCAATGCTGAGTTCCCAGACCCATTTTTGTTCATTGGATAAATGCTGAAATAATGTTACAGAAATGTCCTTTTTTCAGTGGATGTTTCACTTATTTTGTATAACTTTACTTAACATGTTGGTAGAAGGTGTGACATATAAGAAAGTACTGATATTTTTGTATTGGAACTGTTTTTTTATTATCTTCTGTGGTAAATGTTCTGTGTTTGGCTGTTCAATGTTCCACACTCATTAAAAGAAAAACACTTGTTGCTGGTATTTCATATCCATGTTCTCATCCCTGCATAAGAATATAGAGCAGTTTTGACGGTGTGTCATAATTCCTTTCCCCAAACGTTCAGCTTTATGATAAAGTTTCTTTCTTTTTCTGTAGAGTTTGTTGATCTTAGCCTGACAAAGTCCAGCGTAAAATGATGAAAGCTTACCGTGGAGGCTGCTGTTAAATATCTGATCTGACTACTTCTCCCACCACTCCCCACCATGTAGAAAACTCCTGCCAGACAATCCTAAGCAGCTCTACCTCAGATACCAACTTGGCTTGTTGAGTTAATGTGCTGTTCCACTCGCATGAAGCCGTAGGGACGAGCGTGCCAACACATTCAACCGGCAGCTCGGAGACCCAGCCGCACGACAAATCGCCTTTGTTGCTCAATAGGAAGCCAATTCCTCTCTCTCATTATTACTAGGGGAAGAGTTTTAATCAGGTTAGCTGAGAGACGTGCTGTGCTGTTAGACAAGTCTGTTTACATGTGGGTTATGTGTGAGCTGTGTGGTGCAGGAATACCAATAAGATGCAGTCGTGCAGTGTGATTCAATTTGAAACTGCATGGACACCAACACTTCTTGATACAAATGAACAAATAAGACCACACTAAAGCCTGATGATACATCAGTGGGCCAATATTATTGGCCGATATTAGGCATTTTGGTAAGTTTCTATCTTTTATGGTTATTAAATGATTAAGCTATGAATCAGAGGTGCTGTTTTTGCTTGTGGATGAGCCTCTCGAGTCCACAGGGTTAAGCTAACTCTCTTAAGATACACTGGATGGCAACATCTTGATTTTGTTTTCAATTGTCCATAATATACGTCCAATAAATGGTGATAAATAAATGTACATCAATAAATAGTCTACTATATATCAATGACGTTGCACTTCCTGTCTTTGTGTTCTAACCTCTGGTGGATTTCTGAGGAATAGGGTTTCCTGGTCCTCAGATCTCTGCAGGGTAAATCCAGACAGCTATATAGACTATCTGTCCAATCGGAGTTTTCTGTTGACAACTAAAACTACTTTTGAACGTACACATGTTCCACCAAAACAAGTTCGTTCCCAAGGCTATTGTGCAGAGGCACCGTGGCTCCGTCCGGTGCTTAGCGGCGCCCAAGAGGATTGTGATTGGTTTAAAGAAATCCCAACAAACCAGAGCATGTTTTTTTCCCATCCAGGAATGCTGCATGGACTAGCCAGACCCTCCTCTGCAGCACTGTGGAGGAAGGCCACTTTAGTCTATTTAAAGTCTTCTAGTGGATGGTAGGCATTTTGCGAAGACTGACAAGATGAACTATGGTGTCATCCCACAATTTTCGTGTCATCTTGTGATATTGTGAGAAGAGGTCTTATACAACTAAAGAACATGACACTTCCTCATGCGTTCCACTGTATTTCCTATGCCACACAAAGCACATCACTCATATTGCTATCACACTCCCGGACTGGCTCTTATGTTGCTATTGGTAACTGACAGATGGTTGATGGGATTGTGATTGTGATGAAGGTCCCTGGAGTTGAGTGTATCAGCAACTTAAAGACTAGAGAAAAACTCGAGAGATGGAAATCTGGAAGGAATAGAGGCCATCTCTCTTTTTGTCGTTATATCCTTTCCTCCACATTTTCTCTCCACTTATCACCATCATCACAGCCAGCTGGTGTTAGCCTCCAAGCCCACAGCCTCACAGTGCAGAAAAAAGCCAGTGATATCATCCTCATCCTGACCTTTAACCAGACAAAACCCACTCATTTTTACATTTTCAAACTGTAAGTGTTTGGCTGGTGAATAACTTCCAATGAGGGCAGCGGTACTGAGCTTTCAAGTAACCATCCATTACAGGGAGGATGTGTTGGGCTGCACATGAGCAGTCAGCCGCTGGATGAAGTCATACTTTCTGTACAACGCACTTACATCTTGCTCATATCAGCTCATATCACAATTACTTGATGCTGTAAAGGCTTCCAAGAACTTAAAAGTAGAGCCTGACCGATAAAGGTGGATACCGATACAAATATTTGGTGATTTAAAAATCTGATATTCCCGATATATCATATTACGCATTTCATATAATCCAGAAACACGTAACAAAACATGAACAGATTTCCCTAACATTAGTTATTTGTATTTATGAGTTCTCACTAAAATAATATGATAATAATTTGTTTTATTGTCACAACAGACCAGAGGAACATCAAAATATATTAATGTTCTGATAAAATGTAGAAAAATACAAACTTAAGATAAGAAACTTAAAGTTCTTTGAACAAATACACAATAACTATAAAAAATAATCAGAGTTGCCAACAGGGACGTTGTAGAGCGTCCTCTGGGGGACAGACTATACAACACCAACACTAACAGGGACGTTGTATAGTGTCCTCTGGTGGACAGACTGTACAACACCAACACTAACAGGGACACTGTAGAGCGTCCTCTGGTGGACAGACTATACAACACCAACACTAACAGGGACGTTGCTGAGCGTCCTCTGGTGGACAGACTATGCAACACCAACACTAACAGGACGTTGTAGAGCGTCCTCTGGTCCATAGTTGACCGTCCATATTCATTTTATTTTTTAAATATTCATATTTCAGAATGATTTATTTGTCATTATAAATGCTGATACCGATAGTTCGGGAAATGCCTAATATTGGCCAATAATATCGGCCCGCATATATATCGGTCGGGCTCTAGTTGAAAGAAATTAAAAATATGGATGGCTGTCTGAAAATTACAATGGAAAGCCTCTAGTGTAGTGTAGGGTACTGCACATTAACTAGACTACAGTTTACAGTTATTAAGTTTTATGGAATTTAAATAACTAAACTATTAGCTGGACATTAGCTAACATAACTGGTTTCTCATTGACGCAAAAAAAAAAAAATGCATGCCAGTGGACCCGGTCCAATTGAAAACAATGTGCCCCCCTGCATTTACCGTCACATAAACCTAAAAAGGCACTTTTTGATTCTCCCAGTGCGTCAAAAAGTGACGCTTTGTCAATGTACTGTATTTTTACATAGTACAGGAACCATTAACCGTTCACACACAAATACACTGTGGCCGAGGCTGCCGTACAAGGTGCCACCTGCTCATCAGATAAACGCTCACACACATTTACACTCCAATGGGGCAGCATCGGGGGCAACTCGGGGTTCAGTGTCTTGCCCAAGGACACTTCGACATGGGGCTGCAGGGCCAGGGATCAAACTGCCAACCTTCTGATTGGCAGGTGACCGCTCTACCACCTGAGCTACCGCCGACACAAAAAGTCTCCTATAGCGTCTAACCCTGTGGCTTGGTCAATTTTAGACCCTCTGGGTTGGTCCCTTCGCATCACGATTTGACGCTCTGGGTCGGGACGTACGTTTAGCTGACACAGGGGACAAGAACGGGACAGTTAGTTATAATCAGACAATCTCAGCTTGTTCTTCAAAAGTGAATCCTTAAAGTCTGCATGGGTAATTTCTGGGGAGTAATAATCGTGATGTTCTTCAATTTTTCTCATTGAATAATACTAAAATGAGTGTGTTTCCTTTTCAGGATACCTAGCGATAACAATCCTCCCACTGCCCCTTTCTGGAGGCCAGGAACAGTACCTGTTTCTTAACTTTCACCTGTACAGAACGGTGCCACGTTCAGCCCGACACTTACAGACTTAAAGACTCATCGTATTTATCAGTGAAGAAATAATTCATTGATTTGACCATCATTATAAATTACCTTTCTGCCAAAAGATGCATTCATTGGTTGTGAAATCTATATTTGAGTCTTCCAGATTTTGTAGTAGAAGAAAAGATAAAGAGGGTGCTTTGCTCCCATGCAAATGGAAATGAAACACTCATAGGATGTGAGGGTATATACATGAACTATATAGGCCACTGCTGAGAGGACTGGAATCCACAAATAAGCAGCGACACAAACAGGTCAGATGACAACTGCGCTGATCACTCAATTTGCATTGAAGTCTGGTTTCAAAGAGACATCAGAAAGAACTAGTTTGCTGTTGGTCACAGTCCATTCCTAATTTCCTGTGCATGTCAAAACTCGCACAAACAGCTGTGTTTGGTGTTTTTTTGCCCCCGACGTCTCCTTCTAGGCAGCACGGCATTTGGTTATGTTTAGGGTTAGGGTTAGCTGCCTGGAAGGCGGCGTTGGAGGCAAAAAAAAACACCATTGAGCACAAACAGCACATCATTGTGTCACAGTGATAGAGATGCTTCATTACACTTTCTGTTCTTTCTCTTGCTGTGTATAATTGGCAACGCTTGTCCGACTTCCACAGAATCTATCACTCAAACATCCCCCTGTGTCCAACTTGGTCGACATAAAGCCCTCAAATAAGTCAGGAAAAAAAGATCCTTAGCCATCACTGATTTAGCAAATCAAGCAAAACAAAAAGTACATTTTGAAAAGCAGGCTATCACACAGCTGACTCACAGCAACCGGGTTTACAGCCTGAATGTGAAAACGCCCTGGTTCTCTGGGAATTTCTGACTCTCAAACCAATCTGCCAAAAATCTGCTTCGAATGTCGCGTAGTCGCAGTTTGAAAAACGGTTTCCATCATTCTAGTGTGGCGCACAACTAGGCGGGCCTTGAGTTCGACACATGTGCATTAGGACTATGATGATCGGAACACCGTCCTGAGTCTGAGTAGGTAACCAGATCTAGAGACAAAACTTCTAGAATCGCAATAAATGAAAATCAATACAAATCCAACTGGCCCCCATGTATTGGGAAATAATTGAAGCGGGACTAAAACATACACTCCCAGCCCTAGTAGGGAGACAGATAGGTGTTGACAATCCATGAGGGCTAGAGAATCCCAACATCTCATCTAATAGAAGAATAGAACATATACATGTTGGGATTTTCTACCCCTAACCCCAAACCCACACATCTGGCTCGGATTGAGTTTGACAAATTGAGTATTGTGTTGAAACACAAGCAGCCGTTGCTTCAGCAGCAGCAATGACAGGAGCTGCTGAGCAAACTGCAGCTCTGAATCACCCAGCTGACCGGCACACAAAGAGCTCAGAGCCGCGCTGGCGAAGCAGCTCCTTTTATTTGGCTCATATTTTGGAAAGAAAGCCTTGGCAACAGCGCGTGTGAAACCTCGCATCGCGGTCCAACGCTGCCAATACAACTAACCTCTCAGCATATGCCACACTGTGCGCCGCATTTCACACTCTCTGTCTGCGTTCCAGGGGAAATACAGCCACTCCACACGTCGTAGGAGAACACAACAGCGTTAAAGTCCACAGCGTGTTGACTCACCAGAGGAACGGCGGCAGAGTGTACGGAGGCAGGCGGAGCGGGAGGACGGCTGCCTCTTCCATGGGCTTTGCTCTGGGTGAAGGCAGCTGTACTTGTGCGAGCGCTGCTAAAGCCCTCGCCCCCCCCCACCTTCTCTCTCCGCTCTGCCTGCACCACCACTGTGTATGTGTTATCACACAGATGTGTCAACCTGGAGTACAGTTGGCCGATACAGAGAAAATCGGATATCACAATATTTTTTACCAAATACATTGATGCCAATATTGCAGCTATATTGTAGAGCTGACCATTGCTGCTTTCACAAAATATTGAGTTATTTAAATAATCACCAATAAGGTGGATACAATGACTAAGTGGGTAAAGAGCAGCCTGGTAAGTTGAGAAAATACAGCCTGTGAAACCAGGAGAAGACACCAGGTCTGAACTGAGTCCACAGACAGCGTAGAGAACCCACAACAACCATTGTCCTCTGTCAGATCTGGGTTGGATTCCCAGGCTGTTTAAATGTACACACACACACACACACACACACACACATATTCACGCAGGCACGCACACATGCTCGCACACACACACACACAAACACACACACATGCACACACGCACACACACACATTCACGCAGGCACTCACACACTTACAAACACACACACATTCACGCAAGCACGCACACATGCTTGCACACACCCACAAACGCACATATACACACATGCGCACACACATGCACATACACATGCACATACACACACAGGTTAAAATGACCTTTCATTAATAAGTAAATTAATCTGATTGGATGTTTGATATACTCGCTGCAGCGGTGCTTAGTTCACATGTCTGTTATCCCAGCAGGATGGGCGGGGGACTGTTATCTGAACTGCTGAAGTCAGTGGGACAAGTGAAGGACAGTGCCCACATTATGACAAAAAATTTTCGTGCTGTGTTGACTGAGATCCGGTTTCGGAACGTCCGCTGTCTTCAGTCTTCGGGTTTCATCTGCACGGCTTTCAACGTCACAAGCCGAGATGTGGTGGCTAGCCGTAGAATGCTAGCGCTAGCATGCTAGCTCGTTCTCAATGGCATAACACTGCTACAAAACCCACTAGCTGACCATAATCTCCAAAAGAACTACTTCCTGTCCCTGTTCTGCAGGTTTTCCACAAGTGGCCCTCGTCTAGAAGAAGTCTCCCAGCTAATCCTGCCTTGGACTGACCAAAGCTGGAGAAAGAGTTATCTAGCTGATGGGATCTTACCTAGCTACTGAGCATGTGGGACTCTCAACAAAGATAGTGTAGAAGGGAGATGTCTCACTCTGTAACTAAAACAAGTGAGATGTATCACTGTGTAGCTAAAACAAGTGAGATGTCTCACTCTGTAGAAAAAACAGAGACCTAAACACACAGGGTGAAAACAGGATCTGCAGCAATGTGCAGTACAATGAAAATATGGTGTTTTTAGACAATGAAACCATGGAAACCTATTCTGGTACAACCTCAAAATACAATTATGAACCTGAAAATTAGCAGAATATGGGCACTTTAATCTGTCCTGTGAAAATAAAGGCCTTACATGCCCCCCGAAAAATAATCTTTGAAACTAAAAATAAAAAAATGGTATAGTGTTTTGACCCATAAAGGCAGTTTGGCCTCTGATTTATGTGACATGCAGTTAACACACTAGTTATAGTGTTGTTTTTATGAAAACTCGACTCCTGGCTTTTGCTCCTGGAGTTACAGGCAAACCCACTTTAAAAGGGATTTTTTTCTTTTTTTAAATAAGTGCTGTGCAGTGTGAAGAGTAGTTCATGTCATTTCCAAAAGTGATAAATATTTAAAGAAACCTACTTAAATATGAAAACACAGCATTTCTCCCCTACACACACACACACACACACACACACACACACACACACAGAATATAAAGTGGAGAGGAGAAAACAGCATGTGAGGAGGGAGGAGATGAAGTAAAGCTCATTTTAAAGTATAGAGGACACAAAAAAGTGTTCAACAGCTGGAGCGCTTCTCCCCCCCCATACACACACACACACACACACACACACACACACACACACACACACACACAGATGCTATTAAAAGCTAGGTAGTTATTTCTTAGTTTTACAACAAGGGAGGAGAAGGTAAAACACAAAAAAGTCTTTAAGATCAGCAAGTCAACACCAAAGTTAGAAACCCCTGAAATGTTACCAGACTACAGTTTTACAGATACTAAGTTAGAGAGCAGATGTAGAGCATAGTGGAGCATTTAGAGGTACTAAAGATCCAGACATCTGGTCTCAGTTAAAAGACTGGCATTGATCAAGTGGACACAAACACAAAGAGGCCTAATGACTGATCATGTTGGGGTTTTTCCAAAAGCTACTAGCTACTCAGAATCTTCACTAGCTGCTATTTTGTGGAAAATTGCGTTTTATTTGAAAAAAGAGTTGACTATGTTTTGCTTCATTTAACTTGAAGAACCAGATTTACAGCCCTTTTAAATGTAAATGAGAACTGAAAACACCCAAATCAAGACTACATGAAACATAACACTGCAGTCATCAAATTCTCAGCTCTGATAATGTGTGTAAAGATCCTTTTTGGATGAAAACATGCCCCCGAATAAGACACAGACATAAAAGAGGAGCTTCTTATTGTATAGACTAGGTGGTGCAGAAGATTAGTCAGTCTGTAGGGAGTTGGGTTGGGAACCAGAGGGTCTCTGGTTCAAGTCCCCGTACGGACCAAAGTACAGAGTATGGATTGGTTCACGGGAAGGCACCGTACCCCAGCGCTGGTCCAGCTCCCTGACATCTCTCCATTTGTGCATGAATAGGTCCTGAGCGTGTGTGTGTGTGTATTTCAGGCCTGTGTGTAGTTTTTTCTAATAAAACAGAGTGTAAATTGCAATTTCCCCACCGGGGATCAATAAACAGTATAAATTAAATGACTTCTTCTACAAACCTAAACCTTGTACAGTCTATGATCTGTACAGATGCAACCGTTAGCGATGGCCGAATGAAGCTTTGTGAACCAGTGCCTTTATTTTTTGAGCCCACTAGATGGCGCTCTTTTGATGGCGTTTTTAGAGAAAGGCCTTCAAAAGAGCGCCATCTAGTGGGCTCAGAAAATAAAGACACTGGTTCACAAAGCTTCATTTGGCCATCAATAGCAATTGTTACTTCGGCTTGCCATGTTGAGGGCGCGCTGAATGGAGCTCTGGGGGATATTTTAAGGAATGGCCGCAGCTTGCTGGTCTTGCTGCGTGGCACACTGGATCACAGCTGTGTTGCTGTGTCGGGTGGCGGCGCAGTGGCACAATACTCCATCCACCAATGTTACAAGTGGCTAGTGAGAGTAACTGGGTTACCCGCCACTGCTGAAATCTACCAGCATGTGGTGGGTTGGCGGGTGCTAATGTCAAGCCCTGCTCATAAATCTACCGGAGTTTAGAACGCCAACACTAAGAAAGAGGAAGGGTACGGACATTCGGGCGAAAATGAGGGACATCCGGCTGATCTTCAGGCAATCTCGGAACTGAATCGTCGGCAACACTGTAACAAAGATCAATGGGTGACAAAAGTCATCAAATCAGTGATTCTTTGTCCCATGACAGAGATGCTAATGCTAGAATGCACAGCATGTCGTACTGCACCTTACAGTCACAAACAGGACTTACGTTTGTATGTCCATCGCGGGAAGTCAAACTAATTACAAGCAGCCTAGAGTTATGTTCACCCACCCTAACTCATTTGCTTACAAAGAGGATTGTGGGAGATTAAAATCGCAGATCAGATGTGTGTGCTCTGTGATGTCCGCTGTGCTGTAGAGCTTCTGTTCGCCAGCTGTGAAGCTTTGAGTGTTCTTTTCTTCTTACAAACATCTTCTCTAAAGTTCCGAACAGGAGAGACACTATTTTCTTTCTGGGTGATGAAACTGCTTTGATTCCATTTCTCGTGATGTCTGTCCTGTGCCTTCAGTTGTTCCTGCAGTGGAAAATCCTTTTCTCAGCTGTGAAATGAATGTCTACAGCTTAAAGCCGTGTGATCTTTTCCCAGCTATAGCAAGCTTTCTTTATGCAGTTGCATTTTTCTGTCACTTCCAGAACAGATGTTGCAGGTGTGAAGCTCTTGAAATTCAAAGAATGTATCATTCATCAAACATGTGTACTGTTTGATCCGAGCTGAAACATTGCCAATAAGGAAAAAGAGAGAGTAAACCCCTGCCTCCACACAAATGTATAGATCACAGAGACTGCCGTTGAAATGAAGCCTGAACATTAACATTCTTTGATGTCTGATACTGTTTCAAAGGCTTTTTCAATCGGCTCGGTGTAAATATGAGAGGAAACTGACTGTGATCAGAGCTCTCCGTCTGAGATTGGTTACATCCTCTCATTCTGCGGACTTGCTATAAGCAGCATTTTTAATGCAGACCTGCTAGGCTCCAGTTTGGGATCCTCTTTTTAAGAGAAACCCAAAGAACAAGACAATGATACTAGGATTTCTAAATTAGAGCTTGTTAACTGATCATTATATATCATGTCTATATCAACAACGTTACATTTACGGGATTGTTCCTGGGATGTCCCTGATCTCAGCGTCCTCTTCCTCTGTCTCTGTGTCGGCGTTCTAACCTCCGGTGGATTTCTGTCCAATCAGAGTTTTCTGTTGACGACTAAAACTACTGAATGAGACTGAAATGAAGTAAAATGAGAGCAGGTAACCATAAAGTATACAGTCTAGAAAGACTTGTGTTCAGGATGCCTGGTGGCCTGCCGGCTCGCCTTCCTCCCCGTTGGCGCTCAACTCCTATTTTTCCCTTGGGGCATTTTTTGTGAGAGTCTCACAAAAAGTCTGATATCTAGGACAAGTAATGTGTAGTTCTGCTTCCATTTCTTTAAGATGGCGGTAAAAGCGATAAAAATTGCACTGGCTGGCTCAGGGGTGGGCTGATGTAATGAGTGTGGGCCTCTGAAAGTACTATGGGTACTATGCACTTAAAATACAGTGCTACAGTGGATAAAGCACAAGTGGTGCATTAAGAAAAAAGGCCAGAGCCAGCATTCAGTAGTGGGAGGAAAAGGCCAGCCAAGGGGACAGAAAGAGTAGAAAACACATTAGCTGAGATATTGACAATGACATGAAGAGCTGAGAGGACATGTGTGTGTGTTTGTGTGTGGGTGACAGATATGGCTCAAGCAAATTCTCATATACACAGATGCATACACCCTCACTGTAGTAGCAGGGCTTTCATTTTTCATGCTCCATATTTTCCAAAGAAGAGCTATTCTTGCAAAGCCAGGTAATGGTGCCACTAAATGGCATGGTAAAATTAGTGACCTCTGGGGTGGTGGAGGGAGGGAATGGGTAGAAATGTATGTGTGTTCTGTTTTAAAAAAAAAAAAAAAAAAAAAAAAAAAAAAAAAAAGTCAAACCTGCTACTTTTTTGTTATTCCCAATGCAGCCTGTAATAATTTGAGGTTTGAGCAATAAACATACTTTGAGAAAAAAAAAAATTAGTGACCTCCACTGCCACTTCTCGAAACATCCAACTTGTGAACTGATGTTAAATGTAGGGCTGCACAACATGGATTATGTCTCCAACCTGGCCTGGGAACACCTTAGGATCCCCCAGTAGGAGCTGGTTGATGTGGCTTGGGAAAGGGAAGTTTGGGGTCCCTTGCTGGAGCTGCTGCCCCTGCAACCTGACAGCGGATAAGCGGATGAAGATGGATGGATGGACGATATTTCTGACCAAATACCTTGATATCGATATTGTGGGGTTGACTATTAGTACTTTCAGAAAATATTTACACAATGGGATTTTTGATAAATAATCATCAGGTATGTGGATATAATAACTATGCAGGTAAAGGCAAATAATAGACCAGTCTGGGGTGTGCATCACTCTACTGTTATACTACAATATCCAAAATTTAAGACATCTAGCCTCATATATCAATATCCATATTATATCCAATTATTTGCCCAGCCCTAGGGAAAAG
This sequence comes from Etheostoma perlongum, assembly GCA_026937815.1. NCBI lineage: Eukaryota > Metazoa > Chordata > Actinopteri > Perciformes > Percidae > Etheostoma > Etheostoma perlongum. The sequence goes on along the minus strand of CM049393.1, from coordinate 25,295,272 downwards.
GCTGCAACGTATCGTGAAAGACACTGTGAGATGTTTTGTGTTAGTAGAAAGAACACAGTGGAAAACTGTACTTTATAATGTCATTCCTTTTTAGTGGTGGCTTTAATATTCAATTCAATTCAATTTGTTTGATAAAAGAATGTTGGAAATGATTTCCTTTTATGTGTTTTAAATTCAACAAGTCATTTTTGGACTGTTAGCAGAATACTGAGAGCATCACAAATGCAGAGAAACACTTTATTATCTATTTATCATAGTTATATTGTTGTGGCCATATTTAACAATGTTATCACATATTCTCCTCAAATCGTGCAGACCTAGTAAAATGTTGTGTGGCCTGATGTCACGTCAAAGGTTTTAAATGTACCGATGAACGTACTAATGATTTCTTTTAGAGCGGCAAGGATTAATCAATTAGTTTTAAATTAATTGCCAATAATTTTGATAACCGATTAGTCGGTTTGTGTGATTGTTTTTAAGACTAAAGTAAAAATGAATTCTTTGATTCCATCTTGTTAAATGTGAATATGTTCTAGTTTCTTCTCTCGTCTGTGACAGGAAACTGAATATCTTGTGGACAAAACAAGACATTCGAAGACGTCATCTTGGGCTTTGGGAAACTCTGATCCACATTTTTCTGACATTTTAGAGAACAAACAACTTATCCATTAATCAAGAAAATAATCTACAGATCAATCGAGTATGAAAATAATCATTAGTTGCGGCCTTAATTTCTTTATTAATAGTCATTGATGAAATACTGAAGAAAATATCCATCACGAGTCAAAGCTGTCTGGTTTTCTTCAGATTACAATATGAAACAGAAAAGCAGAATATCCACACATTGGAGGAGCTAGAACCAGAGAATGATTGGCATTTCTGCATAATTAATAAACGACTAAATCCATTCTCGAGTCAGTTAAACACTGTATTTCCAGGGGGAATCTGTTAATTGCAAAGATTTATAATGGTGAATGGTTGCAAACAAATTAGAATTTGCGGTGCAAACTGAAGCACGTCCACACAAACTGGATGTGTATGTCAAGCCCTGGGCATGCTGACTACAATGTGTGCACAAAAATAAATAATGAGAGCAAGAAGTGCAGTTCCTCAGACGTTTTGGGATCAGTCTAAACATCCTGGACACGCATTGCTCACACGGTGATGCATACGTCTGTAAAAATGAACGCAGACTAAGATTCTCTTTAACTAAAGATAGGGTGTGAAACCATTTGAAAGTGTCGTGAATGTTGTATGGATGGATCAAGAGTTATATTTGTTTTATTAATATATAACACTAGATACTGACACAGCTAAAAGACAAATTTCGCATTCTGAAATTTATTTTTGTTAAGACATTCACACGGCTTATCTGTGTCGTCAGATCTCGCAAGAGTTTGGTCCAGAGACAGAAACAGGTCTGAAACAGAGTCCGTCTGAAAAAAATTTCATTTTGTTCGGGACATATGTGGCTTGTGTAAATGGGTCCAATATTTACTTTGGTGACTACAGGGCGAAAGGATCCACGATCCAGGACCCTGAGTTGGGGCGTCCCGGCTCTAAAGCGTCTCTGACTGCACAGGCAGTCCAGCTGTTAACTGTGCATACATAAAGCAAAGGGAAACGTGAAAGCATTTACACACAGTGAGTCCTGGGAGCAGCCCAGTACACCTGCTGACCCCAGACTCATCCTGCTTTTGTGTGGCGGTTAGCCACTTAGCCATGCTCTTCACACACTTTAACTGTATTCCAGGGCTGGTACATTTAACTCAGGTTACCAAGACAACTGGTGAAATGCCCTCTATGCTTATTGATGTGTGACAGAGAGGCAGGGAAATGGCATTTTGAACAACGGTACACCACGGTATTTGACTTGTTTGCTATTTTGGGATGTAGGAAGGTGCACTGTAGCTACTGAAGCATGTGCAGCTGTTTACTGTAGATGCAGGGGGAATTGTTGGGTCTTTGTAAATTCTAGTGTGGTCTAGACCTCCTCTTTTTGTAAAGTGTCCTGAGATAACTCCTGTCATGATTTGACACTATAAATAAAATTAAGATGAGGAAATCAATTTCCATGTTTTAAGGGAAAACGGGTAAAATCCAACGACTTCCACTGCACTGAAGCTTGAGACATTACAGGGACATCTGTCCCATTATGTGTTGACTCAGTATGAGACATGTAGTATACAGTATATGTACTATAGGTAAGTTGGCATGAGACTTAGAAGCCCATGATGTCTCCGTAATGGAGTGTTTTAGCTTTATTACAGTTATTTTCTATAACTGTGTGTTTCTATTACTGGTGTGTTTGTGTGTGTTACTACATTTAGATTGATTGATAAATTGAATAGTAAGTCATTTAAAATGCATCAGCTGACGGGTCCATGCTCTTCAACGGCAGCAATTAGATTCTTGCCTATTGGGCAAATCATTTTGAGAGGCTCCTCAACCACTATTATGGATAATCTCCCAGACCTGCCACCAACTGTACACCTGGACACCCCACCACTTTATTCAGAACTCCGGTAAGCTATTGCAGGACTGATGAATAAAAAAATCGGTGGACACGTAGGATACATCCTCATGTGTCGTCTGCACCTCCTGATCCAAAACATCTTGGATCATGAGACCCTGCCACAGAACTGGAAGGATGCTAACATTGTGGTCATTTACAAGCAGAAAAGAGCAGCATATCTCTCCTCTCCATCACAGGTAAAGTCCTGGCCAAGATCATGCTCAGCAGATTGGTTGAGCATATCTCGGAAACTGTGCTTCCGGAAACGCAGTGTGGCATCCGGAAGACCAGATCCACAACAGGCTTGGTTTTTGTCTTGAGGCAGCTGATGGAGAAGAGGCGGGAACATCACAAAGACCTTTATGTAGCCTTCATCAACTTCAGCAAATCTTTTGACACCATCAACCGTGAACTGCTCTGGAAACACCTCTCCAAACTTGGGGTACCACCCAAGTTTCTCAGCATCCTACAGCAGCTGCATGCTGGGATGCAAGCCAGAGTTCTCACAGGACAACTCCAGTTTTTTGAGGTAAACGTTGGGGTGAAGCAAGGTTGTGTCTTGGCTCCGGTGCTCTACTCCTCTCTGCCATCACCTGCCTCTTCCACCGTGTCATGGGACAGACGCCGTCCATGTGGAATACCAACTTGACGGAAGCCTTTTCAACATCCGTTGGCTCCAGGTCCGCACAAAGATAATGACCCGCCAAACCTGTGAGCTTCAGTATGCTGATGACTGTACCGTCTTAGCTCACAACTCAACTCTATGCAGCTCACCCTTAACACCATATCCAGTCTGTACCAATCCTTTGGCCTACAGGTCAACAAAAAGCCGAGGTCATGTCCCATCTCACCACCCATGCACCCACACCCCCTAGTTTTCACATAAAGGGTGTTCTACTTAAAACAGTTAACCTTCCACTTTGTCCTCATGCTGCTACCTTTACCAGAAATAATCCTTTGGATGCCTACGCAGCAGGGTTTTTTGTGTGTGTTTGTATTTGTGTGCAGAATTCTGAGAATATGAAGTATGCTTTTAGTAAAACACATGTAAACAATTGAGGAAAAACTGTAACCGAGGGAATGTCCGCTGAGCATGTTTGCCCTTTACCAGCAATGTGTTCCTAACTTGTTGGCGGCCAATTGGATGAACAGCTCCGGGCTTGAACTTTATAAAATTCACTTTGAAAGTATGTGAACAGTGCCTACAGCCTGAGTATAAAGATCAGATTTGTCCGTTATGGCTGAAAAATGCCATTTCAAATTCTTGATTTAACTATATTGTAACAAGATTATAGCCGTGAAGCTAGATGTGAGCACACTAGCATTTGCTAGTTGGCATGAAACATAATGGGAATGTCAAGCACAATGCACAATGTCAAAAGCTTTGGACAAACTGTAATTTGGACCTAATGATGGCGCCTGGGTTTCCGTTATCCGATAATTAATTAACTTAGCTGTAAAAATCCGTTGAAGTCCGACAAATTTAAATCTCTCCGGCCACAATGTCCGGTTATAAATAGTTTGAGATGTCATCACTGTGGTGAAAGCGCTCCACAGTTAAGGCTTAAATTTCCAAACAGCCTGCAAAGTCCGTATCAAACCCAACATGTTCTACAGCTGCAGCTTCATATTAAAAGCATTTGATCACAAGCTGACTTTTAGCTTAGTGTTTCTTGTCAGTGACTGCTACTGTTCATCAAGAATTCATTTTTGGCTTTTCAATTTGATATGTTACAGGGAGTAATGGAAGAGCCAGGAGCAGCCACAGCAAGCTGCACAGCGAGGTAACCAGCTGCTTTGACTTTGGTCAACACATTCTCAGTGTCATCGCATCAGAAAGCGACTTTTGGTCAGGTATCTTTGACATTTTTTATTGACGCTAAAGTCTCCTTTGGCGTCATATTTAGACTTTTGACGTTCTGGGACGGGACTTACATATAATTGACAAGAACGGTACAGTTAGGTTTAGGAAAAGATGCTGGGTGGGTTGTACAATGTCCGTTTCAGTGACACACGGGACACAAACAACGGTCTCTTGCGTAAAAATCCTGTGTTGTTTGACCCATCCCCCCCCCCCCCCATTTTCTGTCTTTCATAGTACTCTCAACCATTGTCTCTCTAATACTATATCATATACGTCGAGCTGCTGCTTGACCAAGCGCCAGTATTTTATGAGTTGGGAGTGAGAAAGGGTTACTTTGGTTGTTCATAGGCTCATGCAGTGCAAAGCATCAAATCAGATCACAGATGCTCACAGAATAATGGGAAAAAAGCCAGTTCTAACAGAGAATGACATAGAAGCGCTATACACGACAAGGTGGAGCTGGGGAGGAGGTGGGTTGCATCAATGCAGCAGCGAGCAGTTAGGAGCAACTAATGCAACTTTAAGAAGCCATTTAGCAGCGAGGGTAGTTGACCAGCTGCTGTTGCTCAACTGCTGTTAATCAGCTGCTGCAGATCAGCTGATGGAGCTGAGCTGATGCAGCAGAGCTGATGTGACCATGTTGTTGGCCATAGCGGTTAGCAGCGTCTTAACTACTTAGCCTGTCAGAACTGACGCTGACGCTCAATTTATTGCCTGACTTCTTCATTAGAACAACAGTTCGCAGTTTGTTTTGCTGCCCGGAGCATTCTGGGAGCTGTAGTATTAAACAGTATGTGTTGTTACTAACTGTAAACAGGATTGCCACTTTAAGTGGCCAGCTGCACTCTTCACTGCTGCGTAAGAAGTCAAATAAGAGCCAGGAGATGGCTATTGTTTTCATTTGTTTGATGTTTAATTTGATCTGAGAAAAGACCTGTAGCAAACAGAAAATATCAGATTTTAAGTTGGCAGCAGCACGCCATCATTTAAGTGTTAGCCAGATAGGCCTACATGTATTTTTTGTGTTTGCGAAAAAATATTTTAGTTTATTTCACCTGAGAAAATGTCGGCCTACAGCTGAAGGAAATTCTTTGTGTTTACGCCTTATAGTCCTCCTAAAGAGGCCGGCGGTTCTAGTGTTAAACCACAGACCCGAAAAGCCCAGTCTGCTGGTGAGAAAAATATGGCAGAGGAAGATCTCCGGCCATGCATGGAGATAGACAGATGGGGGGGCGGTGTATTTTAATGACGGGGTCTTCTAATTTCATAGTTTGTGGGTTGGTAAAAAGTGATTTTCTCATACGTCCCCTTCAACTTTTTATCTTTTAAATCAAAAGAAGTGATTTGAAAGTTTCATTGTGAGCTTTGCATTGGCCATATTTTAAAGACTTTAGCAGAAAGTCTATAGCAGTATATATTTTAAGCAGCATAGAACAACTCAGTATTCATGTATTTTTTTAGATCTTACATTAATCTATTTTTTCTACTGGATAATCCTCTTCAGGCCTATAAAATAGTCAAATGCCATGACAGTGTCTTTGAGGATGTGCTTGGAGGTTGTGCTTTGAGAAGTCCAAAGACTTGTCGTGTATGGAGGGGAACGCTTTCTAACCTCTGATGTTCTGCCATCTCCCTAAAGCCTGAAGCAATGTTGTGGCATAGCTGCACACAAGACATATTCTGTTTCTGGTGGAAAGTCCTTTCATCTGTAAGACTTTCTAGTAAAAGTTTGTTAGAGGACATTCAAGAAAATGGACTTTCATTGCTTCGGTCCCAACAGAGATGATTACCAGCTGCTGAAATGCACACCTGCAGCAAACAAGAGCAAAGCATATGCAATAGAATACATTGGCCAGCTTGGGAGGAAGGAGGACATGAGAACTGGTTTTGTGGGTGAGACAGAAACAAATGGGCAGAAAGCAGACTCGTGCAGAGTTCAGCACAAATGCGGGGAGCGGTCTTTGTGGTTTTAGTGACTGCACGATATTTTGTTTCACAGTCTACATTGCTACATGCATCAGCCACATTACATTCAATTACATTCAATTTATTCCCCCGTTGTGACGGAGAGATCTGAGCCAGAAGGCAAAGTTCTCCATCTACCGGTCAGTTTTGTATCCTACCCTCACCTATGGTCATGAAGGCTGGGTCATGACCCAAAGAACCAGATCCATAAGCGGATGAAGATGGATGGATGGAAGTACAGTAAGTATCAGATACTTTGAGACTTCTACTCAAGTAATTGTTTTGATGATTTTGTTCCTCCTTATTTGGTATTTTGGTTCTGTATTGTCTCCTTGTGCTTGTGTCCTAGTTTCCTCCCCCGGTTGTAGTTTCTGTCTTGTGTTTCCCTTGAGTGTCTGTATGTTCTGTTTCCTGTTTTATTGGGATAGTCTGGGTCTCTGTCTCATCGAGTTTTACTACCTGCCTTGTGTTTTACCTCTGTGATTGTCATCCGCCCTGATGTTATTGTAAATGTAAATGTGCTGTATTTACGACTACTCAAAGCGCTTTTACATCATACAGGATACAGTGCCTTGCAAAAGTATTCGGCCCCCTTGAACTTTTCAACCTTTTGACACATTTCAGGCTTCAAACATAAAGATATAAAAATTTTATTTTTTGTGAAAAATCACCAACAAGTGGGACACAATTGTGAAGTGGAACGAAATCTATTGGATATTTTAAACTTTTTTAGCAAATAAAAAACTGAAAAGTGGGGCGTGCAAGATTATTCGGCCCCCTTGCGTTAATACTTTGTAGAGCCACCATTTGCTGCGATTACAGCTGCAAGTCGCTTGGGGTATGTCTCTATCAGTTTTGCACATCGAGAGACTGACATTCTTATCCATTCTTCCTTGCAAAACAGCTCGAGCTCAGTGAGGTTGGATGGAGAGCGTTTGTGAACAGCAGTTTTCAGCTCTTTCCACAGATTCTCGATTGGATTCAGGTCTGGACTTTGACTTGGCCATTCTAACACCTGGATACGTTTATTTGTGAACCATTCCTTTGTGGATTTTGCTGTATGTTTGGGATCATTGTCTTGTTGGAAGATAAATCTCCGTCCCAGTTTCAGGTCTTTTGCAGACTCCAACAGGTTTTCATCCAGAATGGTCCTGTATTTGGCTGCATCCATCTTCCCCTCAATTTTAACCATCTTCCCTGTCCCTGCTGAAGAAAAGCAGGCGCAAACCATGATGCTGCCACCACCATGACAGTGGGGATGGTGTGTTGAGGGTGATGAGCTGTGTTGCTTTTACGCCAAACATATCGTTTTGCATTGTGGCCAAAAAGTACGATTTTGGTTTCATCTGACCAGAGCACCTTCTTCCACATGTTTGGTGTGTCTCCCAGGTGGCTTGTGGCAAACTTTAGACGAGACTTTTTATGGATATCTTTGAGAAATGGCTTTCTTCTTGCAACTTTTCCATAAAGGCCAGATTTGTGCAGTGTACGACTGATTGTTGTCCTATGGACAGACTCTCCCACCTCAGCTGTAGTTCTCTGCAGTTCATCCAGAGTGATCATGGGCCTCTTGGCTGCATCTCTGATCAGTCTTCTCCTTGTCTGAGCTGAAAGTTTAGAGGGACGGCCAGGTCTTGGTAGATTTGCAGTGGTCTGATACTCCTTCCATTTCAAAATGATCGCTTGCACAGTGCTCCTTGGGATGTTTAAAGCTTGGGAAATCTTTTTGTATCCAAATCCGGCTTTAAACTTCTCCACAACAGTATTACGGACCTGCTTGGTGTGTTCCCTGGTCTTCATGATGCTCTCTGCGCTTTCAACAGAACCCTGAGACTATCACAGAGCAGGTGCATTCAGATTTCGTTCCACTTCACAATTGTGTCCCACTTGTTGGTGATTCTTCACAAAAAATAAAATTTTTATATCTTTATGTTTGAAGCCTGAAATGTGTCAAAAGGTTGAAAACTTCAAGGGGGCTGAATACTTTCGCAAGGCACTGTACATTCACCATTCACACACATTCATACACTGTGGCCGAGGATGCCGTACAAGGTGCCACCTGCTCATCAGATAAACACTCACACACATTCACACTCCGATGCTCAGCATCAGGGGCAACTCGGGGTTCAGTGTCTTGCCCAAGGACACTTCACCTGTTGTATCACCTGTTGATTGTTTGCTCCTGTTTTTAACCTCTGTGTTCCCTTTGTCTCTTGTCAGATCCTTTTGTGTGTTGCTGTGTGCGTTCCCGTTGGAATTATCTACGTTTGTACCTTTTCCAGTGCCCTGTATTCCCCCGTAAGTTTTTCCCTGCCTTTGTGCTCCTGTTTTGTACTCCTGTTTTTGTCTTGCCTTTTTTTTCTTGGACCTTTTAGATTTTGGACTTTTTTTTTGTACTCTTTGGATCCCTGTGTTGGTGTGGTCACTCTATTTTCCCATTATATTCCTTCCCTCACCGTCACAGTACTATTCTAAAAGGTGACTTTAACTTCTACCAAAGTCATCTTCTGGCAAGATACTTTGCTTTCAAGTATTGTATACTTATATAAGACTGCTGTGTACACAGATCACAAGCTTTTAGCACAGATGCAAAACAAGCAGAGACTCAAGCGGTGGCCGTTGCTTGTGCAGAATTTTAAATTGGAGATTTGTCACACACAAGCGACACAAACTTTTTTCTTTCTTTCTTGTTAGGACAAGGAGGTGGGGTGTTGCAGATCTGGCTGTATTTCCTAACCTCAGTCTAGTTTTTCTCCTTTGTTTTGTGTGAGTATGTGATATTCCTACAAGGATCTTTGAGTGTTAACCTATACTACTCTACTCCACGACGCTCCCCTTCTGGGATCGCTCTGGTGCCATATGTCCCTCTTTTCAACTGGATATCCATTAATATTTCCATGGTAAGAAGCAAGCTCCACCAATCAGGGATCTTGCAGCACACTTAGGATTGTGGGTAGTGTAGTACTTCTCTATGAAACTGTGACAACAAGGTTGATTTCATACAGACTTGTGGTTTCTACAGGAGCAAACACCTTCGTTTCACAACCTCACGGCTGGGGGAATAACTGGAATTGTTGGGTCTTGTATAATAAAAATAATAATACTTTATTAATCCCACAAGGGGAAATTACAATTTACACTCTATTGTTATTAAACACAGGCCTGAACTACACACATGCTCCGTACCTATACATGCACTAGAAGGAGAGATGTCAGAAGGAGGGGGCTGCCCATGGAAAGGCGCCCCGAGCAGTTGGGGTTCGAATATTATGTATATTATAGTGTGTGGTCTAGATCTACTAAAGTGTCTTGAGATAACTCTTATGATTTGACACTATAAATAAAATTGTGTGGAATTGAATTGTGGTCAGTCACAACCCTCACGGAGCATTCATACCAAAAGAAGTGATCCGGCAATCCGTTGATTTTCTACAGGGCTGTGGCGAGGGGAGATTTGTCGGACTTTCTGTTGTGTTCTCAAATCCCCCAATGTAGCACATTTCACAATTACGGTTTAAGTCAGTCAATCGACATTTCTAAGCTCACTTGAAGGCAGCTTCATTCCAACTGAGAGAGAGAAAGAATGGAGAAGAGCGAGACATACAGTAGCGAGTGCTTTGTTGTTACAGGAAACAGTCAGCTGTCACAAAGAAGCAGTGATGTTTCCTGTACGGGACTCTCAAACTACCTTTGAACGGACTGACAAGTCTGATCTCCAAAAGATGAGTCGGTCTCATCTTTTGCCGCAGGCCCGCTGCGTTTTTTTGAGTGCCCCCCTTTGACGCACTATCCCCATTCCCCCCCCAAAAAAGAATGGAAAGACCGGACCGTCTGAGAGTCGACGCAGGTTTTATGACTGAGGCCTTATGGAGATAATAAATGGGATTTTCACTGTTGGGCTCTATAGGACTCTCTGTCTGACTAGCTGAGTTCAACCTGACGAGTGCATACTGCTGATTGGTCCATTCCCAACATCCTGCCTGGGTTTCCAGCAGTCTGACAGCAGCACATTGGTTCTGTCCTTGGCCTTGACCCTTTGCGCTTCGCGTGTTAGATCTGTGAGATCATGCTCGGCCTAATGGTGATTTACAGTTTTACCGGGCTTTTTCAACGTAAAACTATCGCTTGCCGAACTCCTGCAACACAAGGAGTGCATGGGAGTACTGTGGTCGCTACGGAAACCAAAACATCAAAATTTTGAATTGATAGTTGAATTAAAAACCAAATTTTCCAAATGTTTCGAATAAAAAATGTCATTAGAATCATAATTTCTAAAATGATTCCAAGTTGGAACCGGTTCTCGATGCCCGGTCCTACATGCTCCAGTGTGTTGGCAGCTGCTGGCGGCTATTTAACAGCCAATAACTCCACTTTAACTACATACATATTCACAGCTGTGTGAATCAAAAACCAACAACAGCATCTGACACTTCCTTTGTGTTGCTTGGCAACAAGGCAGAATAGGCTTGTGTGTAAGAAAGGATCCATGACTGCATGCTGATGCCATCCTGGGGATGTCAGCTGGTCTGAGAGCAGCAAGTTGGCAGCTCCACACAGGGAGACAGGAAGAACATGGGCGACGATTACATTCCTCTTCATCAGTCTGTGCGATGCTTAAGATGCTGGAGGCAGAACGTTGTAGAACAGGAGTGTCAAACTCAACTTCCCTAGGGGCCACACTGGAAAAGGAGGGCCTGACATGTTTATTGAGTGTGCCAAGAATGTCAGACAGAGTGAAAAACCACGTAGGGAACAAAAAAGCACCAGAAATGTTGGAAAAATCCAAAAGCAGCTTGAGGTTCAGTGTCTTGCTCAAGGGCGCGTTCACATGTGGCAGGAGGAAGGAACAATGGAGCTGAATCAGACAAATGGAGCAAATAGTAAAATAAATCAATCTCCTCCAAGAGGTTGTCTATCCACTTCTCTCTTTGTGATTGTCTACCATCTTTCTATTCTATTCCCCCTTTCTCTACCCCCCCCCCCACAGCGCTCCATCTCTTTAGTATTAATCAAAGTTGAAGAAAACACTTTCCTCAATTTGTTTCATTTATACTTTAAAATGAGCTTTTCTTCATCTCCTCCCAGCTCGCTTGCAGTTTTCTCCTCCTCTCCACTTTAGATTTGGTGTGTGTGTGTGTGTGTGTGTGTGTGTGTGTTTCCCAGCATGCCACACTCCCAGCCCCTGCTCTCCAGTAGCATCCTTGAAGATTTGCGCCAGAGCCGAAGCAGCAATGTTTTAACTGCCCCCCCCTACCGCGAGAGGAAGGATCTGAGACAAAAATTCCTCTGCACACGACACGTTTGAGGGAGCCGAGGAACTCGCAAACACCTCCCGCCTCTACAGGCTGCACATGAAGACATTCATGTAATTCTGACATCACTATCATCTCTTTAATCTTTCATGGCATGTAACAACACATTATATAATAACACCAGCATTATGTAATAAGGATCGACCCATGCTGGTTTTATAGGGCCAATACCGATTATAAGAAAGAAATGCAACCGTTATTTCGGAACAAATGAAAAGTGAAAATGAAAGTCTTTAAATCAAAATTAAAATTTTGGAATGTTACAAACTCAAACACAAACCTTTGTTTGAATGCTTTAAGCCAATGTTTAATACATGAGAAACTAAGTGAGAAAGTCAGATAGTGTCAGACACACCTTTTAATTCATTCACTTTATCGTTTATCAGGCAAATAGTCTGTATCCATGACGTTCCACTTCCGGGATTGCTCCGGTGCCGCGGGAAACCAGAATCAGAATCAGCTTTATTTCCCAGGTATGAGGACACATACAAGGAATTTTACTCTGGATCGTATTGCTCACAATGCGCTTACTCATACAAAACAAACACTATATACACTCTATAAACAGAAACAATATAGACAGGTTGAGGCAATAGTGCATGGAAGAGTGCAAAGTATGCAGGAGGAAATTATATTTATGATAGTTATTATTTTAATTATGGAGCATTGTGCAAAGGATGCTGGAATAAATAGTATGTTATTATATAAGTATTATATTACAATATGAACAGCTCTGAAATAGAGAATGAGAATGATGAATAAATAATAAGTGGAACCAGTAAACAAAGAGATTAGAGTGTTGCTAGGTTATTGCACAGGAGGACCTGGCACTGTGATTACACCGGATGCTAATGTCCGTCCCCGTCCTCTGTCTCTGTGTTGGTGTTCTAACCTCTGAGGACTATGGTTAACTGCTCCTTTGGTTAGATCTCTGCAGGGTAAATCCAGACAGCTAGCTAGACTATCTGTCCAATCAGAGTTTTCTGTTGACGACTATTTTGCAAAACACAGATTTTTGTTAACACATAGCTTTATGAAAGCGATGAGGCTAATGCCTCTGCGTCTGTTTCATGCTTCTGGCCATGTATGAAATGAACACGAGGAGCAAACATATTTACAGATTCACCTTCTTCTTTCTCAGTACATAGGGAAATATGTCGAGACATTTTCTCTTGTTTGCGATAATGCTGAGAGTCCACCTGAGCTCATTGTCATGTTTGAACTCTTTTTTTTTAATGTCGATCTGCCAGAGATGGAAAGCAAATCATTCCATTTTACATTTGTTGTGTTTTTCTTGTCTCTATTCCCAGATCAGTAATGCATTCTGCCTTCACTTTACATGTCGCAGTGTAGTTATGCAAACACTTGGACACAGTTGGAGCCCAATCAGAAGGATTTCCCATGTCACTTTCTTTGGGATTCACACAAACAGTCAAAGTCTGCCCCTGCACTTGTTCTGTTGGGAACCGGAGGGTTGCTGGTAGGGCTGAGCAAAATATCAATATTATATCGATATCGCGATATGAGACTAGATATCATCTTAGATTTTGTAATATCGAGATATGACATAAGTGTCTTTTCCTGGTTTTAAAGGCTGCATTACAGTAAAGTGATGTCATTTTCTGAACTTACCAGCCTGTTGTAACTGTTCATTATTTGCCTTTACCCACTCTCATTATGTCCACATTACTGATGATTATTTATCGTAAATCTAAGTGTGAAGATATTTTGTCAAAGCACCACTTGTCAACACTACAATATCATCATAATATTGATATAGAAGTATTTGGTCAAGAATATCGTGATATCTGATTTTCTCCATATCACCCAGCCCGGGTTGCTGGTTCAAGTCCCCATACGGACCAAAGTATGGTGGTGGACTGGTAGCTGGAGAGATACCAGTTCACCTCCTGGGCACTGCCAAGGTGCTCTTGAGCAAGGCACCAAACCCCCAACTGCTCAGGGTGCCTTTCCATGGGCAGCCCCCCCACTCTGGCATCTCTCCATTACTGCATGTATGGTACTGAGCATGTGTGTGTAGTTCAGGCCTGTGTGTAATGTGTGTAATAACAACAGAGTGTAAACATTGTAATTTCCCCTTGCAGGATTAATACATTATAAATTATTATTATTTATTTAGTAGCATTTATTCAATTACTCTTATCTACTTAGAGAAACATGTTCTTATGGAAGCCTAAGGATGATTTTTCCTTGTCTGAGCCAAAACAAAGCAGTGCCTTACAGCTTGTGGAAAGTTAACCTCTTCCTGGCTTTGCCATGTTTTCCTTCCTCCAGTGAATTACATGTGGCTAAGACAGACCTCAACACATGTAAGAGACACAAAGAACACGACCAGATGTTTTGTGTAATGTGATTTCATACAGCAGCATCCTGGCACAGCTGACTACTCTTTCCTTGCCATTAATGCTAGCATGTGCACTGATGATGGCTAACCAGCCTTGTGTGTGTGTGATGTGCATTAGAAAAAAAGTAGAGCACTCTAACTGGTATTTGTGAAGCATTGTACGTGTTCCGCAGGGCGCTTTTCTACATGAGTGAAGAGCTTGACGCTAATGTGCTGTATTTCCTCTTCACACACACACATACACACACACACACACATACACCGACACAAGGACAGACATGGTCGCTGTAGCACTGTAATGTAAAATGACACATTGTTAGATATGGCAGAGTGGAGGGGCAGCCTGTGTCCTGCAGCTGGAAATATCATTTCAGTGCCACACACACACACACACACACACACACACACACACACACACACACACACACACACAATCATAATCCTAGGCCAGCATTATAACGTATGGAAACGCTGCTTTTTACACACACAGTTTCCAGGTGTTGTGGAGTACTACTGCATGAGTAGCAGGGTAAAGAGGGCAAAGCTTTGGGTAATGTCAGTGGCATTCCTGGCTTTACCGACTGCAAACTGACTTCGATGCATCAGAATTTAAAATCCTTCTTCTCACCTACAAAGCTCTTCATGGTCAGGCACCATCTTATCTTAAAGAGCTCATAGTACCTTACTACCCCACCAGAGCACTGCGCTCCCAGAATGCAGGGTTACTTGTGGTTCCTAAAGTCTCCAAAAGTAGAATGGGACCCGTTCAGAGCGTTCAGCTATCAGGCTCCTCTCCTGTGGAACCAGGTTCCAGTTTGGGTTCAGGAGGCAGACACCGTCTCCACATTTAAGAGAATGCTTAAGACTTTCCTCTTTATTAAAGCTTATAGTTAGGGTTATAGTTATACTATAGTTATAGTTATAGTTATACTTAGTTGTGCTGCTATAGCCCTAGACTGCTGGGGGACTTCCCATGATGCACTGAGCACCTCTCTCTTCCTCCTTCTCTCCATCTGTATGCAACCTCATCCCATTAATACATGTTACTTACTCGACTTCTTCCCTTTTTCCTGAGTCTTGTGCTCTCTCGCCCCTCTCCACTCTCCTCCTATTGCTTCCTGCAGGTGTTTCTGGCTCTGGATCTGTGGTTGGAGTCACCTGCTGCCTCCATGTTCCTGCTCAACACCCTCTGCTATAATTCTCCATGTCTCTGTATGTCTGTCTGTCTGTCTGTCTGTCTGCCTCTCTCTCTCTTTGTCTTCTCGCTCTGTCTCTTTCTCTCACCCCCAACAGGTAGAGGCAGATGCCCCCCCACCATGAGCCATGTTTCTGCTTAAAAGGAAGTTTTTCCTTGCCTCTGTGACCTAGTGCTTGCTCTTGGTGGGAACTGTTGGGTTTCTGTAAATAACATCATAGAGTACGGTTTAGACTTTCTCTTTATGGAAAGCGCAAAGAGATAACTGTTGTTGTGATTTAGCGCTATATAAATAAAATTGAATTGAATTGAATTGAATCAACACCTTTTCAACACCTAGCTGGAACGCATCTAGGGCTGGGCCATATGTAGAAAATCAGATATCACGATATTCATTCATGCATCGGTATCGATATTGTAGGGTACTTCCACAAACAAATTACAATGAGATTTTAGATAAATAACCATCAATAATGTAGTGAACAGTATCAAGTGAAATTAGAGAGAAAAATAAAAATAATGGTTTCTAGCTACAGTATATAATGACTATGTTTATATGCATGCCCAAAGTGGTGTGATGTTAAAACTTATCTTCAATTCTTCAAATGATATTGCCTCAAAATGTCTCACAGAAGATTGTCTGAGAAAACTGAGTTAGTATGTGGTTGCTATTATCAATTTAGACCACGCAATTGTATATCTTGATATCTCAATATGTGATTTCATCACAATAGGAATTCATTCAAAGAAGATAAATGATCATATTGAATTCTTGCCCAGCCCTAAATGCATCTCAAACCTCCCGTGGAAGTGATTTGAACTACAAGAATTCATTCATGTGTGAGATCATAAACGTAATCTGAAGTAATTCAGCTGAATCCTCTTCCTGGCTGAGCTGGCAGGAGGAGAGGGGCGGAGAGAAAGACATTTCACAGTGTCAATTGAAGGTGAGGCTGATGGCGTTGGAATAAGCTGAGCGGCGCTGAAAACTACATTTGGAGAGAGCTACAGAAGATAAATAAGAATCAGAAAGAGAAGAGCGCATGATGTAGGAGGAAGCACAGATATTCTCTCTAACCGTGTCACAGAGGTGAATCTGCTAACAGCAGGTGGGAGGTGACAGAAAGACAGGCAGAAAGACAGGCAGTAAGACAGGCAGTGGATGGATGCGTGGCTGCTCTCCTTCAAGCTCAGCATTTAGAGATGCTCTCGCCATCTCTGCATGGGTGTGTGTGCTCACTCATCGGCTGTCAGTGTGAGAATGACGTGGCGTAAACAAATCCCTCTGCATCTCAATGTCTCTCCTCCCTTCCACAAAATGGTTTGTATGCTGCACAAAATGTCTCTCGGATGTCTCCGATCACCATCAGTGGCCAATGTGTGAACAGTCAGCTCTTGCCATCTGGCTTGTGCTCCCCCTGCCTTCTGCATGGCCTTCTGCATGGCCAACAGACCCGTGGAGCTCTGCATGGCAGCCTCACGTCATCTCTGGACATCAGCCTGAGCCACAACCTAAAACCTCAATCAGGCGGTTGAGAGAGGAGCAGCTGGGGTTCAAGTCTTTAGGAGAATACATTTCAGTTTGTATTATGGTCAATATTTGATATGACAACTGCCTCCTAAAAAAGCCTCCTGTAGTTTGAGCAAGTTTCATACAGTCTATGAGTTTGACAAAATAGTCTTTACTCAAGTTAGGCTAGTTTGTCCGCCAAGTCCCCCGCAGAGTCAAGGTTTTACCCGCTTCACAGCTGTTTGTTTTTTTTACATTTCTTAATTTTCAGTGCAAAGCCTTAATAAATGTGTCATGGCCTACCAAAGGTTTCTGTTACTGGATATTTCTACTGGAAGTGAAATGCATCAGTCAGGAAAATGCATCACTGTTCATGGGCACTTATGTGTGTACAGCACTAAAGCAGAAAAAGGGGAGGTAACCTTGCCCCTTATGACCTCATAAGGGTCAAGATTCCAGATCGGCCCATCTGAGCTTTAATTTTCTCAAAGGCAGAGCAGGACACCCAGGGCTCGGTTTACACCTATCTCAATTTCTATTCACTGGGGAACCATAGGCAGGCTGGGGGGGACCTCGTATTAATGTTAAAAACCTCATAAAGTGACATTTTCATGCCATGGGACCTTTAAGGAACACTGATCCTGAAATAAACAAAGTAGCAAAGTTTCAGCTAAGTTAATAAGACGTGTCATGTTTCTGTTGGCAGAATGTATTATGACATACATAATATAATTTGACCTGATGGCAGGATGACTGTTAGAGGAATATCCCCTGCTCATGTCCTGTTTCATCACACAGAGACAGAGGTGTTGTAGACACTAATGTCACATGCTAATATAAGCTTGTGTTCGTCACATGTTAGCTTGAATTTTTCTATTGTATTATTTTGTGCAGTAGCTTACAGTGTTTGCCTTTTTCCCTGTTATCCTCTGGCTGTCTTGCACTTTTAAAATACTCTGAGAGGAGTTCATATATACAGTACAGTACAGAAGAGTGTCAGCGTGACGTATGACATCATTATCTTCCTGCCAGGAAATGCACACTGGCAGCGGGTCACTTTGGATCTATCATCAGGGCTTTATTTACTTTGCTTTGCCTTTTCAAACCACTGAACTCACATCCCATCCTCTCTGTACACTGTACAGCTCTTTTCTAAACAGATATATTTCACAGATTCATTTATTTATAGGATTTTATTGAGACTTTCTATTTATGATTCTTGACTTTTACAGTAGCCAACTTGTTTTACTTTCTTGTATGTTAAAACCTTCTTGGCAATAAATGTGTTTCTGATTCAGATTTTTGCTAAAACCATCATCTTAACCGTTCTGAATTGCTGCAATTGTCTTGATATATTCTTCTTTATGTCGGTGGGGTACAATTATTTCCAGCACAGGCTGTCTTGTTCCAGTGGTTTTGTGTAGCTGAAGTATTAATGGTGACACCACAACGGTTGGGGAAAATAACTGGTGGTGCTTCACTATGGCAAATGCAACATTCTACTGGATAACCTAACTGTCTGAGTGTGTGGGCTCTGTGGTTTGATCAAGCTGCTGGCTATTTTTCAGTGTGTATCTGATAGAAAGGGTGCTGGGTGAATAAACTCACAACATTTTTCCACCCTATAAAGTGTCAACATTCTGTCACTGTATCTCTGAGGTACCTCCATACCTCTCTGACACATTGTAAGCAAGATATGAATATGCTTACGGAAGCTTAGAACTACTGTGTTATATACTGTTTTGGAATAGGTTTAACAAGGTGTGCCTATAACAAAGTTACATACATACAGTATAGATATAACTGAAATCCCATCCACTTCCTAGTTTTTTCCATCAGTTTTTATTGCTAAATGTAGTTTCTCATTAAAATCTATGTTCTACGGAGCCCCATGGGGATCATTGAGAAAAGAAATGATGGTTGAACTTTTGATAGATCTTGCAAAGGTTTTGCAAGATATCGCAAAAGTCTGTTATGAATTTTAACAACTAACTTTCTAACAAGGTAGTTAGGGGCCTTAATAACCCAGAGCATGGTCAAGTGATGTAGCAAGATCTTGCAAAGTTCAACCATCATTTCTTTGTCCCCTAGGGCGCTCCGTAATATCCTTCAGTTCTGGGAAGAAACATTTCAGCAACTTTCCATATTAACACATAATTAGATGCATTTTGTTAGCATTCCCCAACTCTTTGAAAGGCGCATCAGAACTCTTTAACAGCGCTTCTGTGCCAAAAAACGAATGGGATATGTTCTTCTTGAATGCTAACTAAATAAGTATTGTTTAAGCTTTGATGAAATACAGACGTGTTATTTGAGGCAGTCAGTTGAGGCATATATAAATTGCACCTCTCAGGTGTTAAAACCACCGACGTCTTGGGAATGGGTTTGAAGTAACTTATTACACACTAATAACACTGAGAAGCTTAATTTGTTATGCCCTGCAGCATGTTGCACTAGCTGAATGTGACCAGGTGTAAAGTCATTATAAACCCACCTCTGTTCACTGCACCATCACCACACACAACTAAACTCAGCTACAGCAGACAGGTTGCAGCTCCATCTTTAAATTAATGTCTTTGCTATGCTACTGACTACTGAATTGAATAAACCAAAGCAAATCTGTGAGTTAAAGAGTTATTTCATGTTGCTGGCATTCAATGATTGAGATTACTGCAGACTGATTCTGCGTTTGCAAGATGGACAACATCTGTGTCCCAACAGGTAAAGCTACAGACAACATTTGTGTCCCAACAGGTAGCGCTACGGACAACATCTGTGTCCCAACAGGTAACGCTACAGACAACATCTTTGTCCCAACAGGTAAAGCTACAGACAACATCTGTGTCCCAACAAGTAACGCTAAGGACAACATCTGTGCCCCAACAGGTGACGGTGTGGACAACGTCTGTGCAGGTAACCCTAAGGACAGCAGTGTGCCCGAGCAATTGACAGATCTAAACTTGTCTGGAATTAACGTTTAGGCTTGCTATATGTACATGTGGCACAGGCCCTACCAGCTGGGGTAGGGGCCGCCCCGTGACATTTAGTGCTACCCCCCCACTGACACTTTAATAACGTGCACTGCTGTTGCTGTTGAATGTATGACGTCCACATATGGAACAATGTCTTTGGCCACTGAGTCACATCCAACAGCTTCAATGTCCGTTTTTTATTGTTGGTTTGTTTGACTCAGTGGTTCCCGAAATGGAGTCCAGGGACCCCCAGGGGTCCCAGAGGGGGTTCCATGGGGTCAAAACAGCAAAAATTTATTTTCACTATATTTAGAGCTGCAGGATATGAGAAAAATATGAATTTGTGATTATTTTGACTGATATTGTACTTGTGACATCATTCACAATATTGGAGAGAATGATAATTTTTGTGCCGTTATTCTCCTTTTCATTGGAAGGTATTCAAATGAAAGATATTAAAATGATTATGGTGTCATTTTTGTGAGGATCCGTACCAAAACAAGATGTCTCTGCAACACCACAATAATACATATTTGGGCTTTAACAAATACCATTGTATGTACACTGTGGCATTGATAATTGTATTTCTATTTTTAGATTATTTTATTTGCTGTAACTCCTTGTTGTTATCTAATGATTGCGTTATATGTTGGGACCCCCTCAAAAACAAGATTATACATCTCAAGGGGATTATCATAATAAATAAATTTGAATAATTGCATATTGCGATTTTGATAAAATTGCGATTAATTGTGCAGCCCCATCTTTGCTGTCTTGATAATGAACATGTCTTTTAATGCACACTTGCAGAACTCAACTCAACAGACCATTACAACAGGCATTGGCTAAATCAAATCAATTCTCACCAGTTATATTTTTATTAAATCACTTGTGACACTTTGAATTATTCCATTGGATGTCAGATCACTACAGTTCTTCTTAGTTCCAAAACATGTGCCATGTAGGAATTCTGCCAAATTCTTTCCTTTCTTTTCAATTTCCGGTTCCACAAAGCTTTCTAGTTTCCTGTCTGTGTGTTGGACAGACATGGACCTTGACAACAGGTAACTGTGTGCATAGTGTTGGAGTTAGAAACAGATAAGCTGCATGTTGTGTGGCAACACACGACCCGAGACAATCACTGTCAAAATGACTCCCACCATGAAGCTTCCCTACAGCAGATCCACACGGATGAAAGCATGTCGGATCTGCAGAATCAAGCCTACGGTCCACAGCACACTGTGTCCTGCAGCTCCTGTACTGGGGGGGAATATTAAGCAGTCAACTAAATGAGAATATCAAGTCAGGATGCGTTCGGGGCTGGCCGTGACTGGAGGGCGGGAAGTTTACACCTGCCCCTGCTTTCTGTCAAACTCACACACACATACACACACACAGTCAAAAAGCAACCGAAGACATTTAGGAAGTATGCAGCAATGATGCCTGTGCTGCTGCAGGCATCACTGAGGCTGCCGCTCGCCTGCACACGCATGATATAATGCAGCCCATCGAGGAGCTGCGGGGGGGGGGATACTGATGAAAGGTTTTCATACTGCACATTGGTGTGTGTGTGTGTGCTTCTAAATAAGAAGAATAGGAAGAAAATTACTATCTGAACATGTAGTAAAAATGATGTAATAAATTCCCTTGAGTGGTAGGCCCAAAATTGGTTTAACTAGTGATCATGTTTTATCTTAATCAAAGATGGATAGACAGATAGATAGATAGATAGATAGATAGATAGATAGATAGATAGATAGATAGTAGTGGATAATGTTTGACAATGAAGAAGAGTGTGTGAAATAAAAAAAGATGATGTCTGGTTCTGCTGCATTGATTTGAACCCTTTTTTTGGTTTTTCATAAAAACTAGAAGCATCCTGCATGCTGATTGGCTCACTCATCTGGCATTTTTTCTTTCAATTTGGTCGGTGCCTAAAAAGTATAGAATTCGGTAGCCAGCCCTAGTAATTAGTTTTGGTTAGTTATTGGTCGGTCCAGTACATACGTGGAGCTGCACATGGAAACAGCACGGCTGGAGAATGAGTGGAGATAGAGAGAGACGGAGGAGGAGGAGGAGAAGGAGAGATGTGCTATCTGCTGGGAGAAAGAGATAGAAACAGAGAGGACGCTGTGCCGTGCCTGCCACAAGCGCTCCCACTTCAACCTGTTGTTGTCATGGTTACCCATCTCCACACATACTATTTGCACACACACAGGAAGCAGCAAGGGGAACCAGAGATGGAGAGATAAATAAAGGAAACAGAAAGTATTCTCCATTGATGGAGGGAGTGGAGGAAGAAAAGACAAAGTGCCAGGGCCAATCCACTTGCTCATCCATCCGTCCATCAAGCCAGTCTCCCGTCAGCCCATCAAATCATAGACAATCAAAGAACATCAAACAAGGGGACGGACACACACACACACAAACACACACACACACACACACACACACACACACACACACACACACACACACACACACACATACACACTATCCAAGGAACTGTACACAGCTCTTGTTGATTTAAATAAGTGATGGGGGACCTTGAGATGGGAGAGTAGAGAGGCAGTGTGACATTCAGAAGGCGTAGACCGACAGCCAGAGATGGATTATGTCACAGCAGCTCTAGTTCATGACTAATGCAATAAATAAACTGGGAAGAATATCCCTTTAGTTCCAGGCCGAGGCCACAAACTTCAAACAGGCGCACGCACGCACACACACACACACACACACACACACACAAACACACACACACACACGCACACTGAGCAGCAGCACACTGCTACACAACTGTGAGTTGACTGTAACAAACAGACACTACTTTCCCCCCCAGCATGCACCTGGGCAGGAAGCCATTACAGTCCTATAACACAAGACATGCAGCCTCGGCTGAAAGCAAACAGGAAGCAGGAAGGTACATTCATAAATGTCTTACCTGGTGAGGAGTGATACAGCCGTACAGCAGGAGGACATGGAGACAAAAGACACAGAGACAATTGGTTAGCCGCTGTTAAGCAGAGGTACTGAACAGAGCAGACATTATAGCATCAATAATCCTGTACATCATCTCAGCCTTCATCCCAAAGCCTGAAATTCAGGAAGCTTCAGAAATAAGTAGTAGTTGATACAATGTATTTGAAAAATACCAAAAAAAACATCAGCAGAAAACAAATACTTCTAAAGGGGTACAATATCTAAAAAAGGTTTGAGAACAACTGCTCTACGATGGTGGAATGTAACTTCACACATTCAGATTTCTGCACACTAAACACGTGTAGTTTATCAAATCTGATGTTTTATTATAAAGTAACTTAGCAACAATATAACGGCCTACAAGTCCAGCTGAGATGATGAGACCATTAAACACACAGCTGGTTGGATCCTTTACACTTTCTATAATGGGAGAATTGTTCATTACTTTTTCAATTCAATTCAATTTTATTTATAGTATCAAACAGTTATAACACTATGCAGATAGGGTAGGTCTAGACCACACTCTATAATTTACAAAGACCCAACAGTTCCAGTAATTCCCACAAGAACAAGTATTTAGTGTGACAGTGGCGAGGAAGATATCCCTTTTAGGGAGAAACCTCTGACTTTAACTACATTTTCCTGATGATACTTACAGACTTTGACATAAGTACCATTTTAAGTTGCAGGATGTTTACTGTGTGGTAATAGTAATATCTGAATACTTCTTCCACCACTGCTGCTCTACAGTGTATTGATGTGCCCTGGGAACGTGCCAGCTCCATTTTGACTGGACCTGGCAGTAGAAGCCAGTAGAGCGCTGTGGCCCTCTTGTGGCCACACACCAACACCACCACTACCCAGCAATACTGAACGCCAATAGATTGTTCCAGGAGCTCCCAAATATTTTAATGCCCACCTGACCCTTAACATAGAGACACGGTCATCACAGACCAGCGTCAGACTGCAGGGGAAGAGGGTCAAACCATTATGTAATCATTATTTAATCATGTTTTCAGAGTTTTCTCCCAGAAAAGTTGTTGTTTTTCCAACAAGGGGCCAGTCACAGACTGATGTAAACAATGTAGAGTCCAATAGTTTCTGTGATTACAAAATACAGAAAGGAGATCTCAAAATTGAGACTTTGAAAAAGCTATATGACCAATTCCACAGGGCCCTACATTAAGTCAGTGCTGAAAGATAACTGGAATCTCCGTCAGAGCCAGAGCACTGTCTTTACTGTAGCCTCGATGAGCAATATTAATGTGATATTCTATACAACATATGCATACTGAATGATTGAATTAACTAAAATGCAGCAATTAAAACATTCTATGCTAAATAAGAGACTTAGAAAAGACAAGATCAATTGTGTAGCCCAACATTTATGCCCCACTGTAACTGAAAAAACCTCTAAAACAAAATTATTCCCAGTGGCTTAGTTCTGGTGGGGAGGCTTATTAAAAGAGCAACTGAAGACACAAGGGAACACAACTGCAGAGAAACAAAGCAGAAAGAGCGAGTCACGCACTGAGAAGGTCCAAAGAATGAAAATAGGTCTGCAGATGTGAGTGTGATGTGTTACAACACACACAGATAGTGACTCAGCAGCATCCCCTGATAATATACAATGCTGGGGGCATCTACCAGGCAGTGAAATACTAAGGCTACATCTATTTATATTCATTTATTAGTCTTTATCTATCATTTTTACTGATCCAAGTGGGGAAATTACAATTTACACTCTGTTTGTTAGAAATCACTATACACACATAATAAGGACCTACTCATACACAAGTGGAGAGATGTCAGAGGGAGTGGGCTGCCAGTGCTAATACGGTGCCTTGCTCAAGAGCACCTTGGCAGTGCCCAGGAAGTGAACTGGCTACCAATCCACACTCTGTACATTGGTCCGTACTGGGACTTGAACCAGCGACCCTCCCTTTTAAGCGTTTGAGTTTTTGAGCTCCCTACAACACACCCCATCCAACATGCCCCATCAACACATCCCCTACAACACGCCCCATCCAAAATGCCCCAACACACCCCATTAACATGCCCCATCAACATGCCCCTACAACACGCCCCATCCAAAATGCCCCGTACAACACACCCCATCAACATGCCCCCTACAACACGCCCCATCAACATGCCCCCTACAACACGCCCCATCCAAAATGCCCCGTACAACACACCCCATCAACATGCCCCCTACAACACGCCCCCCATCAACATGCCCCCTACAACACGCCCCCATACAACACGCCCCATCCAAAATGCCCCTACAACACACCGCATCCAACATGCCCCCTACAACTCGCCCCATCAACACATCCCCTACAACACGCCCCATCAAAATGCCCCCTACAACACGCCCCATCCAACATGCCCCCTACAACACGCCCCATCAAAACATCCCTTACAACACGCCCCATCCAAAATGCCCCCTACAACACACCCATCAACATGCCCCATCCAACACGCCCCATCCATCCCCCCAACACGCCCCATCAACATGCCCCATCCAACACGCCCCTACAACCGCCCCATCAACATGCCCCTACAACACGCCCCCTACAACACGCCCCTACAACACGCCGCATACAACATACCCCCTACAACACGCTCCATCAACATGCCCCCTACAACACGCCCCTACAACACACCCCTACAACACGCCGCAGCCAACATGCCCCCTACAACAAGCCCCATCCAAAATTCCCCCTACAACACGCCCCATCAACATGCCCCATCCAACACGCCCCCTACAACACGCCCCCATCAACATGCCCCTACAACACGCCCCTACAACACGCCGCATACAACATACCCCCTACAACATGCTCCATCCAACACACCCCTACAACACGCCGCATACAACACACCTCATCAACACGCCTGTTACAAAAAGCCCCATCCAACAAACCCCATCAACATGCCCCCTACAACACGCCCCTTCAACATGCCCTATACAACACACCCTATTCAACACGCCCCATCCAACATGCCCCATCAACACGACCCCTACAACACGCCCTCTACAACAGGCCCCCTTCAACAAGCCCTATCCAAGATGCCCCTACAACACCCCCCTACATTACGCCCCATCCAACATGACCCCTACAACATGCCCCCTACATTATGCCCCATCCAACACGCCCCCAACAACAAATTAAGCTATCTATCAACACTGTCTTGCAATTTTCAGACAATAATAATGAACAGCTCTAATCTACAAGTCTGATCTGTAAAAGGGACAGATCAGGATTAATGACTGTGACAGTGCCGCCCAGGTTTGAATAATCAGAGTCACGACGAGCTGATTCATGGCCCACTGTGACCATAATTCAGCATATAGAGAATGACCTCTTCAAATCTCCCAGGCGCAGGACGCACTCATTCACCAGGAGCCGGTGTGTAGTTAAGACCCAGCTTTCCCTCCTGAGTTACAATTACACTGAGGGAAAGAAACCTGTGCTCCAACCACCAGGGAACCATTCAAACAGATGTACACCTCCACCCGCAACAGGAGCAGAGCAGACAGGGAGAGATATGGCGATACGGAAAAAATCAAGTAGCACAATATTTTTGACTAAATACAACCACGTGGATACTGCAGCTATAATGGTAGGGTTGGCTATTGGTGCTTTCACAACATAGTAACACAATGATAGGAAATCTGTAGCAGGAAAAGGTAAGCCTCTCCTTGATTTCATTACCAGAAATGAGTAGGATGAAATGCAACGCTACCAAGCCACGGCCAAGCGGACCAATCACAGTTGGTGCGGCCTGCAACGCAGGGACGCTTAGTTACATTTTTTGAGAGGTGCATGTCTTAGGGCTACACCGTTGATTTAACGCAGAAGACTACATTTGCCTTGAGACAGTGAAATGTTGTTTTTGCTTTAACACTCACAGCCCATTGCGGCAGCTATACTCCAGGACTCCTCCCATCCAGAAAGGCGGTGCAGGCCCGACCTAGAGAGTCAAACAGTGACTCCAACAGCCCCACTATCTTTGAATTAGGTTGGCACCCTGGTGCAGTGGTTAGTGGTTAGTTCCTCTGGCCCTATTCTGTGTTTACCCGCCCCAGCTCCAAAGACCTGCACGTTTTCACCAAGCCATTGGGCTAGAGTGCTGTCAATCTGATAATTGAGACTTCCATTGGATCAGAGTGCTGTCACTTGGCTGCCTGTTCTGCCAATCTCCCCAGCCCTTGTCACACGACCAATTCATGTTCCCATGGCAACTATCCAAAATTCTGATACCATGGAACCATGGCAGAAAGGCAGACTGAAAATGTGTATTGTATTTAGATATACATTTTTTTTCAAAATGAAATCCAGTGAAATTAATAATGAATGTGATTTGTTTTATTTTATGTGTATATGTATATGTGTGTACTATATATATATATATATATATATATATATATATATATATATATATATATATATATATATATATACACACATTTCTAAGCAGATTTTCAATGCTGTATTCTGATTAAATACACCACACTTATACAATCCTAGAATCCTGTTGGCTGGGATTACCGGTGCAACAAGGCACACTTCTGACTGGAGACTTTGAACTAGAGAGGGCAGTGAAACATTGCTTTGCAGAGGGATCAAACCTCACAAAGAGGAGGCTGGCGGGGGCGGGGGGAAGGAAGGGTGCGATCTTCCTCCTCCCCCTCCTCTGAGTGTGTGATGTGTTGCAGCCAGGCGTGCAGCCTTCATTATGGGCCTGTAATTAAAAGAAGACAAGACTGGGGAAAGTGCCTAATACTCCTGGCTGTGTTCCGGGATCAAAGTCGGCCCAGACACGCTTGCACGAACGAACGCACGCACGCACCCAGCACCGGCAGCACCCGCAGCGGCCCACCGCTCAACCCAAGCCTCCCCCGACGGCTGCCATTAGCGGGAGGAGCAGGAGGAGGAGAAGCTGCTGGGAGGAAGGGAAGAGATGAGGAGGGTGAGACAGAGGGAGAGTCAGAGGGAGGTTTGCTCTCCAGTGGAAGTAAAGTTCATTTCTCCCTACATTGTCATTGTAGAATGACTCACTTTGGCAGAAATTTTGTCCCTTGAACAAACTATCTCACTGAGGTGATATAGATATGGTGTTGTTGTTGTAAATGTGTTATGTTCTATGTGTCTTTATACAGTTAATATTTGGTTTCTGTACCAAATATTAAGTTCTGCTTTTCTAATGTATCAAATACGTATGTCATGCAATAAAATGCTAATTAATCATATAAAAATCATGCAATGTGATTTTCTGGATTTTTGTTTTAGATTCCATTTCTCACAGTTGAAGTGTACCTATGATAAAAAATTACAAACCTCTACATGCTTTGTAAGTAGGAAAACCTGCAAAATCAGCAGTGTATCAAATACTTGTTCTCCCCACTCTATCTGTATATATAGAGTTATTCTGCTAGTTTGTATTCAAAAACCTCCACCATAAATGTTAGTAGTCAGCTGCTGACCATATCCTGACATATTGCCCCATTCATGTGCTCCATGGCGTCCCATAGAGCGAATGCAACTCCCAACCAACGTGGAAAAAAAACACAGGATACCTATCATGCAAATGCGTAGCTGAGAGCCAGTGGAAGACCTTCAAGGGTGATTCTTAGCTCTAATTCTAAAAACGCTCCTTGTCCTTAAAGGTCCCATGACATGGTGCTGAGCATGGTATCTGAAGTCTCTTTTATATATAAGTCTCTTAGTGGTCCTCTAATACTGTATCTTCCCATTATGACCTCATAATGGGAATATTCCAGATCGGCCCATCTGAGCTTTCATTTTCTCAAAGGCAGAGCAGGACACCCAGGGCTCGGTATACACCTATCACCATTTCTAGCCACTGGGGGACCATAGGCAGGCTGGGAGAACTCATACTAATGTTAAACAACCTCATAAAGTGAAATGTTCATGCCATGGGACCTTTAATGTTTTGGAGTATCTTTTTGTCAATATAACACATTCAAAATTACTTTTTTCAAATAGCTCCTTGGTACTAAAGAGTTCAAATTGAAGTACTCAGTATAGGACCTAAAACCCTACGAGACAGTGAAACACCAGCGGAGAGGTGTGTCTGCTCCAGTGTGTGGTCTTACACTCTGATTACAGTACACGGTTAATAACAGCCTTAGGGCCAGGGGACAGGGACATGCACTCAGCGGAGAGACACGTGTCATAATGCTTGGGCTGTTGGTGAAGGATTGCATATTTACTCTGCGGAAAAATCTGAAAGGATGAGAAGTAAAAGGAGAGGAAACACGAGAGGAGGGTTTGCAGCAGACAAAGTATCTCAGCTTTAAGTGAATTTAATTTTTCTAAAACAGAGCAAGAAGTTGGATCAATAGACAGACTTTTCCATGGTCCGTATTTGAGGGCGTGGGGTCCAAAGACAGTGTGTGTGTGTGTGTTTGTGTGTGTGTGTGTGTGTGTGTGTGTGTGTGTGTGTGTGTGTGTGTGTGTGTGTGTGTGTGTGTGTGTGTGTGTGTGTAGGCCAAAGGATTCCACAGGCCCCAATGAATGAATAAGTATAATTGTAACAGCCAGTTCTGCAGCTGGAGAGCTGTGGACTGAGGTTGTCTGATATATATGATTTCATTCAGGAACTGAGCGGACCGAAGGCAAGGAGAGGGAGAGAAGGGGGAGCAAAGAAGGAAGGAAACAAGAAAGGAAGGAGAGAACGAACACACAAAACAACATAAAGTGGGACTGATAACCATGTATGTGTGTGTGCGTGCCTGCGTGTATGCGTTTGTGGATGGATGTGGGAATGTGGGCGTGGATTTGGTTAAAAGTATTAAGAATGTCCATAATGAAACACACATGGGGAGCCCAGACTCCAGAGTGTACACACACACACACACACACACACACACACACACACACACACAGTGCAAAATGAAGAACAAACCTCACACTAGAACTGCATGCAGGAGCCGCAATAGGTCCAGCAACTACCATTTCCTCAGTTCACAGTGGAGAAAGCTAAGCAGCTGAAGTTGATTCCAAACACGGGCGTAGTGCTAGAAGAGGAGTTATGACTTTCAGATATTAATAACTGTAAACACAGTTTGGCAAACAGCATATTTAGATTAGTTAAAGAGCTAGCAAATTCGCTTCACACAGATTCAAATTAAGACGTTTATAATTTTGAATTTTGAACCAAGTTCACAGTCCTAAAAAAAAATTGACTGTTGCCTGATTTCTTTATTGGAATGACAGTTAACAGTTTGTTTTGCTGCCCGGAGCATTCTGGGAGCTGTAGTATTAAACAGCATGTGTTGTTACTACCTATAAACAGGATTGCCACTTAAAGTGGCCAGCTGCACTCTTCACTGCTGCGTAAGAAGTCAAATATGAACCAGGTGATGGCTATTATTTCATTTGAGAGATGAGAAACCTACATTTATTTATTATGATTTTGCAAATAGTTTTTATTAATATGGCGCTGGGCGCTAGATGGCAACATCACTAGCGGAGCTCACTACTACCCACCAAAAAAGTGTATCTTTTAATACATGCATATTTTCTTAAACAGTAACATTTTTTTTTTTTTTTTTCAACCTGGACCCTATTTTTTATGTTTTTGTGTTTAAGTGACTGATGGGAATAAGTCTTTGAAATTAGTCCAGTATTAAGCCAGACGGAAGAAGCTGCAATGTAAGTTAATGGGCAATTGCGCATCTTCAGTTAGCGTGTTTTTGTTGCTTACAGACTCAGATTATTATTCTAAGTGTCTGACAACATTATGGAAAGGATTCCTACAGAGATATACTTTTATGTAAAGAGTAAGATCCTTTTAGTTTAACATGAAACAGCCCCAAAATCACCGCCACCAAACCCACCAGACTCCATGTCAATAATCACTACTTTCATCATCATAACACACACTTCATTCAAAGTAGACAGAAACTAAATAAAACTCCCAAAAGCTGTCGTGGTTCATCTGTCCACTGTTCCAACAATCACCACTCTGGTCTGGTTGAAATAAACTCTTAATTCACCCATTTACATGTAGATATTTGCTGGCTCTATACACGCTAAAAGTCCTGATTATTTAAATGGAGTCTGGTGGTTTGGTGATGGTGATTTTGGGGCTGTTTCATGTTTTAAACTAAAAGGATCTTTTTTATCTGTTTGGTAAAATGGTACTAAACACAGTCTGAGAGGATTTTAAGTGTGATGGTTTCTCTCAATTCTTAACATTTTGGTGCTGGTGAGTTTCCTTTTTGGGCTAAAACCTCTTTGGGGGCCACCAACAATTCCTCAATGCTTGAAAAACGCTGATTAGGCTCAGAAATTCACTCACAGGGAAAGTGTTGCGCTCCTTTTCCACTTACTCAGTATAATATGCTGTAGCCGCACTTTAATCATACCACACATTTACACTGCGGCCTCACAGCAGGAGGTAGCAGTGCCGGCCTGCAACATTGTGCTCTTTCTTTGAAGCAGAACCAAACTGCAATGGTCTCCACTCTCAGCCGGGCTACGCCATCACCGTTAGGTGATTGGTTAACACGTGTGGTCATGGATACAGTACAGCCGACTGCAGGTGTCCAACTATATGGAAATTCCACATTACACATCAAAGCTGTGGCGTGTCAGTCAGCTCCTGAGCTGGAGCAGCCTTCAAACACACACTGTCACTGAGGAGCAGAGCCCATTTATGAAGGAATATGTAAGTTAATGAAATTTATTGCATGTCCACAGAAAAATAAAACTAACTGTGGCTGTAGGGATTTTTTTAATAAATTGTGCTAAAGGAATTCTGCACCATTTGGGACAATAACTGAGAGCCTCAAGAAGAGTATACATCTTAAAAATATTTCAGTTAGAAATAGCTCTATATCGCAATGTCTGGAGAAAGTTCAGTACGCATCAGACAGTCACATACGGGTCCCTCCCAAAACTGATGATCCTATAGATGTCAATCCAAATTTCATTATTTTGACAAATGTGTATGCATTTCTTTCTTTTATAGACAGGTGTAATAAATATTCTGTGAATTTGACTGAACCTGAGTGTTTTGCGATACCTTAACAAATTAAGGCCATGTCCCCTCAGTCTTCCCCTGTCCAAATGGATGAATGACCCAACACTGTGGCAACATATTGCTTACTTGGACAAACATATTTGATTGAAGGCCTTAAAGGGTAACTAGCCTACAATTTATTTCAACCTGGACCCTATTTTCCTATGTGTTTGTGTCTAAGTGACTGATGGGAACAACAATCTTTGACGTTGGTCCAGTGTTAAGCAGGATCACTGCAGTCAGCAGCAGCGTAACAAGCTACAATGGAAGTTAATAGGACAAATGTGCAGCATCTATTTACCTTCACAAAAGTGCTCATTTTGGAAAGGATCCATTCATAGATAGACCTTTAAAACTTCTTTGAGACCTCTCTGTTTAACCAGAAACAGCTCTGAGGTTGCTAGTGCTAATCCCACCAGACGCCATTTTTAAAAACAATACTTTTAGCTTATACTTGCTAAAGTATACTTGTATAGAGCCAACATATTTTCACATGTAAATCGGTATACTATATGTTTATTTCAACCAAAACTAGAGTCGTGATGGTTGGAAAAGTGGGAAGATGACCCATAAACGGCTCTTCATAGTTTTATTTTGTTTCTGTCAACTTTGAATGACGTGTGTTTTATGATGCTAAATTTACTCTTTAGTTACATGGAGTCTGGTGGCTTTAGAGAACGCAATTTTGTGGATGTTTTTACGTTCGGAAAAAGGATCTTACTCTTTAACAGAAAGTCGACCTCCTTAGAAATCCTTTTCATAGGGTTAATAGGCCTGTTGGTGGCAAAACCAGCACTTTTGTGAAGGTAAATACAAGCTGGACAATAACTCTATTAACTTATACAAAGTGTGTTTCGCTTCTGCTGACTGCAGCGATCTCCTTTAATACATCAGTCACTTAGACACAAAAACAGGAAAATAGGGTCAAGGTTGAAAAAAAACGGTAGTTACTCTTTAAGACGCTCTGACTTTTAATTATAATTGTGTTTAACTTTGTTTTTTTTTATGTATGTGTGTTTACGTGTGTGTATATTTCTGTTCATCTAATATCAAGGGTTTCAATTTGTGTCTTCTAACTTCTAATTCTTTGAATTCTGTCCTTCCATGATATGGAAAAAAGTAACTCATGCCTTCAAAACATCTAGGTTGGACTATTGCATTTCCCTTCATTTAGGCCTTCCTCAGTCATTATCAAATCTCTTACAAAAAGTCCAAAATGCAGCTGCAAGGATGTTGACTGGTACTAAAAAAATGGAAGCACATTACCGCAGTGCTAGCCTCTCTTCACTGGCTACCAGTCAACTTTGGAATCCAGTTTATGACCCTGTTGATTGCCTTCAGCCACCATCTTATATCACAGACCTTATTCTAACACACTCAGCCCCGATGTCTCTTAGATCTGAGGATAAATCTCTCCACTAACTCCCCCAATCTCGACTCAAACTAACAGGCGACAGAGCCTTTGTAGTTGCTGCTCTGCGACTGTAGAACCAGCTGCCTTTAGACATCAGATGTGCTCCCTCCATTTCTGTGTGTAAAGCTAGGCTGAAGACACATTTCAACTCTATGAGCTAGAAACATGAAACTTGGGGGAATAACTGGAAATGGTGTGCATGTGCTTCTATAGAAATATGAACCCAATCGGCCACATGGTGACGCTGTAATTAAGGCTTCAAAATGCGAGCAATGAAAGGCCACGCCCTTCACACCGTAAGTCCAATTGACTTGAAATTTCTCTCACAAGGACCATTAAGGCCCGCCTAGAAAATCTTTCCGCCATTTTGAATTTTTTGAAAAACACATTTTTGAGATCTCCTCCTACAGCGTAGCTCTAATTGCCACCACATTTTCAGTGAATCATCAATGGATCAAGCTTATTACAAGTTGTATTTAGTCATTCATAGTTGTCTATGAATGACTAAATGTTTGACCAATCAACACAAAACTTCCAGGAAATGTCTACATAATGACCTCACACATACACCGCAAGTCTCATTCAAACTGACCACTAGGGGGCGCTTTAAATGCACAACAACTGGAAATGGATTGGCTTTATTAGCACTTGTTTTTGTGTTGGTCATCTGCTTTTCTCAAATCGCCGTGAGCTGGACTGAGCTACATATCACACTGAATTGAAAATAAATCTTTTTGACAAATCAGGCATTTTAAACAAAGTGCACTGTTTGTCCAACCGTTAAAAAGCTATATTATATATATATATTCTTTCTTTTTTTACAGCACCTTGGTGCTTCTTTGTGCAGCACTGTGGTCAGCATAAGCTGTTTTTAAATGTGCTCCAGAAATAAACTTTACTTACTTACATCACTTCAGGTGAAAATAAAAAGTCATTTCATTTCAGAGTGGATGAATGGGAGCTTGGCTCTCAGCGTCTGGTTACATGAAGTCTTTAGTGAGAGCCAGTAGGAAACAGTTCAGACCACTAAGGGCTCTGATTAATGTCCTGGACAGAATGAACGCGCTGCCACCAATCAGTGCCTGCAGAAAATATGGCTCTGTTCGCTTAATTATTCTGTGGTCCAATAAGTCCCCGTAATGTCTGGGATTTCCACCCTGACCTGACTGTAGAGATGATTTGCTTTTTGCACATTTAAGTGGGCTGAGACACCAGACCATTAGAGCGTATTTAGTGCTGACTGTCTCTCCTCATCTTCTGAGAATCAACACTATCATTATAAGTCACTCAGGCTAACAACCTTAGCAGTTTTACCCACAGTGCTCTGCAGCTGGTAAAATTATTCCTGCTCTAAAATCAGTGCTCAGATAAGTGAACAGGGTCAACAAGGGCTGGGCGATATTAAGAAAATCAAATATCAATATCAATATTTTCAACCAAATACCTCAATAATGATAGTTTGGTGATATTGTAGGGTTGACCATTGGTGATTTTACAAAATATTGCGTACCAGAGCCAAAAAAGGGAGGAGACAAAACAACACATGCAGAAACAGACACGCACAAGCACACACACAAACAGACAGACGCAAGACAAGGGACCAATTACATGCGCAAGTTGAGCACAAGGCTACAGCCCGGACCTCAAGGAGTCAGCAATGCTGCGCCAAGTGTCCAGGGTCTTTTCTGGCGCTCCATGGATGCGAGCTGTTGATAGCTCCATGTACATTACATCCAAAAAGGAAAAGGTCCACATGCGGAGAGACAGGTCATGAGGTGGCTTCCATCGGGTTGCAATCATTCTCTTCACAGCTGTTAAGTCCAATAAACACAGCACTTTTCTGAGTCAAAGAGAGCTGGAAGGCTGACAGGTCATTCAGACCTCAACAGTAACAGGCACAGTAACATTAATCATGGCGGAAATTTTTGATTCAATATTGTTCCAGAACTGACCAACGGGAGAACAATCCCAGAACATGTGAAGATATGTACCTTGTGCTTTTGTTGGGCTGAAAGTGCATAAAGGGCTGTTAATTATTTTCATGTGGTGCATTTTCACGGGGGGTGAGATATGTCCTATGTATGAAATTGTAGTGAATCTGCTGATGGTCTGGATTGTGAGATACTTCTGGAATGTTAGACCATACATCATGCCAGTGGAGAGCGAGGCCTGGGCAATCGCATGCCCAGATCCTCTCAATAGAAATGGCAGAGCAACCAGATATCACTGAAAACTGATAAAGCCATATACCATACCACAGTTTTTAGGCTGCACAGTAAATAAGTTGGACGTGCACAGGGGGCACCGAATGCCTTGAGTGCTGATCTTAATTGAAGGTAAAATAAAAAAGGGGACAGACCGTATGCATTTTAATATAAACAACGCATTTTTTGGATAATTTTTTTTAGATATACTGTATTATTTTAGTGAGCATTTTTGGATAATTCTTTTTTTAGATATACTGTATATCGGGCGATATATCGGCCTTAAAAAACTTTTGGTCGGGCTCTAGTCCTCTCTGCATGTTTCAGAGAGAGCAGGGCTCAGCTAACAGCCTGGTAAAATGACATCACTTTACTGCAATGCAGCCTGTACAACCAGGAAAATACTTTTGTGTCATATTAAGATATTACAATAACCAATACTGTATGTAAGAGAATATCTTGTCTCATTTCCCAATTTATATTGATGTATTGCCCAGCCCTAGGGTCAACACAGTTTTCCAAATGATAATTCTGTGTCAGGTATTGACATTCAAATCAGTGAGCGAGCGCTCGGTAGAAGCAATCTCTTTGATTGATGTTGTGTGAAAGACCACAGACTAAGTCAGTAACCACGAGTGCTGGCTTTGAGCCAAATATGTCATACACAGATTTCAAGTTG
Source organism: Etheostoma perlongum (assembly GCA_026937815.1). Classification (NCBI taxonomy): domain Eukaryota; kingdom Metazoa; phylum Chordata; class Actinopteri; order Perciformes; family Percidae; genus Etheostoma; species Etheostoma perlongum. The sequence goes on along the minus strand of CM049393.1, from coordinate 25,259,241 downwards.
TGTCCTAATTCCGAGTGTGATGGGACATTAGGAGTGTTGGGAGTGGTGCTGCGCGATATGAGGAACATATGCAATTACTTGCGATAAATAAACAGATTAAGCATTTTTAAAAGTGTACTCAGTTTAGGGGTGAAAAACATATCAACGCCATATTGGCGATTGCAATATATTGAAAGTGTTGCAATAAGTATGCAATTTTTTGTTTATTTTGAGGAGCACTATGCCACGTTGGCTGTGTGGCTTAGTTGTTTGATTTAAAGCTTGAAACTCTCCAATGATCATGTTTGATTGGCCAGTTACCGTGCCACTTGTACATGTTAGTGCACGACAGAGCACGGGGCCACTACGTGACAAACCCTACGGAGCGTACCACGCGTGTGCATATTTCAACAGCGTCACGGTGTAAGTGAAGTAATAGAGACGACAAAACAGAACGAATCAGAAGAGAAAGAAAAGTTGTGTCCTGTTCTCTTAATTTATATATTTTATACTGTCCAACCAGTACAACATGTCCTGTTGACATGGTCCTTATTTATATATTTATACTGTCCAACCAGTACAACATGTCCTGTTGACATGGTCCTTATTTATATATTTATACTGTCCAACCAGTACAACATGTCCTGTAGACATGGTACTTATTTATACATTTTATACTGTCCAACCTGTACAACATGTCCTGTAGACATGGTCCTTATTTATATATTTATACTGTCCAACCAGTACAACATGTCCTGTAGACATGGTCCTTATTTATATATTTATACTGTCCAACCAGTACAACATGTCCTGTAGACATGGTCCTTATTCATATATTTTATACTGTCCAACCAGTACAACATGTCCTGTCCTGTAGACATGGTCCTTATTTATATATTTTATACTGTCCAACCAATACATGTCCTGTCCTGTAGACATGGTCCTTTTTATATATTTATACTGTCCAACCAGTACAACATGTCCTGTAGACATGGTCCTTATTTATATATTTATACTGTCCAACCAGTACAACATGTCCTGTTGACATGGTCCTTATTTATATATTTATACTGTCCAACCAATACATGTCCTGTAGACATGGTCCTTATTTATATATTTATACTGTCCAACCAGTACAACATGTCCTGTAGACATGGTCCTTATTCATATATTTTATACTGTCCAACCAATACATGTCCTGTCCTGTAGACATGGTCCTTATTTATATATTTTATACTGTCCAACCAATACATGTCCTGTCCTGTAGACATGGTCCTTATTTATATATTTATACTGTCCAACCACTACAACATGTCCTGTAGACATGGTCCTTATTTATATATTTATACTGTCCAACCAGTACAACATGTCCTGTAGACATGGTCCTTATTCATATATTTTATACTGTCCAACCAGTACAACATGTCCTGTCCTGTAGACATGGTCCTTATTTATATATTTTATACTGTCCAACCAATACATGTCCTGTCCTGTAGACATGGTCCTTTTTTATATATTTATACTGTCCAACCAGTACAACATGTCCTGTCCTGTAGACAAGGTCCTTATTTATATATTTATACTGTCCAACGAGTACAACATGTCCTGTCCTGTGGACATGGTCCTTATTTCTATATTTATTAATCTTGTACCTTGAAAACTTGTTTGATTTGTTATGAATCTATTTTAATGCGTTTTCCCGTACCTTTTGTAATTTTACATATGTTTAAACATATCAAAATAAGAATATTGATACCACAATATTCATAATCAATATCGCAGTATCCCATTTTGTCAATATTGTGCAATGATTAATTTAGTTCTGTATTCCTGTTGCTTTCAGGGTTCTGCAAACATACGACACGTTGCTTGTTGAATTTAAAACAAATGAAAAGAAATCATTCCTAATTCTTTTATTGAAACAAGTGAACACTGAACTGAATATAAAAAGCAGCACTAAAAAGAGAAAAATTGAAAGATTTTCTTTTAAGTAACACAAGAAACCTTGGAGTGTCTCTTGCGATGCGTTGATATTGCCATAGCGATAATAAGCGATATATATTGTGCAGCCCTAATTGTGAGTAGAGCTGCGAAGATAAAAACCGATTAGCTGTCAACTGTTAAATTAATCACCAACTATTTTTGATAATTGATGAACCACATTTAGTAATTTTCTCTGAAAAACAGTCAAACTTGTGAGATGTCAGCGTGTTAAATGTGACTATGTGCTAGTTCCTTCTCTAGATCTGGGACAGGCTTTGGGAAACACTGGTCCACATGTTTCACCATTTTCTGACATTTTATAGTTCAAATCTAATCCATTCATCCAGAAAGTAATCCACACATCAATCGACAATGAAAATAATGTTAGATGCGGCGCGAATTTTGACCACAGAAGCATGAACTTTATTTCATAGAGAAGTAATTCTCATGGCAGATAATCCTGGCAGTGATCGGATTGGGGGACAAAACAGCCAACTGGAATCCCTTCCTCTGATTCTCTGACTCAATGGCGGCACATTGTAACACTGTTTGCAGGAAAACGTGAAAGAGCACAGAGCAGAAATGTCGAGAGAGAAAGAGAGTGTTCGAGAGCACACAGAGCAGGGAAATCAGAGGACACAGAGTCAAAGAGCGCTTCATTGTTATGTGGATAATAGCCACAATACAAATACATGTATTGAATGTGGAATAGATCTTTGTCGACTAAATTGAAAATGAGACCCATCGTGCACTCAGCCAGGAGATTTCTGTTGCATCGAGACAACAGCAATAACCTTCCACAGCAAAGAGACAGGCAAACACTGAAACGCATGTTCAATACTGAATTAACCCTTGTGTTGTCCTCGGGTCAAATTGACTTGTTGTCCTATATCAATGTTCTTTTTAATTACCCAAAATAACATGATTGATTTCACACAACACTCTTTGGCAAGTACAAATCTCTACTTAACTAATTAACTTTGAGGTGTCTTATTCAATTTATTAGCATTTGAAAAAAAACTGAAGTGGTTTTGAAATAGTAAAAACCACTATTTGAGTAAAAGTTGACATATTCCAGTCTGTGATTATCCATCAACATCCATTCCTTTAATTTTAGTTAAAATAATTCAGAATTTCTGCTTTTCTAACTCAAACATTAGGTATTATTTCCTATAAATGAGGTTTTTGACCATAAATTCCAAAAATAACTGTAAAACTAAAGTTAATAAGTTAAAAAAGGGACACACATTTTTTAAAAGCGTCAAAAGTGTTGAAAACAGTGACAAAAACGTAATAAAAAGTTAAAAACATTGAAAAAAGAATATCTGGCAGACTGGGCATGGATACACTTTCTGTGACTGATGTGCACTGCTCCCTGCAGCCTGGAGGTTAAACAGCAACATGTTGAGTAACATGTTTGTATATGTATTGTATATAAGGCTGCTTTGTGATAAAAAAAAAAGAATACCAGCCAATAGATCATACTAGATACCAGTCCACCACTGGGATACAATGCCTATAAAAAGTAGTCACATGAAATCATGGTCAATATAATTTGGCTTTTTTGACAAGAATTTGCAAAAACAACCTCTTTAATATCAAAGTGAAGATGGATTTTTACAAATTAATGTCAAGTAATTAAAAATATATAAGGTAAAGAAGATAATTGCATAAATATCCGACCCCTGTGAAGTGACTGACCTAATTCAACAGAAGTCCAGCTAGTTGATGCCAGCAGTGTCACAGTTAGAGAAATGGTGATCACCTGAGTTTAGCTGATGTGTGTCTACTGATTGTATAAAAAACACCTGTCTGGGAGGTCCAGTCTCTGGTTCATCAGGATTCCTACTACAACTGCAACATGAAGAAAGAAGAACACTCCAAGCAACTCAGAGAAAAGATCACTGAGACGTACATGTCAGGAGACGGTTACAAAAAGATTTCCAACTCACTGGACATCCCACAGAGTTCAGTTAAATCATTAATTTCATTCAGAAGTGGATGGAGCATGGCAGTTGTTTAAATCTGCTGAGAGCTGGCCGTCCTCACAACCTAAGTGACCGGGCAAGACGACTGGTGAGGGAGGCCACCAAGACACCTTCGGCCCCTCTGAAGGAGTTAAAAGCTTCAGTGGCTCAGATGGGAGAGACTGTTCATACAACTGTTCCCCGGGTTCTTCACCAGTCAAAGCCGTATGGGAGAGTGGCAAAGAGAAGGCCACTGCTGAAAAAAGCTCATATTAAATCTCACCTGGAATTCACCCACAGGCATGTGCTAGACTCCATGGTCAATTGAAAGAAGGTTCTTTGGTCTGATGAGACAAAAAATGTAACTTTTTAGCCATCAGACTAAAAATTATGTTTGGCGAAAAGATGTACATGTTTATTTGCAAACACTGAATCCAACAGTTCACCCAGGACCTAACAAACTTCCCATCTACCTGAGGGATGTCCACCGTGAAGCATGGTGGGGGCAGCGTCATGCTCTGGGGATGCTCCGTAAGCAGCAGACCCATGAAGGCTTGTAAAGGTAGAGAGGAACGTGAATGCAGAAAAAATATTGCCAAATCCATGACTCAGTCTGCAAGATAACTACAATTTGGGAGAAGATTTATTTTCCAGCAAGACAACGACCCCCAAGCATAGAGCAAAAGCTACACAGAAGTGGTTCAAAGACAACAAGGTGAATGTTTTGGAGTGGCCAAGTCAAAGCCCACATCTCTATCCAATTGAGAATTTGTGGCTGGACTTGAATGACTGCATGAAATCATGGAGAAAAATAGCAGTGTCCACATGTGCCAGCCTGATTGAAACATATCCACACCGGCTCAGTGCTGGAACTGCAGAAAAAAGTGCATCTACTAAATACTGACCTGAAAGGTGTGAATATCTATTGGGGGGGGGGGAGGAAACTCACCTACACTTCTGGTCTCAAACAATGGAGCAACAGCACATTTATATAAAGTATAAAGTTTCTGATACTTTACAAGAAGAAAGAGAGAGAGAGAGAGAGATGATGTCACACAGGCAACCAGCGATGTATGGTCAGAACAGCAGAACAGCTCTGATCTGATATCATAGCCTATTTAAGTACAAAAATTGTGTGCAAGGTTGACACTGCGGCTAGTAAATGCATTCTTTTGGTCCACTTCCTGTATTTTGGGACGGATCCAGGTCACTTGGCAGCGAACCGAGACTCCCGTTTTTAAGTAGACCAGAATGTCTTTGTTTCATCAACACCAGAGTTCGAATGAGCTTTCACACCGCCGCAAAACCAACCAGACTATCCGACCACCAGACTCCCTTTAAAAAAACAATACTTTTTGCGTGTATAGAGCCAACGTATTACATGTAAATCTGTAAACTGTGTGTTTATTTCAACCAAAACTAGAGTTGTGATGGTTGGAAAAGTGAAACGACAACCCAATACAGCTTTTCATAGTTTATGCATATGGACATGTGCCATTACATTGTAGCTTGTTTTGCCACTGCCGACTGCAGCAATCTTGGTTTAAACTGGACCACTGTCAAAGATTGTTGTTCCATCAGTCACTTAGACACAAAAACAGGAAAATAGGGTCCAGGTTGAAAAAAACAGTAGGTACCCTTCAAGCTGTCTTAAACCAAATGGCCTAATCTGCAGAATGCAATATGAGTTCAACAATAACAAGACGAACAATAAAAATACTGCATGTCTATGCAGTACTCCTGCACGGACAGGTGGTAGTTTCTGTACATCCGCAGATTGAGTTGAGTACTGCACCATTGTTCAAACTTTAAGGATTTTTTTTTTGGAAAACTCCCCTCTGGATTCCGTCTCCTCGGGAGAAAAGAAGATGATATATGAAGTGAAAGGGACCTCATCTGTCACTGCTAGCATCTCACTGAGCCGACAGAGGATCCTGCACAGCTCACCACTATGCTCTCTGCTACTTTCATCACCATAACAAAAAAAACATGCATCATCATCTCCTAAACTTATCTAAAAAGAACCTCTTAAATGTTGTTCAATTCAATGGGTCATGCCGAGAAATATTTACCAATTAGCGTTGAAAAGTCAATCATGTACAATGACAATTTGTGATGTGAAAAAGAAATTGAGGCGGCTCATTTTCCTCCAGCCAGACAGGAGCTTTTCATGTACATTTTATGCATAATGTGGAGTTTAGGGATTCTTTATTACAGCGATTACTCTATCACACGGAGGATGACATCCCAAAGAAACAGCAGGTTCACGCTTTTGACAAGACGTTCAATATTTCACGACGGAGTGAGGATGAAGCAGGAGAGATTTCCTCTCTAGCGCTGAAAGGGATTTTGAAGTTGGGAGGCCTCACAGGACTCATTCCTCTGCTGGAGTGCAACTGAGATATTCATCCAGTCGTGAATTAAACACGTGTGTGACAGGATAGAGAGAGAGAGAGAGAGAGACAGACAGAAACAGAGAGAAAGACAGCAGCTAGACTTTCTACTGCAGAGAAGAATAAGAATTCAGTTTACATTAGGCTAATTGACGCATTCTCATGAACGGGTCTGTACAAAACGTATGCACACCAATACGTATGATATCCTACAAAACCTGGAAACCGCCGACTGGCCATGTCACGCACAGGTGCGGGGCTAGCAGGGGAGCAACCCCAACCCTGAGCGGCAGTTGAGGCGGACATTACAGTTAAGTTTAGGTGACAAAAACTGAATGTTATGCGGCGACAAGAGTTAAGTTTCGGCACCAAAACAACTAGTTAATTTTAGGAAAAATATTGTGGTTTGGATTAAAATACTCGCAAGGAGTAGGGGTGGGGGGGAAAAATCCATACAGCATAGTATCGCGATATTTTCAGTGGCAATACTGTAAAGATACCCAGGCGCCAAGTATGGATCTGTTGTGATTGGTCTGATTTCTCCTCTTATTTCTTTCCAGTGGCTAGAGCTGACAGAGGAGGTTGTAGTTCATTTTCACATTCACCATGTAACACACACACATTTTTCAAAAACATATTTCAAAAAATGCAAGTAAAAACGGGTTTGTGTGGCAGGGCACCTTTAAGTTTTCGTAGCGATATGAAAGTATGGTTCATGACAACAGCCTGGGGCTAGTTATAAAAGGTGTCTTTTAAAGTGATCTTCACCAATGACCGTCAGCGAACGTGCTTTTATCCACATGAAAACAAAGACACGCAACAGTAGCCATACAAGCACTGCACATTCACACAGGTAGGGAGAAACAGGTATCGTGTCATTTCTGAGAGGTTTTGCAGCTACAGTATGAAGAAGTGACGACCTGTCATTGCAAATGGCAAACTGTATTTATATAGAACGACTACTCAAAGCACTGGGACAGGAACTGGTGGCCGAGACATTCACACACATTCACGCTCTGATGGCGCAGTATCGGGGGACATTCAGGGTTCAGTGTCTTGCCCAAGGACACCTTGAAACCCCCGACCTTCCGATTGGTAGACAACCGCTCCACCGCCTGAGTCACAGCCACCCTGTGATGAAGATGATTTCCTAAATCAACCTGTCCCAGAAGACAGGCCGACTAGAAAGTCATTCAGGAGTTGGCATGAACCGTTTGGACATGGCCAGTAGTTATGAAAAGTCAAAGTTAGGGATACCAGCTTCGGGGATGGGGACATCCCTAGTTTTAAATCAGGATCTTCAGTATTTGCATTAACTGGCGTGTGACATGACATCCCTCAGGTAGAGAAAGAGCAGGTATCATCACAAAGAGGAAGTTTGTTAGCGATCCTGGGTGAACTGTTGTGATCGGCTCTCACTTCCCCGCTCTATATGCAAATAAACATGTACATCTTTTCTGTGTTTCGTGTTGTCATTGTTGTGTGCGTGTGTATAAGTTTCCCGTTACTCTCATTCACATCATTTCAGAAACGTGCAAGAACTAAGGAAAAAGTGAATACTATACAGTCTGATTGTGTGCTGAAGGTGGTACTTTCCTCCGCCTGATGGCGATGTGCGTTTAGGTTCTAATTTTAAGGTACATTTTATAAAGCTAACATTTTGTTCTGAGGGGATCTCTGTGCGTCCAACACCACTGCAGTTGACTGGCAAAGGCCTGTACTTAGAGCTGTTAATACCAGGTCTGAACAGGGCCAGATATAATCCCCAGGTTGGGAACCACAGAGGTAGAAGTAATTTGGGTGAAGCAAGCCTTCCAGAGTGGCTCTGCTGTTTAATGTGCATGATGTGCACATTGTAGACAGAGTGCAAGAGAGGCCAAGCATGTTGCTCCATTCATAGTGCCCTCTTCACTGTGTGGTTTGTCCTTCCTCAGCAAGTAAACAAGGGGAAGAGACACACACACACACACAACTTCATCCCAGATAATTTCAATTAGCTGTGGAGGGACTGCATGAATCCCTTTCGTGTTAAATAAAAAGTGTGTGTGTGTGTGTGTGTGTGTGTGTGTGTGTGTGTGTGTGTGTGTGTGTGTGTGTGTGTGTGTGTGTGTGTAAGCATAAATTTGCTGAAATGGGGTTGGCGGTTCTGCTGGTGATGGCCCAATAACCTTCGCTGTGAGCCCTAAAGCACCAAGGACACACACACACACACACAAAGCAATCATACAAATGATTTCCATATTACCTTCTTTCACATGAATAATAACTGCTTCAAAACTTATTTAGCTTCTATACAACTAACATTACCACCCCCCCCCCCTCACCCCACCCCACACTCAGGCTGATCTACTACTGTTGACACAAACAGTCAGGCACGTGTGCTGCTGTTTGGCTTCCTTTTCACCCAGGTCCTTCTATTTCTTTGGCTCCATCTTGCCAGTATGAGGTCCCTTTGTTTCTGTGTTTGGTATTTATACATACAGACTAACATTTAATAAATAACACAATGTGACATGAGAAAGACTTTGAATGACTACTGGTTCCGTTTACAGTCGAGCAGGCGGTCTTTAATGTACACATTCCCATTCTCACTGTTAAGAGACTGTGGATACGTGGTTTTGTCCATACGATCTGAATGAGTGGGCATGTGCTTGGTGCTCAGCGTAGCAGCTTCAGATGAAGAAGAGGATACTACCATACAGCAGAGCTATTAGTAGTCTCGCTTTGCCAGACCTTCCTCCATAACGCTCCGGAGAAGGCATTCTGGGATGGAAGAAAAATGTGCTCTGGTTTATTGGCAAGTCTTCAAAGCAATCAGAATCATCATCAAGCATCGGACAGAGCCACGGTTCCTCTGCTAAATAGTCACAGGAAGGAATTTGTTCTGGTGGAAGATGTGTACGTTCAGAAGTAGTTTTAGTTGTCAACATAAAACTCAGATTGGACAGATAGTCTAGCTAGCTGCCTGGATTTACCCTGCAGAGATCTGATGAGCAGTGAACCATAGTCCTCATAGAGGAAGGTAACATTTCCAGCCTGAAGGCATGACATCCCGCAGAATTATTGTTGGAAACGGAGCGATCCCGGAACATGGAGCGTCAAGTATATACGCCACACGTCTGTCATGGGGCGGTTGGACCCAGGAAAAGATTTATTAACAGATTGGCAACGAGACGGAACCGATGGAGAACATTTCAGGGCTCTCCATTCAAAGACCTAGAGACTGAAGAGAACAAGCGCTGTCAAAACACAACACTGAATCGCTGAAAATGCAGTTTCCAAGCTCACTATGACTTATGTGAGCCACATTCACATCCGCATGCAACGAATGATAACCAGCTACAAAAAAAGCCTGAAAGTCAGCAGTCGGGGCAAACGTACAAAGAGTCATTGTGCTATGACAAAGATACGCTGTCTCATCTCGTCGCATTGGTGTTCCAGACCCTTGCAGACCGGCTCATTGGCAAGTAGTTGCGAGTTTACACTCGTCTGCTATCTTTGGTCTGAAGTGGGCTCTACGCCTCTGCAAAGACTCGACTGGGAGACTCACCCATAGCCGATTCGAGGGAGAACCAGTTTAAACCCTGCACCAAATAGGCACACAATCTGCCTAACTCAATCTCATCTCCCTCTGCAACAGGTTCCACCCTCTAATATTCATGAAAATCATGTTTGAGCCAACTGTGACGCTCATCTTAAGCAATCATTTGGTCCCACCCTGTTTTCTTCGTCTTTCCCTCCTCCTTTTTGTCTGTTGTCTTCACTATTATCCCCCATTTTCAGTTTTTACCTTTTCATTCTAAGTTTCTTGGTGTTTTAAGCCCCCAACGTTGCATGGAAGGCACTAGGATTAGGCAATGGTTAGTGCCTTAGTGGCTCCTCTTGAGGTTGGGAACCAAAAGGAAAACATAGTCCAGAAAGGGGGGGAAGGGGACCAGTTCTCCTGTTACACAGCTGACCTGCAGCCGCCCAGATGGAGTTTAAAACACATATCATGACACACAGAAAGACTTTCTCTGTGAGGCTGACATCACTTAGTTAGTTTGAGGACACTGCCGGCCGGAGGACACTGACTCCACACACACACACACACACACACAGCTCCGAGTTCAGCCTCACACAGGGCGCTGAGTGTTTACTGGGTAATATCTGAAAGCTTCCAGAAATGTTTTGGAGTGGAAGAGGATCCATTCCTCCGGCTGCCAGTGGGGACAGACGATACTAACCCGCCCGGCCACAGATGGAAAAGTCAATAATATTGTTTCACATGTTTATTTTCTCTGCTGATAAAGTAATATGTGCTAGGTCGCCGCGGTCAGGCCCTCTATGCTGAGTGAGAGCAGTGGGAAAAACAGACAGACTGGCTCAGTCCTCCCTGAACAACGCCAGTTCATCTTCCCAAACGCAGCTGATGCTTGGTGCTTGTTCTCTTTACCTTGTAGTGTTGCGTCCTCGTCTCTGAGATCGGGCGCCGAGGGAATACACAGCACCTGGCCTTTAGCTGGAATAGCAACGTAGCTTATCTTCAAGGACAGTATGTGTGTGTGTGTGTGTGTACAGATGATAGGTGAGTTCAAGGCCGACACACAGACAGACCAAACATCCCACACTTTGCTCCCATTACACACGGTCCAAACTAACCGCACTCCTTCACCAACTCCTTAGGTTTATCCCCCCCAAATCAATGTCTCGCCACTGTTTAAGATGTCACATTGTCTGTACAGTCATATTGTGTCCTACCTTTATGTCCTAAGATGCTTTGTTGATCTTATGTTCATGTTTTTATGTTGATTTTAGACTGGTTGTGTTGTGAAGCAACAGATCGTAGCACTACGCCCAAGACAAATTCCACCTCGGGGATGATAAAGTGTATTCTGACTATTCTATAATGTCCAGTTCAAAGTCAAATTCAACGAGGTAATACAGATGCAGCGTTGCGCTGGAGTAAAAAAAGACACATGGCTCAGAAGGAGTGGAAGAAGAAAAGTATTGCGAGCTAACACAAAACTTAAGAAAAAAATCTCCAGAAAAATCTCGCCATGACCCTTCTGGGGCTCTGTAATAAATACATTTCATTAATTAAGGAAAATAAATGAAATAGGAAAATATACAGTATAAATAGGTGGATTAATACAAAGGTACACAAATTAAGATATGTGTATCTTCTTTTTATATCATCTAACATTTATCAACTGAGTCTCTTCTCACTTAATATTTGTATTGTATTTCATGGCGTAATAATTGATTTATTTTTGATGCAGCTTCCGTCCTCCATAGGTACACTTTTGTCAGCTTACGTGAAATCGGGTACCGCAGCATATTTTTTGCTGCCATAACTTTGTACAAAGCTAGCATGCAGCGAGGGCATGTGGTCAGGGATAAGTGAGCTAGTCCTACGTCCTTCCTGTGTCTGTCCTCAGAAGGAGACATACAGTAAACAACGCTGATACAAACTTCCTGTCCAAGGCGGCCAGGCTTGTCTTCCATCACTTGTGTGCCGATATGTATATTCACATTCCACCCCACCCAACCATTTAACACAATACTTTGGAGACCTGTATCATAAAAGAGGATATAACTCAAAGTTATTATTAGAAAGACAGAAGGAGGGCATGTCACATTCACTGTTTCTGTTCCTCTCTCCCTCTCTCTCTCACACACATAAAATAAAATCTCCCTGCCAAAGTCTTCAGCACTGAGAGAGAAAACACACAAGAACACATCCTCTTTTTATGGTTTTATGCTTTTCAAGCGCAAACAATTCACTGTCTCCTCTCACACTGCGCTGAGTGGGACACACACACACACACACACACACACGTTGCACAAGTTCAGGCTGGCAAGAGCAACCTGACAAACACAACTCTGTGGGCCCCCTGCAGCTTGCGTCGAGTGGGCCTCTGTTATTTCTCCAGCAAGCTTCCTTTAAAGTCCATGATCATACCTGGTCTTTCTCTACGATCCAGATCATGATCTGATCTTAAACATATTGAACATGTGAAGATACAGAGTCCCGATCGGATACTGTATCTGAAGTCTCTTTTATATATACCCTAGTGGTCCCCTACTACTGTATCTGAAGTCTCCTTTATATATACCCTAGTGGTCCCCTACTACTGTATCTGAAGTCTCTTTTACATAGACCTTAGTGGTCCCCTAATACTGTATCTGAAGTCTCTTTTATATAGACCTTAGTGGTCCCCTAATACTGTATCTGAAGTCTCTTTTATAGACCTTAGTGGTCCCCTAATACTGTATCTGAAGTCTCTTTTATATAGACCTTAGTGGTCCCCTAATACTGTATCTGAAGTATCTTTTATATAGACCTTAGTGGTCCCCTAATACTGTATCTGAAGTCTCTTTTATATAGACCTTAGTGGTCCCCTAATACTGTATCTGAAGTCTCTTTTATATAGACCTTAGTGGTCCCCTAATACTGTATCTGAAGTCTCTTTTATATAGACCTTAGTGGTCCCCTACTACTGTATCTGAAGTCTCTCGCTTTCATTTTGTCAAAGGCAGAGCAGGATACCCAGGGCTCGGTTTACACCTATCACCATTTCTAGCCACTGGGGGGGCCATAGGCAGGCTGGGGGAACTCATATTAATGTTAAAAAAAACTCATAAAGTGAAATGTTCATGCCATCGGACCCATAAATATGTCTTAAGCTTAATACATTTAACATTTAATACATCAAAAGATGTCTTTTCTCTCTACACCACAGCAGCTCTCTTTAGAATTCCAGCAAACCCCCAACTAAAGAATAAAGTTTGAAGTTTTTGGTAATTTTAGGCCTTCATTTGTATGGGACAGCTTAAGACATGAAAGGGGGAACGACATGCAGCAAAGGGCCGCAGGTCGGAGTCAAACCTGCGGCTGCTGCGTCGAGAAATAAATCTCTATATTTGTCTTGCTT